>OU612077.1:4680000-5929346 GCA_914767735.1 Anoplius nigerrimus
TTTAGCCTTAGTATCCTCTTTCGGTCTTCCTTCTGCCACCCGGTCTCTCGATGTGTCGGTCTCTCCTGGTCGCGTCCGTCGTCCACACGTACCGAATCGTCCACCCACACCTACGCGCCATACTCCTCACTGCACGTTCGCGCGCGCGCGCGCGCGCGCGAGTACCCCGTAAGTTCCTCTCCCACGTACTTAAGACCCAACCGGAGGGAGGAATCGCAGCGACGGAGAGGGCGGGAATGCTCGGAGGGCATGGAGGGGGATGATTGTCAAAACAGGGCTGCAAGACGCTACGAAAAATGTTCGTATTTATGGCACTATTTCCGCCGCCTCTCGACTCCCCCTCGGCCTTCTTCGTCCACCTCCACCGCCTCCCACGGCACCCTTCCTCCTTTTTACCTTCCTTCCCCTCTCGCGCGCCCACTCCTGCCCCCCTCGCCTTCCACCCTCTCGTCGGCCGTCGTCCCCCCATTCCTCTTCCGCACTCTCCCCCTCGCCGTTTTCCAGAGTGCGCCTCGCCGTTCTTACCCCCCCTCCCCTCCGACGCCTCGGCCACCCCCTCCCCACCTCGGCCCATTCCTCCTCTCCCGTTCACCGGCAAGCGACGTCTGCCCCCACCGCGTCTTCGGCGCACCTTCCCCTCCATCCCCACCCTCCCGGCATCGGCCGACGTTCGGCCTCCCCTCCGACGCCTCCGATTCCCACTACTCCTCCGCCATCGGCTCCTCCGGCATTGCCTTCCCCCACCCCCGCGGCGCCACTTTAATGTTACATTAATAAAAAGCAACAATCAATATCTTCCTCGTAAAAAATTTTAATCTATAACAGAGAGAATTCTGCCTCCCCCTCCCTGCCCCGCCGCGCCGCCGACCTCCTCCACCGCCTCGGCCTCCTCCTCCGGCGCCCCTTCTTCTCATTCTCCTCCTCTCTCCCCCGCCGACAGCCTCCTCCAACCTCCTCCGAGTCTCTCACTACACCACCCTCTGCCGCTCTCCTCACCTATTGCCGCCCCTACCGCCTTTCTTCTTCCTACCCCCCTCGCTCTTCCTCCGGCTCCCAGCCCCCCTCCCTCGGCCGCCCCGCGCCTTCCGACTCTCCCTCCTACCCTCTCCGGCCTCTCCGCTCCCTTCCTCTTGAGGAAAGCGCCGCTTTGGACTGCGCGCACGGCTCAGTATCGTGCCCAGACGTTACGGGTGCCCCGCGCCACGAGAGTCATCGACACACCGCCAGGAGAGACGACACACAGTGCGCGCCTCTAGTCTCTTCTCACTTTCTCCGACGGGCGGAGGCGTCCGCGAACTTCGGTCCGAGAGAGGTACCCTTCGTTGTCCAATTACGCGTGTCCCTTTCGCGCCCTACCATGCTCTCACCCCGACCTTATCCGCCGCTCTACTCCCCCCTACTACCGCCCTTACTCTCACCCTTACTCTCCCTTACTCTCCCTTACTCTCCCTTAGCCAGCATCTCCGACTCTCTCCGACACCCTGTGACTCACTCGCTCACTCCCGCGTGTTCTCTCGCCGCCCTCTGCGCTCCGTTCGTGCCTTCAGTGTTGATCTCCCCGCGCTCGGTCCTTTCCCTCTCGCACTTCGCAACACAGAGACCCTCACCAAGCCCTCCTGCCCCCACCCTGCGGCCCTGCCCTTTCACTCTCTCGCGCCTCCTTTTCTCTCATCTTTCACGGGCTTTGTTTTCGTCCTCCCTACCGGCCGCCCCCGCTCGCCTCCCTCCTCCCCCACACCCCTCTCCGCCGCCCTACCTTTCGTCCTTTCCCTTTCCCTTTCCTATCCCTTGCATTCCCTTCCACCTCTTTTTTCCCTGACGGGCAGAGCGCGCGCGAGGGGAGTGCGGGAGGGACGGTGCGTGCACACGCTGGAGAATACGCGGCGAGACCGAGGGAGACAAACACGGAGAGAGAGAGAGAGGGAGGGAGAGGAGGAGAGTTTTGAGGGGGGAAGAGTGCGGATGTGTCTATACGGATATGCATATGCGCGCGTGGTGGATGATGAATGTGTTGTGTGTCTGTGCGCACGTTGGGAAAATGCGATTCCAGTCCCTCTCCTTCCGAGCGGTCTCACGCACTCTGCAAGAGGAAATACGCGCACCGAGACAGAGCGAGCGAGAGAGAGAGAGAGAGAGGAGGAGACGGCGGTGGGCATGAATAGGAGCCATTGTTAGTATCGTTTCGAGGATCGAATTTTATATTCGCCTGATAAATCAACTGCCGCCGGCGAGCGAGCCTCCGATTTCGGGCGGGTACGAAATTAGCCAAAGTCGCGCCCAAACCCTCCCCTCCCTCATCTCTCTTACACCCATACGAGTCTCACATTTTTTGTCCACCGAACGGCCGAAAAATCTATAAACCCTCCTCACTCCCCACCCCTCTATCCGAAATTGCAATCTCGAATATTGAATCCCCGCCAGGAGGTAGAGTGGCGTCGTAAAAAAATTGAGAACATCCTCTACGCTAAAACACACCAAAGTTGGACATCCCTCGTGAATTTCCCCCCTCTCCTCTCCACCTCTCTCACCCCCCTCTCCTCGAGGTTCGCGGCTGAGGGCACGAGCTCTCGACCTGGGTTTCTTATTCCCGGACAAAAGGGTATAAGAGATATGGCCGAGAGAGGGGAGGGCGAGAGGGATAGAGGCCGTCGGCTGCAGGAGGGGGGTGAGAGAGAGAGAGAGAGGAAAAGGGAAAAAAAGCGGAGAGGAGAAGCGGTGCGCGGTCTCGCGAATCTCTTTTGCTGCGCAACGAAGACAGCCAGAAGCCAGGGGCCCCCGGAGCTTCTTCTTCGGCTCTCGACCAGAAAACTATAGTCTGCGACTTTAGCCCGCCGAGCGAACGAGAGCCTCTCCTCTGCTCCTCTACT
Organism: Anoplius nigerrimus; assembly: GCA_914767735.1. NCBI lineage: Eukaryota > Metazoa > Arthropoda > Insecta > Hymenoptera > Pompilidae > Anoplius > Anoplius nigerrimus. Next base: position 4,682,868 of record OU612077.1, read on the forward strand.
CGGAACGAAAATTCTCTCGCCCCCACCTTCTCCCTCTCTCACTCTCTGTCTCTTTGACTCGCCCTCTCTCTCTCTGTTCCGGTAATGCGACGCAAACCGCGGACTCGGGCCAGCGGACAATAAGCTCGTTACAATTTACATTCGTCCGGGGGGCCCTGCCCCTTCCGCGGCTAGGCGCGAATCATCGCCAGATTGATTGGTACTCGGTCGAGAGGAAGAAAGAAGACGGGGGGTGGCGGAGGGGGGCAGGAGGGAAGGAGGCCCGTGCGAAAGAGCGGGCGCGCGCGCGCGCGCTAGTGTATAAACCGGCCGGGGCTCACTTCTCGCTAATCTCGATTCCAATTAGAGACGCGCGGAGGATGATTAGGAACTTCCTCGTGACTTTTCCGCACTTGCATAACGGTGCGTGAAAATCTAATCTGCCCGGCCGCGGAGTCGAAAAATTCTACCACCTCCCCATTCCGCGTCTATCTCTAGCGAGCTCTCTTGCACTTGCTCTTGCTTTCTCTCTCTCTCTCTCTCTCTCTGCCTCTCTCTTTCTCTGTGTCTGTCTCTCCTTCTCTCTGTCGTTCGCTTTACATCTCGCTCTCCACGTAATCTTTCTCTCCGTCCCTCCGCTTCTGTCGGGGGTCTCTATCTCTCTATCCGTTTCTCTCTCGCTCTCTCTCTCTCTATCCACATCCCTCTCGACTATACAAACCCGCGCGGGCGCGCGCGCGCTCGCGCTCACGCATACACGAGCGAAGGAAGTTTTCAAGTAGCGCACAGGGAGTGGCTGACAATAAGCGTGGCTCTCGAATTAGTTCGTGGCGTGCGGCTGATAAGACAAGAAGTGTGCTTCGGTGTCCGAACTGCATTTCGCGAAAAGGGGGACTGTTTTTAACTGTTGAACCGACGATCGTGCGGGCAGGAAGTGCCAGGAGCGACGTTTCGGTGCGAGTGAGAGAGACCCCGGGAGAGTAAGAGCGTGAGATCTTGAAGAGAGAGAGAGAGAGACCACGGACAGGCTCACGCACACATCGACGGAGAGCCCAGGCCAATGTACGTAACATTCTTATCTTTCCTGCGCCTGTTTCACTTCGCCCTCGCCTCCTCGCCGATTTTTGCCCGATTTTTTTCTCTCTCCTTCGTCCCCACCTCCACCACATCCTCCTCCACCTCCACCTTTCTGTCACTCACGTCTCTCGCGAGCGAGCCAATCGTGAAGGCCGTCGCTTATCGTTAACGAATTGACCGCCGATATCGATAAGATCGATACCGTCGGAATAGTCCCGCACATTCTACTCGCTCCTTTGAAACTGTCGCCCGATACTACTTTGCCCGACTCGCCGCTCTCTTCCACCGGATGACATTGCGTCGGTCTTTCGCCCCTGGCCATGCATCGCGCGCGTAGGTCAGGTTAGAAACCTGTGCGAACGTGTTACAGCGCATTACGTTCCTTCTCTCTCTCTCTCTCTCTCTCTCTCTCTCTCTCTCTCTCTCTCTCTCTCTCTCTCCCTCTCTTTCTCCCTATACGTACACACACGTGCGCTTTCCATACCGAGAACGTCGTAGGATACGAACGAGGCAGAGAGAACGGCGACCTGGCGATTGTCGGAAAGCAATCTAACGACGAGAGGCGCGCGCGCGCGCGTGCACGCGTTGCCTTTTAAAGAGAGAAAAGCCAACCGCCGAACGTGTGTGCATCAAAGAAAATAAAGAAAACGACCGAGGGACAGAGGGTGAGAGCGGGAGGGAGCTGAGAGAGCGTAGGTAGACAAAATACGCTCGTCTTTTTAAGAGGGAATACGCGGGCACAATAAAGGCAAGAGTCTATAAAGAAAAGATAAACATTCGCTTTTAAAACCGGGAGAAACGACCGAGTGCGCGCGCGCGCTCGCTCTCTGCTTCGGCAAGAGATAGACAATAAACCTGAGAGGTAGCGCGTCGATATTAAATGGGAGGAAAAAATACGAGGAATAAGGGAAAGAGGATACGGTTAAAACTGTAAAACGTAAGATACCGAGAGTCTCCGAAGTACGCAGAACACGAACACCGCCACCCCTTCCGTAATACATAACTCTCTCTCTCTCTCTCTGCGTTCGAAAAAGAAGCGCGATTAACGTAGGACCGCCGGCGGCTGGAGAGAGAGGGAGAGAAAACACACGCGTGTCGTACATCGGGTATGCATGTACGCCGTGTCCGGCGCCGTGTGTAAGCGCGTGCGACGTACACATTCATGAACTGGCCGCCCAGAGAAAGAGAAGCACGCGGGCATGATAGTAAACGTGGTAGTCGTTCCACGTTCGTGCGAGTGACTGAATGGAATGAGTCTTGGGTGGCGTTGCGGGGTCAGGGGACCGGGGCCGACCAATGGGATCGCGGCTTTCCTCAGGGCCGTGCCGAGGGGAGCCCAGAAAGGAGGGAAAAGCGTAGAACGTACACACGTGCGTTTCGGAACCTACCGTACGCGTACGCTCGTTGCCTTCACGCAGAACTAAGCGGGACACAGTGGACGAGAGTACTTCTCTCTCTCTCCTTCTCTCTCACTCTCTCTGACTCTTTCCGACTCTCTCTGTCTCCCTTTCTATCTGTTTGTCTGCCTCCGGCGCACAGGGTGTCCATGAAATTATGCTGCCTCGGCCGAAGATGCGTCATCAAATTCCATTTTATATAATCACCCGCGATTAAGGCCTCTTTTCCTGCCAGAAGGATTTCGCGGAAGTTTTCGTTGTAAATAGAATGTGACTCGATGACAAAAATTCGCTTCGCCGCAACGGTTACGTTTTATGCGCGCCGACCGATTGCGGCGGCGGCTCTGCCTTTAATGGAACGCCCAGTATGTCTATTATGCGGGCGCGTGTGTCACGTATGCATGTATGCATGTATGCATGTTCGCACGCTGGGAAGGCACGCACGGATCTACTACTCGCCGGTCTCCACGAATCCACGCATCCACTGACGCGTTACTCGTCGTGCCTTCCCCCCCCCCCCCCTCTCTATCTTTCTCTCTCTTTCTCTCTCTCTCTTCCTCCCGCCGCTTTGAGCTCCCGGCTTCCTCTCTTTCACTTGTCCGCTTCGCGCCCACGCACACGCACGTGCGTGACACCGTGCACTTGGCTGAGGATCGACAGCGTAGAACGTTGCCTTTAACAGCGCGCAAAGTTCAGGTTTAACGACGTCAAGCCTGTCCCCGCGTAAACAATGGTACATCACAATCTCAAAAATTAATATATATACACGTATAGTCGTCAAGTTCAGAGTCATACAACCTAACAGCAGAATTCGCCATTTGCATGCGGATGAACGGAATAAAACCGCTGCCTTTAACGGCGCGCGCAAAGTTCAGCGCTTTAACGGCGCTTAAGCCTCTGCAGCAGCAGTGGAACAAATCTTTGCTCGCGATCCGTTCTCAAACCTCGCTATCTCGTAAATTAATATATATGTATCGTCCTTCGGTTGGCTGTGGTCGAGCCACCTAACAGCAGAATTCGTAAGCGCGCACAAAGGCCCTGCCCGGAAACGGGAGGAGGCTATCTTAAAAATTTCTTTCATGCGCTAAACGCGACTTATCTTCTTCCATAAATCTCGCCGGTATCTTCTAGCTTCGGTTGAATGAAAAAAAAAGAAGGGGGGGAAAGGGAAGAAGGGGGGAAAGAGGACGCGGTTGGGGGTGACGTTTGCCTCGCGGAACGAAACGCTCTGAACGCATTTCATATCGACCGGCACCGTCCTTCTATCTTTTTCTTGTCCCCCCCCCCCCCCCCACGGCTGTCCCCCCTTTCGTACCCCTCGCTTGCTCGCCCTTATCACCCGTTGTCTCCTTCTCTCTCTCTCTCTCTCTCTCACTCTTTCTCTTTCTCTCACTCTCTCCTCCGCGTGCACGTTAGGGCCCCCGGGTCGTCGTGCGTGGAAAACCAGCTGTGCGAATCGATCGGGACGTCGATTCGATTTTTTTTTCTCTCCACCCCGGCGATGCCGAGCGGAGATAGGACGTCGCGTGACGGGGTCGATTTTTTACGGAGATACATGCGCGAGGGAACGTTTCTTTCCGTTTTTTCCGCATTTTTCCCCCTTCCCCGCCGCTTGCTCTCCTTTTTTTTCCGCTCAATTCTCCGCACCCCGCACCGCGCAGCGACGGGGAAGTTTCCGGAAAACGGTTTTCGTCGAAAATACACCCCCCTCTCCCCCTCTCTCTCTCTCTAGACCCTGGCCGGAAGTTATCAGGCGCCAGGCCGAACCGGGCGAAACTTTGTTTTTGTAATGTCGAGTCCCGAGAGGCGGGATGGAGAGTCGAAAATTACGATGAGCTCGGAAAATCCACCTCGGCCACCTTTAAGTGGGTGGTCTAGAAGCCAGTCTTTTTTTTTGTTGTCGGCTTGTTACCGTTCGGAAACACATGCAAAACCTCGCTGCACCTCTGTCGCTTCGCGTCGATCAATTCCCTTCGCTCTTTCGGCCGCGCTACGCCTGCGAGAAAAGTAGGATTATTATGCCGTATATCGTGTCGCCGGTATTTTACGACTCGCCGATGCGACGGGCGAGAAATGGCGTTTTGCGGAGAAAGCAGACGCAGCCCGACAGAAGGAAGAGAGAGAGAGAGAGACGGAAAGAGCGCGAGAGAGAAAGAGTGAGTGAGAGAGAGAACTGGCGGTAGGTACTGACAGATAAAGAAGTGTAACAGCCGCGACTATAACGGGTGCCGCAAATGCACGACGAAGGATACGTCGAAGAATTATCGATGTACGTGCCGAGTGGGTTTAGTATCTGCCCCTCCCCGCCTCCTCCTCCTCCACCTCCTCCACTTGCCCCCGCTCACCCCCCGCCTACCACGGCCGGGGCAGCTTTTGCCAGCAGCAGCCTGCCGACCTGCCTGCCGGCCACTTTCTGCTTCACTAAAGTTTATACGACTTCGCTCGTTTCGTCGCCCGCTGCCTTCGTCGCCGACGCCGACGCCCGACGTCGTTGCCCGGTGGGCCTCCAGCTTCGCAGGGCTCGCTTTTATGAAAAAATATAGCGAACGCGCGCGCCCGCTTTCCCGCTGAAGTTCGCCATCGTATTTACGACGCACCTAGGCGGAGGGGTTCGGAGGGGTGGTAAGGGGGGTAGGAGGGGGTGTAGGGTAGGAAAAAGTAACGACGGTTATACGTTATTCGCGCCGCCCCGTAAAGCCGGGCTAATTTGCACCCGACCGAGGCATTCGTTCATTTGTTCGCACGAATTAACGCCCCCCCCCCCCCCCCCTCCTGCTTCTCCTTCGCTCGTAGCGGAGCGAACGTACGAACGGACGGACTCGACGCAACGAAACGCGGAACGGAAAGAAGCCGGCCTGAATCGTGGGAAGCGGATCCTAGAAGAAAACGTACGCGGCCCCCGACGGGGGTGGGAAGGGTGAGAATAATAGAAATCGGGATTAAGAATGTGGAACGTAATCGCGTACGGGCGCAAGAAGGTGAAATTAAGCTTTCCTGCCGCCTTCCACCCCTCTCCCCCCTCCGTCTTTCCTTTTCTTCCTCTCCCTTTTTTCCTCCGCCGCCGCCGCCGCCGCCGCCGCCGTCTTTCTTTGCCGTGAGCGAGGACGGGCGTCAGGGCAGGGCCGTAAAGGTATCTCTAAAAATTCAAATTTCCGCGAGCGCTCACAATGGCTCGGGAAGATGGCTCAAGAAGTTTCCGTGTTAACTCTTTATGGCTTAAATTAGTGTCAGCTATGCGAGCGTGGCTGAGGCCTCCGCCTACCACCTACCACCTTCGCCTCGGAGCGCTCTCTTTTTAATACTCGTTATTGTATGCAATTTGTTTCCAGCCGTGCGGTTTTTATGAACACGGCTCTTACTAATTAAATTTACAATTTACGACCGGCTAGGCGAGTATTTCGGACTCGCCGAAACGCTTGGCGGATGAATGTGGCAAAAATGGCAATCGTCGCGAAGACGAAGTTCACGTTTCTGTTCAAACGTAATGCGTAGGTTGCTGCGAGCTTTCAGTCGCGTACGCGAGAACGCCTCGGTCATGATTATTACTCGAGGGGGTTAATAAGGGAAACGATAATGGAACATCCGTCCCTGCGCGAAAGGGCGAGGCCCGGGATCCACCGGGCGACCCGGTGGAATGTTCCGCAAAGAAGATCGAGAACTTGAATCCGCCCCGTCTCGAAAACCTGTTGCGTTTTAACGGCGGCGTGGCGCGATTCTTTGAAAATCAACTTGTCTGCGCTCGCGGGACCTGCCAGCCGAAACGTGCGCAAGCGAGAGAGAGGGAGAGAGCGGAGAGAGAGAGAGCGGGAGGGAGAAAAAGAGAGGAGGGAGAGAGAGAGAAGAGTAGGAGAAGCGACGAAGGAAGAGAGAGAACGAATTTTTGTGGACTCGGGTGTTTAGCAGGCCGTCACGGGCAAACTCAAAATTCCGTTCCCGGCCAATGCCGACGCTCCCAGGCCTCTCTCTACCTGCATCCCGAGCGAACGTGAACCGTTTCACGCCGCCGACTCTTTTTTTTTTTTTGTTCACGGACGACTTTCCAACGCGGGACCCGTTCGTCGAGTCGCGTTTCACGCATAGATCCCCGCGGATTCCTGCCGTTACACAACCCGCCAGACGATATCCCAACGATCTCTCTCTCTCTCTCTCTCTCTCTCTCTCTCTCTCTCTCTCGCGCCGTGCAACGAAAATCGACCATTACCGCCCACGCTTCCTTCTAATTAATCACCGAGCGTGTACCGTAACTCTATCTGCCCGGCCAATTAATTTTCGACAAAGTGGAGTAAAGTACATAAAGTGTGTTCTACCGCGCAAAAAAGGATGGAGTTTTCGGTCGTCGAAGGGGTAGTGTAAGCTTGTGCGGTAAGCACGGGGAAAAAGATCGTTGCGTGCAGAAATGCGAAGGGGGGCGGAGGGGGCGTGCGGGGAATCGGAGAATCGATCGATCCGCAAAGTTCATCCACGGACTATAGACCTCTAGGAGGACAACGGGGGCGAGAGAGGAGGAGTCGGAGGGGTGGTCGAAGGGGGTCGGCGGGGGTTGGATATGCACGGCGGCCGTTGGATCGCACAGATGGCCGACACGAATAAACGTCCGCGAAGAAGCGGCCGCGTAATACGACGCGCGGCTACATAAAGTATTGAGCGCAATTGCGCTCGGCTCGTCTACGTTCCTGCGAACGGGAACGACAGTTTCGCATACGGACTCCGGTGCTCCACTAAAAATCCGACGACGGATCCGTCCAAGTAATGTCGCCGTAGCTAACTGGCGAGCTCGACCGACGCGCTGTCAGTTAACTTTGGCCGACGGCGTTCCGAGAGCGTTCGGAAAATTCGTCCGCGGACAGGATGAGTAGGTTGCGTCCTGCGGGCAAGGACGGACGTCCTCGTACTGGCGTCGATGGCACAGCTTAATTGCGAACGAATTCGTAAGGAGCGAGCGAAGAATCGCCGACAAACTTTTGGAGCGTAATCGCTTCCGCGAGCGCTCGATTCAATTTGCAGAGTTGGATGAGAGACGTCTCTCTCTCTCTCTCTCTCTCTCTCTCTCCCTCTCTTGATCTCGTTCTCTCTATCTCTATCTCTCGATCACTGACATTCTCGTCGGTGTGCGCGCCATTACTCTCCGAGTACGTCCTCGATGCAGTTAGCGCTCTATGGGTGATGCCGCGGTTCGCCGACAACGGGTGACCCCAAGGAAATCGGCGCAAAACGGGGAGAACCGAAGCGTCTCTACTGCCCGGCTAGCCTCCCCGTTTGTAGTGGTGCGACGGCCGAGGCGTATTATTACCTTGTCTAGTGCCCGGTATCCGCATGCGTTCACGCTTATACTGGCCAGCTACGGTTCTCACGTGCCACTACCGTGGAGGTCCACGGAAGGACTGCCTATTTACAATGCATCCTTGATGAATATTTGAATCTGATACCGACCTATCCATCGTCGTTTCGACGCTCGCTTCTGCCCCCCGACAACGAGACCGCCGATCGTACCTCGAATCTCGAAACGGCGGATGCGCCGGGTTAGTAACGTTAGGTACTTATGTCGAGTACTTATTGCGCTTTCGACGTTGGCAGCGGGTTGCAGGAAGCGAGTACCGGCACGTATCGAAATTCTTGCCGAGCGTGTGGTACGGTGCCCGGTAACTCTCGATCAACCTTTCGTTTGACTTTCTTTCGTAACGGACACCGTTTCCTGTGGGAAGGGGACAATGCCATGGAAAAAAAAGCTTGCCGCCCGCGAGAGCGCGCGCGCGCGCACATGTGAGCGCGCCCCGGTAAGCGGAAGTGCGCGCCGTCAATTTTCATTGACATCGGCGAGCGCGTGAGCGCGCGCGCGGGCTCGTCGAACTTTTCACGACCGCCTCTCGATGCGGAAATTAATAATGAATGGGCATCATTAACCTTTCCTCTAACGCTCGGCAACCTTCCGCGGGGCAATAATGATGAACGCGTAGCGGAAAAGTTTGACGAAAACGAAGTCATAGGAGGGAATTGAATTAGACAGTTAAATCAATCTCCTTTTTTTTTTGCCGCCAGCGAGAACCTCCCCGTAACAATGACCAAGGTACAGAACCGCGTCACGCACTCGATGAATGAACGCGGTGTAAACAGTGATTTTTGAAAGTCAACAACGATGCCGCGCAGAAAAATCCCATACGCGTAGGGAAACTGTTAACCTTCGTTAACATCGAAAAGCGTAAAGTCGTCCGACATTCCTTCGGGCACCGTTTCCGCGCAAAAAGCAGCCTGGCTCCGAGGAGGGTGAGGGAAACAATGGGGGGGCAAAAAGTTGGCGTGCCCACGTGATAAGCTCTGAAAGAGAGAGAAGCGGAGTCGGCCGTCGCGAAATTATTCGAATCGACGCTCGCGAACTCTAAAGTACACTTCCGCTCTCGATTCTCCCGCCATTAGAAGGCAGGCAGGCAGGCAGGCAGGCAGGCACTGACGACGTCGTCGGCGGCTCGTCGTGGGTCCCCGGCCCGTCTACAGTGTCTCCCCCGGCCTGGTATTGGTGCCCTCACCGTTCGTGTGTGATATGCGGCTGCACGTCGAACACACGGAGAGCTCGCCGGTACAGAATGCCCCGCTGTCGGGATCGTTCCACCGGAAGTTCTCGCACTCTTTCCCGCACGAGCTTTGAACCCGCGATGAGGAACGGCGGGACAAAGATGGGGCTACCAACACATAGCACACACACGTGAACCCTCTTCACATACGCTGCATACCACGGTATTTGTCTCTTACGTAGGGACACAAGTGCGGTCGGTGTGTATGTGTGTGTTCCTCGGTAATTCTACCGGAGGAAGATCTGTGTGCGTTGTCTGTCGCGTTGTGCGTGTGCGGCGGATAAGTGATGAGGATAAAAAGGGAGAGAGGATGATAGAGCGATGAAGGGGGGGCAGGGGACGATGTACGTGGCCCGATAGGTGATACTCTCGTGCGACTCTGAAAAGAACAGCGCGGAGAGCGCGAGAGTCCGCTCTCGTCTCGTTACCGCGCCGGAAACCCAACCTAGGATGAAACCTTAACTCGAATTTCTTGCCGTGAGGACGCACGCTCGCTCGGGAGGTCGCGTACGAATGACGGATGCCGCGTTTTTACAACCTGTAACGCTGCGAGTTGTAACTGCGCGAGTTATAACGACCTAGCGCGAAGTTTTGAACGATTAAAGGCCGCCTATCGAATACACCTCCGGCCAATCGAGAGGGGGTTAAAAATACTGTCAATGCCGATGCCGGCGTCGGATATATTTTCGACGACGGCGGAAAGTTTGCTGCCGCCTATAGAAATTGGCATTTGGGAAGGAGTGTATTTTAACGCTCGGCTATGCCTATGGGGGAGCGTCCCGGATAAGAGTCTGACGCAAAAATCGAGGTTGGCTATAATAAGAGAGAGCCGGCGCGGAGAGTTCTATGCACACGGATATATGTATACCTACGTGCACGCCCCTTGCATAATATAGAATAACAAAACGTCGGTGCGCGAATGCACACGTTCACACGTGCGCGGGGAAGACGGTCGGTCGAGTTTAGTAGATATTTTTATTATGCCAGGCCGATTTATATTTGGCCTAGGCCAGATGATTCTTTTTCCAACGGGGTGACTCCCTCTCTCTCTCTCTCTCTCTCTCTCTCTCTCTCCCCCTCTCTCTCTGTGCCCGCTTGAAATCGTAATGAGCGACGCCCTGAGATATATGGAGATCTGTCTCCGACTGTTTTTCCTCCCCCCACTGTAACGTTGTCACCGTGCACCCCTTCCAGCTCCCTTCCCTCTTCTCTCTCTCACCCTCTCCTATCCACCCTTTCTTCACCCTCGTCTATGCCTGTCCATTGTCGCGGACTTGCGTCGTTGCACATTTAACTTCTTGCCCGTCCTACTAGGGGTAGTTTTCATTCCAGCGCGTATACACCCCATCGTGTATACCCTACTAATTATTATTCAACAGCGCCGCCGTCAACCGTTCTACAGCCGCGCCTCTCGGCAGATTCGAGTCGTTCCAGTGACCGGCAATAATTGAACCGAAGCTTCACGGAATTCTTTTACGGAATTCTTTGCGGAATAGACAATTGGCTGCGCGATGTTTAGCGAAAGATATTTACCTCTCGGCGTCTCGAGATTGTCCTTATCGGCCCGCTGAAATTGCGCTTGCATCCGAGCCACGTCGGGCCGCACTCCGGGGCCAACCTTGCACTACTTTGCGCGTCTCTCTTACCTCTTGCCCGCCCGTCGAAACTCCCTATCTCTCGCGCGTGCTCGCCTCCTCATTATCTTCGCGGGCGGCCTCGGCTGGCTGCGAAAATATTAATTCGCCGCGATAGGCCATTAAGCCTCAACAATCCCGCGTCACGACAAAAGGACTCTTCGAGCCTGTCAGAAATACGCGGAGGATCGTCTAAATAGCGGGACGTGCCTTCCTGCCTTCCTGCCAGGCTGCACTCGATTCGAGGCCTCACTTTCGCTCACTCTCACTGCCAGCCAGCGTTCGAACTCCAGTCATCTCCGCGATCTCAATCCCGATCTCTCGCAAACCAGTATCGAGCCTCCCGCAATATAATTTCGGTAGAAAATTCAGTCCTCGCTCGATTCCTTTCGAGGCCTTAACGTTCTCTTACGTCAAGGCTGGCCCAGCTGATTATGACAGTACTTACGGCATCGATGTAAAGTCGAACGACAGAAAAAGAGAGAAAGAGAGAAAGAGACTGACCGGACTTTGAGAAGAGGCAGTAAAGAGGAAGACCTCTCCCCTCTCCCGGAGAGTCCTGGCAACAGGATCCGGAGGACAAGCCCCCGATGTCGTCGCATTGGCGATTCTTGGGAACGATAGGGCGGAACGTATCTACGGTGTACATCCGATCGTGTACGGCAAAACACCGTAGGAGAGACAGAACGACGAGGAGAGCGTGTAGTAGGAGTCGGATGAGGAGGATGAGTAGTCGGATGAGGTGGAGAACGAGGAGGAGGATGAGGAATCGAGGATGAGGCGGAGGAGGAGGACATAGGCGGCCTGGAGTGCACGTATACAGGCGGTAGCGGCATGTTACGCGTCTGTGGTGGTAGCAGAGGCGCTGGAGGTGGTGGTGGTGGTGGTGGTGGTGGTGGCACATCGGAGGGTGGGAGATTTTACAAAAAGCCAGGCAGAGCGGCCCCTTTCGTCGAGCGGCACGAAAGGGGGATGGAGTGGGACGAATGGGGGAGGCGAAGGGGGGGAGGGCGGACGACCTCGGCGATGATACGACAAAAAATCAGATGCACGGCCATTGGCTGTTCTCAATTCGAATTATTGGCTTCCCCGGTCGCCGTTCGTCAGAGCCTCCCCGACCTCCTCGATACCCGCGTTCTTTCTCTCTCCCTCCCCAACGCGCCCGCCTCACTCTCTCCCGCTCGTTCTTTCCCTCTTTCTCTTCCGTCTCTTTCTCCCTCCTCCCCCTCCTCCCTCCTCCCTTCTGCCTTTTTCTCTCTTTCTCCCTGTGTCCGACGCTCGCGCTTCGCTTCTCTCGTTTCTCCCTTTCTCTCTCTCTCGCTCACTCTCTCTTTCTCTCACACTCTTTCTCCCTCGGATCTCCCTCGTCTCTCCTACCACCTTCCCTCCGCCTCCACCGCCGCCGACGCCGACGTCTCCTCCTCTGACCCTGCCTACCCCCCTCGCCCGGTCCCCTCTCGCTCACCCCCCCGTCTGCCCCCCTCCTCCCTCTTTGGGCGCCGGCGAGAAGGGCCGAAAAAACTTCGAAAAAAAAATCCAATTTCGTTGCCATGGTGACCGGCGTGCGTTGACTTTGATAAAGATCCCCCGAACGAACCACCTCTTCCTCCGTCCTCTTCATCCTCCTCCACCTCCTTCTCATCCTCCTCCGCCTCATCCTCATCCCACTCGGCTTGCTGGTGCCGCTACTACTACTAGTACTACTACTTCTACTACTACCTCTACCACCATCGCCTATCAGTACCACCACCACCACCACCACCACCACTGTCACTGTTACCACTACAAAGTCGACGAACTGCTACTCTTTCTCCCGTCCCTCCTCCGCGACGTTAGCCGTCGCTTTCGCTGTTTCTGCAATTGTACGCCGTCGAGAGTCGATGTTCTCGGACCATCTACGGCCAGCGGCGCGAGCCTCTTCCCTTCGCTCGCCGCCGCCTCCACTTCCTCGAACAGCTCGCACGCCACCGTCACCTTACCCGCTCATCCCACCCCGATGTCCTTCGGCGTCTCCTTTGAGCACACGGAAGTTGAGAGTCGCGCGCGCCGACTCCTTCGAGCGACAGAAAGAGAGAGAGAGAGAGAAGCAGAGAGAGTACGAAGGAAATTCGTTGGGCAGCCGGCGACAGGATTCACACGTACGGCGTGTGTGCGGTCTCGAATGACCCATATCGGGGGGTGGAGGGCGCGTTTGAAGGATGCCGCGGGGGCTGAAGCGGCCGTTCGCCGCTCGAGAGCCAGTAAGGGTGGGGAGAGGGTGGGTGGGAGGGTTGGCAGGTTTCCGGACGTTCCGGCGGCCTGGCTCCACTGAGTGGTTTGTTTGTTTCGTGCATCGAGTATCGGAAAAAAATTTATTTCCACGATGCAAACAAAAGTAGAAAGAAGAGTGAAAAAAATCTACGAGCAGCCAGCGCAGCCTCCGGAGGGGGTGGCCCGAGTCTGAGAAACGTCGGAAGGGAGGTGGATCAGGATGAGGAGGAGGGGGCGGAGGATGAGGAGTGGGAATGGTCGGGGGGTGCTCCTGGGGGTGGACGGCAGGGTGGAAAGACGTATCTTTGTCGCCGGCGCAATTTTTCCAAGCTCGCGCGGCAGCGAGCCCGACTCCTGGGAGGGAGAGGGGGTGGGGGTTGGGAGCGAGGGGGGCTCTTTTCGTATCGCGCCGGGGGCAAATGGCGTGTGGGGGCAAGATATCGAGAAAGCCCGGAGTATCGAACGAGCGCGTTCGCCTGCCGGAGGGTGAGAAAGTACCGGAGGAGGACAGGCGAGCGACGAAGGGGGCGGGTTCTGGAGGCGGCCAGAGGCCGATGGGGTGCAGGATGCCGACGGGGGTGAGACTGGCGGCGGAGGGAAAAAAATTAAAACGGAGGCAAAAAAAGATGCGCGGGGGAGAGAAGTATCAGCTTTCGGCCGCCCTCCTCCCCCCGCTCGACCGCCCTTCGGCACACAGAGAAGCGAAGCCGAACTCTCGCGTTAGCGCGCGCGCGCGCGCGCTGGCGTGCGCTCGCGAGCCACGAGTATTGGATAATGCGACGCAATCAGAGAGCGATGAATTCTCCTTAATCATGCCTCGTCGTTGGAAAACAATGGCGGAGCACAATGAAGTGCCCCCGCGATTCGGCCGTTCGAATTCTGCGTATGTGTGCACATACATAAGTGTGCGCGAGGAGCGCTGAAAAAGTATACCTCGCTTCCACGTATGAAAGAGAGCGAGCCAGGCGGCTCGGGCGGTGCTTACGTGTAAGAGTATGTTTGGGTTCTCGTGCGTGGGCCGGAGAAGGAGTTCTTTGGCTCCTCCGGAGAGAGTGTTCGTCGGAGGGGGTGTGCATAGAACCCAGGTAAGCCTGTGTGCAATTGCGCGCGCCGTTTCCCTAACCCTCCCCCCCGAAGGACCCTCGCCCACCCCCTGGCCGCCCCTTGGCCGCCCGCCGTGGGTGTGATTTTTATTTCGAAAAACTTTTTTAATAAAAAAGTTGCTAGCGCGCCATCTCACCCCAGAGCCACCAGCGCGCGCGCGCGCTCTCTCTCTCGTCGAGGTTATACTACGGGGGGCAGGTGTAACCTATATATAGAGAGGGAGGAGAAGAAGAGAGTCGAGAGAGAGAGAGGGGGTGGGGGGAGAGGCAGGCAACGTAGCTAGCGGGGCCGCGCATTAAAAGTTTCGCGGCGCTCACGATATTTCATAACTTTTCTGTATTTCGAAAAACGTGCAGCCGACCAGTCGGATCCAGGGGAGCAGTGGAATGCGCGCATGTTTCCCTGTTGACGTCGGCAGCGGCGGCGGCGGTCACGGTATGGTATGTGTGGGGCTATGCATGTTTGCACGGCCTCGTCCCGCCGAGCCCGCCTATACGGGGTGTCCTTGTAAACTCGGTAATCAAGCGTGACTCGTTAACACTGCGGGCGAAAAAGTGCGACGCGGGCCTTGCCTGACCGTTAGACGAACAAAAATCGACGCCTAGCGCTCTCGCGCGCGCGCGCGCGCGCGCACGTTCAATGAGCTGATCGGTCGAATCAAGTGAATACGCGCACGTTAAAATCGCCACGTAGAGACACAAAGAGCGGTGGGGACGGAAGGGAGGCAGTCAAAAGGTTAGCTCTTTTGTACCTCGGCGCAGTCCCATTCTTCGCGGATCACCGTGTATATGGACGGTAAATGCGCCTGAGCCTACTGGCAGTTTCCCATCGTCGGATGGCTTTTGCTACTTGTAAACGTGCGTTCCGTCGTCGTCATCATCATCGTCGTTGTGTCGTCGTAAAGTTCATCATCTCTTCAGCATTTTCATCCTCTTCCCGCTCTCTCTCTCTCTCTCTCACTCTCCTTCTCCCTCCCACTTTCTCTCTGTCCCCCATCGGATTTCTCTCCCTTTGTCCGGTCGACTCCCCCCTCCCCGAAACTTCCCTTTCGCTGCTCACTTCCCCCTCTCTTCCTCGATTTTCGTGCTCGCTCTCTCACTCTCTCTCACTCTCTCCTCGACGACTCCCTTTCTCACTTTCGGTCTCGTCAATGTGTCTGCGCGGTATGTTAGTCCGACGCATAGCCCTTTTATAACGAGTACCGAGAACGTTTCCACGTCGAATATGCCTCTCTTTCTCGCGAGCGGGCTCTTTCTTCCCTTCCCGCCACCTCCTCACCCCTCTCTTTCTTTCCTCTGCCCGTACAGCGTCCGGCTCGGATGGAAGGTACCTGTCCTACTGCGACCACCGGCGGCCGTCTCTACTTCGAACTTGCAACGCGGAATGTCGGGCATCACTTTGATTCCGACTTGATTCTCTCGTCTCTCTTTCTCACTATCAGACCACGATTAAAAGCTTCATGCGAACGAGCCCAAAATTCTACGTACAACGTTAGCCATTTACCATCGAACGTCGTTTGCGAAACAAAGCAGAAGACTTCTATCGCGCGAGGATCGGAAATTCGAGGAGTCTCTGCGGCGAAAAAAAAAAAGAGTTTGCGCCACGAGGCAGATGTTCGGAACGGACGTGCATTATTGCGGGACATGTGCTCGGGGAGCGAATGATTGCAGCATCGAATCTGAACGATGTACAAGTCCGAATGTCCGTCCAGTTTGATGATTGTCTTCTCTCGGGGCCACTATGACGGACGACTTCTGAACTGCAGCTGCGCATTGCCGACGACCACACGTTCTCATCAGTCTGTATTAAGAGGGTCTCCTTCTCTCTCTTTTTCTCGTCCATCCGTCTCCCCCTCTCTCTCTCTCTCTCTCTTTCTCTCTTTCCGTCGCTCTCTCCCCCTCTACGCGACGCTGCACGCTTCTGCCGGTCATTCGCATTAACATACCAGGAAAATAAATTACGGACTTCACGAAACTCGATGCCTCACCGTCATCGCCGCATATCAAGCGAGCGCATTTTACGCTCGCGACGTTTTCTGGCACGCTCTTATCGCGTTCTCGCACGTTAGCTGAACCGTCTTGGGAGATTGGAGGACGACGAGGTGCGAGCGAGAGGGTCCCGGGAGCGTGGAGGGCCGGAGAGGAACCGCTGACGAGCGGGAAAGCGCGGCCGGCGACAATTAATTCCCGAATTGGCCCGAGGCGACGGGATAAATAAATTCTTCGAGCCGCCCGTAAAGATTTAAGGCGGCGGAATGTAAAAATTTTTCGCAAGAAACGACAAAGAAAGTCAATTTCATGTTGCTCGGCGGTTTCGGTCGTAGACGATGCTTTTATGGTTACTTAATTCGTTTTATCTTCCCGCTCCCCCCCTCACCCTGCCCCCTTTTAATCTTTTCTGGTCCCGAGAGTTAGCGACGGCGGGACGGGGAGGAGGGGGACACAAAGGGGGAGAATGAAGGCCGGGGGGAGGCAGGAAGGAGGAAGAGGGAACGAAAAAGAGACTGGACCCCACGTCGATATCCTTCCTTTTCTTCTCCACCTCCGCCTTTCGATTCACCTCCTCTCTCTCTCTCTCTATCTTTCTCCCATCTTTCTCCTTCCATCCCCTTTCCCTCCTCCGTTATCCCTTCTCGGTCGTCCTCTTTTTCAGGCTTCACTCTCCGACTCCTCGTCCCAGCCTTCGCGAGACTCGTTCGGGACACACTCGAGGATCCTCATAGTTTTACTTTCATCCTCGTATCTTTCTCGCCGATTCGGCCACCCCCTATTCAATGATTTCGAAGTCTCCGCCGACGCCAACCGCCCCTCTCGCGTCTTCTTACCTCGGCCGCGATCTTCTTCTACAAATCCCCGGTGGAATCACGGAAATGGATGCATCCCGCTTTCCCATCCTTCCTCAACCACCTCCAACCTCCTCCAACCTCCATCCACCCTCCCGGTCTCATACCCACGGCATCCGCGTCTCTAGACTTCTTTGCCAGCCTTCCGGTGTATCGCTCGGCAAAAAAAAAAAAAAGCGTCGGTCCGCGGAAGACTCCCCTTTGTCTACCAGAAATTCAATTTCGCCGGAGTGTACGGGGAGTGGCGTCGATCGAAAATGCTCGGCAGGCCGATTTTGCGTTGTACGACGAGGGTGGCTCGCGGGGCCTTCTTTTTCTACCTCGCTTACTCGTGTAACAATGAAGTAAACGTCCGCGGGGTAGCGGTGTGGCTCGATAAATCGATCGTTCATTGAATAATTCAGTGGCGTGTCAAATCGGTCGACACGTTCGAGCGGTCGGCGGATCCAGTCGAACGACTCTCGATCCCGAGCAGGATCTCCAGACTTTTCTGCCTTGGCGGTGGTAGGGGAGGGGGGGCGGGCATTGTCTTGAAGGATACGCGAAGAGTGCACGATCGTTTTCCGTTCGTTACGACGCGCCGATGTGCATTGACGTAGGTCCCGTGCATGCGCCGATGTTAGGTTAGGGTTTTAGGTGGATATGACGAGCGGCGGAGCATTCGCCTCTTTTTCGGCGTTTCCAGCCGGAAAGAGGAAGAATGCCCCAAGTTGAGCGGAGATGAAAGTGGAAGCTGTTGGCAGTTCCGACTCAAAGGTGGCACGCAACCTAAAGGGACACCTGCGCATGACGAAAGCGGCGCGCGTGAGCTTCGAAGTCCCCTTGCCTAGCCAGACCTGAAATTCTTCGAAGCGTCGAGTGCCGTGGAAAATACTGGCGGGACTGAGCGTTTTTGGCGAGATTAGGTGGGATGTTCGGGGTCTGAAGCGCGATTAGTATAGTAATTAGAAATTGTATGTTCTTATTAAAAAGAGCACATGCAAATTATGAGATATGGCAGCATAAAACAATGTCATATATATAGTGATAAAAAATAACGTAACAGAGATCCGGTCATGGTTAGAAAATTGTACGATAGTGTTTGGCACATGTCAAAAAATACATGGAGAATGGACAAAAAACGTACATGTACTTTTCCAGAGTTTATTATGAAAGAGAGGGGTCAAACTGGCTCAGAACAAAACTCGTAGCCGGAAATTCGCAATGGCTTCGCAGATATGAGCAAAAATGGATGGAAAGGGGGCCGAAAAAATAGCCACCAAAATTGGGGTCAGAAAATGAAGGTCTTCCGATTGACTTGCCCTTCCGCGAAATGAAAGAGGGGCTAAAAAAAAAAGGTACCGAAAAATGGGCAACCATCGGAGGTCAGAGACAGTTGCCTGCCGACAACTACGGTCGAAAATAATAAACAGCGTCAAGAAAAAACGTCCCGTCCGAGACCGTCGGTCAGTCGACGCAATCGTTGACGTAAATCATTGCTAATTACGTTCGCGATCAGGTTAAAAGACAATTCCAGTCAACGGCGTTAATCGCCGGGAATGAAACCGACAGAAAGACAAACACTGGCGCACACTTAATTTCCACATTCTCTCTCTCTCTCTCTCTCTCTTTCGCGCGCGGGTGCGCTCTTAACATTCTGTAGCCGAGGGTGATTTCCTAACGACCGTGATAATTTTCCAACTTTCCTGGCACTTTCTCAAAAGCGATAGCGCCGCCGAATTCAGACCCGTGTCCAATTGCAAACGATCCCCAAGCCAATTTCCATGCCACCTCGACCTGCCCCGTTCTCATTTTCGGCGGAAGGAGAGGAGAATCGACGGCAGCCGTAGAGACCCCTCACGCACCCGGTGGCCAATTTTCGATTCCTTTTCTTCGTCTCCGCGCCGGCCGTCAAGAGGCCGGAAAAAGTAGCGTCGAGCGGAGACGGAAGCGGGCGAGGACAGAAATTTCTCCTCGGAAGTCTTAAGGACCGCGAACAAAGCTCGACGTTCCTTCGACTGTTTCTCTATCTCCCACCCTGCCTCCCCTACCCCTTTTTCCTCGACCTCGGCTGGCGGGAGAGGAGAGGAATTCGTAAAAAGGGTGGAATGCGTCGAGCGCTCGTACGTCATTCTGTCCGCGATGTGCCGGAGAACGATATTCCGCCTTCTCCCCCCCTCTGACCCCCTGTTCATCCCACTTGAAGCTCTCCCCCCCCCCCCCCCGGTCTCCTTCGCTCCGCTATCGTATCTTGAGCGAGGTCCGTGGGACCCCGGAGGGGCAGCCGCGGCCGCAAACGTAGAATTCGCCGAAGCGCTTTTGATCTCGCGCGAAAACTGCGAGTACACACGCGAGGAACTCGCGCGATGCGTGTACAGTACCAGAAGTGGATGCTGCTTGATCCGACGGCTCCACCTCCCCTCCCCCTATCCAGCGAGTGCGAAGCATTTCCCGCGGCCGATCGTGCTCGTGTCTTGCACGTACATATAGACGCGAGCGTATGTAGACATACACGTGGAACCTGTACTTACGTTTGTACGCGCACACAAGCCCTGGCTATGTACATGTGACGATCGCCGGGACGAGTTACCGGAGTCGTTAGAATAAACGTCGCTGCATTGAATTCGCGTCGTCAAAAGTGGATAGCATACGGTTCGCACGTCGGGGGCATGGAACTCGTTTCTGCCGTTCCCATAGGTCGGCGTTCGTTATTTCCTCGAACTTCTTACCGCCGATCGGGGCTTGATCACGATTTACGGCGGGGCATCGTCTAGGAAACGAGAAGAAGCGCGCCTGTTCGTTGTATATAGAGTGGAGCGGAGCGGAGGCCAGGCAAGGGGCCGGGCACGTTGGCAGCCCTGTTCCGATATAGAAAGGAGCCGGTGGAAAGCGATCATAGTCCCCCTCCCCCCTCCCCAACGTGTATCGCGGATCGGCATCGGGGTCAAAGTATTAAAATTCTCGCTACCAAAGAAATTGCCGCGGGATGAACGAGCAAAAATGCCGTCGTTCGGGATAAGATCCGCAGGAAACTGTCGGGGGCGTTCTTGAAGGAGAAAGAAACGGCGTCGCGGGAGAGGGGAGAGAAAGAGAGAGACGGACAAGAAAAGAAAGACAGTAAGAGAGGAGAGAGAACATCGGACAGGGTAGGAAGGGAGAAGCGTGCCAAACAGGGACAGAGAACGCGCGAGAGACAGCGTTCGCAAAGACCCGCGACAGAGTATAGAAGCGACATAGGCGACCGAGGAGAGGATGGAGGAGGAAAACAGAAAACGGGCGACGAACAGAAAGAGAAACTGCGCGAGACAAGACGGGAAGGAGAGAAAAGGCGAAGAATGTGAAGGATCGAGCGAGACGGACAGCCAGCTCCGCATTCGTTATCTGTATACACACACACACACACGTACACCGCGCACACTTCTACCGTCTCCGCGAAAGTGGAGGGACGGGGGGGAATAAAGTGCCCGTAAGAAGAGGGACCGCGATGGTTGGGGAGGTGGTGGAAGGCAGAGGGAAGGCAGAAGGAAGGAAGGGGAGGAAAAGGTGTATCTCGGGGCGAGAGATGTTTAGATAGCGCATTAAATACCTGCTGCGCCGTTTGCACGATGCGCAGGCACTGTGTATAATACTCTCTCTCTCTCTCTCTCTCCCTACCCATTCTCTGCTCTCTCGCTACCCCTCCTCGTCCCCGCCACTACCCCTCGCACTATAGTTCTTCCATCTTCCCTCGCCCGTCGTCTTTTCGCGCGCCGCGGAACGTAATGCGGAGGGACGAGCGGTCGTTCACGTCTTGCCAGCTTCAGCTCCGTCCTCCTCCCTCCTCCTCGATATCGCCTCTCGTCGCCTCCAATGTCCCTCATAGTCGTTCGGGACGTCGTCCACGTCGTCTGCCGTCGTCCGCGCCTCGTCGTAGTCCGTAGTATAGTCGTCGTTTGCCGTTAACGTTCGGACGTAAGTGGTACAATGTCCGGCGCGAAGCCGTGCCAGCTTATGCATCGGAAGAAAGACTGCGCTCAATTTCCTCTTTATGGCTTTCCTTCGAATTTGCACGGTTACGAGCGCCTGGTCGCCGGAGAGGGAGGAGGGCAGGGGGGAGGGGGGCTAATAATGTGCGCAGCGAACGTCGAATATACGTCGTTTACGTCGGACGTTCTACCGTTTCTTGGGCGACATACTGCCAGTTTATTGTTTCACCTTTTTTTTTTTTTTTTTTTTTGTCGGGCTTGTAGTCACTATCGGTGGCGTCCGTAGGCGAGGACGAATCGAATCGTGCGCCTTCGCACGACTCCTCGGAAACGTTCTTCCCGAGCTTATGGTTGTAATTATGGGCGAATTAATAGCGTTCGGCCGGGCGGCCGAAGCAATTCAATTACCAGTCGAGAGTCGTGCTCTGACACGGGAGAAGAGGGGGGGGCTTCGAAACGTCGAACCGCAAGGTTCCCACGTAAAATATCCACATTACCGGCCGGCTGCATTGGGGTGGGATGGGACGTAGGTTGGGGGGAGGGGGGCAGACAGGAAAATCGACAAAAACACGAAACGATTTCCCGTAGAACGCACCGTCAAATCTACACATTGTGCTCGGGGTAGAATGAAGCAACCGAGGGGTAGAGGATGTTGCGGGGGGGTGGAGGCAAAAGTCGCAGGAGACGCAAGTGGGTTGGTTGGCAGAGGAGAGAAAAAAGAGTTCGGAGTAGAAGGACGGAGAGGCGAGAGAGAGGAGGACAAGAGAGGGAACGGTGAGGGAAGGCGCGATAGAGGATGAGGTGGCCGCCGGAGAGAAGCCAGGCGGAGGGTGAGAACGGGCCTTGGAGGGGTGCGCGGGGGGGGGGGGCGCTTCTGGCCAAAGCGGGGAGAGGGAGCCCGCCTGAATGATGGAGGGGTGCACTCGAAAGGGTAGGCGCGCGCGGGGTGTCTCTTTTGAGCCGGTGAACTTTGCCAAGTTCGAAACCGTCCGAGGCCGACTAGGAGGCCCACCCCTCACCCCCTCTGCCCCCCCCCCCCCGTTGCTGGCTCACCCCGTTTCTACCCCCCAACACTATCCTCATCCCGTCTACCTCCCCTCGCGACTTTTATCTCTCTCATTCCCTGTCTCCCTCTCTCTCTCTCTCTCCCCCCATCTCATTCTCCACGGCTTATTCCATTGCTACCCTCCTCGTCGCACCGTCGGCCGCTTTTAACGCGTATACCCCCCTCGTCGCGGTATTATGGAAATTTTGAACCAATTCGAAAATCAATAGATTCCAGCGCGAAGCCTCGAGGCCCCTCTCGCTCTCTCCGCTACCCGGCCGGTCTCTTCTTTCTGCCTCCTCCTCCTCCTCCCCCGTCCTCCAACCACCCCCCTCGACAGCCCTCTCCTTCTCTTTTACGTCCGTCCTGGCCTCGTAGCAACAGTGTGCTCTCCGGCTCTCTCGGCTTCTTTCAATTTATTACCGAGGTTTTATGCGCCCATTCTCTCCGCCACCCCCTCCTCCTGCCCTGCTCCCTCCGTCTCTCGCTCACCTCCGAGCCCTCCCTCGCACCGACGATCGCGCCCATGGAAAAAGCGATGGCAAGGGAAGCGCGGTCACGTGACCGCTCTGTTTCTCAATTAACTCCTCCGATGCCGATCGACACCGCATCCCGCGGGGGTCCTTCGAATTTTCCTTCCTGCCGAATCAGTTCCGGCCGACCTGGCACCACCCCGCCTCGGTTTGTCGACAAAGGCGAAAGGGGGGTTGTTCGCGTCCACCCGCATTCTCGGATTCCGCGGAGTCGCGGGAAAGGATTATGAGGCGTTATTTATTGCGGGCAGGATCCTCGCCACGTTAAATGTTTCCCTGGGGCTCTCTCTCTCTCTCTTTCTCTCTTCCTCTCTCTCTCTCTCTCTCTCTCTCTCTCTCTCTCTCGAGACAGCGCAGGACGAGCCCCGGCTCGGTCGGGCGGATATTTCTCGGGGGACAAAAAAATGTCGGATACCCGTTTGAAAATGTCCGCGGTATCGAGGCT
The DNA here is from genome assembly GCA_914767735.1 of Anoplius nigerrimus. Lineage (NCBI taxonomy): Eukaryota > Metazoa > Arthropoda > Insecta > Hymenoptera > Pompilidae > Anoplius > Anoplius nigerrimus. The sequence continues at coordinate 4,705,684 of OU612077.1, forward strand.
TTTTCGTTCCAGGGGCCTCGGATTCCGGAACGCCTGGAATCGCTTCGGTTCCCATGATCCTCCGTGGCCGAAGAGGAGAGGAGAGAGAGAAAGAGGAATGACGGGATGAAAGGGGGGGATTTCTGCGAGAATGAGAAGAGGAGGGAAAAGAGGGACGGGCACGAAAGAAGGAGAAAGAGGACTGCTCGCTCGCTCGCTCGCTCGCTCGCTCGGGTGGGGAGAGCTTTTTTCGTTTTACAAACTGGTTCAATTTTTTCTCAAAAAGCGGGTGAACACCGCGGAAACCGGTTGTGTCTACGCCGGCCCGTGACGACCGGCCTGCAAACCGAAGAAGGAGGAGGAGGTGGCGGAGGAGGAGGCGTCGGAGGGGAATGTCTTCTCTTCGGAGGCCCCAGGCTCGTATTAACCACGCTCCGATGCCCTGCCTCGCGAGAATTCGAAAAGGATCCGCGGAATCCGAACTCGCCCGCGTTTCTCTCACTCTTCAACCGCGCCGACTCGAACGGAATACACGGAATACACTCCGCCGTGGCCGATTCGGCGACGTTCGAAAATTATTATTTCCCACTGAGACTGCGATGGATGGATCCGTAATCGGGAAGGATGACTCCTTTCGCACGTCCCGATTGCTTTCTCCGCCGCGGAAATTTGCGTAATTAATGTCTGGCGGGCCGCACGCGACAACGTATCTGATTACCCGACGCTCGCTGCTCCTCGGCTATGATAATGGTGTGAAGGTTCTAAGACGATTTGGAAAAGGCTTTTGTTCATGACACACTTCTCCCTCCGCCCCCCATTCGCGAAACCTACTTCGGTTCGGCGAAGCCGGGGCTGGAAGTGGGTTTCCATTAGTAACGGGCAAGTATTATTATTTAGCCTGGGCTGGGAGAATCCAGAAAAGTCTTTTCAGCCGTTCGTCAGCCGAGGCTCGACTGTGTGTTATAGATGAGTCGGAGGTGGGTGGGGAAGGAGGTGGTGGAGGAGGCCGTCGACGACGGTCTATGTAAGATGCATGCGCCGGCAGGAGGAATCGATCGGCGCTCGGGTTCGATCTGGCGGCATGTCGGCCGCTTATTCTTTAATTAAACGACGTCTTCGCCGTGTGTGTCGCGGCCGAGACTCTACATTGCCTTCGCCGCAACGGCCGATAAGTCATGCGCTCATTAATCCAAACTCGACCTTACTCAACCCTCACGTAGCCACCGTTGCGTCACCGCGATTAACATTCGCGCGCGCACACACACACACACACGGCCAGAACGTCAGAGCAGCGAACGCGCGCGCGCGCAGCTGGCATATGTTTATAAATATGTTTACGCGGGCCGCACGTGCACGCGTGCGTGCGTGGCCTGGCGTGCGTGCGCAATTTGCACGGTGAAACCGGCCGCGAGCGAGTGTCAATGGAAATTGCTCGGCAGATCGCTGCGGATAGCGGAGCGCAACTGGCCGAGACGCGAAATTCTAAAGTTAGATCGGTCAGGTTGGGGGCATCCTCGTGTAAGTCAGTCACTTCGAGAACTCATCGCCTCGACCTTCCGCCTCCCTCGGATTAATATATATATATATATATATTTACCTTCAGGTGGCCGGATGCTCCCGTCGAGGGCGCGACAATATTCCCGCGAGTGTCCCCGCAGATCGAATTCCCCGATATTCTTAATATCGGCGGTATTTAATATTTACCGTAGACGGGCGAACGAGGATGTTTTTATTCATAGCCGTTGCCCGTATAGAATTTCGCGCGCAATTAACCGGGCGTTTCATGCTAGTCGAGGGGGGGTAGGGCAGGGGGCGATGGTTTGCTAGCCAAGGATCATTGACATTATGCGAAGAATTCCGCGACGTCGCTTGCTGCCGGAGGGAAAGAAGTAGGGAGAGAAGAAGGGAGAGAGAGAGAGAGAGAGAGTCAGCCGTTTCGGATAGATGCCTCTCGACGAACGATCGATCGAACGTGTCCGTCCGCTTAAATGCCGCTGTCGACGTGGTTGCAATTTTAGAAAACCGGGTCAAAGTTGATGCTCACTGGGTCGAAAGCCCGCGCGTCGCATCGGTCTCTCCCTCTTTCTCTCTCTCACACACTCTCTCTCTCTCGCTCGGCCCCTTCCCTTCCCTCTATCTGTCTCCCTCCATCTCCCTCTCTCTCGCGCTCAGCTACCGAATACGTTATACGCTTCTCTCTCTCGCCACCGCTCGCTCCCGTTCCGATTCGGCTTGATCGATTATTAATCGGACCGAAAACGTTCCGTCATAATACTGAAAAATGGATGCCTTCATTATCGGGACCTTCGACCTCGAGACCTTCCAACGTAATCGGAATTCTCGTCAAAGGCAAAATTCCCTCGAGAATTTCTTCGCGCGCGCGCGCTTGCTAGAGCGTGAGAGAGAGAGAGAGAGAGAGAGTTTTGGCCCCGGCGAATCAATTTGGCACGCATCAGTTTGGAATCGAAGGACTCGGATGCCGAAACCGGAGGGATTAGCCTCGCGTAATCACTGATTTTCGACGGCTTCCGGATAGGGTATCCACCTTTTGCCGCCGACTCCGACGCCGGCGTCGATCCGGCTCGCACTTGAGAATTCGTCGCGCGACGTGATTCGCGACATTTGCTCTTCCTTCTCTCTCCGTCTCTCTCTTTCTCTCTCTCGCCCGCAGTTCAATCTCGATAGTCACGATCCCGACGTTTCTCACGTCGCGCGGCGTCGCGCTGACGCTCGCGTCACGGCGTCGAGACGCGCGCGGTCTCTCAATGTCGCTTCAAAACCCGCCGTAATCGACGATGCCCGCGGTAAACCGAAAATCGTTTTGCCGTTAATCGCGTTACAGGTCCGGTTAAACGAATTATCGGCTAAAATAACGTGAAAAGCGCGGCGGAGCGCACGCGCTGCTCCTGTCCGACAAAAAACAGAGGGGTGGGGACATTAACGAGAGTTACACCGGAATTTTCGCCTTCCACGCTTGAAGGTCTGCTATCGAAGAGTTTTCACGATTATCCGACCGATTCCGAAGTCGAAGTGGCGAACGTTAAATGGTGGGCCTTGCCGGAAGTTCGCCGCGACAACTCGTTCGCCAAATCCGTAGCCGACGTTCGCTTATCCGGAGGCATCGTTGGTCATCAACCGGGGGGGACCGGAAGTGGCGTACGGAGCTGCGCTACGCTGAATCTACGATCATGGGCATGCGAACGGCGTAACACCGAGAACTAGAATGAACCTGACTCCGTGCGGCAGGTTACAATGGAGAAATCGGAAAAAAAAAACCTCGTGAAATTTTCAGCGTAACAGGTGGAAGTGGAAGCAGCCTGCACTGCTGCGGATGCGAGCGAGCGAGTGGGAGAGAGAGAGAGAGAGAGGAGAGAGAGAGAAAGAGAAAGAAAGAAAGAGACAGAGGGAGAGAACGCATTTTATGGCTGACGTACGAGCTGTTCGAAGGCAGGAAGTGGGTTTGGGTGAAATAATAAGTTCGCGAAAGCTAGCGTCGAGGCTTCGCTGAAAGAGAATGAAAAGGAGAGACAGAGAGAGAGAGAGAGAAAGAGAGAAGGCGACAGTGTTTTGGGCAAAGTCATTGGTCAAGATTACCCGGATCTCGTTTGCGCGCGGCGTCCGCGTGTGTAATCGGAAGGTGACGTCCTCGCGATTTCGGACGTAAGACTCTTGCCGAACACAGCCTCGCGCCTCGACGATACCTGACCATTGTAAATAGTTGAAAAGTGCAGTTCATTCACCGGTCGCATGACCCACTAATGCATTCCTCTCTATCGCTCTTTATCTCTCTCTCGGCGGCCTCTCTCGCGCTCGGTCGACGTTCCTCCTTTTTTTGCCGCTTTAACGCCGTCTAGTCTGCCGGCTGTAGAAGGGGGGAGAGGGGTGGGAGGAGAGAGAGAGGAGGGGGGCAGAAGGGGACGTGCGTAAGCTGGAATTTAGTAACACGGCCCCGTGAACGGCCGACGAGTGACGGAACGAAGTGGAAAAAGTCCGGCTCAATGGAATTATCTGGCGACCGAGGTATCAACCTAACTCGTTTCGTCCGTTGATCCTCGACGACGCGAAATAATAGGAATACAACGGAGGCTGCCGCCATTGGCCCCCGTCGGTCACCGCTGTTGGCTGGGCTGCTTTTGGACTGCTGGTGCCGCGCTGCCGTTTCTCTGCCGCCGGGACGAGAGCGCGAGCGCGGAAATTAAAATCTGTCGCGCCGGGCGAAAAGCGGCGCGACGTAAATGCGAAAATTGAGTAATTGTTTCGAAAATTGAATTTGCGCGAATTTCTGTTCCCGGCTAAAAGTGTATCGGAGAATCGAATTTGCCGGCCGCGGCGCCCGAAAAGTGTGTCCCAAAATCGAGTTCTGAGCCGAGCAACAATTTTTATTCTCTCTCTCTCTCTCTCTCTCTCCCTCTGTCTTCCCGCTTCTGTTTCCCGGGGCAAATGTAGCTCGACGAAAATTTATGCGGCCTGCCGATGAAAAATATTTACGCTCCGCAGGAAAAAAGAATATTCATCGGGCCGGCGCGGAAACATGTTCCCTCCGCGGATCCGATACGCGCCTGCGACCGTTCGTGATCTCGTGGGATTCTAATGATATCGGCGATTATCGCGCTCAGCGAATTTTCGCCGAAGCGGAGGAAGGACGAGAGGCGAACGAACGTTCCGCGAGTTAGCCTCGTGAATTCACGAAGGTCCGTCTCTCGATTCCCAGGAAGGCCGCGATTAGGTTCCTTCCTGCGACCGGCGGAATTGGCCGAGGAGGTTGAAGCGGGATGTTGAAGTCGGAGAGCGAGAGACTGAAGTCAGAGACCGAAGAAAGAACCTGAAGAAAGACTTTGAAGAAAGAACCTGAAGAAAGAATCTGAAGAAAGAGACCGAAGTCAGAGGTCTGGAGGACTGATGTAAGAGACAGCGAGAGACAAGTAGATTAGAAACGGCAGCTAGAGTCGCGGGCCCAGAATGAGATGGCTTCGGGCCCACGAAGAGTCCGTCGAACGAAGTCGTTCCACACCTGCATTCTGGATTGTTCCGCGGAGTCCGTTCCGCACGCGCGAATCCTCTCCTTATTCGGAATTCTCATTTGGACGTGCGCGATCGTCCGGCTGACGTTTTCTCTCCTCTCGCCGACGACAACGGGCCAGAGTCAGCGGCAACAACAGCAACAGCATCCCGTTTCACTCTCCTCTCGCGACAAGGAAGTGTACTTCTCCGGGCAATAACAATTCGTCCCCTTATCAGTCGCTCGTCAACTCCTGACAAATCGTCCGCTAGTACAGTGAACTCTCGAGACTTCCGACCAATGGCACTCGTCTTTGCCCTCGGCCGCTTATCTTTTTCGTTACTCCATTTTTGTTGCCCCCCCTCGCCACGCCGCCTGCTTTTGCGCCGCCTGCTTTTGCGCACTCCGCTGTCGTTCGAGAATTGGAAGAGTTGCAGACGTCCGGGCGAGTTTCGTTCGGCGATCGAAAATTCTCTACCAGGCCTCGGACGGTTTTTGCGAAAAATTGTGTGAACCGCTGGCCCGAGGTTCCACTCGAAAGGTTATCGACGATGTTACGTATTTCGCCCCCCCTCCTCCTCTCGGCTGGCTGACTTCTCACTCCGGCGCCGGCGATTCGAAAGAAGCAGGGAGAGAGAGAGAGAGAGAGAGAGAGAGAGACCGATAAGGAGGGACTTGTAAAATTCCGATCATTTCGAAAATATTTTCGAGTCTTATCGGGGGGAACGCGCTTGAAAGTGTCCCTCCGCAGCTTGGCCGGAACTCTTTTTCGAACATCGATCGAAGTATTAGCAAATTGAAAAGCGAACAATTGTCCAATCGGTGCGCGGCTTCGAAACCGTTGAAAAATGAACGAAACGGAGAAATTGGAAAATGGGGAAAAATGAAAAGTAAGAGATAGCCGGTGCCGGGCGCCGTTATATTGCCAGCGTTGCCCGACGTCGGCAAGTGAAAAATCGAAACGATCGTTTTCCAGCCGAGTCAAATTGTTCGTTTCGTAATTTTAATTGACCTCTCCCCGGCCAACCGTGTCAACATAGTCAGCGCCGCTACGGTCAACATTGCCAACGTAACCAGGGGTCGCCTATTGCCACCGACTTAATCGGACTCGCTAATCCCGTCTAATGTATGCCGCGAAAATTTGAGAAGTTCCCCGAGCCATAACTTTGTTTGCCCGACCATTTTTATGTAACCGACGTTAGAGTGTGACACGCGCGTCACATTGTAGCTTTGACCCCTCGCGTGCAGTTTTCTTTTACGTCCGCCGAGGTTCGGCTACGAGAACCTCGAGACTCACACGCGCAGACACAGACACACACACACGTCGCAATACATACGTTCTCACCGGTGCGCCGACGAAGGTCTTTCTCATGCGACGAATCGGCACCGATTCAAATGTCAGCGAACAAGGGAGGTGTGTAATTGCGGGGCATTCATCAAAATTGTACTTTTACGACACAATTCTGGGCCAAAGAAAAGATTCTCAATTCGCGCTCATTCGACTCTGGCGAATATAGAAACCGTCCGGGGCGCATAAGCGATCTTGGCCAAAGTCGGCCATATCTCATCTATTGATTTTTCGCCGAGCAGGAGGGGGAGGGAAACAAATCTCGATCTCGCGATCGTACAAATCGGTTCGACGATTAGAAAGACTATACGTCGACGATGAAGCAACCCTACACCCCCATTTTTAGAAAGCCGGCAGCCCGGCTTATCCCCACAATCCGCCCCCATGAAAAAAAGACTACCCCAAAAAGCGTCGAGCCGACGCGAAGCGACGAAGAAAGGCCCCCGCGAGGGCCGCGGGGTCAAGGGGGGCTCCGTGGGTCCCTTCGGGGGTGAAAAGGGGGTAGCTGCGGTAGTCGCCGGTGCGAGATCCGGCTGGGCTCCCTCCACCCCCTCCCTCTCTCAAAAAGAGGAAGCGGACCGTCCAGCAACCTCTCTCCCCCCTGGATCAGCACCCCCCCCCCCCCCCCCCTCGATCACCCAGCGAGCACCCATCATCCGGCCGTCCGCCCTCTCTTCATAAAAGAGATCAACTCGGCAAAAGAAACGAGAGGGCCAAAAAGCATCCGCGCACACATTCGAAGCACATTCGGGCTCGAAATAAAGAAAAAATCCGTCGAACCTGGATCGGGGTGGGTGGGATAGGGCGCGGAGGGTGGTGGAGGAGTAGAAGGCTTGGGGGTGGCTGTAAGGGGTGGCGAGGCCGGAGGAGCCGGAGGGTGGAGGCTCGAAGGGTGGCGAGCGAGGAGGAGGCGAGGGAGGCGAAATGCCCAGCCTCCCTCATCCGTAACGACCCAATCAATAGAGGGAGGCGAAAGATACAATAACAGAACACACAACATCGTCCAGAATGGGAGGGGGGGCCGGCTGGCATGCGGTGTGCGTGGCTTGGCACGTCCCTGCGCGCTGCAGGGCCGTACGATAGACGAGGGGGTTTCTGCGCTTCAGAAAACCTCGCCGCACACAAGCCGACGCGCGCGTCGGCGTCGGCGGCAGTGGAAGCGGCGGCGGCGGCGGCGGCGGCGGCGGTGCCGGTGGCGGCAGCGGCGGCTTGGAGGAGGAAGAGGAGAGAAAGAGTGGAGGAGGAGGAGGAGGTTGTCGGCGGAGGAGGAGAAAAAGGAAGGGGGGCACGCCGCTGGCGGGGGTGTTCGCCGTTTGTTCCAGTAGAGGGGAGTCGGCCTAAGAAGGGGCTGCCAAGGGGAGGAAAAAGCCAAAAGGAGGAAGAGGCGGACGATGGAGGGGGGTCGACGGCAAGGAGGCAGGGGGGAGGAAGATGGAACGGCCGAGAGAGAGATGGATGCGTGGAATGAGAAACGGGGAATGATAGAAAGAGCCGCGCGCGAGCCGTAAGACAGAGAGAGGGGCGAAAAGAGAGGGAGTGAGGGAGAGAGAGAGAGAGAGAGAGAGAGAGAGATACACGTTGGATGGGAGGGAGAGAAAAGGTAAAAGGGTAACAGAGACGAGGATACGCGGAATGAGAAACGGAGAGTGACGGAAAGAGTGAAACGGCGCGTATGAGAAACAGAGAAACAGGTTGGAAGCGAGGGAGAGGGTTATATAGGGAGAGAGAGAAGGATCGAGTCGATGAGTAAGGGGGACGCGGAGAATGAGCGAAAGAGTAAGAGGGATGTGGGGAGAGTAAGAGAGGGGAGGGCTCCGAGGAGAAAGAGACACACGGCGGGCGCGGGTTCCGTGGCATTTGTAGCATTGTAGGTCGTTGCGTTTTATAACGTGACTCCTTAATTTCCGCGACGGGTGCCCTCTCGGAGCGCGCGCGCGCGTGCTTGCGTTTTGTACATCGGGAGTGCATGTGTGCGACGAGCTCGTAGGCGGACTCTACTCGTGTTTCATATACAAATATATATATGCACATAAACATATATATATATATATACATAAATATCTATCTCTACGTATATACCTGTGTCTGTGCACGTGTGCGTGTCACTCTCTCAGTGTCCTCCGTCAGTGTGTGCGCGTTGTGTTTGTGTGTTCGTTAGCCCCCCTCGCGGAGAACGAGTGTGCGTGATCGTAGATCGTGCCACCACCGCCGTTGTCGCGAGACAAACCACCCCCTCGACGCCCGCAGGGGGTGAGGGTTAAGGAAACCCGCCTTACCTCCCTTTTTTCGAACGCGCGCGATGACGCGGCCGCGAGTCTTGTGCCCCTAGTGGCGCGTTGTCGGCGTTATCGTCCAAGTCGACTGTTCTTCCGAGTTCTCCCGTGAACGCGCTCCGTGTTTGGCCGGAGGGAACGTCCAGGATATTCACGGATTTTGACGAGCTCCTGCCCGAAGCCGATCTGGGATCAGTTCTCGGTGTCTGTGTCTCGGGAGCTTCGAGGATTTTTGCGACCCTCGGCCGAAAGGGTCGGGGAGGAGGGGTGCGTGATTCAGGTACGAGGATCTTGGCCGATGCGCATTCTCGGCGGCTGGAGACTTCGAACGTCAGTGAACGTTCGAGGCCAGTTCTGTTGCCTTACTTCTTGCGTCCGGATGTTTGGCTTTTCTAAGGATCCAGGCTTCGGCCCGAGAACCTGTCGTGCGCCTTAATTTGCATTCTGCAGAGCATTCTGCTTGAGCATTCTGCCTGAGCATTCTGCCCGAGCATTCTACCCGAGCCAGCCCGGTGTCTGAACCTTGCCCCTTTGAAGTTTCCCTTTGAACTTCGCGTACGAGACACGCGCGCGCGCGCGCGCTCTCGCCTTCTTTAACCGGCCGCCTATCGCTGAATGAATTAGGGGGGGTGTCTTGTGTGTGATTTCGAAAAAGTGATAATTAGAAGCCTCGGCCCGATCCCGAGCACGTGTGAGTTACGACTTGTTGTTCGCATTAGAAACTATTGCCATGCGCATGTAACGCATTAGTTACGTTAGACACGTACTCGGGCATTATTCGATGTTCATCCGCTCTATGGTGCACGGCCTTTTTGCAATTTTATGTTCTGTGATTATACACCGTATGAGCATACGATGCACTCGCGCATGGGAAATTCATTCGTCGCGCTCCCCGTTTCATCCTGCCCCCATGGCATACACATAGACCCGCGCGTACACAGACACACAGACGCACACAAACGGATCCCAACGACCCTTCATTCCAATGATTCACCGCCTTCTACGAAAGTCTTTCACTTCCCGAGCCGAAGAAAGCGTCAAATCTCAGCCGAATCTCTCAACCGATCCTATTTCCACGCGCGCACGCTTCCCGCGAATCCCATTAACGCCTCGCAACTCGTTCCATCGCCATTCCCGTGGGATCGAAAACAAGATCGAGCGCGCTATCGCGTTCGCGCCTCCTCTGTTTAACCGCCGACGCTGTACCTCGTAATCCAGGTGCACACAAAACACGCGACGAGGAAGCCAAAGGAACTTGGCCTCTCTCTCTCTCTCTCTTTCTCTCCTTCTCTCTCTCTCTGTCTCTCGACTCTCGATCATCTCCCTCTCTCGATCACGCACATTCTCTTAGCGGGACCGTGCGTCTCTCAGTCGTCGGTCCGACTCAGTCACCCACTCGATCCCTCTCCTTTCGTCCCCGGGTGCCGCTCTTGACAGTGGCGTGCAACGTGGTGGAGAGACGTGACGAGTTACAGTGGCACGTGACGCTCGGCGGATGTTGACGTTGACTCGTTGACTCGACGACGTCGGCGGCTCGCGTTCGTTCATTCCTTCATTCGTCGTCGTTCGTTCCTGCGTTCGTACGTTCGTTCCTGCGTTCGTTCATTCGTTCGTTCGTTCGTTCGTTCATTCGTTCGTTCGTTCGTTCGTTTGTTCGTATGTTCCTTCGTTCGTTCCTTCGTTCGTTCGTCAGACTCTTCAAGTTCGCTCACTCCCTGCGCGCATCTCAAGAGACGATGCTAATACATTACATGCAAGGCGTCGAAACTAATTGTTTACCAGTTACCGCGGGCAAAAATTAGTGCATTTGCTTAAAAAATGACAGCATAAAATGTCATAATTTTCAAGATATTTAAGATATTTTAACAATTTTATTCACTACTAAACTCACAAGGGGCAGCAGCGTAACTATCAAAAAGTTCGAATGAAGATCAGTCACCGTAAAAGGTATTAATAACCTTCCCGCATGTAATGTGTCAAGACGAGCCTCTCCGAGCGCGCCGAGACATTTCTGCCGGAGTGGCTGCTAAAGCTGCGCGATTTAATTACGTAATGCGCATCCGATCGCTGCGTCGAGGCTTCCTCAATGAAGCTTGGCATGCCAAACGAGCGCTCTGTCCCCGCGTTTTGACAGCTGCGCGCACTCTCTCTCTCTCGCAAGCGGGTTTCGGCTAAGCGAGCATTGAGACATCAGTTGCGTGACGCGCCTCATCTCGAAAAGATGGTGTGAAACGTTTTGACAGTTGCGCAGTTATCTCTCCGCCGAAGTCGAGCAGTATCGACTCTCTATCGGTCCGGGCGCGAAGTTGGTGAAGTCCGGGGTGTTGATTCCGGCGCCGTTTCGAAGCGTCGCAACAAGTTTTCTCGCCCGAGCTCCACGGAATGCAACAGCGCTCCGAGGCGGAAAAGGTACCCGCGCCTCGAACTTGCGAAGCTAACCTCGACCTGCCTGACGCTTACGGTGATCCGAGAAGGTGTGAGATAGTGAGAGAGTAAGAAAGACAGAGAGAGATAGATAGATATTTATTTAGCTCTTGTAGCTACACTATAATTGCATTACCATCGGTAGTAAAACAGAAATTTTACAAATTTCGCTTGTCACTAGTTCTAATCCCCTTAGTACTTAGAGAGAGAGTGACAGAGTAAGAAAGACAGAAAGAGAGTGAGAGAGAGGTAAGAGAGAGAGTCCGACGTCGAACGTTTCGCAGATCCTACAGACAGCAGTCTAGGTGAAGTGTCCGCCAATCATAGAAAACGTCAGGTCTCGCCGTGAGACTCGGGTACGTCACGCTGACGTACGAGGCCTCGATAACGGCTTATAATTGCCAGCCGGCTTCGATAACGTCCCCGCGCGGCATCGATGCGCTTAGGAGACGCGCGTAAACAGGGAAGTGGACAGTTAGAGGAGACGCGCGTATCTGCCCCCTGCGATAAAGCGGCTTATTTATTGAATTAGAGTTCGCGTAGTCTGGCAGGAAATTCCGGACTCGGCTCGCGGCCCAGAATTCGGCGCTTTTTGTCAAAAGATCCGAGGAAGCGACAGGCTGTTTCTGCTCGGAATCCGCGGGTACGGCGCACGTATGTGTGTTCATACGTGTACTCGTATGTGCGCTCGGTACGTGTACACGCTCGTCCTCCCGGGTCTCTGTTTCTCAGCTCCGCTCAACCTTCTCTATCCGTCGCGGCCTCTTTCTCCTCATATTGCGCTATGACGCCCACTCGCGGACGATAAACAATCTCTTTGTTCCCCGCTATCTTTTTTCTTCGCATTCCCGGCAGAGTCGACTTAGGAGTACCCTCCCTTCGTCCTATTCTCTTCATCCCCCCTCCCTCTTCGTCTTGTTCTTCTCCTCTCCTCTCCGCCCTGAACGGGCTGAGAGGAGTCGAGAGAGCCGGAAGTGCGAGTCGCCGGCCAATCTTCCGCACGATCCTACATCATGTGTGACTCACGCTGAACCTCCTTCGGTTCGGTGTATATATATATCGAGGTTCCGTATCGCGAATTTAAAAAGTAATTAGCATATTTAATCTATTCGCGGATACGCGCTAGGAAGACCTGTATCCCACAGTTTAGTACTTCATACATATGTATAGCGTTATATCTCGTGCGAGAGTGTTCGCGCGAGTGTCTGTGCTCTCTCGCACACGTATGCTCGTACACACACGTACGCCGGTACACACACGCGCGCGCGCCAGTATATGTACGAGCGGAGGCACACTTCTACAGCGTTGAGAGGCAAGTTCACCGAGGAAAAGCCCATCGAATCTGAACAGTACAGAGCGGCGCACACATGCGCGGAGGGGAGGCACTTGCACGTAGCACGCGAGGTGCACTCGACGCATTTGCCTGGCACAAAGGGGCCCTCTTCGTCTTCTTCTTCCTCGCCTTCCGCTGTTTATCTAGTTTCCTCGAAAACGTCGCTTTGGAGCGAAACGTTGCAACGCGTGTCATGCGACGCGCGCGCGCGTTTGTGTGTGTGAACGCCTCCTCGAACGGTAAGTGTGAGCCAGGGGGGGACAGATGGAAGGAAACGAACATTAGAAGGCGAAAGAGAGAGAAAGAGAGAGAGAGGAAGAGAAAGAGAAAGAGAAGGAAGCCACGGCGAAAAAAAATAGAGAGATGCAGAAAGAGGGGGCCGACGAGCGGTTTAAATGTACAGAAATAGGAGAGTCGTTCGTATTGGTGTACGTCGAGGCTCGTTCGATGGGGAGAGACGAAGACGAGGTCGGAGACGGTAGAGAGAGAGCGAGAGAGAGAGAGGGCGTGCATCGAGCTTTATCTGCTCGCGAGCGTGATAAAGCTGCTATCGCCCGGCTCTCGCTCCCACCGGCGTCGAGTTCTGCGAAAGGAAAAAATGTGCCTCGCTGTGAAATTTCACTCCGACGAGGCCGTTCTTGCCCCCCCGCCGCCGGACGCGCCCTCCTAATCGCGGGTAGATTTCCTCGGCGACGTGGCCCAGGCGATGGCCGGAGTGTCCCTCGTTTTTCACCTCCCCTCCCTCCTCCTCCTCCTCCCGAGCCGGCCGCGACGACGAGTGTCCCCCGAGGTGCCGGAGGAATTTCTTAATCGAAACTTCGACGTCGCCGACGCCGGGCGTCCCCGGAACGTGCTCTTCGGGGCTGGAGGGCGGCGGATGTTCAGACACGGCGATCGGACGGGAGGGGGGATGAAACTCCCGAGGGAGTCCCGAATTGTTCCATAATTTTTAATCCTTTGTCCGCATCGGGCGTCCTTCGTGGAATCGATCGAAGGCTGGGAGAGGTGTGGTCTTGGAATTTTTTGGGGGAGTTCGATTGTTGAGAGGGGGCTTGTTAGCGTTGTTCGGTTTTCTGTATAAGGTTGGGATAGGTGAGCTACGATTGCCGATGAGAAGCTGCGCACGGTGACTCCGGTCGCGCGCGATGCACACGTTTTTCTCGTCGCTCGTGCATCACGTCTTCTCGTGAAACAGCTCGCGACCGCGGGACCGTTATGTTTCGGAGCATAGTGGCTCGTGTATGAAGCCAGGATCTTTCTCATTACGGGTGGGACAAGGAGGTAGGAGAGTGGGAGAGAGCGAGGGAAAGAGCCCGTGGGGCGGAGAGGCGGATGAAATAAGATAAGATGGCGGGGGAAATAGAGAAAAAGAGGAGATCGAAGAAAAAGTCGGGAGGGACAAGAGGAAGCGCAAAAAGCGTTGAATGAGAGCGAGCGAGACAGAGAGAGAGAGAGAGGGAGAGAGTCTAGGATAAAAGGACAGGAGCGTAAGAGAAATAAATCGAGAACTCGTTGCATCAATCCCGACAGTATAAACAGCTGACGAAGAATCGAATTTCCACCGCCGTTCGCCAGATCGCTCATCGGGCAACTCGAGCTCTTCCCACGGGCGAATGAAAATCGTGTACGAAATACCGACGGCCCGGATTCGCCTTGTAAAACTGACGCTATAAACGTTACTACCCGTCGCGCGAGCGAATGAGGATCGCGTCATCGCTGAAACCTCCACTCTAACCCTGCCACTAAAACTGCCGAGCCATTGGCCTCGAGACATTTTCCTCGAAATCAATCGTAGTGCGAGGCGTACACCCGTAATAATACCCCTCCGCCATAGGGTTCCTGAAAACGCATGCACCGTCATTTGTCACGTTCACGAGAGAGGGCCGCGTTTCGCTGGAATTTAAGCGGCCGTTAAGGAACGGCATTGTTCGCGGAAAGATCGTACCATCATTCTCGCGAGCGCGCGCGCGCGCGCGCGCAATATCGCCGGGGCGGCACTGAAATTGCGGTTTTCATCGAAGTCCACCCCGATGGAGGAGGAGGCCGCGTCGGGTGGCCAAGTGGCACTCTGCGTGGAAATCCGTCCTTTCCGAGACGTTTTTCATCGATGCCGACCATCCGCGAACAGCCTCGACCCGAACCCCATCCTTGATCGACGATGATGCGCACTGTCTCCGATTCTCTTTTTTCTCCTCCGCCAGCCTTGATGACTCTCTTCCCCTCCTCATCCTTTCTCTCTTTCTCTCTCTTTCTCTCTCTTTCTCTCCCTCTTCATCGAGCAGGTTACATAAAGCCACGAGAAATACGCTCGAGCCATTCCGCCTCGGTACGTACGTACGGCTTTGAAGAGCCGTAAGAAAAATCGACGTCGCGATCGAGGTCAGGATCGATCGGCGCCCTTTTTGCGCATCGACATCCATCGATATCCATCTCCCGCTTTTTTCCATCCCACGGTCCGAGGATGAAGAGAGAGAGAGCGAGGCCGAGCTTTCCGCGGAAAACGAAGAAGTTGCGGATGATCGTTCCGGGCAAGCATCCGCACGGTATGCGTGCATCGCGGTAATAACCGTACGTTCTATGGTTCGCCTATTTTTACGATCCTATAGGCGCCGCGAGCCTTCGATTACGTGAATTATAACAGTATCCACGGCCTGCCTCGCCTGCGAGCCCGGGGATGGAAAACGCTCCTGCACGCTCGATCCTCGACCGAGTCGGGCAGTTTGTCTTCCTCCTCGCGCGGAGAGGAAACGGGAGGAATGCCCGTGGAAAATTTGCGAAACTGCGAGGCCGTGGCCACTCTCTTTTTCTCCGCCTGCAATGGAAAGGGGGGAGAGCAGAGAGGGCCGAGCGAGGCAGCGAGCGTTCTATTTGTCATCATTTATCATCCGTCACCGTCGGCGGCGGCGAGAAAAATGACGCCGGCAGGAATTAGTTTTACGGCGCTGCGAGTGATTTTTCGGAATTTCACGCTGCGCGGGGCAAGTCCTGCAAGATTTCGCTCGAGAATGTAATTCTCATTCTCCTTCTCTCTCTCTCTCTCTTTCTCCGGCTCTGTGTCTGCTTCTTTGTTTCTCTCTCTACCTTTCTCTCCGTACGGCTGTCTTATACGCTTCGAACTCCCACACGCGCGCGCGCGCGCGCACGTAGGAGAGGGCCGGGCGAGACGGCGAGTTTCGCGAAAGTTCAGGCGAGGTTCGATCGCGCCTCGGCGCAAAAAGAGGAAAAGATGCGAGCGATCGACTTCCAAAGGTTACGCGCCGAGCGTATTTTCAGCCGCTCCCTGTTCGTCGCTTCGAATCGGCGAGCGCGATGTGCCGTTTTTTGCTCTCCGGCCCCCCCGATCCTTCAGCTTGTTCTCTCTCCTTCCCTCTCTCTCTTTCTCTCTCTCTCTCTCTCTCTCTCTCTCTTTCTCGCTCTCACACACAGACTCTCTCCCGCATTCGCACGGCGCCGAGTGCCGATTTTTCTGCCCTGAGCGCCGCTCTCTAATCCATTCCGTAAACGCCAGCTTGTATACACGGCGAAATTTTTTCGGCCGCCCGGCGTGAAAAACGTTCGTTTGACTTATTTACATTAGGTCTCGCATTTTTGTTTCTCCTGTCAGAGGCGGGCGAACGATAAAGTGGGAGAGCGAGAGAGCGCGAGAGAGAGAGAGAGAGAGGGAGAGGCGCAAATA
Source organism: Anoplius nigerrimus (assembly GCA_914767735.1). Classification (NCBI taxonomy): domain Eukaryota; kingdom Metazoa; phylum Arthropoda; class Insecta; order Hymenoptera; family Pompilidae; genus Anoplius; species Anoplius nigerrimus. The sequence continues at coordinate 4,721,716 of OU612077.1, forward strand.
TCATATCGAGAAAAATGTCTATTGAATCTTTTTCGAACTCAGCCTACCCGCCGTATCTTGCGGCCTGGCCTCTCTCCCCTATCCCTTGATTAAAACGGGCGAACTCGGGGGATTAAAAAAATTCCCGACCCCCCGCCACTCCCCCCGCGACCTCCTCAACTGCTGCCGCATATTCCGCCGGGCGAAACTTTTAAAATTCCTAACCCCAAAAAACTTAGCGCATCGGCTCGCCGTCGGAGGCGCAAAAAAGGGGAGTGTGTAACAAAAATTGGCCCCGGGTCGGCGCGGTCGGTGAAAATTTGAAAAATTCCCTCTCTGCCTCGCGGCCAGAAGTTGCGAGCATGGGCTGCGAATTTTCAAGCTTGCGAGTCCTACTTCGCATCGATCTCTCGAAGGTGGGCGTCGGTGGAAGGAGGTGGAGGACTTCTTCTCCCCGGCATACATTTTCGCGTCGAATTGTGTGTATCGCCCCCCTCCCCCCAACACCCATATTTCGTTCCTCCCTCATCCCCCTTCATCCTCGGCCATCTGACCAGAAGTTATTGCGCAGGCGAGAGACATTTTCTCGGGCGGCGAAAGGTACTCTAATCCGATCCGCAAACACAATAGAAAGTGCGGTGAATCTAGGATAGCGGAGGTCTGGGCACGTATTCTACGTGCAAGAGCACCTGGAGACCTGAATACCTGCGTTTCGCTGACATTGCGCCCGCGTACTGTCGGCCGTCTTCGATCGATAGAAATCTTCCGTACGTACGGTACGTCCGTCCGTCCGCTCATACTGGCAAACTGAGCTTCAGTCTTTTTTCCCGTCACGCTCTGGCGTCTGTTTGTTATTGGGAATTAGAACGCGCGACGTGCGAGACCGAGGAGCAATTTTCGCGGATATTTTCGAAATTGCTTGTTAGCCCGAACTTTCCCCCCCTCTCCTACCGACGCGCCGTTTGCCGGTAGGAAGCGCGGAGAGAAATCTGTGCAAGAGTCGAAGGTGTCTCGGGTCCCCCTATTACGGCCATCGACTGAAATTCCCCGATTATTCCGACTGATTGACGGATATCGGCGCTAATGTCGAGCTAACTTTCGACCGTCTCGGTAATGCCGAAAAATCGATTCGATCTCTCTTTACCGAAGCCGGAATGAGCATCCGACGTATCGTCGATTCGACTTATCTCGACTTTTCGCTCGTCGAAGCTACCTCCAACAGTTTATCAAATATTCGACTTAACTTGATTACCCCGTCCCACGAGCACATTCCTTCTCGTACTGGCCGAATCGAAAGTTTGTTACGCGCGAACTTTCTGAAAGGCGAGCACGGCCGACCTACGTCATCCCGATACTCGTCCCGTTAGTATCAAAAAGGGTTAAGGGTTAACCACGTGCCGCCGTAACAGCGAAAACGAGGAAGACTGGCGCGCTCGCGCGCCACTGGCGATCCGGCACTGGCTCGCACTGAAAATAATTTATAATGCTCCGAGAAGGCCCCACGCTGATTACGCGTGTGCCGGCAGCAAAGCGAGAACGTTACTTACGTGCCACCGAGATTTACGGTCGCGCTTATCGTAATTACGCCTAGGGTCAGGGAAAAGTATTCGAGTCGGGCAATTATGGTGAATGACTCCTCTCAATGTTGGCCGCACTGGCGTCGCTCATTCACTCCGCGTCGGGGCCGATTCCGAGATCGAGAGCTACCCGTCTTGCGTAAACGCGGCCGTTTACCGCGAGGAAACGCCTCGAAACCAGATATGCTTATTAATCTGTTAGCTAAATTAAGTAACAGAGCCGTTCGGAAAAGCTTGAGGAGCGGGGGGGAAAACGAACTCGCGTTCAGACTGAATCGCACGTCTACTGGGACCCTGGTACGTCAAAAGGCGGCGAAGGGATCGAAAACGAAGCGATGAAGTATCTTGAGACGTCCTCAGGCCTGATTTTGCAGCCGGACACAACGTTTCACTGTCTATTTACGCGCGCGGGTCGGAATTTCTTAGAAAGCTCATTCTTCTCCCCCTTATCTTCCCCGTGCCCTCTGTCCGTATCTGCGGGAGCCCTTTTCTCGTTACCGAGGCCGGGCTCTCGCCCCTCTTCTCTTAATCGTCGAAATGATCCGGACGCCGCGCCGTCGGTTCCCACGTGGAATTCGAATTCGCCTTTAATCGGTCTTTATCATCGTTTAACGCCCTCGTAAAAGTTTAACGCGGCAAAAAAGCATCTGGTCACCGCGCGCGGTCGACGGTTCCCGCGGACGGCTCGCGATGTCGACTCTTTAATATTTATGCTAATTGATACGGTCGTCGCGTTAATTGCCTATTGCCTTAAGGTTTATACGCGGCGAACGGAGTCACTTCCTCTTCGAGATATACGACGGTAGGAGGGCCACAATCGGCCCGAACTTCCTCTCATCTCTCTCTCTTGCTCTCTTGCTCGCCCTCCTTTGTAGCTCCGACCAATTTTTTCCCCAGCTTTTTCTTAATTGATATAACCGTCGCCGGGCACAATGACGAAATTCGAGAAATATCCACCGATCGGGCGGCGGCGCATTATTTATCGCCGCAATTAATTACTACCCGTCATCGCACTTTTTCCCGTCTTTCATCCGAAATACATGAACAATGTTCTCCCGACTGCTCCAGTTGCGAAAGTTACGGTCGAATAAATTTTTTCGAACCGCTTATTAAGGCCGCCCTTTGGAATTTTGCATTCGAGTTTAATAAAAGCCCCCACTGTACCTCTCTTACTTCCCCCCCCCCCCCTCCTCTCTTTGTTATTCCCTGTTTCGACCGGCCTCTGCCCTTTTTATACCTTCCTCCCGTTCGGCCGCGTACCCTAAATCCGTTCCTGATATCTCCGAGTCGATCGAAACGTCCGACCGCTCTTATTGCTCTCTCCCCCTGTCCACCCCTTACCCTCCCTTCCCTTCGCCACGGGGGTCTTTTTATATACCCCCGTCGACATTTCGAAATTATCGACACGCACGCGGCACACGGGTCCGGCGCCCGACCTTGGGCTTCGATCAAAAACGTCCTCCGCCCGATGTCTTCTGCCCAGCGCGCGACAAAGAGCCGCTCGTGACTCATCGTCGAAGGTCGACGCGGCGCGAACCGGATCACGGCTTTCGAAAACTGGATTCGAGAAGGGACACGACTGACCGAATATCCCGACGAAGGATACCCTCGAAAGCCTCTCCCCCCCCTCTGCATCTGTCACGCTTCGTCTTCAAAGGCGTCCTCGTTAATTCCCGAAGTTCAGGCCTCGAAGATGCGCGAGCCGCAAAGTTCACGGACGCTGCAGCGAAATCACGCGACCGGCAACTTTGCAGTCCGGAATCGTCCAGTCGGATCTTCCACCTTCTTTTTGTCCCCCCCCCCCCCCCCACCCTCTGCCCGCACAAGCCCACCTCCGGTAATTACCCGCGAGCCTTCCGGTCCCGTGTCGTGAGTCGTCGGCCCCCCCTGCGACATAAAAGATCCATTCGGCCGCGTTAGAAGGAGCGTGTTCGGGCTCGAAGGATCGATCGGGGGCGGAGAATTCCCAATTTCCTTCCACCGACTGTCTATTCTCACCCTGACGACGACGGCGGCGGCGGCGGCCGACGACGAGGCGGCAGACGAATAATGACTAAAGTGATCCGCTCCGCGCAAGCCGGGGGGCATTTTATCGTCGGCGTCCGACTAATGCCGGATGAACGACGAAGAGATATCGACACTTCCGTCGACGCATTGTTAAATAAATAAATTCCATTGTCCCGCGGAGCGATCGCGCGCCATCGAAGATGTACAGCCGTGTTCCGTCCCTGTTCGGGGAGAGTTAATTCTATAAAGCGTTCGTTGCCGGATCCCACCGTCCTTCCCTGCGACTCCGTCCGCGAATTAGATGTCTCGTTCGCACGTATTTCGGTTTCATTGATGCGCTCGTTAACGGGCGGCTCTACGTCCCGTTCGTTCGAACGTTGGGCGGGAAACGCGATGACGTGAATGGCGACGTTTTAATAATCGAACGTGCCTCGCGGAATCTCTGACGAGAGCTCCATGTGAATGACTGGCGTGCGATGTTGGCAATGCTGGGCGTGGGCGGTGCATATATGGGCTGCGCTAAAGTTTGAAACAGTGTCGGGGTGATGAGTGGATTGGAGAGGAGAGGAGAGAGGAGATGAGAGGAGAGGAGAGCTGACCGAGTCCTCCGTTTTCTGTTTGCAGGCAGGTGAAAAACGTCGGTGAGGAGAATCGACGCGAGGAAAGGAAAGATCGCGATCAATTCGGCGGACATTCAGAGTGATCCGCGGCATTGGCTACCTTTGTCAGGACTCTGACGTGGGGGAGAGGCGCACGTCGAGGAGAGGTCCTCTGAGGCTCCTGATTGGTTTGATTTCGAGGACGAGCCCCGGCCGCCGTACTCCTACATCGACAGTGAGTCGGAGGACTTTTATTTGCCACGTGCCACGTTGAAACGATTCGTTGACGTGCGTATTCACCGGGATATCGCGGGCGTACCAACCCCCCCCCCCCTCCCCCTCCTCGAGCGCGAATGGATCTTTATTAACTTTGCGTGGGGAACGGCCGTCGTTAGCAGTCGAGACGATATCGAGTTTCGAACGCACTGATTTATTACTGATTCGCCACTGACTTGTTACTGACTTGTTACTGACTCGTCACTGACTCGTCACTGACTCGCCACTGACTTGTTACTGACTCGCCACTGACTCAGGCCCACAAATAAAGAATGAACATTGCGCCATTCTAAGCAATTTCTCAGAAAAGAACTCCGAGAACGTAACGTTTCGTTCAAGGCTACGGAGGACTTATTTGGGAGGTCGAAAATCGAACGGTATCGAGCGTTGAAAGATGGAAAAGCAGCCATCTACGAGAAAGAGAGAGTCCAAAATTAGCTGGCATTCGAGAGGATCGGCCACCGTCGGCCGTTTTAATTTAGTTCAAAGACTGGCCCTCCGCGACGCCGTTCGCACGACGTTCAATTTCAGCGCGAACAATCGCCGTCTCTCTCTCCTCTCGTAAAACCAATAGCAAACATGACGTGGCGCGCATTCGTACAGTCAGTTTTGCTCTTTTCCGATGGCCGGACCCACGAATCCGGTTCGTGAATCGTTCGGGTCCCCACTTAACACTGCTGCGGTTCGCGAACAATCGCTCGGTCCTCATCCGATCACGGAGCCAGATATGATTGATCCACAAACGTCCCAGCGCCATTCTCACGATCGTAATGTCGCACATACACGCGTGCTCGCCGAACAATCCCTTCCATCCAATTCGAACGATCGACCGAACGATGCGCACTTCAAGCTTCGATCCCTCAACTACCTTAACCCACAATCTTCATCTCTGCATTTAGCCCCGATCGAACAACTGCTATCCAGTCAATCTCTTTGCTGAATCTCGCCTTTGTAACCTACTGTAGGGATCGCGTCGATTTATGTAAATTTCAATCCTTCCGATTATTCTAAATTACGGATCGATTAGCTAGAAAATCTAGAATTCCGTCTCGAGTTCTAATTATTACACAGCAGTGTTACAATTAAATTGTCAAATAAAATCTCCATTCTTCTCCGCGCTTGAAATATTCTAACCTAAAATAAACGTCGGTAATTAAATTAGCTCTAAAACCCGGAATGCAGTACAGCACACGTTAATTGTTCGAAATTGACCTGACGTTTCAGAGGACGGATAGGGGTCTGGCGCGATCGAGTCGACGCTAGGATCCAGGTAGAGGTGAAGCTCCCGTCAGGGGAGGATAAGGGTAGCAGGTAGCAGCCACCATCAGCGGCGGTGCCAGCAAGCTCGCGCATGCTTCAGCAACGAAGCGGTTCAGCAACGACACCGCCTGCGACGTCATCATCGTCAGCCAACATGTTCCCCCAGCAATACTGCCTGAGATGGAAGTACCATCAGAGCAACCTGCAGACGATGTTCCCACAGCTACTCGAGCGACAGGCGTACTGCGACGTCACGCTCGCCTGCGAGGGCAAAACTCTGCGGGCGCACAAGGTGAGTCACGAGTGCCTTCCTCAGGAATCATCCCCCGGGACCGATATCTCGAACTCAGACGACCCTGCGCTCGCTGCCATTTGCCGAAGTTCGCCCGGTCGGAATAAAGTTCCCGAACTACGGACGAACTTTCGGGGCCTCGTTACATTTTGTTTCGCGATGAATATTGGAATATCGTTAGGGGGAGGGGGGTGGATTGCGGGGTGAGCTGGGTGTGGATCTACGAGCGCGAGGGTGGGGAGTGAAGTGGCACCGTTTCGATTCCTAATAATAAAGCGTATGTAGGTGGCATTTGAAGCGAGTGTCAACGCGGGCCGAGTCTTCCATTATACGATCGATATTGTTATATGAAATGTATGCGGAAGTCGATGCCTCAGTCCAGGCTCTCCTTACCAGCGGGTTGATGACAAATGCGGACGACTAGGTGGATGATTAAAAGTGAATGTGAATCAGCGCCGTTAACCTACCGCCGGGATTCCTCCGTTGCCATAGAGACGGGCAATCCCTCAATTCGTGAGTCAGGGCCTCTAAACGGGACAATTTCTCGGCCTTGATGTAGTGACAAATTTCGAAGGATCGCTGGTCGAAGGGGTCGGTGAGAAATGAAGACCTGCCCCCTCCTTCTTCACGCCGAGGGGGGGTGCTACGAATTTCATTCGCGCACGTCAGATCTTAATTTATCCAAAACGTCGATAGCAGCCTGCCTCGCAGTTTGGGGGCGATTATTTTTCGAAAAATATCGACGGCGCAATCAATCCTCGGCGCAAATTTTCGAGAAACGAGGAGAGGCGAGCACGGTAAAAAATGTATAATTGAATATCGAGTGCGCGGGCAGAGGGTAGGGGCGCAGGGGGGGTCGCCTGTATTTTTCGCCCTCGACGAATTTAATCTCGCCCGATCTTAATTTATTCGAAACGCCAGCAGCACGTGACCCGCTTTTCGAGAAATTTCGAAAGCGTAATTAATGTTTGATCCCGGAAAAAATTTGAAAACGTCATAAGCGTAATCGAACGTTCGAAATATCAAATTCCTCCTCGCCCGACTCCCCCTCCTCCCTACCGACATTTTCAATTATCCCTGTCATCAGATCCTGCGGATACACATATCGTCGATACCTTCGATACCGTCGATCGTGTTCGATTACGTCACCTAACGCAACTTGCATATCGAAGACTTGCAAAGACAGCCTAGCTAAAATATACTTACAAAAAATAATCGGACGCCAAACGGAGTCACCCAGAGTAGACACTCACCCCCTCAGGGTAGGTACTTTTAATTGGCGACGAATTTAATTCGCGGACCGGTGCTTAATTTATCGCGAACGCCGGGTAGTACGAGGCTCGCTACGACCTTTTAAGAAATCGCAGAAACGGACCTTTGCTGGTTGGAAGGGGTCGGCCAGAGGGGTGGCGGCCAGAAGAAGGGGTTGGCCGACGACGGGCTCTCCCTGGTAATTGAACTCGATTCTCGCCAAAAACGCTGCGATCGGCAGCAGACGACGGAGGCAATCTCGTCCGGTTTCCGTCGTCCTGGCAGAGAGAGCAAGAGAGAAAACGAGAGGAAAAGAAAGAAAGAGAGAGAGGATGCCTCTTGTTCCTTTTTCGCGTACACGTGTCCCTTCGCCGTCTTCCTTCCACCCCCTGGCCACCCCCCGCAAACTTCCTTCTCTCTCCCGCCCACATTTTTTCCCTCGTCCTTGTTTAATCCGTCTTCGCTCGGCCATTCTCTCCCTCTCCCTCCAGCTTTACCCTTTTTCTCTCCCTGACTCACTTTTTCGTTTCCTTGTTTAATCCGTCTTTACTCTCCTCTACTTTCTTCCCTTCCCCTTTTTTGTCTCTTCCTTCCTGCTCTCTGCTCTCCTTCCCCTCCTGCGCCCTCCGAGTCTCACCCTCTCCTCTCTCGCCGCTTCGCTCTTCGAACTCGTTCGCTCTCCCCTTCCAACCCCTGCCGCGCCCTCCACCCACCCCCTCGTACGTTTTTCTGCGTACCCACTCTTCGTTGCCGGGGCAGAATTTCCTCGATTCGTCTTATTGTACGTCGCGAGCGAGACGGGCCGAGAAGGTGGAAAAGAAACGGGCGGAGGGCGTCGGGACGTGTGAGAGTGCGTCGGCCTCCCGTCCGCGCGCGTGTATGGGTATTCGAGAGAGAGGGCGAGGGGGGTCGACGGGGAGGGTGGGAGCTGCGGGCAGGGCGAGAGAGACCACCCTCCGCCGCCAGCCGACCCGGAGGAACATAAAACTTGACAAACGATCAATTTTCTGTTCTTTGTTTCTTACCGGGGTAGAACTACGGTATTTCGCCACTCTCTTCTCCCCTCCCTCCTCGTCCACCACCCCTTCGGCCACCCTCACCCACCGCCCTCTCTCTCCTCCCTCTTCGCCCTGCACACGCTGCTTCACTCTCTCCTTCTTCTGGCCGAACCGAGCGGTTCCTTTTTCTGCTTCTTTTTCTTCTCTGCCCTCCCCCTCCGCCCTCCTTCTTCCCTCCTCCGCCACCTCCCCCTTCCGTCGTCTTGCTCCGTTCCTCTGCTCACGCTCCCGCGTACATCCTTCCCTCCTCGTCACTCAGACTCTCCCTCTCGCCTATGCGTCGAAACGAGCCGCGCAGAGGAGAGGCACTCTATCAAAGTAGAGTACGTTTGGCTTGGTTTATTTTTTACTTTGGGAGGGGTCCAAATTGTAAAATCAATACTTCCTCCTAAATTTAGAATGCCGCCACCGACGCCGACACACTCCCGCGCACTTGTACACCCCTCCCCGCACCCCCACGCACACCGTCAGGGGCGGTAGGTGAGAGCGTACACGTCGAAAGGGAGGCCTTTTCGCTTCTTCATCATCTTTTTCTTATTCTTCTCTTCTTCTATCATCTTTCTCTTCATCTTCATCTTCATCTTCATGAAGACAGCCGACCTGCGACGTTTCGCGTTTTCGCGCGCATTTTCGAACTCGCCGAGGCGCGCGCGAAGGGCGGCCAGCGTCGAGCCGGAAGCGGAAGGGCTTACCGACGAGAAGGGAGTAGGGAAGGGGGGGGGGGGGGAGTGAAGGGCTCGAAAGAAGTGGCATTCGGGGCCGACGCGCGGCAGCAAAATCGATCCTCGGGACAATCGTCGCTCGGCGTCGGGTCGGAGACATTAAAAATTATTCTCCGCGAGCGCTCACCCCATTTTTCGGTGCGGCGCGATCGGAGGAGCGGAAAGTTCGGCCCCCGAGGGTGGCTGGGAGGGAGGGAGGGTTGGGGCCGGGGAAGGGCGCGAAGGGTGGAGGGCGACAGAAGGTACACAGCTGTTTCCCTTCGGTCCGCGCAACCACCTGCATCCAGGTGCGCCGCCGTACGTATCCTTGACTAACGAGCGAAGGAAAACAATGAGAAAGGGAGAGGGTGAGGGTGGGGAGGGGCAGCCGTCAAATTTAACGAAATTCAAACGAAATTCCGTCTGGCCGGCGACTTTAAATTTCACGTGTCAGCGTTCGCTTTCGCTTTTCGTTGCTCACCCCTCTCTACGCGGAAGCGGACTGTTATTATTATTATTATTCCGGAAGCGCGTGTCGTATGCAACAAAGTGCGGAATGTTGAATTTTGTTTACGATAAGCACCCCCTTGTACGACAATGGAGACGGAGATAGGAGTGGGCCGATAGGATAATGCCCAGACGGGCTGGATGTATTTTTTTTCCGTCGAATTTGGCGGACGTTAACTGAACGTGCAGAGTAAGGAGGGGTCGTTAGTTAGAGGGGTACGTCGGGAACTACGGTCTTTACCGGGAGGATATTATGAGACTTATGTAATGTTTCGACGTTTTCGACCGGGCAAAGTGAACGAGCCATTTTGCGCGGGCGAGAGTCGGTTGTTGAGTCGATAAAGATAAAGCTGTCGTGTCAGTGGCTAGCGGTAAATGAGCGATAGGCTAATGCTCGGTATTTTTATGTCCGCACTGCCGAACGGCCGTGTACATTGTAAACTCGCGTCGGCGAACCGATGTTGCGACCGCGCGAACAAACACGGATTTGCCTTCGGCCGGGGAAAAAATAGTCAACGGACGCCGTGCGAGTCCGTTCAAGGCGGTGCTCGTTCGAACGAAAATCGAACGTTTACCCTATTTCGAGCGCCAGCGACGCGACGCACGTTCCTGCCCCGCGTCAAAGTCCTGTAACGCGTCGAAGATTACGACAGCTGTTTTCATTCGATATCGCATACGATAACATGCAAATCTCGCTGCATTTAAAAATTAAATTTTCCCGAAGCTGGACATTACAATGCTATCTCCGCGACCGATATCTGACGCATCCTAATTGTTTACATGCAATAGCAACATATACTTCCTGTTTTGCGTCAACGTGCGAGCTGTTACGTTACAAGAAACAGCTCTAATCACACGGAGCGGGTCAGACGTAACGTCGTTTGAAAAACGTTGCTGAACTCGCGTTATGCCGGAAAAAAAGTCCGGCTTCCTACAGCGCGAATTCGAATGTCCAACGTACGAACGAACGTTCAAGCATTCGGAATGTACTTCGCACGTCGCGGAAGGAGAAGTTTATGGCTCGGTGGGTTCCGTAGACGAGAAGACGCGAGTCGAGACACGGGTTCCTAGCAACAAGTGTGCCCGACACTGGCGCGAGAGACAGATAATGAACGCTCCTCGAATGAGCCGATAGCCGATACTCGGATATTCCGCGCGCAAAGCGGCTAGTGACTTTCTCAGTATTCAGCGACGAGTCGCAGAAACGCGAACTGCCAATCACCGGCATCGGAATCCGGCCGTCATCGATGTCAGCCGGTAATTCGGCGCATCGATCATCGGAGAGAGCCTAACGTTCGATTCGACTCTCCGGATCGCTTAGACGCTTCCACAATTAGACATTTTTCTGCGGTCGAACTTCAGACAATTTTCCTGGCGCGAACGAGGTAACTGAAACAGGTGACGGAACAATACGACCGCGTTAATAACGTCGGATGTTGAGTCGTTCCAAACGAGGTCTGTCGATTAGCATCTTTCGACGCGGCAAGAAAGGGGGTGCAACGGCCATAGACGAAAGGCGATGAAAAATTTATCGTCCGATGGTAGTAGTTAGACATCTAAGCGGCGCACGGGGCACAGAGAGTACGTTGAATCGAGCGCTCGCTCCGATGAATAATAGAAACGCCAGCTGTTACACGGTATATAGAATACTTAGGCAGGCTAAATATTAAACTATAGCAGAAGAAGAAGAAGAGGAGGAGGAGGGGGAGGATGAGGTGGAGTAAGAGGCGACACGGAAATTTCAGGAGAGCAAGTATGAGAACGTTAAGCGTTAATGCGATTAGAAAAGACTCTCCCCCCTCTCCCTGGCGCTATCATCAAAACATCCAGACGAGGATACGGTTTCCAAACATATGGCCGGGGCTGACTTATCTGCGGAAATAAGAGACTGGCCGGAGTCATGCTTGCGATACAATTCGCGGGCCGCGCTCCTGCAATTCTATAGTGTGTACGAGTCGAGTTCCTTGTTTGACGGTCCGAGGCGTCTCTTCCATCCTCGACGTTTTCGCTCGGTGTCCCGTTCCGTGTAGGAATATTTTGTCGCGCCGCTTAATAATCGCGACGCCGGCCGTCGAAGTTTCAAGGTCCGACTGCGCTTGCGAATCGAAAGCCGAGGCTACCCTCGTGCTCGGGAAAATTGCGTCGAAAAGTCGCGGAGAATCGTGCTGCCGATAGGAAACACTCGGCGAAGTAAGTAGAAGGGGGGGGGGGGATGCAGACGGAGAGGGAAGAGCAGCGTCTTTTGAGAGTCGATTTCTAGGTCGCCAATGTCTGTGGGAGAAAATAGTGAGGCGGGCGTCAGGGAGGAGGGGGGAGGAGGCTTGCTGGGGGAAATCCGAGGAAAAATGCAAATTATCGATTGGACTATGCAACACTGTTTTTCCGATGACTAACGTCCCGCTAATCTCATGCTTTAGTAAGTGCACGCTTGTGTTCGGTCTTGATAACACGTCCTCCGGGCTCGATTATGCCTCCTTTTTTTTTTGTTTTGTTCCCTCCTACCGAATCGAAAAGGCCGCCGCCGCCGCGCGGAAAACAAACAGCCGCGGCGCGCACATGTGATCTAATGGAAAATTATTAGTTTCCTACGTTTGAGCGTTTCGATATCGGCGAGCGGACCGGCGCGTTCAGCGATAGCCAAAGAGAAGCCTTGCCGGTGGATAAACTGGCAGCAGAGGGGGGGGGGGGAGGTGAGGAGGGGTTGGGATTGATGAGAACGTCGTGAATTCATGCGAGAAAGTTGTCAAATCCCAGGCCCCCGGGCAAGAATTTTGCTCCGCCGGGGGCGCGCGCGCGCGCGCGCTCCCTCGCTTTGTCTGGATAGAATCGAGTCGTTTTTTGACTTGGCAACGAGAAATGGGCTAACGTCGCTGGGTTGGCCTATCGATCAAAGTACTCGAGGGCAACGAGGCGAGGGGGAGGCCGGGGGGGTGGGGGGTGGGGAAGCATGGAAAACGACAGGCAAGATTCCTCGCGACCGTCAGCATAACGATACTAACCTCGCGCTTACCAATACACGGTCATGTATAGCGTACGTACGTGTGCACATTTCATGGGTCTGCGGAATGGGCCGCGATATCTTTTAATGCACTGCGTTTCGCCAAGCCATCGCAGCGGCCCTCTCGAGCTGTCTAGCGGAGACCGTTGGATCATTGTCAAAAAGTTGGCGGCTAAAGACCGTTGAGAGAGCGAGCCGAGGCAGTGAGAACGATTCCTTCCCGAGAGAGCAGCCAATGTCTTACTTCTGACGCGGGACGATAACGAGGCAGAATAATCACATGGCCTACATGACGTTCGTGGGACACCGTGTAGATACGATCGTAGAACGTGCAGCACAATATATCACGTCTCGTCTGGCAAGATCAGACTGTGCTGCTTCTCTCTCTCTCTCTCTCTCTCTCTCTCTCTCTCTCTCTCTCTCTCTTTCCCTCCCTCTCTCTCTCTTTCTTTCTCCCTCTCTCACTCTATGTGTTTCTCTGACTGTCTCTCTCACAGCCTCCCTCACTCTGCATCCAATTTGGCTTGCAGCGCTCGTCCGCGCCGATAATTATGAAACCGAAATTATTGACAGACGTCGTGTCGTCAGGTTCGGCTAATAAACGCGGCGCTCGTACGATATCCGGCTTGTTATTACTATTTTTCCGCCGGTTTATTAGTGACCGGCAAAAGAATGTTATTATGATAATGCGGATGGGGTTAACGAACTGAGCACATGAAACTACGTGACCTGCGCGATTTATGCTAACAAACGCTATAACCGACCCGGCAAAGAACACCCAACTCTCAAGATGCACAGTTGGTACTACTAGGTGGGCCTCTCTCTCTCTCTCTCTCCCTGTCCTCCTCCTCCTCTCCCTTCTTCCTTCTATGTGCCTCGCAGGTAATTACATGCCATGCAGAAGGGTTGCCAGGTGCGAAGGTCGTTAAACCCGGACATCCTGCGTTCTAAAAAACATGACGTGCTCCTTCCTAACTGTATAAATAATAGCTCGCCTTTGTATCGGCGCCGAGCTTCGCCGGAGTGAGGAACAACAAGGATATCTCGTGGAAGTCGCTTTTGCCATTCGACTCGCGATCCTCCACCATTACCTGCCTTCCACTTCGGGAAAGGAAAAAAAATGGCCGCGTTCGAGGGGAAGGGAGGGAAGAAGCTCGGCAAGTGTTATAATGCATCGGCGGCCGATGTAATGGAATCGTAATTGAGCGTGAGCTGGAGCTCGGAAATGGCAGGTGAACGCGCGCGCGAGCGCGAGCGCGAGCGCGAGCGCGAGCTGCGGCGCCCGTCCGTCGGAAAATTTTCGCCGGTCGGGAATTTTTGCGCGAGCAGAGTTCGCCGGCGCCAAGGTTGCAGGCTAGGTGGGATGCGATTCAGTGATTCGCAGCGGTGGAAAGGCAGAAACGGGACCTGCGGGTCAGCTCTGGAGTGGGACTTTGGACGGCATGAATTACCGCGGATCGGTCGGGCTTTGCACGTTGACGCACGATGCGATCAAAAAAGCGGGGCGACCGCGCGAGGGACTTTGAGCGCATTTCGCGTCGGCGAGCTCGCGATTCAGCTGACAGAGGATTGAACGGAACTGTTTCGTTGTTGGCCGATCGATGATTTTGGCGCGAACCGATTGCGAAGGCCGAAGTTCCTCGGCCGAGAGGAGAGTGCTCGAACGATGCTCGAAATTTAACAGGCCGTAAAGATGTCCTCGAGGACACGTTGGTTCGTGTTTGCGCGATGGACTCGGCTGGGTGACGAATAAGTGTGTTTGAGTCGTTTAAGTAAGTTTTGAACGGTTTAGGCAAATACTGTTATGGAAGAAATATTCGTTTGTTCTTCTGACTTCGCCTGGCGGCGATTCTTCACGTTTAAGGGCTGTTTAGCTTACGGTTGCTCGTAAAAGTAGTTTAAATGTGTTATCTGTATGTAACTTTGACTTATTAGTAAGATTAGAGGAAAAGTTTGACATTTTTCGTTTAAATCTTTACTCTGTTATGTGAAGGATAATTTTCCATGAATGCATAGTAAAATGAACTGATTATTGGTGGGTTGTAATTGAGGTATATACCTATTATTAAGTTCACCGTATGGCCAAAAGAGGAAATGTTAAGATATTAACCATATACTACTTGTATGCCGGCTTCAATCGATAAGTGAGGAAAATTTTAAGTAGCGCTTTAAATGGCTGTTGAATAAGTATTGGGGAATTTCTGTGGCTGAGGTAAGAAGCAAAATAATACATGGACCCTGGATACGTGGTATGTGTTGACTGACTACTGTGGTCGCGACTTGTCTTTGCGCTCTGCCGGTCGCGCTCGCTGTTTCGGATTCGGCGCTCTAACGTGCTCAGTCAAGCATGCTTTTTCTCAATTTCGGAATTCTGTACCGGTGTTCGAACCCGGGTCCGCTGCGTGTGAGTCCAGCGCTCTACTTACTAACTCACCCGCCCGCCTTGCGAGTTGTGGAGTCGTTTAGCGTACATATTCTTACCGGGCGATTCTTACTCGACTATGTCAACCCCGTCTTTGCATTCTATGACCACTTACGCTCACCTAAGACATTTTTTTGATGCTTTTACATTCTTTGGTGTTAGCTTACACTATTTTACAATGTTACATATAATTATTGGTGGTTGTTTAGACTTTATGGGTAGTTTTAGCCCACAAAGCTGTAATTTAGCCCCAGTTTGGAGTATATTTGACCACTTTATCTGTTTTTATCTTGACTTTTTCCATACTTTTACCCTATTTTATATTATTTTACACTATTTTACGTTGCTTTGTGTAATAAGTCAAAAATAACTCAGAGAGCCGCTTGCCGTTGGTCGAAATTCACTTTAGTTTCGGAGTTACAGCCAAAAAACCGTCGAAAAAATGGGGGTTGAAAAATGGGTAAAAAAATAAAAGTCTTCCGATCGACTTGAGGATATGCATACTGAAAGAGAATCGAATGAGGATCACAAAAATCGCAACCCGAACCTTCTAAGTGCAATAGTTCCGAAGATAGAGCCAAAAAATTGTTTGAATTTTCCGAAAAACGGGCTCTTGGGTATCGTGATAAAAAGAAATTTGGTTAATCTACTCTTCCTTTACATCACCGGCTGGGAAAATCTAATCTAAGTTCTTTCGAATCTTTCGCATATGAGCCCAGCACTATACCTACCACCCTCGCAAATTATACAAGCTTTTAATCTTCACATTCTTATGACAAACTTACGATCGACACACTATATCTTGCAAGATTACGTTATTTCGCGCAATACCTGTGTCACATAAACACAGGTAAAGCTTTCTAAAATCGCTCACTGTCTTTTCCTTAATTTATCCTTCCGTAAAATAAGTAACTCCGCTCGAAAATTGCAGGCGGACTGACCGCGATATTTTTCCCCATAAACATCTTATGGCTCGCAGCACGCGGTGTGCAATAAATTCCATACCCTATTACCGAGTTTCGTGGACTCCGACTTCTCACTCGGGATAGACACCGCGAACGCGTGAACGACGGGTCAGTCCGAACCCAACGTGCCGAATCATCAATTAGCTCGGGTGGCGCCCCGAAACCGGAAACGGGCGAGGACCTCGGATAGTTACGACAAAATCATCCCGGGAGAACTGGTTCGGCGTAAACAAATTTGCCGAGACGCAGCGGCGATCGCAATGCAGCTGTTCCCAATTTCGCGTCCCTTCCCCCAATTTACGTCCATAGCTTAGCGATTTTACTGGAAAGGACTCTCCGCGATCTTGCGGTCTCGAAGTAGAAAATGCCTTATCGGAACTCGACTCGAGCGGCGGCGGGGTGGGGGAGAAAAAAGGAAACCGGCGAGGCTGGCGATCGATGCGTTTTCACAGGCGGCCCAGAAGCAGAAGGAGAGAGATATTGAAACCAGTAAAGAGAACTCATAAACCACTCCGTACACGCACTCTCGAGTCCCAACTCCCGCGGAACGTTTCGCAAGAAAGCCGAGCAGAAGGAGACGTAGGACAGGCCGGCCGCTTGAGCTTTTTAGCTGCAAAAACCGGCAAGATTCAGACAGAGAGAGAGAGAGAGAGAGAGAGAGAGAGAGAGAGAGAGAGAGAGAGGGTGGTGGAAGAAGGAGCAAGATGGAGGAACACGAGACAAGAAAGCAAAAGAGAGACGCCCGGTGTATCGAGAAGCGGAATGAGCAATAGAAGGAGGAGCGATAGAGAGTGCACACACGTGTTAATAGGATTTTACGAGGGGCGCGTGGCCGAGACGGGGAAAAAGGGAGGGAAGAGAAGGGAGCGTTTCGCGAAATTAACACGCCGCCGAGGCCGAAGCGAGTGAACTCGTAAAAAAGTATAATCGATATTTTCGTAGGAGCGTAAAGTGCTCTCTCTTCCCTCCCCGCGTTCCTACCTCAGGCCGCCTCTCTGTCTCTCCTCGTCCTCATCCTTCTTCATCCCTCTTCATCCCTCTTCCATTTGGCCTCCCCTCTTCCCGACATCGAGCAACCCCCCTTCCCCCCCTCTCGCGTTCTACGTTTCTGGGCTTCTGTTCGGCACTGAGTCACCGTTCTCTACTCCTTCCTCTTACTCCTCTCTTACCACCCCCCACATTTCCCTCTCACCCCCCTCCGCGCACGCACAGCGGGCGACAGTGGCGTAGAAGATTAATTTATATCGCTCCTATCTCCGCGCTCGCGCGGCTTAATATTTTTCATTAGATCCCCGCCTTTCGTTGGCCGGCTCTCGCGTGTTCCACTTGCTTCGCCCGTATCAGCCGTTCATTTACATTATTCCCGGCTGTATGAAACTCCTGCGGCCCTCCCCGGCTCACCCCTTCCCGCCGAAACTCTCTCCGACTCAGTCGGCCATCCCTCCCTCGATACCTCTCTCTCTTTCTATCTCTCTCTCTCTCTCTCTCTCTCTCCGATTTTCAATTTCTACCATCTCCGAGCCCGGGCTCCCCTTTCTTTTGCAAAAATAGTGGATGGAATCGACGGCGGAAGATTAAATAGATTCTTCTGTATGCGAACGTTCGCCGAAGCGCGAGAGGGGTGGGAGATGGGCGGCGGGGAGGAGAGAGGCTGAAAATGTAAATGCGGACATGTGTCGGTGATAATTAAACGTCCGAATAACTTCACGTTCCGGATGTCGTGGACGGATAAATCATTAGGTGTCCGCACGGAGGGAGGTATATCCTCGTACGTCGAGGATATAGCCTGAGTGGTTTTCTGTATTCGGACGAGTACGTAGGTACGTCCATGTTCCGTACTGCGTCGTGGGCCGCAATAATGGCACACTTACGCGTACCTATCGTCCCGTTGATTACGGGCTTCGAGCCCATCGCTGTACGACCTAAGTATTGCTTTCTCCACCACCCCCTCCCCCCCTCCTCTCCCCTGCGCCACTCACTTTCTATTCGTCACTGTCCCGAACTGGCCCGCGTCGACGTGTAAAATTTCCTCCCGCCCCCTTCGATGAAATTCGACGACCGGAGCGTCACTTTGAAAATTAATACCGAATGTGGGCTCAGGGTGGAGAGTAAGGGGGAAACAGGGGGTAGGGTGGATATGTCGTAGGGGAGGAAGGGAGTGAGAGTGTGCGCGAGGCATATTGACCGTAGGTTTTTGAACGATATGCCACGGCGGACGCAATTATTTACAGTGGCGGCCGGCTACTCTCGCGAACGACGGTTATTTACATCTTTCTAGTCGTTAAACTCCCCCGGGCGTGACGGATAGGAAGCGGGAGGATAGAAAATTCGTGCATGACCAGCTGCGTCAAAACGCTAAGTGACTTCTCTCCCCCCCTTCGAGCGTCGCGACGCACCGAGCTGACGGAGGCTATGTACTGGCATTAACATTTTGCTATTGTTAATCGGAACCAGTGTTCGAAGAAATATTCGCAATGACAGCGTTTTGTATCGCCAATTTACGCTAGAAAATTTTTGAATTCTCTCAGAGGGAGGTTTACCAAGATTTGCGATGATCGTAATGATTCGGCGAGGGGAAGGAATAATAATTCGACATGTTAAAGCGACAATCTGGCTGAAAGCGCTAAACACAGACATTTGCCCAATTCCGACGACGGACACCATCGAGTTCAGACAACGTACTCGACGGAACACGCGATACGCACACGTACGGGAGGCGAAATGTACACACACACACACACACACACGCACACACACGAGAGCGTAGCGGCCGCAAACAATCGAGTTAGTCTTCCCGTCCTTTTCAGTTCCGGTTCTCTCTCGTTCCCTCCTCGTCAGCCCCTCTCCGATTTCGTCCCTTTCGCCTCTCCCTTCCTCCGACCTACCCGGCCCTACCTACCTACCGTCCCTAACCACGGCTCCCCGTCCTTCTGCGCCGTCCTTCTCCGTTGTTAATCGCGAGCCCGCAAAGGGGGGGCCGCCGGCACGAAAAATTCGAAAACCTTAGCGAGAACGTTTTATCGTCATCACGCTCCTGGCCTTCACGGGTGGCCGCTTTCTAAGAATTTTTTTGAACCGTCAGTTACGATCCTCCCTGCCACGGGCTTTGCGCTCTCTCATCCTCGCTTCGTTCGCTCGCCCGCTCGCCTGACGAAGCCCGTAACGACTCGGCCACGAAGAAAGCCACTCCTCAACCTCCCAAGATACCTTTTCGATCGTCAAGTTTCGAAAAAGCGTGACTCGATCGAACGCGACCGAAATTGTTCTACCGCTGAACTTGGAGTTCGAATGGAGGAACGTCATTTGGCGGGCGTTCTTCTGCAGCATCATGTAATTGCCGCTGCCGCGTCATTGTCTGGATTTTTCTACTTCCTGCCTCTCAATTTATCGAGCAATTGAAAGATACTCATGTATTCATACGCGATAATTGGCGCCACGTACGCTTTTATGCCCGACGCGCTCGGTTGACTTTTCTTAATTTGCGCGCCACTCGCAACGGTGGTGTCGAGTCAGCGAGAATTGACGAATGAAGAACTTACCCTTCGCAGGACTGTGGATCGGGTCGATCCGAAATGTCGAAGCAGCCCGCGTGCGTGCGTTCTTTTTCGTTAATTTTAGTCCCGCCTTTCATCGTTCCCGGTACGATGAACTCCGCGAGATACTGGCAGCCTCTGAAATGGAAATCGCGCGTATACATTATTTATGGAATTATGTAAGGCCTGTTTTTTGAAGCGATTTACGAGCGCGATCGGCGAGAACGCGAGTGAGAGAGAGGGAGAGGGCGAAAGAAAGAGAGGGACAGGCAGAGTCGCCTTCGGAGGGGGAGCGGAGGAAAACGGAAAGATGTGTATATAGACGCCTGGGATTCCCTGTTTTTGCATCAAAACCCACGGCGCTAAACGATTCCCCAGAACTGCTCGCCTAGCCGGCTGTGAGAAACTCCTTTAAAACGAGTATGCACGCCTCGATTCTCCCATCAGCGCAGGCATTCTTACCCGACGATTACGGATGCAATTAATTCGTTGACGTTGGCCACGCCGGCTTCCCAAGTCGATTGCTAGAAAAATTCGCGCGTCACACTTCGCTCCACCTTCCCCTCCCACCTTCGCCTGCCACTATTTTCGGAGTTAACCCGTACAACCTCGTTACTTTTGTATCTCTTCCCACTCCTTCGGCATGGAAAGCCGTACGTGCTCGTGCGCGAGAACAGTTTTCTTCTCTGTTCTTCTGTGCATCTCGCTCTTTCATTCATTGGCATCATCCCTCCCCCTCTCCCTCTCTCTCTCTCTCGCTCGCTCGCTCACTCTGTCGCTCTCGCTCTCTTTCGCTGTATTTCGCTCGATGTCGTTCGGCAGAAACGAGAAACGCCTAAACTATCGATCGAATTACGTAACTCCGAGCGGTGGCCAGTAATCTCGTTTTTCTAACGAACTTCGGCGAGGCGAGTGAAATGTCCCTTACACCAAATAAACGCTGTAACCGCGCCTCGTTTTCGCTCTCCCGACCGTGCCATAGACACTCCTTTCCTCTCCCAATCCGACTCCTCTCCGCCCCGTCCCTCCTTGCCCGGCGAGCCGTCTCGTCAGTGAACGTCAAAGAACGGGAGAGCGGCAAAAATTTAGCCCGGCCTTTCCTTTCGGCGACAACGGAAGACGAGAGAGGCCAGTTTTATTACGAATAATCCGTATAATCCGTTCGGCGCCGCGGGGAGGGGGGGTGGGGAAAAAATTACTTGCAAGTCACTTCGGCGGCGGTTTGCGAAAAAATTCCCACGTTGCGCAACCCGCTACCTTTCCTCTCTGTCTCTCTTTCTCTCTCGCTCTCTCTCTCTCTCTCGCTCTCTCTCTCTCGCTCTCTCTCTCTCTCTCTCTCTCTCTCTCTCTCTCCCTCGCGCGCTTTTTCTCACTTGCCGATACTCTCGTTTGCGAGTCGAGCGAAGAAGGCCAATTCAAACGGAATGTCAGATTTGACTGAGGCGTGTAAAGAAGTCGGACGGCAGTGTGTGTTCATTTATTTTTGGTGTATGCTCGTAAGAACTTACCTGGCTTGTGAAAGAGAGACAGAGAGAGAGAAAGAGAGAAGTGAGTAAGTTTTCTGACTGACAGAGAAATCGGCGGAAAAGAAGCAGCGTTGAACTGCCGAAGTGACCGGTTTCGGAGGAAACCGAAAACTTATGCCGGGCGAGCACCCTTCGACGAGGGGTGTAGTCCAATTAATTCGCCGGGTTAGTCTGGCATCGGGGAGGGTGAGAATGGGTCGATCGCGGCAAAAGTCAGTTCTGCTCGCCGATCAAGTATCTGCAAAATTGTACTAACCGTCTACCTACCCTGCGCAAAGGATATTTTCCTCAATTCCCGTTCATCCCTCAAAAACGTACAGAAATGCGAGACCGTCCGCGAAACAATTTGCCCCTCGCGTCGGCAACACCCCCTCCCGCAAAACCTCCCCCCATTTCCAGCCCCCGGGAAGACAGCGAAGCGAGCGTATTGTATCAAACGAATTTCTTGGACGATTCGCCGTAATTTTCGACGGCCGCGAAACGTGTCTCGCCAAAGACATAGACGGGGTGGGTGGGGGGGTGGGATGGGCCGAGTGGGGTGGTAGAAAGTGGGTGGGCCGGGGGGGGGGGGGGATGAATAAATGCGCATTGTGACAAAACGTCCCCGTAGGCCCTTTCCCTTCGGCCACCCTCCTCTGCGAGAGCCACCTCCCGCTACCATCGCCGAAGCCACCCCTTTACCCACCACCCCTCGGGGGCCGCTATCGTGCCCGGTTCATTGCGCCAACGGTCGGCGGAGAAAACGGAGAATCGACAAATTCGACGTGACATCATCCCCCTTCGAACGGGCGCGCGGTGGGGCGGGCGGGGGGTAGGAAGGGGTCGAACCACCACCCTCCATTTATATTTCTCCACCCTCTGTTTCGCCGTCCAACCCGACTCACCCCACTCGCCGCCCGCCTCCTCGCCCACCCGCCCCTCTCTTTTTTTTTACTTTCCCGGACGAAAGACGAAGCGCCGTTATGCACGATAAAAAGTTTAATGTCAGAAGACGTCGCGCGGGGCACGGGGGGTTGGTGGCGGCGGTGCCGGCGGTTGGGCAGAGGGGTTGGCGGAGGGGGTGAGAGGAACGGGACGAGGTGAAGGAGGAGGAGGAGGAGGTAGAGAAGGAGGGGGTTGGGGGGAGGAAAAGTGCCCGGGGATCGTAATGACTCGATATGAAACCCGGGCAGTGCAATTTCTTTCTTCTTCTGCCCTTTCCTTCCCACCCCCTCCTGGTCGCTCGCCCCCTCTCTCTCCCCCCGCACCCCGTCGCGCGCCGCCGTCGTCGTCGTCGTCTTCGTCTTTTTTCATCGCAGTATTTCCCCATAAAAGCGCCCCGGCATAATAAAGCGTTATATAGCTGGTACTGAAAAGTAACGCATCTCCTTTTTCCTTCTCTATCCATCCTTCGTACTCTCCCTCCGCCCCCTCTTCATCTACCCCGACTTTAGCGTACACCCCCCTTCATACTACCGCTTCTTCCCTTCTTTCGCCTCCCCCCCCCCCCCTCCTCCCACCCCCTCACTCTATCTCGTTCTTGCTCTGTCTATCGGCGTCTCCCTCTCTTCTTCTCTCCTCCGCTCTCGCCGTTCGCCGCGGCCTTTTACGGCCTTATTTGCGGAGACGTAAAAATCGCGAAAATCAATACGGAACTTCTGACATTAAATATTCAGGCTATTGACTGGGCGTGGCAGGCAGACGCTCTTTCGTACCTGCCTCTTTCGGGAGAGTCTTTGGCCTTTCGCCGGCCGACCGGGTAGGATGGCCGGAATTCGGCGAGTTCCATACGACGTCTTTGCGGACTCGGCTTTCGATCTAGGAAGGAATAAGGATCGCGATCGACTGGTGGCCCTTCCTTCGCTGAGGGTTAGGGTCTGTCACGTGGCCGATCGTCTTGGCGGCTCTCGCCTTCCTTGCGCGGATCGAGTCACCCGATAGAGTCGTCGAAACTCTTCCGTCGTCGGGCTTCTTCGATCATCGCTACTGAAACGAATGCGTACTTCTACGCGTTCTGTATTCGAACGTTGACCAATATAGCTCATCAGTTCGGTTACCGAGTATCTCTTTATCCCTCGTAAGGTAGCGCAGACATGGCCAGACGATGAGGTAGCATCGGCGGCCAATGAGAAACGTGGAATTCGCGATACATATACCACAAAGGCACGTTCCGGTGGGGAAGGGGAGGGGGGCACGCCTGTAGAGTCGATACCATTTTCATTCTCGCACATTCCCAGGCGATACGCTCGCCGGAGATAGATCGAAAAATCATGACCGACAGCTACGGCGCTGGTAGAGGGGGGGTCTTGTCTGTCTTAAACGAGCACTCCGAACAGCGGCGATAAAATATGAATCCGCCCTCGGCCCGCTCTACACGTTTCGCCGATATCTTTGCATCCGGGATGATGCAGTTGCAAGGAAGAATGGCGAGAAGAGGGGGTGGAGGTGGGGGTGTCGGACAGTGTCGACGAGAGGGGAAGGATCGACGAAGGAGGAACGGTGGGTGGGGCACAGCTACGGGGGGGTGGGTGACGAGAGTACGCGGAAAATGGAAGGGGGGTAGAGGGGGTGGGAAATCCATCATGAAAGTCAATGAAGTTCAACGAGAGACAGAGAGTCGCCCTTTCCGCGGCGGAGCATTTTCGTTCACGCTCGAGCGCGAGAGCCCTGGAAATAATCTCCAGCGCTTAATTGTACGTGCATTATTAATACAGGGAGCGATTAAGTGCTCGTTCGCTATTTCTACCGCACGCCACCGCCGTTCTCTGCCCGCTACCCACCGTCGCCACCTCCCTCCCCCTCCCCCCTCGAGCCCGCCCGCTCGCCCATCCTACCTGCCTGGGGATCGTAATTTCATTTTCTTCCTTTCTTCCTCATTTCGTTTGTTCTCTCTCGCCTTTCGTCCCTTTATCCGCGTGTCTCGTTTCATGCCCCTCCCCTACCTTCCTACCCTCCTCCGCACCCCCCTTTTTACATTTTTACTTTGTAGCATCGTCTCTGTTTCCCATTCCGTCCATTTCTGCCTTCATCCCCTCCCCCCTCCCTCCCTGTCCTCCCTCTCCCGCCGCCATCCCCCTTTTGTCCGTCTCACCCCGTTCGTTGCTCTTTTCTGCGCGAGCACAATGTAACCGACATTACACCGGCATACGATGATGCTCCGTAGCGGGCGCAATTTTCGTGCGCGATCCAACCCCCCCTCCCCCTCACCCCACCCACCCCTATCCTCCGCCTTCCTCCCATTTGCATCGGTTCCCGCGGCAAATTGTCCCGCTTTGTTATCGTTTTTCAAGTTAAGCTAATCGCGCCCATTCACGCGATTCCGATGCGACCCTTTCGGGCCGCCAGGTATATCGCGCATGTACGTACGTAGGTGTGCGCACGTGTAATTGCTGCCGCGCTCGCGTCCGAGGACGAGACCGATCGGCCACGCTTCCGGTCTCGGTGCCGTCCTTCCTCAAATTTCGCAATCCCACTAACGATATTGACCACGCACCGCTAAACGCGGCTCATTATCTTTCGCTTAGAAGTTCGCGCGTTCCTCCTTTTCTTTCCGCCGCCGCCGCCCGTCGTTACGAGGCTAGTTAGACGGTACACGCTTCCTGTGCACCCGAATGTGCTGTCGGCCAGATATACGGATACGCTGGTTCGCGCGCATCGCAAATTCTGCCTGCGCGGCTTTCGAGTCCGAGGCGAGATTTATATTTCGAATTTTCGAAATGCTTCGCACAGTACATTAAACGTAATACAGTGGGTGCGTCAAAGACGCGGTTGCGAAAAAAAGGTTGGAAATGCGATAGGTGTGTGTAACGCGATGTAGGGTAGATAGGTGCAGGGTAGGGTAGAATCGTGGAGAGGAGAAACATCGGAGAACGCGTCAACGTTAATCCAAGGGTAGTCCACCCCGCGATTAATTCGGCGCCCTTTCCCGCGAGTCTCGCACCAATGCCGGACCCAGATTTCCATTTCGGCGATAATTAACGATGACCGACGGTGACGCTCGCCCGGCCGGTGCCGTTACGACACTCGAATCTTATTAGAGCACGAGAGAATTAACACAATCACCCCGCCGCGGACGTACCTAATTTTTATCGTCCGCTAACCGGTCCGCATATCTGACCCGCGTGTCATCCTGCAACTCTGACACCTGTCCGATCGTGGGAGAAGGAGGGGAGTGCGGTGAAGAGGTGTGCAGAGATAGAGAACGAAAGAGAGAGAGAGAGAGAGTGAGAAACTCGAAAAGGTTGAGATAAAAGATCGCAACATTGCTGGGATCGAACGTTAATTTTCGTCGATTCCAAGCGTTACCGGAGTAATTGGAAATGTCCGTAGGATAATTATTATTTAACGGCTTAATGAGATTTCGCAAATTAACAAGGTCTTCTCGAAAATGAGTTCAATTTTTCCTGCCCTCCCTTTTTTTTTTATCCGCCGAGGCAGTCGAATGAGTACGAGTATTGGCTCGGTAGGATTTCAGACCGAGTTCGGTTAAAGATCGTTTAAGCGTCGTAATGACAGTGGCATTAATCCGATCTTTTTCTTCCCTTCCGCTGTTCGCTAACAGGTCGTCCTCTCGGCGTGCAGCACATACTTCGACACGATCCTGTCGCAGTACGAGGAGAAGGACCCGATCGTCATCATGCGCGACGTCAAATTCTCCGACATCAAAGTGCTCATCGAGTTCATGTACAAGGGAGAGATCAACATCGATCACGTAAGTATTTTCAGCCGAGTATCCACCTTCTGTGCCACCTTCGTGGCCACCTTCGTTGCGATCGTATTTTCGACGGGCAGAAAATAAAGTTTATGTAACGGAACGCACGCGGCCGACGTCCATAATTACATCGGCCGCTTCGATATTATTTCGCGCGAGAATATAATGCCGAGTGAGAGACGTTACGTGGATCGTTCAATCTGCCCCCCACTCCACTCCCCACCTTCTTTTTTGCCCCAGCTCGAAACGGCAGATCTCTAAGTTTCAATCTCGGGCCCACCGGTAATTTCCAATTTTGTTACGTTTTTGCCTGACCTCGTCAAATTCATTACGCCGGAGTCCGATTTTTCGAAACGGCAGCCGATTTCGTAACTCGACACTTTCTAATTCTTCGCGATTCCTCCCTTCTTTTTGTATAACGCGTGTTCTATTCGATCGCTCCAGTTTGCTGCCGATCGTAATGGGCAGGTAGCTTTTCGGAATCCGGAGCTGAGAGCGTCGGTCAGTTTTTCAGCCCGACACCGGCGGCACGCCCGGCTCCTCGCAGCTATGCAAATCTTCCCAGAAGTGACTCATCGCATGAAACGAGCGTTAAACGGAACGAGCTACCGTGCGTCACTCGGCGTTTCATTATCTTACGCAACTTTTATCAACATACTTTTTCGAAAATCGCTACGTCCCACCCACGGACTGTTTTAATTCCTCCTGCGCGCGCGGTCGAAACAAAAGCTACGTTTAATTAGCTAAAATCAAGTTAAATTACCGCTGGCCAACTGCCCCTCCGCACACCTCCCTCGCGACTGTAAAATGTAAATTTTTCAAATTAACTGAAACGCGTGCATTGCATTTCTATCTCCATTGTGCGCCCGCGTATTTCAATATATCGAAACATTTGTCGTTCAATTATGCCGCTGTTTACGTTGTGCCGCGCGCATTTTCTTGCGCTCTTTACCCGTGGCGGCTCGTCCCTAATTGTGGGAAACGCACATATTCCCAGGACGCGCTCGCGCGGAGGCTTTATTCCCGCTGCCTGCCAATCGATGCTAGACTTTTCGAAAAAATGCATGTCGATGGAAGAACTAAGCGGGCGCGCGATCGACAGACGAACTACTCGTAGGAGTCTTCGTATCCCGAATGACATTCGATAGGCAGTCACGAGAAAGAGCGGGAGGCGGACGGGAAGGGGGACATTCGACGCTGAGCGAGAGAGAGAGAGGAAAGAGAGAGAAAGAGAAATGGAGAGTGAGAAGGAGCGAGGGAGACGGAGAGACATCGATAGAAAAAGGAGAATAACGACGGAGACAGAATCGCGTTTCAATTCGACGCGGACAATAAAAAATGTACGGCAGATTTGACGATGAATGTTTGATAGATTTGACTCTCCGCCGTCCGGTTCGACTCTCGTTGCTTTTATCGTGTCTGTGTACGGCCGGCGCACGTACGCTCCGTGGAAGTTTGTGTGCGCTCGCGCGCACACCGACGTACCGCGTACAGTGTGCGCGCGCGTGTAGTATCGCGTATCGCCTATAGGTATCGACTTCGTACTTGATTTGGAACGCGCCAGTGACGGTTTTCTCTCCTTCCCATTCCTCCCTTCGTCATTTTGTCTCTGTTTCCTGCCCGTTTAGCCCCCCCACACCCTCCTCTTATCCCTCGCACAAGCCCCCCTCCCTCAGCGCCCCTCGCCACCGCCGCCACCATTCCAGACACTGAATTCGCTGCGATTTATTGCGGATCAGACGAGTGTCGTTTCCTGTGCCGACGTACGGAAGTCGGGAATCGAACGAAAAGTGTCAAGGTTTGACGAACGTTTAACAAAATCAGCCATTTGCCTTCCTTCCGCCTACGCTCGGTAAGAAGCGACGAGCTTTTTTTTTGCCAAGCTGCGATTGTACTTAGCGAGCGACGCTTAGAGCATTTAGAATGCGCGCAGTTCGATAAGATAGGATGGACGATAAGATAGCGGCCCTGCCGATTGTCTTTACGGCGAAGCGGGGTCACCGATGACTCGCATGCCGCTTACGGACACTTCCGGATGTCGATCTGCCGGATCGGACGCGGATCTCGGAGCGGATCTGGGATCTTATCGGCACTTTCTCTCCCATTGTGGCCAGCGTAGCGATCGCGACGAAACTGGCGCAAGAAGGGAACGATAAAGGCTTGACAGTGGACAGTGCAGTGGCAGCGTACGTGCACGGTTCAGTCCGAAGAATGTCCGTCGATCGATTATCGTTGTCTCCGCGCTCGAAGAAATCGCGCCGATCGAAATAACGAGCACGGAAGAAAATGCCAAGGATAGAGCTGAAATTGTTCCGACCCGGGAAACTATTATCGAGCCATTACCCGAGCAATCGAGGGGGGGAAAGGTGGGGGCTGATTAGCTGTCAATAAGGATCTCTTATAAAGTCCCGGTGCCAAATCAAATTGGACAGGAACGCGCGAGCGCGTGAGAGTTTTCGAGGAGCAAATCGACCGTCCGCGAGAGCTGCCGTAGGAAGAGAGGCGAGGAGAGGAAGGAAGGAAATAAGGAAGGACTCCTTCCCGATTTCTAATCGTGATGAGCCCGCCGGGGAAGAAGCTTTCTCTCGCCATTTTTCGCCTCGCTCACTCTCGGCATCGCGCCGAGACCTCCTCTTGCCGCGCGCGCGCGTGAAAAATCGGCGTGGGTGAAAATCATCTTGATATTCGCCTCCCAAGATCGTGACCCCCGACGATTGAGATCTCTCGTGTTACATGGATCTTTCCGACTCCCCCCCACCTCCCTCCGACCCTCAATGATGCCGCGGACCCTTTCATCTTGTACCTTTTAGTATATTTTTTACATTTTTTTTTCATTCTCGACAATTGTGATTAATAGCAGGTTTCGGACAGTTTCGAATCGTATCAATTTTCCGCGCTGAAATTATTTGCGTGTTATCCCCGTTCCTCGAATTACGACATCTAGGTTCGACTTACGCGCGGGTGATTGGCGCCGAACTCGAATTCGGGCCGGAATATTATGACGAATACTGCTATGCGCGGCCGAGCCGCTCCCTTTTTCGAAAATAACCCCGGAATTTCACCCGCGCCCGACCCCCTCTCCCCCGAAACTGGATTTCGCCCCGAAATCACATCGCATTCGATATTCCATTTTTCCATTTTCCGTCCGCCAATTTTTTCCCTCTTTTTTTTTCGTTTTCGCGCTCATCTGTCCGCCGGGAAGAGAAATTGGCTTTTAGCCGATGGACGAAATTTTCGAAAAATGTCGGGGGTTATTCCCGGCGAACGTACCACTCCCTACCCCCCCCCCCCCACCCTCCCCTCCTGCCCCCACTCAGAATTAGATCAAATATTCAAATACAACGGTATTAACCCAAACTACTAAATGCCATTTCGTTCGAATAAAAGTAAATCGCGGGCCGACGCTCAAATAAATCGGCCGACCCCGAACTCCCATAATTTCATGCCGGCGAACAAAACGAGCGCGAAGCTCGGGAGTACACGGAAGCGGCATTCAGTTCGAACATTCTCAATAAACCTAACCTCCGCAATTTCCGCATTCTTCCGCCTGTCTCTCTCTTTCTCTCTCTCTCTCCCTCCCACCCCAGGCAAATTAATTGCCGCGCACGGGTCGCGAGACAAACGAACGTCGCGCCGAAACTTGAAAAGGGCCTATTGGCCAAGTCGAACGTAAAAAACACCCGGGAGGAAAAGACCTGCAAAACCTGTGTACAATTCACACCCCCCTCGCCCATTATTCATGCCTGATTTCGAGCAATGCGCCCAAGACGCGGCCCAATTATTATTTGCCAATTTTCACCGCAAT
Source organism: Anoplius nigerrimus (assembly GCA_914767735.1). NCBI lineage: Eukaryota > Metazoa > Arthropoda > Insecta > Hymenoptera > Pompilidae > Anoplius > Anoplius nigerrimus. Next base: position 4,751,162 of record OU612077.1, read on the forward strand.
AATGCCGTCCGGCCGGCGCAACTGAATGCTAAATAATATGGGAACTTTCTACAAACGTTCGTTGTCGTCGTCGTCGTCGTCGTCAGCGGCTGCGGCGGCGACGGCGGCGGCGGCTTTCTATCGGCCACGGCCGGAATTGGAAAAATGCTTATGTGGGTCAGCCTCGACGCCGCCGCAGAGACGGTCGTCGCGCGGGAATAATGTATTTCAGAAATGGCCGCTTTCGTTTCAGCCGCGGCAAGAAAGGGAGAGAGGGCGAGCCGGCCGGGGGGAGAGTAGAATAGACGTCTGGGGAGGGAACGGAGGGGTGAGGTGGCTGGCAGGAGGAAAAAATGGAAAATGAACCAGGAGGTGGAGAAGGAGCGGGGGGGGGGGGGGGGCGGAGGCCTATGGGCCGTTAGGTCTGATCGTTGAAACTGGACCGTGGATTAGATCGAAGTGACTCGGGAGTAATGAAACGGGGAACGATTCTTTTTACCCTTACGTGGGCATTATATTTTTTTTCGGTGCGCAGGCTCGAAGGTACGGGGCGTTTCAATTGAAATCTCCGTCCGGCATAATGTAGAATGCCTGTTACGTCCTTATCGCGGCCGCGGCGGTCGCCGCCGCACGGCGCGCACACAATATGTACAAGGTAGGATGGGTTACATTGAAGCACGATGGACGTTACGACGTAAGCGCGGAAGAATCGGGCTCGCCGTATCAATGATCTTGGCTCGTAATTAGATTGACGTCACCCGGCCGGAGTTCGTACATTGTACATCTGACGGTAGTCCGACAGAGGAGGAGGAGGAGAGAGGGGGTAGCGGATAAAAAAAGGGATATAGATCGGAGGAGTCCGACGTGGAAATATGGCGCGACCGAAATAAGTAATATGCCGACTACGGACGCGAATGAGGAAGCCGAACGTCCATCTTCTGATCTCCCCCCCCCCCCTCCCCTCCTCCTCTTCGAGATCTGACCGCTGAAAATACGATGTGTGACGAACGTCCGACGCTGAGAATACGTTAGTCAGCCTGAGTGCGATTGGGCGACGGAAAAAGCGTCCCGGTCCTGATTATCCGTACAACGGGGCATATTAATTGTTTCGAGCAGCTTGGGAAGGAAAGCCGTGAGCGTCGATATCGGATACTTGTTGGGCAAATCACGGTCTTAATTGATGTCGCCTCATCTTTTTTCGTTCGTCCGTTATTCCGTGCCGGCGCGCTCTCTCTCTCTCTCTCTCTCTCTCTCTCTCTCTCGTCGGCGACGTCGTTGAATTTTCGTCCCGAGACTCCTCGCGACAGAGAGGAATGAAATTGACGCAGACGATTATCGTTTTCGAGTAAGTGTTACTTCGTCCCTGTCGCTTGCGCGAGCCAGAGGAGAGAAGAGAGAGAGGGGCGGGGGGGGGGGGAGTCGAAGAGATAAGGGAATACATTTTCTCGCTAATCGGTTTATGCATTACGCCTCAATTTCGTGCTTTCAGGCTGGCGCGGGACGGGCAGGATACGCTCGTCCGATCAACGAGACATTAATACGAACGAGGCGACAGCGTCATTTTTCATTTGCGCCGAATGCCCGCGAATGGTTAGCGAAGATCGAGAAACGATTAGTCACCCGTCCGACGCCCGCTGCACCTTCTTCCCGTGTCGCGGATATTTCCGCGTGCGGCGTCCGCCTTTCGTCTCGTCGCGTCTCGTCCCGTTTCGTCCCGTTTTGTCCTGCTCGGTCCGCCGGCCTCCGTTCGTTAAACTCGTCGCCATTAGCCGCGCGCGTTAAGCGCGAAATATGATTAACGGAAGGGTATCGGTTACGTCGGGCGCCCAGGATGGAACGGGAAGCCGGACAGCTGCAACCTTCAACCCTTCGCGCGCTCTTCGAATTTCGAATCGAGATAACCTACTTTCGAAGCAACCTTCGGCTAAAGCCGGTCGGGTTATGCTAGATGTGCGATGACGATGAGTGACGTTGACGGGGAGTCTTTTCGGTCGGATTTGATTCTGTCCAGGATGCTTCGTGGTCGAATTGAATTGTGGGTGTTGTTTCAGACAAGACTGTCGTCGCTGCTGAAGACGGCGGAGGACCTGCACATCAAGGGCCTCGCCGAGGTCAGTTGGCGCAGCGACTCGACGCAGAACGATCTGAGCAACAGCGGGCACAGTCCAGGCGCTGCCACCCCGGGGGTTGAGACGGTCCTGAGGGAGGGCGACGCCGACGAGCCACCCCCGCCGAAGCAGAGGCGCAGAGGTCGTCCGCCTCTCGACGACCCACCCTCCGCGCACGACGTCTTCACGCCCAAGATCACATGCATCACCGGCAATGTACGACAGACAACCGTACGCTTTACATCATATTATTATTATGTCTCGTACTTAGCTCTTAAGCGGCGCTTCTGCCCGCTGACGACGTTGACCGATGCTTAACGTCAAGTCTACTTATGCCAGACACGATCTTACCCACCTATATCTTATGAGTAAGAACGACAAAGATGACAACTTGATTTTAAATTATGTAGGGCACATGATCTTGGTGGAAATGCGTGGAAAATAGTTGATTAATTAGCTTGAGTGTCATAACGAAAGTTAGGCTAGAGTAATACTATAATTGCAAACGAAGTTTGTAACGTGTTTTTAAATTGGATTTTTTGGAAGGGAAGAATAGAGTAGTTATTCGTATAACTAATTCATTGACGTTGGTAGATCTGGCGTTAAGTAACGTTAGTGGAGGATAGTTCGAGGAATTAGACGACGATTGCGGGGCGAATTTCGGAAGGACGAATGTTTCGGCGAGATATCGCGGCGGATTTTCGTAGCGGGACTCTCACTCCCCTTGGAAACTGTATTCTTCCCTATCCCGGGAGCTTCGCATTCGGCGGTTCGGGGTCCCGATTGAAATGCGTCGCGCGAATCGCAGGGGGAGAGAGAGAGAGTTTGAGACCTCCGACGCTTCCATTTGTAAAGGGGCAATTTCGGGACGTTTAATCGCGTCAATTTTACACAGTGCAATGTAATTAGCGACGACCGATGAATAAATTCCAAATTGGCGAGATTTCGAATTTTCGCTCTCAAACAAAATTGTATATTCGATTTTATTATCCGTCGTATAGATCAAATTAATAATCCCGAATATCGCGATGAATTCGCCCCCCCCCCCTCCTCCCACTCCCTCCCTTCCGTTCCTACTTCCAGCGCTAATTATTTTTCAATATTATTAAGTCCGCCCGACGTGAGAATTAAACGGACGCGTAATCAATTTAGCGATTCTCCTCGCCCGGGTAATTCGCGACAGTCGGGATGAAAAGCGAGCGGTTTCGCGCTACGGAGATTAGAGGAACGAAACTTGGCCGCGACAATTAGGCGAGCCGGGTGGAAAGGTCAACGTCGGCAAGCGTGTACCGCGCTTTTGCCTCGCGGATGTTGTACGTTACGGATGATCTTTGACCCGAGCACTAACATGTCCCCTTTCGAAACCTTTCGATTTCCCAGGAGGAAATGATGAGCGAGGGCGACCACGAGAGCTGGGACGACGAGATGATGATGAACGAGAATAACGAAACACCACTGCCGGTGGTAAGGCACCCTCCTTACGTACGTCGCTCGCTTGTTCACGTAACATTAATAATATTGACGTCTAAGTTTACCTTCAACCCTTTCGGCGCGCACAGCCTTCGCCTCGCGTAACATGGGACGCTGACGGATACCCTGTCCGCTTAACTTCGGTCTCTTGCAACGGTTAGCCTTATCGGCACGCCGCATGGACGATAATCTACTTTGATAACGGGAAGAAGTTCGATACACCGGAAGGGTTGAAAACTAGTTTTTCGCTATTTTTCTGTCTCTCAACTTCTTAACTTAATCTACGTATACTAGTCAGTTAGTTCTCATGAAAATAATCTTTTACCATTAAAGTTGTACGATTCTCATTGGCTCGAGGTTTGATCGATCGTTTTGTGCTTGCAGCTGTCTTACATGTCGAAGGATGACAGTATCTCTGATCAGGAAAAGAAAGGTACGTTGCCAATTTGATACAGCGTGATGAACGTAATGTTCCGGAAGCGTTGTAGTGATTCTATGCTCTAACGACGCGAATGAATTTTCAGCGCCCAGCACACCGTCGAACTCGAACGCGACGAACCTCTCGATCCCGGAGCAATTTCGGGACGTCGTCAAGATGAACGATTACTTGACGACGGGCCGCCGCCAAGAGTTTTGGGAAGAGCCGTTCACACGGCGCGTTATGGACGCCATTAAGAGCAAGGAGCTGGAAATGAAGACTGCCGCCGAGATTCTTGGCGTCTCATACGGAACGCTTTATGGCAGATATCGCGACAGCTACGGTTGCCTTAAACACCCATATAGGTAACGGACGATTCCACCCACTTACTCTCAATAATTCCGGCATCTACGAGGCCGTTGGCATAGTTCGCCTGAATTCTCCACCCCCTCCTCCTCCTCCTCCTCCTCCCCCTCTAACCTCTACAGCCTCGAACTAGCGTCCCGATATCGATCATCGATGCTCCTTTGCCAATCCTCGCTTTCTCCTTGGCCAATTCGCACACTGCACTGCCACGATTATTGCCAGACATCCCAGAAGTATTTTCCACCGTTCTAACATCGAATCAGCTAACGAACTCCTCGTCTTTCAGAGTAAGGGACTTCTGGTCCGAGCCCGGCCCAGCCGAGGTGCTGGCCAAGCTGCGACGGAAGGAGATCTCGCTATTTCGCGCAGCCGAGTTCCTCAACGTGACCGTCCACACCCTCGCGACCTACCTGTCCACCCTCCAAGGCCCCGACAGAATTTCCCTGGCCAGCGACCTCAGCGTGGCGTCGAGCGCCGTCGACGGCAACAACGAGGCGCCGGAGTCGAACAACGAGTCCGTGAACGACCTCCTACAGAAGATAAACGCGAACGCGGCGACGGCGGCCACACCGACGACATCGACGACGATAAAGCGCGAGGGCGGCGGCTACATCGAGGTACCGACGGCCGTCCCGAAGGCCGCCACCTCCGTCCTCGAGAACAATCCCGACATCACCATCGTCAAGACGGAGAACATGCCGCGCAAGCGGGAGTACGCGAAGGTATCCAACACGGAGAACAACAACGCGAAGCTGATGAGCGGCGGCGCCGTCAGCGAGATAACGCCGCAGCAGCCGCAGCAGCCATCGCAGCAGCAGCAGCAGCAGCAGCAGCAACAGCAGAAGATCACCGATCCGCTGTCGTTAAACAACGACAGTAGCAAACCCTAACTATTCAGGCCTTATCTGACACCGGCGAACAATCCTCCGCGCGCATCCGGCGCCAGCTACAGATCCGAGCTGTGCCCGCGCAGATTCTACTCCAACGTATTCACCCGCTTTCTCACCAATTTTCATTTGAAGTAAAACAGAGGGCTCGGAGAACGGATGACGCGAGGCCCGAGGCCGGCCGCGTTGCCGGTCAGACTCCTTCCGGGGGGTGGCAAGGGAATAGGGGACGGAAGATGATGGGAAGAAAGATTCGGAGTCTGCGCGCGCAACGCGTCCAGCGCGGGACGCGCGTCACGGGCAGAGTAGCTTTTAGACAATCTGGCGTGCGCGAGGGTTGAGGGATCGACGTCGAGTGCAGAATTTCTTACTGTAGCGAACTCTTGGCGAGCGGGAGGCTTTCCGGACTTCGAATGCGCGAATGTCTCGGAGCCGGAAACCGTCCGCTCGCGGGACTCGCGGAGCCGTGGATTTTGACGTCCCGGTGATTCGAGCGGTGCGACTCGCAAAAATTTGAGGCAAGAAAACAATTGACTTACCTCGCGGCACCCCGGTGCATTATTGTGAGCTGCGACGTCGATCTTCATGCGTCGCACGCGCCGATGACGATTGAAGCAACGCGATGATTCCTTCATGAAGCGTGTCGTTTAGCAACCTGAGAACGTGAGAGAAAATGATGAAATGTCCTTCGTTGACTTCGGGAAATTGATTAGCTTCGTCTACGTCGGCATAGCGCGATCTTGGCCTTTCGCGATAATGGTATACAGAGACAGGAACAATGAAAGGACGGGGGGGGGGGGGGGGGGGGGGACGGGATGAAAGCCGCGATTAGACGAGGAAGGGATAAAGGAAAAGATAACAGACGGACGGTTTAACGAACGAGCAAACAAAGAAAAAAATGAAAAAAAAAAGTAACGAGGTATAATAAAAGTTCAATCGAAGTTCCTTTTGAAATAACGATGTAGGATGTATCGCAAAGAATGCCTAGACTATTTTCTGCCGCATGTGTCTGTATGGTAGCAGGTATTAAGGGAGCGACAATATATTCACTCAGAGTAGACACTTTCTCTCCGCCAATAGCAAAGATCCTTCCTCCGCACGGGGGGAGGGAGGGGGGGGCCGACAGGTTGTCCTTTTTCGACGTAGATGATTTCTCGCGCGCGGTCTGTCGACGTTTTTTATCCGCTGAGGGCTCGTTTCAAATTCGCGATCGACAATGGTAAACGAATGGAATTCGTGAAGGGTAGTTCGAGACGGTCTGACAGAATTTTTCGAGCGCGTGAGAAGCGGTCGCGAATTCGAACGCGCTCGCCGCGATCGGAAGCCTTAATCGTGAAACGATGAAGCCTTTTTCTAATCAGTTTCTAATTCGCCAGACGATCCACTGGGTTTTTGCGCGCCAATTTGCCGGCACTCGCGAGATATTTGACGCACGAGCGGAGTTTCTTGGCCGAGGGTGAATCGTCGGTAAACGCGTCGATCGCGATCTTTGCGGCCATTGGACGAACAGAAAGGGGGTGAAGAGGGAAGGGAAGATTAGAAGGAAGCGTGGTCGGGACGTTGGGAGAGTTTCTCTCGTCGGCGGAGGATAAGCGAAGTCGTGCGTTCGGCAGTTGTTTTTTTTTTACGCCAAACTCGCCAAAAGCGTAAAACGAAAGGAAACGCATAACACACAGACACACACACGCATACACACACGAACACATACGCGGAGAGTCGCCGGGGAAGCGTTTTCCGTCTCTGCGCACGCGCGCGCTCGCGCGTTGATTTTGAAAAAAGAACGGTACAACCATTTTCTTTTTCGTCTTATTTCTCTATCTCTTTTTACAATTAGAGCAAAGCAAATGAAACGGATGAATAGAGTATTGCACGTAGATATGCTAGAAGCGTTGTTTAGGGTACGTACTGCGAGCTTTTTTTTTTTTACGTAGAAATTTTAAGTGGCTTTTATTTCGAGGTGGGGAGAATAATTGCCGGATCGATATCAAAGATATAACGTTTTATTTGAAAACCAATACGAAGCATAACGTCCATTGTAAATATCGATGCAATAGCAAGACCTAAAGTTAATTAATTATTTCGTCGCAAAAAAGGAGGATCGTTTAATGACTATTTTAAAAGAAATGCGGATGAATGCCTGTTTTATGTCGTGCAAAGAACGCGTTCGAATCTTTATCGTAAGGAGAAACCGGAAATAGATCGTGGCGAATGGGGGTGGCGGGCGAGATGGGAGGGGGGTGGGACAAGGGAAAAATAATGGAATGTAGGAATGGAAGCGGTATATACGCGGTGCGCGATAAATAAAAAGAGCGCGCCGCATCGATAAATGCCTTGTTGGTATACTAAATGAAGGGTTGAAAAAAAAGGGGGTGGAAAGAGGAAATCGCGATTCCGTTTAGTTTATTTTGTTACGTGAGCTTTCAGGCGCGGCAATCAATATCAGGTTAGACGATACGATGGGGGGAGGGAGCGGATGTGGAATATGACGGGTGGGGGAGGAAATATGATGGAGCGAGGCCGCACTTTATAAGAAAAAGATAAAAAAAAAACCGTACTCTATGAGACATTGACTGGAAATGAGTATTCCTGTTTGCTGATGGTAAAAACTAAGTAAGAATTAATGATATAGTAGAGGTATTCCCAATGATATTTTTCGATGATATAAGACTTAGTTGCACTAAAAACATTCATACAGAGGGTACTTGTAAAGTAATCTGAGGAACGTATCGTATCAGTGTAGTATGAGTTGAGAATGGTACGCATTTTTGTTATGAACTTCATGTCAAAACGAAAATGAAAGTGGTATTGTGATGTGTGTATATATACAGAAGTGTAAGATAAATAGAGGAATGGGAGTAGTCGAATGGCGTTCGATGCGTGAACGCTGTGTACGTGTATCTCTCTCTTTTTCCAGCGAAGTAAATGGAACTCTAAATGAAGATGGAAAAAAAAACAAATACGACTGAATCATTAGTAATCAGCGGTGCGTCCTTAATGAGACACATTAGGAAAAAAAAAACGAGCTAACGGGAAAGAGTTAAGAAAAAACAGACAGAAAAAAATTGGAGAATTGTCGCGTTGCGGGGGTGTACCAACCGAAATAATTAAGAGCGGATAAATGGGGAAAACGAAAAGAAAGACGAGCAGCGGAGGAAATATTTTCCACGGTGGAAAATTTTGCGATCTGTACCCGAAAGATTAAATGGAAACAAAAGACATCAGTCGATAAGAGGTGAATAGTTCATTTTGTAAATAAAGCCGTTGCTTTCGCCGTCGGACCAGAAGTTATAATATCTTTTGATTACTTTACGAGTGCTCTAGACGAATCATTTTACCTTTTATGTAATATATTCATTTTATACAGTAACGTCGCACCTATTTCTCTCGACATTTTTATTCATTACTCTTCGAACACTCGGCAAAGGTAGATCTGCTCATCGTCACACCAGCCATCAAACGAAAACAGGGGGCGGCGCGGGGAGGTAAAGAGCGGGGGGCGGGGGTGGTTTTTCCCCAGAGCGATTCTTCACCCTTCGTCGGACGGGGGAACACGTTTAGGCAATGAAATAGGCGAGAACGCGGAAATGGAACCCGGGGTGGTTGGTTGGGTAGAGGGTTGGGGGTGGAGGGGCTGTAAAAGAGGTAGAAAGGAAGTGAACTCATTGTGTCTCATTGAACATGTATTAAGTAAAATAGTAATTTTTTTTAAATAAAAGTAAGACTAAGACATACCAAATGAGAAATGTAAGGACAAGTTTTGTTAGGTTAGTACTATCGCATATCAAGAGAGCAAAGAAAAAAAAAACAAGTAACTAATACATGCGCTGAAGCACTCTGTATTGCCTATGCACGTCCCGGCGACCGCATCGGGACGCACAAGACCACTTTTACTCTAGCAAGAGTATACGACTAGAAGTATTAATATTTAATATTAATGAGAACGATACGGATTGTCCGAAATGGATGGTCATGTTTTTGAGGTATCAACGTCGAGCCGCCGAACAAAAGCTAATGAATAAAAAAGTAAAGAAAATAAGACAAAAAAAAAGGCGAAACGAGTGGGGGGGGAAAAAACAAAGAAAGGAAGCCGAGTGACCGGGAAGAAAAACTGGAAGAGAACGAGGGCAAGAATCGTTACGTCCGGGTTTTCATTGTCCTTCGTCCTCGTCGTCGTCGTCGTCGTCGTCGTCTACGTCATCGCTGTCGTCGTCGTCGTCGTCATTGTCCTTGTTCGTCGTTTGTTTATCAAGATTCGTTCCATTCCTTTTTGCACGCGCAAAACGGCGCGCGCGCGCGCGCACCACCTTCCGACGCGTCGCTATCGCGTCGAGCGAAACACACGAACGTCGGCCAAAACTTTACCCAGCCCTATGCCGAGCCAGGACTTATGAGTCGAGTCGAGCAACAGACGCGAAACGAAAAGAGAAATGTACGATGGAATGCGTACAATTCGGTGTAGATGTAATCGGTTCCGACGATTCGTGGAATATATATTTTGGGGGCGGGTGCGCGGATCTTTTGCGCGTCGCCGAAGTGAAGACGCTCGGCAGAGTGAAGAAAAAGAAATGCGAAGCAAAAGAAAGAAAATGAATTCCTTTTTAATATTAGGTCTCTAACCCCTATCCCTATGTAAAAGTACAAATCTATCTATTTATGCGAGCGCATCGGGGCTTTTTTATTGAATTCGCGTGCGTGAGATGATGCGAGGCGATGCGCCGAATGGGGGGGGAGGGTCGGGCAAAAGGCGTATATATGCGCATGTACGTGCGCGTATGTGCTCGCGCGTCCCCCTCCCATTAGCGTTACGGGAAAAATTTTCAATGCCAAATCGTGTACTCAAAGACTGATGGCCATTCATTTGGAAAGTTCTTGTAACATAATCGCGCATCAGTTGATACCGTTGCCCCCGCGTGAGCAATAGCTGTTCAACGGATGCGTGACCGCATATTGACATTTTTTTGTGTGTAATTGAAGGAAGGACAGGACAAGACTAGCCTATTGGCAAAACGATTGCCACTTACTGCGGCTATCGCACCATGAGACTAAAAAAATCGATATCATAATTAATGTGTCGTTTGATATAAAACGAAAAAAAATAATGAGTATAGTATGTATCATCGTTTTATACACAACCTAATTATATCTACGTACACTATGTACATTCCTAGTATACACGCTCTCACTGTCATTACACATCGCATTAACACGCGCATTAAAGAAAGAAAAAAAAACGCATGGACCTATTATATATATATACATATATATATATACATATAAATATATTTATAATAATTATATTAGCTATTCCAAAACGGACCACCGCGACATCGGCATACCGAGATCATTAAATTAAATAAAGAATGAACGAGGAAAAGAACTTCATATTCGTGGACACGTGCGTATTAATCATCGGTGACTATGGTCAGCGTTACTTTTTGTATAGGAGCCAACGGCGGCGGCGGCGGCGGCGGCTATGGCGGTGGTGGTGGTGGTGGTGGTGGTGAATGGTGGTGGTTGTTCTTTTTTTTTTGTGGTGAACACGCACGCGAGAAGTTCTGCGCGCGTAGATTTGCGAAAAGGCGCGCTAATCGAGGAAAAATAAAAACCGAGAGAAAAAAGACCCGCCCGCTGCAAAAGTGTATATCTATGTACGTTCGAATGCCAGGAAGAAACGGATAAACAGACACGCAAAAAGAGTCATTTTTGCCGGTAAACCGTAAACCGAGTTAGAGAAGGAGGCAAAGACCGAAAGTTGGGATGAAAACGGAACGATCCGCAGATTGCATACAAAAGTGACACACATGGTTAGAGCACCTTAGTCGTCTCCCCCCACTCTCTCTCTCTCTCTCTCTCACTCTCACTCTCTTCCCCCCTCCTGTTTCTCTCTTTCTCTTTCTCTCTATACCTCCATCTCTGTCCCCCTCCCCTTCTCAATAAGTGATACAGAGAACAAAGTGAAGAAATATAGTTTTACACGAAGATCCATCGCAACAATTTACTTTTGTACATGGGACGCATGATTAAAGAGGATGAAAAAAAAACATGTTATAATAATAATCACTATTAACGGAGGCATAGCGCTTGCCCATGTATGTGTAAATCGCGAAGAACATTCTCGTTTTCACCGATGATCGATTACCCTATCACACGGAAAAGAAAGGAGCCACAGATTGAAAATGTACACCACACTCTATACGAAGATCATGCGCGACATCTTCTTCAAGGATAAGGAAAAAAAAAAAAATATATTGAAAACGATAAGCTCATATTCGTAAGCTCGAGACTTTCCTACCGATTACTTTTGGGTCTACATATTATATATATTTTTTTTTAAATATTTGTTTTTCGTTTCCTCCTTCTCGTTTAGTCTGATGTTTCGAAATTCAAGAGCACGATTCGCGCGGCACACTCGACGAACGTCGCACTCTTAAAGCTACGGAATATCAATCTCTTAGCCAAAGTTAGAATTTGCGTTTACCTTTTAGTTCTCTCTCTCTCTCTCTCTCTATCTATCTATCTATCTATCTGTCACACTCACGCTCACTATTCTCTCTTTCTAAATATTACCTCTCTCTTTCCGTCTATCATTATTTCTCTTCCTACTCACTCACATCGTACATTATTACGTTTTTTGACACATTATTATAATTATAATTATTTTTAATTATAATTTGTCTGAAGTATATATTATCATTAATAATCGTGGTAATTTTTAGTCTAGAAAGAACAATATAATAGAGTATATAGAGATTAAAGTATACATAATGAAAAAAAAGTATATATATATATATAAATATATATATATTATATATATATATTGATAAAATATTATTGAGGTCGCAATTAGAAATTGGGAGTCGAGTGCATACAATGCTAAAGACGATAATGCTAATTAAAAGCGCGAGGATATATGATACGGGGAGGGCAACAAAGTAGACTTGACCGACAGTCGGGCTGCTGGCAGAGAATATTCATTGATTGAACAACAAAAAAAAAAGAAAAAAAAAAGATCAGTAAGTGTAAATGTTTGTAAACAAATTATGAAACATTATTTGTTCAGTGCCTACATATTTACACAGTAACAATAAAGATGAGGATTAGTGAAAACTTTCGAAATGCCTTGGCTTTCATTTCATTTATCCGTCGCTAAAAACCAATTTTCGACGCTCTCGCCGCAACGTTCCTCTTACGGCCGGCTCGGAGCTTGTGTTTTCTTGCCGACCGTCATGACATTTTTTTTTCTCTCTCTCTCTCTCTCTCTCTATCTCTCTTTTACCCCCAAAACGAAAATGTCGAAAAAACATGTCCCCTTATTAAACACGAAAACCTTGCACAGGAAGAAGTTTGTTTCGTTTATTTCCCTTCTGCACGCTCGATTCCCCACGAGGCATTAACATTCAATTACGCATTGTTTCGCAAATTTTGTTTCCTTTTTGCGGCTGAGTGATCGGTACACGAAAGCACGAAATTCGCGAAACGATTGTATAGAAATCGAGAAGCTCGACGGTGGTACACGTAAGAATTGATCCGACGGCCGTCTCTGTCAGACCCTGTCGACAGCATCCTTTCGATGGCACCTCGCTATGCTTATCGCACCTCGCTGGAGGCTTGCCGATAACGAGAGTAAGTAATACAATGCAGGATGAAAAACTGTCAGCCATCGGAAGGGCCCGGCCGCGTCGAGGAGGTGGGCCAATTCAAATGAACCGCTGCTTCATTTCTACGTATCCTTCGGGCCCCGGAGGCTAGCAGAAGATTACCCCCACCCGAGGGTCTCAACACTTTCTTAGCAATCGCCGGTGACATCCTAGCCGGTCAGTCGCATTTGGAAAGTCGTCACCAACGCTCGTTAATTTTTGCACCACGGACGCAGAGATCGCTCGTTTATAATCCATCGTTTGGATGTCCATCGTCTTCGTCGTGCAGCGGGTAACCTGCTCGTTCGAGCTCGCGCTGACCAATACGGTATCAGTTGCTATCGCGATCCCGCGAGTTTGTTCACGTATTCCGCGAAATTGTCATTCAAATCCGTCGCGATGCACGTACCGGCGATCGTGCTGCAACTTCCGATGCCGCAGGTGTCGAACTCGTATTTTCCGTTCAATCCCAGCCTGGAGGAGGAGCTCAAGAGACTGTTCGTCAATTTCGGAATTGACAGCGGAGCCCGCAGCCTGCCTAACGGTGAGTAGATGCGATGAATTCTTTATCGTGAAACGTATGTACAAGTCAGACGCTATATTTGAAGAGGTGATTAATGGGGGCTTGAATTAAACAGTACCGCAGAGTGATGATTCATTGCCGTTCCTCAATATTCCGCACTTGAAGCTATCATAGAGTTTTTCGTGTTGGACAGAAATTTTTAGATCAGATCGAACTCGCTGATTAGTGAATACGGTGAATTGATTACGTTTTAAAGATTCATAAAGATCAAACAGAAAGATATCTTGGTCTCACATTTTACAACGCTAAAATTGGACTCTTATCAATCGCTAAGCTCTTTGCAAAGAACGCGCAAGTACCGGTACGAAATTAGAATATCAGAGAGACAAATAAATCTCATTTTCTCAATGGCAAGGAATGTACGTTTGTCATATACAAGCGGAAGGGGTCAGATAAATTTATCTCCTCCCATTACGCAGTCGGCTTTCTTCAAAGTTCGTTCCCCGCCGAATTGGCGATCGCGCGTCTCGCTTACGGGAGAGAATGTATCTTTGTCGGCAGATACGTCCGATTGTGCGGAAGCTTCAAATTCTCCGCATGCATATGTATATTCCTGCGCAGCGAAACAAAACGCGTCACACACGTCGTAAGCATGACTAAGGACGCCGATGTAAGACGTCGGAATAGTTACGTGTCGATTCCATCGAGATCTTTACTCACACGTCAGACCTGTTACGTATCATAGTTCTAAATCGTCGATAACATTATGACTGTCAACTACGAAAAAAGTTAGCCTATTAGACCGAACGAGCTGCTTCGGAAATTTCTTTTAAAGGTTCCATTGCTGACAGTTTAAACGTTGCTCGCCAACTGGCCGTGTCCTATCTTTGTCAGCTGAACAGGTCTTCGAGGGTTTGTAAACAGTTAGTCGGATCTACACGTAAAGGCAGTGTGCAACGCGCCAATTGTTATCAAACAGTTCGCGAGGTAGTCATCGGCAAAACAGCTGAAGGAGGCGAGACGAAACGTTGGCCGGCAAGTTGCCGGTCGAAAGCAAAAATTCCGCCATCGTCGGCACTATTTTCCCCGTCAACTCTCGAACCGCCGACGACGCCGTTCCACCGCGTCCTATCAAAGACCCTCTAACGAACCTGCCGCGCTAGAAAGTTGCGGCCAAACTATTTTACCAACCGATTCCTAGCGCCCGGTGGCGACGATTTCCCGGAATCCGTGAAAGTTGACACCGCGAATATATTCCGAGAGGCAAACAAAGCATCCCCGGCGAACAACATCGGCGAACGAAATGTCGGGGTCAACGGATATTTTCGAGAAAACACTTAACGACGCCTCGACGCCTCGCAATTATCTCATGTGAAGCCTAGGCTAGGCCTCGGGAATGTTTACAAACCCTGGAATGCGACGCTAGTTCTCCAGCACTCCTTACCCGCCTCTCCCGTCTGTTTATTATGAACGCCGGTGTAAATATTCGACTTAAAAACACAGTTCCGTCAAGTTCGGATACGATAGATATTACATGAGAGCCCGATGCTCGATATTTTATTCAAGCCTTGCTAGGTAGAGAGATAAGAATCCATGAATGTCCCAAAACCGTTTATCTGCGCGACGGAGGATTAAAGTAATGCCGCGCTGCGTATAATCCCTTTTCGCATGCCCGATGGGTCAATTATCCGTATTGCGTCTATTGTAGTTGAAGACGTGATGGAAGAGTTTCGTCACAATGGACGAGATTTTGAATATTGCCCCGATGTGGACGTGGACACCCTCCCTGCGCCGACGCCGCGTAAAAAGAAGAACAAGAAGCCGTTGCCGACGGAATGCGTCTTCTGTAGGAATAACGGGGAGGAAGAGGCCTATTACAAAAAGCACTTGTTAAAATATGACGACGGACGGATCTCCTGTCCCGTACTGAGGTGAACATTTTGACACTTTAACTATTACCGAAGCTCTTTAAAATACATTAAAACAATGTTTCGATCGTTCTTCAAATTCATTAAAACAATGTTTGATCGTTCTTCAAATTCATTAAAACAATGTTTGATCGTTCTTCAAATTCATTAAAACAATGTTTGATCGTTCTTCACATTCATTAAAACAATCTTTCGATCGTTCTTTAAAATTGCTTCAGTCTCTAATTATACAGTTTCACTTTCACTGAAAATGCATAAAATTCGATGCAAAACGACTCGCGTGCCGAAAGTGAGAGAGAGTATTTAACCGATGGAAGTGTCCGTACGATTTATCGCGGTCGCGCGCGTTTTTGGCGAAATTCGACACCAGTGAAAGTGACGCCAGACAGTTTCTGAAGGGTTCCCTCTCTGAATGTAGGGCTTACACGTGTCCTATTTGCGGGGCGTGCGGCGACGAGGCTCACACAGTCAAGTATTGCCCGAAGAGTCCGAAGAACACATTCTCGACTGTCAACGCTTTCAAGAACCTCAGAAACTCCACGGGCAGGCGTCGTAACAAGTAGACGGTCACACATATTGTTGCGCGACGCGTCTCGTCGGAACGACGCGTCCATCGGCGTGACAGTGCGAGGTAAACCAATAATCCGATCGAGTCTGACGAGAAAATCTCCGAAAATCGAGCTAAAGACAATCGTTTCGATTTAACGAACTGCTGGCCGGCAATCGTTTTTGTGATAAATATAGATAACTGATATAGATAGCGGAATCGTCAGCTACATTCACTTATCTAATGACGATCGGAACGGACGACTGCAATCGCGAATGTACAATATTCTATCGTAAGGTTTGCGGGAGATTGTGTTGTACAGATTTTGACGTAACATTCACCCCTTCGGTTTTTTTTTTGCAACAGATACTTTTGGGATATGATCATGTTTGAAATTTTGTACGGTGCGTAGCCAATACGCACCATAACGTTTAGATGCATTTTGCTATTGCGAAAGTAGAGCTTCAGATTCGGTGTATGAAGAAGGGTACATCTTTTTCCGTGAAAGGGGTGAAACGAAAATTGGACGACTCGACATTCTCGCGCAAACTTTTAGATGAAAGTTACCACGGTGATAGAGAACAATGAGGCTACATTCCAAAGTTCTTCAATCTAGTTCGTAGGTCCTATTATGTTTTCCAAGACATCGTTTAA
This sequence comes from Anoplius nigerrimus, assembly GCA_914767735.1. Taxonomy (NCBI): domain Eukaryota; kingdom Metazoa; phylum Arthropoda; class Insecta; order Hymenoptera; family Pompilidae; genus Anoplius; species Anoplius nigerrimus. The sequence continues at coordinate 4,767,679 of OU612077.1, forward strand.
ACGTGTGCAGACTTTTCCGAGGGGAAAGATTAAGTTTCGTGATCGTTGCAGTCGACATAGCGAATAACACATCATGCCCATTTTTCTAACATTTTTTTTAAAACGTCTATGACTAAAGTTCCTAAAACGTACGATCTTCCTAATCAATGTGATTAGAGTTACATCAAAGTAAGAAATTCCTATCTTTTTACACGCAGTGCAGCCATCTTTTTTAATTTATTTATATTTAGACGACCGTGTCGTCGTTCAGCGCTTTCCTTCAGCGCATGCGATCGAAAAAACCGATCTACTTCAATCATCTTCAGATTCCAAACTATTTAATCAAACTATACCTTAAGCACGCTCTCCGTGTCGATTTCTAACGACCGATCGTTTTAAAACGTCTTTACCTGACTTTAAAAAGTATTAAATTAGTTATTGCAACGTGAATGCGATTATGTACTCTGGCATCTTTACTATTCACGACTCGTTTGAGATATCCTAAAATCGTCATCAAATGAAGATCATTCAATTCGAATCCCAGATAAGAAAGAAAGAATTTAAGTCAAAAGACGAAAAATAATCACGTTTCCGACGTATTCCTTTTGATGCGGCCAATCTAAAATTTCTCGCACCAATACACTGATCCCGGGATCCTTGAAAGGCTGTCGGCGAAACAAAGGATATCCCCGTTCTCTTCTCGCGGGCCCATAAAACATTCACTGTTCATACGCGCGTTCCCTTTCCTTTGTGGCGAGCCGTCTTCGCTTTCTTTTCGGCTGCATCTTAAGCGTTCGTCATTCGCGAATCGTCCGGCGATCCATGCGATATCTCAAACGCGGTACGCAAACAAGAGTACAAAATGTTGCAAGGAGAGCGACAGGAAACGGCGTCCTTACAAAGGACGTTTCCGAAAAAGATCAGTATCGCTGCTTATCGAACCTTTTGTATTACTTCCTTTCTACGATATCGACGAAAAGCGCGTATCTTGATCTCGTTACGCTCGTGATAAATCCCAGTTCATCGATAGAGAATTTTTACGTTGCCTACAGATGTATGACGTTGGTTGTTAAGGTTAAATTTTTCCTAATTCAGAATTAATAATCGCGGATAGGGCGGGGGATGTACATTGTGTAAGTACATTGTGTGACGTAAGTGCTTCCTACTGAACTCTGACGATAGAAAGTACGCTTTGATGCTTTAAGAAGAGGTCTGGATCTCAGGTTGACTGATCTTAACGTACGTTTAACTATAATGCGTACGGCATCGGCTATGCGTGCATGCACTTGTACGTTGAAAAGAAGCTTTCAGCGGAGAGTATTTTTCTTTTATCGACGAGTGTTGAGTAGTTCTACTGCGCGGAGTATGAAAATTACGATTTGAATACGGCTTATAAACGTTGCGAAGCTGTTTACTATTCTATAAATAGGTCAGGCACGTTTCGTAGGCTGAATAGAAATACGAAACGATCAGTGCCCGATCCTACGATAATGTATACTGAGACTGTTTATTTTTAAGCCGGTCGGTACACATTATGCAGGATTATACATATTGTACTTGGATGAAAGAATTATTTATTACGGGCAATAAGCTGTCTCAGTACAACGCGCCTCGATAAACTATTTTGTCATTATCTTAGTTTTGTGTTATCGTATTTTACAGTAAGTTAAGGTGTTTCGTATCGTTCCTATATTATTAATTATTGTAAGTCGGTAGGTCGTCGTATATAATTGTATTGATAAGAAACGAAAGCTTTCCTACTGCGATTGCCAGTTATGAACAAAATTAAACGCTCTAGTTAACGTCCAGAATTCAACGCCTTCAAACTTAGCAGATCTGTCCATGAAGTCACGGCGATTATTACACTCTCGCGTGATGTAATTGCTGATGATAATGTATCGAGATAACAATGCTGTAACCCTAAACCGGCGTGGCGTACGCGACTCGCAAAAGGGCAGGTTATTAAGCAATGCGTAATGCACATATTACGCGCCAAGTAAATTGGTTCAGCGTCAGGACAAAAAAGAAAAGAAAAGGAAAAGCTTCAATCGCGATTTTAGTTTCCCGATGACCTAACGATTACCGCATCGACTAATTATGCACGCCATACCGTGAAATTGTACAAATACTAATTGCCACGCAGCTCAGTTTGCCATACATAGATATACAGAGGATATGTTTAGCGTTATGTTTGAAGAATTTGGCCGCGGCCACACAACTTTTACAACAAGCTGCTCGTTATATTGTTTTACAATACTGTTTCAGTTTAAACGATTACGCTCGGAGCGTCTTAATTATTTTCGCCTGCGACTAGCGCGATGAAAAGATCAACATAGCAAATTACGTTGTCGTACGAGTACTCCGCAATTTCTGTTCAATCAGTTCAATCGCGCCAATTCGCGGAACAAAGATACCACGGAGCAGAGTCGTGATTTTAGTTCGTAAGGCCAAAGTTTACAGTTTGCTAACTATGTTCAACGTTATTATAACAAGTGTGTTATATATAGTCTTTAAGCGTACGTTATTGCCATAAATGTAAATTTTGTACTATTGATTATCGCTGTTTAAGAAAGTGTGTTCCCAGAAGAAATCTGTTCATTTTCACACAATGACCTTTTCCACCCTCCCATCGCTGACTCTGACTACTCTCGCAAAACGCGGATGGGGTGGCTTCGAAATAAATCATTAAACTTCGCGTGACTCGGCGCATGAAAGCAATAGTGTTCCCGCGAACAAAGAGACACATAATTCCCACTGTGTGATCGTCCTAGCACGATGCCTCACGGATTCACTCTGTTTATGCGGGAAAAGATGCAAATCGTTTGCCGTTCGTGACCTACATGTATCATAGTCATACATAAGTACATAGTCATACGTAAAATCCTTCGCAACACGTGACGTTAAAGACCAAAACATACGGTGTATCGTAATTTTATTAAAACCCAACTGACATTTGAGTTACGGAGTCCTATATTTACTCACTTAAAATTCTTCGTACCCTATTAAATATGAAAATCTGCGTCATATCGTAATTTGATTAAAATACGACCGTGGGAAGCGGTACTCCGGGTATTACAACATCAAAAATTTCGTGGCTGCCTCGGAATATCGAAGCGGGCCCCGCTCAAATCTCACTTTCTACGTAATAAATTATCCAACAATAGACGAAACGCGCTCGCACCGTTCTATATCCTACAAGTAGGTCACTTCATTCGGGTTTATCCGTCACGCCGCGACATAATTGGTCCGTTATTCATAGCACCGCGGATACTCTTTACCCCCCTATCAACCGTGCCGTAATCCAAGGTGACAAAACGGAATTCTGACAAACCGGGGGGGGGGGTTAATCTTCCATCTCCCGATTCCGTAATAACGAAAAAAATAGCATCGCGATTCTACGGGCCGATTAAAAAAACCCAACATGCAACACGTTGTCAGAGTCACCTGTCAACTTTGCATTTTTCCCGATACCGGGAAGTCCGACTCGCGGTTTACTTTTGCGATAACGGACGAGCGAAATTGCCTTTAATCCGTCGACGGAACGTTAAGGGTGCGATCGAAGCTCGGGCCGGCACAGTACGCTTTTGTTCGCACCGGCATTCCCTAACGTAACGCGAGGTCGTAACGAGTGTCCGGTCAGAGCGCAAAATTTCATTGAACCGCTTTCGGACACGTGCCAACGCGTGACGCACTGTCATTATTCTCATTTTCTGTCGTCGCATCGAGAGTCGTGTGCGACAACAAAGCGGCGGCCTATTAGCTTCATATCTGAATCTGGACAGTCCCCATGAGCCTAGGAAGTGGCTGTTGGTGCGCATCCTGCGTACATAATAAGCGCACATAAACGTACATAAGCGCACATAAGCGCATATAAGCGTACATAAGCGTGGCCGGCGTTAAAAATCGTTCAATAGAAGGTTAGTCGCTAGAAGAACTGGACATGTCGCGGCACGAAGCTGTGTTCTTCAGCGCGGCTTTCGTCGTGACGATAGTGATTGTGCAATCGGGACTGGTGGTGAATTCGAGGGAAGGTGTGATCGGACGGCCGATGGGGTCCGATGGGACCGGAAGTTTCAGGTCGAGGAAGGAGCCGTCGGCACCGCTCTTTCTGCTTCACTTGCTCAAGTTGAAGCCGCACTATCAGAGGATCGAGAAGGTACCCACCACGCCACCCACAACGGATTGCATCTGTGTGCCCTATTATTTGTGTGACATCAACATGACGATCATTACGGATGGCATTGGCACGATCGATATTCGGTGAGTGTAATTGTTTAGTAAGGGTGGTTTTAGTTGGAGTGTGGTACAAGTTTTGGAGAGGTCAGATTTTGTTTAGGTTCGTAGTTTGGTAATGTGGTTTTGGTTCCTCTCAGATATCGAAGGTGCACCGGTGATCTAGAAGTTTGTTGCCGACTCCCGAAAGGAACACCAGCGCCCATAGTGACGCCCACCCCGACGACATCAACGACGATGAAACCCACCAGTCCCACAACACCCTCTACCACCAGCACTACTACAAAGCCGACAACACCCACAACCCCAACAACGACCACCACGAAAGCACCCCCAACGCCGACCACCAGCACCACCACGACAACCACGACAACCACCCTGCCCCCAATCGTCTTTCCTACAGCGATACCAACCGCCCCTCCGACAATCTTCCCGCCGGGCTTGCCAAACTTGAACTGCATCTGCGTCTATCCCTCCCAATGTGATCCGAACGGGATAATTAACATTTACGGTGAAGGTGTAATCGATCCCCGCCAGCAACTAAACCTCTGTCCCCAAGCCGGTCAAGTATGTTGTCGGCTGCCGCTCATTAACATTCCCACGAGTCTGCCGATCGTCCCGACGTCAGGAACCTCGCCGTTCTGCATAGTCTGCGGGAACGTTGTTCAATGTACCAACGGTGGATACTTGATTCCGTCAGGTAGCGGGACTGTTATCAGTCCAAGGTCTCAGGCCTTGATACAGAGTAATTGCGGTTCGATCAATCAAGGCTGCTGTCAAGGTACGAACGTGAACGTCGACGTGGGCGGAATCTTCGGGGCCCTGAAGAATCCCGGCACCGCGCAGGCATGCTACTGCGTCAAGAGTTGGTACTGCACGGCCGGAAATGCAGTCAGCGTGGATGGCGCTGGGGTGATCGATCCCAGATTCACCCTCTGTCCGGCTGCCGATGAGGTTTGCTGCAGACCGACCGGCATCGATCTTCAAGTACTGCGAGCCGTACCAGACGACGTCGACGCGCTGATAGTCAATGCCAATCCCGAACCTGTTCCTGGGAAGATCGAGTGCGGCGCGGCCAATAACAGCCTGGCGCCAGGTTAATGATCCTCACTTGTCGCTGTTTATCGTTCGTTTACCGTGGCCTTGAATTCCATTACTTTTTCAGCGACTCCTTATCCGCCGGACACCGGGAAAACTTATTACGGAGAATTTCCGTGGATGGTGACTCTGTTGGTGAAGCCTGCTAGCGGACCCTACGTGTTCAAGTGCGGAGGATCCTTGATCAGCACAAAGGCAGTCCTGACGGCCGCTCATTGCGTTGCGAAGTATGTAAGTCAAGATCTATGTACGAAACATTGCTCTAGATTGTGAATTCTGACCAGCGATTATCTTTCAGCCAAAACTTCGGCGGCACCTTGATAGCCAGAGTCGGTCTATGGGACATGAACGCGACTGCCGGCTCTCAAGACTCGAATGTCCAGACCATCCTCACGCATCCGAACTTTTATAGCAGCGCTCTATACCACGACGTCGCCGTGTTAATACTAGAAAAGCCCGTCAAGTATGACTTCAATGTCCGTCCAATTTGCCTTCCGGAGCAAGGCATGACGTTTATCGCCGGATCGAGATGCTATGGGACCGGATGGGGTCGCAATTCCTTTGGTAAAGATTTCCTGTCCCCATTCTCTTTCCTTATCTCGCTTCCTCGTAGTCCTGTTCTTCATCCTACGAGCCATCGATTCTCACGTCATCCTATTTCATCTTTCGTCCGCAGGACCCGAAGGCCAGTATCAGAAGCAGTTGCGCAAGGTCGATCTGCCGATCGTTGACAGAGGCGACTGTCAGAATCGACTGAGAACGACCAGATTGGGACCGTATTTCCAGTTGCACGGTTCGTTTATTTGCGCAGGCGGCGAAGCGAACAGAGACACTTGCAGCGGCGACGGAGGGGGTCCACTTGTTTGCACGAAATCAGCCAATCGATACGTTCAGGTATCTCGTCGTTTCAATTCCGACAGATCCGTGTACGACAACGCGGGCAAAAAACTTACCGACCCGAATCTTTTTTTTTTTTTTTGTCCAGGCCGGCATCGTGGCATGGGGCATTGGCTGTGGCGAATCGAACGTGCCGGCAGTTTATGCCAGTGTGTCTCTACACAGGCAGTGGATCGATCAACAGCTGGCAGCCTACGGTGCCCAATAAAAGTTTACCACCCCCACGCACCACCCACCCGACACTTTGCACTAATGTCCTGATAGCTATCACGAACGAACGCTGTCCTAATGACGCCCATGATGTATTATGTTCCGTAAGAGAAACCATTTTTCTCTCTAGTCTGCGTTATCAGTATTCGAGATACCTTGGCCATGCAGGAGTTCAATGTACCTTTAAGGAAATATATAAGACTAAGCGTTTTATTAAAATGATTTCTTTTAGATCTTAATTGCGTTGCCGCAGAATGAGGAAAATAGTTTATTCGTCACGATTGGTATTTCCGGATTGATGGGTTGAGCAAATAGTACATAACGTTTAGATCTAGTCTGTAATGATTGTGCAATATATAGCGCTGAGCCATGTCTCTGATAATAACATATGGAGTCGGGGTCAAAGTTGAGAGATAGGCATTTTCTATAAACGGAATGAATCATTAAAATTTCTCTACGCAAATTACTTGATTTTCCTTTTAATAGTACGGATTCATGTGAGTTGAGATAAATTTTGTAGAAACGCAATATAGTTGTTGCTTTCATTAGTGAACAACTTATGTAACTAACGTGGTCGTAACTATTTCGCAATGCGTTAATGGAAAATGTTGTTAAAATTGTTATTTTTAAGAATCGAGCGGAATGTACGCAATTTCTTATTATATAGTCAGTTCTTCCAGTAGCCGTGATCGTCTAGTGGTTAGGACCCTACGTTGTGGCCGTAGTAACCCAGGTTCGAATCCTGGTCACGGCAATGTGCGCAAGTCACATTGTCACGGTGGAAGATTATTTTTTTTTCCCCAAATTATATTATATTTAGCCAATACAAGCATTCGCCATAACCATTTTCTAATCTATTCGCTAATTTATTTCTAACGCGCGAATATTTTCACGTCTGAAACGAGATTTAAGTACACGAATATTCCTGCAATTAATTTATATCAACCGATGTGTCGTAGTAGTCGGATGTTAGATTTGAAGCATCACTATTTTTGGGATATCTAATGCTGAAATAAAGGGTTAGAGACGTTTTAGAGCGACGAGTGCAGAGTATATCGAAGTTTCATTCACACGGAATGGCGCTCGGTGTCTGAATATACTCTCCGGCACTCGTCGAATACAGGTTTTGGCGTTTATCTCGCTTGAAAGCCGAGACAAGCGCAAATTCCGATAACGCCGCGGGTGTCAAAATAATTTCATGCTGTACCGTATCACTCGCTATACGTCACTACCCATGCGTGCAGACGTGAGAGCTATTTAGTTAAAGGCCAACGGCAACATCAACTTAATTATTTACCGTGAAATAAACATATTGGATCATCATTAAAGTTGAAGAAATAGTGTTACTATTTTTAACTTTTTTTCAAATGTTCATTGTACACCGCTGCTTAACCAACCCAATCTGTACCGGTCCAAACACCGATTCGTGTAGTGAGATAGGATTCAGAGTGACACATATTGTTGCAACACACGTGAGTCCCGAGCGTGTAAAGCAATTACCACCTGCGCACGGATCAACAATGATGTTCGGAGAACGGAGAACGGCGCGCTTTACATGAGTCATTAATGATCATTAAGCGAGACGCGTTGTTGCATTACAATAGTGACCTATATTCGTTGCGACACGCGATACAATTTTGGAAAGATCCTTAACTTCGGCAGGAAGATTATCTAAGAATCAGCGAGATACGATTCACGTTACGTTTGAAGCCAGTTCGTGACGCTGATCGATCATGAATGACGTCAACAGGTATTCGGGAAATGCCGTTGACCTGTTCTCAATGCACGTGGAAGACCAGGCAGCCCGAACAAAATACCACTCATGACTCATTACCAACGAAAATTGCAGGGGAAAAAACAGGTTGACGCAGTGTACGGTCAGCTGTATCGAACCCGATAGAAAGTCTGAAATTGTTAATATTCCATGTGAATCGATCGATGGAAATCTCGTTCCGCGAAGTACCACTCGATGTTCTTGACCTCACTCCTCGGAACCGGGGAAGACCCAAGAAGCTGAAGTGAATGCCGCGCGTTCGAGAAGGAGAGTCAAAAGTCTGCAGTAAATATTCGTCCGCCCATAACAAGCTCAACTTACATTTCTCCCCCCAGAACCAAAAAATTTCAAAAGAGTCCAATCCACCGCCGTTCGTAATATTTACAATTTCTGCATGAGCGGAGGCTGTCATAGAAACCGTACGAGTGTTAAAACGTCCCTGCTAGGCACCTAGCTCGACTTTGCATTTTCGCACCCCATCCTGGCAGATCGCGATTCGGTTTCAGTTTCCACTCGTGCAGCAGCATTCCAGAGTCAGCTCGTACTCGCATAAAAGAGCGCTGAAGCTCCGCAGGACCATAAGGCCGGATCAAAAGGGAATCCGACGACGTCGGCGAGATTCTCGGAAATCCAGATCAGTTTCAGGGCCGCCGGCTGCTGAAGCGGGAAATGCCGTGCTTCCCTCTCGCTCCCGCCGGAGGAAGTCGACTCCCGGCAACTCCCGGCGAGGCGATAAAGCGATGACGGAGGGACCGGTATGGCCGAGAAAGAGGAAGAAGAAGGTGCGCATCGTCCGCCGTTCCTCGCCGCTGCGAAGAGTGGCGATTCGCTAAGAAGGTGGGGGGAGAGTGTTCATAAATGCCCGGAGAGTAGGGATCCTGGACGTATACGAAGTTGCCGCGGACGTCGAGCGAGGACCGTGCTAATCGCGCATCGACTTCGCCGAAGGAAGGTACCGATCGTTCCCTTCGAGTGTCCTCCATCGATTTTGGTGAGTGCAGATGCCATTTACGAAATCCTTTCAACCGCTTCAACCGTTCCAATCGTTCCCTTCGGGATAGGTAGTCGTTAACCGGTTAAGGTCGCTTCAATGTCATTTCGAACTTCGGTAGCTCGAGCAAGGAACTTTCGAAGGATTGACGTTCGTTGTCATAGAGGAAGGATGCAACTTCCATTTTGGTGTTTTCTCAGCTGCAGTACACTTCTTTGCATATGAAGTGTGCGCGTCTTCGATGGGCAAGTACCTAATTACTCGAAGTGCCTTGAATAATGTGCTTGCTCGATTACGTCAAATTGCCCGACGCATTTTCCTTGCTCCGTGGAATTTCTCATTGAGTTGTTAACGTGGAAAGCTTGTCTTCTTCTTGATGATACGCTGATTAGCATGCTGGATGGATGCCGGCGATGTACCGGCCTGTCCGAGGCGAGACCAGTTCTCGCGAAAGGTCAGTGCCAGGCAACTTCTCGACAACTTGTCCGAGTGGCAGTCAATGCCAACTGTCCGACGATACGCTCTTCGATTACATAATCTTTTGACTTTATTACAACATAGCGCCGGCGATATCAATCGAGTCCGCGCGCTCGTCCTGATTTAAGCGTAGTCCTCGATTTTTAGGTCATAATATACATAACGTAATTGACATCCAGATTAACCGCCTCATATACATCCTGATAAGTGGACAGTAGCAATAACTGTCCATAAGTTGCAAATTTTGCGTGATGGCCCGAACGTAATTCCTTGGATTAAGTGTTCATGCATTATTTCACAGACCAATATCCTGTGGTCTATTCGTTGAATTATTAATCGTCACGTGGTAATAATGGCTCTGTTTACACGATCGCCTTGAGATGATCTCGACCTTGTAAGCGGATGGCTTCCTCTCATTATGTTGTCTTTCGCCGATCCGAGTCATAATCGGCAGCCGATCTTCAAAGGTTCGCGATGACGAATGTGAATACCGGTTTGTTACCAAGCAATTTTTAAATCACCTCCCATGACATGTTTCTAGTCTCCGAGTTCGGACATTGTCACAACAGCGGAATTTAGTCGCTATTCCGATTTACGCACGCGGATGCATTAAGCCTTTCAGAACACAGAGCGACCTTTGTTTACGCTTGCTTGACGGTTAAAAATATTTACTCCGTTGAACAATTGTCGGGTCCCCCAAAAACGGAACAGCCTTGACGTATACAAAGCCTGACCGGTACAATCACCGACTCCAGGCCTTCCGGCTGATTCTCAAATTTATTTGACGCGTGACATAACAAAGCAAGTTTTTCGGCCGCAACAAAAACTAGAGAGCCTTCGATCGGAAAAGGTTAAAACGCGCGAGCTCAAATCCACGTGCGGTTTTCGTTGGTGTATGCGTGTATACGCTTCCGTTTAGGAAAAAAAGGCACATTACTTATATCAGAATACGGAGATAAATCGAGCGAACGGAACGTGACGTCTGAACCGCGAAGAGTTCCTTCCTGTCGTGTTTTTCTTATCGACGCGGGATCTTTAACCCTGAGGTTTCTTCGTACAATTTTTCCCGGCCAACTTTCTGTTGTGCGTAAGCAACGTTGACTGGCGCGAATTCGAAAATTGTTCGGGCCCGTCGATGCGGTGATAAATGGTAAGCCCAATGACGTCCCGATACGCGCGTGTAAGCCACTTTGTTACATGATCTTTGACACTGACCGATCGCTGTAATTTCTGGGAAGTCCCAGACAGGAAAGGCTCATTAACGGCTCGTACGCGTTCTTCGCGGAACTGCTGCGCAGATTGCAGGTGAATAGTTTACCGGCAACATGACTCTTTGAACACGTCATTTCGTATGGTATCTTTAAGAGCATTGATTTTTTTTGATCGACATACAGCACTTCCTAGTCTCAATTTTCTCGGTTTTCCTCTTAGGCTCTGCATTAATTCTTTCCTCTCTCGCGCTGTTCACGGAATAGACAGGTTGGGTGTCACTTTCAAAGTATCGGTTTCTTCTGGTCAATAGTCCTTTTATGTCGCCAAAGTACATCGCGAACACGTGTCACGAAGCGTGGAGCAATCGATATTTATAACACGCCAATATTGTGGTAATGTGTTCCTCGAAATCGCATTATCGTTTTACGCGCCGCCGTTCTTGACCCTGTTTCATTGGCCGAACTACGAACGACCTTCGCTCACCATGACCACTTTGCCCGGTCCTTTGCCAAATATCGCCGCTCATCATTTACGGACATAGCAAAAATTGGATTTATAATGGACTCGAAAGCAACGGGGAGACGTTTGCCAAATTGGCTCGCCTGATTTGTGACACTGCAATTTACCGAAAAACAAACTTGTGCCATGAAAAAAAAAATAGGCGACCAAGCGTCTACTTTGTCGCTAACGCAAGGACATTCGTTGGTACAAATTGTCCGTAAAAAAACAACGATGTATGAATCTAATCCAATTTCAATCTTTTCCTTTATAGAAAACAGGATTGCAACAATGACGTGGCGAGTTTTACCAATCCTGGCCCTGACAGCCTCCTGCTTAGCTTTCCCACAACAAAGCGGCAGTCTTGATGATTTGGTTGCGAACGTGTTCAACAATAACCATCAAGGAGGACAGCAACAGCCGAATCAAGTCGTAACTCAACCTTCAGTTGGTGGACAAGGTGGAGACCTTGACAGTCTGATTAACAGCGTGTTCCGTCCGACGTCGAAGGATGGCGGAGCCACCACTTCCGGTACAATTTTGGGCACAAATAATCGTGCCACACCGGCGCCAGACGACTGCGAATGCGTGCCTTACTATCAATGTCGCGAAGGGAAAATTTTGGATAACGGCGTTGGCATCATCGATATCAGGTCCGGTTTTGGCGAAATTGATGTCCATGGGTGAGTTCGTTGCCCAAAGATTTGAGTCTCTGCAGGCAATATTGACCTGAACGAATGTTCACTTCAATGTATTCCAAATTGCTGTGATCCGTCAGTATCATACAGTGTGTCTTGGTCGTCCGTTTCATCGAGGACCAAACATTGGCTTAGAAAATATACTTCATGTTTGATGGGATTATTGTAAGGCTTGTACGTAGTTCAATGTTTATTTGTTTCCCGATTATGCTTCATAATTTTATTTTGCTAATATTTGTATATTGGCCCAACTTTTGAGGCATAAATTCTGTATGCAGGAGTCTCTGCGCACGTTGCTGTCGAAATTTTGTTGCATGTCGTCACAGTGGATGCTTCTCTTGTTGAAGTTTTTACAGAAATGCATGTGTTATGGTTACACTCACGCCGCATGAGACCGTCTTTGGGTAATACTAGCCCTTGGAGTTGTACGATAAATGTTTGTAATATATGTATTGTAGCACATCTCCGTTTACGTTAAAACCTATACGCGATTGAATTGTTAATGATGTATATTGATAAACAACGTCTGACTGTAATCACTTTTCTCATGAACATTTTTGGTAATACAGAGCCCTCGGTCCTTGCGACAACTATTTGGACGTCTGCTGTAAGCCACCAGATCTAACCAAGCCTGGTGAAAAAATCACACCAATTACCCCTGCACGAACAGGATGTGGACAGAGAAATCCGCAAGGAGTCGGTTTCAGAATTACCGGTCAACGTGACAGTGAGGCACAATTCGGCGAGTTCCCATGGATGGTCGCCATTCTGAAGGAAGAGAATATTGGCAACGATGGCCAGAAACTGAACGTTTATCAATGCGGTGGTGCTCTCATTCACAACAGAGCCGTTCTGACCGCTGCTCATTGCGTTAATGGGTCAGTACTTAATACAAGTTTCTTTAAAGGACTCCTTTTAATGTCTTTGGGGCAGTTCGAAACCCCGCTTTCTTCTCTCTGAAGTTTCTCTGAAGTCAGTACGAATTTTCAATTACTTCCAGTTCCCCAGACTCTGCGCCTCACTACTTTAAGTGCAAATCAGCTGTTCGCGGTGAAGCGTTTTGCAAAAAAGATCTCCTTAGGCAAATTGAACTTTTAATTGTATGCTAACTCATAAGATAAATGCATTAGGCTGTTAACCTGTCGAATAACTAATTCGCGGCAAGTTCTACCGGATAATTCGCATTTGATTATGCCCCAGTCCGCAACGTAATTCCGGGGATCTGATTTAAACAGGAAGCAGCCTTCCGAGTTGAGAGTCCGAGCCGGAGAGTGGGACACGCAGACTAAGAATGAAGTTTTCCCGCACCAAGACCGCAACGTAGAAACTGTGGTCGTCCACGAGAAATTCCATTCTGGCTCCCTGTCCAACGACTACGCCATTCTCATACTATCGCAGCCGGTCGAATTCGCTGAGAACGTTGATATCGTCTGCCTGCCCGATGAGAGTACTGCCTTCAACATGAGCGAATGCTTCGCCAGCGGATGGGGCAAAGATATGTTCGGTAAGTGTTGCCTTCACGTGATATCTATTTCAGTATTTCTGACTCAGTAACTGAAATTCTAATACATCCGTCCTGATTTCAGGCAAAGAGGGCCACTATCAGGTAATCCTGAAGAGAGTCGGACTTCCAATCGTTCCACACAACACTTGCCAAGATGCTCTGCGCACTACCAGGCTAGGAAAATACTTCAGTTTGCATGAGACATTCATCTGTGCCGGTGGTGAACCCGGAAAGGACACGTGCAAGGTACGATTACATTTTTTTTCTCCCACAGAGCATGAATACTTGACAGACTGCGATTAACGCGTACATTGATATCTGCAGGGTGACGGTGGAAGTCCTTTGGTCTGTCCGTTGTTAAATAATCCAAACAAGTACGTTCAAGTTGGTATAGTAGCTTGGGGAATAGGATGCGGTGAAAACAACACTCCTGGAGTCTATGCTAACATCATGAAGGCTAGGCCATGGATCGACGAGCAAATGGCCTATTACAACCTCGACACTACCGTCTATCAATCTGAACAGTAATGACATAGACTGATTACCGCCAAGCCATTTCACGACGAAAGAAACAAACGATGTCAGACCAAGCGACGATGCAAGCGCTCGTCGTACCTCCGTGAAGCACAGAAGACTAAGTGGATTAAGCTGGTTCTGTTTTTTATTCGCTTTCATGAATGCTAGTCAATTCCTGAGATTGGGATACGACTCCATCGTGCTTCCAACAAAGAATCTGCCAATGTAACCTTGACAAGGGTATCGCCCACAAATCATTCACGACTCTTTTCTAAGTATTGATATTACCCGAATTATCAACAGCGTTTGTCGATGTAAGCTGAGCTACGAAGATGAACTTTTTTTGACGCATGTCGATGAATATCGTATCTTTTTAATAAATTAAGTCGTCAATACACCATCGCCCTCTCTCAAATTTCCCGTCGTTTCCCTGTCATTGCATATTAAATATTCATCCCAACCGTTACACAAAATGGCTACCCGTCGTTTAAACAAGTACAGCGTGTACTGTACAAATACATCATTCATAATTTTCCTCGGATGCTTGCTTAATAGTGCCTAATTTTAACAATATGCATTTCGACGCTTACAACGTATTCGAATAATTTGACAAATATATTACGTAACAGACACCAGGTCGTAAAAATTGGCATATCAATTACTGTTCTAACAACATTGCAAGCAGTGTGCACGTTGCACGATGCACCGTATTGAGGTGCTAAATAATTTATCGAATGCACAGCTTTTAGCCAACAATTATCGCAAAAAATGGCGGCTAATATTGAGGAAACTACTCACCAAGCTGATCTGCATAAAATCGTCAAGAATCTGCACCTTCGTCTCTTCGAAAATCACAAAACACTCGCATTAAAATTACGCGACCACGACAAACAATTCGCGAAGCTTCACTACCGTGCATTTTCAAATAGTTTCGCCACATTAACGGCGGCGGCAGCACCATCGATATCGATACGTCTGCTTGCGATTCTCGAAGGCTATATACAAAATTGAATCGTTTGGCGGCGAAACATTGTGGTGTGTATTGGGAAATCGTGCGTGTGGTATATACGGTTTACACGTGATTTCGTTAGGGATTTTAGACAGATAGTGTTCTTTGTACGATCAGTGAACAGTAGAATCGGCCGTTTTTCGTTGTCGAGTTGTATTCAGATTCAGCAAACGTCGAATGTATATCACATACATTGTTGCAATTTGTCGATGCAACAATCACACGTTCAACTCATATAATTTGGCTGCAATCCGTGATTGCGAACATATGATTGAGAATTTATTGGATGGATGGAATCATCCTAAACGTTGCTGGTTTCGTATATGAAACAATGTGTTTCGCTCGATTGTCGAAAAAAATTGAACTTCAACGCTCCAGGGTAAGCCAATTGATTAATTTTATGGCAATATTTATTAGCTGATATATCTATACGTTGTTTGTTTTACGCATTTACAAAACTGCGTCGTTTCTGCGTTAATTCCAAACTTATATACATTGTATTCTGATATTGTGTGCTTTGATAAACTGCCTGTAATTCATTTTGTATTTATGTTATGATGGTTTGTAATTCAATGCTGATTCAAAGTTGTTTGACTTTACCTTTAAATCATGAACTCATTCACTGTTTTCAAAGTGTTAAGGTAAGCAATCTGGTAGGAACAAGAAAGGACAGTAAAAACTTAATTTTATTGTTGGTACACAATTGTTAAAAAAAGGGAAGGTTTAAAAAGAATGACAGCTCGCAAAAAAAGAGGATTTAGAAAGAGACTAACAAGGAGTTCTGCAGCAAAACCGTCAAGCCCAACAATGCCAAATTTACACAGTGAAATATGTAAAAATAATATGATCCTAAAGGAAATACGTATCGTATTACAAGATATTCGACTCAGTCCATTAATTCCCAAACATCAAAGGCATTTACTGTTTAAAGAAGAACCAAACGAAATAAAAATTCATACAAATGAAGAAGTGTTAACAAATGAGAAAATTTCTGATAAGAAAACGAACATAGGGAAAACCTGTAGTCATATGAATAATGTAGAAAAAGAGAACACAAATATTGGTCCTGATCTGGAAGAGGGGAAAAAAATGGAACATATGACATTGAGCAAAGAAAACGAAACAGTGATATCAAACAAGTTGTTTTCATCGCCAGTTCGTAAAAGATCTACGAATTCTAAAATAAGAAAGGGGAAAATTAGGAATAGGACTTCCAAGGCAATTGTTACCACTAACAATAGTTTGGAAACATTTCAATTTTTAGAGATAGATGAAACATTACAAAAATGTGACAGCAGTACTTTTGTAAACAAAAAGACAGTAATAGAGTCTGGTGACTCTGAAATATGTTCTTTGAAAAGAAAATCAGAGGATTCTACTAAAATTGAAACAAAACATGTAAAACTAACTTCTAGTAAGTTGCCTTTAGGGCATTTAACATTTCTTCTAATCGGTCTTCACAGACCTTTCTCATTTCTTATTGTGCCTTAAATTTTAATAGGAAAACTGGTGAAATGTGACAAATTGAACGATGTGGAATCAAGTAATTGCAGTTCACCAATTGATGGTAAGGATCATATAAATAAAAGTTGAAATAAAAAAAGGAGAGAGACATGTAAAAATCTAAAATGTTTCAGTAAGTAAGACAAAACCTGCAAGAAAGCTGAGAAGACTTACGAGAAGTGTAAGTACAAGGAGTTCAGAAAAAGAAGTAGTACAAATTGTTCAAGCTGATACAACAGTGTGTACAAGCACTGAGGAAAAAGGAACAATTCAATCAGACTGTTCTTTGGCAAATTGTGGTGATATTATTGATAGTCAATTAAATAATCAAGAAAGAGAGTCTACCATTTTAAATTCACCAACTATTGAGTGTAATAACAATAATTTGGAAAAGCCACCTGAAGTTGCAGAGGATGTTGTTTCTACCCCCAAAGAATTAGCAATAAAGAAAGATTCTTCTAAGACAAAAATACTGCCTTGGATTACAGAGGAACTAGTTTTACTTGATGAAAATATAAATATTGTATTACCAAAAAATGTAAAAAATTCCGCAAATGGATGGAGAAAAACATCGAGTGAAGAACGTAAGTTGGCTAAGCGAAAAGGAACTGATTCAACGTTAAAAAAGACACAGCGTCAGGATTGCGATAAACCATTGAATTCTCCAAGCATGAAAGAACCGATAATACAATCAACAAACGATAATACTCAATCCCAAAAAGGTGGAAACATCATTGATAGACCCCAAACAAACGTAAATAGTTCCATGCTAGAAGTAGATAAAACAACTGAAGAAAGGTCTCCCACTCAGCTTGATAGTCAAGCGCCTAAACACGACCGTGAAAATATTTCCAGAAATATAATCAATGCATTAGACAAACCGCAAAATATGATTGTGGGTAGCCTCACTGCTAAAAATCTTCAAAAACAAGGGAAAAAGGTAAATTGTCATGCAATTGTACGTAACTTTATTGAGCAAAGAGTGGATACACCGTCGTCTAACACAGGTATGGACGATTCAAAAATATTGACGGAAACAAAAAAAGCAGAAAATGCAGTGAAATCATTGTCTGCAAAAAGTGAAAATGTTAAATTAATTGCGGAACTTGTCGTTAACACATACGATGAAATGAAATCAGATCAAGATCGTATGAAACAGAATAGTGAAACGCATGAATTTAAGAAGCCTACCGATATTCGCATTACGCCTAAAGCTACAGATTTACAGAATAAAATTAAAACACCTGAATTAAGAAGTTTTCCAAAATTAAAGCGATCCTGGAGAAAACTTGATAGCGAAACAAAAAAGACCGACAACTCGGATGTAAAAGACACTGCTTTGAAAAAGCAACAGTCGCAGATACTTGTTGGTAGTTGTACGCAGAGCGTCAAAATTCCTATCAAATCTACTGTACCAGAATATATTACGTTGCGTGACGAAAAATTATCAACACCGCTTGTGGACGCAAGCGGAGGGAATAGAATACATCTTAATACTAGCCAAGTAAATCTTGATGAAAGTCAAGTTTCTGTGCCAGAAAGCGATTGTGATGATTGTATATCACTTTTTGCTGATTCTCTATGTTTTAGTGAGTAAGTAGTTTGACCTCACTCTCATTTAAAAGACTTGTTTATATTATTCTAAAATTGATATCGTTGCAGCGACGACCTCGATGAAAGTATTTGCCATAAAAACAATACCCCCAAGGAATTAGGAAAATCAATATGGTCGAATGATGTTCAATGCAATATCGTGGGCAGTAGTAATTTCGGTGCATACGTGAAAAAGAACTTAGATGATTTTGATAAGGAATTTGTGAATGTTGAAAAAGAACCTGACTTAAGGAAGGAATTTGTGAATGTTGAAAAAGAGCCTGACTTATGGAAAGAATTTGTGAATGTTGAAAAAGAACCTGACTTAAGGAAGGAGTTTGTGAATGTTGAAAAAGAAACTGACTTAAGAAAGGAATTTGTAAATGTTGAAAAAGAATCTGACTTAAGGAAGGAATTTGTGAATGTTGAAAAAGAACCTGACTTAAGGCTTGTATTATTGAACAAGAAACAACCGGCGAATAAAATCGAACATGTTCCGTCGGACGAACAAACACCGTTGGTCATTAAGACCGGTACTGACGTAACAAAGAATACGAAATGTAGTGATACAACGCGTCTCTTTCCATTGTTCAGGAATCACTGTTTTGGGTATCTGGTCGGGAAATGTTTCCGGAAATTTTGCCGATTCTTCCACAGTGTGAGTAAAACATAGTGATTAACTTACCATTTTGTATCCGTCTTTCTTCGATTTCTTATTTTTGTTTTTATCTTTGTTTCGTTTTGTTGTACAGCTCCCGCCATGCGTTAACTATCTTTACTCGCAAAATCAACAGACTTTCTGGGATTTGTTACATTTAGCAGTTGATAGGAAATGGCGTTTTTTTGTAACAGAGTTGTGCTTAAACTCATTAGCAGCAATGAAAGGCCCGGACATTTTTAGAGTATTCGAAACTTTGTACAACGCTGGTTACCTCACTAACGATGTCGTTATACAAATTGTCACGGCATTACAAAATAAAAAGATTCCGATTTATCGTATATTACGCGAATTAAATTTCATTCGCACAGATGATGTGAAATGCAGACAACACATCGTACGATTAGTAGAGGACAAGATTTGGCCTGGACAATTTTGGGATACGGTAAAACCGTTAATCCCTTACATAAAATCAGATCTACACTTTGTTGAGAGAATATTACATGAGTGTGTTCTAAATAAACAAAATTATGTACAAATTGAGGATATTCAAAAAAACTTAATAAGTTGTCTACATGTTGAGGAGCTCTCTTTGATAAAACCAGATTTATTGTTGGCTTTCTACCGTTTAGTAAAACGTAATAATATTGAACGAAACATACACGAACATAATGAAACAAGTGCAATGGCGAATGCGAACGAGGAGAAAAATGCAGGAAGAAGCGTAAAGCAAAATGTAGAACAAAACATACAACACAATGTAGAACAAAATTTAGAGGCAACTATAGGAACAGAATTGTCCATATCCGAAAGTAGTAAAAGTATAAAAAGTACATCATCATCATTATTATTATCTAATGATAACGTACATCGATCGAAAAGAAACTTGGCGACATCACTGCCAACAAAAAGTGATGAAACGGGAAACATCAAACAGTGTGCCGACATTTGGGACAGGGGAAGCAGCACCAAATTGGCACAATCTCAATTACCATTTAAGTTACAACGTACGGGTAAAAGCACATGTGAAAATAATCGCCGGCGTGCAACTGAACATAATTAAGGAAATAGTGGTTTATTTCTCAGATGAGCTTCCTCCACCGCAATCCACGCCCAGAGGTACGTTTAGTAAATTGTACGAAGATTTGAATGGTCTGCAAATGGGATTAGAGGATAGAAATTACGACCACGTAGTTGATATTCTAAACACAGCAGTGAATTCGGATAACATATCGTTCTACACTGATTCTTGTTACCAGATATTGCGAGGAGAGTTAATGCATTCTCAGGAACACCTGAGGAACATAATTAAATGTACAGGTAATCGACATTTTCTTCAGGAAACAACGTTAAAAATGATATCAAGTTAAACATGAACTTATTCTATTTCCGACACAAGCATCGTTTTACTCAATTCGTTTACATATGAATGACCATAGCCTTTGTACATAGCGTAATGTTGACCCGTCTCATTATAAAGAACAGCTATTCAACGTTGTCTGTGTATCAAACTGTTACATACTGAGAAATAAAGTCTTATCTTTTAAATAACAACAATGTTTATTCAATGAGAGTGTTTGCGGTCTTTCAGTCTCCAGGAAAATGTACCCTATATTGCACAATTTATTGCAAGGCGTAGCTATGCGGATCATAGTCGATTTGGCCGACGCAGAGGCCTGGGTCCTAGCCTATAGATTACTTAAGGTTTCGGAAAAATATATTCTGCAATTGGACGCTGCATTTGTCTTACTGTCGGCTGAGATATATTTAGCTAACCGGCGTGCATTAAAGGCATTGGGCTTGCTTAGACGTGAGTTTTCCGAATCAATATTCAGATCAATACGAAAGCGCGCGCTTTATTGACGACCTCTTTTCAGACCATAACTTAATTCATACAAAACGAAGTGTGTGGCGTGTACGGAATAGCGCGATGAACGACCATCATAGAGTGGAAGTAATGAATATACTGTTGGAGACACTCTCTAGGGAGTCGCCTATGTACGCATCCTCTCTATTTCAATTTCTGTGCGCAGATCAGTCGAAGAACAATCATAATCCCATAGGTAAGGAATGGGACGAGGCGAGGAAAAGGAATTAATCTGAAAAAACTAATCCTTGTCACGTATATAGATTTAACGCGTCATGTGGATAGGATCATGTCGATGCTTTTGTTAAGAGGAACCGTCGAGTCGATTGCCTCGATGGCAAGAGCGATACTTAAGTATAAAATTCCACTTAGACCGCTAACTTTCCGTGCTACGGTCGTGACATTGGTGCATACAGATGACATATTAGCTAGACAAATGTATCAGTACGCCACTCGACTTGGTGTCTATACTACAGCACAGGTAAAAAGTCCAATTGTTTATCAATGAAACATGAGAGGATCTTGCAAACGATTGCCAGAATCATATTACGTCAGCGTTTAACGATCTCTGCCTTCGTAGTTCATGGATGTCATCAATTTTACGGTAAACACGACCTGGACAGAAGAGGAAATGTATCTTGCGATGTCGGAATTAATCGATAGACTAGCAAAAAACGTTGGACCTGCTATTGAACATCTTAATCCTTCGAATATCAGAATTTTTCTCAATATGGAGGCAAGTCAAACAATTGGTACATGACGGTTGCACGAACTTTAGTTGTTTTGAAAGACTTATTTTGCAGACAATACCGACAGATAAAGAGCTCTGTTCGGACGAGTACAAGGGTCAGTTTTATTCCAATTTATATCGAAATGGCTACACTATGCTACAGTGTGTTCTGGCACGACGATTCGATCCGCCATTGAGGATAACGAAAAAAGGAAAGTATTGCCAAATAAATACTAGAGCCATCACCGATTACTTAAAGGCACACTACTGTAATTAATCATGAGCGTGATTATTTATTCTTATATGTTTTACGAAGGAAGACAGGAGCGGAATATCGTACCCAATGTTTTATTTTTACTGAAATCTGCGCATATCTCATTATGGGATAACAGTTTTAATCTTTATTTCTCCCGTCCTTTTGTACATTGAAGCAATTGTACTCGGTTGATCAATAATGGGGACAATACGTATTATAACACATCCATAGTAAACATTTTATATTTTTGTGCCAGACGCGAGTACGGTGGCACACGTCGCTTAAAGCTTTTTTTGTCCTTTTTGTTTTTATACTCAGACAATAGAACTTTTCATTTCTTCGAAATTTACAAACATTTATTATTCTTTGTATATCTACTCTTAGTTTAAAAGGAAAAACGACAGTTGCTAATGATCGAGTATCTCGCTTCTTCATATAACTTTCTCATTGTGCAATCAGCAGGTAACGGTGTTGTAAATGATTAACGCTAATATACGCGGGTTTCATAATAGTTTATAGATCACTATTTGCATAAGTTCACAACGTGAAGTACAAAAAGGTGCAATATAATTTTAAACAGAATTGAAAGAAATCTTATTCTTCTGGATACCTGTTAAAATGGATGTTGCTCTATACATATTTTCTGTTTAATCTGCGCAAGATAGCCGTTGAGGACTTTAAACATTCCTATGTCACATTTTGTTGGCATATAGTTCAGGTATCTTCATTTTAAATACAATTATAACGAATAACAGTAAGAAAATGAGATAAACAAAATGTCCTTGGGCTGTGCTAAAGATTATATTCTTAAAATATATTGTACTTTATCAAAAAGGAAAGGTCACGTAGTACTATGATGATGGAACGGGCGGGTCTCGTTCTGTAAGTACCCGAAGAATCGTGTTTACGATTGTCTTAATCAAACTCAGGTATATCGTCGAAAGAATAACCCGGTACTTTTTGGTAGGCCAAGATGGCTACCCTCGTGTGGTATGCACCTGGTATGAACATCAGTATTCCTAGTATAATGACTGGCCACATCCTATCGGAGTACTGAAACAGAAAAGACAAAATTATATTTGCTTCTAAGTACTAAG
Organism: Anoplius nigerrimus; assembly: GCA_914767735.1. NCBI lineage: Eukaryota > Metazoa > Arthropoda > Insecta > Hymenoptera > Pompilidae > Anoplius > Anoplius nigerrimus. The sequence goes on from OU612077.1 coordinate 4,790,479, forward strand.
GATAAAGTTGTCATAACACGCTAAATGTATTTTATAAGTAATAAAATAAGGAAGTTCAGTAACTTACTTTTGAATCAATTTGTCCACTGACAATTAAACTGCCCATGATCAACATCACAGTACCGCCAACGAACAGAAGAGCAGCCAATGTAATGGCTTTCCATGGTATTTTTATCGGTGGATTCACAAACTGTAAAGAAAGGAATGTACAAGTTTATTTGTAAGTACATGATCTAACAAGTGGAATTTGTAAACTAGTGCTTGCCAAGGAATGGGAAGGCACAGAAATAATTGGCAAGCATGCACAGCAATGCGGATTACTGGAAATTTGCCAAGATAATACTAATGGACCTACATTTTGTCTTACCTGTGAATCAACAAATCCATTGTCTGTTTCTGTAAGCTGTGTGTAATCCACGTTGTCGAATTGTTTGTCACTTGCAATTTTCCTTCTGGACATACTCACTTTATGAATATAATCTGCAAAAAAGACACAGCGCTTCAGTCACAGTCACAATAAGAACTTTAATATCTTCATACATCTCATGTTGAATTTAAGATTTCTGACGTTCATGATTGACATGTCAGTCAGCCCTTATATTACACCCTCTATATCAACTGTCTAACATGATATGTATATGTCTACAACTACTGTGCTCATAGTGGTCTCATTATCGTATAAAGAAAAGAATTACCATATTAGTCACCCGGGCACGACTTGCAAAATAGTAACGGAATTTTTCTTTAAATATTTTACCGAACGCTCCTACACCGGCAACATCTCATTTATGTATAGTGACTCGTTCTATTTTATCTATCGCGATTGTCGTGTGTAAATAGAATACATGTCCTGCGCAGTCGAATCGTGTCAATCGTTATCTTGCTTCCATCTCTTTCTACAATTTCCGCAATTCTCGTAACACTCCCCAGCGTGGAGGAATCTCCTATCTATATTATATTTTTTTCCGCGCAAAATATATGGACGATCCTTTGACAAACATCGATCGTACAACGCGAGCGGTATGAAAAAATAATGGCTGCATCTGATTAATTCATCATTTCAAACATCAACGTTATATGCACTTTCAGTCTTTTATTAAATAACTAAGTATAGCATCTGATTAACATCTGATTGTCAGCCTGTTTCCTTACTATAAACAGCACACGTACATACAGAGTATAAAAAAAAGTCTTCCTGTATACGCCAATTGTTCCTTCCGTATTTTACAGAAATGGGTTTAAATAATCGAAATTAATCATAATAAGCGTATGTCAACGTAAGGTGGTAAAAATTGAACGGTGCCCATTCGATTAGACAGCATACTGTCACGCATGCTATTTTTTATTCTGTTTCAGATGTTCATCGACAGATGGCGCCACCAGTTGGTCGCAGTATCTGGTGCCACCTGACGGCGACTAATCCAACTACACTATCCTATGCTGTGTACAGTGCTTATATAAAAGCGGCCTGTTTGTGCAATTTGACAGGTAGTGTTAATACATATGTATTCATTCCAATATAACGTTTCATAAATATCACATTCAAAATAATGTTTAAATACAATAAACTGTGTTTTCAGGATATCCAATATTTAAATAACAATTGATAAGGAAATAAAACATATGACTAATATCTAATTCACGTATTAATATTTAGGAGGCGGAAATGAGGAAACAGAGATCATGAAAGCGGTCGTAATTAATGACTGCATACCTAATTATAGTACAATTATGACATACCTGTGCCAAACCAGCTCGGCCACATTTCTCACTTCCTACGACAGAATCGTGCGAGACGTTGACAAACGCTATCTTCGAACACTCTAGGCACTGAAACGAAGGACAAGAATTACAGATATTCCCAGTTCAGCTCGTTTCCGTTCAAAACGCAGTTTCCAATCCATCGTATCCCAATACCTTGAAATCCTCAATTCCACAATGACAATGCGCCTCCCTCGGGACTCGTCGGGTCGGTCCATTTGCATGTCTCAGATATACTCGTCGAACTACCCTACCAGGAATATCTTAATTCCTCTACAACGCACAACTACCCAACCATCGGAAAATCTGTGACCGTAATACAACGCGATTTCGCAAAAATATCCGAATATCTCAACGCACACGTGTTACCCTGCGACTTCCCACGCATCCGACCTTTTTCCGAGAAGTTTCGGGAGCGATCTTCGAACTGCACTGAACCCCCACGTATGCGTCCCGATCACGAGCAATGGCAGCGGAAACAGGCTGAGCGTCCCATTCGTACACGGGTCACGTCGCGGAACGGACTCACACTTCAATTCTACCCGCATTAACGCGATCCTCCGCGTTCAATAACCATTCTCTCTTCCACCTTCCTCACAGACTCCCTTCCCTCACGTCCGACATGTGCATCGGCACATCCGAAGCTATCCGTCACCGATCTGCCTCCCGATCCACAGACTTTGCCAGAACAGCCTCTCATTTCGCATCTTTCAGCCCTCCGTCCATCCTTCCAGCGAACTCCTGGACATCCCACCGGACAGCGGAATCCTTTAAATAGGTCGACGTCGAATTACTGGCCGATTGAGGTTAGACCCGCCGAATCGTCCATCGGCCGCCCTTATCGACCGGGTCGCGTTCGAAATTCGAATTTCCGCACACCTAGACGCCGTTCCAACGTAGGACGATGCGCGTGTTTCGATGCGGTTCTTTCTGCGAAAGGAAATGCCTTTCCCGTCCCGTGATCGATCCGAGGAGATAGGCAACGCGCTCGGAGGCTGTGTGCGGCGTCTGCGGGCGTCGCGACGCTCTCCGTCGCGGGGTGCTGTCGGCGGAGGGTAGCCGCGGGTAGGAACAGGGTGAATCGCGCCACACTGCGTCAGGTGCCGGAATCGATTCCGCAACGGAGAGATCCTCGGCACGCATTCGGAAGAGAGACACAGTGGCCCGTCGCGTTCGCTAATGGGATGATCGTTCGACTTTTCGCCGGAGAAATTGGAGCGAATTTAGAGAGTTTCCTTGCTGGGCTGCGGCGCGCGCGACTAAATGTCAGGGTCGCCCCGTATAGGTGTGATGGATTGAGATCTGGGATACTCGCGCTGCGTCCCTGCATTGAACGAGGGGGGGGGGGGAGGGGAGAGAACTGGGGTGGTCTTGATAAATTGCGGGAGAGGGAGACTCTTCGGAAGAGCGATGCAAGAGTTGCAGGTACAATAATTTTCTCATTTCTCAGGATATCGGATTACGTTGTCACGATACGCTGCGAAGCTTCCTGCAAAAAGCACTCCATCCGCAACGTAGCCATATATATATATATATATATACTATATATATAGATATATACGTTCAACTCCGTGATTGAAACGTTCTCTTTACTTTGCCATAAGCATAACGGACAGTTTTGTCCGCTCGATGAAGGGACAGTTACTGTCGTCGCCGGTGTATCGTAAACTCGGTATACGACTTCATTAAGTCTCGAAACGATCAATGCGACCCGATCGAGAGTGCGCCGATGGCACAATCGAGTATTTTTACCTGGCGCGTGCAGTTACTTTCGATAAAACCGGAGCGTGTCGCCCTTCGCGCGTTCAACCGTTCTCCATCGGCATTGGCATAGGGTCCTTATGTACACGCCTCACGGTATATACATATATACATATATATATATCCTGTCTTGCGGAGGGTGAGCAAGAAGGGGAGGCGTTGAACGATAGCTGCTCCCCGCGCTAAATCGCGTGCCGAGAAAAACACGAATGCTCCTTTGCGCGTGCTGGTATTTTCGGGGGACGGAAGAGAGTGTGGGAGGGACGAGGAGGGGTGAGGGGGAGGGGTGGCAAAGCCGCGAAAGTATCGACCTTCGATGCAGTGGCCATTAAGTTCATGCATGTCCGTTCAAATTGAGTTTCGCACGAGGAATTGGCAGCGTCGGTACTGACGTCCTTCGCTATCACAATTAGCCGCATGGATTTCGTGTTTTCAGCGAGAACTTATTGCGAAGCTTTCGCAGGAAGCTCAGGGGGGAAGTACGAAATTGCCCGAACACGTCAAGAATCATTATTCCCGACTATGGACGATGTTTCAATGGAGATTCGAACATGAGATTGGCGACTGTCAGTTATGTGTGGGGTTCAAAAATAGCGGGTAGCGTCTAGGTAAAATGAGACTTTCTTTGCGAGACAAGGGGAATCAGCGTTGATGTGAAAGCGTGTCTAAAGTGGATAGTGGTCGTATCGAGGAACAACCCCTATCAAAAATAGCCACTCCCAAGACTCCGCTTGGCATTGCGACCAAGCCTATCAGACAGCTCACCGGAAATGTGCCGCTACAACACCTAACCCACATTAAAAAAAACCTTGAAACCGAAATCTCTCAAGACATCAATAACCACACCAATCAGCGACCCCCCCACTCAAAGCTCTACCACAGCCATACCGCCCGTCATATCCGTAATCGAGCCTACGATCAAGCGAAGCAAAAATTCAATCCCCCTCCTATCCCGGAATGAAAAAACCAACCTTGAAACCAAAACTCCCCCTGAACAGCAGCGACCATACCAATCAGCGCCCCCCGTCCGAAATCGCCACTCCCATGCTCTCGCCTCCGCCACCCCCATCCCACCCGCCGCCAATCAACCCCCGACGAGCATCCCCCGAAATCTGAAAAAAGCCGCATTTTCGCACCTGCCCCCCTGGATCCGAGGCCACTCCAGGAGTCCGTCGCATCGCGGATCCGAGAAGGACAGGCAAGCGTCTCCTTCAGGAGAAGTAACGAGGGGGTGGGATGGGGGTGTGGGGGGTTGAATTCCGAGGGCGCCCCAGGCTCAAAGCGCGGCACTGGCCGACACGTCGGACGCCTGCGCGATGACAGCCTGGTGGGACAGACTGCGTGGAGAATAACGGTTACCCGGGGGCGGCAGTGTGGGTTCAGGAGGCGGCGAGGGCGGGTGCCTCCGTGGAAACTACCCCTTAGCGACAGGGCCGCGAAACAGCCACCCTCTCTCACCAACCGAGTTCCGACTTTCCCATCTCGTGCGGTCCGTGCGGGTTACCCTTCGACGTCGGAACAGCTGCCGATCGATCGGACCTGGAACGCTCTTGGCACGCTCGCTGCCGGAGTCCGCTGCCGGAGTCCGCTGCCACAGTCGACTGCCGGAGTCCGCTGCCACAGTCGGCTGCCACACGTCGGCACTCTCGATTCGATCGGACGGGGTTGCACAGGAGTGCCGCGCGAGTTCCGGGGCCTGCCCGAGGGCTGAACGCGGAGGATCGCGCGAGGAGACGGGTCGGACCACCTACGTAGTTGACTTCCCTGACGGCGGTGTCTTCTTCGACGGCGCTGGCCGCCGGGAATCGCGACGTCGGTTCGCCCCCAACGGTGGCAAATCGATAGCGGCCGTATACACACACGTCACTTTTTCTTTTTTGCCTCCCCGGTGCAGAGAGGAGAGCAGAGAGAGAGAGAGGGAGAGATCGGACACGTTGGGATTTTGTGTCCGGCGGGGGATGATTTTTCGGCCCTGAGGGGGCAGCCAATTGAGGGACGAAACTAGAGGGGGGGTGCATCGCCGGAGAGCAGGTGGGGGCGATACGCACGCATCCGGCTTCCGGAAACCGGGTGAGAGCGTGTCCGGTATTGGCCTGGGATCGAGCGCCGTCAAGGAGAGAGAAAAAGGTAGGTTCCTGCAATTTTATACCTACTTCCCTGGATGGTCGGGGGTAGAATCCTCTCCGCGCCGCCGGTTGGCAAGGGGGTGGCTCTCCGGGGGTGCTATTTACGCGCGTCACGGCCTGTCAGCTAATTTCCATATGCTCCGCTGATGGATCTCGAGTATGTTTATCGAGCGCTTTGATGGAGACTGGCCACTCCTGTGGACTCGTATTTTTTCTCTGCTTTTTCCCATTGCCTGTCGACCCGAGATAAGACATTGATCGCGGATGATTTTTAACGTCCGGAGCAGCTGTTCGACCCCCTCACTGAGGGGGTGTATCTGAAATACGATCTGTTCCTGCATTGTCAGACTCGCTGGGGGTTGGCAACGAAGCTCTCGATAGTTCTCCGATCCATTAAAGTAGAGACATACAGAGACAATCCTGACCGAAGGTGCAGCTTGTCGGAAGAGGGAGGGTTTATCCGAAAGTATTCCGAGATTATCCGACTTCCGGATCGGTGAGTAGTTTTAAGGACTTCGCTTGCCCGGGAACGAAATCTTGCGCTCAGTTCGCGGAACGATTTGCATGCTCAAAAAGCAACCGTCTTGCCGAGAGGGTCGCAGCTAGGGGGTGGTGTGCGTAGGGGTTAATATCGGCGGATACATACGCGGCCGCCTGAGAGGGTATTTTAGGTGCCGAGTGGAGGCCTTCCTATACACCCTCTGCCATCGTTTTACATCGAATTTATACCTCCGGCGAATCCACTTTCACGCCTCGTACGAAAGTAGAGGAACGCTTAGTTGATCGAACACGAGCGGTGCGTAGTTTGCGTACTTTCCTACCTTCTCTTTCCTTTGCGTTGCGTCATCGAAGGTTCCTCCCATGGACGCGAGTATTGTTTACTCCGATTTCTGGATTTGCGAACTGATCAGGGCGAGAGAGAGGATTTCAGACGAAAATCGTCTCTACGTGGAAATTGGGAAGAGGGAGGGGGTTGTGTCGGATCGGATTGGGGTGGTATAATAGGGGTGGCTTTATGAGCCCGATGCATTCCGGCTATCTCGGCTGCGAAACACTCTGCCGACTATCGGCTGCTGCTTCGTTTGTTATGACACAGTGCTCGGAAGACTGCGTGCGATATTCCACGGTCGTGGTTTCCGCTTAATCCTTTCAGATCTCCGTCAGCTGTGCGCATCACTTTCTTTCTCGCTCCCTATTCACGTAACGTCCTTGTTCCCGTCAGAACTCAGTCATCCAAAGTATCTGCACAGAGAAAAAAATTAGTAACATAGATTCGCAAGTCTGATTCAAAATAATATATCTCGGTAATTACTATGGTATAATAAAAAAATGTATTGAAATAAAAATAATTTATAAGGTTAGTCAATGCGCGCTTACTATAAGAGATTGTGGGGCTAGAACAGTTTCCGTATAACTTTCAGTCATCGGATTCATAGTCAGAGGCAATACAGATATATTGGAATGGATTTCGTTGGCGAGAGGGTTCTCTTTTTCCTCGCCGAATTGCTTCGTTATTTGTCGCGTATGGAAACGTAATTACTCGGCTGCGGCTTTTCCACCCTCCTTGTCGAACGTACGGCGAGCGAGAAAGAGGGGTGACGATTCGGAACAATCGAACCGTTGCAGGACACATCTCGCCATTATCCGCCTACGACGAAAATTTGCGTTCGACGTTTTTCTTCCCGCCCACGGCCAATTTGGTTCGGCGCTTTGTCGGACTTAGGCACACTTACGCGCTACAAATTTTGCAGACATCTGCTTTGGGAAATAAGTGGAAAAGTTCGGCCCCAAGCACTCCGACGAAGTTGACTTTCTGCAAAGAACGCGAGTCGATCGTAGTCTGCAATGTCGGACGTGCAGATATTCTCAATTAATGAGATAGTTTCCACCGGTCACAGTTTTGCACGTTGTTAAACAATAAGTGGAAAAGTTGTGCAAAGCACACTGTGGAAGTTCTGGGAATGCATTTCCGTCGAAGGTAGTGTCCATGTTGGACATGTAGGTATTCGCAATTAATAAAATAGTTTACGGTATCGCGCTGGAAGGGTCTCAACGCTGTTTATGGGTTTCTATTGCCATCGGTTGTTAGTTCTCTGTTCCCTTCAGTTCGACCTTCTGCCACCTATCGCTCGGTATTGTGTACTGCGACTCGACCTTGCCGCCTTACGCTCTCAGCTTCGCATTTTCTCCACCTAATCATCGTGACGTAACGAAAAACGTATACGGGATCCCCCACTTTTTCATCGGAATCGTCCATCGAAAAACAACTTCCTCTCAATAATCGATAAATCCACCCACGCCAATGTACACAGTAACCATTCGAAATATGAGTCGCTTATGTTGACGGTAGGATAAGTCATATTTTTAATCTCAGATATAGTGTTGGTCATGAAAATCGGCCAAGTGAAAAATCGTGAGAGTCGATTCACCGCGTTTACTCGCTGTTTACTATACAATAAATAAGGATTTTTAATACACATATTATTATTCTGATTTTTTCCGAGGCATTTAAGACTTTTCATTTCAAGGCAGAATTAAACGTGTTACTGATGTTGTTACTTTGAAAACAAGCGGCGCCATATCTTGCCAACAAAATCGTGCGTGCTCGGAAGAGGCAGTCCTTCCGATTTTTCGCAAACAGAAGAGTACATGCGCACGCATATCCAATTAGAGCCGATGAGTCGGCTACGTCGGATTTCAGCGGTGCGCACTCGACCTAACGCAATTTTCGCCGCTTTTACCCCATTTGTTTCCGACGCCAGGCGTCGCATACTTTCCCGCGCGCGCGACGCCCGACGTCGGCAGCATTTTGCACGGCATCCAGCTTCCCCCCCGCTACTTAATGCGCAGCAGAAACTCCGAGGAAGGCCCCCTGCGATGCGGCAAACGCGACTGCGGAAGATCGTATTTTCATTCCCGAGTTTTACGGATAATCATAGTCGACGTGTACGAAGCAAGCTTTTCCGCGAAATTCTGAACTTGCGATTTTTACCCGTTTCGAAAAGTATATCGTGTCTTGAAGAGCTTATCATTACAGCAGAGCACGGTGTAACGCGTGTAAGATATGGCGATTGCTATTTTTACACAGCCTGATCCTTCGTGCATAGTAAACTGTAGAACAGATAAGAAAAATCTATTTTCTACTTTAAATCAGTAACATATACGTGCTATTTCTCAAGAAAAACGTTTCAATCTCAAAAATGTATCAATCGCCGTGACAATAATCATTTCCTATACACCAGTTTACATTATTCATCCTCCTGACATACGAACCTCGTTACACAAAGATCTATTGTCCAGAGCCAAAAGAAAAAGAAGAGCACTCAGCAATTGTGTCATTCATCTCTTCTCGGGCTTCGCGAATTTTTCTTGTCTATCCCGTACGCTTTTATTCATACCTCCCCGCCGAGCGATTCATCCCCTATTCATTCCTTTATTCATTTTTAATCTGATTTCGCTGCCGTACGCGACTCGCTGCCACGCTGACACACGATCACTTTTCACTCTCGTACATCCTGTTCTTTTTATTGGCCGAGCGCTATCGGGACAAATCGGCAAGCGGCAGACAACGCGTCGCTTGATATAAATTTAATTGACGAACCCTGGGACTCGTCGATTTAACGCGTCGGCCATGTTGCCCGATAATTAAGTCCGATAATCGCTATCGGGCACGCGGATTGCGCCTGCAATGGCTTAGGGGACGTGTCATTTGCTAAACTCTAATTGCAGCCAATCGGCCTCGCCGCGGGAATAGGCCGAATGGGACAATATCGCGGGCAAGTAATTTTACTTTGAGCGTCGACCGTTAAGGGGGTGGGGGAGGTTCTCTCGAAAGGTCTAATTTATTCAGCGGCGAACAGGCGCGTACACTTCGAACGAATCGATTCTCGAGTTTACTTTCTATTACAATGTAGACCCGTGGCCCGGCCCTGGCGGGCATAAATGCCGTTCTGCCGCGAGACCCGGTAATTCCGCGCAATCAACGTTATTACCCATTTTCCGGCATCGGGGGAGCCATCCGTCACCGTGCCGGAGGCGTGAAATTCATCCGACGAGAACAGTTTTTCCCACCGAGCGCGTCCTCGGGAAATGAGAATCGTCCCAACTTCGACCTGCTTAGTCACAACGGTGCGTATCTCAAGTGGCGTCCGCGAACCGGAAATCGAGATAAGGACATGCGTTCGATAATCTTTCTCGATCTCTTATCAGTGGACGATAATTTGATCGATCGTTGGCGGAAACGGATCGTTGAGACGAATCGAAATATGCCGAGATTTAAGGCTTTCGCGGTTATTATTGTTGAAAGTATAGGCTTCCGGATGGTCGCCGCGTTTGGGATCAGCTTGCCGACGTTTCGAAAATGTTACAGTTTGCATCATCAAGGCAAGTTGCTCCGATACGCAGAGTATCTGCCCTGATCCCAAACGCGGTGACCATTCGAAAGCCTATACTTTCAATCGAAATATGTATCGCGCTCGCGATGTCTCGCCGAGTGGCTTCCGGACTTCGGCCGACACCCCGTAGACAGGGCTCCTCCGGACTGTCTGCCATCCGAGGCGGGAAATGTATCGTAACACTGTCATCCGTCGATTACGCGCCCCAGGAGCATCGGAAACCTTAGATTCGCCGCTGGTTGGCCATTCGTCCGGGGTCAGGCTGACCCAGATACCGACCGGGCGGACATTCTAGCCAGCTTCAAAGATTTCGCCTTCCTCGGCGGACCATTCTCCCGGACAAAGGAAACGGCCCGATAGAGCGTCTCAATTCCGCTTCTTCCCAACTTTTTTGTTACTCCCACCTCAAAACTGCCGCACGCTTACTATTTAGCCGACCGCTTTAGCGGGAAACCGGGTCAGGCGAGAGTCTAGAATTTCAAAATTCAGATCCGTCCGGCCTTGGGGGAATTGGACGGCTCGGTTATGGCATCGCGTGCGCGAGCATCGCGAATTATGACAACGGTAGGACAACAGTCGAGTAAACCTGACCGTCAATTCTGCTGATAGGTTGATTCTGTTGAAGGTTGCCAGGACATGCAGTTTCACTCGCGGTCGTCAGGGGAAGGATAGGTACGCGGACGGCCGCGGTATATTATGTTGATTATTTCCTTTGAGCCTTGTTGCAGCGTTGCGGTGTCGGGGTCCGAAAGGGACCCGCAAAGATTCGAACAATGGAAACGGTCGCCCGGCATTGTTTTCGGCAATCAGCTGCAGGCGTTAGCCGGCGAGGTCCGTCCGCAGGAAGCGGATATCGATTGCCGTTTTTCATTTCATTGTCGAGACGTAGACGGGCTTTTCGGCACAGGAGGGGTAGGGGGTGGGGGGGTGGGAAACTAGGTTCATTACCGGATCATTTTGAGCCGCAAACAAAGGGTACGGTGGGGTCGGAAAATGATCGGTTTTATGTGATGGGCCGAAAGGGGAGGGAGGATACGGGGGGAGGGGGGGGGGGTGGGATTAAAAGCGTGGAAGAGGAAAGTTATGCGTCCTTGAGGTTCGAAGGAATTAAGCTTTCCTTTGGCATGCTAATGCGGAAAATTTTCAGTTTTCGTGTGATAAATCTGTTTTCATGGGAACAGACTACGTTTTGGGTTCACGATGATAGGGAGGGTGGTGGTACTTAACGTAGGTAATATCCTGGTTTCCGTGATTACAGAAATTCAGATGCGCTAACTAAGCACGACGATGTAATGCCTCCCGTGCGTGCGCAGTTGGCAACGTGTACGGAGATATGCGCAATTGAGAATGGTTTTGCCGAGTGGAGAGATATCCGTTACAATGAACGATCAGCTGTTCCGGATGCGCGTGCATCCTTGCTTTCGGCGAAAAAGCGGAGTAAAAGAGGAGGAAAATTAAAGTGAATAGTCAGTACGATGTTTTGGGATATCGTACACGATATGAAATTTGACGATATCAATGATAGTACTTTGCCACTATTGCACTGCCAGAAATAAAACAGCAGAGCAAAAATAGTATAGAGCCGATAATGTTAATGGTAAAAGTGAAGTATAAAGGACATTATTTATAGTCTACGTGAAATATATCTGCTCAAAAATGATAGAAGTTGAAAAAGTTGCATAGACGATTGAAAATTTATCAAAAAGTATACGTTTCCATATCGTTTTTATTGTGATATGTTACGCAGTGTGTCGAGTGAAAACATTGCGTAACTTGCATCCGCTCTACAGTAATAGTCCCTGTTCTAATCCCCTAACACGTCACTTAGGCATCATGCCCTTATCTTACCATATCATGCACATTATCTACCTTCCATTTTCTTCAAACATTAACCTGATTGCCGTCCCGGATATCTGTAATTTTTATTTATAACCCGCGAGTGTTAACAAACAGTTAGTTATGAATGCCCTCTCCTTCTTTTTAACATCCCGACACACTTCCATTGAATATAAAACACTTTCCATAGTTTTAACGCTAGTTAGCGTTGAAGTACACAATTGTTGACAGTTTGCAAGTGTAATCGCCAGTCGGCGGAAATAAATCCGACAACTCTTTCCTCCATTTCCCTTCCGAAACGGAACTACGGTGCACAAATAATCGGTAGTAAAAAACAACAATCAAGTCTCACAGTTCGAATTTGAAGTCACGTTTCATCCGATCGTGACCGTTCGCGATTACTTATCGCTCAAAGTACGTAACAAATCATGCGAGTGCGAATTACAGTGTCAAGAGTAAGAGACGACGATGAAAGATAGTACGAATACCCATTACGAAGTTTAGCAAAACCGTTTGTGACGCTCTGCCGACATCACATTGTCGTGCGACTAAACTGGTAGTGGCAAATTACGATGGTAATGACGCAATTTGACAAACGCTTTTGACTGTTCGTTAACTGTTTGTATCACGTAGCGCTGGAAGCGGGCGACAGTAATTTACCCGAAATCCATTATTCCGTAGGCCCACCCGGTATCAAATACGTCGCTATACATATTCTGGCGCAATCATAAGTGGGCCGATTTAGTACATGTCGTGTTAGGCGGACGCTGATCGTTCCGTAATTAGTTTCAGTATGGAATCCTCGGAGGTGCTACAATCCGGGCGAAACTTTCGTCTGCTCGACGAGGAGGAGCTGCCCAAACTTCTGGACTTCCTCAAGGGCTACCTACCGGAGTCGCTAAAGGTGAGTAATGCTTTAAATAATTCAGCCGCGCTATTGTTATCGCTGGCATTTCAGTCGTTTACTTCGAAACTGGCGTAAGTCAGCGTTTCGGGAGATTCGCGTTGATCGTTGCGTTCATTGCAACGTTGAACGAAAGTCAAATTAGTGTCTTGTTTGCGAAATATGTGCTTTGGACTTTTTCGAAAATAAGCGGTTCAGCTAATTAGGGCGAGAGTAGTGATTTACATTAGATTTATGGGACCATAAGAAATTACGGATTTAATCTGGTTTAATAGAGAGTTGTTGGCCGTTCAATATTTTATTTTTTCTCGAATTCTTTACAATCTAATTAAATAAACAAATAATTAATTGTTCTCCACATTAAATAAATGAGATTAAAATGATCGTTCGACTGTAAACTACCACATAAGCACGAATCGAAAATCTGAGACCTAGATCATTACACCAATTACAATTTCGAACACCGAAGTGCATCACACAATGAACCGCGTATTTCCCCAATTACTTAAATCTCTTTTTCAATCGAATCAATATAATAATGATTAATTTCTGTGTAATACCTCCGAACGAAACCATTAAATACCTCCTACAAAAACAAGAAACTTCGGTTACTCTCAAAGTAAGCCGCTCAATTAGTACCGTCGAAAGCAGCGTAAAACAACTTATTACGTCTGTTTCCGCCGAGGACTGTGTTAAATTCGATCGTACACGAAGAACGTGATACCTCGGCGAGAAATTGAAAAAATTCGAAAGGCAACGTAAATTTTTGCCCGGCACGTGAATCATGAGAGAATGGCAGGTAAGAAATATTCGAGTATCGTCGATTACGAAGTCGAATCTGTCCGGCATCCGCGAAACTCGTTTCGATGGGGGAGATTGGGCGAGAGGGGGGATAGGGGGGGGGGGCGTTAAAGGAATCGAACGACGTGCCATGAACTTTTAAAGGGAACGAGCCCGAGAGCGGAAACTTTCTCCGCAGGAAGATTGCCCTCGTCGATAATCGTGACGGACGACGGGCACGGGCTCGAAATTCAAATGGCTGCGAACACTTTTTATGCCCCCCCCCCTCCACCATCTCTATACCCCTGCATTCTGTCACAGGCGGTTTGAGCTTCTTCTACAATTTTTTTGACGGCCTGATACGGGCGACCGTTCTTGCAGAATGTCGACCGATGCGTCAGAGTAATACGATCCCCTTATTCCGAGAGTGGCGTAATTTATTTTTTTTTGATAGAACGATGTTTCGAGTTGATTGTCGAGTAAATTGACCGATCGTAGGAAGGCGTACATTGATTATTCAGTTGCCTTTTGCGTGGATAAATATGTCGTTATCCATCGTCTTAAACTGAATCCGACGTTAATTTATTTAAAGCCGAGCGAAACAACCCACTGTAATTTTAATGGATTATTTAAAGTCGAGAGTCGATCAATTTGACGATGAAATTTAAAAAAATGTCAGAAGCGGAGTTGTACGATACGTCAGAGGTGTATGTTGGTATACCTTGTTAAATATCCATTTATCCATACGTACGCACACATGCACGTGCCAGCCATATGTGGTGGCACGTACGAGGCGTATTCTTAGTGTCGGCTGCTCGTCCAATCTTGTCTCGCGTTACGGATGAATAATTTTCCGATCCAATGCCGTACATTCGCCGGATATAAAGTCGATCGTCCTCCCCGACCTGCGACTCTGAACCGTGAACCGAAGGATATTGGTCGTAGGACGCGACGGGGTCAGTGTCGAGGCGCGTTAATTGTGCAATTTACCGATTTACCCCCCTTGGCGAAAAAAGATTTTGCTATGAACCGACCATCGGCAGTATCCTCTTTTTACATTGTTCACTTTTCACCCTTCATTCAAAGAATGGAGCACGTCGTAACTGAATGACACGAGTCATGACAAAATTGAATATGAAGTTTCCTTCAATCTTATATCAAGTATTGTATTGTTTTGTGTTTTATTTTTATGTTCCTGTACGGGTTACATCACATTTACATCTCTTGCTCCTGATATCAAGTATTTGATATCTTATGTTCAAACGATGTTCATGTGAGTTTCAAGGAAGCAATTCACGTTTGATGAATTTTAGAAGAATTTTAGTAAAAGTATCGTTACATTTATTCAAACTATTCCATATTATGTCAATCCAAAATTTCAACTGACACTTGATTTTTATTTTGAAATAAACTAGTCACGAAGCAGAACAAGGTCAAAACTTTGAACGATACATTGGAACGTGAGAAAAAAAGCAGAATCTATCCTGCGCAAGACTCGCAATTATTCCCCAACGCGGAATAGATCTCGCGTAATGGCAGACTGTTGGATCGAAGATTTACGAGTGGCGGAGTGCGCCGATCGATTTTCAGCGTCGATCTCATTACCCTAAGAGATTCGGTCGATCGCCGCCGTAAATCACGGCTCTTCACGCGATGGCCCGCAAAATTATTCGGTAACCGATCGCCGTTTAACCTCCGAACTCTCGCCTCTCGGCGTTCAAAAATTCGGCTCAGACACGCAGAAAGCTTACCGTTCGTTTACTCGCCGTCCGACGAATCATCGAACGATCGAATCGATCACGAAGTGCCGTCGAAGTGTCGAATTCGTCGTCACGAAGTACCGTCGAAGTGCCGAATTCATTTTCGCACGTCGACGTTCCGGCTCGCTCGGAATTATTTTGCCCTGTTTTGAGGGAATCCGCGCGGATTAGAGGCGCGTCGGGGCGGGGGCGTCGATTGCGGGAAAGGTCGTTTCATAGATGACAGAATCCAGCGCGCCGACGGGACATAAAGCGAGTGTCGGCGAAAAATTCGTCAACTTTGACATTTCCCCTTGTTCCCGCGTGACGTAGGGGCTGTTTGCCAGTTCGGTCGACAAACGGCCGGCGGTTCGGGGAGAAACGTGAAAACATGCGACAGCGCGAATCGGATGTAGAGAGTCTCTCGGAAAGCTAAAGACTGCTTTGAACAAACGACCTTAATTCAGATTTTCTCTGAAATTCTAAAACTTCGCAGATTGAGACACTTGCGTTCCAGTGAATGTTGATTAAATGAAACGAGTCTGCGATTACGCAAGGGCTTTAACCCATTATCCGCCAACATTCCATATTTGGGACACAGTTTGAAATTGTTTTCTTTTCATGACTACTTCTTCTAAATGTACAGTTAATTTCATTTTTTATTTTTGTATTTTCACGGCGGCTAATGCGTTAAAAATCGTTTGATTCGCCATCGGCAATAAGACATTTCTTCGAGCGAGGAAGGAGTTAAGGGCGAGAGTTTTTCGGCAAGATTTGGGTCAGCATCAAGTTTGCCAGATGGCACATGAGAATTTTACGACAGCGAAGGTATCTCGTGCCCGAAGATATTGCGAGATTCTTCCCTTCCGTCTAAAGGACGCAACGGTCACCCTCGGGAGACGTCCGCGAAAGATCGTCCGTTGAGAACAGTGAGATGACGGAGATGGAGAGTGTGTGTGAAAGTGACAATGAGAGAGAGTCAGAAAGTAAAGTAGAGAGAAAGAACGACAGAGTAGTTTCTCGTGCTCGCATTGCGTCGTAATTCCATCCGTAACCCGCTTCAACTGTCGTCCCGTTGGACGAGGTCAGGGTTAAGGTCAGGCACGTCGTGTACGGAGTCCTGCGAAAGACTCGGCTTACGGGCTCGCGTAAAGCGATGGCGTCTTTCGGCACTCTCGATTTCCCGATTAGGCGCAATGCCGCTTTCCCGAAATCGTCGGAACAAAACGATTCCGCGGATTTAGCCTGCGGATCCGGTAATGGGATTGGTAACAGGATTCGACCGATTGGAAGTTCCGCGCAGAATCGAGGCGTAACTCGATTCGGACTGTAAGGAGGAGATTCCTGCGAATTAGAGCTTTTTGGCAAACGCTTTTACAAGTTTGGCAAGCTTCCGGAACTTCGGAGTCAAACACCGCTTTCAGTTACGTAAAAAGGAAAATCCCTTGAATTGGCCCTCCGAGAAGCGACTGTTAGGACGTTTGCGAAGCGAATATTCAATGTCGAGCTCGACTCGAGCGAGAACAGGAAAACGCTGCGAATTAGAAGGCGAGCATTCATCAGGAGTCTTTACGCCCGCGAAACTTCCGAAGGAAATATTCGATATCGATCCCCGCCGCACAGGGTGACGTGTAAGTACGAGTTGCTGCGCTCGAAGTTGAGAAGCTATTTGGCTAGCGTTTCTAGCCAAACGCGCTGTCAAACGGGACGTATAATCATGACAGCTACATAACAGAGCAGACCTATTACCGAATCACACTACTTCGTTGCTTTCCGCGGTATCGCCTTCCGTTTCACATCTCAGCCGAGCACTCGCGCTGAACCTCGACTTTATGGATCGCGGAGTGCCATCGATTCACGGTTCCGAGAACTCGACACACACTCAATCGCCTTTCCACCCTGCCGACGGCACTCTATTCCGCTCCGACAGCGAGTCTCGACCGTCCGCACGACCGTCCACACGACCGAAGTCCTTCCCGCGACCGACAACTTTCTTACGTCGCGATTACGCGAATCGATATCGAAGCACGGAATCATGTCATCATCGAAGCACGAGCGGCTCATATTCAAGGCTCGGCCGAACGACTGACCGACGCCGGGCGTCGGTCTCGAAGGCTCGCGCGCCGTTTCGCTTCCTCCCAACGATCCGACCGCGTCTCGTATCGTATTTCGAAAGGCAGCGCGTCGCTCGGTCTGCCTCGCTAACGATCGAGTCCGTTGCGTCCCACTTCGTTCATTGTTACTCTCGATGGGTGCGCGCGCGGGGGGGCGTCGGGGGAAATGGCTTTAAAGGCCAAAATTGAAAGCCACGAGGCGCTCGCATGCTTCCACCTTCCCCCCCGCCCCCGCGAATCCTCGGCAAGCCGATCGAGCGAATCCCCGACGATCCTCGCCGCATCCGACCATTATTTTCTCTCTCCGCGGCATTCCCCGGGAGGCGGTGATTTTCGAGGGATCGATCGAGAGACGCCTCTCCGCCGACGACATCCACCCTCTCCTCCTCCCTCCTCCCGCTTATCGTTCCGGCCGAAGGAACAATTGCCTCGGCTCTCTCTCTCTCTCTCAGGAAAGGCGTCTCGCGGCATCGATCGAGAAGGGAAGAAAGATGCAACGCCGTTACGACTCGTCGCCACGCCACTGCCGTACCAACTGTGTAAGGTGTGCCGGAGTCAAGGTCAAGGTCACAGCGTCACTCTCTGTCTCTTTTTACGTTTCACTCTTTGCCTTTCTCCTCTCGTTCTCTCTTTCGCTCTTTGCCTCTCTTCTCTCTTTTTCTCTCTCTCTCTCTCTCTCTCTCTCCAACATTGAAAATCGCCGCAGTGCCGATCTCGTGACCTCGACTCCTGATGCCTTTGCAGCTTTGACTTTGCGCGAAAAAGCGGAAAGGTGCTGGCGAGGTAAAAAGAGAAAGAAAGAGAGAGAGAGTGAGAGCGGGAAAGGCAGTCAGTGCGGAAAAGGACGAGAGCGCGGAAAGAGAGTGAGAGTGAACGATATCAATCTACCTGCCCACGTTAGCTACCGCTTCCCCCTGTTTCTTCCCCTCTCACTCTCTTCGCTCGTTCAGCCCTGTCGCTCGCCCCGAGTCGATCAGGCCTCGCGTGTCCGAGCCACACTCTCTCTCCCACACACACACACGCACACTCTTCCCCCATGTCGCAGTGCCGTTACTCGCGCGCGGTACACGTGCGACAAATTAAAATGGTCCCTGAAAAGCAGCCGCGAAAAAGAGGCGTCCGATCGTTATCGGCAGCTCCCCCTCCCCCTACCCACCCCTCTTTCCCCCCCGTCATTTGACTCGGAAGTGTCAATTAGAGAGAAAAAGCCGAGCGTAATCGGTCGGCTAATGAGACTGCGGCCTGCGGAGAATCTGCGATTTTCGAAACTCTGTGACGTTCGACGTGAGAGATTCTGATTTTTTTTTGCGCGTGAAAGGGGTGGTGGTTCGTTTGAGAGGGGGGTAGATTAATGCGACTGCGTCAAAGCTGTCGCAGTTTGATGATCGTGAGCTATCGCTGGTAACGGGCGCGTGTCGCGTTATGATAATCTCGGCCGGTCGATCTGGCGACCTTGAATATTTCGTGCGATCGGGGCTAGAATCGACGCTGATACCGCTCGGCGAGCTAAATATAGGGAGAGGGGGGAGGTTGAAAGAGTCGCGGTTCACGTTTCCGCGATTACGCCGGCGAAATTAATATGTTGGGAATCAGTTGCGCGGGCTAGGCAGGAATGTGGGAATGGAATTAACGCCGCAGTGGCTAGAGTCCTAATCAATTCTGTTGGGAATGATAGGTTGGATGCGGGATATAAATTGCATGAGCCGTTTATAATATTGGAACGATTAGCGGTGTCGGAGTCTAATGGTATTATCGAATCCGTAATTTTGTACATTAATTATTATTTTTGTCTTATATCGGGCTCAATCGGGAATGCCGAGATGATTGCCACGCCGACCTTTAAACCTCACCTTCGAGGTGCATGGCTGCCTTAATCATACAGTGCGGGGATGCCTTTGACCATTCACTGATTCCCGCCGAGTCATCGAAGCACCATTCACGAACGGACAAGGATGGTGCATCGTTAATTTTTAACGACGTCCAGGCAGTATAACGAAAATGCATTTAATATAGCTGGCTGCGCCTTTAGAGTAGAGGCAAGACTTCGGTACATGATGCCATTATCGTCAGGGTGTTTTAACAACTCGGTTGCCTTGCGCGCTGACGAGTTTCAAACTGCGCTGTTTCTGTGCTGCGCGAGAATTTTGTATGGCCGAGCATAGGGTTTGGGAAAAGATTACATATTTAATACTGTGTTATTCTGTCTTGACGTACTCGGGAAAACTGGTTAGATTTATTGCTATATAGTTTAAAAGGCGGATCGAATACAAAAATCGCAACTGGAGCCTCCTAAGTGCAATAGGTCTTGAAATGTGGTGAAAAATGTGTTATGAGATGACGAAAAATCGATAGTTTGTACACTATAATGGTTCCCAATGTATTATTCTTTATAGAACTCATAAGGGTGAATAAGTGTTAACAAAAATTGCGACTGGGACATTCCAAGCGTATAAAATAGCCTCCTGTAGAATTCCAAGCTTTAAAAATATAGGAAGAGATTTGTGGAATAACATGTGGACATACATCGTTCGTGAGCACTGTGAAAGTAAACTCTAACACTCAGGCACATACATGCAAAAGTCGACTTAGATTATGTACGGGGACAAAGAACACCTGAAAAAAGGGTCAAGCCCGAGAGTGAATTTCGTAACAGTTGGAGAGATGGAAGGGAAAATATTAAAAAATGTTGCATACTTCGTTTCGCATTCCTGACACGAAAAGAGTGAATATTTCCCTCGTTCGGTTGACACTATTATACAAACATGAATTTCAAACGGTTCTCTAGTTTGCATTTTGCAGCTAAAACAAATGCAATATGATTGAAGATACAGTCGGAAAGAGAGATTTTCGCGACCTACACACCGAGTCAGATTTTCCCCAGATTTAAATGAACATTTGTCTATATATTCTTAGTGTTTGACATTTGAATCCCTGTTTTACCGAGTGATGCCTGGCGCGCTGTTTTATGCATATCCCTGACATTCATTAGACTTCCTTGACATTTCATCGAATAAAGCGCATTTTATTCAGATCATGCCAGTTATCCGACTGTCATTCCTTTAATGCGACACCCACGAACCAACGACGACTTTTCCTCACCAATGCCTCTAAAAACAACGTACTATACCGCAACGCGAGATCCAACATCAACCACCCATATCTTCATCAGTGCACAACACGGTCAGCCACGCCCTCCGCCTGAGAACGCACTGCCGCAAAAACTCATCGAAAGAAGTTCGCCGCAAAACAAAAAGTCGAGAACTTCCTAACTAGCCCCGGGCAAAGCCCACCGTTAAAGGAAGCTTCTCGGCGCAGCCCGGAAGCTCGAATGGCGAAGGCCAGGGAACATACCGAAAGCGTTGAAGTTTGAAGCTGACTTTGGCAGGCCGTTTTCAATCTGCTCGCCGCATCAGCGGAAGCCGCCTTTTTCCGAGCGACAAAAGCTTTGCGGCATGCAAAGTTCATCGATTCTCAACCTGCACCCCCTCCCCCACCCCCTACATCCCTATCCCCCGTTTCTCCGTCTCTGTCTCGCGCAACGCGGCGCAAAAAGCGGAATGCATTAACGTGTGTGCGTCAGGACGCGACCTTGACCCTCGTCGGCGTCGGGACGCCTTTTCGCGGGCACATGCACGAGGCTGGCCGGTCTGGTATATTCTAGGATAAACGGCGCTTAAAACGTTCGGCAAACAGCCGCCCTTCCGTAATGGGTTTCGGCACGAGCCGGCTCGAGTCGTTAACGAGGAGCGATCGTCGGAGAAGATCGGACGAGTACGAGTGCTTTCCTTCCTTAATGGCATCGACTGTCACCTCGATGTGGGTGACGAGTCGCTCGACGCACGGTTACTTAACGGGGCGCCAGGAGTGCCATTTTACGATTGGCCGCTGGGGATTCGGAGGATTCGCGAATGGGTGGATTGGGGTGTAGAGATTTGCCAATGTTGAGTATGGGATTTGCCAATGTTGAGAGTGAACTATTCAGACTGGACTGGTGACGTAGAGGTCGAGTGCTATGGCGCAAAATTGGACTGGTTCTATGCGAGCGGTATTTCGAATGTGTTCATCTTGAAAATTTGGGAAGAATATTTCTGCAGTTTGTATGCCGATGTGTATGTTTATAATATGGAGGGTAATAAGCATTATTTGTGGATGATCAGAGGACGACTTTAGCGTGGGATCACAGAATTCTCTGATTAGGAACTCGCGTGGGCGAGTGTAGTTTGAAATTGCGAGCGTCGGAAAGTTTGCTTTGATCCGCTTATGAAAAATTTCGTATCGTCGGATTAGACGCTTTCTGTGGACCGACGTCTAAGCTCCAGACTCCTCTCTATCTCCCTGTCTCTCTCGCCGCGTCCGCAATTATCCGTGCGTCTCTCATCCGAGTATTTTCACTCCGACGATGCGACAACCACGTGGTGGTTATTTTAAGTGTCCGACGTCTCGAGCGTCGCCCCCGGCGACGTTCCGATTTATTCTGCCACTTCCACGTAAACATCCACCCTTTCATTTGAGAAGTTCGTCCTCCGTACTTTATACTTTGTTCGCCGACTTTTTCTCTTCACTCCTCCCTCCCGCCGCCGACGCTCCTCCCTTCCGTACGCACTCCCTTAAAATCTCGAGGATGAAAGGACGACTCCTTTCCGGCTCTCGAGTCAAGTGCCGTAATCAGTTTGCTTCTTTGAACCGAACAGTTAGACGAATCCGCTGTTTTGTCTTTTCGAGAGCGGCTCGCGGTATTTAATCCGAACTTGGCGCAAAATTTACTGTCCCACTGACGCGAAACTTTCCTTTCCAGTTCCATCAGACGCTGCTGACTTACATGAGGGACAAGGTCTGGGACTTTAACTTCTACGTTCCCGATGGCTGGCCGAAGAATCCGATCTGCCTGCATTTCCCTGGCATGACGTTATCAGTAAGTCATCGATCATAATCTACAGAAGCGCCGGAAACCTATTACAGACGTAGGTCGAAACAGTAAGCAACGACCTTGAGTTGACTGAACGATCGCAAGAGAATGAAATTCTGATCCACTCTCGTCCACTTTTTTCGGACAAGCTAGTCGTCGACACGCATTGAACAACACGCCGGTTAGGCGTACTGCAAGACCGCACGTTCATGCATTATTCAGCTTACGCGTCGTCTTGCCAGCGAACTCCTTACTGCAATTCCGCGCAATGCCGTTTAATTACTTCGGCGTCGAAGTTCGCCCGACAGGACTCGGGAAGCGGAGATATTCGACACACTCGGGCGAGCCTTATCGAAAATCGGAAACTGCCGCCTAACTCCGCCGGATTAATTTTGCTACGTCGGGCGAGGTACTCGGTCTGCGCGGCTTCATTCACCGTTAAATAAAATACAGTATCAGCCCTTATATTCCTATATTAGACTCGCCCTTCTGCTACTTGGTAGAGAGTCAAAAATAACTCAGAGAGCCGTTTGCCGTTGGTCGAAATTCGCATTAATTTCCAAGTTACAGCCAAAAAAAACTATCAAAAAAATGGGGGTCGAAAAATGGGTTCCTCATTTGCGAGTAATCGGAGAGGAAGCGAGCGACGGGATCGAAGGAGAGGAATCGAACGTCGAGGAGACATCCTTCGCCAGTGAACACTCGCGCTGCCTGTTGGGCAAAAAGCGAGTAGCCGTAAATCTCGCGTCGATCGACTCGCTGATGGCAGACTGCGGGGGTGGGCGGGGGAGAGACTGAGAGAGCGGGGAGGAAAGGTCGCGCAGTAAATCGTTCGAGGATTGTTTGCTAGTTCGGAATGCGGCGTAACGGTTGGGAAGTCGTCCAAGGATTAGCGGAATTAGTTAGCGGATAATTAACACGAGCCTGACGGGCGTCGAGGAAGCGAAAATATGCGAGGACTCTTAACGGGATGTCGTTAATGACGCGGGAAAGAGAGAGAGTAAGACAGAGAGAGGGGGGGGGGGTCATTACAGGTAAGAGAATGCGTGTGCTTCGTGAGCTGAGATCGGTTCTTCAGTTGACAGAGAAATTGAAGGACGAAGCTTCTCGCAGTCTCTGATAAAGACAGATCTTCGAAGATTAGAATGCGAGAGTCATTATAGTTGCATACTGAACCTAACGCATAGACGTTCGTTCAGGATTATTTGCCTAGCAGTTACACAATGTTGATTTGGCCTCGGTTCGATGCGTATCGACGATAGAAGTAGTATCTAGGTATCGTCGGTTGTTCACGGTGCGGACGACGGCGGACGACAGAAGGTTGGCAAAAAGCCAGGGAGGATGTGGGCCAACCGGCCTCGACCTCCTCGTCCGCGTCGTCTCCTGAGGAACGCGAAATGAGTTTTGGAGCGGGGGCGACGCTTTTTCGACCGGCGAATTTCGAATTAACGACTGCGTCGCCACGGCCAGCCGTGAATTATGCCTTCTGCGATCGTCCTTGCGACATTTCTCGCCGACGAGAGATCCGATCTCGCGAGTTAACGTGGCACCCACTTATTTCTACCTTTATCGACTCCCTCGAACGTGCTCTTTTCCAGGTTTTCTACTCCTCACTTCTGGTCTTTTAGTCATTTCACGTCCCATAAAATCTTTCGCTACTGCATAATTACATAGAGATTCACGGTTATACGTACAATAAGTTTACATGTCCTAACTGTAACATTTAATCAAAAACTGCGGGCTGTATTCAAAAATCACTGAAATCAAGTTAAATATGTGTTTGCTCAAGGTCCGACATTTTATCTTTATCTTCATCCGCCTAAGTGTAAGACTCATTCGAACAATTTATTTTCGCAAAGTTCGGACGTCAATAAATGGGGTCTTAGGGAACCTCGATTAAACTCCCACCGCGTACACCCTATAATTCCCCATAATAATCGTTGGGTTACGGCGCTAACAAGTTGGAAACTTTCAGCCGCACGACCGGATGTACGAAAGTTTCGGCGTGTTCTGCCCGAGCGACCGCCTCGACCTGCTCCAACTGGTCCGCGAGGAGGACCAGCTGATCGACTGGTCTCGTCCGCTGTACATAAACTTCGTGCACATCGACATCGCCGAGGAGCTGATGCGTCTCTATGAGAGCATGGGCACCATAGACACGGTGGTCGCCGACGTCTGGGCCTGCGACCTGCCCAAGGACATGGAGGACGCGGAATCCGGCCCCGACGACCTTGAGACCGACGTGCAGGTTCTGCCGCTCAAGGCCGAGCACGCGGAGGGCATTCACGAGCTGTATCCGGCGAACGACATGGAGTGCCACGAGGTCTTCCTGAGACTCATCAGAACCTTGCCGGCTGCCGGGGTCTTCGCGAACGGACATCTGGCCGCCTGGATGATTCAGTCCTACTACGGGGCCATGTTCTCGATGCAGACCAAGCCGGAGTATCGCAGGAAGGGTTACGGGACGAGGCTGGCGAGGTAATCATTTAGGGCCGTAGCGTAATTTCGAAATACGTAATCTATCTGTAAGTAGAAGGTAGACAAGGTTCCGCTCGAGTATATACCTTGAGAGGATTCTGACGCCAAGTTCAAAAGTAACAGTTTCGATGTTTTTTTGCTACATTAACCCATTACGCGCCACAATGAAAAAATAAAAAAAATAAATAAAATGAAGGTACCTATATTTAGATGTTGCACTTATTAAAAGAAGACGATTTGAAGTTGTGTCCCAGAAATGGTACATTGGCGGATAATGGGTTAACACTGAATCATCGTCAGAAATTATGGCCTAAGAAGTTCGCAGACGTTCTCGAACTAACGCAACTTCCACCCTGCTCAGGTACCTGACGAAACGCGTGGCCGACCGGGGCTACCATCCGTTCGTGGTGATCAGGCCAGACAACGAGGCCAGCCAGAGTCTGTACAGGAAGCTCGGCTTCCGGAAACTGTACCAGACCGTCCGCATGTCGTTCACGCCGAACTCGTGGCAGGACGACCAGGAGATGCTGATAATGGCTGTGAACGACGTCGCGGAGGGTGTCCTCTCGATCGAGATGCAGGGCGAGCAGTCCACGAAGAGCGTCACTTGCGAACAGTCGGACAGGTTAGAAGCTAAGCACGAGTCCGCCGGAGCGGCGGAATGCTCGAAGAGTCAGGAGACGCAGGACGCCGGCTCGTCGGAAGTCTGCGACTCGGCTTCCGGGGACTCCGGGGGCTGTGGGGGTGACGACGGGGGCTGCGGGGGTGACGGCGGGGACTAGGATGTAGGAAGGATTGTTCGATAGAAGACGATGCTCCACGATTATTTTGCGCCCTCCCGCTCGCTCAGGCGCGAAACTCCTCCGATTAACAAAGCTAAAGCTGTTAGCGCCGGAAGAGAGAGAGTTCGATGATCGGAACGATGAAGGGAGGATTTCCGTTCTGGGCGGGCGGGCGGGGGCGCTCACGAGAGAAATGAAATATTTTAAGAAATGTCCACAATTATGGCACCGCGTTCGCGCGAGGCTTCAGACCTTTCGTATTGTACGAGGCGACACTGTAGGCGACGATAGGACGGGCTTTATCCTCGTACGGTTTTTCATATCAGACCCTTTGAAAAACGTCGCGTGTCTCGGGCAGTAGAGCGAGACCGTAATTCCTCTGTACATTGCCGTTCAAGGTTGAAATCGATCATCAAAGTCCGCGCTGCTCGTTAGAACGCCGCGGCGAGAGAGTGTGTGAGCGCAATTTCCGTTACCTTCGTTGTTTACGGCGCGGAATGTTACTGGATAGTGTGGGGAAAGTGGGGAAGGGGGCGGAGGGGAGATTGTTGATAAAGCTTCGTTGTTCTATGTTAGGACTCTCTGCCGACTATCGCGTTCTGCGACGGATATCGTTCGCGAATGGCAATCAAAATTTTCATACACCTCAGATTAGCGCTTAAAATTCGGATAGAATTCGACGGAGTCGAATGTCGTACGTTTGTTATCGATTGATCGTTGTTAATCGTCCTGAGTACTCGTACTCGTTTTGCCGCGAGCCACCTCGTCGCTCTCTAACGTAGCTGACGTCAGCACGCATGAACGGTAATGCTTTGATTACGCGGGACGTATCAAATGTATCGGCGCGCGGACTTTGACATGATCGATCCATCTCCGTAGCCCAAAAGAGAAAAACGGACGAAAGTTCAAGCGGGTACCAATTATTCACCGCCGACTCGCGTTGAAATAATGAGTAAATAAGGATAAAAGTAAAAAAAAAAAATAATAAAAATAATAAGAAACAAATATGTCCGCGCGGTGCGCGGTGAATCGATCTGTGATTATAATTTCCCTGTATAAAGTAGGAAACTTCGGAAAAACAAATAAGCGGAAAGGGCGAAGCCTCGTGCGATCTCGACACGCTTTTCCTTTAATGTAATACAGATAGAGAAATGACGATCGCCGGGGTCGATGAGCCGATTTTCTCAAAAAAAAAAAGCGATTAATCTCCCTCCCGGGCTTCCCGGCGGGAGCGTAAAGCGAGATCAAAACGAGCATTCTTAAATCGACTATATTTGTGTAAATTGCCTTTAACTCGTTGTCGACTTAGAGAGACGGACAAGGAAAATGTTGCTGAATCGGTAACTTTGCGATCGTTGATCGATTACGAAACGCGCGACGAGCATTTCATTTGCTGCAGAGATTTGTGTGTTATCATTTTGTATGTGGCAAATTTTGCGAACGCGTTAGCTTAAAAATTCGCAAAGGATGGAGAATTGACTAATTGAACTTTATTATATTCATCGACACCGTAGCGTATGTACGAAGTGATAGCACAAAAAGGGATGTTGGCACACTTTTTATAAGCAGACGTATATATTTACATTAATACTACTTTTTATATAATTTTGTAAAGACAAATAGCACAAATGTTACGGGACGAATCTTCGGGATAGTTCGCTGACAATGATCGTTTTGATCTGTAGCTTAACGATCGGGGGACGGGGATTAAGAGAAAATGAACAAAAAAAAAAGAGATATGTATTTTACCCACTTCGCGGGACGTTTTTCTCAAATTTTTGTAGAGTAGGCCATTTGACGCTCGACTCACCCGAAACGGTTGTTCGATTCTAAGGTAATTTTTTCAATTGTGGTTTGAATACTTAAATATGAATTTTTGAATACTTCTGACGCTCCTGCACAATGCAAGCCTTTGACAATGACGTTTTTGCGTGACCTCCTTGTTTCCGACGACCGATTACCACAATTACGATCTGCGAGCCTGAGAATGAATACCGCATACACACACACACACACACAGTTTATCTGTGGTGTTGCTGTATACATTCATTCGTTCAAAGCGTGAGAGGCTATCACTGTACAGACGCACTGAACGAACGAACGGCGAACAATGTCAGGCTTGGAGCTCGCAACTGAGATTACAAAGATGCCATACGCCTGCTGCGCGAAAGATAAATTTGAAAAAAAGCAGTATGAAAAAAAAAAGCTTAAAAAAGGGAGAACAGCGGCCATCGAATCGGCTCACCGCCGTTGCCGGCGATCACACACTATAGCGAGCAAGCTAAATGATAATAAAACTAATTAACGACGACCATAGGATTAACATTAACTATTGATAACGGATTTACGTGTTTAATAATGAAGCCGCGCGCAAACAAAAAAAAAATAATAATGAACGGAGTCTGGACGGCCCGGATCGGCTCGCAAAAGAGTGACAACACAAAACCGAAAGAATGGTGGAAGGAGAGAGTGAGAGTGTGTGTGAGAGAGAGAGAGAGAGAGAAAGAGAGAGAGAGGCGTAAAAGTAACAAGAACGAAGAGATGTCCGTCGCGACGTTAGATAGTCGACCTTATAAAACTTGTATAATTTTTTCTACAACTTGGACGGGAAAGCGTGAACGATGCGCAATTTCGGCAAAAATGTGACTTTGCCGAGGCAAGCAGGGAGTTGGTCGCGCGGCTTTCGAATTTTGCGCGTATCGGTTCTTGGCGAGAGCGTGAGTGTGCGGCGTCGATGGGAGTATTGAATCGGTGCGAGCCGGATCGGGAGTGGCCTTGAGATTCCTTTAAGGCCCCCGAAAATCCCTCCTTTATTTTTGATTTCTCGAACGTTTCCGGGGGCCAGCTGTGATACTTTACCCAATCCACTTATGAGAAAAAAAGCGCTCTGGTCGCGGTACCAAATCTAGTCTAGGCGATGACGTATGACGACGTGTGACGACGAATGGGGGGGGGTTGTGTGTCGTGTCGTTCGATAAACGCGGGCAAACGCTAAAAGGTGCCGGCCGCAATTAATCGCCCGGACGCGAAATTCCATTCGGGGCTTTGCGAGCTTTGCCAGGAAAGAAAATGCGCGCGGACCCCATCGCTTCCGGTTCAGTGCCGTCCGACTTACCCTCGCGACGAGGCGCGAAGCTGCATCGAACCTGTCCGAAGAATCCGTCGTAGGCGGCCGACGATCGGGAAGATCGAGTCCGAAACATTTACTCCGTAAATTCGAAACGTTAACTACAACTTAACCTCGTGGAAATTATTCGCAGCCGATCGTCCTTTATCCGTCTCGAATCTTTGTCAGCGGCGACACAGTTTCAAATTCGCGATCAGCTTCAAATTGGCTCGTTTCGTTAGACGCTCGATAACGCATCGAATCTGTCCAAAATATCCATCGTAGGCGGCCGACGATCAGGAAGAACGAGTCCCAAACATTTACTCCGTGAATTCAAAACAAATACAACTTAACTTCGTGGAGATTCAACGTATTCGCAGCCGATCGTCCTTTATCCGTCTCGAATCATTATCAGCGGCGAATCAGCTTCAAATTCGCGATCAGCAGGAAATTGACCCGTTTCGTTAGACGCTCGACAACGCTTCACAGATCCTTCCCTCCTTCCCCGCCTCTTGCCAGCCGCCCAAATGAACGCCACGTTCGCCCACGGTAGATCTCGCGTGAAACGGGTTTCTTTATCGTCGGCGATGCGGCAGCGTGGAAAGAGAGGAGAGAAGCCTTTCGCGTCACGCCCGAGGGAATTCGGACACGAGCCCTCCTCCCCCCCTCCCTCCGCCCCCTACCCGCGGGTGCCGAACGATTAACGATCATTTTTCTCGGCCAGTCTTTCACGCTCGAACGATCATCGCGCCCGAACTTCCTCCCGCGCGTCGCTCGCGATCCCGAATGGAATTCATCGTTTTGCGGGAGAGCCGCTCTGGGGCTCGGTCATTAGGAGAGACTAAGGCAAAGACGGGAAGTGTGGGGAGGGGGTGGAAGACAGGCTCGAGAGGGCGAAGCGACCGGATGAACGAGGAAGAGGCGGACGAACGTGGAGAGGAATTGATTCGACAGGGATGCGTGGAGGGGAGGGGGGGTCGTGCGAAGCGTGGTGAAAAAATGGAGGGGAGAAAAAGGAGGGGAAAAAAAATCTTATCGACCGTGTCAATTAAACGTCACCCTCAAGTACGGTGACGAGGGGGGAGGTACTCGTCGACCGTTCGACGTGAGAAAGAGAGAGAGAGAGAGAGAGAGGTCGAAATAATCCTTGTCCTCAGCCCTCCCCCCCTCTCCTATCTCCTACCTATTTTCCCCAACTCCTCTTTAATCATCGTAAAGCGCGTAATTTACTAAAACGTTCAAGCGGATCATTGAGTTTTTCGTAATAGCCGTTTAACACTGAGAGACGCATCGACACGCGCGCGATGCGGCTCACTTGCCGAACGCGCCATTGTTGAGGACACGGACACGTATGAACACACAGTTACACACACACATAGACACGTACAGAGCGTACGAGGAGTATCCGTCTGTCTCCGTTGCACCGATCTAATTGTTACGCGAGAAAAGTAATTGTTACGCTGTACTCCCCGCGGCCGAAGCGAACTTCGCGTCGATTTTCTGTTCAGAGGCGAGAATGGAGTCGAGTTGGAGAGAGGCCCGGATTGAAAGAGAAAAAGAGAGAGTGAGTGAGAGAGAGAAAGAGGGAGAAGTGTTGGTGAAAGACTCGCAAAGAAAGGCGGTTCAAAGTCAAGCGAAAGAGATTGTAGATCGGTCCGTCTTTCTCTCTCTCTCTCTCTCTCGCTCTCTCCCGAACAACGAATCCGACCCCCGAAGTGGAAGGAAAATTGACGCGAAGGGGAATTTAATATGAGAAAGCGAAATGGTAAGCAAGAACGCTCGAGTACCTCACGATCGAATCTACGCACAACCGCGAACCTCCTCGTTCCGTTCTCTGTACAATTTCCCGAATCCGTAACAATTGCGAGGCATGGAAAGGGAAACGAGTGTCGAAGAATCAAAAAAATGATGAGTTCGGTGGATGATCTCGCTTGATGGTAGAAGCTAATCCGGAAATGCTCCCCGGTTCGCGAGGAAGTGGGGAGTGCATCTTTTTTCGGTGGACCTTTCGAGGCTAATTAATTCGCGCTCGGCCCGACGAACTGAGAGAGGCTGCCGAGGGTGGTGGAATGGCGGCGGGGAGGGGTGGGGGTGGATTTTGCAAGAGAACACGGGCGACAGTCTCTGATTGCTGTCATTAACATCCGGCCGACTCCCATTCCGAGACCCATTCCGCCGCCGTCGGTCGCTTTCTTAAATCCGGAGAATGGAATGATACGAGATAGAGAAAGGAATAGAGAGAGAGAGAGAGAGAGAGAGAGAGAGAGAGAGAGGAAGAGAGCGACAACGAACTAATTACTACGATTCACCTTATCCAAGCCTTTTAAACTTAGAAAAATGCCGCCTAGCCATAGTGCTGAGAGCTAATTCGGTGTCTCGCGATTAATTAGGCCTAATGGAAGATTTAATGGCAATGAAAACACAAAATGCTAAAAAAAAAAGAAGAAGAAGCAGAAGATATAACGGTTTAAAAAAAAAATATGAAGCGTACGACGAGAGATTACCGCGTCGCAAAAGCCGAACACTTTTCTCCTTGCACCTCGTGTAAATAATTGTAAACGAGAGACGAGATGATATACAGTAACGTATATTACATATGGATATTATTATAAATAAAATATTCTCCCTATTTCCTTCTCTCTCCTGCACGTCTCGCCTTCTTCTGCAAACAATGCAATGCGAACAATATAAGACAAAAAAAAAATACGAAAAAATGTTGATGACCGACGATGGACGTGGGCGGCGGCTGACTATGTTGGTTGATGATGATGATGTTGACGTCAGAGTATATTTATTTGTCCTGTACGATTGCGACACTCCGAGACGCTCGGCGGGATGCTTTTTGCGGAAGGTTTTGCGGAGGGGGGGAAATAAAATGTGCCACTGTTTGAGAATCTTAAATAATTTCAGCGCGGAGGAGCGATGACGACGACAGAGCGAGTTTATTAGGTTGAGCGAAATAGCTGGAGGAGTAGATGAGGGGAAAACCGGTGACCTTGGGACGATGAGAGGACGGGATTACATTTGTTAATGAGCGTATCGCGATGACGGATCTGCGAATCTTTGTAATTTGTATTAACGGAGATACGAGGAGAAACGATGCGGGGAGTTGCTGGTTTTTGTGCAAGCTGGTTCTATGAGATTTGGGTAATAAATGGAACAAGCAAATACGATTTTCTTAATGGCGGTGTTTCGTTTCTCATCTCATTCGTTCCTCCAATCCCGTGCTTCCTGTCAAACGCTTTTCGTCTATGCAATATTTTTTTTTTGTCACGACATAGAAATAATGTATAGTAAGCTCATTTTTCCAAGGTTGAGTAAAATTTTTAGGTCTCTTAATTTCCATTCACTTTACATTAAATATTGATCTGGCACTTATTTTCATTTTCATTCTCTAAATTTTCTCTAAAAAAGTCATTTTCTAATTCCTTCTTATTGTACAAATCATATGAAATAATAGATGATATAGATCAGATATAACCATGTGTAGAGGTTAAATAAAATCCCGAGGAATAAAAAAAGGATGAAAGTAAAACAGTTACCAAAGTCCCGTGCGCAGTATGGCAGTTAGTACAGAATACAGGAATCAACATTGTTATGAATAAAGCAGGTGACAACAGTATTAGGCACACGATGTTTTACAATACATTTTATTTTATTTCACGGATTCTCTTTGTCGTACACTGTGAATGTTTAGAATCAGAAATGTCCAGACAGCTGTCAGCTATACGAGATCACGAACATACATACATGCTGACAAATTTCACACTCTGTCCCGACAATTGATATAACAGAAACATGGTATCAGTTCACTTATATCACTTGAACAACTGATTATTCACAAAATAAATGCACTAGTAGAATCCAGTCAATTTGACACAGCACGAAAATGTTGAAAAATAAAGTTATCGATGCGCGTTATGAAGCACAAACGATCAGTCTTCGGATGTAGAAACGGAAGGAGAGGATAATTAGTTATAGGAGTTGGGTCACTGACTGAACAAATTGAGATGGAACTGTGCACGAAGTGGATATCTCGACGTCTAAACTGCAAATGAGCCAAGCTTCGATGCTGGCTCCCCACCAGAGAGGCAGGCATGCGCAAATCGGCGCTCTACACGACATGCGGAAAACGTGGAAAATCTGGAAAATCCGTAAAATTGTAAAATCTGACATTTCATTTTATGGATAATCACAGCGGTAGTACGCGCGTAGCATATTTGCGCAATAATGTCATCCTCAATCCTTCCGACATACGATACAAGTTGCTGACAGAGGCTGACGAGTACATAAAATGAGAATTACGCCTCCGAAACGTCTATCGCGATAGCTTCGAGTGCAAAATCATCAAAGAAAATCCGCTTAATATACAGTTCCCGAGCACGCCCAATATAGTTGAAGTATAAACACACACGTCCTTCGGTAAATCAAAAATCACAGTCCCAACGACTCCCAGCAGCCAACAGCCAAACCCTCGCAGCCCATATCTCACTGTATCGTAGCACACCGAGCGCGATAAACCCCCAGCCCCACATGCCCGAAACCACC
Source organism: Anoplius nigerrimus (assembly GCA_914767735.1). Taxonomy (NCBI): domain Eukaryota; kingdom Metazoa; phylum Arthropoda; class Insecta; order Hymenoptera; family Pompilidae; genus Anoplius; species Anoplius nigerrimus. The sequence goes on from OU612077.1 coordinate 4,823,714, forward strand.
CGGTAATCACGTTAAAACCGCACAACATCCATAACCGCCCGTCGAACCCTCTCGACCCTCTCGACCCTCTCCGCCGGGAAAGTGGCGAAAAAACGAATGGCAGCCTGCACGTAAAAGGTGGTAGAAGAAATGGCGAGCGCGCAGGAACAGTCGCGTAGTGCTCGCGGCGGGTGTGGGTGAACAAGCGATCAGAAGAAACGCGACAAATGGAGCGTCGAACTTTTGATTGAACAGCGCGACATGCGCGTTCGAGGACTTGGCCGATGTGCGGGACCGGCGGCGGCGGCGGCGTGAAGAGGAGTGAAGAGGAGTGAAGAGGAGAGACGAGGAGAGAGGCGTATAGAAGAGGAGCGCGTGAGGACGAAAAGTGTCCGCGTCTGCGTCCGCGGCGGACACGCAGTAGTCACGTCAGGCGCGTGCAGCGCGGATGGAAGCATTCGGCCAGCGTTCGGCAAGCCTCCCGCGAGCTTCCCGCGAGCTTTCCGCGAGCGTTCTGCGATCGTTCTGCGAGCGTTCTGGCGAGCGTGCAGCACCGCTCGCGGCTTGAGGCGAGGGAGACGACAGGTGACTGGTGGGCTGCGCCATGCGCGCCACTCCACTCGTCCTCGGCCACGCTCGTACGGCTCCGCTCGCCTTCGGCACCGCTCGGCGCCGAGTGGTGGGGCGAGCAGTGTATCCGTGACGTCACATAATTAGAGTAAATACAAAGTAGTCTTGATGGGACAGCGGCGTGCGCCGCACCGTGAGTCGCTGCTGGTCCGCGCGCGTCAAACCTATATCGTTTCGATACACGCACACCGTTCTCTCTCTCTCTCTCTCTTTCTCTCTCTCTCCTCCCCTCTCTCTCTCTCTCTCTATCTCTGTCTTTCTTTCTCTCTCACTCTCCTACCAACGTCTCTATCTGTTCTCTACCTGTCTCTCTCTAACACTCACTCGCGCTTTACTCGCGAGCCATATACAACGCGCTATGTGTCGTCGTGGTCGTCTAGAGTGTGTGTGTGCCAAAGGATCCTAGATGACTGTGGGAATAGTGTGTGACTCGTGCAAGCGACGAAGAAATGGATAAGATAGAGGTGAGCGAAATTAAACGTGTCGAGCATGCCGGGAAACAGAGCCCGTTCAAAAACTCGTATCACTCGCTGTGCCGTTCGTCGTGTGTGCTGTGTGGCTTTTCGTTTTGTCGACTTTCGTTTCTCGAGTTTCGCGCGCGCGCGCTCGTGCTCGCGCGTGCCCCTGTCTCCGGACGGTGCGTCTGTGTGTGTTGCGTGCGGTACGCGCCGTGTGCGTCGTGCGTGCCCTGCGTTCGTGCGCGCGCGACTCACTATATGTGTGTATAAATGTGGCCTGTGCGACTGTGTATGTGTGTGTGTGTACGTGTGTATGTGCCTTCTTTCGTCCCAACACATCTACACCCGGGGTTCGGAGAGGATTTCGTTTTGGTGCCCCCCCCCCCCCCCGCCTCCCCCGTCATATTTCTCTATCGTCTTATTCCTCATCTCCGGCCATGAATTTGTTTCTTTTGTTCCTCGCTTGTTTTCCCACGAAATGTTTTTCCCCCCGTGTTTTCTTTTTCCGCGCGGGAGGGAGAGGTTTTTCGAGGCGCTCTCTCTCTCTCTCTCTCTCTCGCTCTCCCACCCTCTCGCGGCCTCCTTCTCTCTCTCTTTCTGTCATCGTGCCGCGAGATTTACCTCGACGTGCACCCGCTCGACCGTAATGCAGAAGTGACAGCGTGCTGATGAGTGGGGGAAGGGTTTCGGCCTGTGGAGGGGAAGAGGTGATCGTGTAGTTAGACATCTGGCAACGAATGCCATTGTGTGTATCTTCAATGTGCGATACTATTAGACGGACTGGTTACTCCCCTCCCATCGGTCGAAATCCTCTCTTTCCATCTCAGGGACCACTGTCTCTCTCATTCTCATTCTCTCTCTCTCTCTCTCTCCTGGTCGCTAATCTCATCTCGCTCGCTCTGTTTTCTTCTCCTCCCTCCCACACTTCTCCCTCTACCCGGCGTTGCGTTAGTCCGTCTTTTTCTATTTCAACGGTGCCCCGCCGTTAACTTTGCAACTCTATCCTTATCTCGCTCCCGCTTTTCTGTCACTGTTCCTTCTCTCTTACTCCCTCTCTGTCTCCTTCTCTCTCTTTCTTTTTCTCTACCTAGAGCCCCCACCGTCTCTCACTTGCACTTGTTCACTCTCTTTCAATCCTCTTTCTCTTATGTTTTCCTCTCTTCGTTTGTCCTCTCTTCTGCCAACATACTGAGGCGTGCGTTTCTCTCTGTCTTTCTGTTTATCTTCTCTCTCTCTCTCCCTCTTCCTCCCCTCCTGCGTTATCTTCATCTCTCTTGCCCTATCTTCACTCTCTCTGTCTTTCTCATTCTCAGTTGGTGAGGTATTTATAGATGTGCCTTAACCCGATTTAACACAGCCACCTCGACTCACATTGTCCTAACGATGGTTTAATGAGAAACTGCATTGTTTTTTTTTTTCAACAATTCCTTTTCTCCGATCCCGGCAACGGTTGCCTTCTTCGGAATATTATAAGCGCGGCGGGCTCCGTGGGAGGAATAATAAAAATGCATGTAGAGAAACGAACGGACAGATATTCAGTGGAAGGAGTGAGGGAAATAGAGAAAGAGAGAGGGATAGACAGAGAGGGAGAAAAGGGAAGACTATTCGCGCACACGTCTCCGCTGAGAGAGTTTGAATCGATAAGTGGTTCCGTTGTTATTGCGACGAAATATTATTTCGCTCCGAACACGGACACACAATACGAAATCCAACGATTTCGCCGAATTTATTCATTGTAATACAACTCGCCCGCGGGACGCCACGCCGTATGCTTGTATACGTGCACACACAGAGAGACAGACAGACCACACATAAGTGGCATGTGTGTTTCTTCTCTGTGTGTACATACGTACACGGCGTGAAAAATTAAACGCTGGCCTGCTTCGTGGAATGCGACTGCTAAGAGTTTAGAGGGAGAGTGCGAGAGAGAGAGAGAGAGAGAGAGAAAGAGACGGAGAGGGGAGAAAAGAGTGAGATAGAAGTGAAAGAATGAGGGGTGGGGAGGGAAAAGGCTGCTTCGACGAAAAGTGTTATTGCGCTCTATCGGCATTGCTCTGCTTTTTTTCGATCCCCACCTTTTTCTACCCGCCCGTCGTCTTCTGTTTGTATATATTTCGAGCGACTCTCTGTGTGTCGATAGTGCTGAGCGCTGGAATAATATCCGTTTCAGGGAAAATGGCAAACTGGCGCGCGGGACAGGGAATATACGCTCGCCGTGGGGCACAATCTCGTTATCTCTAAACAACATTAATATATTTAACGCGAGCGTCCCGATTGATCCGAATGCTAGATAGCGCCCCGCTGTAATCAATTAATCACGGCGCGCCGTGTTTCGACATTTCTCTCGACTCGAAATGTGCCCGTTTCGCGCGAATTCATTCTTTAAAAGGTTTCGCTATACCTAAACGGCCCCAAAACGAATTACACCATTCACATTTTATTTCTCTTTCTCATTTTCGTGTATTCCCTCTTTCTATCTATCCCTCTCTCTCTCTCTCTCTCTCTCTCTCTCTCTCTCTCTCTATCCCACTCTCTGTTCGAATTACCTGTGTGTATACACACCCATACAGCAAACCGACACACACAGGCGCGCATGCCATGTAGAGACGGGTCCTCATTCTCGTTCCCTCACTCACGAGCCACACGCAGACACACATGAACACAAACATTCGCTCACACAACTCTGCCCCCCCCTCGCCCTACCTCTCCGGACGTACACAGACGCGTATACAATCCGTGAATTTCCCAGCGCTCTCAAAGTGTGCATTTCAGAATTTAATCGATAATGCGGGGTCGCGTGTCACGGAGAGTAATTATTGTATCACAAGCGTCGTTTTTGTTATCGCGGCGTGTTGGCAATGAGCGAGAACTAGTCGAGTGGTGGGGGGGGATGATGTCGGCCGCGGGGGCGCCTGAAGAGGGTAGGGGAGAGGAGAGCGCGTTAGGTGGGGGTAGGTGGGGAGCGAGAGGGGAGGGGAGAAGGCATATAATACGCACAAAGTAGACTCCCCATTGTTGTCGTTTTGACGCGGGCGGGGATGAGGAATGGGGAAGAGAGTGAGGACGGTTGTGTTCTCAGGCCGTTATTGCTCGCGACCAGTCATTCTAAGGATTCACTCCCGCTTTTCTAAACAAAGAATGCCTCTTACCGCCCCGCATACATACCGGCGGACCCCGACGGGTCGATCGCGTTTTCCGCCGAATTGGACCGCACAAAGGGTAATCACGTTACAATAACAGGCCGAGCGTGGGAGAGGGAGGGAGGGAGAGGGGATGGATTGGCGGTGTGTGTTGTCGATTCGGCGAAATCGAAAAAAATATGAGACGGCAGGAAAATTGGCAATATTCGCGCCCATGACGCTACGAAAACGTAATTCCGTGCGAGTGGATTAAATTGAGGCATGAATATATAATCGACGTACGGGTAAGAGGTATTGGAAGTTGGGAGCCCGGTCTGAAAATAATAAAAGCACTTCGAACGCTAAGGTGAGGCGGGCGGTAGGGGGTGGGAGGGGAAATACGCAGTGGGGAAGCACTCGAAATCGGTAACAAGGATATAGATTAACGTCGTTAATATTTACGGACGCCGACGTCGCTGAACCGACGTCGATGCCGAGAGTAGGACGTGATAAGAGGGCGCCGAGCGGGAGGAAGATTCGAGAGTCGAAGTCGGGATTGCGCGAGGCGAGACTCTCTCTCTCTCTCCCTCTCCTTTTTTACGTGTGGGAGAATAGCGGAGTGGTCATTATTCGAAATTGTTTAAAATAAATATTTGATACGTGAGTGCGAGGAGGTGCGCGCCTCTCCCGATCGAATGAGATAAGATAATGACACGGTCGGGGTCGTACAATGGAAATAATTGGGGCGGCGGGATACGGCTTTCGTATGATTAAAACTACCCTCGTAGGGCGAAATAAACGATTATTTGCCCGTTCTTACTCGTCATTCCGTATCCGAATGAAATCGCGTCAAACCAGTCCTCCCCCTCTCCCTCTCTCCCTCTATCTCTCTCTTCGTTTCCAACAGAGAATGATGATTCGCTCGCGGACATTATGAGCGCTTTGTCACGTCGCGCAAATATTGTGACGATCAATAATCGCTGGGCGCATATTCACGCTATGCAAAATGCGTATAAATAAAGCGCACTCCTCGGACGGTAAATAAATTGCGCTCGCGCACCGTTGCGATACATGCTGCCCCCCCCGGACGAGACACGGAATCCGCAATATCGTCGACTAAAAACTTTCGGGGTTAAACTTCTGTCCCGCCTCGCTTGACCAACTTCAAATTCGGCGATCGAACGATAAAAGGAGCGCCGAAATTGTCCGTACGCTTGCCATTCCGTTCGCGCGCCATTATTTACAGAAAAGAAGCTGCCTCCCTGATTTTCGCATACGCGAACGCGTCATCACGATTATTACACAACAAAACGCTTAAAAGTTATTCAGCGCTCGCGATAAGAGCCGAGGCGTACTTCGTAACGTCCGGTCGTATCTATATTTATTTGTATTGCCATCGACGTTAATTATAGGTCGTAGGTAGCGCTGTGTTTACCGTGAAAAGTCGTATACGTAGTGGAGTAGACGAAAAAAAAGAGTGGAAGGGAAAAGGGAAAACGCGATGTCTCACAGTTTCGATACGAGAGTTCGAAGCGCCATTTTTGTTCGGAGAGCGACGCACCATTTTGTCAGCTTTATTTGAATTTGATTCATACTGTACACGAGTTCTCCGGGGCGCGCGCGCGCGCGCATCTCAGCTTGGACGAGAGTGTGTATAGATAGGAGGCAAAGTCGTCGAGTATGTACGCGAGCAAACACAACACAACTACCACCACTGCCGCTCGCAACCATTACCTCGACTTTATTCTATGCGATGTCTCACACGGGAAGGAGCGCGCGCGCGAGCGAGAGAGAGGAAGAGAGAGAGAGAGAGAGAGAGAGAGAGAGAGAGAGAGAGGGCAAAAAGTTAGGAGAGGGAGAGAACGAGCGAGTCGGAGCGGAATTATACGCGTGCCCGAGCAATCTCCGGATAAATTAATGAAAAATACCTGGAAATAATAAGAAGGATAACTGCGAAACAGTCTGATCGCGTGCACATATAAGTTCTCTCCGTCCACAGGGTGTCGCATAATACATGACACGGTGAGACAGGGTATTTTCGATGCTTTCAGATAGATAGGAATCGAAGCTGCGCAGAGCTGGAAAGCCGTAAAACTGTTCCGTTTCGCGTGCAGCCGTGGGATTACGTTTGCGAGTAATTCCGTTGGGGAACAATGGGAACTGACGAGAAAGCAAATGGCGTATTTGTTAAATAGACGACGTAATCGGCGATAATGCCTCGGCGAAGCGGGCACCGTTGTACGCGAAGTTTTCATCGTTTTCGAAACGTCGCTCCGCGCTCCCTGTCGTATTTATAAAGATTCCTACTCGAAACACTCCCACGCGATATGCACTCCCGTCTCTTTCCCACCACCCCTCCACCTCTGGTCTTCCTCTCTTTTTGCCTCTATATTAGAAAAGCGCAAGATCGCGCTTTACATACGCTTCTTGCATACATATAGGTATATATCGTTCTCTCTCTCTCTCTCTCTCTCTCTATCTCTTTGGCAAAGGAAAGAGAACACGCGCACAGTGACTCACAAAATTGTCGGCTACCTCTCCGAATACACACACGAAGGAGAGCTCGGTGTTGCTCGCTCGCTTTGTTTTTCTTGCCTTTCGACAAATTCCCGTCGCGCGTTTCTAATCTCCGGCAAAACGATAATGCGACGCCGCTAAACCGTCCTTTAAGCGTTCGACGTTCGCCTCGCCGCACTCGCCGCCTGCCCGTGATACATCAAATGTTACAGATATATCAATTTTCTGACTCACCGATTATTCGACCTACCGCTTCTAGCAGCTAAATCGTTTTCCACGAATACCTGCGCCACACGCTTCAAAATTAATAATACCGGAGCTACGATCACGTAAAGTGTGCTCTTCTCGGTATTCAAATTGATTGCCGGTGTTATTGGGAATTGTTGACATCATCTATGTCTTGTCGTTATTATTATTTTATTTATTATTATATTTTATTAATTTTCTATATCACAATTTATCTAACGAATTACGCTCGTAATTTTCATTCAACGCTACCTTTGCTTCACTTATTTATTAAGTGGTGTTGTTAGATATATTAATATATCTACTTTATCTATATTTTTCTCTTACGTTCTCGAAATGCAACCGTCGTCGTCATTTTCATTATTAGCCAACTGCCACAATGACGCAAATTTAATACAAAATCGCGTAACTCCGCCGTGACGGTCATAATTATACCCTCACTCCGAGTCCCAGTTCCTTCGTTTACTTACACGAGAGGCCGTCCGATTCCAATTTTCCGGAGACACGGAACTGTCGGCGAATCACGCGATCCAAGACGTTCGGCGTCGCAGTCGATGTGAAATTTGAGTTTCGTCATTCGAAATCTTTCGATTAGTCCAGCTCGTCCAGATTGTAAACAAGGCCGGGCCGGAAAAAAGATCTACCAGGCAGAAGTTGGCTTCTCGTGTCGTTTTCAGCGGAATGGCAGATGTGTGCGTGTCGAGGGAGGGAGGGGGGGGGGGGGGATACTGTTATAAACAATTACGTCGGCTAAATCCGTTTGACGGAATAAAGTCGGCCGCGGAAATGCACGTTGGGAATCGGCCGACACTCCGTCGACCTTGCGAATACTTGCTCACTTTGTTTCGCCAGGAGAGATACATGGCATGGCCGTAGACGGCGAGCCGAGATTTTCTGCCGTGAGGAAACTTCGCCGTTTCAAATATGGCGCGATGGCGAAGGATCGCGATATGTCATTTAGAGTTGTCCATTGGCCAAATCGGTTTAGTACGGAAAACAGAAAGCAGGAAGAATTGATGGAACGGTCCGCGTCGATTTTTAATGTTTTACGTTGTATAGAAATATTATATTGAACGAAGGTTATAGCCTGTATTATTTAATTGATTTAATTGATTGAATTAATTTTCTGATAATTCTGTATCTGTTATCTTTTTGTTTATAATTTAATTATACGATGGGCTTGTGTTAGTTAATATCTTTGTTATTTCTAGGGATTGAACCCTGCAATAAGAGAATTTGTGTTAATTAAATAATTGGGAAATTAAATTAAACGACTTGGTCAATAAACAATTGGTATTTTACGTCCTAGGACACTCTGGCAATTCGCAGTGTGCGTGCGATACATCGTGCAATTATTTCTTTTGTTTTGCCTAAAGAATTGCGAGCGTTTTTCATCATTATCGCGAGATATCGTTATCGCAGCTGTGTTCTTTCGCTATTCGATTCGGCACCGTCCCGTTATCGTCCGTCGAAATATCAGTGGTTAGAAAGTGCGTTTCAACATAGTTCACGATTATCTGGCATGAATCCTCGGGACGCCACTCCGGACTGTCTTCTGTCAATAGTTGACAGTTTACTCTACACTGCTCGACCGTCTACTTGCTCAAGGGAAAGAGAGGAGAAAAAAAAGGGAAGGATGTTTCTTAGCTCGCACAACGCTCCCCGTAATCCATAAAGAGCGGAAACTGCTGTATTCATAATTAACTAACGCATATATTACTCGTTACGCCGCGCTCATTCCTATTCTTTCGTCCGACATCTCTTTCTACGCGGAAGGAGGCGCAGCGGAATGCAGCCAGTCAGCTTTCGACTGCGAAACAGAATAATTCCCATTATCGTCTGCCATCCAATATGGCGCGCGACCATTTTGAAATCCAAACTTCCCACTTCCAACGGAGCCAGCCAGCCAGCTTCGCGTCGGGCTCACTATTATTTTGACCGTCCGGGCCTCATCGGTAGTTAGCGGACACCCCGTATACGCCTGTGCCCGTGTACAGCTGTCGATCGACTCACCGACTCACCGTCACACTCTCCATCGGCACTCCCCACTCTCGGACTAACGACATTAAACGAAAGTACCCGCCGCTACCTTAATGGAATTTACTTTTGCAGCTTCGCGGCCGTTCGTTATACTTATGGGAGTAAATTGCATCGTAAGAGGGGAAAAACAAATGTCGTCCCTGATCCTCCGCCCCCTCCACCCCTCCTCCTTCTCGCTCTCGGCCCAACATCGACTTCTCTCCCGCTTATCCCGAAAAGCCGTTCTCGTTATAACTTCGACGTTTACCCTCTTTCATCCCCCCCTTTCATCCCTCTAACTACCCCGCGGGCAGCGGAGATCGCTGGGTGGCGTCCGTAACCGAGATCTTTCGAGATCTTTCGAAATCTTTCGAAATCTCGAAACTGCAGGCTCCGATCGCAAAAGAATGCCGATCGGAGAAGGCCTGCACTTCGGCGCACGAACGACGCGACGCGCGACGCCCGTTATATATTTGGAACGAAATCTAGCAGTTGTGTAAACTCTTCTCCGACCGTCCTTCTCTCTACCCCGACTTTTTCGAAAGGAACGCACGCTCCATCGCTCTCCTCTCCCGTAGTTACGCCGTGTTACGTCACGAGGCGCACTTTTTTTCGAGTCTCACCTCCCTCCCCCCTCGCGCTCGGATATTTTTTGCGCCGAACGCATGACGCCTACGAAAATAAGTGTTGAACGGCGATAATGGGCCAGCCGATTCGATAGAAACGTATTTCGTCCCCTCATCCTCCCTCCCCACCCTTCACCCGCGGCCAGATAAGGAGGCGGCCTTTAATATGACGCCGCGAGAGATGACTGAGTTCCACATTTACGTGCGGTGTCCGCGCGCGAGAGGGAACGAGAGCGAGAGCTCTCAAAGGGTGGGGACACAGAAATAATACCCGATATACGTGCAGGCACGCATACGCCCACGCACGCTTACCGACACATCCGTGCAATAGATATAGATAGCTTTGGCAAATATATCGGAAAGAAGTTTTTGTGGCCCGCCGACCCTGCGTACGGAGAACACTGTGTATATTCGGTTCGACGCGGGCAGAGTGATGGGCGGAGAGGAAAAAAGAAGAAAAAGGAATGGGAAGACGATCGAATTGAAGTTTCGAGAGATTTTCGAGGTGTCGTCGGTCCCCTCCTTTTACCTCGGACCTCCTCGAGGATCCATGAGGTTTATACGCATTCATTCTCGGCCCTCTTAGCGTTCCGCATACTAGCGGCGATACGTCAATCGGGTTGCGAGTGGGAGAAAGGGAGGAAAGAAGATGTAACTCCGTCCTCCTTCATCTAACTCCCCCTCCACCTCCACCTCCTCCTCCTCCTCCTCCTTCGCCAAGCTCTCTCGACACCGTCCCGTTCGCCGTTTTAAATCGGCTTCTCGCGCTGACTGTACGGCGATGCTAAAATTCTAATCGGCAAAATTAGTCGGGAGGGGGTACAGTCGGGCGGGAAAGTCTCGCTGACCGCGATTCGAAGTAGGAAAGTTATGAAATCAATTCAGCGTTGTGGATCGACTTATGCCGGTCGTTACTTCTATTCCTCACCCTCCCCTCGCGAGTCTCTCTCTCTCTCTCTCTCTCTCTAGTTTGATCCCCCCTCTCAACCCTCCCCCAATCGGCGTATGCAGAAAATGAGGCGGACTCGAATGTTGCGCGCGCGTGTTCCAGTTTTAACGACACAGGCCGAGATTCGCTGGCGTTACTTCTTCTTTTCTGCTTTTTTTTTAATTTGCAGCATTCTTCGTTGAGCGGCCGACATTTTCAGTTTTCCGAATAAACCTCGTTCCCGGTTCGATGGTCCTCGCGATAATTGTTAAGCCCCCCTCCACCCTCCTTGTTCCCTTCCCTCACTTCCCCTCCTAGCTCGGCACGGCACAAAGTTGGACTTTTGATAAATAATGAAGTGCCTTTAGCGCGCACGTTTTTCGAGCAACGGAAAAAAGGAGGAATATTTGTAATTCCCGCGCAATCGTTAAAAATGAGTGCGAGGCAGTCGGAGTGTTTTTAGTTACGACTTTCCAATTGCGATAATTGCTGCTGTGCAAGGGGGAATATATGCGATTCCTGCATTTACATTCGTCGATGTTTGGAGCGGCTTTAGCGGGAGGGGAATGGAGGTGGGAGGGGAGGATGAGAATAAATATTCAGTGTCTTTACGTGATAATTTGCCATTCGAAGCGCCGTAATGAAATTATTTTACAATATTTGACGATAATTTATGTAATAAGCGAGCGGGAGCGTTAAATCGTCCATTACCGTGTGATAAAGCAATATTATGATCGTTGGCCGAAGGAATTTTTATTGCTCTTTGTCGAGTGTGTATGAGGGCAGAGATTCTCCGCCGCTTTGCCGGAGTGCGTAATTTCGTGGGATAAATATTCCGCGTTAAGCTTTCGTCCCTCTCTCTTTTTCTCCTTCTCTCTCTCCCTCTCTCTTGTTCTTCCTGTCTCTCTTTTGTACTTTGCACTTCGCCGCACGGTTAATGCATTTTATGTTATCGCATAAAAATGAGCTCCGCTGAAAATGCTCTAAACACACGTCACACGCGGTCGCACCGTTATCAGATACTTATCATAAATCAATAACAGGAACGATGATTGCCCCCTGCTCGCCCATTGTGGAACTCTTTCTCTCCTCCTCCCACTCTCTCTATCTCTCTCCGTATCTATCCTTCTCTCTCATCCTCTCACACACTCAATCGGTCGTCCAAGCTGAAATTGCTTTATATATCCCGAAATGAACTGGCAGTGAAACGGGAATAACGAAAAATCGAAATTCTCATGGCAACCGGGCTGCTGTTAAAACAAAATGTAGTTGACAGGAGGGGAAAAAAAAAGAAGGGAGAATCGATGTCAATTACGACGCGACGATGACCTATTACAACTGACTCTAACGTTCCTCTACCATTTTGTTTTCCACCTCCGCCTCTCTCTCTCCCTCCGATTCGCTTCCTCGCATGCCCGACCGTCGCCGAGAATAAAGAATTAAAGTCTTCGAAGCGGGACACGACGGTAACGAAACAACACATCAACTCGGAATTATCTGTATAATATTATTTTTGTCGCCGGCGATAACGTGAAACAGTGAACAGACATTGGCGAGAGTCTGTCCCTCGCGAGTGTGTCTCTCGCTTACATGTATTTTTGTAAGCTTCAAATTGAGGAGAGTCCCTCCTCTATTTCGCATCTACCTCTCTCTCTCTTTCTCTCTCTCACTCGTCGTCTCTTTCTTTCGTTCCTAACCATCTGCGCTAACACTCTCTTAGGGTCCTTCGCATACGAGCGTTTCTTTTCTTTCCTCACTTCTTCCCTTCTTCATTCTCTCTCTTACTCTTACCCGTCCCCCCCCCCTCTCTCTCTCTCCTTCTCGCTCCTCGCCGTAACCTCTCTTTTTATTTCATTTCCCGGCCTGACTCAACGCCGCGGCATTTAGACCTTTCTGTTCGCGGGGATTGAGGCTTTTGCGGATGTAGTGCGTAACGCCAACATTTGCGGGTGCAGTTATCATGATTATGCCCGCGAGCATAACAGGCCGGCGCTGCGAATTTTACGGCGATACAATTGCAGGCAAATGGACGAGTGACCACGGTCAGTGCATCGTGGCCAAGTCGCGCGCGCCTTTGTTGAGCGCGAGATCGTTCTCGTGGATTTGTTGCGATTGACCCTGAATCGCCATTCTCCTAATAAACCGGCCGCTAAATGAACGGGCGAACAAATGACGCGATCGGACATTACGAATTCACTCGGCTTACGCGATCTCCTTCATCGTCGTCGTCATCATCTTCCTCATCTTCATTTCGTTCTCCTCAACGCTTGTTATGCGTCGAAAAAAAGGAAGCGGCAAAAAAAAAGAGGAACGACGATCGGGGAAGAAAAATGTGTTCTATCCGTTTGAAAACAAAATTATTCGAGAAAAATTGATCTACGCGGCCGGGGCTCTTGTGTGAGTACGTGTACGAGTACGTGTGCGAGAGCTCGTACGTACGTGATAATGTGAACGTACAGTCCGTGCGAAAAATTGGAGGCGACGTGATTTCTATCGACTCGTCAGCAAATCTGGAGAAATGCCTCGTCGATCGAGAGGAGCGATGCGAGGGGATGTTAATTAAAAACAATCAATCCGGCCATTGTACGATACGTTCGTTGTAACGTCGTGCTTACATTGGCCCATTCGGAAGTCGTTTTGTTGCCCGGCAACGGTTCGGTAGCAATAACGGGGCGGACGCGGTATGAAAATTGAGAGAAAAAAAGTGGAGCGTAATTTGTGCCCGACGCAAACGATAACAATAACAGACTGTTACACATTGTGCTCCACGGCCGTACTTAGGTGGCATATGAATTTTTATTGCGCGGTCCGAAGTAGCGGGGGCATAATTTTTTTTTTTCTTCTTTTTCCGAAGCGTGCCAACGTCTCACTTTTACGACCAATGAATCACGTCTTTATTGCCGCCTTGATTTAGTTGTACCTCCTTGTAGTGGGCGGTCTTCCTCCGATCTTGATTCACAGCGTGCCGATACCCATGCCGCTCGCGGCAGTATATTTTTGTCAAAAGAGTACCCCTCTTCAGGCGTATCCGTACCGCGCGGCTTCAAGATCATCCTCCTCGCTCATCAAGCCAGGACACGCTCTCGACTTTACAGTACTTCGTTCAGTCCATACGCCGATTCTATATTCGCCCGAGTTGGATACTGCGGCGAAAAAAAAGTGGAGGGAGAGAAAAAGGGAATAATACGAATACCACTATTGTCCGCTTCTCCCCCTTTTCAGTTACACACGCGCCACGATCATAATCGTAACGTTTCTCCCCATCTGTTTCTTTCCACTCTCACCCCTTTGCCCCCCCGCCGCCCTTAGGCCGCTAACGTACCACTAGCTTTCTCGTTAAATCCGTTTACGTTCAGCTCTTTATTTCTCCTCTCGTGCCCTCTCCTCTCCGGCGATCCGCTCCGCCGTGCGCTTTCATTAACCGATTCATTAACACGTTAACTGCCACGTTTCATTTTGTTATTATTTACGCCGAGGTCACCGCGGCACCTAGGCCAAATCTTTTTCGTTCGAGATACCAGTGCACTTCCGGTCATTTTGTCTTTCGAAGTAAGGGGTGGGGAAAGTTTAATTGACGACACGCCAGCGGTTGGCAGAGAGAGAAGATAATGAAAATTGGAAATAAAATCCTTTCTCCCCCTCATGGACGCTCGGAGGCTCGGCTCAGGAGTGTATCCAGATTGTTTTCTTGGACGGTCGGCAAACAAGCGGTCTGAATCAGATTGATACTCACGACGCAGCGAATCCGTTAATTGCATTCCCTCGAACGTTTGTAGCTGGCGCGCGCGCGCTCTCCGGTCAGGACTTTCTAAACAAAGTGGGAATTTTTGCAGAACAATTTGCCGCCGGTGTATCCGGCGACGATGAAGGAATCGCGAGGGAGGGGTGGGCGGGGGGGTTGGTTGAGTTGCGTTTATTCAGGCAGATCTAATTTCGCACCGACTACAAAGGCCATTACGACGAACAAAGAGCGAAGGCGAGGCTATTATTTACTCTCTTCCTTCTCTTTCCTACCGCGCCATCCCCACCCCTGGCCTAACCCTCCCACCCCCTCCGCACGCCCGTCCGGATCTTTTTGCCTTTTATCGGGCGCGGGTAGTGCCTGCGCGCGGGGCTTCTTCGTGTCTTATCGAATTATCGAAATTTTAATTAACGACATTACACGCCATTATTTCCGCGATCCGTGGCATTTGCCTGCCTTACCGCGCGCAGTGGCTCCTCTCCACGCTTTTTGCCGGTCGATAAAAGAATTACACCGGGCCCCCCGACCGAACTAGCCCTGGCGGCGAAACTCTTGCGGCGGACTGTACGCAGAGACTACACTATCGCGCCCCGTACGTTTACGTTGGGCCGGTCCGTGTACGTATACACAGATCCTGCCCGATTACATTGCTTCTTTCAGCTGCTCGTCGTCGTTCGTTGTCGTTGTCGTCGTCTTCTTCTTCTTCGTCGTGCCCCCTCCTCCCCTCTCGCGGCTGCGCCGGTGGTGTTGGTCGGGTGGGTAGAACAAAAATGTTGAAAAACGAAAGTCGACGTCGACGGCGTAAAAAGAAAAGTGAATAGCTAGCTGTTAACTTGATTCTTCCTTATCGTGGCGTGAATTATAATCAGCGCTTTCTTATCTATCTCTATCCCTCGACAACTTCCCCCCCCCCCCCCCCCCACCATTCCTTTTCTTTCCTTCTCCTCCTCCTCGTCCTCCGCCTCCTCCACCTCCTCCTCCCGCTCCACCTCTCCTCATTCCTGGCCCGTTTCTTTGCGTTCCACGGTCGTCGCGTTCTTTCGGACGAGTCGAGTTTATTGAATGCGCTATCAGCCGCCCGAGACGTATTTTGTAAATAATATTACAAAACGTGGCTACCGTAGGAGCGTAAACTTGGACGCCGATAGGGCGGAAACTGTAGATTGCGCGTTTCCTCGAGGAGCCGATAACATCTAACCGGCCGGGATCGGTAATAATATACAAATCGGGTATTTCACCACGCTGCGGAAAGAAAGTTCTGGCCAAGTTTGTATTTGTAGAATACCGTTATGAGAGCCCGGGCAGGCCCGGGCCGAATGTAAAATGGCGCGATAATGCCGGGAGGACTGGAAGCGAAATAAAAATTGCTCGCGCGCGCGCCACTAAATCATTCTCGTTTTCAATTTTTTCATTCGTGAATATTCACGGGACAAGCGTGCCCTACAATTTTTTCCTCTCTCCGCGCCGCTTGACTTTCGTAACGAAGCAACATTTCAAAGTGAAATGCGCGTAAACGAGTATGACAGCTGGGCAATATTATGAGTGTACACAAATTTTTTTTTTATTTCGGAGGAATTCGCCGCCGTCGATTTCTATGTTTACCCGAGATGCGAGGATCGATTTTTGACTTTAAGGAGCGTGCACACAGTGCTCCTCAGGTGGTGAGCTCGGGTTTATTGTTGGATTACAGTTTATCCAGCCTTGACACGTACACGCTTATCGACCTTCTCTGTCTCCCTCCCCCCGGTCGACAGCCCCTCCTCCTACTCTCTATCTCCTTCTCCTTCTCCCCCCTCCCCTCTCCAGGCCTCTCCTCTTCCCCTCCTTCTCTCCCATTTATCGGTATCGCAGTCCACTCTAAAGCGGTCTTAATGAGTCGCGGTCATTCTCACTTCTCGCTTTCTCACGAAATTTTACAAGTGAACTTCTCAAATGCCCATTCCACCCCACCAACGACATTGTCACGTTTCGACTTTGATGTTTTCCTCGCGTTCGCGCGCGCACCAGATCTCGCATAATCACCGCTTTAATGAGCGCCAATTATAATCGTAGCTCCTCTCAGTTTTAACCGTTTGCACTTCAAAAAAGGACAAAAATTCCCCATCCGCCGAAAACCAGTTCCCGGTGCATAAAAGTTCGACTCCGCCGAGTGTACACGGCACAGATTCGAAAGCAGATTTTACAATGATCCAAAGTGAAATATTCCAACGGTGGATAAAGGGAATTACAGGATCTGAACCGGATATTGTATTGCTTAGAATAGTTATCAGTGACTTCGGTCGTTCTAGTCCCATCTCTATCTCGTTCTCGCCGTCTCTCTGTTTCTGTTCCCGTCTGCCTCGTCCCAACTCTCTCTAACGCTGCTCTTCCCTCCTTCTCCGTTTCTCATTCTATCGCTTTGTCCCTCTTCGTCTTCTCTCACTCCGACTCCCACCTCCTCTCCCTCTCTGTCGCCCCCCTCCCACCACCACCCTCGGCAGTTCAGGGCACAGAGCCCAATTTATGAAACGCCCTCTCTTCGTTTTCCGCCCTAACAATCGTACTCTGCACACCGGGTGTCCCGCACGAAACGGGTCGCGCCGAACGGCTCGAGTGGGAAGCCCGATCGATGAAACGGTCGTCGCAAAAGCTTCCTCTCCTATGTTTGCCGTGTAATGCGGCTGGCAAACGAGTCATTATGTAACACTTAGACACGATCGTAAAGTTAACCTTCTCTTGTCAAACCGGAGTGCAATTTACATAAGCGTGCAGCGGCTCGCGCTCTCGCGTTTATTATCATACAATATAGAAAATTACGATACCGGGCATCGTGCTAATGCGCAACTATTCGATATTTTTCTCTCTCTCTCTCTCTCTCCCTCCATCCGACTTTACCCCACTTTGTAACTTGTCGTTTTTACCGTTTGCCCGGCTTTTACTGTTTTTCTTTACGCTCGCCAGAGTAGATCGCCGGAAGTTTCGCCGAGTTTATATAATTTGTATAAAGCGGCTGCCACGCCGAGTTTTATCGTACGTTACATATGTTGCATGCGTTACACACAACAGCCTTATTCTCTTTATTTGCCCTCTTTCCTTTACTTAGCGATACGCCTATTGTATGAACGATTGTATTTGGATGAATGTGCTTCGAACGTCTATCGCCTGTCAATAGCGTTTTGTCGAACGACACAATTTTACAGTTACACCTCGTCCGTCGCCGCGATAATGGACGCTTTCGGGTTTTCGGGGCAATTAATAACTATCGCGCAGCCCGGGCGAAATATACATTTATTCAAGAGAAATCTGCGAAACAGCGAAATGTTCTGGAACCGAGATTTCACCGACTGCCGTGTGTGCACACGCCAGTCCGGCCCGCCAGTACGTACCGTATTAATTACTGCGTTCATTTAATGTTTACCATAATGATGTTTTCGCGATTGAAATCTTGGGTAGGGTGCACGACCGGCTGCCTGCACAAAGTGTGCACATCGGGTAACCCGATGTACGTATACGTGTCGAGCAGCGTGTGTCGGTTGCCTAGAATACTCGAGGTTCGGCGTGTGCGCACACACACACACATATGCATATACACTCTCCTAACCGTACGTCTGTCAATACGTGTAGAAACACAACACCGCGCGCACTCTAGACACAGGGCTCGCCCCAACACACATGCCCGGCATATGTAACACACAGGTGTCATGCAGAGAGTCACTGTACTGGCATCGTTTATACAGGGTGTCCCCCCTGCTCGACCCCACCCGAACTTTATCGCTCGAAAGCCTCTGTCCTCCAGCGACTTTCGAGCGTTCGGAACGGAAACGACTCGAAGTTCGCTCTCCACGTCCGACGCATGATAAAACTATTTTCTTTCTAGGCGCTGCCGTCACGTACGAGCCTCCTATCTCCAGAGGTAGGGAACAAGAAAGATCTGAAATTTATTAAAAACTCCCCCCCTCCCTTCCCGGTAGCTGACCCACCCCCGAAATCGGCCGTCAGGTATTCCTCGGCCGACAAAAATGACGCAACTTTCATTTGAGTCACGGGACAGCGTGCATTTTCGGCCGAAAAACACGCCAGGCCCGATAATTCCCAAATGAGTCACCCTGTACACCGGGTGACGCGCATACATAGTTCATGTCCGCTCGGGCACATACTTAGTATTTTCCTTCTCCGCCCAATCCCGTCCTTCTCTTTCCGGCCAAGCAATTATACCGTATTACCTTCTCGCGTCTCTCGTCTTCTTCTGTTTTCTTTCGTAGTTCCCACTCATAACATTCCCCCTCTACCTGGCTCTACTCCCCCCCACCACTCGTAATAGCTTATAACCCCGACTGTTTCTCTTTCGTCCTCCGTCCTTCCACTACCTTCCACCACCTTCCACCACCTTCCACCTCCTTCCTTGTCCAGAACTGTGCTCACCTCAGCCTCTCGGTTCAGCAGGTAGTAGATGCACGGGAACGCGTCTGTATACAAGGCGAAAAGTAATTGGCAGTAAATTTTCTCAGGTCAGGGCAGTATCTCGTTGCCGAGGCTTCCACGATTCCTGATCCGGTGGATAGTGAAGGGAAGGGAAGGGAAGGGAAGAGGCTGCGAGAGCAAGCTTTCCTTTCGGCAGCGAACGAATGGGTCACATGGGCGGACGCGTTGCACGCATAATTGATATTTTTAGAGATGACTCTACAAATCGACGCTCGCTGATTCGAGAATATCGCGCGCGCGAGCGCAACTATCCTGGCCTCGATGAGTCTCTTCTTTGCTTCTCATCGTTTTTACAACGATTTTGTCTTCAATTTTGCCCCTTCCACTTCTTCCATTATCGATGGCTCTCTAATAATTTTGGCAATTTCGAACTTCGTGATAGCCGTTCTGATGTTATTTGTTTTGTCGATGACGCCTCAGCCTTCTGATACGGGATCGATATCGTACCCGTGCCTCAAAGCGAATTACTCCTCCTGATTGGGCAACTTTACGAATTTGATGAAATTTGCGTGTTGAGCGCGGGGGCGAACGAATTTAAGGCCGAACAAGCGGAGGGCTAATTTCTCGGATCGTGGGGGGGGGGGGGGATGTTTCCTTTTCACTCTTTCCGGGATGTCTTCAAACGAAATGTTAGCCTCCTCTTTTTGGGGCGCGCGCGTAAGACGGTATTATGGCGCGCGAAACGAAGAAACAGTTCGCAGTCAAAAGATGCCCAAGAAGCGTCTACGAAGGCGGCAGGGGGTGGAGGGGTAGGGGTGGCAGGAATTCTGGTAGAAAAAGACGACGGGGCGTGAGAGTGAGGCAGGCGGAGGAAAAGACGGGAAAAGGTGAGATAGAGGGAGATGGAAGAGACGGAGTCTAGACCGAAGACCCTGGCAAGACAGCGGATAGGAGGACGATCTCTCTCACATCTCTCCCCCCTCTCCCTCTCTCTTTACCCCACTCTCCTCATCTCACTGTCTCCTCTTTTTTCGCGAGATTTTTCTCTCGCCCGTAAAGTTCCGTTTGAATTTTTCCTTCACGGTGTCGCTTTTCGCGAACAAAGAATTTACACAGTAGCCAAAATCTCTCTCTCTCTCTCTTTCCTTCCTTCTTATTCCGGTCTAACGAAAAAACTATGTTCGAAATACCTTTTTCTCACCCGACGACTCCTTTCACCGTTCATTTCTTTCATCCCTCATCGTCGGATTTGTCTCCACCTTCCCCTCCTTTTTTTTCTATTTTCTACTCTTCATGTTCGACGCTGCCGGAGCCAGGCGGACAAACACCGAAAAATCTGTACCGAGCCAGTTTCTGACCTGACCCCCCGGGCTGGCGGGGGTTGAAGGTGGTTGGCCAGCGGTAAGGTCGAAGGTGGGAGGAAAGGTTGCCGGGGCCGATAGAGGCCTCGTCCGACGTAATTACTGCCGGCGAATCGGACAAACGGAAAACGCATTCTATTATTATGCGACCGGCAATGGGATGATGACGCCACGAGTTGTTTTTCCGTATACCCCCACGTTTAGACGGCGGTTCCCGTGACGTCAGCGGTCGTTACGCTCTCAGAGGCGTACGCAGGCATGTACGGTGCCTGGGCCCGCAGGAGGCAGGAATTTGATTTTCGCGAAAATTCCCCTCGGAAATTCTGCCGCCGCGGACGTGTGTGCCGGTGACGTTTAGATTTACGAATCTGCAGCGGCACGCGAGTGTAAACTCGTAAATCGACCCCCCCCCCCCCCCCCCCCCCCCCCCCCACGCCCACCCCTGCCCCTCCCCGCTCCCATCTCATCCGAAGCTTCTACGTTTGCGAATCTCTAAACTCCCCGCCGGTACCTCTAATCTGTAAATACTTAATCGGGCGAGTTAGTGGCCGTCGTGACTTTCGAAGTTAGCGGGTCAGAGATCCATTTCGAAAATGCTGTACTTCGTAAAAATTTCCATTCCGGCTAGCTGCTGGGGTAATTACGGGGGCGTGAGAGATTAATTGCCGAATGGCACGCGTCGACAGTGGTCGTCTTGGATTTACATTGGGACCAAAAAGGATTAGGTCGCGATCGTGATCGTTTTGCTTTTTCGCGGATTAAAACCCACGCCCCCGATGGGACTAGATCGTGACTAGATAATGACACACGGTATTGTCTGCTGATACGGCACAATCCGAACCGTTATGCTTTTCTGTCACACCTCGCCAGCAGACTTTTGCGAAGTTTTTTCGCAAGCACGCTGTATTCAATGCTGTTTTTATTCCGCTTCGAAATTCGCTGGAAGAGATTGCAGGCGGACTGTATACATATTACGAGGATGGGTCTTCGAGAGGCAGAGCGTATAGTCGAGCGTTGTATACATTGCCAATCAGATCCGATGATCAATCTTATCGCGAGAGCGCAATCTGATAACGTTCATCGGTCTAATCCGAATGCCACCTAACGAAGTCACGCTTCGCGCCGCGAGAACTCTCCGACTCCGTTCTCGGCGGAGCACCCAGTATCGATTCCGAGAGAGCGGTCTCGCGGGCAATAATTGTGCGGGCGATAAATTTTGTTTTTATTCAATCGGGGCCATGGCGCTTAATTTCTTTTTCGACCGGTAACGAGGAGAATGCCGAAAACATTTTGCGCGCGCGTCTCGTTCGGCAAAAATGGGCATGGGAGGAGAGGGGAGGAATTATCGAAGCTGATGGGAGAAAAATTTGCAGGCCGGGACGATCATTACGTCGGTACGTCGGGGGAAGCGGGAATTACGGGCGAAAATGCTCTCGAATTCGATGACTCGTACGAGATACATAATCGCGCCCGATAAATTAACGATGACGTCGGCACGTCCGCAGGAACTAATGAAAACATTTTAAATCGACAGAGACACGTCGGGTGCGCGCTCGAAAATTATAGCGAACGCTTCGGAAATCAGGGCGAATCGAATACCGAACGTCAAATATCCGCGCAAATTCTTTCTCTCGCAATTATGATCGGCACCGGAATGAAAGAGGTCGAAAATTGCGTGTAAAAACATTGTGGTAACTGTTATCGCTGTCAGTAATAAAAATTCTGCCGTTCGCTGGGAAATTGAGTGTTCCACGTCAGTGGGAGGGCTTATTTTGAAATTTCGGTTCACGGAAGGAAGTTGAAAAGGCTCGCGGCTTATTGAAACGTATCGATTATCGCAACTATGATCTCGTTAGGCTCGAGTGCCGTGCGCCCGAAATAAACGGCCTAGTGGAAATTTCGG
This sequence comes from Anoplius nigerrimus, assembly GCA_914767735.1. NCBI lineage: Eukaryota > Metazoa > Arthropoda > Insecta > Hymenoptera > Pompilidae > Anoplius > Anoplius nigerrimus. Next base: position 4,845,643 of record OU612077.1, read on the forward strand.
AACAAACACGGAATCGTCGATTATTCAAGCGCGTTATCTCGAGGCTTGATTAAAGAGACCGACGAGAATCTGCTCTCGCCGGAATGGCGGGGAAGCGGACGGAACGTGCGAAATCATCGTTTTCGAGAGTCTCGACATTCGCTTACTTCGTTATTCGCCTATCGTCGGGAAAATTCGCGCTTGTTTACAAGCCGACTCGACTCTTAACCTTTAACATCCAACACGAATTCCCTTATCCAGTTCAATAAAAATGTCTTACTTACAACCTAAACAACAATGTCATTACCAATGAGAGCATTTACAAAATAACCTGTGAATTCGCTTAAAATTGAAAGAAATATTTCACGGTCCGTTTCATCTAAAAGTTAAAGGAATATATTTTTATTTATTTATTTATTTAACGGCATAACCGCCTTTGACGACAATTAAAAATACATCGACATTAGTACGGTACTATGGTAATGAAAAGGTTAGACATAACAGAAATAAGAGTTATTCGGCATATCATCTGTAAAGCTGCCTGATTAACTTATTTTTTGATGTAGCAAAGAGATCGATGGTTTGACCGCAACTATTGGCAATAGTAAATTTATTTATACTTATTCGTTACTTAACTTAATTTATTTTAATTTTCCACCAATTATTTTAATATTTTACTGAAAGAGGGAGAGTAAAAAAGTAGTTAAGCACCTTCAACCAAAAACAAGGGCTTATAATGATTGTTCTGTCAAAAATATTTATTCGTCACTGCATCTCCAGCATTCTTTCGTAGAATCTGTCTATGTGACGAAAGAGCTGTCCGATTCGACGCTTTCCGTCGCCGTTCGCCGCCGGCTCTTTATTTATGCGACACAGAACAAGAATCCAGTCCTGCCGATAGCTTATCTCGGCCGGAGTGCGGCGTACTATTTTCGTTCGCCGAATTCGAGTTTCTCCTTATTATGCGGACGCGAAGTACGGCAGGAGTCGCGAAACGACTAGCAGACAGCCGTGGAAGCCGTGGAAATAATTCGGGCGAAGCGATTTCAAAGGGAAGCCCCTCTCCCCTCCCGCCCTCCCCCTTACCTCCGGTAGGAAACGTTTTTCCTCGGATACTTTTGTTTGCGAAGTAAGGAAGTTACTCGGAAGGGAAGCGGGCGAGCTCGCCTGCGAGGGAAGTAATAAGGGAAGGTTTTCGCTGCCATGAAGGGATGAGGGGGAAATTTATTTTTGATCTCCGGTCGGAAAATCGTTGGTTATTAACTGTCGTCGATACGGCCAAGAGAGATTACGGCTTGTTTCGTTCGACTCTTCCCAGCCGAAGGAAGGCAAACAGAGATTGAATTTTCACTGATTTTCTTGCCTCACCTACGCGAGCATGACCCTCAATTATGCTATTTTCCGACTGCTTTCCCGATGCTTGGCCATGTACAATGTTACTTATACGGCTGAATAACGTTCTATAAAGCTCGGCTAAATGTGCCTCTCTCTGCGTACGCGAACGAGTGTGCGCGTATATATGCGCCATACGTGCACATGTCGCATGCAACGAACTAGTATCGAAGACTCGTTTTGAGGAAACTGCGGAATATTTCGTCAGCGCGCGCGTCTGCGTTAATACGCTTGATGTGCACGTACGCGAACGTGCGCGAATGTATGCGCGGGTGTGTACGTGGCAGGAGTATAAAGAGAATACCGACCTACTTCGAATGATACAGCAACATCTGACGTTGATTTCTTCTCTCAAAAATGGGCGGCCACGCACGAGGAAATTCGCCTTCCACCACCCCCTCCTTACTTCATTTTTGCATGGAAAATCGCGTTGTGCTTCGCAGTTGGCCACTGTGGTTCTCGCCGCACCCTCCGCATAGTTTATACATATGTACGCTCGCGTGTTTATATGTGCGCGCGCGCATTTTCTGAATACTGCAACTAAGCGTCTATGTTCATCCTTCTCTTTCTCCGGTCTCTCTATTTGTGGCGTCACTGGGAGGCGCGCGTTCCGTCATGCCTGCGTGTGTGTGTGTGCCTCGCGCGCCTGTGTCCGTGTATGGATCGCGTACCTACGTTTATAGGCACGCACACAGCCTGACACAAGTTCCCTCTCTTGGAGCAGCGAATGTTTGGTTGGTTAGTAGTGTACGGCGTACACTTCTGACTCTGTGACATATGGAGAAAAGGGCGCAGGTCGCGAACAGAAGGTTGCTCACTTCGTTCCCTTGATTCGATTCGAAACTTTTTGAAAATCGTCCTTTCTCAAAAACGATCCGAAACGATTGAATTCATCACGCGTCAATTGGGACCCATTAGATTCCCGAATTCATCCACCTTTCTTTACGTGAGAATTATACTTTTACAGACGCGGTGCTTTTTACTGCAGCCCCTCCCCCCTCCCGTTTCGGCCCACTCCCCCCCGCGCGTTGTGTACATTGTGCGCATTTCATTTCCCGGCTTTAACGGGCGAAACTTCGAAAATTATTCGGGCAGCAATGTAAACCCGCGCAATTTTCGCTTCTCTCTCTCTCTCTCTCTCTCTCTCTCACTCTCTCACTCTCTGGCGGAGAGTACGCTACGTCGACCACGGGCGAAACTTCAAATTTCCATCACAAATGCATACATTAAATTACATCTCCATTAATAATACAAAATTTATATTTACCGAACCGGTCGCGCTGCGCACGTCAACGTTTCGCGGCCTCCTCCCCCTCCTCGTCCTCCTCCTCCCAACTCCCACCCCCCTCCCTCTTTCGTGCCGGCCCAACCTCGCATAATGATATTTTTCACGAATCCACGTCAAAGTTATATTCCTGATTATTTCGCTCGTCCAACGTAAAGCGCGTAACTCGCAATTACGCCGAGTGCATTTTTCACTCCCCCTCTAGCCCGAACCAAGAGAGACAGCGAGATAGAGAGAGAGAGAGAGAGAGTGGGCAACAACATTCGATGTAAACACATAGCGCTCGCATTACATCTCTACCAGCGCCGTCTGCTAGCCTCGTATCAAGAGAGGGGTTTTAATGAATTTTTTTTTCTTCTCCCCCTCAGACTCCCAAAGCCACCCCACGCCACGTCTGTCTACGCGAGGCAAACCCCTTTCGCCCGTTTTGTGTACATAATACAGCGAGTGACACTGATTCTCTTCAATCTCGGGTGGCGAGCGTTATTACGATTAACTTCTTCAAGCCGCCCGACTCTAAAGTTATTACAAAAGCGCCCCCGGGGGGATTCGCGATTTCGCCCGGCGAAACTCCCTTCGAACTGTCAGCCGCCCACTTTTTGAGTGTCAGCTTATTTAACGCGCCATCCTCCCCTCCAACCCCCTCCCCCCTCCTCCTCCTCCGCCGTTCCCGGCGCCGCGCTCGTTGCCGCCTATATAAGCGTATACATTGAAGCCTTTTTGTCTCCCTCCGTCCGCCCGTTTTTCCTCTTTCCCACCCCCGTCAGCTCGCCTTTTCTCTTTCACGCCCCCCTCCCCCTTCCCGTCCGCCCGATATAGTCGTCCTTCTCGCCCCGAACCTTCTCACTCCGGACTACATCCACTTCCCTCTTACTCTCCTTCCTTCTCATTCCTCCTCTCTTCCACCTCCTTCCTCCATTCCGCCCTCTCTGCATTCAGTTTCACTCTATACGGGGTGCTCGGTAATTCCCCGCTGAATTCACGTCTTTTGGCGAGTTTTGTTTTCCCCGGCCGTTGCTCCTTGCCACTTCTCGTTTTGTACTGCTTGATTTGAGCCGCGTTGAAGTCTTCTTTCGGGGTTTCGTATCGGCGTTTATGCGTTCGCTTTTATTTCATGTTGGGTGTTCAATTATTTTGTTCAGAATTTTTGCCGTTGGGTTACTAGGTCGTGTAGGTTTTTGTATCACGTTTTTCAGCTGCGTCTGTTTGTTTTGGATTGTGTTGGAACATTTTTTAATTTTTCTATTCCTTCGGTGTCTGTGCATTCGGATTCTCTTTATACGGGGTGGTCAATAATTTTTGGCGAAATCGTCTCTCAGCATTTTGTTACTGTGTCGATCATCCTTCGAAGATATTCTTCGCTTTCAAGCTGTTTGACATGTTAAGAATGCGTAGTTTCCTTATTTTTATGATTTCGTAATCTGACAGCGCCGGAGGTTTGTACATTGAGGTATTCTCACGCCGTGATACGACGGTTTTCCCCGACATTCGAGTTGTATCTCCATTTTCTGGTCTTTTCGAGGGAAGGCCTTGTCGTTTACTGCCGGTCTCCCTTCCACTACCTGCCAACCGTCCCTTCCTCTACCCCCCCCCCCCCTCCCACCCTCACCCAGGCCTTCACGGGACACGTATTACTCTTCTATTTCCCACCCTCGTCCTGTCCCTCCGACGCCCGCATCGGTTATTTGCTCCTTTAAAAGCGTTTTCGTCTTGAATTGTAATTTAGATATTGATTAACTCCGCCCCCCACCGAGAGCGTCGCTTCCCAGGATACTCCTTCCTCAATAACTCACCGAGCAATCTAATTATTTCATCATTCGGCCTCCACTTATTTTATTTGCTATTATTACTTTATTTTCACAATTTCTGTATCGTATCCGGGCGCATTAATTTCGGAAATGCCGCGCTCGGAACTTTCTCGCCGTTCGGGCCCTATGCAAGTGGCACAATGTCGCGATAAGGTCTAAATTTAGAAAACTGCACACTGAGGGGAAGAGACGAAAATATGAAGTTAACTAGCGGCCGCAGTCCCTTTCTTCGGAGGGAAAAAATGTGCTGCGACGATGCTAGGGTGGGTACCAGCCCGACGAAAAGGGGTGGGAAGGGGTAGGACGGAGTTGATGCAAAGAGAAGGCTGGGGAAGGATGGAGTGGACGGAGAGTAAGAGAGAGAGAGAGAGAGAGAGAGAGAGAGACGGTTTGGTTGATGGTGGAAAAATAAACGAGGCGGGAAGTCGCCAAGCGAGTTGCTTTCTTCGGAGAAAAGTGAATTGAATCCGGTGGGCGACAAGCGCGAGGATTCGCGCTGAGAGAGCAGAACTAGAGGAGGGGGAATGTTGCGAAATCGAATCGGAATTTGCATTGACGAAGGACGGCACGTCGACGGCTCGCCGTGTTTTATTTCCTTCAATCGCCGTATTGCGCGACGGACATCGATTGCCATTCCGTATTTATGGGCTAAGTTGTCGCTCGTCGATCAAAAACTCCCGCTACACTGTGCAGACCCCGCTTTTGCTGGAGGCGGCCAACTTCTCGATAGATCCCAAAATCATTTTTCCGAAACTTCCGTACACTCCATCCTCCATTCAGGCCGTATCATAATATTATGGAAACGTACGGAAATGTACCAAGTGTACGAAAATTCGAACTGCTTGCATACAAAGGTACTACGTCGAAGTAGCGAAATATTCTAACCAATCTGCCTGACGAAATGGCGGAAAGTGTGTCGAGGGAGGTAAGCAAGGTAATCGAAAAGGGACGAAGTTCGCAAGGGTGAACTTTGGCCAAGATTAATCTTCGCGGTGGCGCTGTAAAAAAAGTGACCCGCTATTACATAAATCAGCGTGTAAGAAATGCTTTTTTTTCTGCGAATCACGAGCGTGAATTCGGAGTTTTGGGACGGCGTGGGAGGCTTCGAGAAATTCGCGCGGCTTCTAACGCTGTTCAAATATATATGCGAGGATTTCCAGTCGCTGAGTGCTAATCTCCAAATGAAAGGCAAACAGACAGTTGCGATACGCAGGCCGGGACTATAATTCAAGCCGCTCTCTGCGCGTAGAGCAAATCGCTGCTGTCATTCCGCTTCGTCAATGATCGCTCAATGACGCGCGTAAAAAATATCGAACACGCGTCATCGGCTGTTTACCGATTTAAGGTTAATTGAAGCCGGCGCGGAGCAGAAGGCGTGTCGGAGTTCGTTTCGACTATGTGGACCATTCAGTTTTCAAAGAATGATATTGGCGTCTGACCGTCGACGAAATCTGTAGAATGAAAATGTAATACTGTTCCGTCTCTCTCTCTCTCTCTCTCTCTCTCTCTCTCTCTATCTCCCACGATCCGCTATTTTTCGTGTCCTCCCTCCTACATCAGACGTCGCGATGTTTTCTCGATCGTTTTGCTACTTAATCCCACTTGTGTCACTGGCTCCTGCGATACTAGCTGTCCGCCATTTATGTGTTTACATAACTCGTCCGCGCGCGCGCGCTCACGGGTCCAGCATAAGCGAGCGTTTCTTCCCCGACGTTCCAATAAATGTTCTCTCACGATTTACGCGCTCTCCACCTTCCGATTCGACTTTCGCCTCCGCTCCTCGCAGCGTTATAATACCGCTCGTAATTGGATAGGAAAGCGCGATAATGAGAAGGTGCCTTCTTTCGTTCGACTACCCGCATCTTCTCTCCTCCCCGTCCCTCTCCCTCCCACACTTTCGCGGAAGCGTGGTATGCCGAGACGGAGACAAAATCTGCGTTTGCGCAACGGGCTCGAATTTATCGCGGAGGAAGTTCACGAAAGATTGAAAAGCGATTGACATTAGCCGCGAACAGTTCCAATGCGAGATGCTGAGGGAAGATATCATTGTTTCTCATTATTTCTCATTGTTCGGATGACATTTCGAGATTTTTGCCCGCCCGTCGTGTCGCACAACCGTATATACGGGCGGAATAACGACGATGAGACAATGGAGGGAGAAGCTTCGAAGGAAATATTTTCCGGAGCCATTCGTTTTACGGGCCGTGCAGACGGCTGCCGAGCTGTACGAAAAAGTGTCGACAAAAATTCGGTTTGTCCCGCTAGTTTCAGGCGTGGCCGCCGATATCACACGAGCCATTCCAAGAATTTTTCAAAGGGCCTTGGACGCAGCTAAGGTTTTATGTTTCCGGGACCGGCGGAGAGAGAGAGAGGGGGGGAGCGAGAGAGGGAGAGAGAGAGAGAGAGAGAGAGAGAGAGAGAGAGAGAAGAAAGGGAGGCAGAGCGAGCGAGAGAGATTTTCAAGCTTCGTCTGGCAACGCCTCGCTACTCGGTGGCTCGTTAAGGCAACGTTACAAAGGAGGCTCGTCACACTCACGTAACAACTCGCGAGTTCGTAAATCGTGAATTACTCTCCTTATTACGCTTTACGTCCGCCCCTACCCTTCCCCAGCCAGTCCTCCCCTGCGCAACTTTTTTCTCGCCATTCCGGGCCTTGGCCGCGCGATTTTTCTTTATTATCCCTGCCGGCCAACGAGACCTGCGGAGCAAAATTGTCGACTACGGTTGCGGATTGACACGTTTCGGGTGGCCGGATAGCGCGAGGTTAGTCGGGATCGTGTGCGGAATACTGATCGGCAGAAAAGACGGGCGGCCCGGTAATTATTGTCGGCGAAGCGGAGATTGTTGGCGCATTAATGCGAGCGGCCCGGCTGGCCGAGAGGTTTCTTCCCGTGCGAACGGGCCGAAGGCAGAGCTTTGAAAACGTTCCAACTGCCGAGATGGTCGACCGGGCCCCGACTGGTCAGCGTTGAGTAGCGTTTATACATTCATCGTTTATTGGTTTTTATTTTTTGACTGAACGCTTGATAGACTCGAATTTTTATTATATATGTATTTCTGGCTATTCGATTTAATGTAAAATAAGGGGGTTAGTTTGATCGCCGGCGAAATGTAAAATAATGGCTTTTCGGCCTATTCGGTCACTGTAAACTTGAGAAGGTTTCTTCCCGTGCGAACGGGCCGAAGGCAGAGCTTTGAAAACGTTCCAACTGCCGAGATGGTCGACCGGGCCCCGACTGGTCAGCGTTGAGTAGCGTTTATACATTCATCGTTTATTGGTTGTTACTTTTTGCCTAAACGCTTGATAGACTCGAATTTTTATTTTACATGTATTTTTGGCTATTCGATTTAATGTAAAATAAGGGGGTTAGTTTGATCGTCAGTGAAATGTAAAATAATGCTTTTTCGGCTTATTCGGTCACCGCAAACTTGAGAGGGAAAAAGGAAAACATAGTAGGTATATTCCAAGAGTCGTTTCGTCCCGGATCCACTGACGGACTCATCGGTAGGGCTATGTCAGCGAATCCTGTCATAGCCCATTATTTGACATTCGATTTAACGTAAAGAAAAAATATTGGCTTTAAAGTTTAGTTGTTCAATAAATTTATTAGAAAACTGTCAATAAAGTAATAGTTATACACTTTTCAGTAAGTTGGCCTATAATACATGGTGTCAATCAGTGTATACTTTTCAATCGTATTTCGTTGCTGTTCGTTCGCTGGAGTTAACCGATCTGGCCAGAGCCCGGCTCATATATCAGTTACTATACACTTAGGACCCATACATTCGAGCAGACGTCTATGTCCACAGATACGATCCTGTTTAAATGTCCGAACCCTCGAGCGTTTTCAGCGTCATTCAAAAATAATAGGCGTACACCATTCTACGCCCGTTAACGCGCCCCCTATAAACGTAAGAAAAGGAAGCACGATCGTTCTCTCTTCAGCATCAGCCGATATCCTTCGCGCTTGAGTTCGATGCCAGGGTCAGGCTATAATCCGACAATTCCAGTTCCACGGCAAGCGAACGAAGCCACCGCGAAGATTTCCTCTCTCATACAAGCGAGGGACATATAAGCTTGACTTATGTTATTTCCATCCCTCCTCCACAAACGACTACGTGACATATCGATCACACACACAACATTCTCCTTCCTCCATTTACGAAACTTTCGTTCCCGTTGACGTTGCATATCTCGAAATCGCAGAATTCCGAGTAAATAACGACCCGGCGGAAAATCGAAAGAAAGCGAGCGAGGGAGGTGGGTGGGGGGAGGAGTGGCCAAGTACAAATAAGAAGGGGGAGGAGGGCAGAAATCAATTCCTCGATAAGAATCGTCTCGGTACTCTCGACTCAGCTCCGCGGGCACTTTAATTTGCCTCGAGATTAGAGCCGAATCGCTTTCCGCGAGTCATCCCAACGGAGAATAGTTGCAGCATAACACGCGAGTCGTCGCATTATTTTATAGCCTGCACTCTTTTTCTCTCACCTCCACCCTTCCGTTTTCACGCACTCCCGATAAATAGGCAGATAAACATCGATTATTCCGACCCGCCGAGAGATCTCTTCGTCCCGGCTAAGAGGGGAGGAAAGGCGGGAGGGATATAGTGGGGGGGGGGGGGGGGGGGGGTTAGGCGGAGGGAAGCAATTTCACATCTTCGGAACCGGTTCCCAACTTTTCGGAGCGATCTCATCCAAGGTGACTTCTGATTTAACCGAGAGAGACAAGAAGAGGGAGCGAGAGAGAGAGAGAGAAAACGAATGAGAGCGAGACGACTCTATTCGCCTCGGCGAATACGGAAATTATGGGACGTACAATTGAAAATTTAGTCCCGCATTCGAAATCGTAAACGAAGCAATTCTCCCGCTGTTTCTCTCTCTCTCTCTCTCTCTCTCTCTCCGCTCGTTCGCCAGAGACCGTGGAAATATTTTTACTTTTAGAGCGTTACGACTCAGTTTGTCCGCGCCATCTGTTATATAATTCTTTCTAATCGTCCCTACGGCTTTGCCCCAGAAGTCTCCCCCCCCCCCCCTCTCCAGCCAACCCTCTCTCTCATCCTTGCTCTCACTCTCCTTCTCTCCCTTGCGGAGAGTCGACTCGCGCAGCATCCCCTTTCTGGTTCGACCCTCCGCAACCCCTCCCCGCGCTTCACTTCACAAAAAGAGCCCTGGCATCGTTCTCTCCATCGTCGTCCGGGGGTTATTATTATCCGGGCCTAGGGGTCATTATCGTCATTATCTGCCCGCGGAAAGGTTTTCGCCGCGAGACAACAGAAGTTTATTGCCAATAAAAGATATTCGGCAGCCATCCCCATCGGGGGTGGGGGGCGAGCTGAGCGAAGATCTGTGTCGGGCGGTGATGCATGAAAATTGTGGAATTTTGGAAAGTTTTTTTTCGGCCGGCGGCGCGCGTCGCGACACTCGGCGGCCAGCGTCAAAAGTTTTCAGGAAATTGATAAAGCCCGTAAAGCGTGACGCGAGAAATATTGTCACCCCGGGGTCGCGGGGGGTGGGAAAATAAAATTATGTCCACCGAGCGAATTCGGGGCGAAAATAAGAAATTAGAAAGCGTCGGGCTGTGGGGGTATTATGTCGCGGGTAGGTTGGGAAAGACGAGCGAATGTAAAAATAAAATTAAGACCTCCGGCGACGGCCGTTCGGCTCGGAGGACGGGCTCGGCTGGAGGGGGGCTGGGGTGGGGGAGAAACACGAAAATATCTGAAAAAGTAAGGAAGAGTAATGCGGTGAATTAAAGGAGCGAAACCTATGGAATAAATGGAAAGGCGAAGGGTATAAAGGCAGAAAGTTACGGGAGGGAGGGGGAGGGAGCGGAAGAGGGGAATTTCGAAGATTTATTTCTGCCTCGGAACGCCTAAATGAGATCTTTAAATGACTGCAAGTGCTTTGTTAGGTGTCGCGCTGACGAGTCAAGTGTGTATCGTATTGCTGTATGTGCACTGTACATTCTACATACGCGTATACCTATATATATATATATACATTTATATACACATAGCTATCTACAGTGGATTCTATATCCTCGCCCGTACGCGTACGTTTATTCACGCACACGCTGGCGCGCGTAAACGTATCCAAAGTCAAATCCCATGTGTTATATTGTGTATCTAGTGTACGCCCGCACGAATATCGTAACACATATGCGCGAGCGTGTGGCGCGCATACGCGGGCGCAGGGACGTATGCACACCTACGTACCTTGCTTACGGATAGCCGAGAGACACACGAGGGAGTGAAACACACGCACGCACGACCCTCGCCGGCCAAATGCGTGTGCTCCCGCTGAATTTAAAGCTTCCCTCACAACGGTCCGCCTACCGTAACGGCTGAAAATCTCAGACATTCGGTCGGCGAACGCGTTATCCGCACCGCGCGTCCTTGAACGAACGTCGCGTTATCTGTAATCTATCTCGAGTTCCAATCTAACGGACCACATCGATGCATGAACAATTTCGGCAAAAAGCGATCGACCGTCGAAATCGTCTCGGGCACGAAGTGTGCCCGCTGTCAATGAATCACGGTTGACTGTTACACAACGGGAAAGAAATGCGCGTGATTCATTATTCTCGCGGGTAGAGACAAACGCTGATTTATTCGGTTTAACGAGCCTCCGCTCACGCCTTTCCTCGGACATCGAGCGACATCGGGACATTATCGCGCGCTCGGCGGAGTGAGTCATTCGTTGTGACGGCAGCTTTAAAGTGGTTAGTAAAACTCATTCCGTGGAGCGGGAGTGGGTGTGCGAGAGAGAAATAGACGGCTGCAGGAGGAGGACGGTGAAAAACAGAACGGCGGTTCTCGGCCGAGAGAGAGAGAGAGAGAGAGAGAGAGAGAGAGAGAGAAAAGCAGAGAGAGAAGGATGCAAAAGGTACATGAGAGGGGGAAAGGAAGAAAGATGAGTAAGTTGACGGAGGAGAGAGATGGGGCGAGAGATAAAGAGAGAAAAGGAATAGGATGAAAAGCGAAAAAGGACGAGAAAGAGAGAGAGAAGAATATACAGTGTCGTCCATGCAAGTGAGAGGAAGATGAACAAACGGAATACGACAGAGATGAAACGAAGACGTCACGCGGGAAGAAAAAGGAGGGAAACACTGAAACGTAGAATTGGAATGGGTGGGGAGAATCCGAGGAGAGGCCGGGAAGGCATCATCGAAAAGAGAGACAGATGGGCAAGAATATAAGTGCGGAGCGACAAAGAGGGGAAAATGGAAAAGGGCGATGGAGAAGGGATGGGGGAGGGGGGTGCGCTCACATCAGACTGACTCGCATAAGCACACCGCAAACTGACCCGAGTCTGTACATGAAACGTGCTTCGGTGAGGGAAGAACACAATGACGGGGTTGATGGTTGGCCAGGAGGGGTGGGGAGAGAGGGTTGGGACGTTGCCCCATATCTTTTTTTCCGAACCCTCGAAGTCCTTCGTTTTCCACACGTTTTCCTTTTGCCCACAGGTTCTCCCCTCTCTGTCGTGCCTCTCATAAATTTCAAAATGATCGAGAAACGAGAAGAATGCGGATCGCGAGTGTCGCTACGTCAACTTAATTAATTATAATGTTTCCTCTCCCCTCCCCCGCTCCCCCCCTTTCGCTGTCTCTTCATTCTCCTTTTTTGCTCGGTATTTGACTCGACAAAGTTTACGTTAGCCGAGTCCTTTTTATCGCAGTTCTGTCCGGGAGTAAAGAATGTAACTCGGGTAGGTCGAGGGGGCGGGCGGTGGGGCCGGGAGGGGAGGGAGAAGAAATTAGTCGAGAGATTACATTGTAGAACTGCGAGTACTAACGAGATTTAATAGCGAGCTGCTGTATTCATTTGTTCGTTAATTCTTTCTTTTTCGGTTCCTTTCTTTACACTCCTCTCTCTCTCTCTCTCTCTCTCTCTCTCTCCCTCTTCGAGCATCTCTATAGTCGCTTTTTCGCTTTAGTCGAGATAACGCGGTCGCAAAATAAATTCTTTGAAGTTCCACTCTGGTCTGCCGTAGCTGTTCGGATTAAAATTCGTTTAATGTTACGCTCAACATCGAACTCGTGCCCGATACACTCGACACACACATATATATATATATACGCATGCACTTTGCTCGTTACGGGGACGACGTACGACGGCGGGTACGCATTTAAATATTCGGCGTGCCGAAACTGTAGATTCCTAAATATCGCTACTCTCCGTGTCTAGACGATTTAGACGACCGAGCGTCCTCATTATTTCGCGCATATTTCAGGCGGAGCAGGAGCCGGCCTATAGATATAAATAATTCCACAATTCACTTTGTCCCTCTTTCAAACGAGACACTTCACTTTTTCGACAGCCTCTCTTGAAAGATGTTTACCAACCGTACCTTCCGCCCCCTCCTCCTCCTCCTCCACCTCCACCTCCACCTCCTATGTACTGTTACGAGCAAAGTCTGCAGAAGGAATGTCAGCGGCTTGGCAATTAAGACGGCCTCTCGTCGTTCCTTTATGTAAGAATCGGTTGCCGGAGGAGCCGGGGGGGTGGGCGGATATCGGATATCAAAATATCAAGAAGCCTCGACCGTAAATGTCGGCCACTGTGCGGACGGTCAATATTTTTGTCTCCGTTTCGCGGACGAGGACGTAGCATCAGAATGATAATGAATGAATCGAGAATGCGAGCTGCTCGTAAATCTACCGGACTACCTACCTCTCCTACCTCTATACGCCGCTCTACATATGCATACAAAGTGATTGATAGTCGGAAGAAAAAAGAACGCACCGTTCGGCTGGACAGGGAAGGAGGTAGAGTGAGACGGACGTAGTCGGGATGAGAGAACGAGGGCGGGGGGAAACTAAGAGTAAGATAGAAACAGGGAGTGAGAGAAAGAGAGACAGAGAGAGAGAGAGAGTGAGAGAGTGAGAAGGGAGGCAGAAGGGGCAGGAGGTAATTCGCGATTCAGTATTGTAACACGGCGTGCGCGGAATATTTCATCGTGCTACATATAATGTTGCCCTCCCGCTTGCCTGGCCTTAAAATGTTACGTGTCGTATTTTCCGTCCTATCCTCATCTCGCTCCGACTCGTGCCATGACTCTCAGCCTTCTCGTCTATCCTCCTCCCACTCTATCTCTTTCCCTCTTTCCCTCTCTCTCGCTCGCTCGCATCACATCTCGCGCGGCTTCACGGCTCTCTTTTCTTCTCCTCCGGGCTGTGTTCCTTCTCTCTGTGTACATTGCAGGGGAAAAACACACTGCCGGTCTGTTACATAAAGCAGCAAAAGCAACGAGCAGAATGTTACGGTACTTTGGCGGGAAAAAAGACAACGATCTATTAGGAGAGAGAGAGAGATGTTCGGTGCGCGGGGAGGCTGGTGGAGGAGGTGGAGGAATTAGGTTGACTAGACCACTCGTTCGCCCGCATAACAATATAAAGTTCGGCGAAACATAACGTTGGGCCGTATTAAAGGGAGTATAAGGGAGAAAACGGTCGGGACAGCAAACAACGATGGAGAGAAGTAATGCGCCGTAAATTGTGCCGCTATCAAAAAGTCTGTTACACCGGGGGCTACGTATTTCTTCTCGGCACTGCGTATTCAACGAGAGCAGCGGCATCCCGCGGTAGTCAATGCGGCCGAAGAAAGACAATTGACCGGGCCTGAAAACAATGGCGAGCACAATGGGACGCGACTCTTGCCAGCGATATGGAGGCAGGAATGGAAAATTAAAATGACGTTACACGAATTTAAATGCTGACCATCCATCCCCCTACTGCGAGCCAGCTGGCCGGGTGTAATCGCGCAACAATGAGCATTCGTCAGGGACGGATACCGTGCCGGTAAATCAATTTCTTCAGCTTCGGAGTGGGCAAAAAGTCTTTCGGGCGACGCTGCGGAGCCCAAGAGTTGGCGGATCCGCTTCTTCTTGGCGCGATTAGCTCCCTCCACCCCTCCCCCCACTCGCGCTGGGAACCCGTTCCCCGAAGAGCAATTACAGAAATGAGACGATATTCCATTTGTCGCCGCTTGCGGCCTAACCGCGGACACCGGATTGCTGTAACTCCGTAACTTTTTTGCGCGTTACAAAACGCGCAGGCTTCGTTCACTGTGCCCCTGCACGCACGTCGGTATAAATTTTTATTTACACACTCGCGCCGGCCGTGGACATACATAGAGTCGCGTGGAGGCTGCGCGGGCAACGACAGATTTTGCATACGCACACTTCTGCGCTCCCTTTAAATATCGAACATGCCCCGCTCGCTTTTAATGGCCGCCCGCGCATTTTATTCCGCTCCGATGGAATTCGTTGAAACGATTAAAACATACACAGAAAAGAGGGGAGCGTCGGCGGGAGGGACAGGGAGGGAGAGGGAAACGTTTACACGGGCGGTAAAACATTTCCACCTCAATTTTCATTTTACAAACGGTCGAAGTTCCCAACAGAAACAACGATAACAACGTCCACGAAATAACGCATTTCGACGAGAGCCGATAAAGTATCCGTCGCGGTGCGTTATCGATGTTACGCTTTCAGTGAACGACAAAAATTCTAACGGCTCCGATGCGTTCGTTAGTTCCCTCCTGCATTCTTAGCTTCCGAACGTTCGAATACGCGTTAACCGTCGCGCTCAACAAAAGTTGGGGAAGAAAAAATTAATTATGCCCCTACGACCGCCTGGAACGAACACACACACGTTCGAGGGCCTTCTTCGAATATGCGCAGTGTGCGCCATATGTGGCCGAGCGGGCCAGTCGATGTGCCAAAGATGAAGTGCCAGTTTCTCACGATCGCCGCTAATTGCGCCCGTTTTGAGAAACGTCAGTCTACTAAGGCTTAATCTGCGATTAGGCGGCGGAACGGGGTGGGATGCGTTCGACTCCGGAGTCGGGATGCAGAAAATACTCTGTTAGCCTCTAACGTGATTAACACGTTCGCGTTCCTCCCCCCCCCGATGGAATCCTGGCGTGCGCAGGTGGTAAGTGGCTTGGCGTGCAGAACGTTATAAGGCGATGGCGCGCGAGTTTTGAGCTATCGACCGCCGGATACGCTTCGAAATTATTTCGGCCACTCTGCGGTAATTGAACGTTGCCCGCATATCCGCGAGGAACGTAAAATGTGTCAACCCGGCGAAGAAAAATAGATCCGTAGCGCGCGCGGCAGAGAGGCGAGTCGGAGGAGATGAAAATATTGAGAGTGCGTAAACTATATCGGTGGATGTAGAATGCTCGAACTGAGAAGTTGACAAAGGCTCGGGCGGCGTGTTTGGAAAACTACGAACCACTGTACTCGAACTACTCAAAGACGTCGAGGCAAAGGACAACACACGAGCCATTCCCACACGGCCTGGGTGAAAACAATTCGAGGGGAACCGTTGCTCGGCAGACGGAGGCAGAGCGAGAGCGAGAAACGTCGAGTGCGAGACAGAGACGGCAAGAGAGAGAGAGGGAGAGAGAGAGAGAGAGGGGCTCGTTCACGAATAAAAAGCCAGCGCGTCGAACGTAGATGCAGGCCCGATATCAATGACGGTGGGCATTGCGGGGAATGCAGCTGTGCGAGGAAACGAGATTAACGCTATAAATACCATTGGTCGGCACTACCAAGCGCGCGAGCGCGCGCGCGCGCACGCCGAGAGCGGCCCTGCATTTGTATCTCTCTTCGACCGTCTCTCATGCTCATTATCTCGTCTCTCTTCATTTTCTCCCCGACTCGAAAGACAGAATGATAGAACGACAAAGACTCTCCCGTCGAAAAGAGTAGAGAGGAGAGTGAAAGGCCGGGTAGGGGAGGGACGGAGTGGTGGGGGGCAGCAGGCGGAGGTGGAGGCGAAGCAGAAAACAGAAACTGTCTGCAGCGACTGTACCCTTAAAACATTGGAAATAGTTATGGCAGTGGCTCTCATTCTCCGGTGCTACGGAGTCGGAGAGAAACCAGCCTGGGCATACCTTTATCGATTCAATTATGTAACGCTGGCTCAATTGATAGTAACGGCGCGTTACGCGTGTGCGTGGCGTCGGGCGACGGAAGGCGTGCGTGTAGGTTCGTGCGGGTGTGTGTATTAAGCGGCGAGCGGCTGTTCTCAGCGCGAGACCCCGAAGCTAATTTAACGGACAATTAATGCGTACCTTTGCACATTGTACAGCTCCTTTGTTTGCACGGATTGCTGCCGTTTTCTGCCGTAATCGTCGAAGGTTGAGGGTAAGGGGGTTCGAGAGGGGGGCGGTCGAATAAAAAAGGCCAAAGGCAATGGGCGGCAGGCCGCCGGTCGGATAATATTACCCAACTTTATCTTAGTCGGCAATTAGACGAAGTAGAAAATAGCGTAATGAGGCATTTGGCGTGCGCACGCCATTTTCTTCCTCTCTCTCTCTCTCTCCCTCCATGTTTCTTCCCACCCTCTTTCCCCCGAGCCGCCGACTCGCGACATTTAATTAAGTCCATATTTGCATTATTATGAGTGTACCGGGCGGGAATATATATTCCGCGCGATGCGAAACGGTAATAGCACGCTTGCTCCTCTCGCAAAATAGCCATTGTCAAATCCTTCAAGCGATAACGGTATATTTACGGGGGACAATTTTTGTCCGACATCTATTTCCCTCGCTGTCTCGCCGACGTGGCCATATACAATATCGTCGCAGCGGCATGAAAAAAAATAACAGTGCCTTCCATTTGGAAAAATGTTATCCTCGAACTTTCATTTCTATCGATCCCAGCGCGACTGTTCCCTTCTCTCTTCGGCTGCTCTCACGCAATTTAACGTCTTTGTCGAATATTGGATACAGCGGAGGTGAAAGGAGGTGGAAGGGATGGAAGAAAGGAAGGAGAAGTGGAAGAAAGAGAAAGAGAGAGAGAGAGGGGGAGGGATAGAGAGAGAAATAGAGAGGGAGTGAGGGGGGGGGGGGGAGAAGAGAGAGAGTAAGCGCAGGAGCATACATTTTCGTTCCTTTCATGTCGCTTTTACCTCGAAATCCGTTCAATTTCAAATCGGCCGGATAAATAAAGCAGAGGAAGTAATGGACATGCTCTCGGCTGCAAAGCAGACGCCCGTACATTCCGCGGCAAAAACTGAAAAAGAGACGATCGTACCATGTTTTTCCACCCCCGCCTGCATCGCCTCCACCTCCTTCTTCTTCTACCCCCACCCTCTGCTTCGTGCCACCTCCCCCACCGGCAGCCTCGCTCTACCCTTACCTCGTCTATTTCCTCCGACACTGAATATTCAGAATCGCGCTGAGTAATCTTTTCTTTTCTTTTCTTTTTTTTTCATCGTTTTCCCCGCATAAAGGCCAAATACACAGACGCGAGTGAGAGAGAGAGAGAGAGCGCATTTGCAATTCGATATATCGCGCCCAGTTTGCCCGATGTTTGCTTTTGTATTAACCCGACGGGTGGAGAGGGTTATAGGGATGGGCGGGGCGCGCGCGGAAGGGATGAAAGGGGATTGAAAGGAGGGCGCGGAAGGTGTGGCAATTAAAATTGTTCGAGATTTCGGGGTACGAAATCAATCAGATTTTCGCCCCCACGCCCGGCGGCGATAAATTTAACATTAATAATCCGATTATTGTTACCGCGCACTCGGTAAAACACGGACGAAATAACGAGTCGGGTATTTCATTTAATTCCCTTTTTTTATCAATTTAATTCCATCGCACCCCGATCGTAGGGCGATACTCGAATTTCCACGAAATCGAAATTAATTTCTGCCCAAAGCGTTTCGCGAGCCGGTGGGAACATGTAAAAACTGAGCACGTCACATGTACACACGTGCACGCTCTCACACAAATAGAGTTCCCTTTTCCCAATGTGTTCTCACACCGTTCGGAATTGTTCGGAGCCGCATTGCTGCCCTCGCGTGCTTCGTTAATCACGCACGTTGACGGTTGAATCTTGCTAAAAAAAGAGAGAAGGCAAAAAGGGCATGAAAGACGAAGGCGATCGCGAAGATGTGTACGTCTATGTACGAACATTCATACGCCGTGCACACGCCTGCACTCGAGCCCCGTACAGATCCACGCACACATTCACAAATCCGCGAGGTGTGCCCAAAAATGGTGGTACAACCGCAAACAAGGTGACTCCGTAGATAGAATAAATAAAAGATTTCCTACAGTATGCCACATGCGGCAGGAAAAAAATTGCCCCCTCTATTTCTCATTTCTTTTTCGTCAAGAATCACCTATTTTCCAGTTGTAACGCGAGTCCTGCCTGTGCACACACACTCTGCGGTTCGAACACGAGCGAACTCCTCCTGTCCGTACACACGGCCGCGCTCACTTTCTTTCTCCTTTTTCACTCTTTCTCCCTCGACCTTCCCCCCCCCCCGCACTTTCCCGTTTCCCTCCCTTATGCTCATTTTGTGCAGGAAGCTCATTGGGGAATTATGCGCCGGACTGTACCTCAGTGTATGCCCACGGTTCGTTTGGCCTTTCATTTGCGCATTTTTCCCTCTTCTTTTTATTTCGCCCCTCTCCACCCTCCCCCTCACGCCCTCTCGTCCTCCTTCAGCATTCTCTTTCACCTCTTTCCACGTCGGCCGGGCAATAAACATTTTCGCTACGGTATATAATGTTGCGCGGGACGATAAAAAGTAAGCCTCGTTTTGCCACATCGCCTCGTCGGGCAGGCGAGTCCTCAACCCCCATTGGCCGAACTACGGATGCGCAAGTTGCTCACGTTGCGCGAATCACGCTCTTAATGAGCGAGAAAGGCATTCCCGGCCAGCCTCGATGGACTGCAAATTCGTGCGACTCTTCTTCAAAATTGCATTATTCCTCCGCTCGGCACTCTTTCGAGTGAATGTCGAACATAATCGTGAGATTATTTGCATGAGGCAAAAAGTAATCGGCGACAATCGCGCCCTGCCACTTTTCTAAGCGGCGTAATGCGCTGACAAATCGTTAAGGGTGGGCTAATGCGAGCAAAGCTTCTGTCGGGAGGAGGAGGAGGAGGAGGAGGAGGGGGGAAGCGTTCATTAAATTTCAGTCCCGGCTCGATGCACGTTTTTCCCCGGCATTATTTGCATGCTAAAACAGTATTCAGATTTAAGGGTCGGCAGAAGGGTTGCTTATCGAGTTCAATGAGACACCTAGCCGCGAGTGTGTCGGTGGCATGCGTGCGTGAGAGTTTTGCGTCGGTGTGGTACCCTGCACGTGTGCATCTCTGCGGTATCCTGCAAATACCCTCTAGGGAGCAACCCTCGGATTTCTGTGGGTTCTCCAACCCCCAGCCTCCGACCCCTCCGACTCACCCCCCCGGGCCACCCCTTTCTGAGCCACACTCTTTCCACCCGTGCTCGTCTATGCACTCAGACCCCTTCAAAGTCTCCCTCCCCCCTCTCTTTCTCTCTCTCTCTCTCTCTCCTTTTCTCGGCAGGGCTTGCGGGGGATGATAGGGGATGATGTTTTTAAAACCGACGTCAAAAGGCCCCCGCTCTTCCCCCCCGTGAATTCGATTTTCTGACTGCGACCCCTGACCGACTTTTTTCTCCCATTTCCACGGGACCGTTTGATCGCATAATCGTTCACGCAAAAAGCGTTAAACACTCAACTGCCGCCGGCCGCATGAATTGTCAATTTTGCTTCTGCTTTGGAAATTCTTTCTGAAATTCATGGTAGCCGCGAGCTTTGTTTCCGCTCACAGTAGATTTCGTTCAAAGAGCACTTCATTGAAATTTTATTGAAAATATATAAATACTTAAGTCAATTTTTTTCGTAATAAAAATAAAATAATTAAATCGCAATATGTACGTAAATAATCGATAGATTGCTTGGTTTTACGTATTGTGTGTAGCATTAAGATTGCTCCGGCGAAGAATTTCATCGATTCTACGGGGTGTGCGTTTTATTTGCAGTTGTTGGGCGGTGCTTGCTTCAGCCACGGCCCTTATACGTTCTACAAGGCGGTGCGGATAGGGAACGGTCGCGTCCTCCGTCTGGGCAGTTTCTTCCTGACGAAACTCTGGAGCGATGCCGACCTCGTCAGCATCGGGGAACTCCAGCTGCTCTGGATGGATAACCGGGGCCCTAATCAGCCCTTGGCCTCCCTACGACTGTACTTCTTGCCGGAGAACACGCCGGACGGCCGAAGGGATACACACGGAGAGGTGAGTGTCAGCGATTTTCTTTACAATACAAAATTACACACGACACCCTATTCATATTTGCACCTGGCACCAGACATCCCTGAAGCTTGACGTTCAAGGTTTTTTCGTATTTAACATAGAATTCTAATTAACGTAATCACTGACTCGATTTCGTCGAGGTAGTGATTTATGGCACTTTGAGAAGTAAGCGACTCAAATCTTGAAGCTACGAATGAAAAACTTTTGAGATCCGCCAACGATCTCGGCTAACGACCGGCCGAGGGTCGATTCGAGAAGCTCGGAAAGCGCTAACCGGGCAAACGCGCCGAGAAACAACTTTTGCTACTCTACATCCCCCCGAATTAACCCGACCGCCCTTCGCATTTTATCGAACGTAATCGGTTCCCGCTAATCGCGTGCGTGCCGCGCAAACGGCGGAGGGAAAAAGCTTGTGCGGCGAAAAAAACGAAGAAGAAGGAAAGGATTCGTGCCCGGGCAGCACAACAGCTGTACTCGCCGAGGGTGGGTTCGTGGCTCGGAAAAGGGGGTGGAAACGTTGTCTTATAGAGACGCCGGTCGCTCTTATCGCCCTGAACCCTTTCCCAACCCTATCTCACTCTTTCACTTCCTCTTACCTCCTCACCTTCCTCCCTTTCTTCCATCCGGCACCTTTTCCTCACCCTCCTACCCCCGCGCCTCTTTTATCACCCACCCTGCGCTCAGATTCGGTCGCGTGCTCCGGGAATTACTTCTGATTGCTACTTTTTTGCTCGCTAACCCGGAAAAACGACAAGGTAACGCGAACGAAACCGAAGGACAACTGAACCGGCTTACGTCTACCTTGCTACCTATTGTCCTTTAACTCCATCTTCGACTACATACACGAATTCAGCTCATCCCCGAAATCCGCGGTACCGACGAAAAATTGCTCGCCGTCCTCGCCGAGAAGCTCCGTCGGCAAAACGGGCGCAACAAACAAAGCCGTAAATTCTTCCCACCACCTACATCTGTCCACCCCCTCTCTCGCAACCTATTTCCACCCCCGCCGCGGAATAAATTAAAAGCGGAGACACCCTGCAGCTGTCGGCTGAAAACCGTTCGCCTCGATAGTCAAGATGAATCGAACTTTCCATTCAGCCGAGTTCATCAATCACGTCAATTACACGCGACACAGTCGATTCGCGATAACTTCGGGCCGATGGGAGAAGAAAATGAGGCGAGAGTCGCTTTCCCTCTCTATCTATCTCCCCTCTCCCTGCCCTCCCCCTCTCCAAGGATTCCTTCGTCGCTCGTACACTCTCCGGCTCGTTCGCTCTCCCTCTTCCTTTTGCCTACGACAAATCGAACGTGATAAATCAGTATCGCTCCCCGCCGCGACGGTACTTCCTGTCGCTTTATTAGCCCGTAATTGTTTGGCCGAGTAATGCTCGATCGTCGGCCATTACCGACGTCTGCGGTCTTGTGCCGTCGTCGCTGAATCGAGAGCGTTAAGATATCGGAACTTTTATGCCCGACGCCTGATTGAATGCTCTGGCGAGCGTTAGCGAACTTCTCGGCTTCGCTACCGGCTGCGAACGGTTTTTCTAAACGCTCGCCGACTGTTAGTCATTGGCGTTTTTCCGCGGAAGGATGACTGGAACATTGTCACTTCCGCATAATCCTGGCCTTCGGGGCCAGCCTCCGCCAGGCCGTTTACCGTTAAGCGCTTATTGATATTATCAAGGTAGCCGGCGGCGGTGCTGTTCTACCGGTGTAACACTAGCTTGCCTATCGGCCGAGTCTGATTCATCGGCGAGAGTCCAAGGAGTCCGAGGGGTCTGTTTCGGAATCGATCGGGGAAAAAGAAGCGGAGTCCGGAATGATTTTAGCGGAAAGCGAGCATCGCGTGAATCCGGTTAACGGAGATCATTGCGAGCGTGGCAAATATATTTAGTAATGCCGCGGAATGCGGACCGCGTGCCAGTGTATGAATCCTCCATGGCACTTGTCGCGTATAGACAGGAGGCCATATTAGTGCGTGTACTAGTATATAGCCGGGGCGTGTATCGTCGTATTTCGAGGTGTGCACGCCAGACGTACACACTGAGTGCGCGCGCGCGCGCGTGCGCTCCGGCCGCTGTGATTGAGTTAACATTAATTGCGTGCCAATCACTCGTCGGTTTTGGGAATTATACCGGGCCGCGCGGCGCCATTAATGTAATTGGAATTTACCTTTGTGGTCTACGCAATTTCGTGCGAGCGTAGGGGGGCATCTAGCCGCGTCTAATTCCGACGCCTGTTTCTGCCTGCGAACGACCCTTTTTCCTCCGACCCTCCGCCCTCTTATACCTCGGATCGTAATGCAAATTCGAAACGACCCGATTTCTAATTGGTCCTTGACTCTCGATGACCGCACATGATCGTTCACGAGTCACGACTCGATTTCCTTTCCTTGCTTGCAATTTTAACGAAGGCGGCCTCGCGCTTCGCGGAAAAGCTGTTAGAGGGGAGGGTTCGTTTTTTTTTCTAATCGCCCTCGCGGCAGATCAATACGCGAGTACAACGGCCTGTGACACGGTTCCGCTATTTACACGCTCGGCAATTACTGTCCGCGCGGAGGCCGAACTTATCGGGACGGGCGAAGTTTCGTTTGAAGCGCGCTCGCGCGCGCGCGCGCGCAAGAGCGCACGGATTCGTTGATCGTGTCTGTTGGCCGACCGGTTTGTTAAGATGCTTGCCAACGATAGGAGGCTGTCACTGATAAAACGCTCGCCGGGCGAAATAATTGCATTAAATAGAATTCATGCGCGGAGCAAAATGTTCAGCTAATTGAGAAGTTTATTTTTGCAAGCGGCGACAGGAAAACATTTTGTCCTGAGGTTGCGATTGATTTTTCCCTTATTTTATCGCTGATGTCGATTTTTTCTTTTCCGTTATTGCTGGATTTAAAATTGGAGCAAAAACAGAAATTTCCTTCGTCATAAAGTATTGATGAGGATCGTGACCACGTTACTTTTTGTAATAATATATTCTGCGACGCATATTTGAATTTCTGCTTAATCGAAAATTTTGCTAATCATCCTCATATTTATACCGCTTCGCTATTCCTTATTTTCTGTCCCCTGAAATGAATCGAATGACAATAAACGATTCGTATAATGAAATAATATGTTAAAACGGCTTCGTTCTTATTACGACTACGGCCACTCTAACAATGACCGACACTTTATATCGATAGTGATAATTTATCGACCGGCGCGATATCGTTAGTTATCGCCCGTAATAACAATAAGTTACATAAATACGATAATCTATCGACAACGACATTACATAATGCATCCATAGGAATAATTCAGCGGGCATCGGATCCGTTAATATGTATTCTTCGTGATTCGATGTTCGGCAAGCGCGATTGTATTTTCGCTCGACGTCTGTTTTCCTGTGACATTTAAAATGACAAAAGAACTTCATGCCGAATGCCCAATGAACGACGTGAAATCCGATTGTCGATACTCGACAGAAGGGAGGCGGGAGAGAGGACCAGAGAGAGACAGAGTGAAAGAGAGAGAAGGGTGACGGACGAAAGGTAGAAAAGGTAGAAAAGGTAGAAAAGGTAGAAAAGGTAGAAAGAGAAAGGTACGAAGAGACTGGCCGGTCCCAGGTAGTCAATAATTGATACGGCAAAAATTGGTGCAGCGTGTTAAACTCCGTGAAAATGACCGGGGGTGTATAGGCGAAGGCGCATTGATTTATCCCGAGGCTGTAACGCGAATAGAATGTCAATACAGCGTCCGATAAGCGAGAGTCGATTGCTAGGCGGACACGCCGCTGGAATAACTTATTTCGTTAGTGCCTCGGATACAGGTGCCAAGCGGTCTTGCTCATACACGATTTACAAATCCTGTCGCTGAATAAGAGTCGATTAAGTCGAGGAGAAGAGGCGCGCGTCCGATCCGAGGCAATCAACAATTTTTCATCCCGCGCCGATCCCCGATATAAGGAGAGCGGCCTTATATTTCGGTCGATTCGAAGTTAAGTAAGGCAGAATAGGCCGATTAATTATTCGAGCGCGATTACATGCGGCAGGTACGAGGGCAGTCCGGCTCGGAATGCAGACTCCCCGCGCGCGCCACCACTTTTCATATACATTCTCATGCCATTCTCATGCATTCTCATACATTCTCATACATTCTCATACATTCCCATACATTCCCGCGCGGTCTCATACGTCGTCGGGTCGGGAGCGTATATACAACGAGGCAGCCTGCCGTCGCTAACGTATGCAAACGCGCGGTCTTTATCAGTCACGACACTCGGGCGACGATCGCACTTCGAAGAAGAGAAGGAGGAAGGAAGACGGTCGTTGTTTGCATTTATGGCCTCCTCCGTATTATGATGACTATGATATAGAGTGCAGGATGTTATTTGAAACATGTTGGATTCAAGGTTTTAACGTTTGACGGGGCCGGCAATTTATGCGAGTGCATAAATTCAACTTTCGCGTGCGTTGTTTTACGTTTCTGTACGAGGCATGTTAATGCGATAGGTATACTGTATTACATTATATTACGCCGCGCCGTAATCGTATCGTATTATACGTACCTGTATGCCGTGGTCAGGTAGTTGCGCGACGTAATGTATCCTCGCAATCAAGTCGTCGCGTACGCAAACATTTCTGGCCGAAAAATAAAATTCTCTGCCTCTGCCCGGCAGAGAATTTTCGACGGCGGCACTTTTTCGACTGACAACGGATGGAGGGAGTCGTAGACCAAAAATTGATCCATCCCTTTGCTTTTGCGGGGCGTCTCTACGTTCGCTCAACCAGTTTTCCCTTTTGTCACATTACAAACCGTTCCGTCATCTTCTGCCTCGCTCGATAGAATAATTCAATGTTCTAAATAAAACTGCGGGAACTGGCAGGCGAGCGCGCGCGCTTGTTGTGTTCGCTGGCCGCTTCTGGTTGGAGGGAACGGAGGAGAAGAATTGGCTGGCGGGTGAACGTACCCTTAAGCCTGTCCTACAGTGCAAAATCATATGATTAAAACGGGTCCTGTGTAGGGAACCAAATGCTTTGCCTCAAATGATTGTTTCATTCTGGTCGTCGATTTCTGGCGCGTTTGACTGATTTTTCTCGATGATCAAATATGGGGATGATAGAGTGGCTTATTGGCTCAATCAGTTAATTAACACACAGAATGTAGAGAGAATTTTTGAAATTCTTTCATACGCACAAAAGCGAGTTAATATTACAGAATGTACATTGCAATGTATTTTAAGTCGATTTCCTGGCAACTCTGTTTTTTTCGTTAATAACTAAAAATGAATAATCAATAATTAAGCGCAGTTCAATCAAATTTTCTTCTTACTTCCCGTCATTAAACTCGACAATAACGGCATTCAGTTTAAATGCGACAATTTACATAAACTATTTAAAATGTCCAGAGTCGATCAAGCGCTTTATCGATAAAACGTGGAAAAAAAAAGGTGGACTGAAAAAGCAGAATTAACCGACCCGGCCAACGACCGACTCAAATATGAAACGTTTCGATGAAGATAATTTAATTGAGCGGCGAGCATCAAGAGCGACGGACAACTCGAATAACTCGTTTCGGATTCAAAGCCAAAAAGGGGGTCGGGATCGATACGCCGCGCGAGGGAGAGTTGTCTTCCATTGAGGAGACGACTTACGTAATACTCGCGTGCCTCGTCCGGTCTCCTCTCCTTAACTTACCCACACCCCTGCCTGCGGAACTTTAAGAAAGTGTTTTCTGCAAAAGTTCCCGTCCGACCGGCCCGAAGCCCCACCCCCACTACTCCGCCGAAACGTACGATGAAAACATTTTCGTTCTAGATGGCGACGTTGATTTGATTAGCTCGCTACTCACCGCCCATTCCGTTTTTCTCTCTCTACCCGTAAAATGCAACGTAAAATGAGAATTTCCGTCGTGCCGTACACGCGTGTAATTACAGTAGAACTGTGACAGTTCTACTCTTATAACGTAACGCGCTTGAAATTTTTGTTATGCCAGCAGCTCATTTTTCCGGTTCTATGCATTGGAACAGTTTCCCTCTGCCAAACAGTGTACGTAAGCTATCGATTTAGGACAGAATATACGTATCATTATCGCATCGCGCGAAGTAGTCGCAACATATTCATCGCGCTCGCTGAATTTCCATTATACGGAAGTCCTACCGTACATGCGCGGTAAAGTACGCGCAGTTAATTATTCCTCATTAGGAAGATGAGCTTACACAGTTTTCCGTTCGGATCCCACTTTTTTCCGCAAGCCGCGTGTACCGAATAGTTAACGGAATCGAATAACTCGTTGGGTGAGTCGTAAAGAGGGTGGGTGGAAATTTCGACAGTTCGCAATAACGGGTCGGTACGGATGCGAAGCTATCGGCGGCACGACTTCTCGCGTGTAACTCTATAACTTTTGCCGCTCGCTCCTTAACGCCCGCGCCTCCTTTCGTTTCTTCACTCTTACTCTCCGGCGCGAGTCGCGGCTCGTAAACCTCAAAGGAGCTCGTAGATCGATCTGTTTACGAGGCTTTTACAGTGCGGATATGAAGTTTTAGCGGCGGTAATTCGAGGCAGCCAGTTTCCTGCCAATCGATTCGGTCTAGGGTAATATTCACTCCCCCACCTCCCCGCACCTCCTCCTCCCCACCTGCCCACCTCCCACATCCATTTCTGCCGACGTTCGTCAGGCGAGCTCTAGCCTGCATTATGCCGTTCGACTCTAACGTTTCATTAGCGACTTTGTCGCGTGTCCGTTTTCCATTTCAAACAACTCGACACTATTCGCCGTATGCGTCAAACGTCCGACCCGGTATGTATATATATATATATATAGCACCGCCGCGCCGTAAATACGTCATGCGTTTTTACACATTTTATTGAGCACGGATTGCGGAGGAGGCCGGTGGGAAAAGTCTTTATTTATTTTTACCACTCTTATCCGTTTGTCAAACGAAATGCGCTCGGCTGATGAATGCCGACTGTTTTTAGAGCATTGTCGAGTGCGTAATTAAAGGTCCCTTTCTTTTTTGTCTTCGGATCTGTCCTCGTTTCCGACCTACCTCTTTCTCTCGCTCTCGCTCCCGCGCGCTCGCGCTATAGGCGTTCAGGGGGTGGATTTATGCTAATACATTCAGCGGCACTTCTCCGTGTGCTTTGGCATGATAGGTACATCAAAATTGCCCGACGACGTTGTTGCACATGGTAGGCGAGTTGCGTAACCGGGAGCGCGGGCGCGCGCGCGCGCGAGGGGAAACTCGAAGATTGGAAGTGGGGTATTATCATATTTTGCGGGGAAATAATACGGCTTCCAGCTGCAATACCGAAAATTCGTTTCGGGCGCAGCGCGAGTGGGGTACTTGACCGACGTTAAAATCGACGATTCTCGAAAACGATAATGCCCGCTAATGCTACTATATTGTCCGGAGGCAAAATTACTGTTTATTCGCCTGACTGTGTATGCATCTTTTATGCGCCATCTCGCGATATTCGCTTAGGCCCCGATGTGAGCCAAGGTCTTCCATATTCCTACCTCCCACCCCTCCTGATAAAATCCGAAATGTTTCGCAGGAAACTTTACCACGGAAATTTAGAGCCTCCTTGACCCCCGCCGACGCCATTGCGCTCGATGTTTCATGAAACGTAATACGGCCGTTTCGAACCATCGGGACACACCGGCGTAGCCATTCAATTTCCGCATTTCGTCCGCCGTTTAAACTAATTAACAATCTCCTTCTGTGCCTCCAGCGGGCCAATTAATTGTCCTGCTAATTAAAAAAAATGACCGCTCCCAATTAACGTCCAAGTTAATGCTGATTACAACTTCTATGAGCCTAATTAAATATCATCCTCGACATTGATAAGCTCAAGCAAATTGTCTATCGCGGTTTCAATCGTACAGCGAATGTAAACTTGGAATTTCACTCGGAATTTATTGTCGGTGAAATCAAGATTATGAAGAGTGCAAATATTTTTACGCGCTACATAAAAAGTAGAATAAATTACGTAGATATACGCGGAGCTACAGTGGCAGTCTTTACTCATTTGCTCAAATCGGAGTGGGAAGTATTCTAATCGTACTTTACTTCCGTACGTGAACGAAAACGAAAAATGTGGAATAAGTGACGCGGCGCGAGGATTATTTCGCTGGATGCGAGATTAAAGGATGCGAATCCCGATGGCCGAGGCGTCTTCCAATCAATCTCCTTTCGCGAAAAGCAACCGCATCGTCCAGCTTTCAGCCGAGGGCGTAATAATTCATCGTTGGGGTCCGGTCTTTTCCGGTGTGCCAACTTGTCAGCTGACGCGGCCGGACAGATTATCGGGACCATTAATTATCGAAGACGTGACGCCGCGTCGCACTTCTCTCCCCCTCTGTTCTCTGCCCCCCCCCCCTCTTTCGTTTCTATCCCTCTCTTTCGCCCCTCTTCAGCCACCCTCAGCTTCCACTCGTCGCCGTTAACTTGCCGATTGAAACAATCGGCTCGATTCGATGCCGATAAGATCTTCGAACGAATCCCACTCCTTCCACTCGACCCATTCGAGATGGAGCTAATTTCTTCGGGAACGGCAATGTTCGAATATTCTGTCCTGCAATTAACCATCCGCGTCCTTAATTGTCAACGTGATTATCAATCTTCGAACTTTGGGACCGCTGACAACGCTTTTGAAATATTCGTGTACAGATCGGAATTTTTGTTACTTTTCCACCTTGCCCGGTGGAACTTTTAATCTACAATTTTCGAATCTTCGTAGATCCAGCGAGTTGGGGGTGGCGTGTCTTCGGGAAGATAGTCACTGGGAGCAGGGTGTCATGATTGTCGTGGCGCAGACTGCGCTGTGTGCGCGCGCGCGCGCCGGCTGCATTCCGGCAGGGTCGTAACGCTAGGTAAACTCGCGTCAAGTTTATGCTAATAGATAAAAGCCTCTACTTTCCGGAAATGTTCCCCCCCCCCCGGCGGGGGGAAGCCACCCCCTACTGGGGCAGCTTGAATGCATACAATACGCGAATGACGCGAGCTCGAGGTAATATCTTTTAGATGCGTGCCTAAGATACGGGCCTACCCGTTATAATTCAATTCTGGCCGGACGACTCAGTTTTCGTCGCTGACTCAGCCGCATTTTAAATATTCACGAACGTACGAGCTTATAAATTTATGGATTATTTAAATTCCCTCTCTTCAGATTAATATCAGCTGCCGCTATATCGGGTGGCGATTGTTTGCCGGCGATAAAACTAAAAGCGACATCGAACGCATTCAATTCCCAAGATTAGCCCCGGAACAAACGTTAATCTGCATAAACGATTATAAGAAAGGATCGGATGGTAATATTGTTATTACCGGCCGCGGTGGGAGAAAGGTGGGGGCAAACAAAAGGATAAATCCTTTCTCGTTTCAATTAACAGGTAATAATCCGAACTAAACTCACCCCACTCCGTTGTCGGAGTAATTCGAGGACAATATCGGAGTTCCGATAATCCACCTCCGGTCGATCGGTCACTCGTCACAATTAAAAACCATTGAAACTGACCCCCGCCATCCCTCAGTTTTTCGACTTCCCACGGGACAGTCAGCGGAGGGGTGGGTGAGAAGAAAAGAATTTCTCGGCTCGCTCCGGAGCGTGCGAAATGCTCGAATCAACCGAATAAAGGCCAATTTCCTCGTCGAGCCACCCTCTTCAACCCTCCCATCAACCCCCCATCAACCCCCTAGCGAACTCTGCCCACTATCGCCGTCTTCCTCCCGCTATCGGCATTTATTGGGCATTAGGCATTCGAGTGGATTTATGCGAATGCAGTTCCGCATGTGCTCCGTCGTGATACACACCGACGGAAGATTGTGGTCGTGACATGAAACCAGGGTTCGCCCACGTTGGTGTGCGTGCGCAACGGCGACGAGAGTCGACCACCGAGCCGTTTTACTTGTAGTGAAATACCTTCCTCTCTACCTGGCCGTACATACGTGTATGTGTACGTGTGCCAGAGTGTGTGTGCGTGTGGCTCCGTCGCATGCTTGCGCGCGCGCGCGCGCGCGCTCTCGTCTGCCATCCAGGTATGTGTGACACTGTACAGAACGGCCCGGTGCAACTGGAATCACTTGAATAACTTCCTAAGTATTGATTGTGGCGAAAATTGCAGGAACGAAAACTGCATCCATGGCAAACGGCGTACGTACGTGTCGAGAAAATATTTCCCAATCCAGCCGATTGCGTCGATAAAGAATCAGTTTTGGACTATTCCACGGATTTTGCCCGAATCGTGAATTCTGGGATTAGACGGCGCGCAGTGAGACCCTGTGTACGGTTACACGCTGTAAACTTCGCGTTATGCGCGATTGTAATAGACACTATTACAGGCATCGCTAATGCCACCCTCGGCGCGACTGGTGTGAGTGCGTGGGCGCGTGTGTGTATCATATGTACGTCGGTAAACACTGTCGCGCGTACAATTACAGACACTTTCGCCGCGTCGGTGTAGGGACAGTGGAACACAGTTACATCGGACTTATATCCACGAGTCTGTGTTGGTACGTTGCCGACGTCCTCTCTGCAGAGAGAGAGCATGGTTGGCATGGTTGGCAGTGGGACCTGTGGGGATGGGAGCAGTACGGGGGTTGAAGGGGATGAAAGTGGGTGGTCGGTAAAGGGGGGGGGATGGCTCGGCAGGGGTGGGAGGTGACGAAGAGGGAGAGTTTGGTAGGGGTAACTTGTGAGGACTAGTGCGAGTGGGACGGAGAAGCTGAGATTGGAAGAGTGAGCGTGAGCGTGAGAGAGAGAGAGAGAGAGAGAGAGAGAGAGAGAGAGAGAGAGGGAGAGAGGAAGAGAGTGACGAACAGAAAGGGAGGGAACAGACCCAGAATGGCAGGGGTTGAACAGAGACAGCCAGTGAAGGGTGAATCGTGGTGGCAGGAGAAAGACAGCCTCTAGGCGAGAAAGAAACGGAGCGAAAGGAGAGGAGAGAGAGTGGAGTGCGAGAGAATGGGAGAGAATGGCGGAGAATGAGAGAGAGATAGAGAGGGCGAATCAGTGTTATTGGTTTTTGTTGCGCATGCCTACTGCCGGCGCCAATCTGGCGAATTATTAGCCAAGTTTAACCGGCCAGAGGTGAGATAGATTATGACAGGACCTGGCAATTTAATACCGTACACCCGCTCAACCCCCCCCCCCCCCCCCCCACCCTGACACGACCTTTTCGTTTCATCCATCTTTATATCTATGAACTATGGAAACGGAAAATAAAAAAGTCCGCCGGACGCGGCTGTCGGAACCTTTCACCCCCCCGCCCGCCATTAAAAGGTATTAATAAATTCGACAGGAGAGTCGATAAACAAGTTCTATTCGCGATCGATCGATTAACCGACACCTACACGCTCTCTCTGTATTTGCCTCAAAAATTCTATACGCCGGCCGGATGATTATTATCCGCAATATTTTTCGACTATGGCGGTGGCCTCTCTCTCCCTTCGATTTTGTCGGCTGTTTTTACGTTCGCGTGAAAAATGAAGTTCGCCGAGCGGGGTGGGGAGGGTTGGAAAAATCCGGGGGACGCGCGCTCGACGATCGCGTCAAATATTCAATTACCGCGCAACATCGATGTAAAAGCAGCGCGAATGAATGTGGACGAGGCCATAAAGGACGGGGAAAGAGGACTAGGGGAGGGGGGTGGTGGGGGGAGAGAACCTTGAGAGGAAAGGTGGCTGTAACTTCTCGGCGCCGGGGGGCAGGGGCAAAGCTGAATAGTCAAGTCGATATAACATAAAATCCTCTCTGCCCCCCCCCCCCCACCCCTCACCCCGCCGCCGTTCTCCTCCCCCAGGAATGAGAGGCAATTCGAAAGAGAAATGTATTTGGGGAACGCGACTTTTCGCAAATCGCATTTCGTCTCCGCATTTTTGCCTCTCCTGCCCCGCTCACGAAACGCCTCGGCAACACAAATAATTGAGCCGTTTATTTTGAAAGTGGCCTAACTCCATTTATCTTCAAATCGAGATATTTAAGGGTTTGCGTTTCAATGAATTTAAAAATATACGTATACGATACTAATGAGTTATACTGCTTAAGTGTATCTAAGGGTGTTAAATTTATACTTCCGATTAAAATAGTCGCAATTATTAGGTGAATAATATGCGTTTTCTTATCAAGAATGGAGTTAGGCCACTTTCAAAATTAACAACCAGATTCGTTATAGATTTGAAGGTACCCAAGTCCATTCAACATAATTTAAGATGCTTCAAATTGAAAAAAAACAACTCAATTTATTTGATATACAAGCCGTTTATTTTGAAAGTAACATAAGTGTATTTATGTTCGAATCGAGATATTAAAGGGTTTACGTTGGATTAAATTTAACCCATTATCCGCCAATGTCCCATTTTTGGGGCACATGTTTAAATTGTTTTCTTTTAATAACTGCAACTTTTAAATGTACAGTTAAATACAGTTAAATTCATTTTTTATTTTTGTATTGCGGCGGGTAATGGGTTAATAACATGGGTAACAGATAACATAGTATAATAATGTTTTTGGGTTTCTAAGGGCACCAAATGTATCACCCCAAATAGAATAACTAACATTATTTAGGAAATAATATGTTTTTGATGGCTATGAATGGACTTACGTAATTTTTCAAATGAATGACCTTTTCAATTCTTCAGGAAACATGAGTTTATAGGAGAAGTAAATTTTCATTGATATCAAAATAAATATATACCTTATGTTATAAAATCAAAAAAATATTAATTTATATTCTTTGTCAAATAATGTTTACATTAAAATTAATATTGTTTTATTAATGATTATTCAATCTACTCCCGTTTGTGTATGCAGGAGGGATATAAAATAACTATGGTGTGCAGATGGTGTATAATGTCCCTTATCCCATCCCTTCGCATCCCATCCCTTATTTTAGTATATTCAATATTCTTATACAATTCTTTTGCAATTTAATTGGTGATAAACAAATTATTAACAAATCGTTGAAAATTACAAGGATACGCCGGAACACCCGTATGAATCCCTTAGCGGATCGAAAGTGAGGTTGAAATAATATTGTTTATAATAAATTCATTACACACTGATAATTCAACTGCTGTCTTGATAATTAAACATAAACATAAACTGTGAGCTAGTACAATTTTAGTGCATAATATTTGCCATACTCATTTGAAACTCTCACAATAGGAGTTAGGCCACTTTCAAAATGAACTTTTTTATCACTTCATTAATCAGCAAACTTTCGTGTTGCAAGATCTTAATGATTTTAAACATATTGGTAAAAATTTGTTTCACAATCAAAAGATCATGTAAGAATGTAACAATCAAAGTAGCTAACTCAATTTTTTTGGAAAATGGAGTTAGGCCACTTTCAAAATAAACGGCTCAATTCAATTAGCGAACAAAACGGCCGAACGCGACAGCTGCAGTGTCGTAGTTCGATTTGTTAACGAGCCGCATTATCGCTGAGTTATGTACATATTTCCCTTCGTTTTCGTTGGCGCTCGAAACGTAATGCATGGAAAGACGATCGGTTTCGTTCCTGCCTTGCAGTCAAACATAAACTGGTATGAAAGAAAATATACACACCGCGTGTAAGAATGGGATTATTAACGCGGGGTCGCTGCCGGTCACTTCGACGCGTTCCAGAAACCTACTGTCATGTGTGCCAGGCAACGAAAACGGGCCTCGGCGCGAAACAAGGGCGTCAATATAATATAAAGGTAAATCCTCATACGTCGTTATAAAGTCCGACTTGGGTTCCGTTGTGTCCACCGTGTATTCCCGCGGTAAGTAAACCGAGAAGGAAAGTGTCGCCGCCACTGACCAGCCCACAAATCCCTCGCACACCATCCAGCCAGGCCGTGTAAACGGTCGGCCCAGGTAAACACTCACACACGGCTGACATAAAACACAGGCAGAGAGCAGCGCGCCTTAGCATCTGCTTCAAGTTTGCGGGCGCGCGCGCGCGCGCACTCTCGCTCTCGCACACGGATTCCTGACACACGGACAGGGGCGATGTCTCTTTGTCGGTTGATGCCACCCCTTCTACTCCGATTCTCCCCTCCCGCCCTCCCCCGCGCGCGAGCTTCAGTCGATCGTTCGAGCGCACTATTGTGCCACGATCGTTTAAAGGTTAATGTTACTCGCCGAACAAGAAGCTTTTTGTTGCAGTTTTTGTCGCTCGCGCTGACGCTGTGCGTAATATCCTTCGCCGTTCTTTGTCGTCTATGGCCCCGTCGTCCTCTTTTTACCTTTTTTTTTTTTGCCTCTAACCCTCCCGCCCCTCCTGTGCGAGTCCGAAGGACGCCCCGCCGATTTCAGATTCGAACCCATTCAGGCGCCGAATTAATCGACTTCGCGAGACGGATGGAGAGCCCTCTCCCTCTCTCTCTTCGGAGTCAAGTTAAATGTATTCGATTATGTAATCGTGAAATTTCGGAGAGCTCGGCGGCTGACGTTAAATACAAAATGAAGGAGGATCGTTTTAGGCGAGTGGCGGCAGTTCGCTGGCAAAGTTGA
Source organism: Anoplius nigerrimus (assembly GCA_914767735.1). Lineage (NCBI taxonomy): Eukaryota > Metazoa > Arthropoda > Insecta > Hymenoptera > Pompilidae > Anoplius > Anoplius nigerrimus. The sequence continues at coordinate 4,880,667 of OU612077.1, forward strand.
GGGACTCGAATGGTTGGACGTAGCAAGTGGGTCAAAATGATTTGTCCGATTTCTGTTGATAATGACTTTTCGAATTGTCGAACGTTCCATTTCTTGAGAGTTCAAAATTACTTTTTCGTCCTGCGACAGTCATGACTTTTCGGTCAGTGGAACTTTTTTCCGTTTTGACATTTTACTTGGGGGCGAGATTCGATTGCTGATCAATATACAACTAATTGTTTCTCAGTATGGTTGACATCGATGTAACGAGTTACATACAAATATGTCCAAGGACGCAGAGTTGCAAATAGAAATTAATCTGATGATGTAGGATAGGGGAAAGACGTAGGATTGCGCGCTAAATTGAAATATGAATATATAAATTAGCGACGGTTGGCACCTTCCCCTTGGCTCCGGGATTGTTTCTCACCCCACCCTTGACGGGCGACGTCGACGGTGAACCTTTGACCCCGATACCAGTAATATCGTGTCCCCGTACGCCGATAGCGCGTTTCCATTTCGTTCCCAGAAACTCGAACTTTCCGTCTTTCCACTTCGGATCGAAGGAATTGTTGCGGAACTTCGCCGTCAACCTAAGCATATGTATCTCTCTCTATCCCTCCCTCACCTTGCGCGCGCGCGTAAGTGCTGAAAGTTCGTTGGGCTGAGTGGCACTGTTTGCGAGAACAAGATTGCTACGAATCTTTTAACAGTATGCAGAATCGATCGGCGGCTCTCGGAGTTGATTAAAAATTCTTTCGCCGTCCGACCCCCACCCCCTCTCTCAACCCCTACGCCACCCCGTTATGCCCCCGTTATATTCCGTTATATTCTATTATATGCTATTGTGCCACCATTATAATCGGCAGCGTCGAAATTTCGCTGCCCATTTGTACGTAGCCCGCTGATTGCCGTTAAACATTTACTTGAACATTGATTGCGACTCGCGGGCGTCGTTCTCGTTTGATTATATCCTCCTCCTCCCCCCACCCTCCCCCTCCTTCGGTCTCCTCTTGCTTCTACCCTGTGAAACTTGCCTTACCGTCGCTCGTCGACGCTGTAAATATACAGAGTTTAAACATTGAGCGCTCGCGCGCGCGCGTATTATGAAGTACGTATACTAAAGTGGAGTATACACGGTGTATGAGGTCTATGCAATTTAGAACAATAACGGCAAAGTTTCCGCGGCGTCCCTGAATGGCTCAATTTTCGAAGTTTCCCCCGTGAGCGCGGCATTGTAAAAGACGAATATTGCTTCGCTTTGCCCCGATTCGTTTTGTATTCAGCCCCGAGCTCGTTACGCAGGTTCAAAAGGTTCGTTATTTGGGAAAGAATCGATGTAATCGCCGGCGGCGATCAAAATTCTAATTCTGCTCCTTAAGCGAGAGGGGGAGAGGGGGGGAGGGTTGTAACTGAGAAGAGGTCGAAATTACATTAAATTCATCCTCCATAGAGCGAATATTTGACGAAGCGGTAAATAAACATCCGCAGTGTTGACTTAACCAGCGTCAACCTCCGAAATGAAATTAAAGGTAAATTTTGAGTTTTTCCATGGAATGTAATTTAGATAAGTTGTTGACTGCGATGTAAATTGAAATGAATTGCCCGGTCGTTCTCTTCGGTCCTCTTCGCGCAAACATATTTAGTCATCGCTTACTCTTTTATTTCGGGTCGGAGTTGATACCGGTTAGAAAAATCTTATTAGTCAACGTCAGAGTGATATCTATGTTACTCGGCGACCGGAAATTGAATCAGCGAGCGAATACAGAGTCAACTGATTCTATGCAGAGATAAATTTGATTTTAGCAGGTGCCGCGTTATAAGTCGCGGTAAAAATCGGGCGGCCATTTTTCTGGCAACAATGCGCTCGCGCGCGCACTTGTCGGGCGTCGTGTCGTTCGTTAAATAATCAATTTCGGACTTTGTAATCCGGCAAACCGCCGGCAACGCGCTTTCCATTAGCGAGTAATGCGGAATAAATCAATGCCGGCCAGAGAGGGTGAGGAAGCGAAATGGGAGGGGGTGGAGGAGGGTAGGCGAGGGGGGGGGGGGGGTGGCTGGCGGTTGAATGTGCTTTTCGCTCGGCCGACGATTATCGAAAAGCATGGCCGGGAAACACGATTTTGCGAGACTCGGGAGCAAACAGTGCATACGATATGAACATGGCGCCAAAGCATGAAGAGAGAACAGAGAGAGAGAGAGAGAGACGGGCGAGAGAGAGAGAGAGAGAGAAAGGAAGAAAGTGGATGAAATAGAGAACCGAGGAGTGGAACATATAAATTGGAAACGCAAAATAAATGTTTTCGGTACGAACTTTGGCTCGGGGGGGAAAAAAAGGTACACATATCAATTTTCAGTATGTTCTGTCGTGTAACTTTGCCGGGAGTATTGATATTGTTGTCCCCGGCGAGTGTAGTACGCTAACGACAGGGGAAATACGGGAAATGCGCAGGGAGATGGTAGAGGGGGGTGTGGACTTTGGTCGCCACGGATATAAATTAATATAAATTCAATTTCGTCCATTTTGCTTGCACATCGAATTTCCTGTAACTAAATATCCCGACGCTTCATCGTTGCCATTATTTGTGAGAGCAATTTCAGAAAATAACTCGCCCGTTTACTGTACGGGATGAAAAGGGGTTGCTGCCGAAGGGTGGCTCCGGGGGGGTGAGGTCGGTGGAAAAGGGCAGAAGAGACAGAGAGAGATTTATTACGATGCCGGTGCATGAACGTAAATACGGAATAAGCTGAATCTATGGAAGGCTATTTATCTCGTCAAAAAAGTGAGGCCGAATAAACTCCAGATTGCAATCGGACGAAATTCCGTTCGGCCATAAAAGATGGCGATATTCTTTGTTCGCCAGAAATTTCGCTCGAACACGGCCGTCCCATTTTTCCCGCTCCCCCCTTTACTTCAACAATGCGAGCCGTCGAACTTTTCATTCTCGCAGAATATTTCAGCCGTGTATTTTGAAAGTGGCACGAGTCACTTTTCCAAGAAAATCGAGTTAGCTATTACATTAATTACCCTTCTACGTTAAAATGAAAATAGCTAAATGCCTCCTTTTCGAGAACATAGAGTGCCTCTGTGCCACTTTTGAAATGAGGGGCTCATTTTTTTCGGGAGACAATTTCGCTTCAAGAAAAAATTTAATTACCCTTTACATTCATTACGTTCTGAGCAAAAACACTGGGAACGGTTAAAGGTCACTTTTCCGAGAGCGAAGAGTCTTGTCACTTTCGAAGTGGGAAATTCATTTTTGAAAGAGGGTGGCGTCTTCGTTTAGCAAACTGATTACGCTTTAGGTTCGCGTACCTACCGGTGTGGAGGTTAGGCGAAGTGATAACAAATTCCCAGGGCTCTGTGTACTGCCGTGAAGCGTAGCCACCCTCATTCACCCCCTCTCTATCCGCAACTTCATCCCCTCCAGCCATGCCCGGCCACCCCTAACCCACCCCTTTCCCATCGGCCAAACACACTGCCGCCTACATTCTTCGATACGCCCGGCAATTTACTCTGCATATTATCGGCTGGCGAACACCTTCGACGGTTTAACGAACGTATTTCCACCGGTCTTTCAAAAGGCAAAGGAAGCATTTTCTAAACGATGTTTTCCCACGCTTCGCTCGTCGCGAATTTTCAACATTCAACTATGCATACGCGACGCGTTTCGGTTAATTAAAATTTCCCCAAAATCTCGTCTCGTCGGAAAAAATACGACTCACCGTAATGTCTGGAATTTTTTTAATGCCATCTAGTTGAAACGCAGCGTAAATGAATCATTCCGCGCGCGCGCGCACTATTCGTACCGGACGATGACGCGGTTTAAAAATAAATCTCTTGTGTCGACCGAAAGGGATACGGTATCGAGAATTTCTGTCAAGCTGGATGGGTGGGAATAAATAAAGAGAGAATCCCTTTCTCCCCCCTGTCTCTCTCTCGCTCTCGCGCCTCTCCTCATCTCGTTAAAACGAGAAGAGACGATTTCTGCGCGACGGAACGCGAAGATTGACGATTTAATTTAAGAATTCCCCATTCAGCGAGTTCCTCCACCGCTTCGTGGGAATACGTACATATACCATGAGTTCTGGGCGGCAGACAGAGAGGAGAGTCGCGAATTTTTCTCTCTCGTCCCTTCGTTCCCCCTCTCACTCCCGCTCGCCGTCCTTCCTACCTCCCCCCTCCACCGCCGCTCCCGCTGCGAAAGGAGGAAACGGTGTTCAGCCTTCACATTGGCTGGAAAGCCTTTGCCGAGTCGGAGGGAGCGAAAGATCGGCAGGCAAACAGAGAGAGAGAGAGATGATGGGATAAGAGGTGTGAGAAGGAAAGGACGAGTTTAAGAGAGAGAGAGAGACAGAGAGGAAGAGGGGGAGGTGGGATAGACGAAACGCGTGAGGGAGAGAGATAACGGAATGGGAGTGAGAGAATTTCAAGCGTCCACTTTTCAATACTCAAAGTTCACGCCTCCCCCCTCCCTGTGTTTGCATATCCCATAGAATCACCGAATCTGCGTTGGAAATTAGGCTTTCTTGATTTTCAATTTTTACCGACCAGCTGGCGGCCGATCATCGCGCAGACGAGTCGGGTGCCAATCTGTTTTTCCGCCAAATCTCGTAAATATCAATTCGCTTTCGCCGAAAATGGAATTTTCTCGCATCCCGGCCCTTCTTGTACGACAATTTTCATTCCACCCAGTATGCAGACAGTATGTCGGTCTTTTACTATTTCCCCTCCCGCTTCTCGCGTTTCTCTTTCTTTGTACACGCGCGCATACACACCGACGAGTACGTGTGTACGTGCACATGTAAGTATACGTCTCTGCATATATGTAAGTATATATATAAACGTATATACATTTATATGTGTATACGTATGTATGGCGTGCTTTACTTTTACTATTTCTCTCCCCGGCGTTTCTCTTTTCCCTCTCTGATACACACTTTGTCTCCCGCTACTTCTCCTGCCTTTCTTTTCTCGTTTTGCTTATACACCGCTTGCTCCTTTTATTCTTCCGCCCGCTTTTTCCTTCTTGCTCGCTCGCGTATTGTTTCGCTGTTTTACTTTTTCACTTCTGTTTTTCTTTCCACTTTGTACATCCTCGTCGTACCCTCCTTTATTTCTCTTGTAACTTTTCCTTCTCTCTCTCTCTTTCTCTCCCTTCCTCTCACCCTATCCAGCCCTCCTTCCCCTTCGCCCTACTCAGCGCGAATTCAGTCTTCATGCTGTACTACTTCTTTTTCAATCTTCAATATATTAACTTCCCTCTTCCACCGACCGGGCTTTATACGGATCCTCTCCCTTTGCGATTCTTATTGAAGGAGCAAAATTCCGAACAAACGTTGCGCATCCCCGTCGGCCGGGATCGATCGCCGTAATCAATAATCCCCAATTACAAGTAATCAGACAGTGTAAGGGGGGGGGACACAAACAATTATTCGTCGCATTACGCGCGGGAGCGTGCGAGCGCAGGGCAATAACAGTAGTTTGCCGGGTATAATTGCCGTTGACATCGTGCGTCGACGTGCATCAACCCTCCGCCACCTACCCCCACCCCCCTCCACCCGGCAAGTTTGCACCGGTACGAAAAGTCGTCGTCAAAGCCCCTCGACTGTCGGGCGCATAATGTGATATAAAATACACAATGCAAGAGAGAGAGAGAAAGAGAGAGAGGTAGGAGCATAAGCTGGAGAGAAAATACGTCGTGCCGAACTGTTGGCAGTGTAGGAGTGTCGAGTCTGACATCAGCTTGTATCCTGGCAGGGCGTATCCTGAGAGTGCAGGAGAGGGGGGTTGGGGAAAGAAGGATGGAATGGGCAGCCGAAATAGGGTAGAGAGAAACGGAGACAGGGCTGGGAGAGGGGTAGCGAGAGAGAGAGAGAGAGAGAGAGAGAGAGAGAGAGAGAAAGAGATAGAGAGAGGAGGGATAGAGGACGAGTAATTTTGCTTGCTACTGTACGTTACGTGTTTAGCTTGTATAGCCTGGGTGGGATTGGATAATTCTAATACACAGTGCGCCTGTGTGCAGTAACCTTTGACCAACTCCACAACTCTATGGACTCTCCCTGCCGGGGTGGAAATTGGTGGGGATTTCCCCCCTCCGTCCCCCCGCTACTCACCCCCTCTTTTCGGAATCCATCCCTTCCCCTTCCCAGCGCTTACCCCTACCAAAAGCGAGAACCTCCGTCCTTCTCGCCTTCCATCCGTCCCAACTTGATGGCTCTCGAGGTCTCCTTCTCTTTCTTTCCTGCCCCGGCCACGGACGGTGTATAGGGTGGAACGGAAATCGCGGGCAAAAAGAAATGCACACCGGAGTTCTAGTTCGGAGCATGCGGCGAGCGTATGGCGAGGAGGCACTGTGCTTATTTGCTTTGCATTCAGTGCCCAGTTAAATGCCTACTCCGACACTTTTCTACATTTTGAAAAGTATCCTCACAATATTATTTTATTTAACGCGTCAACACTAAATTGCGGATTTATATTACGTAACAGGAGATTTAACAGAATATTATCTCAATTTATATGAAGTAATTCGTGGCGGAATACACGAATTGAATGAAATTCTATTCGACCGCGCGTAAAGTAATTTATAACCCGAGAGTAAAGACAGGTTAGAAACGTTAAACTGACTTCGAGCGGGAGGGAAACGACGAACTGTGCGCCAACTCGTCGGAAGCTCAAAGACGAGAGCGGCGAGCATTCTGTGCGGCCGCGAAAGCTTTGTAAAAATCCTCGCTCGGCCGGGATGGAGGCTTGTGTGCGGCACGTCGAAATAACGAAATTTGGCGTGGCTCGGGCGCAAAAATCAGAGGTGCCCAACGAATTGTTGTAATATTTTTCTTCCTCTCTCGGGCCACAGTTGCGGCACGTCGATGTGTGCTGTAAGCGTGTGGCCACCCTGTAAAAGCCGCCGGGAGAGGTACGTGCACTCGCACGCGCGCGCGCGCGCGCACGCTGGCGTGCATACGTGCACACACGAGGCAAGCAGTGTAGCTCGCACACGCGCGGTTAGCAAAATGTTTGCTCGCCGTCCTGTGATAATTTAATGCCGCATCGATCGAACCTAACCCGCCGCTCAGTTCGAGGGGGGGGTGGGTGGGATTCGGGTGGGAGTGGGTTACGCCGTAAATTCGAGTTTTAAATAAGCGGCGCGTGCTAATGAAATTAGTGTAATAATTATCGCTCGCCGATCGGCGAACGGCTTTTGAGCCGTTTGCCTCTGATGTCCGGTTTATAAGTATTTCCACGGCAATTACCGCGATCATAAACGCGAATTTGCCCGTCGGGGAGTGGGAGGAGGGGGGCAGGATGTTGTAACGCATATTATTGATTCACTATGTTGGCCGAACGTTGCAGATAATTCGTCGGTTGATTATACATATTAGATTGCCCCGGCAGAGTTTCGCGTTACAGTTTAATATATTAGCCTCCGACGGGGCGGGTAAACCTTTGCGCCGATTAAATATCGGCGTAGGTCGATGACGACATAAAAAAAAGTTGACGTACGTGTACGGTCAGCGGCTGACGAGCATCATTTTTAATACCCACCACGATGTAATCAATTCGAGGCGAAACGTTACTTTTCGCGGAGACACATTTTAATTATTCGGGAAAACGTTCCATATTCATCCGTCCGCTCTGTAATCAGTAATAAATATTCAGGCAAATTAATGACGTCGCCGATGATTTTCATACGTGTAACGTGGGGAGAGCCGAAACAATTTGGAGGAATTTAAAAAAAAATCTAAAGGATCGGAGGACCGATCGTTTGAAACCTTTAGCGAAAGTATAATTCCGATCGGATTCGCGGTAATTCGCGCACGCGCTCGTGCTGGGCAAAAAGAGAATGAGAGTGGAAGGTAGCAGGGGAGGAGGGAGGATGAGAAGAGTGGATAGAGAAGGCTGAGAGAGGGGAGCGAAAGAGCGGAGGTGGGAGAGAGAGAGAGGAGTCTCTTCCCCGGTCGAAAATAAAATCGCGGTTTACGCCTATGGGGCTCGCCCTGTCGTCCATTAAAAGTCGTCGGCCCTTGTCTCCCTCCCGTGAGGAGCACAAAAACCAGAAAACGTAAAAGGCATGGCACTCGTTCGAAACCAGTTCACGCTCCGGGGGAAGCTGTTCGCGTCGCATCGTCGGAATGGGAGAGAGAGAGAGATAACGATAGCGGAGTGTACTTTGGCGAGAGACAAAGACGTCCGTCGCAAAGAAAGGGGGTTATGGAAAAAGGGAAAAAGTCGAGTTTGCATCCTCTCTCTCTCTCCTTCCTCTCTCTTTCGATCTGGTCGCTCAATCGCGGTCTGGGCTAATATTCCGATCGGCTATGACGCAATTTGACAGGCACGAGGATGATGTCCAGACTCCCAGGGCGCGTTCGGTGGCTTTTATCGATTTGATTTTCTTTCGCCCCCTGGCTTCCTACCCTTCGCCAGCCCCTTTTTATCCGACTCCCGCTTTGTGACGTCTGGCCGTCCGCTACTTTCCGCTTCTCTCTCTCTCTCTCTCTATATATATATATATATATATCTCTCTCTTGCTGTATCTCTTTACGCCAACGGGCAGAAGTAGCGTTTCGTATTACGCCGATATAAATATCCTCTGTGCCGTATCGCGGTAGCGGAATGAGTCCTCTTACTTATCGGGGATGTATTTTGAACGTGCTCGAATATTGTTGCGACGTTAATGCGTACGCGAGCGCGCGCTTAATGTACTGTGTAGCGTATCGGTGAGCTCATCGTAGTCTACATGTATCGTGCCGCACGTGAAAACAAATAAGGGATTAATATTGAAATCGTAAATCGAATTTCTAGAATCTACGAAATTCATCCATCAGAAATTATGACAAACATTACATTACAGTGGGCGCGTTAAATTCGTACTGACACGTAGCCCGACGTGTTGCGGCAAAAAGTTTAAAATATCGAGGTGCTTTGTTTAGACGAAAGTCGTATTACGATTTCTCGTCCGGCAGACGTCAAATGTCATTACCGGGGCTTTGCGCAAAGTTAAAATACTCAAAGCATTCGCCGTTCAAAGTTTGATATTTTACAAATTTCATCCCTCCCCCCCTCACGTAAAGCAGATTGCATACATCCGCCGCGTATCGCACATTATTACCGCTACACTCCCGGGCAGGAGAGAGATCTGAAAATTCATGCATTTAATATCCACCTACGAATTTAAAACTCTCAAAGGCCGTTAACGTTGAAGCTTCAACGTTGCGCGGCAGTCTCGTTCGTTCGCTCGCCGTTCCTGCGTACGTAACGTTTCCATGTACGTTTCCATGTACGTACGCGCACGCGTATAATATCGGAATATTATCGCGATGCATTAAAACTACACATTTTGCAAACTTTACAGCCGCGCTCGCCAAACATAAAATCGCGCTCACATTCTCCGCGAGCGTAACGTTTCCAAAGGCACGAATGGAGCTTCCGCGAAGTTTTACAATCCTAATTTTTCTCTCCGATCTCCCCACCATCCCCTCCCCTCCCCGCCCCTCCTTCATTAGCAAAGAATTTCCCGCTAGATCCCGCTCGAGTAATAACGATAACTCGCCGACTCGCCTAATTCGCCTGATTGCGGTCCGAGTCGGATGGCTCAGATGGGAGTAAGGCGATACGACGAATAGTTATCAATAAAATGACGCGGTCGGTACTTTTTTGCCTGGCGCATGCGCGGCATCGCGCTGCGGCTGATTCAACGCTTCCCGTTCGTCTCCCGCACGCAACCGATGAAATACTGTCGTTTAAGTGGCGTCACTGTATACGCCGGATTATTTCGCGAATCCTCCTACAATATGAAATATAACGCCGCTGCGCTTTTTTCTCTCTCACTCTCTCTCTCTCTCTCTCTCTGTCTCTTCTGGCCTCTCTACGCACTTTTTTTCCTCTCGCCGCTCATCCCCCCGCAGCGAAGCGTATCGGATGAACACGGATGAAATCCACGGTTTGATTAGTTTTTATGCGGCCCGGCGTACGCCGGGGCTCTTTGATAATGTTACAAAATTATTGGAACCGCTCCGCGGAATTATGCGGATTAATCGAGACTCGCGATACAGAGCGTCGGTATCGAATAAATTGAAAGATAATAAGAGTCAGAATTCGCCGCGTACAACGTACGTTATCAGCGTATACTTATTCGCAATTTACCCTCGTTCTTCTTAGCTCTCGATTATTTCTCCTCGTCCTGCGAACAGAGAAAGAGAGATATGGAGTACAGAAATTAGTATTGCGATTTACAGTTGATTAAAACTGAAATCTAAAGAAGTTATCGCGCATCCTATCATCCGCACGCAACGTTCGCTTGATCATACCAGCGTCTGCGGTTCATTAACAGGGGCGGGCTCGGCGCGGCGGGTGGGGGAGGGAAAAATGTTTGATTAATCAAAGAACGACGCGGTGACACACACAGGTTGTACTCGCCGAGCGTACAAAGAGCACGCACACGCTCGTTTGATGCATCCGCGCAGATTGGAAAAAGACGAGCGCGCCCGTTTCTTCGTTCGCGAATAAAAGGGAACAACGGTGGTGGGCGGAGGGTGGTGATGGTGGGGCGGAGGGCGGGGGAGGTGGCTAGGTATGTGTGCGGCCGGTATGGAGAAGGCCGCGGCCATCGGAGCGTGGTAATATCTGTGTTACGCCTTTGAACTCGTTACAAACGTCTCGTCGAATCGCTGCCTCGTTAACTACTAACGTAATTATTGTTTCAACGCGCCATATCTCTTTCGTGAGCTGTCTCCATCTGTCTCCGACGTCTATCTACCCCCACCCCCTTCCCCTTTCTCCACGTCGGCTCAGTCTTCCGTTTTGCTTATTGTGCTCGTTGATTTTTAATTAGCCAAACAATAAGTTGTATGATAGCTGTAAATTTTGATCGATGTGCATATTAGCTTTGTACGGCGAGTAAATATCATTGAAGAAATTGAATTAAATTAATGCGAGGTAAATTCATATCAAACGTAATATTCGATGTACCGTACGCAACCGAGGTCCGCCGTAATATTACATCGCATCGATATAATCGAATTTAACTTAATTCGTTCAAGGACGTTGGGTACAATTCGCAACTCCGTGAGCTCGCAAATTTCCGTGCTCCCCGATTGGATTCCCGCGGCCGCCAAATTCCCCGCCTAAGTTTCCGTCATAACGTTCTAATTTCCAGCGTCGTCGAAGTTTCGGGTCGCCACCGATGGAACGAAAGTTTCGCCTTACTTCTTTTTTTTTTCCGAGCTCGGCCTACGCCTTGTTCTTCACCCCCGTCGCAGCCTATTTCAAACATTGCGCATAAGCGCAATCAACAAGCTCACCTAACCCCTCCGTTCGACTTTTTTTTCACCCCTCCCGACTCCCCTCTGGCACTCAGTTCGATTCTTCCATTCTTCCCTCCCCCACCCTCCTTCTCCTTCTCCTCCCTCTCCATCCCCTGGCTTCTTCTGCCGTCGCCTCGCGATCATTTTGGAGTGGCGCTTTATTAGAATTCTATTTCTGTCGGAGCAAGGGTTCCTACGCCAGTGCGCCCTCCCGGACTTTGCGCGTTTGCCGATGGACAACAGGGCGCGGAGTGAGGCCGGCAGGGTATTTCCAAAGTATTTCTAAACCCTCATTGACCCTGCGCCCGCTATCTTTGATCTTTACACACGCCGTAGCCCACGAGCGGAGCGACGCCGGGCGCACCGACGACCGTTCCTCAATCGTTGTCGTCTGCGGCCCCCGAAACTTTTCCTCCCTTAGACGGGGCAGAAAAGTAGGAAAATTGCTTCCCAGGCCCCTTCTCACCCTCTAGCGGAAATCGGCCGAGATCGGTTCAGATCGGCGCCGATCGACCGAGATCGCCACTCGCGATACGGTGATTAATATCGAATTAATATCGGGATCGAGAGTGACGGGAATTGAATCGGAGCGACGTTAATGTCGTAATTAAGGGAAAGCAGGGAGATTAGTCGTGGGAGTGGGAGTCTTTCGTCGGTCCTGTGAAAACTAATTTTGAGAGAGCGGGAGAGGGGAGTCCGGGGCGCGAAACCTTCGAAATTCATCGTCTCTAATTCCCGCCGCCGAATTAGAAAACTCACAATGGCCGCGAACAAAGGCGCTTGTTCGCTGAGCGGTCGGTGGAAGGTGGAGGGTGGGGGGGAGAGGGGGTGGCTGGGAGTGTGGAAGAATCGAGCCTGGCTCTCGCGAGTTCGACCTGCTCTCGGCGAGCATTATGAAAATGAGGAATGTTAATTTAATATAAATGCTAATGGTACCATTCGTTCGTGCGCGTGCTCTTGTCATATCGCGCTTGGCTGTCTATTATGGTAAGGCGAGCAACAAAAAGGGAAAGAAAATAAGATGGGAGATAGAGAGAGTGAGAGGGATGGGGAAAAACATGGAGGGGGTGAGAAAAGGGATGGACGCAGGCAAGAAATTTCGCGTCTCATCGAATAATGAAAATCGATGAAAACCGATGAGAATCGATTAATTTCGCCTGACGTTTTCTAATAACAACAAATGTGCCTCTTTACTCCCCCCCACCCACCCACGCTCCCTTCTCTCTTCAGCGCGAACGTTTCGAGCACGGATTCGATCGCAACAATGGACGTCGATTAAGTGAGCGTACTTCTTCGTTATTAAATTACGAAACTATTGTGCCGGGGGAGGATTTCGTTTCCCGCCTTGATTCAATCCCATTGTTCCCTTTGATTAGACATTTTTAATTGAACGTCCTCATCAAAGGGCCACGAGTGGCGGAAGGGAGGGGAAAGAAGGGGAGAGTTTTTCGCTGAATTTTGTAATTCGACGCTCGCCGACAACATACGGCCAGTTCTCGCTAATGTGTGCGCATATTTTAATTTATTTACATTGCGCGAGGGCAAACTGCGCTCGCGCACACAGAATCTCGTTCCGGTATTAGCGTACATGGACGATATTTCCCAGTAAATTTGATTAAATTTCAGTTCCTATTGCGCTCGGTATATAATAATCAAAACAAGATCGAAATTAATTAACGCTTCGCTGAAGCGTAATTAAAATTACTCCAAAAGGCGAGCGCAAACATTTGCGCGAACGAGCTCCCACCGTCTATCTTTATCTTTCTCTCTCTGTCTCTCTCTCTCTCTCTCTCCACTCGGTTCAATCCGCCCGAAACGCAGAGATTACACCTTTTTAATTTCAATTTTTCATTTCGAGGGTAAATTTTTCGCTCGCCTGCTCCCTCCCTCCCCCCCCCCCCCAGCGCCCGGCGAGTCCGCGCACTTTTTTATTCCATAACTCTTTTACTAGATTTCATTTTACTAATAGTGTCTTCAGTCCGTCGCGCGTATGTGCGCGACGTGGGCGTGTGTAAATACATATATATTTATACGTTCTATTTGAGAGTCTGGTACGGGAGTACGACGCGTTTCCATGGAGACTTCACCCACCCCCTCTCTCCTATCAAATCTACCTCTTTCGCCGTGTGCCTGTGTATAGAGGTGGGGGGGGTGGGTGTGTGACGCGCGGGGTTGGTTGGGGGTGTACGTGCGTCTCCCTCCCTCCTGTCTACTTTCGTCTATACCCATCCTCCTCCCACCCACTCTCCGCACCTATACTCCCCTCTCATTCTTTCCTCCCCAGCATTCACGTGTATCTCTCATTCTTCGCCCTCTATGTATCCGTTCATTCGTCCCTTCTCTCTCTCCCCTCCCCACTCCACCCCTTCTTTCTTCCGTCGCCGTCGATCTTTGTCTTTTTCCCGCTTACTATTTCTCACTCTCTACTTTTCTGTTTTTCCATCATTCTCTACTGCGCGCACCCTCTCCGCCACTCGTGCGGAGTTTCTTTCCCTGTCCGTTCGATGTAGCTTGCCTCACTTTCCCTCCCTCACCCCCCTCCCCCTCTCCACCCTACTTGGTTCTGTGCTCCTCTCTTCTTCGCTTTATGCCAACCCCTTGTGCTTCCCTCTTACTCCGACTTACTCGGTCGACCCTTCTCTCTTCCTCACCCTCTCTCCTTCTCTCTTTCTCTCCCTCTCTTACCACTCGTTCGTTGAACACACAGCTACACGCACACACACAGGCCCAGGTACAGAGTTTGCTCTCCCGCGTAAACCCCCGGCCTTTTGCCGCGGAAGAAAACTATTCATTGTCAATACTCAACTCTCTCTCTGGCCTCCAACCCCGATCCGCCAACTCTCGAAACTCAAAGCGAATTTTTTTCTTCCTTCGACAGTATAATTCGTAATATATGCCCGTGCACGGTGGAACTAATTACGGTGCCACCCTTTTGAGAAGAGGGCCGACGGTGAAAAATAATGGAAATTCGAGAATCGCAATTTGCAGGGTTCGAAAACAGTCGCCGGCCGGATTCCATTAGCGGCAAATAAAGGATACAAAAGAGAGGGAGAAAGAAAATAGGAGTCGGGGGGAGCGGAGGGCGTACAAAGTCTAAATTCAATTTAAAATAAGCTTCTGCCGACTTTTGCGCAATTACCGGTCTCCGGGACTATGCAAGTTCGGTGAACAGAGCGTTATACTTTATCGATTAGGCTACGCTGAAAATTTTGCGATCTCGCCTCTCTCGGATAATGAAGCTCCGCGCCGAGATCGATCGATCGCGATTAATCTCATCCCGCGAGATATCGCGAGACCGACTCTCGCGTGCACACACACGTACATACCAGCGGACGTAGACATGAACATGAACATGAACATATAGACGTAGGAACATCGTTCGCGGCCGCGAGTGTGTACGAACTGTCCGTTCCCGTGATTTCCTGCCAACAATGAGTCATAAATCGTCCTCCGCGATTTTCCTACTTCCACTACCTTTCGACGGTCTCTCTCTATACTGTCCGACGTTACGTATATATGTATACGTCATCCGACGTTCATCATCCTTTCCGTCCTTATTCACTTAAACGCGCATCGAGCCGTTTCGAGGCTCGTTACGGGCGCAATGAGAAAAAGGAGGCGAACGAGAGTTGCCGTAAGAAACGGGAAGAAACAAAAGGATGATGGCGGCGGAGTAGTGGGGGGGGGGGGGGGGGCAAAGGGCCGGAATCGAAGGGAGAGAGAAAAGAAAGGAGATGCGTGAGGTAGCGGGAAGAGAAGGACGGAGGCTGGAAAGGGTAGGGCGGAGAGAAACGACAGGCTATTTCGTTCATTATGTTATAAGATCGAGATGCCGCGATAACAATGGACGATAAAACGGCCGCGATACAAAAGGAAATAACGAAGGCCCGATATGGCGCCGTAATAGATTGTTGCTCGCCGCGCCTCGGGAGACAGATAGAAAAGCTGCCCGGGCGACCGAAACTGGGACCCGACCGAGGATGGGAAACGGAGAAGCTGATAAGTAATAGACGTCCTGAATAATACCCGGCTAATTGCATCCTGCGATCTACGTAAGTCGCAGAACTCGACTGACACGCACGCTCGCGAGTCCGACTGAACGGAGCGGAACTGGAAGGAATCGATGACTTCTGGCAGCCGGAAGCAGAATCAACGTAAAGCTGCCGACAATTTTCGTCTGAATGCCGACTAAACGAAACAGTCTTGGCTAAGTGAAATACGAGGAGTGGTGGAGTGGGGAGGGATAGGGGAAAAAAAAGGGAACTAACGGGAAATCCTGGCTAAGTCAGTCGATAGAATAGCGGCGAAAATCTAAAAATCGATTCTCCCCAAGAGGGAATTCTGACGAGCAGCGAAAGCTCAGGCTCACTTGAGGGCTGGTTGGCTCCGAGGGCGAGAGGGGGTGGGAGGGGGTAGGGATAGGTTAGGGGTGGAGAGGTGTAGGGTTGGGGTGCCGTGGCGGTTTCTGAAGCGAGGCGAGCCGAAGGCCAGGTTTAAGGGCTGTTGCCTCTGGATAGGATAGAGCCAGGTTGTTTTCAAAAGACACACTACACAGCGGGGGTAACCCCTCTGAATACCAATTAACGTGAATTACGTGGGTGCATGGAATTCGAGACCGTAACTTTTCTCTCCCTCCGCGTCCCTTTTCTCTCTCTTTCCCCTCCTCCCTCTTATTCGCCCCCCCCCCTCTCTCTTGCTTCGTTTCTCTTGCTCCTGTCCCATCTCATTCCATTCATTTTCCCCCCCATTTTCCATCTAACTCCGGCCGCGAACGGGTTTTTGTCTTTTTGAAGTCTTTGATAATATTTATGCGCCGCAGATGAACGTCTTATTGTGCTTTTAAATTAAGCTCGGGCGCGGTTCTCGAGTAACGAGGATAATGGTAATGAAAGAAAATCCGGTAGTAGTAGCTCATATTAACGTGCACAATGTGAGATACATCGGGACAGGTTCTTTATGCGCTAAGGTCAATTGCTTTTACAATCCTACTCCTCCTCCTCCTTATCCTCCTTCCTCCTCCTACTCCTTCCCGTCTCCTCTGTTCAGTGTACCAAGAACTTTCTGGTATGCGCGAATGTTGCCTGGCAATGTCGAGAGAGATTACTCGCGTTTCGAATGGCAAGTGGATTCCGGCGGCTTATTATTGGCCGAAGAAATAATGACGGAAGTTCGAGTGCGCCAGCAATATTCGTTAATAAGTGCGGATGTTCGACGGCGACTTGTTTCTCTCGTTTCGCCGCTGCCTTCCGAAAGTATCGGAAACGATGAACTTTCCCGATTCGAGGCGGTGGAGTGGGGGAGGATTCTAAAATTATTTCGTCTCCTCTCGCCGGGCAAGAATTACTTTGGCGCGTTACATCGGCGCAAAATTGGAAAATATTTTGCTTGTCAACGATTTCGACCGATTTTACAGACATTATTTCGTCGAACGAAAATGCATTCGGCGAAGCGCTCGCGGTCGTTATAACGTCCGGAAATTGTGAAATATTCTTGTCGACTACCGGCGTCAATGATTTCGCAGCGCATTTCGCGGCCGGGCAAAAAAAAAAAGAAAATAACGAACATTCGGCGAACAATGCGCAAGGAACGCAGATTGCGCGGTAATTCGGTTTGACGAATATAACGCGGCGTAAAAATAACGGAAAGGGAATTTTATAAACTTCGGCCGCTGCAGCTGACGTCAGGAAATTTTGACAAACAACCTCTACATCTCTCCCTCTCTCTCTCTCTCTCTCTCTCTATCCCTCTCTCTGTTCCTCTCACACTTTGCTAGTGCGCGAACAGTAGAGCATGATAAAACATTATGTCGTCGTAGGAATTAGCATTATAACGTCATACGAAATTCCATTATGTCAAAGGCCATTACGAAACCTGACTCTCAAAGGAGGATCCGCTAACACTCGAATAAACTAGATTTGCTCCAACAAAAGGATTATTTCGCCCGACAGCGCCGACAAAACGATAAAGCGCCGTAAACAAAGTCGCTTCACAAATTTTCATCCGTCGCTCATCATATTTTCCATATATAACTGACGTGCGCGTCATTCTCCTTCTCTCTCGCCCACTCTCCGTCGCTCTCTGCCTCTCTCACTTCAGCTCACTTTGTCAACGGCACCCAGGACGATATCATTCGCATATTTTCGTTTTCGACCCGGTGACAATTGCCCGTTTTGACGCCGAATCCGCCGGAATAAAAGGGGCGCAAAATCCGCTAAGCCGCCCATTTTGTTCTGCGCGCCGACCATTTTGTTCATTCGCCACCTGGCCAATCACACAAAGCTCCCCCCTCTTCCCTCACCTCCGTTCCAATTAGCGACGCTATTTAATTAAACGAAATCTACGAGCGAAAATGAGTTTCCGATACGACTCCTATCCGGCTTAATTTGAAAAAACGATATCGGGCAAAAATCTGTACAAACCCTCCGACCTCGAATTTTTACCGACTTCGCATCCTCAGCCGCGAACGTCTGAAAATCCAAAAATCCCTTACTTCACGCCCCACGTCGATTCCTCCTCTCGCGGGCCGGAGTTCAAAATCGGCGGATTCGCGAGCTGGCGCTGGGATACATATGTATGCGGGCCCGGGATGAAAATGCGAGAACGCAAAGATATGATAATGCGAGAACATGAAAGGAGAGCCCTGGAAGTATGAAAGTTTCCCGCGGCCCGAGAGCGGCGCGGAAAACTTTCGGAAAAATATGAAAAGGCGAACGGAGTGCGACAATATGAAAATACCGATGGCCTCGCGAGCGTCGACAGTAGGTAGCTGTGGCCTCCGATGATGTAAAGATATGAGGACGGTAAGGAGCGTGACAATGCGAGGATGTCGCGGTGACGTCGTGGGTGATAGGGGCCGTAAAAATCTGGCGGCAAAAGTTGGTAGGCGGCCGAAGGAAAACAGTGATAGCGTATTAGAGTGTACGCGGCGGGCCAGGTCGGGGTTGGGAATCACGTAGTGTCGGTAAAAACGTGACCGAGCGAAAAGGTCTTCACGCGGAAGCGCTGGGTGCATATTCATATCGTGCATCCTAGAAACTGAAGCACATTAGCCGAAGCACGGCGCTGGCACACACGGTATATCCTTCGTGACGTGGGAGTAGGCGTATTTCATAAACTCCGTAATTTAAAGATCTTGCGATAAACCTTCTTCTTATTCTATGGTCTCTCACTCTCTGCCTGTCTCTCTCTCTCTCTCCTTCTTTCTCTCTCTTCTTCTCTCTTCCCCTCTCTCTCTCTCTCTCTCTCTCTTCATGCCGCTCTTACCTTGCCCCTCGCGATTAGAACACCAATGAGCCGTACAACGGAACATGTCCAGCTGGAAATGTTCAGATCCATTGGCGTGGCCAACGTCTTCGTTCGTGGCAACGTACGGCTTCAATCGCGTTCCCGCACACACGAGCGACCCCTTATGATTTACAAGTTGACAAATCGCCGCTGGCAATCGGCCCACGCGCAAATACCTTCCTCTTAATACTTCAATTACCGCTTACGTGTGGGATGGGAAACGTTCGCGGGGAGTAATTGATACCTATTTGGAATGGGATAATTAGTAAACGGTGACCTGTCCGTGCGTGAAATACGAGAGAGCGAATTGAACCGTTCTTATTTCCATACGATGCTCTTCGCTCGCGCACTGTATTATCGCGAGATTAGAGATAAATCGAGTACGCGTATGGCGTTTGCGTGTACGTAATCGTCGGTCGTTCGATTTTCCTGCGCGCAACAGATATTCAGTAGAAAAATATCGGTGGGATTATTCATATATGTAATTATTGATCATAGCGTAATTATGGCGCGGAGTGAACATTATTCCGCTGTTGTCGAACAATGTACGCACAGTGTCGGCCGTTTGCGGTCGACGCGGGAGTCGACGTGTTAATTGAGCCCGGCAAAACTCGCTAATTAAGCACTCGGCCGAAATGCGATAAATAGTTCGACGTCGGTTAATGAGAGTTGTTTTGTGCCGGGCGAGAGGCGTTAACTGGGAATTAGTGCGATGAACTCAAATTTAAAATGCGCAAAGCCGAACGGCCGTGCGCCAGTACAAGCTCAGGCTGGCTACAGCCATAATCGCACAAAGAACAGTTATGCCTTTGAAAAGCGTCGGGAAATACACGACCGTTCGCGCCGAACGAAACGAAATCGCTGGCCGACGAATTTGTCAAACAAAACGTGTAACGAGCGAGCTGTAATTTTCTGCGAATTGCCCCGACGAACGAAAATTGAATCGGTTATAATCGAAAATTCGTTAACGGTTCCGCCCCGATCGAATATTCAATCAACGCAAATGTTTCACACTGTTTGCAATTGACGTTGGCTACTGGAATGGACATGTATGTAACTAATTATGAAAGTGGCCTTAGTCAGGATATCAAAGAAACTCGTTTTCGAAAAGTTCGTTCCGCAACGAACATACGTTGTCAGCAAATTGTTTAATATATCGATATTAATATTTTATTTTTATTCTCAATATAATATTTCGATTCAGAATTACGGTGAAAAAGATAAAATGTACATTCATCATTCGATTAATGAAACGAAAGGTACTTTCGTAATTGCCCATATTCGATTGCAATAAATGACATGAAACGAATTTAACGATCAATTCGTATCCCTCCCATATTTTACGGAGGGAATAATAAAAATAAAAGGACACATTACAAAATTATTTGAAATCCTTAATTTCACGGCGGCAATGAATATGCATCGGAACGAAGAAACGATTTAACTTGAACGAATGTCGTTCTTGTCTCATTTTCATAACCGTCCGCGCATGTTAACGAAACGATTAAGCAGGAACCTAACGAATCGGCAAACTAACGAGCCCCACCGCGAACGATCTCTGACAAAGAGTCGGCGAGTGTTAGGGTGACGCCTGAAGGGTTGTAACGCGCGGATGCGAATATTACGGGCGATCGAGCGCAATAAATGTCGAAAGTGGGGGAAACTAGCGTTGTACCGTCCTCTCGGTACATCGGTAAAAAGGCGAAAACACGTCGTTCCGGATTTTATTACGAGCGTTAACCTGTTAGTGGCCCCGAGTGTGAGCCCGCTCATGAGACGAAAGGGAGGGAATGGAGGGGGGGAATGTTACCGCGCCACGAACTTCCACCTATAAAACCGTACAATGTACATAATTATACGTCGGCGTAACGATTTCATTAGACGTCGCATGTAATTCGCTAAACTTTCGAGTCCGACGCCTACCGACACCGAACGTTACCGTTTGAATATAATTTGGACCTTTTTGCTTGAACGTCATTTTAAAAAAATATTAAATATCATAAATAAACCGTTTACACCACATTAATCATAAATTATATATTTCATTTTTTTGGATATGGACTTACATTACATTAAAATAAACAGTCCATTTCACGACCATTATTGTTCGAGACCGGACGCAACCGGTTAGGATATCCTGAAGGATACGGCAGGCATTTCGCTCGGCGAAAATCGTTAATTAAGGGAACTTTCGGTTTTAATCAGTTATGCCTCGCACGGAGTCCGGAGAAAGAATCGGATGTGAGAGTCGGACGCAAAGATGTAGTGTTCACTATGTCGAGTGTAATTCACGGGAGAAAAGTCGGTATCCTCTTCCCGGCCGTCGAGGCGCTGAAAATGAACGCTAACGAAATGAACGCTCTTATCGCGGCCGGCGTAATGCACCTGTTTACCTATACAACTATCGTTACTCGCTGCCATCGCGAGAATTTACGCGCGTCGTCGGCCAGCCTGAAAGAACGTTCCGAGGCCAAAATTGCCCGTTCGCGAGGACTGTTTACTTCCAACGATCATTCGAGATCCTTATCCGAGCGTGTCCTTTAAATCCTGTACGGCCGGAATGTTTGTTCGCTCTCCAAAGATAACTTTTGTAACCCACGATTTACGAGTGTCAACCTCTATACTCGAATGAACGATAAATTTTGAATTTTTATACGTAAAGTATTTACGGTAACAGTTCGAAATATATGGGATACAGAATGAATGCGATATATCGAGGCAAAGTTGAAAACAGTTACAAATAATCTTGTACGACGAATGTCTGTAGAAAGCACCGTGCGTGCCAGTTTCTGGGCAGAAACTGGAATGACCGCATCAAAGACGGCATGTAAATACATGTCTCGGACTCACGCGAGTTTATAGCGGCAGCGTCGAAGCTATTCGTTCGGACACAGTTTTTTTTTTTCGTCGACTCTCCGACCATTGTTCGAACGAATTATTATAACACTTCGCCGAGCGTGTCAAGGAAACGAAAGAGATAATGCCTAATGCGGTAACATGCTGATGACTCACGTCGAGCTTTGATTGTCGAACGCCCACGTCCTCTACATTGTGTACAATTTTCGATTCGCATCGGCCGTTTTCTGATATTGGCAAAGCAATGGAATCGTGTGTCGTGACACAGGGGGAGAGATAACGAAAAATGTCGAACATGTTGGGATATACGTTTATTGGATGGGTAGGGGGGGGATTTGTTGTTTTAGCCCGACGGACACAGGCGCGCGCGCGCGCGCATACATGTACGAAGAATGCTTTTCGCGCACATCCTAAGCATTGATAATACTTCGGGCCTCTCGCATTATACGGTATTGTTAGGATAATATTTGCACTGCATACTGCGCAGTCTCCGTATTTGCAATGTTCACAGTGCGCGTATCGTACCGTCATCATAGAAACATAAATGAGGACTGTGGAATACTATGTGCAGCGCCGCTTTAATAAGCTGACATTTAAGTAACTTTACACGTTGCGCTCGTTATATTCTTGGTGCCCGCACGTACGTAGCGAGCGTGAGCGTACACACGAGCTGGTGAGCGAGCGCGCGCGCGCGCGCACCCGCCCTCACCGCGACCGATAATGGTGGTAATGCGTAAAGTTTTAATTAGACGTAAATTCGTAACGTGACATATAAAATAACGTAGTACCGTCGGAGTGGGTAAAAGCATTCCTCCGGAATGATTATCGATTGAAATTCAGCGACGATTATTTTTAGAACGATCCGATGCGTCGGGGCAGTGCCGGCTACTTAAAACCAGTGGGAAAAATAATGTGGAAGAAGGTAGGCACGGTTGAACGAACGCCGAGAATCGGTAGAATCGAAGCCCGCAGCTCTCGGGGCAAAGATTACGGAGAAAGTTGGCAAACTCGAAAAAGGCCCACCAATGCATCCGCCAATGTGCCGTCCTTGGCAGCCGAGTGTGCGGACAAACTATTGTCAGGCCCCACTCTGATAACCGCTATCCGTAGTCGAACAATAATTCCTCCGTCCCCCTCCCCTTTCCCATCCTCCCTCCCCGCAAGGAAGGTTTCACAATAATAGGAAAAAAGTCGACCCTCGCCATTCGTGGCCTAAAGCGGTTATTTCTCGCTGTAATTTAATAACGGCCCGTGTTTTTGATAACGTTATTAAGCCTCTGCCGGATTCCGAACACTGGCCTCTTTCGGGATTTTGCGAACCTTTCGACCTTACGAGATCTCAATTATCCGGATTCCCGTGGTCCCTGATTGGGCCGCTTGTAAAAGTCAACGGGCAGATTTTCAAATCTTTGTGCCCGACCTCAAAGAACCTCCGATTGGACGAAGATCGGACGACAGTGCCGCATAGCGCGAATACTGTTCACTTAATTTCTGATTTTCGAACTAGGATGATTTGCGCGGTAGCCGCGGGAAAGGGAATTTTTGGTAAGGTCGATGCAGATAGCTTTCTGTGCCGTGCTGACGCGAATGTTTTACCGGTCGCAAATAAGCGTTTATTCGGGCTTGGGGCCCGTTCGCTAGACGTTTCACTTATACCCCGCGTTCCAATCGCGTTCCAATACATAAATCGAAGCCGCGGAGTCTTTCGATATTGCCCCCGCCCCTCCTCCTCCTCCTTCCCTTCTCCGCAGGATTTCGAAAGCGCGGTAAACAAAGGAATAACCTGGGACTGAAGGAACACCGCTAGAAATATCGGCGAGTCGTATGATCAAATTGTGTACACGAAACTTCTTCCAAAATGCCGCAGTGGCATCTAAATCAGTCGCGTGACGCCTGACGCGACCGTCACTCTTTCCTCCCTCCCTTCTAAATTCATTCCGTGTAATAGTTTTTTTTCCCGTATTTTCTTTTTGTTTTTCAAATGGCCGCTCATACATCAAAGTTAATTCTCTGCAGCCGGAGCGAAGCGTATTGAAAAATATTATATCGGATTCCGTTCTCGTTTTGACAAGCCGATCAAATTTCTGCCCCCCTCTCCCCCTCCCGCCCCTCCACGCCCGCCTGGCTCCGCACTCGACCTTTCATCGAAATTTCATTGCGGAAATATCGTCCGACATCGTCCCCCCGGCAAATTTCCATTTTTATTCGATATTCATTCTCCTACAATTTGTACAGATTTCCCCGTGTGTGCTCGGCCTTCCGATCGTTTCTGGCCAACGCGTGCGCGCGCGCTCAATTTTCATTTCAAAAGTTCCGCGTGACATCATTCGGCAAAGTCTCTATTTATCCTTCGAAGTCTTACATTTCAGTTTATTCTTTGTTCGCCAGATAATGGCGCGTATTTCACGATGAGTAGTCGGTCGCGGCCGACGTTACAAATACTGATACAGACGCGAAATAAATTACACGTCCGTGTCTTATTACGACACTCCGAATGCGGAGCGCGGGGTATGAGAACGTATGGATACGTGTATGAGGTATGTGTGTGCGCGCGCGCGCACCAACTAGCTCGCAACACTATATCGCACACTGTACCGGTAGGATTGAGTATGTGCTCAACGTACGTACGTACACGTATGATTAAGCGAAAGCTCTCCGAATGTGTGTTACGCTACATCGCGCCTCGGTCTACAGGTGTCGCGACGTTCCGCTCCTACTCCCGCTACATATGTACACATATGCATATCACTTTGTATACCGACGCCGCTTGTGTTACATAAAACCTCTACGTATACCCCGTAGCAGATGTAGAAATTTGTTTAAACACGTGTATACGATGTACCGACTTCGAATCCGGCCTGTAATTGTTCTCTCACGTATGCATGCATAGAAATTCTCTCGCGCACGGCACTTATATGCTCGTCTTGCAGTGGGAGACAGTCGTTTGCGCGTGCCATATTTAATATGTGTATGCATCTTTTATGTATGCACAGAGATTTGCATGTGTGCACATATAGGATCATCTGGAAATCGTTCTGCCTCTCTCTCTCTCTCTCTCTCTCTATCTCTATCTCTATCTCTCTAACTCGGACGCAAAGACAGTCGTTTGCGGCGAATTTAATATGTGCACGCGCATACGCGAATTCAATTGACATATGATATTTAACATGCCACGGAGATGGTATCGCATCCAACACGTACGCGCGTTACGGACTCGTGTCGAATGTACATGCCTCTCATATACGTGCTCCCATATGCGTCTACTCCCACGTACGTCGGCTCTCATAGGTGTCGTCCGGATATATACGGATACCGTAGATTACATATGTGCCGACGATCCCCCACCATCCCGCCCCCCTCGTTGACGATACACGCATTCGCGGGCACACTCACGCATGTAATTACATGTGACAGTGACATCCAAAACGAACGGTGACGCATACGTGCATGCTGGCCTGCTGATTCGCCTCTCTTTATCTTCTCGCGCGCGAGCGAATGGAAGGAAGCACATCGGAGGACGTGAATTTATAATTATCCTCAGGGGGGGGAAAAAAAGTCCTTACTACCCGGTGACGAGGGTATCGAGCACGTGAATCTTCGTGGGCTGTGCATCCTTTTTTTAGCCAGTCTAGCTTATCCGTTATTGAATGATTGCGCAAATGAGCCTGACGTAAGCCTGGATATACTTTTAAAACATCGCCGACATTTTAATCACAATAACGATGCGCTCTCGCACCGCCTGTCCGACTGCACTGTTTGGATACGTCGATTGCGTAATAACATGGGTTAGCTTCGCGGTTACGTTACCGCGGCCTGTTGTTATTATTAATATTATTGTTGTTCGGCATCGCGGCCGATATTGTTGTACCGAGCGTTATTAATCACGGGCAAGTATTTGTTTTAATTGCGGATGCGGGCGTCGATATTATTTCGAGAAAAAAAGGGAGGCAAAAGAGCGAGGCACATCAATATCCCACCCCCCCTCCCACTTCCGATATTTCATTTCGAGCATAAATCATATTTTCGATACCGTGCATTCGTACTATGGATGTCAATACGATGGCAGTAAAACAAACGGCAATTTGCCTCTCTTTATCTTTGGCGAGAGAAGGAGAGCCGGGCAACGATTGGCCGAGTGCGACCGGTGGAGAGAAGGGGAGGGGAATATCGAGCGGATATGAATTTAAATAATCGAAGGAAAAACTGTTCGTAGCTCGCAAAGGCGAATCTTCAATACAGAGACGGTCTTTCAAACCGAATGGAATTTTCGAGCCGCGGCCGCACTCATTAAAGCGAAATTAACTTGTTGAATTATTGATTTTTCTCCCGTAATTCGCTTAGATTACTAAAATGGTTCGACCGTCTCGTGCGCGGGAGGGGCGGGAGGGGGAGAAAAGAAGAATGTGAATTATTGCACGCGGGGCTGGTGCAAATAAATCTTTGATTCGCCATCGCGTAGCCGCGCCTCGCTTCAAAAAAACGTTGATCGAAAAATGAATAACGGAAAATGTCGGCATTTCTGCAAAGCATTAAATTCGGCCGCTAGCCGTGAAAAACAAACAATTCCGCGCCTCGATTTTAAACGTTAAAAGCCAATCTTCGAATTGGTGCGTGCCGGCGTTTACGCGGGTTAAATGGATGAAAATAGTGTCTTTGGTGGAATAACAGGGAGAGGCTGAGAAAGAGGAAGAGAGGGAAAGAGAGAGAAAATCTTTGCCCAACGTTGAATCTTTGTTCTCGAATTTGATATTTCTCTTCCGCCCAGACCACTCTCGATACGAGTCGACGATGCGCAAGAAGGCACCGTGCGAGGCTAATGTTTTTCTTCGCGGCGCTTTTAGCCACGCTGCAGCTGAGTCAGCCGAAGAATGATTGCACCAGCTGCATGCGAGCAAAGGCGAGAGAGTACATCGCTAATTAATTATTTTCCTTCCACGTAACAAAGCACCCGTCCCGTCGCGGTCGCCTTTCCGTACACCTTCCCGTGAAACCCCATGAAAGCCCCCATGAAACTTATCGCCGATAAACTCAGCGACGCAGAAGTATTCAGTTCGAGTGCTCGACCGTACGCACAATTTCCGGTCTGCGCGCGCGCGCGCGCGCGCAATCCCGAGCAATAGCCGACGCTTCACGTGCGTCGGATTAACACGTCCGCCGCGCGCGGCACGTTTTTCTTAAACTACAGTTATCAGACTTTTTCTATCCCGAGCAAGTACATGTCTGAGTGGCTTACGGTTTTGGTACGCAGCGTGGGAAGTCAAAGGCCGGAGCTTTCCAGAAGCGATAGTTTCAGATACCTCGGCAAAAATAGATGAGAACTCCTGAAAGACGCGCGTACCGTCGGATCCGCTGTAATTAAAGCCTAATTACGCAAGCGTACAACTAATGATTACAGTGTAATTGTACGGCGGAATGTATATTACGATGCAGCCATCAGACTTTTTAAAACGACTCCCAGTCGATGTGTTAATAATTGCCGACTGTTTGCGTACGTATCTCTGTGCAATTTCACGTTGACACGAGGGTGCTTCGCAAGCTGAGTGCCGAAGGTTCGCGAAAATAAAAGGACCGATGACATAATCATCGTGAAGATCGATCGAGCCCTGAAGAACGTGGAGCGAGCTTCGTCCGCATTTTCTAAATGCCTAAGCCTCGGAGCCACTCGAGAGCAGAAGAGTTCGCGTCTTCGAACGACTCTCGCTCGCCTATTGCCTCTTGCCATGCATCGCCATTGGCAGAAACTGTACGGCAGCGCCGCACAATTCCACCGGAGTGGTACCCCTCCCCTTACATCCTGTACCCCCTCGCTGCCGGCAAAGATTAACAAGCAAGAAGCACTCGTAAACATCGCGAATTAAACATACAGTGAGCTGGAGGAACAGTAAAAAGGGACAAAAAAGGATGCGGTGGAATCAAGGGGGGTCTCTGTCGATCGGATAAGGAAAATAGTACGGAAATGGAGGACGAACGGGGAGAGAAATGGATCCAGACTCGATCGTCGCGTGGAAGGCGAATGATCGGTCGCAGTTCATTAACTTTCAGCGTGATTTAATTAACACGTTATCTGTTCGACGCGCTTGGCTTTTTGTCATTTTCCTATATTGGCTTTTTGTCATTTTCCTCTATTTTCCATAATTTCGTATGAAGGGTATCCCTGGCTTTTGGGTGGACTTTTTGTTAGCACGATTCGACGCTGTCGCACGTTATTCACGCGTTCGCATGTCGGAGGATGGCGGGCAGCTCGGCGAGGAAGACGAGAAAGGAGACAGGTAGAGAAATAGCGAGAGAGAGAGAGAGAGAGAGAGGGAGAGAGAATCGAAGAAAGGGAAGAAGTATATAGGAATGCCGTGGGAACGGAATCCATTCGGGATCTTTATAATAGGGAAGAAGGAGGTGGCGGGGTGCGTATCTCGGAATACCTTTTCGTAGCTCCAACTGAAAAATATTAATCGTATGCGTCACCTACACGATTAACTCTCGAATTTGAACTCAACCGTGCGATCCCTTTTCCCTCCCCGCTACTTTCGACGAATTACTCACCCCTCTGCATGCGTAACGCGGTTAACATTTTTAATGACCGAACAAGAGGGGGGGGGGGGTAGGCGGGGGTCGCCGCGCATGAATTAAGGAAGCGTAGGATGTGCAATTACTGAGAAATAATAGAAGGAGGTTATAAAGTTGGAAGTTGAAAAGTTCCCCCCGAAATATCTTCGAGTACAGTTTGCTTCTATTATACAGGCACGGTCGGAGTTCTATTATAAAGTTTTCACGGCGTCGTTACGTTTGTCGGTGACGCCGTGCTTCGCGGTTACTTTTTGGCCCCGACGGGGTCGAATGGGGGAAACGGAGGAAGAGAGAGGGGGGGGGGGGGGGGAGAAGCGGGAGACGGAGGGAAAAACCGCTTCTTTATGAATTCCTTCGCCATTCCGATGGAAATCGATTGGACACGACGCAGGATAACAATTTCCACGTACGCTCGTCGTCATACGAGGCGTGCAACGTTCGGGGCCAGAGGCGTGTGCACACGCTCTGGCCGGGGCTGACGCACGCACACGCTGCGAGAACGAAATGAAAAGGAAGAAAGCGAAAGAGGGAAACAAGCGGTCGGTCGCAGATGTGTTAAATGAGACGTGACGCGCTCGCCGCGGAATACACACCGACCGATACATCCGTTTACGCACTCGCCTTGCTCGCGTTTCGTCTCGTTTGCGCGGAGACCTGCGGCGCGGCTTTTGAAAAACGACACAAAAAGTTTGCCGAGAGTCGATCAGATCATGCGGCTAGAGCGGATTAACTTTCTCCGTTTAATATCGACCGACGCGTGGGCGAAGTTTGCGGTCGTGTGCCAACGGTGGATACGGACAGCATCGAACGCCAGCATTGTACGCAGAGAGGAAATTATGGAAACACGTTAGCGGATCGAGACAGGATGGCAGAAAAAGCTTGCGGAGTAATTTCGAGCCGGCAATAAAGCGCTCGTTCTTATTTCCATGATTTACGGGCGCGTAGTGCGGCTCGTCGTGGAAATCGGTGGACAGATTCCGAATAATCGAAGATGCCCTCTTCTGGAAACGCTTACCCTCCCCCCGGTCGCGTCGGCCATTTCGCCGACCCCGGGCATGATCCTGCCCTCGTCCTGACGGAAGCTCTCTCGGTCGCCTGCCAAGTGCGCCCGACTCGCAAAAGTATCGGGCTACCCAGTACAATTTATTCTCGTAGTCCAAACAATGCGAGGAATGCGCGCCTCGCGAGAGAACGAGGAGCAAAACGATTGGGGCAAAACGACTGTGCAAAACGACTCCGGCAAAACGGCTCGGGGGGCAAAACGACTGGCAGAACGACTGACAAAACGACTGGCG
The DNA here is from genome assembly GCA_914767735.1 of Anoplius nigerrimus. Lineage (NCBI taxonomy): Eukaryota > Metazoa > Arthropoda > Insecta > Hymenoptera > Pompilidae > Anoplius > Anoplius nigerrimus. The sequence goes on from OU612077.1 coordinate 4,909,949, forward strand.
GAACGAGGCAACAAAATAACAGCTCATATCACTATTTAGTGTAGAACGGTCGCATAACCGCATTGAATGGCACCGGGAATGCCGTTCAGAATGCCACTATTACTAAGCCCGAGCATTGTAATAACGACATCAATAATAACAGCGATCGAGTAACGAGGCGAAGAAGAAGGCGAAGGAGGAAGAGACGAGATAAGGTCGAGGTGGGAGAGAGGGGGAGGCAAAATCGGGAGAGGCCTCACCAGGACTGACCGTCCCCATACTTTTGCCCACCACTGTACGCAGAGTGGTAGCTATCATACACGATTCCATCATATACAATTCGCGTCTGTGCCTCGGCCACGACCAACGGCGCATTATAAATAACTTTCAGTATCGTGATGTGTATCCACTCGTAGGCCCGGAGTGTGTACGTACTGGCCCCGTCGTTTGAACTCGTGTGTGCCCGCACGTCGATGTAGGCAGCCTATACGGGGTGGTCGGAAATTGTGTTGTAACGGAAAGATTATCTGACGTTTCGGTGCTGCGACTGAAATTGGCAAATATTATAATGTATGCAAATCTCGAATGATTGAGAAGGCCACGCTTGTCGGTCACGTTTCACGGCAGAGCGAATACTTAAAAAACTATACGGTCGATAGGACTATTTTGACATCCCGTATGCGAACGTACACACGTGCTCGACGTGTGGTGAACTTGGTTCGGATCTCTGTTTTCGTACACCGTTCCCCGCGGATGCCGTTCGAGCCCACTGTAAATAGCCAGTAACATCTCGAACGATGCGGATAATAATCTAATTTCTATCCACTCCCGGCGCTAATGACTCTCTAACAAGAGTATCAGCGGCGTGCCAGCGCTGGCCGTGGAAAATAAATAAAATTCGTTCCAAAGCTCGACTCCTCCTTTAAGAACGAGCATTGACGTATAAATCCGCCTCTTTTCAATTACAGCGTCCGCGCTCGTTTTCGCGCGCGCGATCGCAACAATGAAAATACCGATGGCGAAGAATAGTAATTCGAATATTCCACTGGCGGCAGTGCCGGTAATAACCGAACTCCGTGACATTACTGTTACATTATTGGTAGTGGTATCAGGGAAGCACTACCACTGCTAATGGGACGAAGCAGTTATTGTACCGCACCACGCCATCGTCTGATTCTCTCTCTCTCTCTCTCTCTCTCTCTCTCTCTCTCTCTCCCTCCCTCCCTCTCTCCCGCACTCACACACTCTCAAGCGTCAATAGGAACTATCCTCGTTCGCGTGTACGCCAACCGAACCAGAAAGCAACTCGAGAGAACCTTCTGCCTCTCGACCTCCCTCTCCAAACGCTTAACCTCCAAGTTCCCGATTTTATTGTACCAACGTCATTATTTCACTCGCATCCCTCCAAATCCTCAAATATCCTCCTCCCACGGACGATTAAATGCAGGCCACGCTCGCAGGCTCCCAAAATCATTGTCGGCGACTTTCTCGCCTTATCCGCCCGCATCGTCGTACTGTTGACTGTCAGTACAGAACTGGATTGGGAATAGGGACAAGACTGGGCGCCATATAGTAAAACGATTCGTCACACGTTGCAGCGCTAGCCGAGGACAGCTGGGTCGAATCAATAATCCGCGCTTTAACCGAAAAGATGCACATTACTTTCGCGACCGGTATAACCGCTGGCGGACATAAATTTCTCCTTCCACCTCGTCCTTTTCGTCCACGGTGAAACCTCCTGCGCGACGATTTTTCCCCCAACCCCCTCCGTTCGCCGTGAGTTTCGTCCTTTTGGAAAACGCACGCGGCGCTTCTCACGACGTTCGAGAGGCGATATTTTTAGCGTACGACACGCTCACCCACCGTCGCGATACGGAACGCGCTGACTGAAACTGCGTTAAAACTTCCCGAAAGCGGTCTGGGGGGTGGGGGTAGAGGGAGGGTTCCGAAACGAAAAGTGAATCGGACGATTACGTCCGGATACGATTTTCATCCTCCGGGCCCAGGTTCCGAGCCTTCGGACGGGAGCGCACCTGATCGGGCGAAATTTTCATTCCTTTTTTGTCTGCCGCTGCACATTTTGCCCGCCGCCCGATCCGGCCTCTCCCCGCCACCCCCTCTCCGAGCCCGGCAACCCCCTTCCCCGGACGAGAGTGCGCGCGCGACCACTTTCTCGCTTCTCTCGTCGTATCGGTGCTTAAACAAGCGAAACCACCCAGTGTCGAGCGGCAATGCGGCTAATTTACGAGGAACAACTTCGTAGCTGGTCAGAGAGAGGAAGAGAGAGGGAGAAAGAGAGAAAGAGAGAGAGAGAGAGAGGACGAGGACTCGTCGTGGAGCCTAAACGCTTTTCTCCGTTTGAATGGCCATGCTTCTCGTCCCACGGCCGTTTTGCGCGCGCGCTCGCCTCGTCAATGTGCGTTTCTGCGCGCGGAATCTTTCGAAATCCTGCTGGCAATGATCGCGGCCCCGACGCCTTGGAAATGAAAGGAATTGATGGTCGCACACGTCGTGTGAGGCGACGGAACTGAGAGAGAGAGACAGAGACTTCGCTGCCGAGAGAAATATAATATTTTCCTCGGCATATAATAAATATAAGGAATTAAAGTTAAATGTATGATAATGCATTTGTCGATGGTGCAATGGGTTTCGTAGGAGGAATTCGATGTTAATGCGCTCGTCGTTCGGTTGGGCATAAGGAGGATTCGATTATGTATAACTGCGGGCAGAAAGCGGGAATGGCCATGTTGAAATGCAATCCTTTTGCGAGCGAGGAGAGCGCGCGCGGCACTAAAAGAATCGGCGCGCGGGTTGCCTATTCCGCGCGGATCTTAATTGACCTGAAATTATAATCGAGGCCGTTTTGTTTTCCTGCTTGGGATTTCTCGAACGTCAGCGCGTTCGCGATTGATTGCCTCTCGTTAAAACGGAACAGAAGTACAGTTTATATAATTTATTCCTCCTCCTTCGGCCGCGACCGGGAACGGCTTTTGCGACGGGAGAGGAGAGAGAGAGAGAGAGAGTCGCATGGGAAAAAATGCAGCGAGAATAATTGATCGAGTTTAGACTGGTTTACGAACGCTTGAGATATCTGAAAATGTTTGACTCCTTCTCTCTCTCTCTCTCTCTCTCTCTCTCCCTCGCTCTCTCCTCATTCGTTAATTAACCTTTGACTAAAAGTTCCGAAATTCACGGACTGACGTCAGGCTTCAAATCATCGTCAAGTTTATTACCATGAGAGAATTTTCGACTGGAACTAACGCTCACAATCCCACGGACGCATTAATCGGGGACGTATTAACTTAATTAGGCTCCCCAGTCGGCGAGCCGACTGTATTTCTCCCACCGCTGTTTCCCTCATTCTCTTTTCCCCGCTATTTTTGCCGACCTCCATTTTTCTCTCCTCTCCTCGCGATTCCCCTCCACGCACGGCCTCCCTCTCCTTCAATTTTCGCTCCCTCGATCATTTTCCCCCCCTCGTCCCGCTCGCAGCCTTGTTTTCCTTCCTCATTTTTGCTCGTCCGCTAATTCTGTATCCGTTCTCATTTCCATTCATTCCATTCGCTTTTTCGCATTCCGTAACATTTCCGATCGTGCCCGTTTTTACTCCCCACCTAACCCCCCCTCCTCCCCTCTTCCACACGGCTCAACCTTCCTGTTTCTTCCTGTATGTTTGCGCTTTTTATCGCATTCCCACATTCTACCCATTTCGGCCAACCTCACCATTTCAATTTTTCATTCTCTCCGTTTCTACGCTCTTTCTGCTACATTTCTCTTTCATTCTCCATTACTTTCTCCGACGGTCGTTCCTTCTCTCTTCCTCGCTCTCTCTTTCTCTCCCTCTTCTGCCACCCTCTCGTCCCTTGTCCCATTCCAGTCCGTGTTTGTCGTTACGGAGCTGGCACGGATCAATAGAGAGTCGCAGTTAAAATTCTTTCACTGTGTTCTCTCCCCTCGTCGCTGGCATCGAAACTTTTGAAGAAAAACGGCGCGAGGGAGGGAGGGAGAGGGACGGAAAGAGAGAAGTGAAACGCATAAATTCGTTCCCGAGCAATCCCTTAACTCGCAAATCCGCTAATCAGACAAATCCTTTCCCCGACTTCTCTATTCGCCACTTCGCTCACTTCATTCTCATCATTTCGCGCAAACGTTGGAAATTTGACGATCGGGAACGGTGAGGGAACAAAGGGCCCAGAGCCGCTCGAGCCGTTTGATCTTATCCGACCTTAGTTTATGCCCGCCTCGTTCTCCTTCATTTTGTACAGCTTTAAGTGCCCCCGGTTATCGTTGTGCCGTCCGCGCAGCGATCGGCGGAATTAATTAAAATCCTCAATTTAATGCCGTCAATCACCGAAAACGCCCCGTCGCTTCTTGTCCCTTTCAAAAATCCTCGCCTTTTTTTGACCAATCGCTGGACCGACCGCGTCCAAATAAACGAGCGATTTGTAAACCGTAAAAGACGCAACGAGGACGAAAACAGGTATATCAATCACGAACTTTATGTTGTACTCAATGATATTTCATCCTAATTCGTCTCAATTTATCCCGCCGAACCTCGCCAGTCTCCTCAAACGGATCACGGGATAGATCGGTCAAAACTTGTCAGTCAGCATCAAGTGCCATCGTTAAAATAATAGAGACGAATCTACCGTGCGCTCGTCGAGGCTGAAATTATCGGAATATCTCGAAAGACATTTGAAGGCTTACAATGTAAGTCTCGGAAATCTTGTCTTTTCAAAATTATCCATTGTCGTCCGCCGTTCGTCAAACAGATCCACTCTGTCAGTCGTTCCTCCTTCAACCGTTCCCACTGTTTATTTATCCTCCGATTGTTTCTCGGCGAATGCTCCCGATGGCGGACGCGAAGATTTCCTGGCGAGGTTTTCGAAAATTTAATCAGATTCCCTCTCGTTCGGGACCGCGCTTAACTCTTCCACTTTGACGGTAAAAACGTTCCGGGGGGAATATTGATCTCTGGCTTCTAGCCGGCTTCGGCTTCGCCTCCGCTCGAAGGTGACTCATTATAGAGTCAAGATTTAATTCTAAGAATACCACTCCGCCTGTAAGTACTAAAACTAATTATCTCGCCCGTCCACTTTGTTTAACGCGAGTATTCCGCGAACGAACTTTAATTACGTAGAAGCGCTGGCTAATGTTTCTCTTCTTCCATCCTTTTTTTAGACCCCCTCTCCTCTCTCTCTCTCTCTCTCTCTCTCCCTGCCAACTGTAATGATTATATCATCCGCGTTTCGGCAAAAATGCGATCGACTCGGTATTCCCTCTAATCGAAGCCTCTTCTTTTCTGTTCCAGGTACGTCACGTTCATTTATATCTGCGAGGAGGTAGAAAAAAAAAGCGAAGCGTGCCAAAAGAATGCGGAGTCGCGTAATCGTTACCGAGACGTCGCTAGGTGAGATTTGCATAAACATTCGCATTCCGTGGGATTCTCTCTCTCTCTCTGGCCCGTGGGAACTGAAACTGATCCAGCCGCGAGAGAGGACCGACTGGAATCGCTTTTAGGTCAAATATAACAGCGCACATTCGGTACACACGGCGCGCGCGCGGGGGGCAATAAATATTCAGAGGCGCATTCATAAAATGCAGAAGGATCTACGGGCGCGCGGACAATAAGAGTATCCGCGTCGTTCGAAACTTAATTGGGGAGACCTTTGGGTGGGTTGGCTTTTTATTGGAATTTCGAGAGAGCCTCCGGAGCTACGAAGGCAGCTTTAGACTCGCGACAAAGCTTATTATGGCGAGAGTGTAGACGTCCGACCGATCACCGGGAGGTCACGCAGTCTGCTTCGACTTCGACTTTACCTCAGCTTCGCCTTATCACTCGTTAAACTTTGGAACGCGATAGGATCGGCCCCCCCCCCCTTTTCCTATCCCCCTTTCTGCCCCTCCGGCAGCATTCATTTAACAGCCGCCGAATGAGAGACTCCCCCAAGATGGCCAGTCATTTGCATCCTACTACCCGTCAGCGAATGCCGGGTCTCGAATATCAAGAACGACTAATGTTTCCTTTCGTGAAAATTGACGCCGCGTCGGGGAAACCCGCCGTTCGACGTTTCGCCCCCCCACCCTCCTCCCGAGCCATTGTGTCAGCCAATTTTTGTTACCGTTCGATCCCTGGCACTCTCAATTTTCGAGCCCCGCCGGGAGTTCTTCGCGGAAATATTCGAGACACTCGATACGTGGCGAGCGAGACGGAAAATTAAGGGAATTAGGAAACGGCAAAATTGAATATAATAAAGTTAGCGCCCGGACGGATCGCCGAAGTTTCGGAGACGAGAAAGTCGGGTCGAAGTTGAAATTTGGAAAGTTCGGAGGGTGGCGGGCGGAAAAAAAGAGACGCTTCTCGTTAAAGCGCGACACGCAAGTTTTCCGTATCGGCTCGCGATTTTTTCCCGGCCGGCCTCGTTAAGGCCGGCTGCCAAGAGAAATGTCGTGTTTCGATGTGTTTATATCGGCTCGCCGAGATCGGATTTCACGCCTCCGCACGCGAACAACACGCGTATCGATGGGGCAGGTAAGGGGGAGGAATCGTCATTCGACTTCGAGCCATCTCCGGCTTCCAATTTCAGCGTCACACACGGCAGGGAAGACGAAGGTGACACTGCGAACAGTCGTTTACTCTTTACTGCGCGAATTATCGTCGCGTGACGGTTTAAAGCCCTGATGAAAGCGGATCGATTAATGAGAAAACTATTCCGAGAGACATTGAATTTTAGTAGGCATGAAAATAAAATCACGACGCTTTAGGCAAAAGAAAATTGTATGGCTTCTGTGGAGTGACTTTGAGGGCACCCTGTATCGTCTGTGCGGCGTCGGTAAAGTTACAGAAAGGAAGAAAAGATCGATTAATGTCAATGCGAAGCGATGCACTGTTTGGAAGCGGATTAAAGACTTGATAAAACAGTTCGGATTAATGAGAAAACAGAGACCTCGAGCATCGAGGCGGGTATAATAACGAAATCACAGCCAGGTGTGTGAAAGAAAATATTATGCATCTTTTAACGAAGGTGTGGGTGCGCCACGTACGAATTCGTTCCAGTAATGCCGGAGCGTTAAAGAAAGGAGGAAAAAATGGATTAATATTAATGCCATGCAAATTATCCTGCCGATGCGGATTAAAGTTTGACAAAACCATCCGCATTAATGGGAAAACAGAGACTTCGCGCGCAAGAAAGGAACTCAGAGATGCAACGAAACAAAAATTCGCGCCATGCAACGCGACTTTGGGGACTACCTTGTATGTGTTGACTCGGACTCTGTTTGAGCGCGATAATGGTGAACTTATAGAAAGGAAGAAAAAAATCGATTAATATTAATACCATGCGAGCGACTCGTGTTATTGATACACGATATTTGATAGCGAACGATCCTGCTATCTTCCGACGATTCTGTCTCACTTCGTTTAACGGCCATGACGAGCAAGACGGTCATTCGATAATTCCTACGCGATTAGCCGCTCGATTAAATACATATTCTCGCTCCTTTTTTTTTCTCACGCCTGTCCGAGTGCGCCAACTCATTATTCGACTCGAAGGTTCTTCCCTTCCGCGAAAAAGGTGTGAATTACGACTGCCGATGAATTTGTTCAGCGTTAACATCAATTGTGCCGCACTGATTTAGAGCCATTACGCCGGTTAACTACGATAAAGGTTAAGCGAAAGAAGTCGAAAGGTCAGGCCAGGATTCGATATTGCAAAGGTTAAATGTAAAAAAGAGACTTATTATCTAAACAAACTGTGTATAAAGGCCGTTACATATTAATTGACTGGCCCTTAATGAAAACGTCATTCGGCCCACTCTTAACGTCCGATCCGATTGATTATTGATCCAGGAAAACGCGCTGCGACAAATAATAGCCGACGCTATCGTCGCAGAAATCTACCTCGTCACCGGCAAAAAGAATGGATCGGCTCCGTGCGGGAGAAAAACGCGACCTTGTTAAAGATATTAAAGATTAACTCGCTGGAAAAAGTCTCCGAGCCACTCGAGCCCCGAGCAGGAAACAAATTTCATATTAATTGCACGATCGAAAACCTTCCGTCACCTTACTCAAAAACCGTTCGTCACCGGAATTTACTACCAGTGAATCCCGACACTTCGGAAAATAAAAATTCCCCTATCTATCGATCGAGATTCGTCACGCGTTCGTGAGAACTGATTCTATTATTTTTAACCACTGATTCAGTCCTTGGTCTTGCACGACACCGAATGAAAGCTTGCGCATAGCTGTTGCCTAGAAACCGATAACGTCGGTCGACGCTGCAAAAATGTATCGCTTATATCGAATCTGCGAACGATTCGGGAAACGAAAGAAAAGCAGGTGCGTTCCATTCGCCGACTTATTTACTCGCCTGCCATCGCTCGCTCTTTCAGCGCGAAAACAATTCTTTGGCCGAGGCACGCGTGATTGCACTCTCAAGTGGGTTATATCCTGCCGCGAATACACACGCCCACGCGCGTATTTATGCACGGCCGAGCAGAGGAGGGGTTCGGCGGGAGTGGAGGGCAGAGGGATAAAGAGAAAGAGGACTGGTACAATGTCCAGCGCGGACGGTATCACCGTGGCCTTCTCGGACGAAGTATTACACTATAAATCCGGGCCCCATTATAAAATCTATCCCGTCGCCCTGCCCCCTCTCCCCCTTCTACATATAAATAGATTATCGAGATCGTCGATTATCAATATACGATCCTATCTCTGCTGCTCGAGCAACTTTTCGAGCCCACCAGCTCGCATTAGCGAAATGGGTACAGCTGGCCCATTATCAGCAGTCAAGAGTCTCGGATCATTGACATCGAAAATGTCGAGCGGGGCGAGCGGCGTGGCAAGGAATGCAGAGTGAAAACTTTGACCGGTGTAATTAGAGTCGATTACGATGGCTCGAGGAATCCCGTTGATTTGTACGTCGATTATCCGTTCGCTGCTCGACTTGCCTCGGCTTAGTTGGCTGCTTTCGATCTTCGACATTGAATATCATTGACGCGGGCCTGATTGTTTCGACGGCGCTCGAGAAGAAATCAGACTAATTTCGATGCGCGGACAGCAGTGCGCAGCTTTCGACACATTGTCGTTCCCTACGGTCAGCTCTGGTCGCGCGACCAGACTTGGTGCGGAACTTTTTTCCCACCGCTATAAATCGTACGTCGCTGTTATGATAACTCGTTAGAGGTCTCGATAGAGGAGTTATTATCTCGAATTTGTAGACAAATAATTATCGAAACTACAACACTGAAAACTTCATATTATATATCTACACTGACGGTCGATAACTATTGTAGTTAATTTTACACAAATACTTATGTCGACCCGAGTGTTTCGAAACAATGCTTCAGCTGCATTGTACAGCCGAACGTCTGGCTTTAAACTGATTTTTCTTCATTGACGTTAGGCATTATTACTGGGCTTTTATATAAATTGAGGCGGCCAGAGCGTTCCGCAACGGCGTCGATTGCAATTTATTCAGGAACACAGACGAGCTCGCACACTCGCAGAATTAGCGTGCTGGCAGGCTACGAAACAGGTATCTTGTCTACCTCTGTCTACCTCTGTCCTACTCGTCGCCTTTACGCCTCGTTGTCGGAGTATTGTATGCATACGTAAAATGAGTAAACACGCGCGTGCGCGAGCGTCCGTTTAATAGTGTGCATAATGACGAGAGATGAACGTGAGATACAGACACGTGCGGCGAGCGTGTATCTCAACATACATCGTTTGCGTAGCATAAACTTACTGCCCGCCCATGATATTTCTACGCCTTTTTCCTCTCTTTCCATCCATGCCGTGTCTCTCGTCTTATTTTCTCAAATCACGTTTCTTCGACATTGTCGCCCCGGCTTCGCGAACTGTCGTTTTTGTGTACACACACCGCGGCCTGCGAGCCGTTGGCAAAGCTGCGAAAGATTGCGCGGAACGTCGAGTGGATAAATCATGGTCGCCCGATGTCGGATCAAAGATTTTCCTTCTTAGATAGTGACCGACGAGATATATAGATATTTATGCCGTTTGTCGATCGCCGTCTGTCTACATACAGGCTCGATTATCGCGCGCCCGTAATATTTTGATCATCGTAATAAACAATCCTGTTATCTAATCGGCGCGTACGCTTTACGATCCGTACACACGCATTCCGACTCGGCATTCGGCACAGTCACACGGTGCAAATGACGAATTTTCGCCAATAATTTTATCTGCGCCGACGACGAAGCTCGAGGCTGATAAATTAGTTATTAAAGTTTGCCGATTTGGTCGCCGACGATAAAGGAGTCGGAAAAATACGTTGAAACTGCTTTTGCGAACGATCGGCGACTGCAATGTTTGCGAATTTACATTGCAGCAATTTGTTCCCCCCCGTTCGTCTACGTTCGTAAATTACACTGATTCCAGTGCTCGTAACGCGGATGGCTACAGTTACAATCTACGATCGCGATATCTGTCCGGCAATGATCAATCCTAATATCATCGAGTTCTAAAACTGATTACGGTCCTCGTATAACACGGCGAGAACACGATTTTCGTATATAACGACCGTTCCCACATTTGAAAGCTTTACGATTAATTTACTTGCCAATCAAGTTTGCGGTAATACAGATAGTATTTACTATCGCTACAAAGAATTCCGTATAATTGGAAGGCTGTATTTGCTCGCGATAGCATTTACACACACTCTTCGCAGAGAGAGATGATAAATATTTTTCTATGACGAAGTAGAAAGTTTCGTGTCAAACGAGAGTTCCCTGTACCAACCCACTCGACATTATTAATGTTTTACCGATAAGACAGAATGACGCGGCATTTTTCTTTGCACGTCAAACTCCCCACTTTTCGGATCGCCCTTCCTCTTTCAGTTCTCCGCTTCTTCACACTTTTTCCACCGTCCGGCCGAAAAATCCTTAACTCCCTTATTACGCGCAATTAGAAGCGGCCGTAAGAAAAGGTGGGCGTTCGGCGAAGAAAGGGAGGGTGGCGCGCGTAACTGGGAGAAAGTTACGTAGAAGCCTGGAAAAGTGCTCGAGAGTAAACCTTAGGAAAGTGTTACGAACGCGACAAGAGGGAAATGAAACAGGAACGGAAGTGAGAAAACCCCATGGAAGGGGAGTGGGGTGGGCTGAAAGGTGGGGGAGCGGAGGGTGAGGGGGTTGAAAGGGACTACAAAGTGTGCTCGGAGCGAGAGGGAGACTCTCGAGGGTGGGGGGGATGAAGTGGGAGCGAGGGGGATGGTTAAAGGCAGCGAATGGGCGAGCGAGAGAGAAGGACGAGGATAGGAAAGGATGGAGAGGCAGGGAAAAAGAGGGTTGACAGGGAACGAACGAGGGTTACTGGCAGGGGTTGAAAGGGGTGGCTGGCAAAGCGTGAGGGAAGGAGAGGGAAGTACGAACGAAGGGTTGGGACACTGTTTTATCGGAGTTTCCTTCATTCGTGGTTCATTACCGTTATTCTTTGCCCGTATCTTTTCTACCCCCTTCGCTACCCCCTTGGCCAACCCCTCCCGCGCTATCGCTTCACTTTATTTCACTCCGAGATTTGCATCTGTGTTTATGTCTCAATGAAGTTGAGAGGTCGAGTGTTTGCCTTCGACAATGACGCCGGTAATTAATATGTTTAGATAGAGAAAATTAAATAGATAACTAATCAGTTTACCCTGTACGATTATCTGTTTAATATTATACAGACTCGTGATTAGTGAGGTAATTTGTATTCACATTTCGGCCCTGTTATTAGAAGTCGTCCGTGCAGCGTACAATTAAAATTGTCATTATTGCGATTGTACGTAAAGTTCGAATTGAACGTAACGAAATAATGCAGGTACTCTAACAGAATTTAGTTAATTGGCTTTTCCGCTCGCGATAACGGTAATGGCAATGATAAATATAATAACGTTATGACAGTTGATACACGGCAGATATACGGTAGATAAAGCGAATGAGATAAGTAATTGACGTTACCGTAGCGATTATCAGCCCGATAGGGGGATATTTTTGTCAAGGCTGCTAAAGTATTTGTGGAACAAAATCTTTGCCACCGATTGGGGCCAGTACCCGTATTCAAATTGCCATTGGGGCATTTCCTTAGAAGCCGGCCAGGCCTTAGAAGTGGAAATATTTGGCTTACAAGAATGTCGCATGACAAAGGAATGTTACCTCGAGTGCCACTAAAATTCGTTTAACGACTCCATTCCACTTTATCCGTTCATCAGGCGTTCCTTGCCTTTATATTGTCGAATAATAATAACCGCGTAATATTTGCCGATCCAAATCGGGAAGGACGGCGAGCTAATCTGAATATCGATTGGCACGATTCCGAGTGGTTTTCCTTCCCCACCAACTTCTTTCCCTCCCCACTACCTTTTTTTCATTCCGAACATTGTAATAACGTCGTTTCGCTCGTTTCTCTCTCTACTCTTCCTTCGTCCTCTCCCTTCTTGCGAGTCACTCGTATTTACTGCAAGAAAAACTACCTTTCGCGGCTAACAACTTCTCCGAACGGAGCGGAAATTCATCGGGAAAATAATCACTGTGGGAAGGGAATTTTTCTGAAGAAGGCCTTCGTTAGACGGTCAAATTCAAAAGGGCTCGTAATCCGACGTAACAAAGCATTCGAGAAATCTTCTTTTCCTTTCTTCTCGTCCCATCTCTCTTTCTGACCTGACTTTTGTCAACAGGAAAACAAAGTGGCTCTTACTTTATTTTCACCCTTGTCTTCCCGAATCTCCCTTTCCGTTAATTGACAAGCGACATCAGGGATTCAGTGGACACTGGGGGGGAAAATGGAAAAGGGGATGATGCAGATAAGGGCAGAAGTCGGGAAGGTCAGGTCGGATGAAAAAGGGACGCCCGAACACTTTTGAATCAAAGGAGTAACCACCGATTATCCAATTATCAGCTGATAAAGAGTGAACCCTCATTCTTTCCCTTCCACATTCTCTTTCGGTCCACTTCGATTCTCTATCCATTTTCCATTTGTCTTATACCTATTCAATGCCCAATGGGTTTTGTCTGCGCTCCCCGACTATTTTATTATTTTATTGAGCCCCAGCCCCGTTTCCCCGGGCAATATTTATTTCGTTATTTGCGCCGGACTACGTTTTTCCATATTTCGGCGCTGGGAGAGGACGATTTTTCTCGAGCTTGTTTTACAATAAATACGAGGATTCGAAATATGGACTGAGCGTTGCGTAACGGACAGAAAATTCTGCGAAATATACACTCCGCCCCGATATATATATAAATATAAACGTATCGAGTATTACCCCGCAAAAATTGGTAGAGTCTCATTTTACAACGGTGAGCGAATCCTATCGCGAAATAAAGCGAGCTGTAAAAATATTTACATCCCACGATTCGGAAAACCGCTAACATCACATTGGCCGCCCTCCTATTATACAATCGATACGGCCAGACGCAACTCGTCGGCTGCCGTTTATAGCCTCAGCTTTGAACAAACGCGTCGCTTATCCAACTGTCGGGGTTACAATAATAGAAAATCGTCGTAACGACTTATTTCCCCGCAACTGCTCGGCTCGAGTTCGTCCAGTCTTGTACGCAGACCCGTTTCGTAATCGTCAACAGAAATATTACGTCCGCTCTCTTCCTCTCGTCCTCTCCTTTCTCAGCCTCGTCCTTCTCGCACTTTCTTTTTCTCCGGTCCGACCCTCCCCCCTCCCCTCCTCGCGATACCTTTCCGGTCACGTCCCGGCAGAGGAACGCGTTGACCGCGATGTAACGGTAACTTTCGCGCGCAGAGAATGACCCGACAGGATCAAAGGACCCACGGGGGTGTCCTTGAACGGCCCACCCACCGCGTCCTCGGCATCCTGGACAGAAAGCCTGCTCAGTTTTTCCGCCGAATTGCTCCTATTCAAATATTACCCGTCTCTCTCTTCCTCTCTGTCTCCTTCTATGCCTTTCTCGGCTCTTCTCTGTCATTTTCCCCTTGCCTCGGCTTTTTTTCCTCCTGCGCTGCCCTTCCGTTTTCGGGACGACAGGTGCGCGAGACCAGTTTTACTTTCGTGGTATCGTTCTCCGATCCTTCCTCAGCCCGATCGTCGTACGGATAATTGCCACTCGCGAAAGTGATTTCCTTTGTGCATCGTCGACGGTCAAAACTTCGAAATTACATTGTTTCGCTAATGACTCGTGAGTGTAACGCACTCGGAGCCTTGCTCTTGCCGGTCGAACGGCTCGGAAGGGTTAAAGCGTCGATTACGGCGCAACGTCGACAGTAATTTGGGCCAGAGTGCGCTTTCTTTAAATACAGTTACATCGTCGTTACATCGCCGTTACATCGCCGTTACATCGTATTACGGGATAATAAACATTTTCCGTCCTGCGAAGCGAGCCGTGGCGTGCGTCAGCGGAAATCAAACGAACGCGCGAAACATTTACATCGGCGACAAATCCGGTAGTTTCGTTTCGTCGCCGACAAATATCGTTCGCTGCCACCCCCGAAAACAGTCCGAGCCCACCCCCCGATCGGCTCCCATCCCCTCCCGCCCCCGCCGATAAAAGCCCTTCGACTACAATCCTCCCTCTCCGACCGCGCTTTATTTCATTTTTATCCAGCGGCCAAAGCGCAGTAACAAGTGTGGCGTGCGTGCGGGCGCGCGCGCGCGCGCGCACACTCGATATTTTAGCGTGGATTTACAGGCGATTAAATAATGCGAGACTGCAGCGGGCAGATAAAATTCGAGGCGGTCTCGCATGCGCGATAAAACCGAAATACGCGACGCGGGACGCGCCAATTTAATTATTATTTTTTTACCTCGCGAGATCGTAACGTTATGCTAAATGTCAGAATTTTTGCGAACGGAGTCGTAAAGATCCTCCTTCGCTTTGATTCCTCGACGTTGGGGAGGTTTAAAAGAGTCTCCTCGACTGCAGAAAGTTACAGCACGCCTACGGACGCAAACTTTTCATTGACCAACTTGCTTCGTTTCAGAAAGTTGAGAAAAATGATGCAACAGTGTAATATTGGTTTTTCAATTTCGCCAAGAAAATTAAGTAATCGTCGAACGTACTATTCAGCGTGTTTTAAAGCAATTCACTATCGACGCTATAAATCTTTCCTCTTCGTTACTAGCGGCATTTTGTAACAAGTTTGTTCAATGAACAGCTCATAGATTTATGTAACAATTTAGCGGTTCGGCCGCGTAAATTTGCCGCGAGCGCGGAAAATTCTCGCGTATCTCCGCCGTCAAAAGTAAAATAAATCGTCGACGTCATCCTCGGCGTTTTTGGCACGTGCGCGCGCGCGCGCGCGCGGCGTTATGTAAATCGCGCCACGCTAATTGGTTATTTAGATCGTTATTTATATTATGCCAGTTCAGGACTCGCCGCCGATCTAATTGGGTTATTTGGATCCGTTATTTATATTATGCCGGTTGAGGACTCGGGTTGCCGATCGAAATCAGCTGGAAAAACAATGGCGGCGAGAGCGGAATCGCTTTGTTTTCATCTCTGCCGAGCACTACTACGTGGCGTACCATAAAAGCTAGCAGTCGATCGTAAACGTCGTCGGGTCTTTCGCCATTTTCAGCTCACGCCCACGCACACGGCTTTTGTGCCCCGAAATATATTCCCATCGACGTTCGGCCGAATTTAACGTCGCCGAATGAAATTATTCATTAATACGCTACTGTCCATTAATATAAGGTGCTAATGAATAGCGTTAATTTCCACCAGCCGCTCATCGCGCTCGCGTAAATAGATCACGGGGAGGATATGCGTGTGTATGAGCGTCTGTGCCTTCCGTTGGTGTGCGAATGCGCGCGGTCGCGCTCGCGATTAATTAGATTACACCCCGAGCCTGTCCGTAGCGAATGTTATGAGAAGCTAAGGCAAAACGTAACGGAACGTTACATTCGTACTGTTACGTCGATAGTAATTTAAAGCCGTTATTTGCTATGCGCGTCACACGGATTTAAATGCGTCCCCCCCTCTCTACCGACGCTGTAATATATACAGTGTGCGACGTATATAGAATCGTTACTATTGACACACCGTGTTGACAATGTGCCCTATTTGCCCTCATCCCGTATTTTCGATAGATGTTTTCACAACCGACCGTGGTTCGCGTAGTTATCGACGGTCGACCTTTTTTTTTCATTTTTTTTTATTGTTGCACGAAAGGGAACAATCGTTGGCTACGTATTGAGTAATGCGAATTACATAACCGGTCGACGTGCTGCCCTCGCAGTTCGTTACACGACGTTTCGTACTGGGTTATTCGAAAAGACAAATGTGGGCGATCGTGGGTCGTGCGGATGTAAAACGTGATGGCCGGCTCTCGCCTCCTATACACACGTACAATTTATACATACCGGTAGGTCACTCTGTATCATTGGATCGGGATCCCGCAATAACAACGGCTGATGTAACGTCGTGACTAACGTTTGGTGAAAGGAGGAAATAACATCGATATAATATGAGAGTTTTGAGAGATGCGGTCTCGGACGATATTACATTCACCGATTCACTACATTCAAATTCGTTGTAATATACCGATAACTTTCGATATCGATTTAAGCTGTTTATCAAACGTTCTGGAGCGAGAGACAACAATTATTTGTTTTACATTAATAATTTTAGAGAAAAGAGGAAACAACACTGAGACAGGTTGGCTTTTGAAAAATTCAATCTCATACAAAATGACGGTACCGCAATTCGTCCCTTTCGAAATTCGTTATGAACTTGTCGAAAAATCATTTTTTTCTAGTTTAACCTGTCGTCTGTCAAGCGACGAGCGGAGTGAGAGGGGGGACACATTTTTTTTCACATTAACGAAACATTCGTTCTATTTCTCTGTTCGAGCAGTACGAAAGAGAGCCGAATCCCTCCAACTTTTTATCGCATCCCAGAAGCCTGACGTTTTTATCTCCGAGCTTCAGGAGAGTCGGTGAGCTTTAGTGATTTCGGCGATTCTCTTTTCCTACATTCATCGACACCAATGGCTTTTCCCGCTCTTCAAAGTCCACCCCCTCGCCACCCCTCCGTTCCTCCTTTTATTCTCCTTTCACTTCCAGCACTTCTTCCCATCCACGGCCAGTTTTATTTCGTCCCGCCACTTCATACTCTTCCGTCTCATTTCGTGGCCCTCGCCACATATTTTGCCTTCTGCCTTTCTTCCCTCATTCGTTACACTCTTCCCGTTTCATTCGCTTTCAGTCCCCTCCTCCCCCTCCCTCCGCGCGCATCCCGTCTCGCTCTCATTCCCAGTAATCACAGTGTTCGCGGTCTCTCAAATCGGATCTCCTGGCGGCAGCGTAAACGAAAAAATTTGACAAGTCGTGACAAATTGAAGGGGCTCCGCGCCACGATCCACCCCCTCCAACCCCCCCGATGCTTTTACCAGCACTGGCAAACCGCCCCAACCCTCTCTATCTTGCTCCCTCCCTCCCTCCCCCTCTCTCTCTCTGTCTCTCCTCATCCTTCATCCGTAGATAGAGAAACAGGCACTACCACCAAGCCATTCCGGGGACAAATATTACGCGTGGTCTATAGTTTGCCAGCGGCTCGGTTCCAACGCGTACTCAGAATACGGCGAGTGAATGGTACGCTGGCTGCATTCGATGCTGTCACGGGCGCCCCGATACGCTAACGTAATCCAATTCGACGCCTAATAACCGAACGTCTCCGATACATAATTTAATGCCGGGCCCCGCGAAACGAAAATTACGCTCATGAATATATATGGCGGATTTAATTACGAGTACAATATTAGCATTTTGTCAATTTGGCGTGGCATAAATTGCTGGGTAGAACGAAGGAGAGAAAGAGAGAGAGAGACGGATTCGTCGAGAGTTCATTGACAAATGCAAGTCTATGTTTTTGTCGTCGGCCGAAATGAGAGCTTTTCGAAAATTCATCAATTTGCGGTCGTTGATCGAACGACGTGTCTATCGGCGGTGATAAATGGCCGGTGATCGAAAATTGATAGATTTTGAGGAAAGTGGCCTGTGTATGTTTGCGGTGTATACAGATTGAGGGACGTGGGGTAGCGGAGGGTTAGTGGAACAAGGGGGTGTTTTGGGGGGGGATGAAGGCGACGCCATCGAATGGCACCGCAGTACCGGGCGGGCAAACTATCGTCCGACATAATGGAGTGGACTGTGTGCCGCGGCCGTGTAACCGTGCTGCTCGAAATACACATGAATATATGCATGCACGGACGTGTAGAGCCGGCGAACTGAAATTAAGCCGGTTCAACGGTGTCAGTTTGACAAAAATATAGACGGCTGACCGCCGGTTATTACGTCCCTTTTTCCCCGTCTTTCCTCCTCTTTCGGTTTCTTTCGATTCCAACCACCCCTCCGCTTCCATCCCTCTCGCCGTCTTACCTCTCCGACAGTTTTCTCTGCCATTATCGGCGCAGTGGATGTTTAAAGGTTCGAATATTCGACCGACTGTCGCCGAATATGATAAGAGCAGTGCCGATCCGGCCGATCGATTCGCATTATCAGGCGTTAATCAAAGCGCGTAGCAAATAGATACCGACCGCCGCTGAGTAATCGTTAACTCGAAAGCCTCTCACGTTCCATTAACCGTCGATGATCAGCGCAACCCTCCTCCAGTTCCAACCCTCCACGCCTTCTTACCTCTTGGGCCCGATACGTTTCGAGTTTAAAATCGAATCGCGCGAAGGTCTGTCCGTTGTTTGCAACCAGTGCGTTCGACAAAAATTTTTGCCGCCGGGAGCCGTCGCGGGGGTCGTCGACTCTGTCAAAATCGCGAACGGACGTTGACGTTCGCCGTCGATGGGGATGAAAAATCTGCGGCACGCAAAAGAGCGGTAACAAACGGCTTGCGTCACTGAAATTAGTTTTAACGATTCGTTACACGCCATTCTCCCTCCCCTACGCCTTCTCCCCTCCTCCTCCTCCTCCTCCTCCACCCCCGATCCGGCACCTACGACCCACCCACCCCTAACTTCGGCCCCTCCGGCTGCTGCATGCGCGCCCCTATCGATTGGTTATCGGAATAATGGCCGGGGTGCGGGTAATTCGCGTTGTCCGTGTTGGTGATTCCATTCTCGCGTACGTGTTGGTAATTCGGTAATATCAACTTATGCACGCGTGCGTGCTCGCCTATTCGCACGTTTAAATTATTGCCCGACTCACCCCGGCCACTCGACGATCAACGATTTTCGCTCTCGACAAATTGACACCTTGCGCTTGCCACTTTTTTTCCCCTCCCTCGCAGAGATGCTAACTGTTTTTTATCGCTTTTTTATGGAGAGGTAGGGATCGACCAGATCAGTCTGGATTATTCCGGTGTCCGATAGATCGCTACCGATTGCAATTTATGCTGTGATCATGATGGTCAATTTTTTCCCGCCGAATGAGCCACTTGCCTCGAAAGCTACACAGTTAATACAAAAAACAGTTAATTAAAAGCATCTGGTTTTAACGTGGAACTGCAATTGACGGAGCAGCTCATTTTTGTTCGAAACTTACATGAGGTTTCGAGATAAGTGGATCGAATCGACACGGTTGTACCATTGTTCCTCCGCGCAGGAATACGGATTACATTTTATCGCCTTTTTTTTTGCACAAAATGAGGGGAGTTATCGAGACACAGTGCCCGGTTCGAAAATTCGTATTACTCCGAAAGTCGACGTATCGCTTCCATTTGCCATCCGCGCCGGCCAGTTAACATTTCGCCCGCGACAAAGTCGCTCCCGCAAGAAGATGTGCATTTGTCATGGGCGAAGGATGA
This sequence comes from Anoplius nigerrimus, assembly GCA_914767735.1. Taxonomy (NCBI): domain Eukaryota; kingdom Metazoa; phylum Arthropoda; class Insecta; order Hymenoptera; family Pompilidae; genus Anoplius; species Anoplius nigerrimus. The sequence continues at coordinate 4,929,656 of OU612077.1, forward strand.
AATAGCCTCTTTTCCCCCCCTTGCCAAGGGGGGTGGGGGTGCTATTCGGAAAATTATGGCCAGCCATTTCTCCGTCGGTCGCACGCCGGCAAAACTCGAGAAACTCCGTGCGGGGGGAGGAGCGTGTTTATCGTTTACATCGCGGGGGTGGAAGACCACCCCTTCTCTGACGTGATCGCACCCTTCTTCAACCCTCTTCAAGAACGTCCATCCCTTCCGGAAGAAACCGCGAATCTCGGAAATAATTTTTGTATTTACGTTATACGTTCGCCCGATACGAGAGGTCGCAATTTTTTGAAGGGCGAAACGTCATTGGTCGAAAAAAATAAAACGGCCGAGAAAAAGGAGTGTTTTTGATCGTTCACGCCGCTTTATCTCATTTCCCATTTCCGGTAATTACCCGTTCGATTCGCGACAGATTGTTTTCGCGGGCGCAAAGTTGTATCGATCGAAGCGGACTCGAAACGTCGGCAGGGGGTTGTGGGGCCGGAGGGGGTGAAGTCAGCGGAGTGAAAAAAAAGTATCGAATGCTCGCGGTCGGCGCGAGTACGCTTTGTGAATCCGGATACCTTTAAAGCTCGGCGAGGAGGGCAGCACCTCTTCCGTTCATATTTTTCGCATTCGTCTGCCTCCTTCCCCCCCCCCCCCCCGGTCCACCCTCTTTTTTCCACCCCCGAAATGGACATTCGCGCACGCTTTTATCTGTATTAGCGGAGGCGCGCAGCCGTGTTCTCACGCTACTTCGGACGTGCACGCCGCGTGCGTCAAAGTGATAAACTGTTTGCTCTTTATTTTTCACCAGCATCTTTTTCCGTCTCTCCTTCTCGTTCTACATTCGTCCCTCTTAGAACACGGCTTCGCTATAACACGGTTTCCGAAAGCTGCTACTGTCCTCCATACTGCACGGAAATGAACGACTGACAAGAGGTTCGACTGTAGTCAATTTTTTAGGACTGTTTCGAATGTATTCAAATTTATTTTTCGCCGCATCTTTCTGTGTCCTTTTTTCGTTCTACATTTGTCCCTCTTACAACACGACTTCGTTATAACACGGTTCCGAAAGCTGCTACGGTCCCGCATACAGCACGGAACTGAACAACTGTTACGAGAGGCTCGACTGTAGTCAATTTTTTCGACTGTTTCGAACGGTTTCGTTGAACATCGCGTGACAAAAAGTCACTGGCCCCAGAATCAATTTGGAGGGTAATCGTCATAAATTGACTTCCGCCCAGTGTACTGCACTGTACAAGGGGTGCAGGTGCGGAACGGGCTGGCGCGCGCGAGAGCTAAACAGTCGAGAGCCATCGATTTCGAGACGAGCGGATAAAATTCCTTTAGGGTCCGATTTTAGGCGTCGCTCAATTTCGAAAACACGATCTCTACCCGCGCTCGATTTCGGGCGCGCAACAGTTCCGATATCAAATAATCCGCGCGCCGGCGCGTTAATCGAGTCGCGAGCCTGCGAAATTCGCTTATGACTTCGGGCTTAACGTCGTCCGTCGAATGTTTTTCGGCGGGAACAGGGGTGGGGGTGGGTGGTGGGGTAAATCGAATCGCTCACTTTCGAAGAAATCAATTCTCGTCGCATTTTCGGCCAACGGCGACACACGCGGGATCGACAAAGGGCGAATATCTCGTGAAAGCGATTCACCCGTCGCTTTTCTGTCTCTGAATATGACATACGCACGCACGCGCGCGTGCACGCACGTTACGTACACGGCGAACGCTCGCGCCGGGTGAGTCTCGCCAGAGGGGGTGGAATTGGGTGTGCGGAAATGTGTGAGCGAATGTGTCCGCGTATGTGTGAGCGAACGTGTCCGCGTATGTGTGAGGGAACGTGTCCGCGTATATGTGAGCGAACGTGTCCGCGTATGTGTGAGCGAACGTGTCCGCGTATGTGTGACCGAATGCGCGTACGAGGTTGTACGCGCGTACGCGAGCGAACGTTTATGTGTGCGTGGCCTGCGCGTGCAACAACGTCGAGAGCGCCCTTCGAATTGTACGATATCCGGAGTGAATGGTGTCAAATGTAAAGTTCCGCTGCAAATGTGCCCGTCTGTGTTCCTTCTATCGTTTCGCGCCGCATGGAAATTTGACATTGTCGACGCAAAGCGCGCCGGCCGCGATTTGTTATTCAGCGCAGTTTTGTATATCGCGAAAGTCGATGTTTGTCGACGTTCTCGCGTCATATCGCACCCTATAGATTCCATATACCGCTGGAATCGGAGCGTTACTTTATCGTAACGTCTCGAAGCCCTTACGATTCTCGCTTTACCTCGCCCGACTTTCGACGAAAATCCGGCGCGGACGGTAATTGACTAACCGATACCGTAAATTTCAACAAAAGATGATATCGTACGGCACCGCGCCGGCGTGCTGTCGCGCGCGCGCGCAAACTGGCTAAAACCCGGGAAATCGAACGGGAGAAAAATTCGCTCCGACGGCACCGACAGAATAAAACAAGTAATAATCCGGCGGGCGCGTGCACGGTATTTGATCGGCGAGCGATGTTTGGACGAAAATTTCCCACCCTCCACGCCCGGGGAATAATTAACGAACGGCCTGTTTGCCGATTCATCATCGGCCGTATATTTTCCGACGGATCATCGAATAAAATCAAATCGAATTTAGCCCGCCCCAATGTTTTTTTCACCCGCGCAATCTTCCTAATCGCGCCATCGGCACAGCGATATTTTCGTTGAATTCTTTTTGCAGGGTAAAAATTGAAGGTCGTAAGAAGTGCGCCGAGGCCCTTTGCTCGGGAACTGACTCGTTAGTTGACATTCAGAACGAAATTCCGGGAACGTGGGTGACCGCGTCGAACGAACGGGACGAACAATGCGCCAACGATGGCCAACAATGCGATATACATTTCAATGGCTCCTTAACGATCCGCGTCGCCGCACAGAAACCTGTTTATCGGGCTTAACCCTAGACATCGGTAATAACAGACGCGATTCCAATCGGCTTAGCCCGGGGGCCCGCTTCTGCCGGATTTGTCATTTCTGGCATTAGAGGCGGCCGAGAGTCCGAAATACTCATTCCTCAAATCTGACGCTTTCGAAATGCGAAACAATATTGGCACCGTAGACCGCTGTCGTCGGACAACTCTAGCGCCTCGACGCTCTTCCTTCTTTTTTTTTTGCGACTCAGGTGCCGTTAGCCGGCTGAGCGTTTAATTATGGAAATTAAGGCCCGATCCGATTGACGACCGCTGATTGGCGGATAGATAGGTAGACGGATAGATAGATGAATAGGTATGTAGGTCTGCGGACATCTAGATCCGTGGCCATCCCAGAGACAAATAGGCGTCTGTGTCCCTGATTATCTGGGTCAATATATATTTACATCCGCAAATATCGTGACCGTAAATCTCGGCATCGGCCAACCAGTCGCGCCCACGCGAATTGTACGTCCCGATGTTTCAGAATTTCCGGCGTCAACGCTTTCGAGAATTCCCGTTCTACGGGGAGGCACTGTGCCACATTAACGTTTTTCTCGGTATCTTCTTGCCCGGCGCCAGAGTGACTCGTTCCGTGAATCTACATCTTCCGATGAATAAATATTATTCATGCAGTAGGAAAAATTGGACTCTTTCCTTCCGCGGAAATTCGCACAGCGGGATAGGTGGAAATCGACTTAAGATTTGTCAGCGCATTGTCTTAATTCTTTCAGTTAAGCTCGTGAAATTATTCATAAAATTGTTAAACAATAACTGTTGAAGATTAATTTAAACAGACGTTTCGTGTAATTATTTTTTCTCTGTACCCTTTATTGGTTTTCAGTACTAAAGCGTACTTTTAAAATCGCGCAAGAAGAAGTTTTGCAAATTACCCGAATGACTCAATCTTACAGTTATCCATTTCCTAATTGTGTCAGGAATTACGGGAAGGCTGCATATATTGGGGCCTGATGGCATATGGCCAACGTGCGAGAAACTAGTGGGCAGGTCGGGCAATTATTATGCATACACAATGCAGAAATAATTATCAGGCGGGCGCTCGCGCGCGCGCTCACGCGGGCTGCATTTGCATTTCGGCGGCTAATAGTAAGCTGCGAAAGTTTATTAGGCCGCCGAGACGTCGGCCTGGGCAATTTCGTTGGGCAGCATATGCCGACAACCCTCTTTTCTCCACCATTCTACCTCTCCCTCTTTCTCCTTCCCTCTCCTTCCGTCTCTCTTTCTCGCTTTCTGTCTTTCTCCGCACATTGCACGGATATAAGAATGTTTTCCTATTTTATATGACTCTGTGTCGTCTCTTAGCCCGGTTAGCTGACCCTTCCCTACCTTCTTCCTCTCGTCTCTTCCTTTTTTTTTTTACTCTTTTTCCTTTTCATCTCTCGCTTTGCACGCCGGACGTCGTCGAGGCGGAATATTTTTCTGTACCTTAGTGCGGAGTTTTTAACGAGGCGCAAGGCTTACGACGAAATCGTCGACTTTTTGGTCGGCATAACTAAGATGCGATGTTTTTTCGACTTTAGAGCCACCCGTTAATAATCGGCGGACATGCACGTACCGATCCCAATCCACTAGTTTCTCCCATCCTCTCTCTCTCTCTCTCTCTGCTTCTCTCTGTTCTACCGTTATCACGTTTTACTACGCGCAGATTTCGAACGCACGATAATCCAATTTTGGTTCTAATCCGATCCGACCTCGCAATTTCGGGCCGCGTTCCGAGGGTGCCGTTTGTCGCTTTACCGCGCCGGATATCGAATGTGAAACTGTACAGACATCTAGTGAGCTCGCTCGTCAGTGCTCCTCGGAATGGACGACGATTTTGATAAGGTCCGCGATTCGATTTTATGACCGATACACTCCCTAAACCCGTCCCACTTACATTCGAAAATTCTGTTCTTGTTTCATCATAATTTACCATTCATTTAATGACACCTGCATTGTAGAAAACCTATTAATCTTCGTGCTTAAAAAGTTAGAGACAGAGGATAATTGGATTACTTTCACAATTTGATTGACATGGCCCAAAAAATAAAGTCAATACAGTATATTACAACTTACAGACAATACAGTAACTTTGCGTAACCCCCGACGTGTTAAACACGCTTACCAGCCCAGAATTGACAATTCCGCTTGGTGAGGAGAAATTTAAAGCGTCCTTAAATCTACATATAACCCGCAACACGGATTTCGGGCTTCTGTGATCCCCCCCCCCCCCCTCCCTACCCCGCAACAACCCGTATATACCATCAACGGTATCTATAAGTTCCGGGGTAAGAACATTCAGAAATCCCAAAGTAATTTTCTACGGTGAATTTCCCCCGACGGTCCGCGCGTCCTTAAAGAAGATAGCCGTCGACAGCGAAGATTCCAATATTCGCGTGCGCACGCAACGTTTATGTTTCTCTTCTGACGCGCGACGTGCGCGAAAATGCAGGAGGCTGAGTCGGAGAAAAAGGTAGGAGAAGGATGGGTAGAACGACAGACGCGATTGGGGGTGGGGGACGAAGATAGTTATTCTCTCTCATTCTCGTCCATTCTCTCCCATTCTCTCCCATTCTACCTCATTCTATCTCATTCTACCTCATTCGTTGCCAGCGAGTTCAACCTTCTGCACGCCTTCATTGTGTAAGTTCGAATCGTGTTCAAACGTTCGGCGCGCGCAGCGGAAGCCGGATCGGAGGAAGAGGGGAATTTTGCTGGATGAGTCGGATATACGCAGCTTTATTCGTGTGAAAGACGGTCGGAGAGGAAGGTGCGAGTAAGAGAGAGGGAGAGGACGAGCGGGAGTGTATTGATGCGCCTTACGCGAAAGAGTCCCATCTAAAAAGCGCGTGAATCTTCGGACGGATCGCACGTGAGAAAACAGATCGAAAAACGCTAGCACGCGTTTTCCACGATCGTTCCACTTTCGAGACGCCGCTTCTCGCTGAATCGTTAGCCTACTGAGCGTCGGACGAGAGTCGAGGTTCTCCGTTCGAGCATTTTCGCGAGTCTTGAATGGAAACCTAATTACGAGCGCGTCCGAGTAAACAAGTATCAGGCACCGGATCTGCTAGTCGTGTATTCAAATACATACCTGCACGACCGGATCCGCAGAGCTGTAGAATATATTTCTATAGGGAGAGAGAGAAGCGCGTAACGCGGTTCATATGTTACGGATCGTATACGTTCGTGTAACACGGAATGTATGAGAATTTTCCCGGTACGCCGGATTATGTAAAGGAACGTATCCGACACGATTATCGTCGTGTCGGCCGTTAATTTAGTTTCATATTAAAAGCGTTTCCTTTCAAACGAAAAGCGTAAAGAGCTGCTGATTTAAAGGAAAAAAAATACATATCGCTATCATATGTAAACGATCTCCAGTGCGGAAGATATGCGTGCCGATGAACACAGCGCCATAACGCTCGTGGCCGAAACGAATTTATATTCTAGCTGCAGGAGTATTCTCGCACTTTATCGCGTGCCGTGTTGTTCGAGGGATCGTGTTATACGAGGACCGGCACTCGCAATATCATCGACTCCCGCAGAAATTCATGCGCCTGGTCGAGCGTAATAAATATTAGCGGACGTGTAAACAGGATTTCGAGTCAGATCGGTCGGACAAACGTTTTCCTCGTCGACTCGTGCCATTAATTGCCGTCTTAATTTATCAATCGCCACGCCGTTGGCGGTCCCGTTCTTCCGTCGATCTATAATTTACGCCTCTCTCTCTCTCTCTCTCTCTCTCTCTCTCTCCCCAGTTCCTGTCAACCGACTCTAACGGTACGTCCTATACTCTATTCGCGAGCCGTTAAAACCGCGCGGCATTAAGAAATTGCGTAAAGCACGGAGCCCGCTTGTCATTTTCGTACGGCGCACATTTCGCAAGTGAGCCTCAAAGTGCGGTAGAGAGAGAGAGAAAAGAAAAAAATTACGAAGAGAGTCTTCCTTTTTAATATTTCATCTTTGATATTTCACGGGATTGACGATGGGAATTTGAATGGAGAATTCGAGGGTACGATAAGTTATTGCAGAGCAATCGTGGATAATTCGTTTCTTACTTTTTTCTGTCCCCCTTACCCCTCCTTCGTCTCGTTTCTTGCCCCTCTCGTTCCTTCTCCTTTTTTTGCGTCGCTCGTTCTTTTTGGCCCGGAGAGAGAACGAGAGAGAGAGAGAGAGAGAGAGAGAGAGAGAAGGAGAGAGGAAGAGAGAGCGATTGATGACGGTAGATTTATCGCGACGATAACTCTCGACGATATTCGTTTCGGAGAGGGAGAAGAGGAGGAAGAAAGAAAGAGGGATGAGAAGGAGGGACAGAGATCGCTTTATTACGCTAGCAGTCGTCGACCGCAAATGAAAGTCAAATACGGCCATTAGAATCTTTTCGTACAGCCCGCGCCCCGTACGCCCCCCCCCCCCCCCCCTCGCCCCTGCCGGGAACATTCGTACGCTGTTTAACTCGGTATAAAACCATAATCTCGCGCGCGACCGAAGACTCGAATTAGAAAGCACGCCTCTCCGCTTTTCCGCTCGCGGATCGAAACTGTCGAACCGAGAGTACGATAAATATGTATTATTTTTCCTCTCTGTTGCAGGTGAGTCGAAAATAAACCGAGCGTACAATGTATATTCATACCGGCGAAGTAGAATCCAGGAATAAACCAGGCAAGGTTAGATGATTTAAGTGCGCGTAAAGATTTCAGTGTAAACGGCGAAAAGTGCGGTGCAACGTTTAGTAGTGCAGGCGCGCGCGCGCGCGCTCGACTTTAACGGCCGAATCCTGAATCTTGTCAAGACGGTTTAACGCTGACGCTTAATAAAGCGGTCGCCGATTAATTTATCGATTAATCCGCATCCGCGTACGTTAGTTACCCTGAAAGTTATTTCGAGCCTGTACACACGGCATATGCCGTGTTATAACATCAGCGCCGCCCAGTGTCGGGGATAGAGTGTGCTCCAAAACGTTTCCGCGAGCGCGCGGCCGATTCCGTCATTTTGTCAGCGAGCAATTCCATGATTATTCAATTCTATAATGCCCCGGCTTTTGCCGACCTTCGGCAGCGAGCGCTAACGCAATTTGTCCATTTCGAGTATTCGACGTAATAATGATATTAGCCGCTCTCTGCCTTTCGTCATTAATCTCGTAATGCGTCGCTAATTGCGATACTCGGAGATTATTACTAATTCCGACTAATGTCGTAGAGAGATCGGCGTTTGAAATGTTTATTTTCGAAGTGGCATAAATTATTCTGAGGGAACAAATCGGTGTTAGGGAATTAAATGCTGTTCTACGTGGGCTTTTGTTTTTAAGACGACCTGCGGTTAATAAATGCTCCTAAACCGATTGAAATTATGAATAATTGTTCTAGGAATCTAGTGAATAATAAGATTTGAAAACAATGAAAGCTGCAGAGAGTGGAGGTTATTTTGGTGTAATTTAATCCTAGTAAAATGCGATAACACTTTTCAAATGTCCTGAAAATGGTTTCTTTTGATGTCTATGTTGCTTTACGTGGACTAACGAGACTTTTTGTATACTTTGACATTATTTAACATTATGTTACACTATTTTGACAATCCTATTTCTTTTCTACTCACGTTAAAACGTAGAGCAGTAAATGTGTCGATCTAAAAACAAAGTGACTCGTGCTACTTTCAAATAAAAACCATCCATTTGACATCCCTCACGATTCCATCTGTTCAATTTCAAATGAATAGAATCTCAGAATACGGTTATTCGAACCTGAAGCGTGCCGTAAACGGTTAGGATCTCGCGATTACTTAAAACTCAAATTTCGCCGGTAATGAAAATTTAACGAGCCGCCCGTTACTGTCAGCAGTAGCAGTCCGTTCCAAGAGAAGGCAGTGTTATTAGGTGATTCCGAAAATCGTTGACATTTATCGCGCCGAGCGGGAGCAACACATGCCGGGTACTGGGACGAATTTCTGGCATAGCGTGAACGGGTCATGCACGCCGCTTCCTCCCCGAACCCCCCTATACCACCCCATATACTCGTTCTCCCCTTTCTCCCACTTTCCCGCGAAAGCCGCCTTCTCATAGTCGGACTAACAAATTTAACCGCCGCCGCGTTCAATCTGACTAAGCCGAACAGCATCCCATCTGCCGACATCGAAACTTACTCACCCCAGCCGTCCAACCGGATCACGTCAAAACTTACGTTCCGCCACTCTTTTCCCTCCAGAGGAACGTAACATCCCGATGTTTGTCGGGTCGCGCGAATGAACCCCACATTGATCCGTTGCGGTTATGAAAAGAAACACGAAAGAACGTAAACTGGTCAAAGCTGTTTACCGCTTCGCGAATGTTGGAGCAGGTTAGTTCCGAGTGGTTAATTTAGACATTTTCCGACGTTACCCATGGCGTATCGGAAAACGTCGCGAGTGCACCCCGTTCCGTCCTTTGCGAAAGGAGAGCCGATGGTATGTTTACTTGTCAAAGCTGCTTATACCATTCTCCGCGTACCAGCGCGTTAGTTCTAATTGGATAACTTAGACATTTTCCGGCCGTTCGCCGCGGTGTATCGCGAGGCGGGACGTGTCATATTTTGTTAATCGTATATTCGGCCGGCCTGCCGTTTCCACTCGCATTCGATAAAGGCCGACCACTGCCACGGGGGTCGCTTCTTTATCGACGGCTGGCACTGCTTTCTCAGTTAATGGACGTCCATTAAGCGAGAGAACGCCAACTTTTCAAGCCGCTCATCGATTTTCCACGCTTCCCTGGCTTCGACCTGCCGAACGATCATTTCGAATGAGCTGCTGCTGCTTCTGCTTCTGCTTTTGAGGGCGCCATGTTTTTCAGTTAATTCTACGGCTAATTGCCCTTGTCTAACGATGCCCGCGGGCGCATACTTTTACGTTAATTTCGAAACGCGACGATGCCGGGCCTGGGCCACTCGTAAACGAGGCATCGTGAGAGTTCGATTTGACAATATTATAATAGTTCCATATTCTCCGATATTCGTTACAAACAGCATCGTTTATCTCGAAAGCGGCAGATGTCACTTTTCGTTCAACGTGACATTTGAGAGTCTTAAAACAGAATTGCAATCACCGCATTCGCTGTGTATTTCTGAAAATGTGATCGAAAATGCCACTTTCGACATTAACGGCTCAAATTCACGATCAGCAAATAGCAACTGATATTCCTAACCAATTTTGGGTAAGTCGGGCGTTCGAAGACACCCTGTATGAAGTTGAAAACGACTGAGAACCTCCGGCTCCTTATACACACACGCACACTCTAAGGAAGAGTACGCGCGCGCGCGCAAGGGTGCGAGTGTCGTGTAAATTTACGGAGGAAGCCACACGATCTTAACGCACGGTCTTAAGCTTCTAATTAAAAGCCACGATGCCTGGCTTTAATTTGGCGTGCCTCCATTCAGGGGTTCAGCCCGTGAGCAGTTGCGCCGAAGTGACACTCTCCGCTCGACTTTTCGACAATACGCCACCTGCTTACCGCATCTTCCTCCTTTTTTCATCCCCTCCCGTGGCCCTCCACTCCCGTCCGGCAAAAAAAGCTCTCCGAGGGACCTGCGGTTTTCACGTTTTTTGTCGGCCGCAAAAATGTCTCGGCCGGCCGTTTCGAATATCGCGCGTCGACGATCAAAGCGGATTCTCGCCAGCGTTCATCGATGTTCACGGATGTTCATTGAACGTGTCGAGAAAGAAAGAGTACTATTCAACAGACAGATCGTTATCGGAATTACAATTTCGACGATGTTATTGCTAGTGCGTCCAGTCAGTCAATAGCAGTTGAGTTTCAGTCGTCTTCAATCTCTGATCCGCGAAAAGAAAACGAGGCTACTTTCGTCCCGCGACGTTTCCGACCTATCAGGTAATTCCGTAATTTAGATTCGCCGTCGGGTGTAAAGATTAAATTAGTAATTTACACTTAGACGAGCTTCTCATGATTTATGAATCGTTTGACAGATACGCGTTCGGCCAGCACCAAGGACGATTTTCCCTCGGCGATTTAATATGTATCATTTGTCAATTTCAAAGCGCAAATAAATGCCCAAAGCATAAATGCATAAATAGAAGCGAGCGGCTGCGATCCGACGGCAAATAAAAGGCGAGTTGTCTTTTGAAGCGGTTCAATACGTACGAGTTGTTAAGTCGCGAGTGACATTAAACGTCGGCCAGATCGATATCTGCATTACCCTCTTCAGCCTTTCTCTCTCTGTCTCTCCTTCCTCTCTCTCTCTCTCTCTCTCTCTTCTCTTTCTCTTCACGCTCGCTCCTACGCGCACCGTTTCCGTCCGTTTCCGCCTCGCACAGAAAGTCCTGAGAGCCGGAGGGGGATGAGGGGGGGTCATAAAATAAATCGGCCGGCCGAATGGGTATTATTATTGATGCCCGGAGGATAGGAAGATTGTGTGTCGCCTCCCGACGACACCGTGCGACTCCGTTAATGGAATTGTAATAACGGCCGTTTGGCAGCGGCCGGAAATGACCGTTTCGTCATTGGCCTACGCGGAACGGAACGATCCGACGGCCGAAACGAAAATTCCACCGTTAATATGAATATCCGCGACGATACCGCTGTTTACGACGCTCTGCCAGAAAGTAAAGAGACTCGGTTACGGTCAGTTACGGGCCAGTTACGTAACAGCGCGTTCGTTCAATGAATCGCGCTTGACCTCAGGCAAGCCCCCGGCAGCGGCTCGAAATGTTTCATTGTTTTCGATTAATCGCGGCAACGAACTGCCCGTTTGACGAGTACGTCGAGTAAAGGGAATATGATAGAAGGGGCATGGCGAGGCGCGCGTCGGATTTTGTTGTTATCGGCCGAGAACCCGTTCCGGCATAAATAATCGGTGAACGGGCGGCGGGCCGGAGCTCTATTTACTCTAATTCATATTAAGTTTTCGTTAATGCCGGTCATTACATGTTGCGCAAACAGCGGCGGGCGCAGCGTTGATTCCAGCGTTACATCGTTATTTCTGCACGCCATAACATATTACATCCGCCCACAGACAGAGGCCGAGTGCCGCGGACCTCTCTGTGCACGTACGTGGGTTACCGTGCACGCGTGTCTGTCTGTGTACGTTGGTTACGCGCACAGGCGCAGATCCGACAACGGCTTGTATCCATTAGAATAGCTCGGGAATAATAACACTCGGCAAATCCGTTCCACCTAGTTTCCGTTTTAACGCGCGCGGGGGCATGGTAACATAGAATGGAACACAAGACGGGTCTATCGGCAGCGTTTATGTCCCCTTTTAACGCATTCATCGCCCAACGGTATCAATCCGCTCTAATGCCACGATATTGTTAGGCGGAAATTATCGTCTCGGGCTAATTAATTCCGGCGGACCAGAAACATTCCTTACTCAACACCACATTTAATATGGAAAATTAAAGTAGAGATTAAACGCTATCTCCAGGCAGTCATCGGAGCTGTTGACTTGGAAAAATATGTATTTTCTTTCTCGCACGAGGCACGCCTCGGTTAATTAAAATAGAAATGAATTAATTGGAATTCCACTCTGGCATGAGTTAACATCAACCTTGACAGATTTTCTGGTCGGATTGAGGGAGTACTCTTTCCGGAAGCTATACTTTTTGTTGCGGTGCCTCGTATCACGTGAAAAAAAAACGAGCGCGTCGGTTAATGCGTTAAAGGCCGATAACGGCAGATAACGGCCCTTTGGCGCGGACGAATTTTAAGAAAATCTTGTTACCCACCGGCAAGCGTCGGGGGCCTCTGCCTCTGCCGGCAAACGCATTCATGAATATTTTAAGAACCCCGCGCGCGCCCCGGCTCTCTCCGGGCATTCGGTGTGTAGGCAGCTTTACCCTTGGAAACATCTCAAATTCCACTTCGCATTGAGTGCCTCCTGCCCCCTCTATTATGCCCGCTCTTTGTGGCGTTCGAATTGAACGCGAAACCGGAGAATGTGCTCATATCGCGCGTGTTCGCACAAAAGCCAGAAACGTCGCTGTTACAATATCGAGAACGGTCATTTTTTACTCCCGGGAGAGTCGAATTGTCCCTTATTACGCGCCATATGCCTTCTCGAACGTTCGAAAAATCATTTACGGAAGATCGCGGTACTTTTCGTTCGTAAAAAGTGTATGAAAGATCAGTGTCTGCGTCGTGAGACGGAAAATATGTTTTCGGAACGGAGTCGGCGACTTTCGAAACACCCGGTACGTCGGTGCAGAAGGTATACCCATCGCGTAATACACTCTCGACGCCGCGGAGGGGAAACACGACGACGCTGGGCATCTGTTTCGTATGTGCACCGTGAATTTGAACACGTGTTTCATTTAAATATTTGTACCTGAAAGTCTCCTACGTCGCCAATTTACACAAACGCCTCGTCGTTCCGCGTTCGTTTGTTCCGTTTTGTTGGAGCCCCGACTCGTTCGACGTACGGCCGAGAATGAGAAACGAACGAAAAAAGGAGGGGGAGGGGTCCTTTTCTGTCGGGGCGGGTTTGATTCGTGCATTTTTTGACCCGACCGAAGCGGACGAATCGAAGAATGTCATTTGCGCGAAATGCGAAACGGACAACTGCCCGGATGCATTCCGAGATTTTTGTACGACCTATCCTTTTTTCCCGTCCGCCTCATTCGTCGAGGGATATTAACATTTGGGCCCCTCACTTTCAAAGTGGCGACATCTCCTTTCAAATCGGCGTATCTCAAGTTTTTCATCTTAACGTAGAACTGTAATTAATCTAATCATCGGCTTGACCGCTTTTTGGGTCAAAGTAAAATGCCACTTTCGAAATTGCGCAGCTCGTCCCGTCTCCAATGAGCGGTGATTTATACAAATTCGTATTACACGTTCGACGAACGTTTTTATTCCCATCATAACCGCCGCCGTTCGAGAGGCAGAATATTTTAATTGCGAATGAATCGAATGCATTGTCCGTCGCCGGACGATTGCGTCACCCGGCGTGCGAAAAAATGTTGAGGATGACACTCGCCCGACGAATGGGGTGGGGGGAGACCCTCTTTTGAAACGTGATAATGAACATAATTCGACAAGGCCAGCGAGTTGTTCGCCTAACGTGTGCAGCCCCGAAAAAAGAGGTCCCGAAACGCACCTAACCCGGCCGTTAGTTCCACCGGGGGCCTCTCCTTTTTTCCCGATATCATAATGGGAACCTGTTTTTCCCCCGTAAGGCGATTGAGAGTCGTTTCGTCATTCGTCGCAATCGTGAGCAAACAGGCAAGGCCTTCCGTGGCCTCAAACACACGCTCAGCTATACACTCATCGATACACGCACGCCGGAACACACGAGCCAAAGACTCCTACTTCAATACATAAGGACTCGTCCCCGCGTATATACATATTTGTAAACACGAAGGTAAGCCGTGGAAAAATGCCTCCGCGGAACAAACGAATTTCCTGCCCATTTCGAGTCCATCCGCTGTTTTAGGAATAAGCCTGAAACGTGAGAGAAATTCCGCTTTTTTTTCCCCTCTTCGCTCCGCCACCTTCCCGCTCCTTCGCCGTCGCCCGGAAATTGCGAGCGGGCCCGATGAATTCTCTCATTAAGATGAGATTTCTAATTGAATCGAGCCTCTGAGTCACTCGTCGGCGATAATCGTCGCTCGGTCGCGCATCGATAATAAATGCGCGCGTTACACGTCGGACCGATAAGCCTCTCGTAACATCGATTTCCGTGCAATGTTTATCGGACGGGGCAGCGGAGGGGAGGAAGAGGTTGCGGAACGAGGGAAGTAAGTAGGTGCGAGCGGCAAAGGGGGGGAGGGCTGCTTATTTTTCGCGGAAATTAATTCGGAACGTAGGCGATGCCCGCTCTGATATTATTCCGCGACTGATAGATAAGAGTGAATATTGGAGTCACGCCAGCTGCCGCACCGTTGGCCAGCCTCTATATTCCTCTTCCTCCGGGAATGAATGAATGAATGGTGAATTTAAAGATCCCCCGGGCGACATCGAAATTGTTGGCGAATTGACAAAACGCCGGGCCTGGGTGGGGATAGAGGCAGGCCAAAGAGTGAGAGAGTGAGTGAGAGAGAGAGAGAGAGAGAGAGAGAGAGAAAGATAGATAGAGGAAGGCCATGGACCAGTGTATTCTGTTTGCCGCTTTGTCTCTCGCTTTTCATCTGCCTCTCTCTCTCTCTCTCTCTCT
This sequence comes from Anoplius nigerrimus, assembly GCA_914767735.1. Lineage (NCBI taxonomy): Eukaryota > Metazoa > Arthropoda > Insecta > Hymenoptera > Pompilidae > Anoplius > Anoplius nigerrimus. Next base: position 4,944,734 of record OU612077.1, read on the forward strand.
CTCTCTCTCTCTTCCTCTCTCACTCACTCTCTGTGCCATCCCTGTTTGCCCATGTTTTTTCGCTTGTTTTGTTACTTTGCAAAATTATTCTATCTCCGACGCGCTCGATATGCATGCGCGCGGGCGCGCAAGGGTGGGAGAGGAGGGAGCAAAAATAAAAATGTACTCGCGCACCGTGAATTTTTTTTGTTCCGCACATAATCTTTATATTTTAAACGCGTTCCCCGACATTTCATCGGTGTATATCGCTATAAATGAATCGTGCACGTTTTTAAGCTACTTCCTTTCATATCGAGTTATTACGCTATTCTTTGTTTTTTCCTTTGTTTGCTTTTTCGTCGATTGTATCTCAATTATTGCTGTAGCGCGGAGCGTAATCATAAATCACTGGGCCGGGAGGAGAGGAGGGAGGGGAGGGGAAAGAGGCTTTAAATCGGAAAGTTTTTGAACGGTAATTTTTTTTTTTTTTTTTTTTTTATTTCGTGGTTTTGAGTCACATCAACAACAAGGTTATTAGCGACTAAGGCATTAATTACATAATTTTCGATATAAGATTTGTTTCTCTAAGGTACATGAGTAGGTTTTTGATTGATTCTTCTTTGAGGTTGTCCTTTAATGATGTACCCAGTTTATAGAGGTCACGTTGGTTCTTGTATTTCAAGCAGTTCAGGATCAAGTGTTCTATCGTGATTGTTGTGTTGCAGACGTTACAAAAGGGTTTGTGGTTTGTGGATATGATGTGTGAGTGAGTGATTTTCGTGTGGCCAATTTTTATTCTAGATATAGTTACTTGTTCCATTCTTGTCAAGTTGTTGTAGTTTGTGTACTCTTTTTTGTGTGAGTTGTTTACAATATCTCTAATGTGGGTGGGTGCAGTATTGTTCCAGTCTGTATTCCATGTATCTATCAGTTTCGATTTTGTTTCTTTTATTAGATCTTCGAAAGGTAAATTTTTGGCTGGTATTGGATAACGGTCGGTGGCCGCTGCTTTTGCTGCTTGGTCTGCTTTTTCATTTCCAGTAATTCCTATGTGTGAGGGGATCCATACTAGTACGATTTTCCTTCCGTTTTTTATTAGTCTTGCATGGGTTTCTAGGATTTGTTGGGTTATGGTATTAGTGGAAGTTGTATCATTTACTGAGGTTACTACACTTTTGGAGTCAGTGAGTATTAATGTATTTTGGAACTTTTCCTCCTCTGTGATTGTTAGTGCTTGATTGATGGCCATTTGTTCGGCTGTGTATATAGATGCTGCCTCTGGGATTTTCGATTTGGTGATGGAGTGTGGGGTGATGACCGCGAATCCTGTGCCCATTTTGTTTTTTGAGCCGTCTGTGTATATGTGTGCATAATCATGGTGTCTGTTTAGAATTTCCTTGGTTAGGCTATTGAACACTTCTGGGTTGGTATTAGCTTTTTGGTATTTCAAGAGGTCCTGGTTAATTTCGATTTTGGGTATTGACCACGGAGGTGTTTTTGGTATATTTCTATAGTTGGTATGTGAAAGTTTGATGTTTAATTCTTCCTCTATTTTGGATATTCTGTAGTAGAAAGGTTTTGGGTAGTTTTTGTGTTGGTCATATTCTTTGCGCAGTCGGTGGGAGAAAGTATTTGTGAATACCGGTTTGTTGGGTGTTGTTGCGTTTTTGATTGCTTGTGTTGTGCACAAGATTTTTCTTCTCACTGACAGTGGACTCTCATTGGCTTCGTGGAGCATACTTAGTATAGGGCTGGTTCTAAACGCTCCTACAGCTATTCGGATTGCCGTGTGGTGTATTGGGTCGAGTAATTTGAGGTAGGAATTGTTTGCTGATTCATAGATGATTGCTCCATAGTCTAATTTCGGTCTGATAAGTGCTTTGTACGTTTTTATTAGAGTGTTCATGTCTGCTCCCCAGTTATTTGCAGCGATAGTTTTCAATATATTCAAGCGGGAGAGACATTCTCTTTTTAAATTTGTTATATGGGGTTTCCAGCTCAGTCTCTCATCAAAGGTCAGTCCGAGGATTTTTATATTATTTGTTTGTTTGAGTTGGGTATTACCTAGGGATAGTCTTACTTTGCTCTTGTGTTTAAGTCGGGAGAAGACGATTATTTCAGATTTGGTTTGGGAGAATTTAAAACCTGATATATTGGACCAATCGTGTAATTTATTGAGTGTGATTTGTAGGATTTTTTGGGTTGTTTTCAGATTTTTTCCCCTGCATATGATAGTCAGGTCATCGGCAAAAAGGAAGGCTTTCACTGGCGCAGATATTAGTGATAAGATTTCATTTATGGCTATTAGGAATAGTGGGACGCTTAGGACTGAACCTTGTGGGACTCCGTTTTCAGTTTCTATAGTTTTTGATAAAACATTGTTGGCCCGTACTCTTATGCGCCGGGTTTTCAGAAAATTTTCTATGAATGATAGTGACGCCCCGTGAAATCCTAGTTTCTTAATGATATGTAGTAGTCGTTTTTTGCATACCATGTCATAGGCTTTTTCGATATCTAGTGCTACCATAATTGTGTTCTGTTTGTTTATCAAGCCTTCGCATATGATGGTGTCTATGTTGGTTAATTGATCTATTGTAGAGTGCAGATGTCTGAAGCCACTTTGGTAAGGGGATAGTATGTTGTTTGTTTCAAGGGCCCAGCGCAGCCTATAATTGATTAGTTTTTCCATTATTTTGCATAGGGTGTTTGTTAAAGCAATTGGGCGGTAACTATCAGGTGATGTGGGTATTTTTCCAGGCTTTAGGATTGGGATGACCATGGCTTCTTTCCAAGCTTCTGGGAATAAATTGTTTCTCCAAGTGTGGTTAAAGAATTTTAGCAAATGTTGGAGTCCGTTAGCAGATAGGTTTATGAGTAAGGTATTGGGAATCCCATCAGGTCCCGGGCTCGTGTTTTTGCATTTTTTGAATATAGTGTTTAGTTCTTCTATAGTGAAGGGCAGGTTGATGGCCTCTATGTCTTCTTTTTTAATGGTTGGATAATCATTTTTTGAGAGTTTAGTTGTGCGAGTTCTGTTTGTTAGGAATTCTTCATTGTAGTTTGAATTGCTGGAGTGCTTGGCGAATGTATTGACAAATAGGTTTGCTATTTCATCTGGATTTGTCGTGATTTGTTTATCCGTGTTAATAAGCGCGGCTGTTTTTAATTGGTTATTGCCCTGTATTGACCTAACTTTATCCCAAATTATCTTTGAGGGAGTTGTGTTATTCATTGAAGAGAGGAATTCATGCCATGACTGCTTCTTGCTATCTCTTATGGTTCTTCTCGCTTCAGCCCTGAGTTTTTTAAAATTGATAAGGTTGTCAGTAGTTTTATTGCGTTTGTACTTGTTAAAGGCCTTTTTATAGTTTTTTATTGTTGTTTCGCACTTCTTGTTCCACCAGGGTACCGTGTGGTGCTTCACTGTTGTATGATGGTTAGATTTTGGAATAGAGCAGTCTGCTGCATTCTTTATGATCTCTGTGAGGATTCCTAAGTAGTTATCGATTTGTGTATTGTTTGTTGTTAGTAGTTGTTCAAGTTCAGGTATTTTGGCGTCGATTATGTGGCGATATTTGTTCCAATCAGCTAATTCAAATTTCCATCGCTGCAGGGGAGGAGGAGCAATTTGGGATCGGTTTGGGAATACTTTTGTTATAATTGGAAAGTGATCGCTATCATATAGGTCGTTGCTTGTTTCACTTTCACAATTACATGCAAAATTAGTGCTGCAGAAGGTAAGATCGATAGTGCTGAATGATCCGTTGGATACATTGAAGTGGGTTGGATTGTCATCGTTAAGGAGGATGATATCCTGCTTTGACATTGTTGTTTCAATGATTTTTCCTCTTGGATTTGTAGTTTTTGATCCCCATAAGGTGTTATGGCTATTGAGGTCTCCTAACAAGATGAAAGGTTTTGGCAGTGTTCCAATTAGATTATTTAGCTCTGATTCGTCTAACGTATAGCTATTTGGAATATATATGTTACAGATGTGTATGGTCGGGGCTAGGTGGATTTTTGTTGTTATCGATTCCATGTTGCTGTCTATTTGAGATTGTTCACAGAAGTGTGATTCTTTGATAAAGGTTGCAACTCCACCACTCGCAGTTGGTGAGTTGCGGTTTTTGAGGAATGGCCTGTATTTCTTTAACTGGATAGTTTGGTGTGGTTTGAAATTAGTTTCTTGTAGACAGATGACGTCTGGTTGGTATTTATTAATTAGTATTTGTAATTGTGGTAGGCGTGAAAAGTATCCGTTTAAGTTCCATTGTAATATTGTAAGAGCCATATATTTTTATTTTTTATTTTTTATGTGGTGAGGGTCAGTGTCTGATTCATAGTCTGTAGAGAAGGGGGTGCTGTCCTGAGATACGTTGTCTATGTCATTTGATATTGTATCCGGTAGGTTATCTACTAGTTTTTTTGTTAGCCTGTGGATGCGGTTTTTAATGCTTCTTTCTTTAAGGTGGGGATATATCTCCTGTAACATTTGTACTAGGGCCGGTATGTTTTCTGTGTGTTCATTTGCTATTATAGTTGGATTTTCTGATCCAAATGAATTTTCTAGAAAACTTAGCATTTGGTTATAATTAATTGGAAAGTTCTGTTGGTTATTTTCAATTATCGTTCTGGCTGGTTCTAGCATGTATTCTACGGTTAGTATTGGATTTACACTAATTTTCTTCTTTTTGGTGGCTTTTGCTTTTGCCTTTGGCGGCATCATGCTCGGTGTGGTCGTAGAGTTTTGGGGATCTGTGGTGATGATTTCATTATTAGTTGTGTCTGTCGTGGATGTAGAGTGTGCTCTTTTTTTATTGGTTATATTGGTTGGAATGGTAGATTCCTCTATTGTTGGCTGAGAAGGATTGATGTCACTTGTCTGTGTTTGGAGATTTTTGTTTGTTTCTTCGGTCTGTATGTGTGTCTGTTTACTGTTTGTGAGGTCGCTTTTCGGGCATTGCTTGGCTATGTGTCCTTCTCCATTACATGTGAAGCAGTTTGGTTTGTCTGTCGTTGCGAAAATTCTATATGGGGTTTCTTCGTGAGTGACGATGAATGATGAAGGAATTTTTTCTACGTCTTCTGGGTTAATAAAAATTTGTCTCCTAAAGCTCAGTATATGTGAGAAGCCCGGTTCCTGTATTCCCGCTCTGAGATATGTAATTTTGGACATAGTACGGATATTGTTTTTCTTAAATATGTTTTGAATGTTTTCGTTGGGGATTGTTGGACAAACGTTGGACAGGATGATACGTTGAGCTGGGGTGATCAGTGGTTTTATATTAATTTTAGTTTCGTTGATGGTAATGGTTTTGTGTTTTTCTGTTAAGTCAGTGACGGTTTTCTCAGAGTTTAGGTACATACATACTCTTCCATTGGAGATGCGAGAGATGAATCTAATCGCCGCGGGTCCAATTTTATTTCCAATAGCGTTGGCGTAGTCCTTGATCGGTATTCCCTCAACTGACTCCAATATTATGGCTTGCTCTTTTTTGGGGAGGGACATATTGTTGGTGGTTTCTGCGTATGATCGGCGAGTTGGTACATTTTTATTTTCAGTGATTTGATTAGTTGGGTGAGTTTCGGTTGAGGTGGGGTTTTGATCCCTGTACTCAGAGATCATTTTGTCAAATTCGTTTGGAGGTTCGTTCATGAACCTCGCACTGGCCAGGTTATGGCACCTATTTGTTGACGTCACAATGGTATTGTATTGTTTTAAAAGCGTTGACTCACGGCACTCGCGGACTACGTCTTGTCGGTATGACTGCCGGCAGTGAACTGAACGGTAATTAAACGCGATGAAAACGGATATTCCAAATCGGGGCAGGCTTGCACAAACAGGCAACACATATGTACGACTGATATGTATGTGCCGCGTGTGTACATATGCGAATGCGCGCGCACGGTCGACGATAATGTTGATATAACGTTGCGTCTCTAATGTGATATTTCATACAGCGCCAGTATTTGCCTTTGCCATGAATAACCTCGTATTTAACGAAACCGGACGTACACACTGGCATTCGTTACACGAGAGACACACGCTGGCGAACGTGTGTGCCCGTATTCGTTATTTTCGTCAATTTATTGTCTCCGTCAATGACAACTGGCTCTAAATAATAACCGCCCGCTCACTTTTCACCCCTCTCAAACGTCGTTTCTTTATCTTCGTCCATCTCTATCGTTCCATCTTGTGTTTTGTTCTCTCACCCTCTCTCTTCTCTCTCTCTCTCTCTCTCTCTCTCCATTCATTTCGCTCTACCTCTCTTCCTCCGTCTCGTTTCGTCTCAATGTCGTTCGTAATGCACACGCGTGTTCGTGCATACCTAAGGCCTTTGGGGAGAGTAGAGGACGGAAAATGGAGGACAGACGGAGACGGAGCGACGAGAGAGAAGGAGAGAGACAGAGATGACCTTATGGCGTTCTATAGTGGCTCGTAGTGATGGGACTTGCACCCTCGCAAGCTTATCCGCCCGATAAAAGTATTTACATTTCCTTACGCTTACGTACGTTAAACAATTACGATTCCTCCCCACTCAAAAATTGTTCGAAAAATATCGACTACTCGCACGTGTGTGCAGCGTCGACGCGTCGGCTGTATCGACCGTTGTTTGCTCACTGTCTGCAACTCTTTAATTATTATTTTATCGTCACATCCAACGGGTGATGTAAGGCAGGCAACGCTCACCTTCTTTTTGTTCGTCGCCGAGTCTTAATATCGTCGAGAGATTAGCGGAATGCGCGTTAATTGAAAACCTCAAAATCGTAATTGGATTAATCCCATCGCTAGTAGGTTGGCGAGGGAAGGCAGAATGGGAGAAAGAAGGAGACGGAGAACGCTTGAGCGAGTGTATCCGGTCGTTGCCACGTCCAGAGCTCGTTCACTTGTTTTGTCTCCCTCCTTCCCTCCTCTTCACGGATCCTGCCCTCTCTCTCCGTCCCATCGAAACTCTCCCACTTGTCGTGCCTCCTTTTCCCGCCAGTTCTCCGTTCTGTCCATGCGCGTTAGGATGCTCTCACACTGTAGGAAACCGAGTCGAGTCGTTGCCGAAAAGGGCCTGCATATTTGGAACAGGGGCGAAATAGTCGGAGAAATTAATAACTATCGATTCAGCGACTCGGTCGAATATTTTACGGCCGAATGAGCGAGCGGAGAAATATAGAAATAAATTTCTGATTTTCGTTCGGCCATTTTCCTTCTAATATGTCAGGCGAATGTTTAATTTCGATACGTCGGATTTAAAGCGGGTAGAATTTCGAGCTTAAATATTTGTGACGCTGATTGTGACAGCGGTGCAATAACGAAATTTACGTCAATTCGGTGGACTGTTAATTTTGACCTATCTTCACTGTACTGAAATAAAATGATTGAAACTGGTTTTTCCTTTGTCATTTTTACTTAGAGCGATTCTGCAATTACCGGGACATTTATGTCTAGCCGTTAAGATTCTTTGTTTGCTCGGAGTGTGCACATAGTTTAAAGTTTAACAATAATTGCGCGGTATTGCGTAAGCCGAGCGATTACTTTGTTTTTTTGCTCGCCGGCAGAGACCAGGCGATTCTAACAATGCGAAACGACACGTCGTCACGCATTAGCTAGCGAGTGTATCGCCGATTACGCAAATATTACACTACATTCGTCCGTGTCAGGGTCGATTTCGACCAGCAGAAAATCCTTTTCCCCGACAGCTGGTAACCGACTCGTGCGGCACGCTTACCGTCCACGCCCGCGATTTCTGCCTTACCGCTCATACGGCGGGTAAAAATCTACCGAACGTACGGTCGTGTGCCGTTCGAAAAACGAAATCTGCGAGAATTACGTGTACAGTGACCGCGGTACGAACGTATGCACAATTGCACGTATCCTACGTAGAAACGAAACCGTCTCATCCGTATTTGCATTTGACACCCACCGTCACGGAAATATTACGGTCAACGGACAGTCTCTCCTGCTCGCCTTTTTGGCCCCACGGCGTATGTTATTTCATCGTCAATGGAGGCCGTTCAAACTCTTTTTCCCTGCGACCTTTGTCTCTCTCAAAAATCGAGATTGGCTTCTCACGCGAGCGACAAAAAGGGACGGACGGGAGAGCGACCGGGAAGGAGCGATGAGCGGAGCGAGAGAATCAGAGTGAAGGGGAAGGGGTGGGGAGGGGAGGGGAAAAAACGAAAAGATTTAGCGGGCAAACGTGACGCGAATGTCTCTTTGGCCCGGGCGAGAGAGTGGACGGAAGAATTTTTGTCGAACCAGTTTGCGGATGTGTGCGGGAATAGCAAGATGGCCGCTTAGGTTTGTGAGATAACGAAACTGATATTAAATGCACGCCGTCGGAGAACGGTCTCTGTTACACGTTGCGCAGGATTTTTCGCCCGTAACCCTACGCAAAATCGGATCAGTACTCGTAATCGTGCCTTCGGCTGTAACAAACGAAAGTCGAATATTCAATTCTCGGTTTCGTTTCGCTCGACGGTAAAATTCAGAGCTCGCGGAGAGCAAAATTAAGAACTATCGCTCGGCACGCGCGATGAATGCGACGTAAACCGCAGCCAGATACGTTAGCAGAAGAGTAGTGAGAGAGGGAAGTGATGGTGGGGGGGGCGTGGAAACGTAATTTCCGCTAATCCAATTCCTTCTAGATAAACCACCTTTCGAAGCGCACCGTGTAACATTCGCTCTCTCAGCAATTTCACTATTTTCCCCTTGGTCCCAGGATTTCCACTTAAATACCTTAGTCTAACCGGCGGCTTAACTATTGTCCATATCGCGCGCGCGCTCGCCTTCGCTCGGCGAGAAATAAATTTGTCCGATGTTGCTCGCAGTGACGCAACGCGAACGTGAGCTCGTCTCAGCGATTCGTGGCGAGCTCTCGCCTACATCGAACAATTATTCCTAAGGTTTGTCGGCCTGGGAGGCGGACAGTGTCGGGCGAAAGCAGCCACGGAGCTGCGGACATTTCTTTCTCGGGACACATCGAGGCTCTTTTCCTAGTTCCCGGGGTAACGCCCAGTAATATCTGGCACTTAGACGTTTTAAACCTTTCGCGGGGATGGGGAAAAATTATGCGAAATTATATATTTCTCGCCTCCGCGAGCATGATCGGCCTGTATCTGTTGGTCCCTATTCCGTCCGTGTATTATGTGCGACCACGTGTGCGTACGATCGCCGGCGAGAGAATCGTAACAGAACCGCGAAAGAGTCCGCTAATTTTCTACTTAAGTCGTAAGAGACCAGTGCGCACTCGATCGGCGTGAAATCTGACGAACGATCTAATCTGGGGCCCGACGCGCACAGATTCGAAGGGACGGTCGAACCGCTAGAATGAAATGGAGGCTTTCCGCTGAGAACAGTGGGCAGAGGGGAGGGACAAGTTAGGCGGCGTATTTATGTAGCGAGTCGGGGTCCCAATCCTCTTTCTAACGCGAATGAAATTCCGCGAATCGTCGGTAAAATCGAGTGAGCGCCTCCTGCATTTGGCAGTAGTCGGACTATATAGCTTCGGTGAGCGTTTGCTCTATAGAGTCGACGGTATAGTTCTATATTTACATGGGCGGCAAAGTTCATCGCGCTCTCCTCGCGGCAATCTCTCTCGTTCCCTCTCGTGCTCCCTCTCCTGTTCCCTCTCATACCGCTCTCTCTCTCTCTATCTCTCTCCCCCACTCAGTATACGGCCCCCCCAGTGTAGTTTAGAGCTTAATTAGTAACGCTGATTTGTAGCGAGCGATTAAACGGAGTTAGACGTCGCTCTCCGTGGCCACCCCTAAACTCGCGCAGAGCATCGAACCGGATGCATTAATTGATTCGTTACCCAATCGATCATTGGAATTCAAACCGATTGTACCCCCTTTCTGGAAGGTTACTCTCTTTCGTCAGCCGTTCGAAGCGCAGGCGTACTTCGTTATTCGACCGTATTAGCCGACGTGGGAGAGCGGGGTCGAAAAAAAATGCAACTTTTCGAGCCCGTTCGAGGAAACATTTAGTTGAAAAGTTTACCGAGGCGGTAATTTCTAGCGGGACTCACCCCCATATAACCTTCTCTCTTTTTCGTCTAACGTTCTCTCCTCCCCCCTCACCTCTCTCAACCGAACTCTTCGGCCACTTTTTTCCTTTTCTCTCATTTGTTCCCCTTTCATTCTCTTTCTCTCATTTTCTGCGTCCCTCTTTTTATCCCATCCCGCGCCTTCTCCCCCTCCTTTACCGTCGGACGCAGGCTCCGGGCTTCTTCTTCTTCTTCTTCGTCGTCGGACAATATTTTATCGGTTTTCGCGTTACTATAGCAACGCTCTCCGGCTCTCCGAAGTTCTCTCTGCCGAACGAACGAACCTCGTGCGGCTCCTTTTTCATCTACATACCCATATCCCCCCCACTCCTCGCCTTCACCCCCCTCATCCTCCCCATTCCAGTATCCACCCCTTTCTCTCTCCTCGCTCCCGTGCTTTCTTTTGACCATTATGCAGCGATTTGTCCCCCACGACTCTTCTCATCTACCCGGTCCTCTTCATTCTTCACACTCCCCCCTCTGCCACCCCTCCGGCATCGGCAGTTTTTGCATTTTGCGGCGAAGCCTCGCTACCTCGTGCTTCGAGCGAAATTCGTTCGGCGAAAGCTTCCGTGAATTTCCGCGTTACAACGGCTTACACGCGTTAACGTTAATTGATTTAGTAACGGGGATGAAGTTAAAATTCAAACTTACGCTAATTTCGCTGCATCGCTCGTAAAGGATAGCGAGAGAAGGTAGTACTTGGCCATTCGCTGTATTTTCATACGCGCTGTGACCTACATTTCGATCCGTTGTCAAGAGTCTTCCAGTTATTTTCCGCATTTTTTTCCCAGTCCTCCCATCCTGCCAAGCTCCTCTTTTTTAAAACATAATTAGATTTGTCGCGATACCCACTCTCCCGGCGGGCAGGGTGGGGAGGATAACTCGAGAAAGGGGCAGATTGTTTTAGTATTTCATATTCTCCAACAACACAATTCGCCCCGTTAATAGCCCCACCAACATGTGCTCCAATTATATTCCCAACGTGCTCTCTCGGCGAATTTCGCCCTTATTACATCCACTCCGAATTAACTTTTTCCCTAATAAGAAAAAGTAATCAGCCAGGCGGTGGGAGGGGCTGGGTAATAGAAAAATTCAACGATCTCATTACGAGCCGTACCCGCCTATTATTATTTCGCGGCGACATATCGGCCAGAGGGGTGAAGTGGTAGGGGGTGTAAAACGGAATTTTTGCCCGGCGTCTGTTTCACTTCGGATTATTGATTTCCGGGTGGATACTTGACGCTCCGCTGCCCGTAACAGGGCGATACGTTTGTTTCGTCGATATTTCAGGTGCTTTTTGTGCAATCGTGTGATGGATGACCCCGAGAGTTTGTTTTCCTACGAAGGTGGAAAATGCCCGGCGCAGTTGTCGGGCGTTACGGTAATAAATAGAAAGTACGGTAAACAAGGTTTCGACAAACAGAAGGAAGCCCCGAACAAATGCCATATTACCCTCCATCGTAAAGACATTGAATTTTTCCTGAACATAATGCGCCGACCACCTCATTCCGTTCGGCGTATTCGATATTTCAAAGTTCGGGCGAAGTTCGTGCGCGATCAAAGCGTGCGGGGCTTTGCTTTGAAATGTAAGTAAATAAGAGCGTTGACTGGGTTATAATGCTGCTTGGTGGCTGTTGGCATCAAGGTTATTCGCGATCGATGTTACTAAATTATGCAAAATTGAAAAACGGAATATTTGCCTGCTTACCGTTCCAACATCATAAATCCGAAACACTTCTCGTCCCAGACGTATAAAACAATCTCGATTGAAAATGCTCCTAAAAGACTAAAGTTATCCGGTGATGAATATACTTATCAAATCCTCGCTCATCGAAATGTAGACAAAAAGAGAACAGCAACGAATCGATTCTGATGTACGCGCTACGCTAGTTGGCCAGACAAGGCAAACATTGTAACGAGGCTTTGCATAATAACCGTGATAGGAGGGGAGGCAGGAAAAGAGACGAAACGAGGGATAACGTTATATTAGGAAAACAGGAGTGGAGTTTCGGCGAGTCAGAAGCCGACTCGACACACTAATAATACCCCGAACGATCATCGGATGCGTACCTGTGTACGGTCTATTGTTTATCATAGTAATTACCCTGCGCGGAGGAACTGACGTTTGCCTTTACGACTGCGAAACGACCCAGTGTTACCTGTCCCTGTTTCTGCCGCCCCCTCTCTCCACCCTTTTCTCGATCTGCGACGTTGGCCTCTCTCGCTTCCGCTCGTTTTCTGCTCTTTTGTTTCGGCGCCGATCGTTCGTTACACTCTTCCAACTCCTCGACCGTCCATTGTCGTCCTCTGCCTTCGCGTGAGATTCGATATTATTTTTCCACGTTCCAAGCGTACCCCGCCCCCCTTTATTTGCGCGCTCATGTGTCTCTCGAATTCTCTTCCGTATTCCGTTCTCATCGCGAGCTTCCTTTTCTTTCCGCTCGTCTCTCTCTTTCACTCGCGCCGCGACTCACTCGTCGTTTCCATTGTGCCATCGTCCACCTTTATCTCTGTTTATGCTTTCCCATCGTACGTCTTCATTCCTGACGTCGCGCCTCTTTATCCGTCGTCGTCGATTTCCTTTCTCGATTCTTCCTTTTCGTCTTTGTTCGCTCCTTTCGCCTCTCCCTCTCCTTCTTGGCTTTGTCTCATTTTTCTGTTTCAGCGATCCTCTCACTTTTCTGTACCCCGTTGCCCCCCCCCCCCCAAACCCTCCTCCTCCTCTATATGCCACTTCTCGCTTTCCCCACTCTTTCCCAATCCGCACGCACATGCGTGTTTTACTGCCAATCCCACTCCATCCTTGATAAATCGGAGTGCGCGCGCGCGCACGGTTTGTGCAACAAACAAACGTCGAGATCGTAATGCGTGTATTTAGTTACGCCACAGGGCCGCACTTTCCTGCCGTTTGGCGAGTCAGTAAAAATCATTTCCTCGCCGATTCGCTGTTCGCGCTCACCCGACTGCCTTCCTCGCCCAGCTTTTTTTTTTGCCTCCCCTCGACGCATTAGGCGTTACATTAAACTCGCGCGTAATTTCGCACGAGAGCTCCCTGCGAAACGTGCACGCCACCCGTAACACGCTCGTAAACCGATACAAAAATGGATAGTGCCGGCCACGGTTTGGATGGCTCGAAAGCGTTCGCTAAGCTTCCGATTACAGAATTCATAATTGAGAAAGCGCACGACGTATCTCATTACGTAGATTGTATAATCAAACGGCTTTGTACTATCGGGTCTATATTTGCTGCGTCGGCAAACAGGTCACACGGATACGGCGGCCGGCCGTGTATATATCTAATATCTAGACACATTGATAGTCACTAATTACAGCCGCCTATACATTACCGCGGATCGGCGCACGAAGTCGGATCTCATTTCGAGCGAATCGTTTATTAATGTCGATGCGAGTGCATTCCGAGCGCTCGAGTTTCTGTCCGCTTTATTTACGATAGTTGTAACGCGCACGATGTATTCCCCATTAATTTCTATATTAATGCGTCGGATATTAAAGTATAAATTATTTATATTTACGCCCCGGCGCAATGACTATTAATAATCCTCCTCGCGGCCCGATCGAATAACGTTAACACATTGTAGCGGAACAGCCAGTCGAATCCGGAGTAAATTTTATCCCGTAGCAACGATCGATTTTTCTTTTTTATTGCGCCACCTCGAAAATGGAAAACGAAGCCAGGCCGAAACAGAACGAAAGATAAGCGATACGCCGGAGCTACGCGGCAAAAAAGCTCTCAAAAGAAAATGTCGATCAATTAATTTACCGAATTGAAATCAGTCCGCCGCCACTCCGGTTAATATCGCCCCCTTGTCTAAATACGGCATCGAAACTCTGTCAGCGGGAGAGAGGGGGATGGGGAAATAAATCAGCCCGCGTTCGATCGGGTTATTAATTCGGCTCGTTATTCGATCTCGACCCGGACGATTAATCGTCAGAGATAAAGTTGAGAAATCTAAGCGAAACGGTCGTAGAGACAATTTCGACGAAGGAGATAAATGTTTGTGAAAGAAGGAGTAGCGGAGGAGAGAGAAGCTTCCACGGCGGATTTGTCGGATTGCGTTGAGGGTTGGTTAAGGGGTGTTCGTTCGTTCATCAACTCCCCCCCTCCCCTCCCTCCCTCGCTCACCCTACCCTTCCCCATCCAGCTCACCCCCTCCGCTCCCCTCCCCTCGCCTATTCCTCGCCCTTGCTCACTCGCTCGCAATTTTGCTATCTTACACGGCAGACACGCCGAGCGAAACCACAATGCCCTCTGGCCCTCTTCTCCCTCGGCACTGCTTTGTACAGGGCGAATCAAATTAGATTGGAGCGAGCGAGACGTGAGTATTCGAGTTCACGAGAGCGAGAGAGAGACAACTTACGAACGACGAAAATAAGGAAATAAGAGAGAGACGAAAACCGAGCGAGAGGACCGATAAAGATTAAAAAGAGACGAAAAAGGGAGAAGCTGCGGAATAATGAAATGCAGAGAGATAGAAGGACAGCGGAATAGGGCAGGAAAGTGGAAGGAACGATAGTTACCTTTCGAGAGAGCTTTCTATTCGTAATAAACGAGCGAGTCTCTTTTAATTTCGCCCTTAGAATCGACAGAACCGAAAGTCTTTCGGCGAATGATGCCCTTCGCCCCCGGTCGCACGTTGCCATCCGGCATTACCCTGTACTTCCGACCCCACGCCATTTTGCCACCAGGTGCTCCCGCGCGCGCGCTTATTATTCATTCAGGCACGCTCATGCCGGCCAAGAAATTGCGGCCGCTTCTCGCACGTAAGAAGCGATGTTTTTCTATAAATTGAGCCTTACCCTTTAAGGGAACGAAGGGGAGGGCGGGGGGGTGGGTAATAATATGACCAGCGATTGTTATTACTCCGCCTTCTTCATCATCCTTCCGCGATGTTTGCAATTTTACCGAAAGGCGGACGCCGAAGCGAGCGACGTTCGACGAACTTATTAATCGGGACGGACGACTATTTTTGAATCGCTCGCGGATCGTCGATGGCGGAAACTATTGTTTCGGAGGGGAATGGGGAGGCTCTGCGGGGAAGTAGTCTATTCCGGAGAGTTCATCCGGCGTTACGAACGCCCGGCGCTTACTTAGTCGATTAAATTAGTCGCTCGATCGATTTGGCCGGTTAATTTCGCCGACGTCCGACTACAAGCGGACTACATCGCGCAACTTTCCGCAAGATTCTCGACTTCTGCCGAGATACACCGGGGCTATGGGAGTCGAGGCTCTCGTTGGGTTCATTTAATCAGCGAACCTTTCATCCACTTCGCGCTCCTTACATCGACTGAGGCGGGGCGAAACGTCGATGTTTCGAAGTCGGACCGAAACACTGCTAAGGACAACTTCAAGGGGGAATAAATGATTTTGAGCTTACTGCTCTTGAGCCGGGTTGAAATTCTAAGGGCCATTATGAATATATTTGGAAGAACGGAAGGGAAATGGTCACCTTCACAATTTCGTCAAAGAGCATACTGAAACGCGTAATTAAATATAGTAATAATGGTTGGTGGTTGAAATGTAGAATTTTGCTATAAGCGTTACGCTGAGTTTTACCGGAACAAGCGATAGAATCGTAACAGTGGTAAATAGTGAAGTAGTTCAAGTGAAAATTGTATCGAAATTCTTTGATTCGCCGCAGTGTTGCGAGGTAGGAAAAATTGAACATTCTTCTCGAATCCCTGAAATTTTTGACTTACAGCACCTTCACGGCTACCGGCGGAATTCGTAACTGCTGATTTGAAGCCCGAATCGTGTCTCACGGATTACGATACACCCTTTACGCAGACATGGGAGTACATGTACACGCTCGGTCACAACTCACGCACGAGCGGACGACGCGTAACGACCGTGTAAATTCCCGCAACCCCCTCACGACGCCAGCGACCCCTACTCTGCAGCCCCCTGCCACCCTTTGCCACCCCCAACCCCTTCCCCGTCGCGGCACTTCTCACGTTGCCACTCGAGAGGCTTTTATTTATTTATGGAATACATTCCGAGATTCAATTTGGCCCACCCGTTTGTTTGGCCGCCCTTCCTGCTTGTTTGCTCGCTTCTTTTCGCGTTTCACAATTTTCGATCGGCACCCCCCCACGTTATACCACCCGCGAGACATCGATTTCGCGTTATCGTGCAACGTAAGGGACACTTCTTTTTCGCCGAGGCTCTTATTGATATTGAAACATTACCGCCGGAAGCCCTTATTTTGCCCACTCCGACGTCGGCCTTCTTTTCGTGCAGCACCCGACGCTTAAACGGCCGAACGTGCGTCGACTTCCGCCTATTGGCTTTTTATCCTGCCGACCTTTTCTGGAGCTCGTTCCTTTGCCTTTGAGTCGAACGCTTTTTCGCGATGCAGGTGCCACTCTAGACGGCGCCGAGCGACGTCTAGTTTAACACCGGGTATATCGAGCGGGACAAAATCACTCCATTCTCTTCGTTCAACGATGACTCTTCGCGAGAAAGACGCTTTATTTATTGAGACTTCGCTCGGCTTTCAATTCAGATAAATGTATCATTCGTTTCCCACGCGATACGGTTAAAAATGTTAATTTCTGTTTCTATGACAGCTGATGTAAAAATATTTGTACAGAAATGATCGGTGTTTCCAGTGTTGTAAATTGAACGTCTGTGGGAAAATGTTGGGGCTATATCGAGGTGAGGTTTCGAAATTAGAACGTGAAAGTGGATAGATTTCAGTGTAAAAGTGTCAGCGGATTTCGAATATTTTGAGGTACACGACCGAAAAATAACTACTCCTCTTTGGTTGTTTTCGATGTTGGCCTGTACTGTTATTTACGGAAAAAACAAGAGATGAGAGTAATGGGCGATGGGAATCAAACGTGACTAGTCAGGTTGGCTTTCGACAGGACGCGAAATGGACTATTCTCGTCAGGTTAAATAATACACAGAGCCAGTACAGCGCGCGCGCGCGCACAAAAAAATCGACACAGAGACACACCACTGAGACTTCGAAATCATTTATTTTGAAGGCAGCCTTTGAGCTCGATTGAATCTCGCATCCTTCATGCGACCTTTAGCTGTCGATACTTTCCACCCCCGACCTCCCTCGGAGTCCCACCCTCCGCCAGTTCTGCCTCTTCTGCCTTTCGTTTGCCCAAAGATCGTCTATCTTTACGGTCCCGTGCCCCCTTAGCCTGTTTTTAAATTTCATGTCCCCCCCCCCCCCCCCCCCTCTCCAGTCCTCTTATCGCCATGCTTTATCGTCTTACCTCCGAGGCAGAACAAATTTTCCGATGTATCGATGATCACTGATAGCGCATATTGTTTTTGCAGCTCTCGAAAATATGAACTCGATCGGATCGGGCATAAAGATAGTCCGAATTGATCGCCTACCTTAAATTATGTCTCATGCGAGCCTAACGTTTTCTCCTCCCTCTCCTCGCGGCGCAACATATTTTTGTCACAATTCTAATTTTATCCCTTCGAAGCCGCGGATTTATTACCGGGCTCGGATTGTTAGAAGCAGCTTTCATCTCCGGTTGCGGAGCTTCTCTATTTTGAGAATTTCGCGTTTTGACAGGGCGTACGGACGGGGGTGGGTCGGCAGGGGGAGACAGAAAGTGGGCAGCGGGAAAATAGAGTCGCTCATCTGGATTCCAGTGCTATTCTCGCGTACGTCGACGATGAGCGCGATGAAAGAAATTAACCGTCGACCGACTACGAAATTCGCGCCCGGAAATGCCGTGTAACTAATGAAGATTTGCGCCGCTGACCCGCATGGCGGCGGCGGCTAAATTCGTTGGCCGGAACATATTTTCCCTTGACGCCTCCCTCACCCCCCTGCCATGGCCCATCAGCCCCTGAGAACGATTTCGGAACTTACGCAATCGAAATATCGGCCTCCCGTCGTCCTTCGACTCCTTTGCTTCAGAATTTAATTTCCGTTCAATTTCGAAGTTGGAACAAAACTGCGCCCGGGCTTTTAGCGTCGGCGGACCGCAAAATTTCATAGCCCGCGAAAATAAATCTTACCTCCCATCCCGAAAGACGCCGAATTCGATCGCCGCCGCTAATTAAATCGGCAACTGCTCGTAATTGAGATCCCGAGGTTGAATTTTGCCATTCCTCGGTAATAATTCGTACCGACCAGGGTACGTCTTTTATTCTCATTCCGGTAATCGTATTACTCGCCGTACGTTCTCGTCGACTAATTAATGTCGTTCGGTGACGAAAATGACACAGGGTCGATGGAAATATTTGGCGAGATATACATTAACGAGTCGCTCATCAGATATCTATATCGAGCGCCAAGGATCGTTCGATATAATCTGGGGATAAATAGGAGGGTAGCTGTAAAAAAAATATGTAGATCGAAGGTCCGAAACGTATTGCGGATCTTGCAAGGATAATGCTCGGCGTCCATCCTACGCGACTTCCTCCCTCAGCGTTATTGGCTTTATTACAAAGCACTTTTCGTCCGGGCAAATTCCTTCGACGGTGGCCAACCACCTCCCCACCCCCCCTCGGGTCCGACCCCCGAGTCCAACCCCCTCGACAATGGTCTGCCCCGACGTTATTGAAATTTCAACTTCAGATTCATAAAGTAAGCTAACTCGGTTAACTTTAAATTAGCCGCGAGTAATATAAGTGGTACGTGCATTTTTAACAAAAAAAAAGAACACCCCCGTCTCTGCTTCCATCTGCAATCGTCCGTCGTTAACCAATTCCGATTCACTCGCCATTCTATTTTCGAAAATGTCGACGATTTCGTCGAAATAATTTAATGTCCCTCTTGCGGAATAATCGGTGCCGATTCTCTGATTAAAATCCTTTCCACCCGCGACCCTTCTCCCTTTCCAACCACCCTGCGCTCGTTTCGACGGCAAGCGTTGCCGGTCGAATGCCCTTTTATACGCCGAGCAAAGCAATTACAATATCAAACGTGACCTCGACCGGTCATGGGCACGCGTCGACGCTCCGAAACAGTACGTTTCGCCCCGATTCAACCCCTTTTCGACATTCAACCCCTTGGCGCACCTCACTGTTCCGAACGCTGACCCTACCGATTCCCGACACTGACTTTTTTCAGACCCACACAATGACCTCGGCCACAAATCGCCGAGAGTCTGATATGGGTCAATTTTAAGCTTATTACGGCCGGAGTGGCCGAGAGTGGGGCGGTTGAGTTATTAAAAAAGCGACAGGTAGGTGGTGGGCACCGAAAATGAGTGCGGAAGGGTGAATAATACGGGGTGGAGTTGGTTCGGGGGCACGCATGGTATTTCGCGGCCGATAATGAAGCGTCGGGCGAGGAAATCGATGAAAGAGCCTGCCTGCCGAAAGGGGAAGGGAAGGGAAGGGTGGCAAAGGGGGGTGGGGGACACGAGCATGCACGACACGCCGTACACATCGCGGCTTGGCAGTCATTCAAGATCGCGTGCGAGCAATTCGAATCTGGCGACATTTCCACCCAAAGAGAATGGGGCGGGGGGGTGGAGGGTTGAAAGAAGTGGAATTGCGAGCGAACGAGACAGAGAGAGAGAGAGAGAGAAAGAGAGAGGAGGGAAAAGCGGAAATCAAAGAAAAGTGAGAGGAGATGAAAGAGAATGCAAATGCAGGGAAAATGACAAAAAATTGCAAGAGAGATGGGAGTATGAATAAGGGATGAAGAGAAGAAAGTGGTTCGATGCCCGGAATCAGGGGGTTATTATAAAATTCTCGCATCGCTCTTCCCCGTAATTCGAAAGGGGAGCACAGGGGGTGAGCATGAAACAGAGTCCGATTGAAAAGCGGTCGGATCGGATTGCAAAAGTTAGGTTGCCGAAACAAAAAAAAAAGCAACTGAGTAAGCCCGGCGATTGGTTATTGCGGTCCTGTAAATTCCCGACGCTTTTCATCGCGTCGCGGTTGTGTAAGCGGCTCTTAAGCGACTCTATTGTGATGGCAGATTTGTTACGAGGAAGAGGATCGCGATTGGACGGGCCCCTCTTTTCGCGAAGCTTCGCCGCGAAATTGACTGCGATACGTTCGATGGCAGATAAAAAGAAAGCGCGGTCGAAGCAGATTCAGGACTGAAATCGGAAATTCGAGTAAAACAGTAGTGGATCGCGGGTGGGAAATGTAATGAGATTCCGTTAAATAATAAAATGGAATCGTGTAAGCGGCGCAAGTGCAGTTGCCTGATTATTTATGACGCGAATCTACGGAGGGCGAGAGTTGATTTAGTACAGGGTTGTTTTATGTACGATGTATTACGGGGGAAATTTCTTGTATCTCGAATGGCAATCAGGTAATAGACACGTACACAGGTATACGCGGCGTGTAAAGCCGCTGTCTAGTTGCAATACTGCAAACATACTCCACACAATACACTCTGGGGAATAATTATCACCCATCTCTCGGCGTATTTGCTGTATCAAAATCTGCCTTAATGAGGTAACTGCATAAATTGTGCGCCAAATTAATGTTACATATAACGAGCCGACGTGTCTTGCTGTAAACTGTAATTGTATGCTCGAGAACTGTTCGTCGTCGATAATTGAAATTAAATTGAATTAAATTAAATCGAATCAATATCAATTAAATTCCATTGAAGAGGAGGAGGGGAGGACGGGTACACATAACTAAAAGTTCTGCGTCGCAAAAATGACGGGAATGCGCATGATGAGAATTTAGTCGCATGTTCTCGGACATTTCGCATAAATCATCGGATGAAAATCGTGACACGGGGGCGAGGGAAGGAACGCGAAAATGGCAGGTGTTGGAACAGAAGGTGTATTACTGAACGAGTGGTGAGAGAGGGGGTGCCGAGGGGGAGGGGGACTCCATAAGGCTGGGAATAAAGTTAGTTAAACGGGAGAATAAAATGTTGGCAGACTCCGCATCGTTGGCAATGGGCGTCGGTTGACGTCGTTGTAGTTGGGCTCTCGCGGTTATCTTCACTCGTCCGTGAGACTGCTTTCACAATGTGTGTACGTGTGCAAGCCGGCTCGTTGCAATTTGCATGCTTTTATGCGGGCGCGAAGTTTACAGCGCGTATGCACACTATTGTGCATAAGTATACGACGAGACGCGAGCTCCTTTTTTTTCGGACGGACAAAACGATGTACAAATACCGTGTGTATTCTCTTACACAGGGAAGTATCGATCATATACGGAAGTGGTGGGTTACATAGGCCATCGTGTACCGTGCAAAGTGACCAATATTCAAAATGGAGTGTGCGATTGATATTCTTTTCCGGGCGTTCTTTTGAGAAGCGGAAATCAAGCTGGAAACATTCGCTAAATTGGCTGGAGGGATGCCAAAATCGACTGGGGGTTGGGCCCGTAATGAAACAGGGAATGACAGAGACGAAAAAGGGAATTTAATAAATTCGTTCCATCGACAATCGGCAGACTTTGCACTCCATTCCTCGCACCGGTTCGAATATGTATGGTTTAACGCGAAAAATTCGTAGGGTGGAACGGACGAAAATTAACGACGGTTGTCATCGATCAAACTGCAGAATCGGGTCAGATTTCGATAGTTAGCCGTTTTTCGGCTCGCAAAAGTAAATTGAACGGGAATAAATTCAGTTAACTTTTTCATCCCCCTCCCCATCAACTATCGAGGCTGGCAAAACCTTTAGTTTTGTTCCATGGCGAAATGTGTTTGATCAGGACGGATTCGGGCAATATTCGATTTTGCAATGGCAGGAGGTAATCAAATACGCGTTTTCGGGCTGATTGGAATTTTGTACGTCGGCGTACCGTGGGTCAATTATGGAGTTACTATCAATAACTTGGCCTCTGTTGGCCGATGAAAAGAACGCGCGAAAGTCGCTGAGTTTTTACTGCGCTCGGGGATAAATCGAACTCGTCAGCGATTTTGTCAGGATTTGACGTAGTTCGAAAATACGAGCACTTGCGATTTATGCATTCTGACCGATTGCGATGTTGGTTAACGATCGTTTCTGCTCGACAAACGCGATTTAAGTCGAACATCCAGAGTATTACTCAAGTCCGTTGTTCCATTTTCTATATTTGTTCTCCGAAAATTTCTCTGAATAATTACATCCCGCCCACCCTTGCCGCCGAAATTTACGGCGTATACTTCTTTTAAAATTTGCCCCCCGTTATCTCAATAATTTTTTGTTTCTACCCAAGATCCAGCTGGAAAAATTCTAAACGCGTTTGCGTAATGTGCTTCGAAATAAATGTGTATTTAAAAGCGAACGGCGTTTCGAATAAAATTTCGCCAAACCCGAGCGAAACTTTCGTAATCTTTCCCGACTCGAAACGAGGATCAAAAAATGCCGGCGAAACTCGGCGGGACGTAAATAACATTTTGTTTAAACCCTCTGGCGAGCGAAGTTCGGGAAGTCGGAGCGGAATACTGATTGGCAGGAGAATAATTTTGCGAAAATTCAATGAAAGAATGCGGCGCCCGATTTCCCCGGATTTCTATTAAACGAGAGAATTCAGGAGAGTCCAGATTTTAACGGGCTCGAATTATACCTTGCGGAACGATCTATCCGCGTGACACCTTTTTGCGGGTATCAGGAAACTATTGATAAAAAACTATTGAAATTTCAAAAAAGAAATGAACAAACGTTTTGACAAACTACCTTAAATCTTAAAGCTGATTCAGCAAAAATTACACTCTCCACTTACGCCTTAGCGTCTCACATTGTGAATCAAGCTGTACACGTTGCCGAACGCCAACAGAGCCGACATGACGTGACAATAGTGATCAGCGGCCCGTGACTTCGCATTAATTATCACCATTCTGACCAATACACTTTCGTTAATCCATCGCTAATTGCGGCCACTATCCGACGACTTACGTGAATAACGCGGATGTTCGCGTCGAATCGGCCGACATCGTTCCTTCTCTGTCTCATCCTCCTTCTTCTCACGCTCTCTCGCTCACCGCCCCCTTCCCCCCTCTCTGATTTGATGCCACGCAAAGGACGCTGACAAGCGGCGAAGAACTGTTACGTAGTTTCGCGTAATTACTCGCGTCACCGTCGTCGCGAGAGAATTTCGTTGGAGAGGGGAGAGGAACGTTGAGAGAGTGAGAGAGAGCAAGAGAAATAAAGAGAGAGAGGGAGAGAGAGAGAGAGAGAGGGAGTGAGGGGGTGGAACTCTTCGGAATACTGATTCGGCGAGTTCACTCGACGGCGCCCTGAATTCGGGTAAACAGTTGTCCGTCAAAAGCCGACGTTAATCCGTCGAAATTCGCCGCATTCTACGCTACCGGCGTATGCAAACTCGGTAATCTGTGTATTCTGCGCGGATGCCGTAACACGTCGGGGCCGCGGTGGCACTGTGCCTTTATCAAATACACGACGCGATAGAATGTACGGCGCAATCGATAATAAGCTCGCATCGGAAGAAGCTGAGCCCGTTGGGTAGTCCATAGTTCAGAACAAACTGGCGGCGGCGGGAGGGGGGAGTGTTAAATAAATTTGCCTAAAATCCACTGCGGCATTAGCCGTAATGTTGCCGGTGTAATTTGTTAAGTTCACGGGGGGCCCGATGGAAGGTAGCGTGCCGATCGATAACGAGAGCTTCCATCCGGTAAGGGCCAAGTCCGCTAGACTCGCTGCATCAAAACAAACTGCTGCGAAGCGTTAAATAAATTTGCCGCGGCAAACATGAGGCGACCTACATGACTCCGGCGCGGATTTCGGAATCCGGACGTAAGTCAGGATGAATGAGTGTACTGGAAGCGTCGGATGATAGGTTCCAGGAGAAGCTGGCGCCGGGAGAGTGTCACGAAAGAAATGGCCGGCGCGAGACAGGGCCAGCAGGGCTGAGATACGAAGAGAGAGGGAGAGAGACAGAAGTTGCACTAAAATAAATTATGCAAAATACTTTTCCTTCGTTGGAATATGAAATCGTGCTCTCTCGGACGAATTCGAGTCACACGAGGCGGACAACGAGCGATTCGCTCTCTGTCGAACAGATTCAATTGACGAGAGAGGGGGAGAGGGAGGGGGGGGGGGTTGACAATTTATCGTGAATTTATATCGAATGCCTGACGGCGAATCGTATTCCGCGACAGTGGTATTTATTCCCAAGAATTAACGTAACGTTTGAGCCGGTTATTGCGCAAATTGGATGGATCCGGGAAACAAAAAGCAGGGAAATATGAAACAATAGATGCGTAAATTGAATTTAAATATAATGTATGACATAAAAAAATCGATTAAATCGTTATGGAATGTGTTGGAGAATATTTTGAGGCAATTTAATTCTAATTTTACAGCTGTTACTGTTTTTTGTTAATTTCAAGCCAGACTAATTTTTGTTTCCACGCAGTTTTAAGGCCAATAACAAAGAGATTAATTTTTAAAGCAAGAAGTGAAGAGACAATGGTCTGCTTCGACGATAAAATTTAAAAGAAGAGAATATGTAAAATGATTCGATTTGCAGAACGTTCGTCTCATTTACAGAGTTGCGACATTGCGAATTGATCGGATTCAAATCAGATTCGTCGTGCCATCCGTCGTAGACTAACACTTACTTGACGAGCGATAAAAGTTAAAGGCTTGTTCGGAAAGACGATTTAATTTTCCCGAACTCGGGAGCCACGGCGAAACATTCGGACTAGACGCCGTTTACGATTAACGATCTCGAGTTACGACTACGGCCATAGCTCGGGTCGTTACACTCGCCCCGATAAAGTTGTAACAATTGTCTTTCTCTGTTTCAGGTGAGTTTCGGAAAAAAACGTTCGATCGATCGATTCATATTCGTCCCCGGCGAAGTGAAACGCGCGAGACAAACTTCGACGATCAGGTCAGAACTTAACCGCAATTCATTCTCCGAATCGAACCAATCGATTCTGTAACCGCACACTTACAAGGTATTCATTCATTTCGCTTCGTATGATTCGCGTCATTAGACGTTACAGAAACAATTCTGTCTGGTTTAATAACGTTTCAGTGCCCAAGCATTTTTTGAAATTTTGCTTGTCAACGAGGTAAACGAAAATATATACATCAAACAAACTCGGGACTAATCCTGAATTTCAGCGAGAAGAGTATCGTAGCTCTGAAGAGAACTCGTTCGAAAAATAATTTTTTCTTGAAATCCCGACTCGTGTTTTCAGAGGAGCTGAAAAAGGAGACGTCCCGTTCGTTTTTGCCCTCGTACCATTTTCCCCAACCCTTTCGCTCTTTCTCATGAACGCGGAGAGCTCTCTGGAGTCGTCGTAAAATTCAAAAGAAGAGCGACGATGACAAGCTTGTCGTAATTCCTGGATCGAGGATAGGAGAAGGGCGCTCTCCGTCGAAAACGGTTTGATTCATTGAAGGATTCAGAGTGGATTTTCCTTTTACATTACCGAAGCTGACGTCACTTCCACGATCCTCTCTCTCTCTCTCTCTCTCTCTCTCTCTCTCTCTCTCGCTTCCTCTCTCCTTTCGTTTCAGTCGTGACGCGTCATCGATCGCGGTGTTTACGTAACGTTTCACTTCTTTTCCTCGTTTCAGCGACTTCGATGGCATCGTCCTTTTTCTCGGATTCCTTTGAAGGCTTCTGCCTCCCGCGTAATTTCGCCGTAGCCCCGGCTCGCGATAAATCCGAATTACGCGCAATTTCCACCGTTTGCCTTCCCCCGGCCCGAACTGAAAACGGCACTTAAATAATTGAAAATCGCCAGTCGCGATATTTCAATTCGCTAACGTGGCATCTCACAGTTTTCCTCCCGCGACGAAGACGGTAAAATTAGAAGCGGCACGCTCCACTTTGCGTTTCTTTCCGCCGTTTTCTCGGAAAATAATTCGATTCCTCGTAATTCGAGTCGACGTGCGCCGCTATTACTGTTTCGAACTATAATCAAATTGCATCCTATCGTCGGGCACAAAGCGCGGGGCCGGCGGATATGTATGTAGAAAGCCATCGTTTATAGACTCAGAAATTTATGGACTCTGTTTTATGTACTTTCCCGTGATATACGAACTGAGCGTCTAACACTGTATCATCGTACGTACCACTCGATATTTCTGCCGTACAAACGATACCTTGTCGCAAATTCGAGACCTCGTTCGTCAGCGCTACCAACGACGCCTGAGAAGGAAGCGAATAAAGATTCGAAGAAACGACAGATTCCACTCGCCGGTCACTTTTCGACCCCCTTTACTCCCGTCGGCGAGCGATGAACAATTAGCAGTAAATTTTCGCGGCGGAAAAGAAATTGTCGGACGAGGGGTAGGTGAAAGTCGAGCTAGGGTCGGCAAAGGGGGTGCGTAAAAAAAAAAGGACTGTTTTACCGAGAATATATCGTGGCGTATGAAGCGGTGACACTTTATTGCCACGCTGCACACGACTACTTCCGTGCAGCATGTACCTAGGTGCCTGCACAGGCGTACAGTAAGTGTGTGTCTCGAATGTACACGCGCGCTGCCACGTAATTCGCGATATAACGGCGGCAACGGACGACTACGCGAGGAAATAAATCGAAAATAGGATGAGCAGCGGAATAATATGTGGTCTCGGCGCGCGGTATGCGTCGAATGACTAAGTACCGATTCTCACTCGTCTTTGACCTCTGACCCTCGAACTCGCTGATTCGGATTCGGCGCGCCAATGTGCTCGGTCGAGCGTGCCTTTTATTTTCTCAATTTCGGAATTCTGTGCCCAGGGGTCGAACTCGGGTCTTTCGCGTGCGAGTAGTGTTCTACGAACGAAATGCGAATTGTAGAGTTATTTAGCGAGCATATTCTCGCTGGGCGAGTCTTACTCGACTATGTCGACGGTATCTTTTCATTTTTGTGAGCTCCTACGTGTACCTACGACACTTTGTTCGGACTTTTATATTATTTTATGCTGTTGTATGTAATCGTTGTTGGTCTTATTTGGTTTTGAGGGATTTTAGTTGACAAAGCTGCAGTTAGGCCCAATTTGGAGTGTGTTTGACCACCTTATCCATGTTAGTGTTGATTTTCTTCATACTTTTATACTATTTGACGTTAGTTTACTCTATTTTACGTTGTTATATGTCATAATTGGTCGTGATTATTGCCTTTTGGGGAGTTTTAGCCCATAAATAGCAAAAAAATGGGCATTTAGGGAGCCGTAATGGATATAGCGCTTTTTGACTAAATGATTACTGTAGTTTAAAAAAAGGATGAAATACATTCACAAAAATCGCAGCCGGAGCCTCCTAAGTGCAATAGTTTTAAAGATATAGCCCAAAAACTGTTGGAAAATACTGAAAAAGAAGCGTTTGATGATCGTAACGAAAGGGGATTCTATTTATCGACCCGCTCTCTTAATCGGGTATAAAGTGTATTAAAAGAGACAAGAAAATCGCTACCGCAGTGTACTAAAATATTCATATGTCGTGCAACGTGCTAGCTTCCCCCGATATTGTACCTTCTGAAAGGCGGATCTCTGTACGAAAAAGCATTACACACGCTCCCATGTATGTTTTCATTCGCTATAACCTTGTTCGCGGTTGAAGCACGATTTACGGGACACACTGTATAACTTACGTACACGGGGGAGACCCTCTATAAATCATACCATTCACTTAGTTGCGTGTTGCCGTACGTTCCCGACGGTAATGGGAGACGAAAAGGGGAGTTAAAAGATTGGCACTGCGACTCCGCAAGATTTTCTGACCTAATCGGCCCAAATATAGGGACAATCCTTTCGTCTCTGTCCGTCGATGCATCCATTAGTCACGGATCGCAACAAAGCTCAACTATGAGAAACCTTGAAGCGCGCGCGCGCCTTCGAGAGTGACACATTGACTACTATTTACTCAACTCGGTATGTAGAGCCGAACAAAAACTCTGGCCATTTGAAGAGCGTAGCAAAATAATATATGGACTCGTTTCTGTTGTGCTAATACTTTTCACTGGCCGCTTGCGACTTGTCATGTCACTGTGTCGTGCTCGGTCAGGCGAACCTTTTGTACGAATGTGAGCCGTCAAACCTCCTTAATGTACTCAGAGTGTCAGCCGGAACCGACCGACGCGGCGGTCACCGAGCAAACGGAGAAAATGGTTCAATCCTGGAACTCAATTTTATCCGTTGTACGTCAATCGACTCAGCGCGAGAAGTACCGACGGCGACTTCTGCCCGAACAACCTCCGACCGAGCCACCCAAATAGGTCGATATCAATCTATCGTTGCGCTCAAAAGACTCTTTTCCAAATGCCGACCGTCGTCCAACCGACTACTCCGATTTATTAGCCCCCGCACAGCGCCAATAAACACGCGCGCACACCGAACCTGTATTGACACACTACGGAAACTATCGCCCAGCGACTATAACCAAGTTAATTCAAAGTTAAGCCATCTCTAATTAAATTGCATTTCCGCGTACAGTCGCGACTAAATTGAATTTACCTAATTGCCGTATTGCAACTTTCGATTAACTTCCTCGGCGAGCGTTAATTCCGGTAAGCCAAACAATCGGCCGAAGGTGGAAGGAAGAGTGAGGCAAGATACGTGCGAAGATACAAGACGCGTAAGGTACTTTACGTGCGAATCAATCGCGATCGATAGAGCGGCAACCCCTTTTCGACGTCGCCTGTCATACCTGACCCCTCTCCGCCCCCTCTCCGCCCCCTCTTTCGCCCACGACCCTTCAGCCCCCCTGAGCCAACCTCCTTACAACAACCGTACGCTCTGGGCAGACATTCCGCGCGTCATTTCGCTCTTATCGATCACTATGCCACGGCATACGTTTGTGCCCGGCGACGTTACGCGACCGGCATTTCGTGCCTTATCGATTGGCAGCCCTTGCGTTTGTCTCCGGCGGAAGCGGAGAAAAGGATATCGTGCGAATACGCGAAAGGTTAAGAGCCGCGAATGAATATATAAATGGTCGGCCGGGCTCGAAATGATCGGACGAAGAACGGAACGCCGACTCGCGTTCGAGGGGTGACTTCAGTCCAGTGTCGGGGGGTGGGTGCAAGGGTCGGTGTACCGTGCACGCTTCTGCACGCGTGTGCACGCGTGGGCACGCGTGGGCACGCGCGGACTCGCGTACGATGCGTGCGAGTGGCAGCCCTACCCTCTTACACCCTCTTCCTGGCTCCTCTTTCTCTACTCGCTAACAATAGCTCACCCTCCACCCCGACGCGCCACCCTTCCAGCGGAGGATGCGCAGCCTTCTTCCCTCGAATTAGCAGTGTGGAAGGCGGGGAGGAAAGTGAAAGAGGGGGCTGAGGAAAGAGAAGAGCGCAATACGCGATTCTTAATCTGTCGACTTTTCGTCGTGTATCTAATTCGTTTGTCTGCATTGAATTTTGTTTTGTAGGGAGTCTATAATGTATCAGTCAGCAAATGTTATTGTCTAGACGTCAAATTAACAATTTTATCGCTGATATTTCGGTTCTAACCTGATATTTAGTAAAGTCGAGTTAAAAAAGAGCAATTTACAATGTATGTAAGCGCAAAATCCACATGGCTTTGCGGAAGGTTAAGGAAACGGAGCGTATTAAGTCTTTAGAAAATGAAATTTTCCCCGCGAAAAGTTTCGTCGTAGAGAGGAGGGAGGGGGGGCAGGTAAGGTTCGTAATTTCGTTAATTTTGGAGAGAAGCCGGGTTGACCGCCGGCTGAAAGTGACAGCGGGGAAGTTCATTTTCGGTGGAACGAAGATTTCTCCTCGGAACGCTCGCTTGTCCGAGGTCATGTACGCGAAGGTGTTACGCGCCGGAGTGAAAATGGGGTCGAATAGAGCCCGAACGTCGTAAGAAGGTTAAGCAGATACAGATTCCAATCCGTTCCCTACCACAGCCGTTCTCCCACCACTCCTTTTCCACCTCCACCTCCTCCACCTCCTCCTCCTCCTCCTCCTCCTCGTCTTTCTATTAAGAACCAGTTCTCGAACGGTGTGTATAGAGCGTAGTCGTGTACTTTGAATATACTTTGAATATACCTCGGACTTTTTTCCCCGCTCAACGGACGGCCGTCGTAAGATTGTCAATTTGGTCGAACTTTGTTTGGTTCGCTTCACTCGTTTACATGTAAGACGGCAAAAGGATGAAAAGGAGGACGTAATATGAAAACTGGTTTCGATACAGCTGGCCGGGATATCTCCGGCCACGGTGTATTTTCAATGCCGGGCCCCGCGGTGAAGTCGTTAAAATATAATTACTGTTAATGCCCGCTCGTCGGCCCCGCAACAACGTTCGAAAATAATAGCGAATGATTCTTCTCTGCGTTTTCATTCCGGCCTTCCCCCCCTTTCGTTAGACTCCTCCTATTTCCGGCCATTACAATTTTCCTTCTCTTCCATTTCCTGATATACGCACTCGCGAGAGATGATTGAATTTCAAACGAGGAGCGCAAAGTGTACACAATGCAGAGCAAATATTTCGCAGGGCAAATACGGAGAGAGAGAGAGAGAGAGAGAGAGAGAGAGAGAGAGAGAGAGTCGGTATATTACACGTTCTACGTGACATAAATTCTACGTAAAATATGATGCTCGTGCGATGGCGGCGGAGTTCGTTGAGGACTGGTGGGGGTCAGCGGCGGTATTTTGCGATTTTCCGAAGGCGAAACTAAATTGCGCTTTGGTCGATCGCGCTGTATTTTTCGTTCTTCCCCCCATCCCCCTGCCCCTAGTCCAACTCTAGCCCATTCCGCCTTCCAGACCATGGCCAGTACAAACGCTGCTCGATCGCGGTCGTTCGGATTAATCGATGATTCAACATCACCTCCCTCTCCTCCTCCCCCGTCTGGTATTCAGCACTTAACTTTATTGAGAATAGCATTATAAAGTGTCGAACGCAGTGCGTTTATTCTGCCACTTACTGTAGACGCTGGTTTAACGCTGTTTATGCCATGTGTCATACTTATGTATTTGCGTCATAGGAAATAGCGTTCTGCGTATCGAGCCGGTTTTTCGGAAAGTGGCACAAGTCGCTTTTCAACAGAAATCAAATCAGGATTTGCGTTCCTTGCAGTTCAATGAGAAAAGAAAATTATGATTGTGCGAACGTAGAATAAATTATTCTATGTCCACCGGAGTATCCATTATACAATTTCCTTAAATATTTTTTCTAACAAATTGCATATAAATGCTATGGACACAGAGCGAAGAATATCCACTGCTACACCATGTAAATCAATACGATCTGAAAAATATCAATAGCAGCAGAGATAGGAATATAATATCCAACCGAATCCAATTTGAATGTTACATGCGAAGAATTCCCACGTTATCGTCCAGCGCGCTGTGCGCAGAAGTTACATCAAAGCATCCTATGTAACAATCAACTTATTCTCGAAACTCAAATTACACCTTAGTCCGCTGCGCCGAGCCCGGCGCGTCAAAGCGGAGCGTACAAAAATTTCCCTCAACAACCACGCATTAATCCCGTCAATTACCCTTAATTAAAAAAAATAGCAAGAACCGCAAACAAAGCGCCGCCGGCGCGAAACCCGAACGCGGTCGGATCAATTTTCATGCCGCAAACCTAACCCTGCTCACCGACCGTTAGATGTCGGCGAGTATATTAATTCGTTTGAGCGCATTACAAACGTGGGAACGCGATCGTAAAATCGTTCACTGTTTGGCTGAAACGTTAGAGGAGCCTCTCGGATTCGCAACGGGAGTGGGACCCGTCCAATGATCCCACTCGCGACTTTCACGTTAACGCGATGATTATCTCCGATGCGAGCAATTATCGTTATCACTCTCGTCGGTAGAATGCCGGGGCAGTCCGAGAGAGGCAGCCAGAAAGGCAGCCAGAAAGGCAGTCGGAAAGGCAGGCCCCAGACGAGTCGGGCCAGGGTACAGGCATCATCGGAGAAGGTCCGGGCACGAAACGAGGTGCATAACGAGTCGCACGAGCAAGGAGCCGGGCGTAGATTGGAGTAAATTCACTTTATTACTTCATGAGTAAGCAAGAGACAAGGGAAGCGAGTAGTTTATTGAGAATTACTGTGATAAATAAGGCGAGGGCTGTCCAGTAGGGAGAGAGCTGAAGAGGCAGGAGTGGTAGAAGGAGGAGAGTGAAGGAGGTGGAGGAGGAGGAGGAGAAGGGGGAGGAGGAAGGGTCCGAAGCTGAGAGAACGGACTCCGTGAATTCTCCGGCTTGTACAATCTACGATTTCGATGCGGTCCCCTCCCGGACCTCGCCAGGAATGCCCTTAACGAACCGGATGGCCAAACGTTTCGGCATCGACCGCTTCGATTCGCTTCGGTGTCCGTCAAGGATTCCTCTCTTACTCGATACCGAATATATGGCTGATTTATGATATTGAGCCTGTTAAAATCCTTTCTTAATTAGGGGCCCGTCTTTGGTACGGGTATCGATTGACACGTCGACGGCGTACCCCGAGTAAGGACTTTGAATTTTCATTATCGGTATCCAATAGTTTCGCGGAGGCAGTCGGAAATTATCCGGGATGTACTAATGATCTTTCTCTTCCGTCGATCGATAACGTGATTGCCGTTGTTTTTCGGCGATTGTCGGTGAATGGGAGAGGATTAATTTTTGAACATCCCACTGTCACTTGGGAGTACGTACGGGGTTAATTTTCGTCGACACTGACGGTGGTCGGTTATGTTAAACGATCGCGATCGGCCAACAAACGAGGCAGCTGACGATGAAAATTATGCGAATAAAAAGGGAGGGGGGAGAGAGATTGTCTCCTGGGACTGGTTAGCCGTCAGTCGACGTCGGATTACAAGGCGAGTTACAACGTTAACAGCGAACGAGGCTTACGTCGAGATGTGTATCCGGTGCATCAAATTTTCCAGGATTGATTACAAAGCTATCCCTGACGCCAGATACGATCCATCATGCCGGAACGCGATCGTGTTATCGGCTTCATCGTGTCAGCGGTGCTCATATCTGTCGAACGTCATCGTTCAATAACGAGGGGCGGCCGAACATTTTTTAACTTAATAACAGCACGGCGGGAAAATTTATCAAACCGCCTCAGCGATGTTCTGCGTAGAAAATAAAATAGAAATTCTCTTTTCATCGATCGATTATTATCATTCCGGTCTCGTCTACGCGCTGTACTTTAACCAATTACGTTCCGAATGCCAAAGTGGATGTCAGGTATTTTCTCGAAATGAATCGAATGTTTTCTTCGACGTCCTCGAGTGATTTAAATTCAAAGTCTGATTAAGGGTGAAATAAAAGGAGGGTTCGATATATATATATATATGTACCAGCCGAGCGTATGCCTCCTATATGCTCATATATATGCATATATATGAGGTCGTATTCATTGAGATAAGCGATTGATGCACTCCCTGGCGCAAGAACGCCGGCTGATAATGGAGGCTCGTGCCTATCAGGGGCCGGTAAAGTAGGCCACTGTAAAATGCTGCTCTTGGACGCTGGCGAAACGGGTCGATGCCGAGAGTGGGGGTAGCTGAGGCTTTTTAAAAAAGAACGTTTAGTTCGCCTAAATACATAAATTATTATCCGTTCTCGTGCGCAATATATTCGCACGGCTCGACGTCGTGTCTATTGTCAACGTGAATATCGTGAAAGTGTCGCCGATTTGTCGGAAGCGTGCGCTTCAAATATTTGAAGTATCTTTCCTCGTCATCCGGGAAATCCTGCGCGAAACGAGAGAATTTCCCACGTCGAATTCGAGCTAGACTGTTCCCTCCCTCCCACCCGCACTCCTTCTCTCCTTCTCTCCGTCTGTCAGCAGTTACATCTGATACAAAAGTATGCATTACGACAAAGTAATGAAACGACGACGGCGGTTTTCGCGTTTAGAAATATGCATAACGGAGTGCTGTACGGAATGTACTTTGCGAGCACACACTGTAACCACCTTTGCATTCTCATTTGAAAACAAATTACGTCATGTCACGTATATGCCACCGCGTCGTTCTGCATAGTGGGAAAGCAGAAAGACATACACACCGACAAGGCGCGAGAAACAGAGACAGACGGACGGACCGACCGACAGACAGACAGACAGACAGACAGTCAAGCAGACAGACAGTGCATACATATGCGTGACGCTGTTAATTCTCAATGGGCACATGGCTCGGCGTTTATATACATACAGAGACGTATACGTACATGTGTCGCTTTATTAATTCAGGATCGATTAAGTTCCGATACGGACTACGTCAGATTTCGTGCACGAAAGTGAACGGGCGAGTTTCGAGCATGTTTTATTAACGTTGCATGTACCGTCGGGGTCTATGATTTCGACTCTCAATTCCTGGATGGTACAATTTTGACAGTGCGATGATAACCGGGTAATGATAGTACGCGCGCCATCGCGGACCCGGTCAAATATCGATGCGTGCAGCGTCGGAGTCTAATAAATAGTTAGACGGTGAGTTACGATTCTTCGCCGTTATTAATGTATTTTATGAATATATCGCGCGTTGTACGGCGCTTGCGAAATTATTTCGGACCCAGAGGTCATTTCAGTCAATACGCGGGGAAACAGGCGGCGGATGAGTCGATATTTATAGAAATGCAATATCGTAGTCGAGAGTGAAGGAGAATGGAGGATAGTGAACGGGAGAGGAAGAGAGAGGAGGAGAGAGTCCGTGAAGAGATCCTCGCTTCGCTCTCATCGCGTATTCCGTGCTTACTCGAAATGAAACGAAACAGGGAGTGAGGGGGGGGAGGAACGGGAAATCTCGGAAACACGCCGAATACGGCAGAAGCATATTCCTCGCGCCTATCTTATCTTTCCCGGTAAGCGAATCGAGAATTAGAACAGGTTCGATACTAGCGCGACGCCGCACTTCCGCCATTATTATTTTTGCGCAAAAATCGTTTTGCGAAGACAGCCGCGGAAATATTCGTTCCGCGGAATGCCATTGTGAGCGGGGCTCGTTCGTTCTTTGAACTGTAACCTTTTGCGGAGCGCGAGAGGGAAATTTAACGACTCTCCCGTTAGCGGGGGCCACTCTTATATAATGAAAAAATAATGAAAAGGAAAAAGTCGGCTCGCCGACGTCAGTCTGGCAGCGGAGGGAGAGAGGAGTCGAATGAGAGACACTGCCACGAGCAGGTTGACTGTTTCTCTCCCTCCACCTTCCTCCACTCTCCCCCACCCCCCGGCCCCCTATTCGCCCCCTCAACCCCCTTTAGCTCCCCACCCCCGGGCCGGGGCAAAATCCACGTTACACGCTGCGGACTATCTTCCCCGCCAATCGATACGCATTTAATTAATTAAGCCTCTAATGTACTGCATATTGTTACTGAATCGCACGCTGCCCGAGAGTGGCCATTTTATTTACCGTTTTCGATGCCGAAATCAATGCGAGGCCGGACGACGTTTTAACGTGATTGCGATCGTACGTTTTCATAAATCATTTATTTACCGCGATGACGGATTAGCCCGGAGAGGAGTGGGGAGAAAAGGGTTCTCGACAGGCTGTCGAGCGTTGAGTGGTGAGTTTTGCAACGTCAACGATCATGCCGTACAGGCAGCGTCAATAAACGAGGAGCGTAACGATTTTCGCCATTTTCCGTTTGTTCCCACCAATTGTTCGCAAACGGTTGATCGCTGATTCGAATGGTCTCGCGTCAGAGGAATGTGACTGTTCTGAGTCATTGACGTTCGCGGTACATTGGTAAGAATGCGCATCTTCCTTGAGAAACATTGCAAGCAAACACCCCCACCAATAGCGTGCACGATAAGGGTTAATTAAGAAAGTGTCCCGTAAATGGTTCGCATTTTTTTTTTGTCCGCGCAACAAAAAGCGCCGGAGGAACAAACAAACACACGGAGCTCTCTCTCTTTCTTTCCTACCCTCTCTCTCTTTCTCCCCCCTCTCTCTCTCGCTCAACTTCAACGGTCGGCGGACGGGGAACAAAAGAAGTATAAGCAAGATTTACTGGTGAGCGCAGGCTCTTTAATTCTATGGGCAGGTTCTTTGCCCGTGGAAAGCACTCCAATTCAAAGTTAACTTTATTTAACAATGAAAACTTCCGAAAGTTTAAATAAACTGCGAGGACCGTTTCGAGAGAAACAAGAAAGGAGATAAAGAAATGTGTGCGCGCGCACGAAAGAGGAAGAGAGAGAGAGGGAGAGAATGTTAGTGTGTATTGCGTGCTGCTCCGGCAATGTTTGAAATCCTGCTTTCATACAGGGTGTCCCCACAATACGCGGTAGCAGCGCTGAACATTGCCCGTTATCGCTTTTGAAACTTATTTCATTTTTCTCGAGTCCCAACGAATTGTATCGCGACTTCTCTCGTACGTGACCACATTCGAAATTCGAAATTTTCTCGACTCTCCCCCTCCCGCTGTCGCTTACATCAAAGTACGACAGCCAGTGGGTGCCCCTTGAAAATGACAACGCAATCGGGAGTTCCGCGTAATTTCATTAAGCAGTTTTCGACGACCGCCCTGACGAATTTCGACAATGAGTCCGCGTAATTTGCGGTTCGGGCAGAGTTTCGTTTCGCATTGTGCGTCTGCCCTCTCCTCCTCCACCCCGGAATGAGACTGCGCTCTCGGCAAACATCCCTTTCGACACGCAAACTCCGCGGAAAAGACGCTCTGGCCCGCCGAAATTTGCGCAACACACTTTTGCTACTCGCTCGCCTCGCGACCGTTTTCCGCCGAATATTTCGAATAGTTCGCCGCCGTTGATTGCGTTAACGAGACAAATATTTGCCCCGCCGTAGCGTTTCTTCCACTCCGGACGCCGACTCGAAACAGGAATCAAGCCGGAGCGGATTTCGAGTGAGACGTTTCTCCAACGCGTTAAAAGACGTCGGATAAAAAAATTCGTCGAAAATCGACGTTATCGAAAGGAGTGAAACTACTTTTGGTTTGCTTCGGCCGGATGGGGAAGGATGGGGGGGAAGGGCATGAGAGAGGATTGTAATATTTATAGTCGAGAGCGTTGGGCAGGTATGGGAATCGTCCGTGTACAGTGGCTTGTAAAAGTTACGTCGCGACGCTCGGCGCTCCCGACGTCAACGTCGACGCCGTCGACGACGACGACTACGGTACAATGTCCGCACTCGGGATGCTGCAATTCTCGAGCAGGAATTCAACTCGCCAGTTTCGACGCGGACCCAACCTTTCGCACGTTCCGCAACTTCTGCACCGCGAAAATTTAAACGTCCTCCCTCTCTCTATACGCCGTTTAAGAATACGCATACGTTACGTGCTTTGTTATGCATGCATTACAGCGCGTATCCCGCGCAGACTTCCGACGTAATTTTTTAAATGGCCGCATGAGTGCACTGCCCGCTCCCATTTTCCTTTTTTCTCTCTCTCTCTCTTCTTTTTTTTTTTACATCTTCCACCCTATCGCATTTATCCATGCGGCGCGCTTCGGAAAATGCGCCGCTCTCTCGAAATATATGAAAAACGTTACGGATTCAATTACGAGCGATGCGTGTGCGAGCGGCGAGGCTCGCCCCGGGGAGCGTAACGATGGCCGGGCAATTTTTCATTAAAAAACAGAAACGTGTCACTGATATATAACGTCCTGGCTAGATCGCGCGAGTCGATTAGCGCTAATTCCGGCCCCGGCCGTAATGAAAAACAATGTTATTCGCCGAGACCGGAGCGGCTGTGTCAGATATTAAAACTTTAATCATTTCTATTTCAGAGTACAGACCCCGCGATAAGCCACCCATTGCTGACTTACAGAGCGACCTGTACAGTCGTCGGCAAAAGTTTCTCGCCCGGCGACGGCGAACTAGATCGATCCAGTTACGTTCGAGCCAGTTCGTTCCGTTATATCGAGCGTCCTTTTAAACAACGTGCAATAACTACGCGTCGTTAGCAATGCCACAAATTATACGCACATTGTTAGAAAAAGTCGATATTAATAACAGTGATTGGAACGGAAGAAAGATGATCCGACTGTGTACAATAATTTTTTTAATTCCCGTTTTATAAAGAGAAACAAAGAAACATGGAATGCAGTATGTGATGTATTTGAAGTCAATTCAATGGTAATATTGAGGCTGTAAATATTTTCTTGACGATAAGAATTTCTAATAGGTTTGCTGAGAGTAAATCTGTTTTGAGGTCAAACACTGTGTCGTTTATTTTTATCTATTAAAACTAGCAATTATTAGTTCATTTCACCTATAATAACACCCTAGATACGATCATCTAAACGTACAGAAATTAAATTAAAAGGATATTTTATTAAATTTAAAGATCGTCTTCTAGTAAACCAATCAAAATTGTAGCAGTCAAACAAAGGACAAATTCAGTCTCAAATTGAAACGAATTAAGAAAAATTGTTACTAATACAAAAACTTTATCAATCTGGAGAATAAACAGCTTAATTTTTAGCGTCTCTCGCTGAAATCAGAGGGAATATAATACGTTATTCCGCGAAGTCCGACATTCCAGTCCATCCTCCCGCGAAAAAGCGGTATCTCCGATATCGCAGCTAATAACGGTGACTAATCGTTTGGCCCGAGGTAGAAATCATTTCTTGTACCCCGACGTCCTTTCTTCCGTGTGCACTCGCGTCCCGCACGGCATTCTTTATGTCGCCCATAAATCATGCCGATCCTCTAGCGTCGCGTAGTTAACGTTAACGTTAACGACTATCGATCACGACGCGTGTAAGTGGCGAACCCTCCCTTTCTCTCACCTCCCCCCACCCCACCCTCCAGTTTCGCGCTTAAACCTCAGCCGAACCTCCCACTCGGCCACCCCGACGGTATTCGTAAGTGGACCGTCGGCGTAATTAGCAATTAGCAGCGACGACGGCGGATACGCGGAGTGATATGCCGGGCAGACACCCGGTATAGCCGAGATAAGCCGTCGGGGGCCGGAAAATCCACGAAATATTGCTCGGCATTGTTTTCGTCGCCAGCCGTTTGCAGGAAGGTTCGTTCGATTAAACGTCGCTCCGCCATCATCGATTGGCTCCGATGTTAAGCCAGCGCGGACTTTGCGGCCTGCCGTTAGGGGAAACGCTGACGTCACGCGAATTCAGGATAGTCGCCGTTTAATTTAGTTGCCATTACGCGCGTCTGAATACGCCGATGACGGAGATAAACGTGTCGATGCCTCGGAGTAATCGATGCGAGAGCAGATGGCTTCGATGCATTGATGGGCCTCGGGTAATGAAATATGTATTAGAAGCGGTTCGCGGGAGGGCCCGGAGTGGCCATAGTTTCACAATGATTGCGATTAGTTGCTGAAGATGCGAGACATTTTTACGGAAACATTGGCTACCTCTGCCGAGAGTGGCATAAATAATTTATTTGGCATAAATAATTTATTTGGCAAAATCAAGGTACGACGCGATGGAAATAATTATTGTATGTATAATTTTTGGTATGAGTTTCTTCTTTGGGAAAATTGTGTTAGGTTGCGTTTATTGGAAAAAGTTTAATATTTCGTTTTGGGAGAAGTGATTTATGTCACGTTCAAAGCATGAGATTACGCCGGTACTTCGATCGTCAAATTCTTTTCTCCCGGCGACGATAAGTAAATGTTTCCACTTCACTCCCGTTCGCCGTT
The DNA here is from genome assembly GCA_914767735.1 of Anoplius nigerrimus. Classification (NCBI taxonomy): domain Eukaryota; kingdom Metazoa; phylum Arthropoda; class Insecta; order Hymenoptera; family Pompilidae; genus Anoplius; species Anoplius nigerrimus. The sequence continues at coordinate 4,984,145 of OU612077.1, forward strand.
CATCAAGTTATTACTTCGCCGGTACTTCAGTTAAAGTACTTTACTGTGCAGGCGGCGGGGGGGCGCTAATGACATTTAATTACAGTTGTTCGGGACAAAATTTTCCTCGCTCAACGAATTGAGTGAGAGTTTTTCCATACGCGGATTATGACGCGCGATTTAAAAAAGCGAAGCCAATGAAATTTAGTCGATCGGATGGGAAGTGGCGGGAGTGGTGGGGGTGGCTTTTATTAGCGACGATGGGATATAATCCGAGCGGCGCGGCGCGCGCTCGAAATTTTAAAAACCTGTCACGTTCCTCCGGTGAAAATTCAAAAACGTCAAACACGTTTCGATTATCGGCTCCCCATCGAGTTGCGACACTTCGATTGCCAAACGTTCGGAATCACGGCGCGGCCGTTCTACTCGACTGCTGTCCGGAGCACACGCTGCCGGAATCGTCAAAAAAATCTATCCACCCACCCTAGACACAAAGCGCAAATTTTCCTATCTGACGAAGAAAAGCCGTCGGTGGTGAAAATTGTGCGAAAACAAAATGGACGTCGATGGAACGCGCGCGGAGCGGGTAAGAGGACACGGTTGAAAAATCAGTTGAAAAATGTGCATTGTGTCGCCCGACATCGGACAGCTCCAATTCCGTGTCGAGCAATATTAACGTCTGCCATCGCGCGTCTATCCATCCGTCAACATATGTGGCGCACACAATGGAGAACGGTACTCGTTAGCAGTCAGTCAAGATAGACGACTGTATCGCGTCTGCCGCCGGATCCCGAAGCCAACCCCCTTCCCGAAACCCCCCACCCCCCCTCTGATATCCGACGGCATCAGCGAAAATATTTATGCCGAAGCAATGAAATGTCGCCGACGGTACAAAACGGCTGGCAAAGGATTTTCATAATGCATCCGGACCATCTCGCAACGCTTGCAGCTCGCACCGGCGCACCCTGCTACTCTCCGTACACGTACACATACTCAGACATTGCGACTCATGTACACGCGCACGTACGCGAACGTCTATATACCGTGCGGAACTTGCGCAATAGAAAGTTTCCCTGATACGAAACTCCGTAGATTATGATATCTACTGCTTGTAGAATCCGTACACCGCCAAAGTTTATTCTATGTATACCGTGTACGCGCCCTCCGCATCTCCGCGTACGGCGGTTGTTTAGAATGAAAGCCCGATGATAGCCTATTAAATCGAATCAGCGAATTTCTGGCGTGCTTAAATACTTTCCCCGCTCCAGCCGCCAAACGTTGACATCCGCATCGCGTGACTCAAAGTTTTCGAGGATACATAGGCGTGTATACGCCACGGAAAGTATGTACCCGAGGTATGGAAGTCTGTAACACAGGGTATCCCGCAATGTAAACCTTACGCAGTCTATTAAGTCTATACAGCGCTGAACTTCTCGGTATCGAGCGCTTGTGCGAGTAATAGGAATCCGTTAATTTCGTTGACCTACACGGTGCCATTTTTCCGTGCCGGCAAATCTCGGAAAAAGAGAATGGGTTAGAGAATGGATTAGATAACGCGAATAACGGGAGTCGGGAGGTAATAATAATTTTCCGCAATGCCACCTCGACGATCATTTCAAACCGATCCGCGGCATGCCGGCCTGACGCAGACGATATCCGCGTTCTACGCGCAGCCCAGATTTCATAGACCCGTAATGTCTACATATTATCGAGTTTACGTAACATAGAAACCCGTTACAATCCCTCAGGATAAGCGACGCTGTCACGTCGTAGCGGGCCAAATCCACAAACCGAACACCGCAACTACCGATGGCTGGCTGACGCGTTCGGTCGGCTCGCTTGCCGGCGTCAGCGAAAATATTTATGCCGAGGCTCGATGAAATATCGACGGGGTGGGGAGGGGAGAAGGTCGGGAAGAGGAAGCGAAAGAGTGTGAGCCGCACACAAATGAATTTCGTCTATCCCTCGTCGCGGCAAAACAAGGGAATCCTATCCGCGCCCGACGTCGATCGATCATTCGCGGACTCCTTTCGTAAACACTGTAATTCTCTCTCCATATCCTTCCGTTCTGTCTCTCGTTCGACGATCCTTCCCCCACTCTCTCTTTCCCTTTGGCCACTTCACATATTTCGCGAACGATGCTGCGACATATTTTTCCCCCAACACCTGACGAATCCGAGACTCGGTCAAATTGGAAATTCTGACGTGAGTTTAATAATTTCCGAGATATAATTTCTCGGGGGTGGAAAAGCATGAGCGTTAATCGAGTTGTTGATACGGTCAGTATACAGAGTTGATAGATGACTGGAATTAGGTAGAGGAACTTTTTGCAACGGAATACTGATCCGTGGGACTTGCCGAAACTTTCGGACGAAACTCCCGTCTTTGATGTCCCGAAAAATCCGATCCTGTTTCGAGTCCCGGCGCGTTGATTTTTGGTACGAACTCTCGATCTGTAGGTTTGAATATAGTTCGAACGGGGGTTGCGAACGGTGGGATGGAGGAACGGTGTTCGGCTGTCTCGGTGCTCGATGCCGTTAACTTTGTCGCAGATGAGAAATCCGAGGCTAAAATAGCTGTCGTCGACGGATGTCTGTGCGGGGGTACACCTTGTGCAATGCGATCGAAGTGACTGTGAGCGCTCACCTTTGAGAAACATAATCGCGACCGATGTGGGACCGTGCCGTTCTCACGAATTCGGCACTCGATCGCGTTCCAAACGGCGAACTGCCGCTATCGCGGAAGAAACAACGAGGCACGAGTGGGTGTTACGCTTCAATGACGGCCGTAACGTTCGGTAACGATCGGCTCGAACGTAATACGGTGCCCAATCGCTTCATTTTTCCCACTTCTATTACTGACTACTGCCATGAAATGGACCGTTTATTTTGAGAGTGGCGTAAGTCTATTTCCAAGAAAATAAAAAGTCACGTCAATCGTAAATTAAGTATATGATATGATATATCTCATTATTTTTGATTATTATAATTATATGATATATCTTATTCTTTTTAAATATGGACTTACACCACTTTTAAAATAAACCGCCTAAATAACAAATCATTCTATTTTGCTATTTATTTAAAACCGTATTTCGAAACTCACCGTTAGTGTGTAATGTTACTGGTAGCTCACATTTATTGCAATCGAACGAATCAAAGGGAAAGCATATTCGCATTGAAAGGACAAGGAACAGATAATGAAAATTTCCGCGTTCATTGTCCCCTCACGACTGTACCCAAGTTCCGCCCGCGCGCGACAGCTTAATATGTGACCGCGTGCCTCTTATTTAATTATTCCCCTTGAACTTAACGATTTTCGCGAATGCCGGGCGGCGCGAGCTGTTTAATGAAGGAGCGCAACTTGACCTGGAATATTGCCATAAAGCTTATCCAACGGAGGATCCGCTGAATTATATAGACCGTTGCAGTCTCGAGAGATATGCACAAGTCGACGCTCAGTTAAGTTTGCTTAATGAATTTGCCTTTTCCTCTCACTCTCCCTCACTCTCTACACATCTCGCACTCTTTCCTTTCTCCCCCATTCTTCCCTTTCTCCTTTACTGTCCTCCCCCCCTCCTCCCTCTCCTCCTTCGACCCATCTCTCCACACTCTCCTCTCATCCATTTTCCCTCCACTTTTCAGGTCGCATTCCTTCGCTGCGCCTTTCTTCGCCCATTTTCATTGCTGCCCTGTACACACACACACAGACATGTCTTTACCCTCACAGCTGCCCAAGTATCCGACTCGCGTGCAATTACTCGCGAATACTGTGCTCCGTTCGCGAATAAGTATATCCAATTAGGTCATTGATTAACAAAGACCACATTGCCCGACTCCGCTTTGCGTGACATCTGTTGCTGTCAAAGTGGTTCCCTGCGTGCTTCGCCACCCCTCTCCTTCCCCTTCTGCGATTCAGATCCGTCTCTGTCGCTCTCGTCCTGCCGCGATCCAAAGCTTATACCGCCGTTCCGACGACGGCAAGCGTTAGTTCATACGATTAACGCGATTCACTCCCAGAGAACGTTCCATGCCAATTGCGCAAAATGCGATTTTCCCCCTACTCTCCCTTTCTCGTTCTCTCTCTCTATCTCTGACACCCTCCCCTCTGGCCCTCGCGAGCGTTACGTCCGTCAGTTCCGCGGAACCATCATTTCCACCGTTCGCGCATATTTCGACCGTCACGCGGAACGCTCGTCTCCATTTCTGCGCTCCTCATATGAATTTGCATTACAATTCCCGCGAGCAAGCCGCGGACACGGTAGAATGGATACGCGAGCGTGCATGTGTGCGTGCTGGGCGCTGTAAAGCGCGCGCCTGCATTAACGTTTTGTAACGTTGATTTTCGATTTGCGATTTTCGTTCTACGTGCCGTTACGCAAATTCGCACGGCATTCGCGTGCCGCGCCACGATACCGGTCGGTAATTTTCGAGTTGCTTTCGGGTTGTTATCATTTTCCGCGTACGCAATTGGAATTGGAATTTTATGTGTTCCGCTCGCTGCCGGGCGAGGGCGGAATGTAATTCTATGCTCGCGCGGAAAATTGAGCTGCCTGTTTTGCAAACGGCGTGTTTTTAGATAAAATCAATTTATCGATCACGTTCATCGCTGTTCCGCGTCGAAGCCTTTGGCTATCGAGTTATTCACTGGTTTAATTACAGTTCTACGTTAACGAGTCTACCTTTGATCGCATTTATGCAGCTTTTAGTGCAAAGAGCTACGTTGATGGTTTGTATGGAATTATTTGAGTATTTTCGGTCGATTCCGATATGTTTACGGGTACCGAACGCTAATTTCGGAACCGATGCGGAAGTCTTTGGGATTTTATCCGCGAATTGGCATAACGAGGGCATGTGTACAACGCAATTAGAGCCGTTGCACATCGTACAACGCGTAATTCAGTCCGATGAGCACGGGGGCTTTGTTTAATATGCTTCCCCGGGGGGAGTGAATACGTTAGGCCGCAAACGTATCGTGTTAATTAATAACTTTATTAGCGTCGCATGTGCGCCCGTACGTAGCTACGTACGAACGCGCACGCGTCTGCGCGATCTAATTCGCGAACTATAATAGACCCAGAAATAAATACAAACGACCGTCCGCAACGGCAATTTATCATCCGACTTTCTCCGCTCGCGAGCTTGGAAGTATTAAATTCTGCATTAAACGTTTATGCCCTTACGATCGCCCGACCGCAGGAAGCAGAGTGTCAATCCGTAAAGAAAGGAAAAACTCGGAAAAACGATGAAGGGTACATAAAAATCTCGACGAATTCAAAAGAAACGACTTTTAACCCACTAATTTCGGTCGACGCGTCGAGCGCATTCGAGCCAGTCGCGAAACGATATACGAAGAGAATCCGACTACGGGGGGTAGACAAAAGGGGTGTCCGACAAAAGAGGCGCTATTTATTAATTACGCCCCATTAATTCGCCTTTTTGCCGGTGGACAAACGGCCGCCCGGAGTTATTGCCCCGAAATGGCGACGACAACATTGCGAAATAATTCATAATTGAGTGAAGCCACGTTCGGTTACCTCCCCCCATTCAGGGGTGTCATTAATCAACGTCCCCGGGAAAGAATAAGTTGAAAGCATTCCTGTGAAAACGATGAAAGAGTGTCAGCTTCCTCTTCCTCGCGTTCGCAATCTTCAACGTCGGTTGTTTCGACCTCTACCCCCCACTGGCCAGTTCTCTCCCGCAAATTTCCCTTCTTTCCCTTACTTCCCGCATCCCTTGTCCTCGCCCCCCACCCCCGCTTCTTGCCGCCGCTAATAACGGACGCGACTCGTAATAGGAGAGATCTAATCAAGCCTCGCTTCGCCGTACGCCGTTTCCGCGCCAGCCAGTTTCCACCCTTAAATCTACCCCCCACCCCCAAGCCCTTTTTGTCCCGATCGCCCACAACTTCCTCCCGAATCACGCGCGGCGAGGACGTAATTAGTCCCGTTAACCGAATCGAGCGAAAAAGTTTCGACGGCGCCCGACCTCCGCGCGTGCTTCCCATCACATTTTTCTCATCCCTGAATCTATGGGATAATAAAGCAGGGTATACCGAGTAGCTTCGGTGTGGGGGTGCGCGTTTGAAATAGCGATTTTCGGCGCGCAAAGCGTCGGATGCGAGCGCTGATGGGAGAGACACGAATTTTTTGATCGTCGAAATAAAGTGAGGAGCATTGTTGCTCGCTGGGCGGCATATTAACAAAAGGGATTTCGTTTGACCGCTCGCCGCCGCTTCTGCGCGTTAAACGACGCATTGTCCGACGTTTGTTTAACCACGCGCGCGCGCGTGCGCACGCACGCTTCTGCCGGTAGGGTGCGAAGTGCATTAAACGATTGTCGCTCGGGTGGGGGGATGAAAATGTAAAAATCGCTACCGGCCAGATTCTCTGTCCACTCGGCTTCCTTCGCATCCTTCCTTCTTTTTGCGCCCACGGTAAACACGCTCTCGTTAGAAGACCAACTTTCCCTTTGCCGGATTTTATTTCCCACCGCGGGTGTAATCAGAGATATCGATTTCGCGGGACGACGTTGAATTATTCATTCGAGACGCGAGAGGTGGTTCCTTTTCCCATTTTACCCGTCTTTTAGCCCTCTCAGTGGGATTCGAACTTTGTCCGCGTCGAGTGAGAACCGCTGCCCCGGAGGGGTGGGGGTAGGGGGAGGAGGAGGAAGAGGTCTGCTCGGAGGATGGAAAGTAAAGTTGGGAGGTTGTTGTACGAGTTCGACTATGGTCGACTCTTTCGTGATAGCGTTTTGATGTAGAAGCCGGCTGATAAATTGATATTAAATTGATTACACGAGCGATCCACCCCATCCCCCCCCTCCTCGAATAATCGACCGACTTCGTTGAAGGACTGTCAAAATGAATGAGAGGAAAAAGGCCGATGTTCGCCAATCTGGCCAATCCGGCTGCCTCAATAATGCAATGAGGAAAGTGCATCGACGCTGTCTGTGTGTGTGTGTACACACGAACGTACGAATATATGCATGCACATGGTACGCCTAGCGTGTCACACCTTGTCGCAGATAAATTTGTCGGGCTCGTACTGCAAGGCTAACCTGCTTTTTTTTTAATACTCCCTTAACCGACGAAGTGGCCTGATATCGTCTCTCACCCCCCCCCCGCCCCCTCCCCCTCTCTCCTCTTAAAGTATACCCCCGGCACGCGGAAGGGGGCGCAAAATTAAGTGCCACTTCGGTGGGTAGAAACCAGTTCCCAGGTTTAAATACAAACGAGACCTATGGCCGCGCTTAATTTCCGAACGGACAAACGTCGCTCGAACACGAAAAGCCATGCTCCTCGATCAAAACAATCAGGTTAATTGCCGATTATCATTCGCCGCTCGTTCCGGCCCGGAACGAGTTTAGACATTAAGATTCGTTAACGGGACCCGCCGTTCGTTTTGTTCGAATTTGCTCGGGTTGAAATTTACTCTGCGTTCGATCCGCCTTGCCTCGGACACCGTCGGCTTTCATCGACGTGAGCGGGGAAGTTAATATTTTTCGCGCAAGAGAAATGGATTACAAACTGGAGAGAGGAGGGGGGGGGGGGCACTGGGAGTTTAATCGATCGCTTTTGAGAGTGGGTGTCTGTGTTTTTTTTCTGTTGCGCCGCGCTCACGTGATTTTGCGCGAGGCAGATATTGAATTCCAGCCGCGAGAAAATTCCCACGGGGGTGGTGTAATAATAATCCGTAGATCCGATCTATCACTCCGCCCTGACAAGAATTGCGGGGGGAAACGGGATCAATCATCGCTTATGATTTCTTCTCTGACCTTGCGCGAAATGTATTTAGAATGGAATGTGCGAGGGCAATTGCGAACTGTTACGCAACGTTTGTTCGTCGGAAATATCTTGGAAAGATCGAAGGCGAAACTTCGAATGACAGAGGCTCGGACCCGAAAGCTTCGTTTCAAGGACGTTCGGATACGTACCTCCCGGGCGTGTACGGTATTGAATGAAAATAACTCAATTTTCACTTCGACCTTCCCGCGCGTCATCTATTTCGATTTTCGACACCGCCGATACGGAAGCAAAACGAAGCGGAACGGAACGAAACAAGAAAGTGTCGGACCGTTTCCGTCCATACTTCTAGCCCCGAAGCCATCATAAAATTGATTGATTCGCTACTCGCGAGGGATTGAATTTATGCGAATGCACCTTTTTTTTACGAGTGCAGGCCATAACGCCGAAACGAAACTGGACACGCGATGGCCATCGGTCGGAAGTGGGGAGGGGCGCCTTCCTTTTAATTCGATTTCGAGTTCGAACTTTATTTGGTATTCACTGAATCGGCAACCTTCGATCTTGCACCTTCGACAAAACAATTTGTTCGATCGCGCGCGAAAACCTGTTTCCGACGCTTACTCAAAGCGAAGCCTGCCTCGAATCGGCCTAGCGCGCTTAGCACAATGCTGCCAACATCGATTTTCGAAGTGCAAACAAGTAGTCGCCTATGGCCGCCGCGATGTTAATTGACTGTTTTTGCCTTTCGTTATGATAGCATCGCCGGCTACCGCTGTTTCGATCCTATCGGCCATGCCAGATTGTGGCGAATCTAAATTGCAACCTGTTATAATGCACGTGCGCGACTTGTGTTTTGTATAATTCAAGTGGGGAAAGTAGTGATTTTCCAGCAAAAACGACGTACCGGCCGTTATTAACTCAGGCAAATTGCCGTTCGCCGGATTCAATTATACTTTCGATTTCAACATCCGAACGCTAAACACGATCCTTTGATAACTTTGCAATAATATCATAATATTGGTAGAGCGCCGTATGCTCAACTTTGTCGCTGTATAATAAGCATTAATTCGGCAGCATTACGTAGCTTGCAAATTTTATAATGCATTCAGCGTTCGCTAGGCTTACATAATGAAAACTAATTAATTCCGTATCCTCCGTTCTATGATTTGAATCTAATGAAAATCTACCATCCAGTTTGGACGTAATTTCGATTCAGCTCCGCTCGCCCAGAAATTGTATGAATAAAGTGGCCGTCACGCGCGATATTCTAATTTATCCAAACATTAAATTAATGAACGTTATCTGAGAGAGGGACGCGAAACTCTGAAAGCAACATTTCGAAAACAGAAACTCCCGATGCAATAATGAACACGGCGCGAAATAAACTAAAATGAAACGTGATACAATTAAAAAGTATTTGCAAAAATGGCAACAACACGCGAAACCGACGTCAAGAATCGCTTTCGCGACTTTGTAATTAATGCAGTCCGAGAAGGAAGCGAATTCAAAGTCCACAATTTTCGAAACAAAAACATTTCGAACAAACTTCCGGCATGGATGGCATATAAATATGAACTAAACTAAAGTTTCGACACGCCCCTCCGTACACACAAAACCTATCGAGCACCGACGCAGTAAAAGTGTCACAGAGCGAACGAAAATGAACGAAATGAAAGCTGCAAAAAGATACGAAACTCGAAAAGCGACGTAAGGAATCGCAAATCGAATGAATAGGTAAAGCGGAAACGACTTTCTTCCGAAAGTTAAATCCGCCCCCACCGCCTTTCCGCAATTGTCCCGTTCCCAGCGACTCGGACTCCTGGATATTTCATTCGGCCGCCTCTTAATTGGCGAACAGGCAAACTACTTTCTGAAATACATCCCCCTCCTACTCCCAGCCCCCTCGGCCACCTCCGCGAACGGCCGAATAAGGCCGACGTCATTACGTGGGTCGCGGGTCCAATTAAATTATACTTGCACGGGAGCGTAGATTTTCGTGGTCCGTTTCGTCGGCCGAACGTCTTGACTTATGCGCACGCTCATTTTCACATTGACCGAAGGGGGAGGGGGGTGGAGATTATCGTTGCATTGTTCGACGGAGATTGAAATGTACCGAGGACAGAAGTCCATGGAAATGCATCTGATCGATAAACTTCCAGTCGAGTGAGAACGGTTGTAACCAATGTATTTTCACCCTCGAAAAGCAAAAGTTCAACTTCGACTGTCTTCCTCCCTCCTTCGCCGTTTCAACCCCACGACCCTTCCCTCCCCATCCTTCCCCTTCCTCGCTTCCCTCTTTCATTCTCCGTCTCTCTCTCTCTCTCTCTATGGAATTCTCTATCTTTTTCTTCCACCGAATGCGCTTGCGCGACACGGAACACACGCTCAGCTACGTACGTGCGTGTGCACGTATACTCTGACAGTCTATCTCTCTTTCTGCTAAAACAGAGAGCGTACTAATGCGCATTTGCGCCGTTCCACACATGCGCGCCCTGGCGTGCACGCGCGCGCGCGCGTACCAACACAGGGCCGTCGAAGCGTCTATGAACGCGAAGAGATGTTACCGCCGGCGGTGGAGAGAAGGGATTGAACGCTTTAATGCGGAAATTTCGCCGCGATATTTTCATTTTGCAATTAAGCCGAGCGCGCGCGCGCGCGCGGCAGACGGAGGGAGAACTGTAAGGCAAAAATAGTCGATTAAAAAATACGCGCCACGAAGAGAAGGTGGAGGGAAATGGAGAGGGAACGTAACGCAGTAAATGGCGAAGGTCTGCGCAAGAAGAGAAGGAATTCTCTTTTTCGCGCCGAACGAGCTCTTAAACGCCATTATGCCGATTATGCAAACGCACGAGCATTAATTACGATCGCGGAGGTCAAGAATTATCGTTCCCCCCTTCCCTTCCCTTTCCGGCGAGGCCATTTTAATAATGTCGCGACTAGCGGCGCTCTCACGACATATTTGTTAGAATCGAAATTTTAACCTCCCACCCCTTCGCCCTGAAACTCTACGCGAGAGACGGAGGTCTGAATCGAGGCTAAGGACGTAGGCGAAGTTATACACGCGTCGGGGACTTGTATGTCAGTCTTTAAATTTTAAAGCGCTACTCCCTGTCCTTTTTCCGAAACGACGTGAGAATGTGTACCGAATGGGGAGGGGGGGTTTAAGAACGTAACTGGACATGAAGAGAGTATTTTCGCGAACGGCCGTCGGGACGTTTATACGCACGTCGGAGTGTTAATTTCGCTCGCGCCTCGTCGTAAACGTTGGACGATTTATTTTTAATGCAGCGACCGGGATGGGGGGGGGGGGGGGATTTTAATAATATCCGAAGCGAACAATCCGATCCGGTTATATCTCGTCGCAGGAATATCCAGCGATTATATATATCTGCGGATTATTGTTTGGACCGGTAGGAAAAACGAGGCACGGTAGGGGCGGGAGGGAGGACGAGGGGGTGGAAAACGGTAAATTAGGGAAAACAACAACGGAAGTAATTAAATCCGTACCGATCCGATAAAGCTCTTACGATAACTCTTTACACAATACTCGCGCGGCACTGGAAAAGTTCTGTTAACGGGCCGATTGATAGCGGAGTTCTTTAGATTCTACTGAATTACAGGAAAAAGTTCAATAATCTCCAAAGTTCGGCTATATGATCCCGAGGTTCGCGAGAGTTAGAAATTAATCGATTAGCCGTTCGCCCCGTATCCCGCGAAATTATGGGAAGAGATTCGATAATTTCGAAAGTCAAACGATCGTGTATGATTAGGGACAGTTTTTTTTTTTGCTTGGATTCGACGAGAGTTAACGCGGGATATAAGTGCGATAACTTCGAAAGCCCAACGATCCCGTATGAACCCACGGAGGTTCACGGGGGGGGTGGGTTCGGAATTAATCGATAAGGTCCAGTTCAGTGGCGGATTAAGGGCTCCTCGTACCTGGGCGATTAACTGTGCTTAATAGGCAGGTGCTTTTAGTGGATAAGCGGAATACATTAGTAAATGCTTCGTTAATGTAAATCCCGGCTGGCGAGCGAGAGCGACAAACCTGGCCGCGCCTCGAATGCTTGGCTGCGAGGTGCGAGTCGAAAATGCGGAAAAATCGCGTCCCTTCGAGCATTTGTCAACGAAGCAGTGACGTGAGTAACGTTACGGACGTTCGACGGGCGTAAAACTCGACTGGCTAATTGGAATTTATAGGACGTACGGGAAAGGGGAAAAATTCTAATCGTTCTAAAGCTGGCGGTAGTTGGAAGAAAAGAAAGGAAAGCAGAGAGGGTTAAAAAGAGAGTGAGAGAGAGAAAGAGAGAGAGAGAGAGAGAGAGAGAGAGAGAGAGAGAGAGAGAGAAGGGAAGAAGAGTGGTATGAAGCAGTAACCACTCCATATCCATTGACACGGGTTCGCGGGAGAGTCAGTGATTATTTTGCTGCCATCGGCTCGTGTGTCCGCCGAATGAAACGAGACGCCATTTTTAGTCGCGCTTTTTTCGCCGGCTAATCGGTTTTCGCGCGGAGCGGCTTAAAACAAAAGATAAAAGATGGCCGGCCGGCAGGGGTGGGGTTATTATAAATGGATACGGACAGAGAGAGAAACGACGGTGGGGGCGAGAGAGAGAGAGAGAGAGAGAGAGAGTGTGAGAGGTGGGGGCAAGAAAAGTCAGGGGAGGGGGCGGAAGGAGTGACGCGAAACTGGTAATAGAACGTGTTATTCAAGAAAGGCTATAAATATAGAAAATACCTCCGATGAGAATTATGCGCTCTCTCTCAAAACTTGTGCGGCAGTAAATACGAGGGGTGGCGCGGCTCGATTGAAATAGACTGTACTTTATTAAAAGGCACAGGAATTAATTACGTATGGGCTTGGAGGAGGCGTTAAAATACAAATATGCATTTTTTTTTCCTCTTTTTTGCTACTCCGCGCGGTAACATAATAAAATGGAACGCGGCGCGGGGAAAGATGGAGGGGTATAAAAAAGGCGGACAAGGGGAGGAACAAAAAAGCATAAAGAGAAAATATGAAAACATAATATAACGCGAGGGAGGAGAGGTGGGAGGATGGAGGCAGAATTCAATTTAGCCGGTGAAAATTTCAGAAAAGGGAACGAGCGTGAATCATAACTGAAATTACGTAGCGAGTCGCGAAGAGAGAAAAACGGTTAGTTGGATAAATTAATCTTAATATTCGACTTGAAAGAGGGAAAGTAAAGATAGGGGACAGAGGGGCAGAGAGTGGGAGAGGGAGAGAGTGGCATGCATAAAAGGAAGTTAAGAAAAGGGGTGAAAGGAGGGTGGGAGCGAGAAATGCTTAGCGGAGGGGGTGCCTTAAAGGGGTTGAAACGTGAAAGAGAAAGAAAAATGAAAGACCTACAGTAAAAGGAAATAATGGTGTGAGAGGGTGGGCGGGGATAAAGAGATGCAGAATATTGAATGTAGACGGTGAAATAAACAAACTCAAAAATCTTAAAAGGGTGAGACGCGGCGAGTGAGAAGCAGAAGTGCAGACGGTGAGGGGGGATGAATACTTTGGCTGTGACGGGAATCAAAAGGGTGAGATAGTGACAGAAATGAAAAGTGTGCGAATAGGAAAAAATAGAGAAAGAATTAGAGGCAGTTCGAAATGGGGAACGTCGATGCGGCCGAAAATCGCAAACAAAAGTATCGAATTAACGCGGTCGTGTGTGTGAGAACGTAATGCGCAAACGTGCGCAAATGTGCGCACAGTGCGCTATTCTGATTTCGCTCCTCTCTTTCCCTCCGTCCCGTGTACATTGTCCGACGCAAATGAAATACGATCAAACGTGTAAAGTGACGCCCGGGCGAGGGCTGGAAAAGGGAGGGGGGATGGCAGAGGGTAAAGCCAGAGGGCCGTAAATGTAGACGCCTGCTAATGGAAATGTTGGAATATCTCGCGAATATCTGCAGTACGCGCAATGGACCGGACGTTAATGAGAGACGAGCTTCAATAATAATTTTATTCGACATTTTTAATCCCGACCAGAATTTATCTCTCCACCCCTCCGCCTCCTCTACCGTAATTAATATCGATAATTGAATTGTTTATCGTTAATTTGCAGATTGCAAGGACGGTAGCCGGGGCTTTTCAATATAAATAGAATTACTAGGGCATTAACGTTAATTGCTATCCGCGCACCGACTTCCAATATAAAATAACAGTCTGATTCGAAAAATAACAGAAACTGCAGTAGCTTCCATCTTGTTGAAGCAGCCGAAGTCTTCGCCAATATATCTCTTTTTGTTCCGAAAATTATTTGAAACGCGGACAGAGAAGGACTGGCATAGAATGCGAATGAGGAGAAACATCGTAGTGGTTCGAACTTATATACACATGTGTATATAACTGTGTATGATGGTGTGTGTGAAAAGAGGGACAGACTGTCGGTAGAAGGAGAAAGATGGAACATCAGAGGATGCGAGGAAAACAGCGGAAGGTGAGAGGGAGAGAGACACTAAATCCAAAATATAAGAGAAATGCAGTAAAAGCAGACAAAATGAGTGAGAGAGGGAGAGGGGGCTGATATAAAATATATGAGTGTGGTGGACAGAGTAAAGGACAAGCTAAATACAAAATGCATGAGAAACAGAGAGAAACAGATGCTGAGCCAGAGTACAAAGACAGAGGCAACGATAGGTTGCCTCGACGCGAGCGACGAGGAAGCGACGAGTGGCAGAGAGAGTAGGACAGAGAAGCAGGAGTGGATGACGGTGGGAGGGAGTCGGAGAGAGTGTGTGCGAGATGGAGAGGGAGGGAGGAAGAGAGCAAGAGAGGAAGAGGGAGAGCTCAATCGATCCGGAAGCACCGTGTGTAAACCACCGAGCATAATCAAATTCCTCTTACTTCGGGTCCCGTCTCAAAGTGCCACTGTTTTCACTTGACTCACACTACCCCCTACCTCTCGCGGATATCTCTTTTTCACCCCTCCTACCCTACCAAACCAATTACGATTCGTCTACTTTTGTTGCGCGACAAACTATTCCCGCTGATTAACCGATTTGTCCGATTACCACTTTTGGCCCTAATTCCCATTAATTAACCTTGAATGACGGCACGATAGCTGATCGATTCGGCCTCGTTCGGCTTACCTCCTTTGACTTTGATAACTCATCTTTGGAGAAGATTGCCGTCTGAGAGATACCCAGCCACTCTTCTGGTAGATACCATGCTACTAACGTTCAATAAACATTCGTGAAGTTGTCCGACATTCGGTCCGCAAAGTTCAACGACACGTTCTCCTTATTCTGATTTGATTCTTTTAGACGTCCCTCCTTCTAACCTACCGACGCTCACTATAATAAGACTCTAGCAAGAAATCGCATTGAGTGTGCGTTTCCGTTATTCAAGCGACAGGGTTAATAAAGGGTTAAATTATCATCAAGGAGCGGGGGCGATTAATTTGCAAAACGTCCGATGAAATAATCGCGCGCGCCCTAGTTGGCCAAGTCGGCAGTTGGCAGCAATGCGGAGGTTCGCCACCAATTCTCCCTTAATACTTGCAATTAACTAGCGAGCAAATCGTTCATAAACCGGCCATTCGTTTCCCTTCCTTCTATGGACGGTTTTGAGATTTTGTTTGGACACGCGCGCGCGCGCGCGCGTGCATAGCATACATGAATGGTTAACGCGAATCTCGTTGCGTTTTTTCGATCGATTAAAAGGAGAACTGGTTGGCGGTCGTCCGGCTCGCTCGGAATTCGAAAGTTGGCAAAGTAATGGACCGCCTTTACAAATTGTCGAGCCATTTAGCCTCGTCGCACGTCACGGCTAATCGGTTATTACTGCTTAAGTTAGCCGGCCCAACGACCGACGATCAGGCTCCGCGAGCCAATGAAATATGGATCGGAACTTTTGGGTCACCCTATATTTCCTGAAAGCGTACCATTGCCCCATCTACCGCCGCGTGCTCCAGGGTTTAATCTAACAATGATTTATGTTCCGCAGCGGCTCTCATCGTCGGCGGACTACGGAACCGACTCTATGTCAAAATAGATTTTGACTTTTGCTCGAAATATTTTTCTTCTCAAAACTACCCGCAACGCGGAATTAAATAATCGTGTCGGACGCGAATGTTATGAAATCTGTTGCCTCACGCCGGTGAAAGCGGCAGCGAATATTAGTGACGTTTTTTACCCGAAGTTTCCAATTACGTTTTATTCGACGTCACAGAGAAATATAATTGTCGAGACTTTGTCAGGGGGATGATCAATTTTGCGATAGCCGTTAAATGTATTAGCGTTTGCGCGCTGGCGGTTATTTGGGATGGAAAAAAATTATGCCACAAATAATGTAATTATGACGGCGAAGAATACGGGGTAACTGTTTTAAAGCTAAACGATTTGCTGAGCACCGCTGAATAGTGCTGAACGCTACATATTCCACTCCACGACTTGTACACTCGGTATGAATGTATTATGTACGCCTGGCGAATATGTCAACTGCAGAGTATCGCGGATTTATACCGGGGCTCGAATTTTTTCTTTTTTTATTACTTTGCAATTACTCGCCCGCTCGCCCTCATATTTGACATGTTACGTCGCGAAGTGGGAAATAATTTAACGGAACGCGAAGTGGAGGGAGGGGAGTCCGAAAAAAGGAAGACGTCGATACGATTTAAGAATACAATTGACCGGGACGATAATTGCGCTAACACGAAAGGGGTGGGATGAAAATTTGAATATCGGCATGGGCATTTATCATTATTTAACGGCTGGCAGGTACGCGCGCTGCGCCGGTACGTCGATAAAAATTAATACTTAAACAACAAAATCGCGCCGATATCGAAACATGAAAAATGAATGGGAAAAATATTGAAAAAACGTGAATAACAGAGGAAGCGTGCGAGCGGTGGTCGATACGAAATTCACTTTTGAAACTGGAATATAATAATGAATCTGCGCTCGACGAGTTGGTTCCCTAATAAAATTCCTATCACCTAATTTTCCCGGTTGCTCATATTGTTTTCGAATCACCCCCACCCACCCCCATCCCCCCACATTGTCCGCGCGTGTGTCTTTTCTTTCTTTTCGACCCTTCCCATGCCTATGATGAAAGATATCCCGTACCATCTATTTTAATTTAAGTTACAAAAGACCACTTAAGAAGTTGAGCGAAAGAAAAGAGACGATGGGGGCAAGCAGGGGTGGGAGGGGGAAGGTGGTTGGAAGACATGGAGAAGGTGGAAGATGAGATTTTCAGGGCAGATAGAAAGTTTCGCGGGGCGTGATAATATCGTCGTGAGCATAGTTTGAGTGCATAAATTCTGCCGGCCGCGGTGGGGTTACGGGTGGCATATTATTATGCGCATTGCGATCCGTACTGCGGCCCGATATACCGCATCCTTAAAACATCATATTCGACGGGGGGTGGCACCCTCTTTCTGGCCCTGATCAGCCTCCCTACCATTCAGCTACGCCGCCACTCCGTGTCCATAGAATATTACATTCGCCCGCTAACGAGGACAGACTGCTGTTTCTGTCGTTTCTAGTAATGACGATGCCTGTATTACTGACAGTCAACATCAATAGTTTACCAGTCCCATTCAATTAATCCAATTATCCAACGTTATCGACGGCCAGGCGATACCGAATTAATCAATGTCCTACGTAACATTAACGTCAGCTGTATATGGGATGACAATCCGCGTTATACGTTTTTAGCCTATTCACCCCCCCCCCCCCCCTCCTCCCCTCCATCCAATTCGACGATCGAGCTCGAAGTCTTTAATAAACGTTTTCCCTTCAATTTCGCCCCGGCCGGTCGAGTATCGCGATTTCCTTTCTTACGCCCCAACGCTATCATATCGGTTGTTAACCCCTTCCCTCTGGCTTTGAGGTGAAACCTCCGAGCCCCGCAAACGGACCTGCTCTCTGCCAGGAAACTTGAACGTTGCCGGTAGCCGGTAATATTTGGCCAAATCTCACCTTCCACCGAGAAGGCACTCTCCTTTTCTCCATTCCCCCCCCCCCCCCCCCCCCCCCCCCCTTTCTCCACAATCTCATTCCTGTTACACGCTCACCTTAATGCTACCCTCGCTCTACCATTTTGTCTTACTTTCTCCTTCATTCACTTCTGCCTCACACTTGCCCTTTGTCACCCTCTACCCCATTATCCTTCCCTCTCCTGGTCTTATTCCAGCAATCCCCCTCATTCAACTCTGTCCTCCTCTCCCTCCTCTCCGTCTCTCTCATTCTCATTCCCTGCCATCCTTTCCTACCGCTCGCTCTGCTCCCCACCTTTCTCTTTCCCACCTAAGCGCGTACTCACTCCACACCGTTTACGCGCCGGTGTGGGTGAATTGATAGGTTATCGGTGTGTTTAGGGCCCGATGCGAATCGCCATAGCAACGTCGGAATACATTTCCACTCTGATTCGGTGCATACCGTCCGTGCCATGCGCTCCGCGTTATATACTTGTTCGCCCGACGTTGTACTAACCGCGGCGCATTGTTACGACTACCGACAGACACACTCACACTGGTAGAACTTCGCACGTGTGGACTTATGTACGCAAACCCCGATTCACAACCTCCGCAATACACGCACGCAGGTAGAAGCTACTGAATTTATGGTTCGCGGTACTACGCTCGAAGAATTTTTTCGACACCCCGACCATCCATCTTTTACTCGTACGTAACGATGGAAATGATAGGGAAAACGAGGAGAATGGTTTATGTTATTTCGCTGTTACGTTTGCCCGCGGCCGGGCGTTCGAGGTGTTTATGTTGGCCGGGGATTATTTATGTTGCGGCCCCGTCGAATAGACGATTCTGGCCGCCGGCTAACGTGATTTTTAATAGTGCGAATAATTACCGGCACGGCTAATTGTGATTTTTTCTGCGCTGCAATTGTTCCCCACGCGGGTCGTTGAACTTCGACCGGGAAGCTTTTCAGCTGACGCTGGAGCGCTTGCAGTAATCCATCTGGAAATAAAAGTCGAATATCGCGTTATATATATGCAGAAAAAGCGGTATACGTTATTCAAATGTAAAATAATTGATTTTCTACTTACAATATATAAATGCGTCCGCTGCGGGTAAGTGTAATCCAATAATTTTAACTCACACGCACATACACAAAACACTGAACAACCGGTTATGAGAGGCTAGACAAATTTTCACTGCACACACTGTGAAATTAGGAGAAAGTAGCAGAAATCGCGACCGAGTCAAATTATTCCGGCGAACAAACACTGATTCTACATAGCGAACACACACGCGCAGCGAACATAAAGTTATACTCGAATGCAAACACTGACTCTACAAGCCGCATTGCGCGCGGCTGCGCAATTTTTCTTCCTGCAAAAAAGTTTATTCGGATTAGAAATGTTGAACAGAGACGGAGTGAAAGTATTATGGGTAAACATGAGCGCCGAAGAGCAAAGTAAATAGGTTATATGGAATGAGTTTTGAGTACAATAAAAGGTTAAATACATATAGCGCTGCTAAAAGCGGTTGAAACGTCAGTATTCACCCGTATAAATAACTGGCTAACGAATAAACACGCTTTCCTTTCATTTAATCAAGCTACTTCGCCATAGACCAATCTAATTTCGCGAAATCGAAGAAACGTGTCGAATAAATTTAACGGCCACTCTGAGACAAAGCACGCGATTGGAGCAACATGGCGATCGTGTGCGAGAGAGAAAAGGGCAAAGGGACGCTACACACCTCACTCCATAAAAAAGACAAAGATGGACCGACTGTAACGGTCATTCTTCTCGAACGTTCGCGAATATATATAAAATCTCATTAATTTATGCTCCAGAATACTTCTATCTAACTACTTAACAACTTACCTAATTATTCGAGCACCGAACTAAAAATTCGGCTCCCATTTACGAAAGTTGTCGAAAAAAATATTTAATTCGCGGATACACGAAAATTGACTCAACCATGATCGTTAGCGGCCATTATAGGGCAAACGAATTCATGCAACGTGGGGAAAAAATTGCAAGTTTGAAAATCACTCACCTACATCGCATTCTCCTCTCCGCGAGGCCGGCGGATACCTAAAAATGATGCCCGAAGCGCGCAAAACCTTTTGACACTGTTATTTTACCGAATAACACAAATATTCGCACACTTTTCGCGAAAATTGATACGATCGACGCGGACGCGACACTTCCGTGTATCCCGGGAAGAAGACTGCTTACGTCACGACTCTGTTCGTAAATTGGATGGTGGCACTCCTGTCCTTTAGGGCGCCAATAAGACGAAACTTAAATGATCTTGTGTGTGTACGCTTTTGTGTCCCCCCCCCCCCCTCCCCCTCTGGCTGCTCATCTCACGGGCATGAGAGTTGAAAGGAAGTCCGGCGAAAGAAAATAAACAGTGCGAAAGGAATTGGCAGATGCCTGGTCGTGTTTGTGGATCCAATGAAGATACGAGATGTATTGTGGAAGTTAATGTGACATTACGCGGAACGAATTTGATTTAGGTTACGCTCGAACGCTGACGCAAGTGATTCGATGTCGCGTGTCGAATGCGAAGCGGCTAAACGTACTTAATAATTACACGGAAATGATTGGCCGCCCAGTCTACTTTGCTCTCGGGTTAATGCTCGGGGGATATGCAAGTATTTATGTAAATTACCTCGAAAATTAGCGTGCTCCATCCTTGCCCGCGTCCGATTGCAAACCCGCTAAGCACCTCTACATTGCTGCCAATTGCGGAATGCGAAAGAATGATGCTGCGTCTCATTAGGTGGCGCGCGTCTACAACGCAAGTTATATATGATTGTTTCCATGATGACCGAAGGGCCGTTTCGTGACGCGCGTTAGATTTACGTATGTACATATTAATTTGACGATTAACGCTGGTATACATTTTTAACGTCCAAACTTCTATATTAACGAACGTACGGCATGACCGACGCGCGGAGATACATAATTAATGTTAAATGCTAAATTCGTATCGGGACCGTGCTCCGCATATTACGCGGGCGCACATTATGATCCATTGATTATTTACTCTCGGCGCCGTTCTGCGCTGCAGCTAAAGAAAAACAGGGAAACAATTACGGGCGGTAGCCGCGAAATAAAAGGAGAATCGGGCAGAGTAAATATTCAGAGCATTATTGAGCGGTGCGGCGCGAAATTCAGTTCGCGAAACGCAATCGTACGGACAATCAGCGCGGTTTCGGGCCGTTGCCGGGGAGAGAAATTACAGCGAATATTCAAACGTTGCATTACAATGCCCGGCAGAGCCAATCAAGACTGCGGATCGCGGAAAGATGACCATTTAACTGTACAATCATGCTCTGATTCTGATACTGCCCCACGATATCGGACTGATTATACATTACCGCGATAATTATCAGTCGGACAAAGGGTCCTCGTACAAACCTCGAACGTTAACGACTAAATTAGCGGTGCTGCCGACGGTTGTTTCGTCAAAATCGACCCGCCTCGCCGAGAGCTATTTTTTTTCCACAATTTACCTTATGCACTCGTAATTAAATCGGCGAGCATATGACGTTGCGGAGGAGGTACAAATTTTCCCCTCTGATTGCCGTAAATATGGAATGAGACGATGCATGGAGGTAATAAATATTCACCGGACCATTAGAAATTCGTAGTTATACAGTGTGTGCATTCTAAACCACAATATTCGACATTGCGGTGGGTCAATACGAGAGGCGAGCATGTTTCGCGTGGGAAATTATGCGGGAAAACGTACAAAGACGAGATATTAACGATCCTTCACTCTCGACGTTTTCGTAATAAACACGTGCTCACGTGTTCCTTCTATGACGCATACGATGCGGCTCAGAGATAAATTCGTACATCGAAAACAATGGAAATGGACGCTTGGCAAGCTTATTTATCGTTCTTCCAAATTTCCCGTGAATGGAAAGAACCTTTTTGAAAAGGAACAGCGGCAGGAGACGACGGTGGGGGTGGGTTAAAAGTTCACGAGCAATTTCGTCCGGGAAAGCGAAATAATGGTAGCTAAATATTCGATGCGTTATCGGAAATGCCGCGGAAATGTTAGCCCGCGAAACCCAGTCGTATGCATATTCAGCGGCCGATGTATTATAATCAAATTATACGAGGAATCATCAGAGACGATGTTTCCATGACGACGAATCGACCGAATTTCGAACTGACGATTATCATCTAAATGTACGACGTGCAAATTATGGCTCGCGGCCGAAAGTGGGACACAGAGCGAGAGAGCGAGATAGAGAGGAGAGAGAGAGAGAGAGAGAGAGAAAGAGAGAGAGGACGAGACAAATTCGGATGGCAAATCAAAATTCAGAACGGCAGCACGACGAAATGAAAAATCATGGCCGGCGCGGGCAATATTCACCAAGTATTTATAAAATGGCCGTTATCGCGTGCTTTTCAGCTTTTTTTCGCCCCAGCCCGTATACTTAGCTCGCGAGAACGAAATTCGTTAATAGACCGAATTACATGGTATGCATTGAGAGCGGTGGAAGCCGGCGAACGATCGATGGTACTGTTCCCGTGATCTCGACTTTCTAACGAATTACAGTTAGGCGACGTATGCGGCTGTAATCTCGGGAGAATGGCTTATTAAAGACGTAATAACGAAACGTGATTCTTCCTCGACTTGGCGGACTCGCGCTCGTTATTACGCCGTCGGTTGGGCAGGAGGAGAGAGAGAGACGTTGGCCGAGTGAGACTTTCTCGTAAAACGTTGCACGATCTCCCGATGGCAGGCCGGGCCTCTTACTTAATACTTTCGTCGATTAACGTTATTTCCGCCGCGTCAATACGCATCGGCGGCGTTTATCGTCCGCTTAACGGGCCGGCGGAATCGTTATCGTCGATCGTCACGGCGTTTCGCATTAATTTTCTAATGAAACAATTACGCGCTCGGCTGGGAACTTGTTTTATTACATTTACGGTATCGACGAGCAAATTACGTGCGTGTACGCGCACATCCGTAATATATATATATGTACATATATACTCGCCATATGTTCTCGCTGTCGAGCGTGTACATATTCAAAGCGATATCTGGAGCGATTTCACGATGATGCAATTGAGCGTATGGAAACATTTGTGAAACATTCTAGTAACTGGAACTGCATAGCTCGGAGCTCTCTCGACTGACAGCACACAAATGTAATACACGTGCGCTCGGGTAAGTGGCCCGTGTACGTGCAATACACTAAAGTCAAGGAGTGGCTTGACTTCTCTATTAAAGAAGACCTTCCCTCGGCTCATCAGTTTCGTCATGTAAAGGTGCACTGACCTCGAATCCGACTAAATGTTTCACCGCACACCCACGAGCGAGTCGAATCAACCGTTTGTCTGCGCTCCACTTCGCAATTGGACGGCTTTAATTTACTTACCGTTCGGCGGGGAACGGAAAGGAAGATATGTATATGCATAAATTATATGTATACATATTGTTAACGAGCGGTACGTCTTACTTTCTCCGTTCTTCGCAAAGTTGCAATTACGCGATTTTTACGTAATTACCATTAAGCTCGGGTCGTCACTCTGCACCTGAAAAGCGCGAGCGAAATTTTTCGTTTTCCCTCTTCTCGCAACGCGAGTCGCGCACACGGACGGACTCACACGTTTTAACCGCCGCATGTCTCGAAGTGGAGAGTAAGCGTCTACTTAATTTCTCCGTCAAAATCTGAGACGTCGACTTCAAAGGACGCCCGGAAAAACCGCTGTGCGCGCAGGGAGAGCAACCTCGAAGGTCGGTAAATTTGTGGATGCCGAGGTCGAAAAAGGTCCAAAAGTTAGGCTTCGGGGCGGAGGGGGTTGAACGAAGGACGAGAACGGGAGGAACAGAAGGAGGAGACGGAGGGGGTGGGCAAAAAAAAAACCGTAACATTTACGTCGTAAAGTTTTTCTTTCAGCTTCGTGTCCTGCACGATATCTCGGCTTCCGCGTTGAATTCGTCGTTTTTCGCGATCTCTCTTTCCTACCCCCCCCTCCTTCTCCCCCTTTTTGCCCTTCGTCTGTGTTTGAGACTCGAGGTTTGTTTCCAGATTCGCCCCGGCGCGGGAGAGGAATAAAACGATGAGAGGGTCGGCCGGAAAAAGAGAGAAAATGCGGGGTCGGAGGGAAACGGGATGGAAAAAGAGAGGGTAAGGCGAAGAGGGGGTGGAGGGTGAGAGTCTGTTAGGGCGAGAAGGAAGTACAGAGAACGGACGAAGGAGAGAGAGAGAGGGGAGGGGAGAGGGAGAGGAAAAATTGAGAGGGTGAGAGTGAATGAGGGTGAGGGAGATGGAAAAAGTGGCGGAGGGAAGATACTAGACGAGCCAGCAGAAAACCTATATAGGGTGAGACGAAAGTCGTCGGCACGATCAGAGACGGTGTAATTCTCCCCGGGACAAAAAAAATTACTGCGAAGATGTAAAATGATTTTTTTCTTCTCCACCACTACGAGTCTCTCATCCCGAAAGCCCTACCCCCACCCCCATGGTAGACGTGATCGGGATGATTAATGGATTGCGGATAATGGTGATTGATAAATATCTTTCATAACGCACCGAAGTTCCGAAAGTTTGTTCTTCGGGAGAAGAGGGTTGGTGGGCGTGTGTCGGTGTCCGCAGGGTTGGCGCGAAAAGTTTCCTTTATATTTTCGATTTACTCCGAGGCAGCGAATAAAAAGCGTTTCTCGTACCGTGAATTCCATTCCACCGTGTATATCCAGAAGAGAGAGAGAGAGAGCGGGGGGCGGGGGACTATTGGAAGAACTGGAGCGGCTGGAGGGATGAGAGAGGAGGGACATGGATGAGCACGAAGCTAAAAGATGAAAGTATAACCCGGGCAACACAGTGGCTCCCAAGCCAAATAGAACATTATGCCCGAACGTATAAATAAACTAGTTTCCGAAGTTCGCCGCACGAGAAACCGATAGCTTTTGCCACATCGCCGAGCCATTTTTCCCCTTCTCTCACCCCCCCACCCCCCCTTCGGTCCATCCCCGACTCACCCTAGCCGACGAAGCCGCCGCCCCCCTTTCGAAAATAATTTCTGACTATTTAGAAGCAGCCTCACGTACCGTCCTCGCGAAACTTTCTTCCGCCGCCGGTAAGCTTTTGCCAGAATTATTTTCGCGGCGAATCCGAAATAAGAATTTCGTTCGCGGATTCTCCACGTTTCTATCCCACCAGCGTACTTGTTTACCTTTTTCGTCGAAGCCGGAGATAGTTTGGGGGGAGATTATCGGGGCTCGAAGAGAAGGCTTTGGATATGGATGAGATGAAGGATGCCCGGGGAGTGAGTAATAATTCTTACCGCAATCGCGCGGTAGATTCTTCGACTAATTCCTCGTCCATTACCCAACCCGTTTAGTTTGGTAATTGTCGAGCTCCGCATTCATTAAATGCCGGCTACGTTAGCGTCCGTTAAAGCGTTCTAGAGCAGCTACTACAAACGGCGCGCAATAACATGCTCGTCTCTCTCTTTCTCTCTTTCTCTCTTTCTCTCTTTCTCTCTTTCTCTCTCTCCCTCTCTCTCTCTGTCTCACTCTCTTTCTCTCTCTTTCACTTACTCACTCACTCAGTCCGCGCGCACAGAGGCAGAGATACGTAATACGTTCCATCTCCAAAATAGAAAGTAACTATTTTGGAAAAGTAATTTAGAAGCGTGCAGCGCTCGTCGCTGCCTTTACCTTTGAATCTCTACCTGCTTTTAACGAGGCAAAAGATTACATTACCCTATTAAAGTTGCCAGAGGAATATTTTTCTGTCACTTTAACGGCGAAATAAATAATTTAAATGGTTATCAGAGTAGGCCAACCGGACTAGGTACGCTCTATCTCTCTCCTTCTCTCTCTCTCTCTTCCTTCGGATAACAGGATCCTTGACTCCCGACTTTATCGTTAACGAACATTCGATATTTTAGAACAGAAATTGCGTTCGAGGCACATTCGAGCGGAACCTTTAACAGCGCTCTAATTTTCTTTCTTACCCCCGCGCTCTCATAAATATTCGGCATGCGAGCTCTCGTGCAACAGGAATCGGGGTCGTTTCTGGCACCGAAACGCACATAAGAGAGCCCGTCCTTCAGCCACTCGAAATGTAATTAAGCCCGCTTTATTTTAAAAGCTAACGAACGTCGTGCGGAGAAACCGTGCGAAGTTAATTGAAAATGTTAATTGAATGCACGGACGCTAACTTATACTCGTCAACGATTCACGCCGCTTGTTCCTTTTTAATACATTGACTGCGTCCGCTGCGTTTCACGATGCTCTCGAGGCCGCGGCAAAATGCTTCTTACACACTGGCCTTTCCGTTTTACCGGCTCCCACTTTAACAATATGCGTGTGTACGCTTATATTGCGTTTCCATGGACGGATCGCGGCCGAGGCAAATTTGGACCGAAGTACGAAAGTTATCCGATTAAAAATAGATGGAAAAACGATGTATTTTGCGCTTCGAATGTTTATTGAGCGACAGGTTCGAATTAACGGTAAACGAAATACACTGTCAGCGATCTTCGACGGTGAAACGGACAGTATCACGCAATCCACTCTAGGGAGAGAGCAAAGCAGAAATTACAAGAGTTTTACGCATTGAGCTGCGCAGGTACATCAAAAACCAAACTGTCTCTCGTCCGCCGTTGTAAATATGTATACGGACGGGGCGCATTGAATTGGGAATGCAAATTTCTGCCGCGTCAGTTTCCCACCGTTCGCACAGTGGGTCGCCATCTCTCGGTTCGAAGCCGACAAGCGGTTGGCACAACTGGTAAAGAAGATTTCCCGCGCAATGTATCCACGGAATAGGTTTTGAATTCCTGGTTATCACGGAACTCGCACTGATTCTATGGTAACATTGACGATTAGCGCATGGCCTGGCACGTATGGTACATGACGTTCGTTGCCTAAACAAGCTAGTACAGATATTAGCCACAAACTAAAAAATATTCAATTAGCCTCCTTTTACCACTATGGAATCCGCCGAAATTAGACACATTTATTCACAGGCACAATTCCTATATTTGCACCTTACGATTATAGTACTCTAAATAAAACCATACTTACAAATGTAAATTTTAATTAAGTCAATATCAGGACGAAAGGTATATAGAACTAATTTACTTTTACGAATATTACTCTCGAAAGTCTACAAGGAAAATATTTTTTTTTGTTCCAGGACGAGGTGTTGACGATCTCAGAGAAGGTAGTAGTCCGCGTCCATGACCTAGTGACGTGGTTATCGCCCACATTAGAGTGGTCATGGGGTCGGGAGGTGTCCTACCTCCCGACGCCGACGTCCTCTCCGGAAAGTAGTCCCCTGAGGTATGAGATGCCTCAGCCCCAGGTCCTCACGGACCCGGGCATCGACTTCTCCGACGTTGACAAGCAGCAGAAGGAGTTTGAGTGCAGTATCAACTCGTCGTCCAGGAGAGCGGAGCATTGCTGTCAAACTAAAGTAGTTGTGCTTTCCTATCCGAGGTACTGCCGATATCGAGCGTTGCTACGCCGATTGGAAGGTGCCGAACCTTCCTGGCTGTGCTCCTCTATCGCTGCTGCGCTGGGTGGCTTCACAGCTACGCCAGGCACCAGGGTGCTCTTCTGCAGGGATACGTTTGATTACCCTGACTTAGAGACCCACGAACTCCTCTGCAATCACCTAGGTGAGTTTCCGTCAAAACTTTCGGATTTTTAATCATCGTTAAACTTCGTACAAGTAAATGCAACATTTCGCTCAGAGCGGATTGATTATAAGTTGCTGCGACGACTATGAAAGTCGGGGTAGTAGAAAAACTGTGTCAGTTCAGTATTTAATGGCAGTAAACGGCGCAGACTGAAACGAATAGTTCAATCGAGTTTCTCGAACTATTGACTCGGACGACTTTCATAACTGCCAGCGCCGTTCTGCAAACGAAACTTGAAGATCGTTATTGCGAGACTATAGTTAACTGAATTGGCTGTATTTTGTTTAAACGCGCGTAAATGTCAAATTGAACGAGCGCTGTTTCTAACCTTAACCCATTACCCGCCACAATTCAAAAAATAAAATATAAATAAAATTATAGATTATATGCCCAGTAACTCTTATTTCTATCATGTCTAACCATTACACTACCATAGTACCGTACTAATATCAATGTATTTTTAATTGTTATCAAAGGCGGTTATGCCGTTAAATAAATAAATAAAAAAAAATTAGCTGTACATTTAGAGGTTGCAGTTATTAAAAGAAAACAATTTGACAATGTGTCCCAGAAATGGAAGATTGGCGGATGATGGGTTAAGGTGATTCTGTTTTGTTCTCATTTGCATCGTCGCGCGTTCATCGAAGTGCGTCACGATCTCGTTGTCACACGGAAAGCGCCAGTTTCGACGCGAAAGACACTCTTGTGATCCGGCTTAAGGTATCTCACCGTGCCCGTCACGTGTTCCGCACAGTTCCGCATGTCCAGTCCAAATTTTTCCCCCGCCGGCGACGCGCGCGTCCGCTCTGCAACCGCATCGAAAGTAATCTCGCGAGCACGCGGGCCGGTGCATTCGAGGTCGACAGTGCGTGAATCGTTCGCAACATTGTTGCTAAGAGTGAGTGTCCATCGATCGTTCCACGATACAGTCGCTTAGTATGACCATTTTCATGCGGATCCGAAAGAATGAGATCATCTACTTCGTACTAGGTGAGATGTCAATAAGCACTGCGTTAAGGTTATAAAATCGAGGCAGCGTCGGTAATTTCCACGGATTCCAGCTTGCCAACTGCAAATAATGCGATTTATTCGCGGAATTACTTGTTATCCCGAGTCTTCGGAATATGAAAGTTATGGCAGCGATCGCGAAGAATGCACGTGGTTCGTCGATGACGACGCTCGTTACAGCCTACGATCGTCCTCTCATGCCCGGCGTACTCGGTTTCCATAGTTGCAACGATATCCCGGACCGTAGCCAAGCCGGCATTCCGAAGGTCGTCCTGCTCCTCAGATGTTTGCCGACGACGATACGCAAAACGTTACTTTGTCTCGCCTAAGCTACGGTGACAGTTGATAGATGCCTCGAGAAACCCTTGCCTCATTAAACTTTTAGTCTCCCCCACCGCTCTAGCTCGTAATCCGAGAGCCGCCGAACTTCCGAACTTCTCCCTATCGCCCCGAACTTCCGGGCAAGAGTTAACGATACATCTATCATCGTTCTTGGGGGCCTCGTTCGCGAATTACGGTCGAATAAATTTCTTGTTTACCGGCGCGCCGCCTCTCACTCGCGAGCTTTTCGCTCTCTCGGCCCGTTCCTGACCCCGGGCTGAGTGATTCATACGTTTACACATAATCGCCTGCACGTGCCGCGCGTCGTGTGTGTCCGTCCCTTTGTGCGCACGTTCCCCGTGCATTATCCTCTAACCGACGTTCCGTTAATCATTCGAACATTCAAATCCGCCACAATGTAGCGAATATATCCGCCGATCGCGGCCTCAAACTCGTACGAGGCGCAAAATAATTCGTTCCGCCGTTTACGTCGGAATATATTCCTTACCTACGTTCGAATCTCACGATACGCCGATCGTTGTGAGGCAGCGCCGATAGTAATAAAGTGTATGCCATTTTTATGCAAATCAGCTCTGCTCGAATAGCTTCGCTCGCCGGGTCGAGCAGATTCGCTAGAGGGAACGAAGAGGTTGGATGTTTAGGGAGGACTGTTCGCGTCATTGTATTCGAGTGCCATATCCGTTCATTGTCCGGAATAAATGCGCTACCCTTTGATAATTCCGAGATCTATAGAGAGCCGACGCGTGACAAAGGACTCGATTTGCGCCTGGATGCTGATAAGATCGGCGTCGTGTATGGCCGCTTCCTCGTTGCGATTACGTTGCGTTAAAGCGGGCGAGCGACTGTCAACGTCTGTTTCCCATTCTCTTATATGGACACTAAATATGGTGCACCGCTCCCCTCCGCTATGTCAACAAGCTTTGAATAGTTCGAAACAAATTCCTGAGAATTATCCTCGGCCTCGGTACACATTCATACCGGAATTACACAATGCAGCAAACATCCCCGCGATTCAAGAATTCATCGACACTTCAATCCAGAAACTATACCAAAACGAACACCCAAACGCTACATTCAACCAACTAGGGAAACTAAACAGCACACACTTACCCTACAGATTAAAAATTCCAATCCCAATGATGCTACTGCAAATATAATGCTGCTTCATATAAACCTGAGGTTTTTTGAAACTACTACCCATACCCATCACAAATCTCCTAATTTTTCCGTTTCTAAGCAGGTAATACCTGGTATCTCTCCCAGGTACTGCAAGCCCGACTTTAAGGAAATAGAAAGACAAAAAAATGTCTATTATGCGTCTAATTGAGTATCTTTCTTTCCAGCGCCGAAACTTAAGGGACGGCCGCGGCGAAAACGCAAAAAGCGCAGCGCGTCGCCCGGAGAGTCGAGCAACGAGAGCGAGGCTTCCGTCGCGTCCACGTCGAAGAGTGGACAGTCGACGAACTCCAACGTCTCCGTGCCGGCGACCGTCGGCAGGCCACCCTTGTCCGGCGTCCGCAGGAGCGAGCGGAAAACGAGCGCGGAGGAGAAGAAGTTCATCTTCGATGTGCAGAATTTCATGAAGTCGCGCGGCACGCCCGTTGGGAAGATGCCACTTCTAGGATACAGGCAGAGTACGTACTTACCTTGTATTCAGCTTCACTGGCAATGTATTAAGGTGGAGTGGGGTGAAACCGACCCAGAAATTGTAAAGTTTACTTTAAACTGATAGATTTTCTATCTATTCCACTAAAACCTAATAATCTTTGGGTTTTTATTTAGCGCATCATTTATTCTTTGAGTTGCATTAGTTTGGATTAAAAATATCTTCTGAAACTTATGATTTTCTTAATAAATTAAAAACAGTGCTGCTAGGGCGGACTTGCCCCGGGACTCGGGCAAAACCGCCCAACCTGTTTAAAAATGATTGAAACTTATATTCTTATATTATGGGGCAAAGCCGGAATTATTATTAGAAATACGAATTTTGTTGAACGAGTTAAACGCGGAAATCTCAGAACACATGTCGACCATCTATGTTGAATACTATCCAAACGATTGAATGCTAAGCAAAGGAAGATTTCTACCCCACTGCACCTTACCTATAAACAATGTGGATCAATTTTTGGCTACGTACTGTCGGTAGTTATTACCACGAAAAGTTATTAATTGCATTGGTCTGTTCTTCGAATAGTCGACCTATTCCTGTTCTACACAAAAGTCCAGTTGTTGGGTGGATATGACTCTGTGAGCGCCGGGAGACTTTGGAAGTCCATATACGACGACATCGGCGGCAACACGGGGTCTACCAGCGCAGCGACGATCACACGTAGACATTACGAAAGGTAAACCCTCGTTCACATCTCGCGAACCTTCGTCCCTGATAGTACGTTAACGATCCATTTTTGCAGGCTACTGCTACCTTACGAAAGGTACCAACGTGGCGAGGAATCGAAAGTGAGACTGACACACGGGAGGCGAACCAAGAGTAGTAGCATATCCGAAGACACGGAAGTGAAATCGGAGGCTAATAATAGCTATCCGTCGGAAGTGTCGCTACCAGCCTCGGAAGCTCCTTCCGTGGCCACCACGCCACCTCTACAGCCAGTCCCATCCGCCACGGTAACTAATTTCTTCATCAATCGGTATACGTTTCCGAGTCAAGGTCTGCCAGCTGCAGCCGATCCAATTTATTCACGAAATCCGCCCGTATCGCACTGGCTTCAGTCGCTTGATCTCCACAATTATTTGCAGCCCTTCCTCTCCGCCGACAAGCCAAAAACGGAGAGCGGCAAGACGTCGTCGTTACGCAGCGTCCGGGTGAAGCCCGAGCGTCTGAAATCGCTGAACACGATAATCGCCAACAGTACACCGCCTGCCAGCCAGCAAGCCAACCAACTGCCAAGCTCGCCACCTTCCTCGAACACGCCGGTCTCGACGCCCTGCAGCACGCCCTCGACGACGCCGACGAGCGGGACCGGAAGTCAGAGTGTCCTCGAACGACAACTCAACAGCCCCCTGATATCCCAGCAAGTGCCACCCTCATGTTCTCCGCCTGGCCAGCCCGTCGTCAGCACGGTCTCCGCCAACAACGCTCCGACGGTGGTCACCCTGACCCCGCCCCCGGAGAAGGATATGAAGGAGATCAAGCTGGACTCGAAGCAGACCACCCTGCTGGCCCAGGGCAAGGAGAACATACCCCTCTTCGGCGAGAAGGCCATCTTCGCTGAAAAGGTCATTGTCCCACCAAGGTCACCGGAGGTGATCGACCTTGAGACCGAGAGCGACACCAGCAGGGACAAGATTATCATTCCCAGCTTCAAGAAGCGCAAGTTGGAGATCCTGAGGGAAGGTGGCCTTGAAGTGACCGCCGTCGAGCTGGACGCCAGGCCCAGCGTCATTCAGACCAACGTCACCACTCAGCCACCGGCCGCGATGAAGGCAGCGGAGGACAAGGCGCCCAGTTCTTATCCTCTGCCAGTGACGCCGAACTCCATCCCGAAGCTGATCTCTGTGACGGTCACGCCGGACATCGGACACATGTTACCCTCGCCGCAAGAAAGTCAGAGCGCTCATCATCAGCCTCGAATACCGAGCCAGACTAAGCAGCCGACCCATAACAACAACAACAACAGTACCAGCAACAGCAACAACAATACGACGAATAATAATAACAACACTAACGCTAATAATAATAATATTAATAATAATAATAATAATAATAATAACGTTAATATTAATAATAATAATAGTAATAATAATAGTAATAGTAATAGTAATAACGCGAGTAATAATAATAATAATAGTAGTACCGCCAACAGTCGGGTGATAAACCTGGGCACGTCAAACAACGCCGCGCTGTTACAGCTCTACGCCAATGCAAACGTGACGCCGGCGTCGGCGATGAACGCTAACCACCGTTTCGTCCCGCCGAGTGTTCCGAACGGCAGGCTAATGCCGCCGAAGGTGACGCAGTCGAGGTCGATATTCGCGCACAACGAAAAGACCGTGTACGGTAATCCGAAGGACATAATTCTCGTACCACCGAAGTATCGTCCGCCGCCGCAGCGTCTGCCGCCGCCGCATCATCCTCATCATCATCCCCATCATCATCATCACCATCACCAGCATCAGCATCAGCATCAACATCCGCATCAGCATCAGCATCCACATCAGCATCCACATCAGCATCAGCATCATCCGGCTGGCAGCGCCAACGACGGCGCGCAGGGCGGAGTCCTCGACCTGACGCAGAAGCCGGGCGAGAAGCCGACCTTCTCGAGACCGAGCCTCGAGATCGTCAGGGTGCCAGTGGTGCCGAGGCCTAACCCCCTCAGTCTGGACCTGAGGAACCAAGCCAGCAAGGACAAGCCTCAGGACTGCTCGAAGCGCTCCACCCAGTTCCCCGTTTACCAGAACGTCCTCGACAGCAAGACGATCGCCTCGAACAACCTTGAGATCACGCTGGTCAATCCAAAGCAGAAGAACAATCACATGAGCGGGCCCCACGTCCAAGTGCCCAGTCCGCCGAATCGGGCCAACCAACAGCTGCCGCCGCAGAGGAGGCAGCAGGCGAACGGCAAGTTCGCCAGGAGCGAGCCAGTCTCGCCGTACACGCCCAGGAAGCCGAGCAGTCATCCGGTGATACCGAACGTACCAAACCTGAACAATCTGAACAGCGGCGGGGGCCAATTCCCGCGGATGACGATGCAGCAGCAGCTGGGCATCGGCCGGAGGAAAGCTGACGCCGCCAGTCGGGATCAGCAGCGTCGGATAAGCGAGGGCGACAAGCCGACGATAGCCCAGCAACAGCAGCAGCAGCAGGAGGCCAGGCAGGAGGCCGGCAGGCGACACAGCGTGCCCAGCATACCGTCCGGCTACGTGCCGAACGTGCCGCAGAACAATCATCCGGCCTTCCTGCCCCAGCTGCCCAACGCGCCCGGCAAGTTCCTACCGATGCTGGACCCGATGTACTACTCGGCGTTCTACAACGGTCTTTTCCATCCGCCGATGCCGCCGACGGCGGCCACCTCCTTCCTGCCGCCGGAGTTCAACGCGTACTACAAGGAGCTACTGGCTTCATCGCAAACAAGACTGGGGATGACGGGGCAGCATCAGACGGCCCCGACGTCTAAGTAGATAAAAGAATCGGATCTCACGGCCGTATGGTCGTCGTCTTTAGTCTCCACGACGCGGGACAGAGAGAATTTCCAACGGACTTGAAACAGTTCTCCGGCTTTCGTTTCTCGGCTCGTCCGCCGGAGAAGATCCGTCGAAATCTTCCGCGCGTTAATGTAAATATGGGCGTTTGTTTGTTCCGGCGTCGCGATCGACGAAAGAGTGCGACGTGAATCGGTTCTCCGTTCTCGGGCTGGGGCGAGTGCTGGCTCCGAGGTCAAACTTCGCGGCGAGTACGATATCGCGCTTAACGAGCGACGAGGACGTTGTTACGGCGTTGTCTAGGTCGCAGGTTTTTTTTAGCGTCTGACGAAATTGTTGTCTGCGAACTGCGGATCGGAGAACCCTCTGCGCGATGTAAATGAATGCGAATCGAGAGTGTTTCGTTTTTCCGTTAAACTGTTTCTGTTCTTTTTCTACGAATGCGTCGCCTATGCCCCCCCCCACGCACCTGACGGACTTTGCGCACTTATTTCCGATACAGGTTCGTTACACTTTCCGCACCGACCACCGCAGCTTCGCCGAGTTCTTTTCCAACTAATTTGTTCTTTTTTTTTCTCGTTTTTTTCTTTCGTATTTAGCGCGGCGGCGAGGATGATAGCCGAGGCGAGAAAGATTATCGATACCGATATGTGTGCGTACTATGACTCTGTGATAAAATGTCACGAACGTATCAAGAGGAACCGTGCGTTCGAGTTTTTCTATTTGATATAACGATTTAGATGAGGGTCGCGACGAATTTTTCATTTTCCTTTTCCTTCCGATTCTTCGACGGAACGCGCGAAGCTTACCGACATTCGAGCGAGAGGGTGCGAAATACGCGCGTAAGGTTATATTATTGGTTAACACTGTCCAAACGACGAGCTAGCGTTTAAAAAAAGAAAGCTGGACGAGGACGTTAGTCGCACTTCGTCGGAAGTCGAGGGGAGGTAAATGTTTAAAGAAAAAAAAAAAAAAGTAAATGTTCGCCCATGACGCGGACCTCTTGTTGAATTTGCCACACGACGTTTTCCGTTCAATTTCCTTTTTTAACGTGCGATGTGATATATACATATTATACATATACGTATATGCGACGAAGAGGGGACGTTCATTCGACGGATCATCACACACCATTGTGTAATCGTTTACTGTGTAACGGTAAATCTTTATGTAGTGACAGCGCTCACGTGGAAAACCCTACTCTACCGTATAAGTTTAGACAATTTTCATGATTAAAGGATGAATATAAGAATACGAGAACAACAGGAAACAACAGCACACGGTAACCTGCATACACACACACACACACACGCATATACACCCGACACACATGACACACGGACACAACCGAGAACACCGAAATCTGTAGTCAGCTCTAACCGTATAAGTTGCACACAAGTGATGTTATAGCAAGAGGAGAGACCGACGAAACCAATGTACATAGTGTATATAATGTCACGTAATCGTTAAGCAAAAACAACTAGATAAAGATCCTGCATTATCTTTCAAGAATTACATAAATGAAAAAAAGGTGTTAAGTTTAGTAAACTGTACAGGCTGTCTTACTCGTGTGGTCAACGATCATCGTCGTTTATCGGCTGATATTTCCTTAAAAAAAAAAAAGAACCGAGGGACGAGCGAACGGTATTCGCTGGACATACTGCGCAAAAGAACCTCTTCATCCGGAAGGTCTATTTTTGTTTAGGGAAAATGTTTGTAATGATTTTTCTTTTTTCGTTCTTAGATTTATTCGCGCCCCGAGCGTCGCGCGATGACGGTCGGCGGCGAGTAGGAATGCGGATTTTTTGTTTTATTTTGATATAACATGCGCGAGCGCGCGCACGCGCGAGAGAGAGAAAGAAAAATTACTTATTACGACCGACTGTTTGTTATATACATATATAAATATATATATATATAAAAATATATAAACGATCGACGCCAGAAAAACAAAAAAGTAACCGAAACGTCGCAGGCCACAATACTTTGAGAGACGAAAAAGGAGGAAGCTCGTTGAGGTGCATCCATGTAAAACCATAGACATATTTATAGAATATGTTCGTTTTAGGATATTCTGATTAAAGAAAAAAAAAAAAGGTAATAATAAATACGAAATAACGTTTAAAGCGTTCGCATGGGCTCAAAAGGAGATGGCGTGCACGCAAGTGTCGTCCTTTTTTTCGAGACCGGATCGTTCTAGCCAGAAAAATCAGATTTCTATCGTCGATGTCTTTCAGTCGCCCGTTGTACGTCGTAGTTGCACTGTCGAAATTATCTTTTACGTCGTTCGCCGACAATGTCCGCAGTCATTGACAAAACGTTCGAAATCCCTTCGATAACGAGGACGAGACCTTACGGAATGAATCTGATCCACTGTTCGCGATTGGTACCCGACAATGTTTTGTGACGAAGCCTTTGAACGTCGTTTATATAGTCAGAATGAGAAAGAGAAAGCGCTGTTGTTATTTTTATATTGCGTGCAAAAACGAGGGAGCTAAACCCTCGAAACTGTTTCTAACTCCGACGCGGTAGAGAATGAAAAAAAATATGTCGAATCCGTTCTAAAGCGTGGCTGCAGGAAAAAATTTTCGCCGATCGGCTGTCGGGTATCAACGTATCTCGAGATCCTTCCAGAGTTTTGCGAGTTCGACGACCGTCTATTTCGAGAATGAGCAAAATTTTTCGCCTCCGATCGAAGACGAATCGCGGACCGTACCTTCCTGTCACGGGCAAATTTTGCGTGACAACGTGCGCAACGAAATGTAGAGGTGTCGATTCGATCGGAGGCCGTAACCTTACAATTTTTGTCCGCGAAAAGGACCTGTTGCGAGATTAATTACGAGAACCCGTGCCATAGATGAGAAAGAAATGATATAGTAGGACTTGCGACACGCAGAAGTACCGGCGCGATACGAAAATACGATTGTCGTTTGTATATTTCACCTTTGACGAGCCTCATCACGCCCACTCCCCGTTTAAAGAGCATGAAAAAGGAGGACGAGCACGAGTAACGATTAATAACGAAGTTAGACGTTACGAGATGGGAAGGAACGAATATACGACAGAGTGCAAAATTGTATGTGAGAAAAAAAGAAAGAGTTTTAAAGCGAAATTCATTCTCTCATCCAATTCATTTTTCTTTCTTCATCTTCCTTTATTCGTTTTTCTTTTTGTTTTTGTTACGTACGCGGTTGTTTTTTTCTTAAATCACGGATTTTAGCGCATGAGAGATGACGATACAAGTGCAAATGTGATGGGGAGAATGAAAGAGGACTAATCGGAGAAAAAAATATAAATATATATATAAATATATATATATATGTGTGCGATTGAGATAAGAGGAGTCATGATTTCAGACGTCTTTAATTAAAACGAAGGAAGTTCACGTTTCGTTTCTGTTCTTTTTTGCGATTTCTCTTCATTTTTTGTACCACTTTCGCCAAGTGATTTTAGCGTAATACCCTACTTGTCCATCCCCCCCCCCCCCCCCCTCTCGTTTTCCCAAACTTTAATACTAATTATTATTACGATACAAATATTTTTTATTATATGGGCATTTCAGTTCCTAAGTTGGAAATAAAATATCTACTACGAACGAGCTTTTTTTTATTGATTGCGAGCTAATGAGGAAGAGAGCCGAAGAATCTTTCGCCGAAATCGTGTAACGACCCTATCCGATAGTCGCTGTAATAGTCAGCGGCCCCCGCACGGTAAGTACAGTTCACAGTCTCGTTCGAATTGGCGGGGGTAAAGTTCCGGCAAAAAGACATTGTCGCCCCGCATTCCATTTCGGTCCGCATCCCTGCGAGAAAAACATCCCCCCACCCCGTCCGCGAACCGGCTAGGCCGAATTACGCGGCACTTCGGGCTTACGAGGGCGATTAAAGTTAAAACGTTCGCTTGCAAAATTTCGCGGCAACGGTAACCCGGCCGGCAGTTTTTGCGCCTGGAATTTGCCGGCGTTCCGACTGAATAAATTCCGCCGGTTATAAATTGTGTCTCGAAAGTAACATAACGAATGGCCGACGCTTCCCATTGGCCGTGGGGCGCGCGCGCGCGCGCGCGCCCGTCGGTGCACACGTACCTATGAACCCTAGCAAAACAGTCGGGAAAACGAATAAAAAAGGGAATGGCGCGGAATGCACGGGGCATGTGCCGCGAAATTTAAAATCCCTTTACGGCGGCTATAAACTGATAACCTGTTTAACCAGTCCAGCCCCGATGCCGCGGCGGTGGAGCGGACGTTTCACTTCGCGAAATCATTTCTATTCCGACCATTTTTACCCACATTTTTCTAGCCGCACTTCTTCCCCCCAACCCTTGAGCTACAGGACGTCTCAAAAAGGATTTCGATCGGGCGCGCTTTGTGTTTCGTCCGAGCGCAGCATTCTCTTACCTAATCCTTCAAGAATAACTTTGAAATTTTATAGTGACACATACTCGTTAATGTTGACAAATTAATTTTCGAAAATTCCTACGGTTTACCCAATCAATTCGCCGGTTGATCGACGATTCACTCTAAACCTTCCATTCGACCTACAATTCCTCGATCCGATTTTTTGCCCCACTGACGGAAATTAAAAGTTGCACAGCGTCCCACGGTGAGACGCCGCGGCAATTTTCGCCCATTCCTCCCCCACAATTTTTCGTCAGCGCAGGAAATGCGCGCGGTAAACTGATCGATTATCGTCGAGCTGGAACTTCAATCATCGGCCGATATAAAGACCATTCATCGGGCGGACGGGGCAGTACGTAATATAGATGGAACAGTGCTCCTGGCAACGCTGCTGGAAAGGCCGGGCGCACACAGAGACACCAACGACTCTCGACACACCTTTACCGGCCGACGTACAACCCGAGCTCACCACCGCGCCTTCAGCCCAATACATCGACCCCCTCCCCCTCCCCGCCACCCTTCCCAAACCCCCCTACGCCGTACGTACGAGCCCGACGATCGACGTGGTAGGGTGGAATTGTGTTTACCTCTCCATCCCCCGGTGACAACCGACAAACATACTCCGGTGTAGCATTGTCGCGCATCGCCGCATGCCAAACCACCTTTGTGTACCTTGCGGTATCGCATAGACCCCGAGCATTCAGAGACGAAATTCTCGAAAACTCGGGATTCGAGCCGCTCTCTCGGCCCCCGCGGCATTGTGCAACTCGGCCGCGAAGGATTCCGGAATAGGACGCGACGTAATTTCTTTGTCGATACTACGACGCCGACACGCGGGCGGGCGGGCCTGCGTAGAGCACGTCATCCTGCGACGTCGACGTCGGGACGTCGGAGTACGACGTTCATAGTCGACGTTTAGAGCCGTCGATAGAGCCGACGATAGAGCCGACGATAGAGCCGACGACGGAGCCGACGCGGAAGCTTCATTTAAGGCGCGCCCCCTCCCGCCCCGGATTAAACTTCAATTTCGGACTACTGGACCGGAGCTCACGTTGTTCGCCCCGGGATATCGGGATAAAGTACATATGTACATACGTACACGGCTGCCGTACGCTTCTCTGGCACGAGTGCGCCTCGCGCATTGGCATACACGGGCGCGCATAGTGCGCGACCCGGGGCATATACGCCGGCTCGGCATAAACACTGCCGATCTCTTATCCGAAATCGTTCGAGGCTCCCAATTTCGTGCTTCGAGCCATCGAATTCTCCGATTGGAACGTTCTCTGCGACCGATGCCGGGGGTCTCCGCATTCTTCGCCGTAGAATTCTCCGGCGTTACGGGAGGCGGACGATCAACGTCTATCTTCTCCGTAGGAGGGATGCCGCAAATTTCCCGACATCGCTTTCGAATCAGCCTGTACACACAAGCGCTCGCACGGTGGCGCGAGCGCGCGCTCCGGCGCGTTGCTTTATAATATAGCTGGACGTTAGAGTTTACGGAGCGTGCCTCCGACCCGGAAAGAAACGCGCTCGCAAATTTACATAATACGCTGGAAATTACACCGTCGCGGCCCGTTCCGTCGGTGAGCGAGGTAACATCGATACGGGAGGGGGTAGGGGTGAAGAGGGGGGGCCATGGGGGGGCGTATCGATTCAGAAGAGGCGCGAAAGGTTACGAGGGCGTGGGTGGGATGTGGAATACTTGGACGTGCAGTCGGTAGGACTGCTCCGACCGAGTACAAGTGACGAGCGTGTCATACGTTTCGTGCACGATCGTGCAGAATGCATGTAACCGACGCGAGAGACGCCGTCTTCCGCTCAGTTCTCATGAGCACTTCACCCACCAGACAATAGTTTACCGTATCGACCTATTCCCCTCCCCTCTTGCTCTATCTTTCTCTCTCTCTCTCTCTCTTCCCTACTTCTGCCTCCTGCCTCCCCTTCTTGCCGGTTTCGTGCCGCGTTCCCATCCAACGCTCCTGCCTCATGCTACCCCGCTTCGCCAACCACGAACTTGCTTCTTCTGGCCTTCCCTTCGTGCCTTTTCACAGATCTAGGCCCCGCGTCTGTGTGCCGTGAACTCCAAGGTTTCCGATTCCACGGTAGGAATGGCTACGAGTCGTTCCCCGATTCCTAGAGTTTCATATTGCAGCCTTTCCTACGGCTGACTTGTGAATCGGAGGAAGTCTCCATTGCGGTCGATCTTGGACGTTGGTGTAATGTCAAATAATGTTGGCTGATAAGGGAGGGTGATATCTATATCGTGCTGTAACGTTACATAAATTCATTCATAATGTTTCAAAATTGTACTTGAATTCTGTCTCTTGCTCAATCTCGACCATCGTTCGGACCCTTCGTCCGGCGGTTCGCAGCTTTCGAAGGTCGAGATTTGTTCGAAAGTTTGTATGAATGAAACTTATCCTAATATCTCGGAACTGCGCCGCGCTTTCTTCGGCCACTGGGCTGTGGGCTAGTAGCCGGCCAAAAGTGAACATGGGGAGCGATTCGCGAATGGGAAAGGCGGGTCGAACTGATGAGAGAAAATGCGATGGGAGGAGAGAAAGAGGGAGGGAGAGACAGATAGCGAGAGAGAGAGAGAGAGAGAGCACGTGCGCCGAAGGGTCGTGGCAGACAGTTCAAGCAGGGTCAGTGGAACGTGCTTGTGTACGAA
The DNA here is from genome assembly GCA_914767735.1 of Anoplius nigerrimus. Lineage (NCBI taxonomy): Eukaryota > Metazoa > Arthropoda > Insecta > Hymenoptera > Pompilidae > Anoplius > Anoplius nigerrimus. The sequence goes on from OU612077.1 coordinate 5,025,062, forward strand.
CTGTCCGCAACTGTCATTCACCTCGCGGCGAACCACGTGTCCAGATATTTCGGATACGTCCGCCAGATATTTCATTTTCCAACCGCGAAGGAAGCCTCTGCTATCCCAGCGTCGAAGAAAAATTTACCTGAGAAGAGAGATTCGATGAGCTATACAGCGTTCGAGTCGAGTCTCGTTAAGCTTTGACATCTGCCTCGGCGGTGACTGCATATTCTGCAAGCTATGCGTTTGTTTATGCATTCGTGCCTATGCAGACACGTGTCCCGCGTAGAATAAGCAATCGCCGTGATGTACGATGCGTGTGACGTACGCTGCATGTGACATTCTACGCGCTGCACGTTACACGTAATGCAAAGTGTATGAAATATAAATTGCATGTAAAATGTATTACGAGGCGCACAATAATTCGGGGACGGCAACATACTTGTTTCAACTGGCCACATGACGTAATATGAAGCTTTTCGTTTATATATTCCGTGTATAATATCATACGATAGTTAATTTGGATCTGCATTGTTAATAAATCAACTGAGGACTAAAAATATTTCTCTTCATTATCTTGACCCTTACACCATTGTTACGAATACCTGCTTGAAAATTCGGCTGTTGCGCGGCTTGTGAGTAGTTCCGAATCTAGCCGCGTGAGGGTGCGCGCGCAGCTTCTTCTATGCGATCGTCATCTCTTTTTCCTTCTCTCGGACGCCATCATGGCTGGTGTGTGCACGATCCACGTCGCTCCTGATTTTCCTTCACCTCGAGCCGTTTCCAGTTTCTCCCGACGTCCGAATTTGTGTTACATCGCCACAGGAAGTCGAGAGGTACCAAATTCAGCAGTTTCCCGATCCCGTAACTTCCTTCCTGCTTCATATCGATCAAGTCATCGATCGGCATTTTCCGACGATCGCTTGGCGTCCCCGGCGGCCATTTTGTGCACCTCGTCACAGGCTAGCCGATCATGAAAATCTATGCGGTGAGATTTTTCCTTCTTTCTATTTTTCAATTTCAAAGGTATTCGTCGAGCTGCGTAGGAGTTGGGGACGACAGGACGCAGTTTGGTAGGATTCTCCAGATTACTGGGATTTTCATGACAACGTGGGTCAGTGAGAATTCAGACTATGGTAAAGACCACGTTTCTTTACAACGTTCTCTGTTCATTTGAATACGTGTTTGATATGTGCCTCGAATTTTATTACTTCTCTTATCGAATTTTTTACTGTGTCTGTGATGTGTACAATTTATGATATTTTATGTGAAACTGTGCAATAGTGTGTTTTCGTTAACAGTGTTTTATAATGTGTATGCATATGGTACTGTGGAAAAACGATCAGTGCCCACTGGTTAATACCGAATCATGATTTCTATTGTACTCTTGTGTTTTTCTTTGCCCTAGCATGTTCCCAACGTTTGAGAGAAATTCCTGTCCTCCAACGAACACGTTTTCCCATTCCTGATGCTGAATTCAGTTCTTGAAATGAAAATGCTGAATGCAGTTCCATCCGTAGAAGCCACCAATTTTTGTAGAAGGCTCATAGGTAAAACTTACATTATTTTCTTTTATTTGTGATTTCACATGAGACATTTATTTTCGTCGAATATTGCATAACTTTTTCGAATTGCGTAACGTCAAACATCGTGGTTTTTATTAAACACACATTCCTTTCAATGTAGTCTTCGGCGATGAAAAGTGCACGAAGAACCAGAGAAATAGCAAGTAACAAATAAAAAAGAAAATTCCATGACTCTTTTATTAAATCCAGCCGTATCACACCATCCGTAGTAAGTATAAAACATTTCTTATTTCCCCAAATCCATGGGGCTCTCCGCTCCCATAAATGTCAAGGTTATGGAATCTTGACACCGCGAATTCACTCATTTCACGAGAATCCCCTTACATCCAATCCCATTCCTAAATCATACAATCCGAAAGACACCTTCATATTTCACCGGGCATATGTCGCCCATGTAAACATAACCATACATTTCCTAACCGCAAACTACATGAATCCTGACAACCATGAATTGCAGGTAACCCTTTGACAACATTATAGCTTAAACCATCTAAGACGCAGTATCCTAGTTCTCATTACGCCCAGTAGTACACGCGAGCGAGCGATAGGAAGCCGAGAGTCGCGCACAATCCGGCTAACGACAGAGTATCGATAGCATCTATCAAACTCTCGGCCGAAACTGTCGAACTTGGTAGAGGCGCGGATGCATTGACCGTCACCGAAGGCGACTTTCCAGCGTCTGTGGAACATAAAAGGCAGCCATACTGACCCCGGATCGCGGGTTATCGAATCGTGTCTTCGCTCTCAGCACCGCCGACAGATAGACATCAGGATGCCGTGCGTACTGACAGACAGTGTGCGAGAGTCGGCCGCATGACAGTGAGTGCAAGTAACGTGGCTCGCAGCCGCTCGCGTCTGTTTACACGAACGCGCGCTTGTAAACCTTGTACGTACGCCGTATATGCGTATCGAATGTTGTGCGTAAACCGTATACGCTCATCGTACACTTATTTCTGTGTTTGTGCGTAAACCGTGTATGTATACAACCGTACGTGCTTCTGTGTGTACGCCGCGTAAGTACTTGCGCGTACAGGAGCGAGAGGAGAGAAAAAGTAACGGAAGAGAGAAGGAGAGGCTCCGATGAGATTTGAAGAGTAGGCGACGGCCTTGAATTATTCGTCCGGCGAACTTTCGCACTTTTGAGCCGCGCTCGCGCGAGAGATCAGAGCTGCACGCGAAATTTTCGGTACGTCGCTTTGCGCTCGTCCAACTTCCGAACGGGTTTCACGGTTTTTTCGACGCTTTAATCTCGGGAGAGTCGGCCCCGGCGCGCGCGCGACTCCGCCGAGATTCGTTGCATGCGACGACGGCCTTGAATCATTTACAGAGGCAAAGTCGAAACCGTCGACTAAACTTTTCGCGCTGCTGTTATTCTCGGAAATTAGCGAGGACGTCGTTTTAAGGAGCGTTAACTTTTCTTGTTCGGCGATTAACGGAGGTGGACGTTCATTGGACGATGTCTCGGGTAGGTTTCGGTTAGATTCGATGAATTAGGAATAGGAGTTAATAGGGGCTGACGATTGCGGGCGAGCGAGACTGCGCGCGCAATGTAAATAGTTGGCGTAATTGCGGGTTCGTTTGTTTAGGAGTCGAAGAGAAGTAGGAACGTCTTAGCCGTCGATACCAATGTCTATCTTCGTTCGCCGACACGTGCTACGCACACGACCGCGGGCTGCATTCGTATGCAACTGTGGCGATGCATAGAATCTGTCCTTGAGCGTTGCGAGTGAATAAGCCGCATTGTAGCTGGAGTCTTGCTACAATTTTTTCCCACTCCGACTGTCGACTGACTTCGATTCGACTCGCGGCGCAAACTTAAATCTTGTTTCTAGGACACTCCGTTCGTATGAATAGTGAATAGACGACCTAGCATTGAAACGGAATACGTCTGTTATCATTACAGGATTCTACAATTTTTCCATATATTCTTTCTTTCTGACTCTCTCTCTCTCTCTCTCTCTCTCTCTCTATATATATATATACACATATATTTGTTTACATATATTTAAACTGTCTGTAGATTTTGGAATGGTACAATTTTGGCTTGCATCCAGTTGCCTACCGAATTCAACAACATTCGTAGTCGAGGTGCATTACATCGGGCTTAGTATCGCCGTCCTTCCCGAATCTGACGGAGTTGTACGACTTCTCGCGCGAATAGTCCTCCGTGAGCTTTAACTGTAGCTGGTTCGTGTCCCGACTAAAAGTGTGCCGTCATCGGCACGGCAAACTGACTGAGCGGAGGCGAGCAATTTCGAGTTGCAAAACTCCTCTCGTGAAGGAAGATCGCGTCGCCTCGGCAACTTCCCGACCTCGTACTCTAATTCCCCCGAATTTCAGATATTCGCGAGTGCGTGAGGTAGGTCCGGCACCTTTCTCCGACGTGGCCTTTCTATTCGCGCGACTTGCCGGGTAACAAGAGAGCATGCCCGGCAAAATGGTAGGCCGGGCGGCCGACTGAGCGAGCATATGTACGCCGGCCGACTGTCGTCGGGGGTAGGGGGCGATAAGCGAAGGGTGGTTTCCGCGGCGGGTGCCTGCGAAGGGAAGAAAAAGTCTCGCGCCGACTCAGTGCAGTCCGGGCTGTGATCTCTGCAGAGGGCTTCACTTTTAGCCAACGCAGACACGGCATTAACACGCTGGCTGCCACGTATAATACCGGATTTTAGACGTAGGTCCTTATGGTTTTCATCACGTGTAGTTTTTAGTAATGTCAGGTTGGAAATTAGGTAATAAAGTAGACTGGTAGAGATCTTTTACAAAAATTTGAAAGATCCGTTGGTTTATTCTTTCGACATGCGAAATATTTGTGTTTTGCTAGGTGCATCTTGTATCTGAAAAATAAAATAAAATCGGTGTTATGGGGAGGAACATAAGTATGGATTAAGGTATTTAAGCGATTTGTGAGTTTATGAATTATTTAGGTTTCATTTTTATCTCTTAGGAATAGTTTGCACTAGTCTATACTGCTTTACGTTACAAGATTCCATTGATTTCCGTTTTATTCTCCATATAGCATCGTCAGGTGGCTGAGGCGATCTATGCGGTAAATCGAAAAATTTCCGACTGGCTTATCCCTTAAATAATATATCGGAAAACCAGCGAAAGGTACTTCGCCATTATTTGCACTTAGGAAAATCTGATAGAATTGTCAAAGTACGCCTGGTCTTATTTTCAATTTTATATTCCTCTGTCCAATACATTCCGACTCTCTCCGCACCTTGCACGAGAGCAAACCTTGCACTGTCAACAGTGCCAAAAATAAAACCATTTCCATTGACAATATTTACATTACAGTACGTTACAAAATACATAACAGAATCCACCTCAAAAAAGCAACCAAAGACAACTGAGAAATCACGAGTCACGCATAATCAGTTACAATCGCGCTGTCCGACAGGCTGACCGCGCGTGCGATCCTTCAGAAAACTAGTTCCGTGCCGCCCGAAGTTGGGAATAATTCCGCAATTATCCGCGTAAGTACTCGGAACCCGCGGTTCACCCCCAACGGCACACGCACCCCTCCCCGCCAATCGAGGCTCAAACTTCGACGCCGAGTCTGTTCGCAAAGTTGGCAACTCCTCTCCTTACATCGTCGCCTAATAGAAGGACAAGTCTCATCGGCGCTATAACCTCCTCGACCCATCGACCCCCTGCTAGGTTCCTGGGATAAACGGGTCCCCCCCGAAGGGAAGGGAAGGGAAGAGTTCCTACTGGCCGTAGCTGGCGACGCAACGGCGTCGGTTCGCGTTCGCTCGCTCGTTGTAGTAGGTGCAGGAGGAAGGAAGGCAGGCAGGCAGGCAGGCAGGCAGGCAAGCACAGGCAAGCGTAGGCAACCGTAGGCAAGCGGAGGCGAGGGGGCGGGCGGAAGAAGAGAAAGAGGAGGCGAAAGAGGAGCAGAGTGGGTAGGGCCGGGGGTGAACCCCTTATTGATTTTTAGGGTGACACTGTCAACCGGCGAGTGTTGAGTCCCCCGCGACGGGAGACTTTGAAGCGAGGAGCGAGAAAAAAATGTGGCGGCAGCGCGGTGAAGAAGGACGCCGGCCGCGATAACGCGCACACCCTCCCACCCCCTTCCCAGCCCCTCTCGCCACCCCCGGTCGCGCTCAGCATCGCGCACCCCTCCCCGCGGGGGAGCACCCTGCCGATCGTCGCGAAAATCGGGCAGCCCCCGGCTCCCTCCCCCACCCCCTCTCGGCGCCGCTCGCCGTCCCGTTTTAAGCTCCGGGCGAGGCCGACGCTTTTTTCGCCCGTGAAAAGTGGCGAGCGCGGCCGGTGACGGAAAAGAGTAACTGTGGCGAGGCGCAGTCCCGTTGCGGTCGGGGGTGCAGCACGGTTCTCTCTCTCTCTCTGGCAGGGCCGTACGCACCGGTGGCCTAACCCCGAGCCACGTGGGGGCCCTCGACTTCCGTCCCGTTCCGCCTAAGTGCCCGCCTTTTTTTTCTTCTTCTTCCACGCTCGTCTTCCTCGTCTTCGATTATCGCACTCTCTCTCTACCTCTCTCTGTCTCTCTCTTTCTCTCTCTCTCTCGCGCTCTCTCGTTCCCCGAGGCGCTCTCCCGTCTCATCCGCGAAACTTTCTCCGCCCGACTCTCAGTGCAGGCTCGCGCTCCTGCCGGAGGAGAGCTTCTTTTTTTGTCCGGCTAGCCGCGAAGGATCTGTCCACGTTGTGCGCGAGACGCGTAGTGTGCCGTGTGCCGCGAGGCGTGAGTGAGTAGCCGAGAGCGTGTGGGTTCGAGGGGAAGCGGAGGGAGAGGTGTGCAGGTCGTGCGTGGGTATTTTTTTCGTTCGGCCGGGTGCCATCGTACTAGGAGATTATGAGCGGTCGGGCGACGAGGTAGCAGTTGTCACTCGGCTCGCGAGAGGCAATGCACGCCGTCTCGCGGTTCAATCGTCAGTCCTTACCGCGGAGACGTCGCCGGAAGCGGGACGGTCGGACGCACGTCGTCGTCGAAGAACGTCTGGCTGGCCGTCCGCGCCGATGAATGAGAGTCAGCTTGGGCTTGGACGGTAGGAGCGTTCGACGGGATCGAAGAGGAGGGTGCGAGACTCGAGAACGTCCGATCTCCATTTTCCTCGATTCCTCTCCCACGAGCCACCCTTTGCCTACCACCACCTTTTCTCACCCCCTCCCCATTGTCGTCCTCCTCCAGTTCAACCCCCCCCCCCCCCCCACGAAATCTTTCGTGTGCGCGTTGTTTACGAATTTCGGCACAACGTGCTAACGTCGCAGGCTCTCTCCTTCTCTCTCTCTCTCTCTCACACTGGCGGGCCGTACACACAACAACGGGGTTGCTCGCATGCAACAGGCGACACCGTGCTGCCAAAGTTTCCTCCTGATTAATCGATCGAAAATTAACGGGGCGCCGAAATAATTCGGCGGACAGAGGCGGCCGGAAGGCGAGCGTCGGCTGCGTGCGGCCACTAATTGTCGCCGAGAGTTTCGTGGAAGGACACGCAGGGCCGCGGAGAACCGAACGGGAAGCGTGGCACGGGCAGCCGGCGAGGGAGGGGAGTGCGGGAGAAAACATCAGTCGGATCCTGGCCTTTGTCGCCGCGGGTCGCGAAAAGTTTTACCGGCACCTGGCAAATTTCATTTCGCCCGAACGACGACGTCGGCAGTTTCTGCCTCTTACGCTGCTGCCGTCGTCGCCTTCCCTGCCGCCGTTGGCTTCCTTCTCCCACCCGGGGGGCAATCGGCGAGGAACAGACCGCGACAGGTGATCGACCCCACGACGTCGACGACGACGACGACGACGAGGAGGGTTCTCCCGCGGAATAACATCGCGACGTCCTGCCGGAAAAAGCGACTCTGCGCGCCGAGTTAAAATCGATACGAAGGGATTACTTCGGCAGGAGTTTGACGAGTGTCGAGAGGAGCGAGAAGCGAGAGTAGGGCTGCCAGGAGGTTAGCCGTCCGAGGTGGCCCCGGGAGCAATGTTTTCCTCGCCGTAGTCCGGCGTCCGAAGGATAGAACGTGGCTCGCCCGAGCGGCGGGGCGGCGCGAGAGGGGGGGGGGGGCGAAAAGTGACACGGAGAAGCCTTTGTGAGTTCGACGGGGGTGCTTAGGCGGCCCGAGGGGGCGGAAAGTGGGAATCGCCGAGTGGAACTGGCGTGCTCGCGTCCGCTGCGCGGGGTGCGTCGTCGATTCTGATATCGTGTTTGGGCGGGGTGTTTGGCATTCGGTGCCGTGTCGTGGCTCATGCACCGGCTTCGTTAAAAATGGCAGCGCTCCTCGTGGTCCACGTGCGGAATAACAATTACTGTCGGCGGCCGAGGAAGAAATCCAGTTGACACTCGGGCGTGGGGAAAGGGGAAGAGAGAGAGGTAGCTGGTAGGAGGAACCTGGGAAGAGAGAATATCGAGACGTAGAGAGCGAAGACTGCGAAGGAGAGGGAAGGCTAGAAGAGGCAGAAGAGGTAGTAGAAGAGAAGGGAGGAGAGAAAGCTACCGCCGAACACGTGGTTCGGGAGGGACCAAGTTCACGTGTGCGTGTGCACATGGATTTGGGCGACGGTGTACGTGCGCGAACCGTGTGTCCTACCCCGCTAGAGACGCCCCTGGCGCACGTGCGTACGTGTATTATTTCCGCGAGCTGGCTACGGTGCACGTGTAAGTGGTGCGACCGGGGGGGCGCGAGTGAAAATCGCCGTGCGGGCCAGTGACTCTCCTTGACCGATAAACAGCCGAGGACTCTTCTAATTTCGACCGACCGCCGACGCCGCGAGTCGCAGCCGACGCCAAAGACGCCGCACTCGACGGCCGTTCCTCTCGCTCGCACGCCGGCACGCGATATACGTGCCTCGTTCGAATTTTCAAGCTGGCACCGTACTTCGCCGTTTCGACCACCAGCGAGCCACCCTAGTCAGTGCGGGAAAGCAACATTGGCCGACGAACGCCATTGCCAAGAAGTGTCCAGCGTCGAGCGACGAAGGCAGCACGCAGCCGGATTATTAATGTTTCGACGAGCCGCCTGACGCACTCCGAATTACAAAGTGCCTCTACGGTGAATCGAGAAGAATCGAGTCTGACGCGGGTTGCCCTCGCGGGTGTACGTCCCTGGGCCGTGAGAGTAGTAGGGTTGTCTGTTGACTCCGGTGGTGTTTATTCGCGCTTGCCTCTTCCCTCTCTCTCGCACCGGGTCACTTGTGTTTGGAGTTGTCGCGGATTCTTTTTGCAATGTGACTAGCGGGGATGAATGGGGATTAGCGTGATGTGGGACCTGTGCACGCGCCTAATGGTGGGTGCACTGCCGGACGTTGGCATGGGCCGTCGCGAGTTCTCCTGAAAAGGCGGCGAAAAGTGGTGCGAAAATGCCGGCAACGCGACTCGGCCGCGACCCGTTGTTGTCGCGAAGTTTTACGCCTTCGAGCCAGCCTATCCGCCGACAGACTGTGAATTCGAACTGGTGAGTCGTTCGGCGGTCGAGACTCGCCTCGATTCGGACTATTGTGAGGCCGTACGATTCGCGAGACGCGTTACGCTGATACTATAGGTTAGGTCGCCGGTACATAACCTCTTAGTGCCTGCTACTCAAACGGTGGCAGAGTGGATTTCAACGACAGGACAGGATTGCCTACAGTGCCGCGACGTTCCTTCGACATTGTGCATTCGAGGTGGACAGTGGTTGAGCAGACTTTGAGACCTGGTGCTGGTTCCTACTACGGTGGGTGATCGGTGCAATGGTATGAGCTGGGTGACTGCGGGACAATGAAGGCCAATGGAACAAATAATGGTAAATGTTCAACTTCCCACATGCCTTACCTTCGTTGTACGCAGAACAGTTCACCGTATTTCGTTCCTGGTATTTGTTTAAATGATGGGAAGCTTGTAGCTGTGTCATGGCTACTGTTCAATGTTTACATTTGAGCCAATACGATGCTCTACTTATTATGTTTGTTTGAATGTACTCAAGGTTATACGATACCTCCTGACAATAGATTCCAACCTCACAGGCATATAGATTTATCTTAATTTCATTGAAACGTTGCATTCGAATACTCAATAGTCGTATTATATCTCTTTGCAGTAAATCTACCTTTGAACCACACAAGAATTAAAAGATTGCGTGTACCGATTTCTTTCTATTTAAAAACTGCCACATTTTCTCCTTCGCTAGTCCCACATTTTCCACTTTTCCCATTGCGCTCCTCCACACTACATTCATAAACACTTACGTCGACCATACAATTCAACCCTTGCCCTTCCCCATACCAATCTCCACGCCTTCATCCCTTTGTGACGCAGCTACGCACCATCCCTCCCAGATTCCAGCATTCCATTGAAAATACCTCTTTTTTAATTACACCGGACCACTGCATAATCTCCATAGTAACTGAGAAGCCACGATATCCGGGCACATCTAACTGAGGACTCCTCCATCCGTTGCAGGCTGTAGCCGCCTGAATACACCATTGGCAGCCACCACCACCCTGGAGGATCCGGGCACGCCAGCCTCCTGGAAGGGCCCGCCGCCCGGCTCGGAGGCCTCTCCGTTCACGCCGAACTCCGTCGGGCAGGGCGGAGGCCCTGGCTCGGGGCCTTACAACAGCACTGGCGGCCCGCCGAGCAATGCCGGCTTCCAGGGGCCCAGCCCGTTCCCGGGCGGGGCCGGAAGTCCCGCGGGCGCTCCGCCTTATCAGGGCCCACCGCCTGGCAGTGCGACACCGCAGTACACCGCCTCCCCCGCGCCCAGCGGCTCGTCAACCCCCGGCCCGGGACCACCCCCGAACTCCTCCGGCTTCCCACCGCCGCCGAACAACTCGGGGCCACCTTACAATGGGCCCGGGCCCAGTCCGTTCGGCTCGCCGTCCGGCGGCCCGCCGCAGTTCGTCGGCAGGCCGGGCTCCTCGGGGCCGCCATTCGTGCCACCTGGGGGTGGCAACCCCCACTTCCCCTCCCCCGGACAACCCTTCGGAGGACCCCAATATGGGATGCCACCTGGCAGCCCATTCGGTCCTGGCGGACATCCGATGGCCGGACCGATGGGACCCGGACATCCGGCGATGATGGGCCCAGCGGGGACCGTCGATAGGATCGACCAAGGGTGAGTCCAAAATTCACTCTTCAATCCATTCGTATTGCGCTTTTATATCTTGCATGCGTAATCGTGCGTTGCGTACCACGCGACGGCGTACTCAAACGTATCGTTGTACATTTTCTGGAAGTGACTTAGGAAGGAAAGGCTAAAATCTGTTCGGGGGGGTGTTGATGAAAAATTATATAAAATTGGAGAAAATAAAAAAAGGGGGCGAAGCCTCATTCGTTATGCGCGCACGGCTCGGGGGATTTAATTGTTTGAGGGTAAAAATGACGTAGCCGCTCGGTGCGGTTCTTATCGCTATATCCGACAGGGTGGGAGTGGGGAGAGGGTGGGGGGGAAAAAATCGCGCGACTAAGCAGTGTACTTTCGCGGTAACACTCCTCCAAGCAAAGACCCGTCATAAAATGCAGCTTAACCGTACGTGCTCCCGCGGCAAGGTATTACGTAGTGTCCGCACCGCGGAAAGGATTAAGAGGGTGGGGGTGCAGAGTGGGGGGTAGGGGGTGGACCCTGACCCCCCATACTCTTTCCTGAAAAGCGGCGTGAAAGAAAATTAGAATAAGAGAGATAGGCAGCGTTACGCGGGCCGAGCTGTGTTTTTCTCCCCTTTCTTCCGACTCGCCGTTAATGAAACGTAGATATTTGTCGCGCTGTAGGGGTGGTACGCTCGTCGGAAACAAAGATTTCATTGGAAAAAAGGCCGTTCGCCCGCGGGGGCTAACGCGATTATCTCTGTGCGTGAGATGTGTTCCTGGTGAAATTTAATTAGAGCGCGGACACCCCCCCTCCACCCCACGTCCGCCTACCCCTCTCGCGAGAGCTCCCTTTGATCTCACGCTCATAGTTTTCCACGCCGATTTTCTTCTGACGTCTTTTCCTGCGCCCTTAAATCGCGCGCTCTGGCGCCAAATTTGCGAGCGAGCCAATATCAGGGGGTGGGGGGCTGTATACATAATGTGTAAGCCGGAGCTCGGTGTACATTGCCGGTGATTAATAATTAACGTAGGTACCTTGAGAAGGAGAGCGAAGATTGGCTTGATGATTTTGGGGAAAAAATTGAACGGCAGCTTTTTCAGCTTGAAACGTTCCGTTTGATGTCTCGACTTTCGAACGGTTGGCAGTCGACGGTTGAAAAAACCAGCTCCCTCCGGTGCGTACGGGCTCGCGCCTTCGTATATTTGCTCACACGCGCGTGCAGAGTGCGTGTGTGCACGCGTGCATAATAAGTGGCCCGGACCAGTTTTTTCGGATACTAGATTTCCGTAAGCGTTGTCTAGACTCGTTCGATCCTCCGGATCGAATTCTCGCGGAAAGGATGGAGTGCGTTCCAGTAAAGAACAGCTAAGTGTCCTGCGGGACAGTCCCAGTTCTCGCCGGAAGGGGTGGGGGAAAAATTTGTCACGTTCCTTTCAGCTTCCGTCGGCCGGATCTTGCTCGGGCAACATTTGTCTCGTACTTTATTAAGCACGAGAATCCGCGGGGGGTTCATTAAAAAATCATTAGGCAGCGTGGGCGACACGCACCTCATCGACTCTCGCCGTACAGAAGTACGTTCGGACGCTGGGTCAATTTTGGCCCGTACTCGGACGTAATTATACGTCCTGTGCCCGCGGTGCGTCGTCGATAGCGGTCCCGGCCGAGTTCGGCTGATGAATTATGCCCGCTTACGAGTTGTTAATGTCAATGAGCTTTATTAAGGAAGATTGAGGGAAGGGTTTAAAAATGCAAATTTTGCTCGTTGAGCCTCTCTTGAACACGGGCAACCGCTGACAAAACTTTGGCCTCCGCTCTCGATCAAACTTCGCCGAGCGAAATTCTACAAACGATCGATCCGCCATTGACAGATCATTCTGCATCGTTCTCGAATGGGCGAAAAAAAGCGATTATTCTTCGACGCAGAAGGGGAAGAAGTGAGGCGGGACGATAATTTTTATTACTGTCAAATTTTAATTAATCCACCCGGCAACCCTATCATTTCGACGACGTTGAATAATCGTCCGGCTGTCAGAACTCAGTTAACACTTCCTCTCCTCGTCCCTCGTGGGACACCTTCGCTCCCGAAGAAATTGCGGCGAGATAAATTGAGCGGGGAGGAGGAGAAGGCCGGCTTTTTTTTACCCCTCCTGTTCCTGTTTTGAATCTTCTTCCAAACGCACATTGTTTCGCCATTCGACTTAACGGCAAAATGAATGAAATTCGGGGAAAATTTGCGTTGGGTCAAGTGCGAAAAATGCAGTTCGCCTCTCGTTACCGCAGTTAACGAGTGCCAGTCGAACTTTGGCAATTGAACGAGTTTTGCTCCCTTTTGCCTGCAAAATTCGCTATTACGCAGAGTCTTTTGCCGTATCGAAATCCTTGGCCGGATTGTACCGTAGGGTGGCGTGGCGAACTTTTACCGCGGACTGTACGCGACCCACCTCCCTCCTCTTCTCCCTAAACCCTCCTAGCCACCCCGTGTTACGGGGTGGGCGGGGGAGGGTAAGAACGACGGTTCTCATGTTTCCTGTATTTTAATTTTTCACGATATCTCTCTACCGTCGCTTTGCCCCAGCTGTCTGCGAATTATTTGTCATCTTCCTTTTCCGCGCAACCCCCCCTCTTCCCCTCTTTTCCCCCCACCCCCATCAGACCCCCTCGTCTTCCCTCAAGTTCGGTTTCTAACGCCTCGCTGCTCCCATTCTTTCGCGATTCCTCGGAACGAGACGGCTTCCAGAGGAGAACTTGATATTCGATCAGCGAGACATTACTGACGGATCGATAGTTAGCACGTGCTGAGATATCCGGAGGGAAGGACGGGGGGCTGCCCAGAACGGCGGATTACTTGAATAATGTCGCTCGACGACAATCGTCGATCCCACCGAACGTCCCAACCTACCCCGTTAGACCGATAAAAATATCCATCGATCTCGGCCGCTTCTCTTCGATCCGCTAAATCTTCGATATCCGACGGAAAAAAATTCTTTCTAAATTCCACCAATTTTTCTTCTTGTTTCTAAACTTTGTAAAATGCCAAGTCTTTGGAAAAAATGTAAAGAATCAACCCTCAACCCTTGTCGAAGTTCGCCGGTGCGAAACAATTTGTCGGACGGCACAGTTGAGAACCGCCCGAGTTGCCTTCCCATCTATACTCTTCCTTCGAAGGAAGGAAGGAGCGAGGGGGTAGCTCGGGGGGTAGCTCGGGGGTTAGCTCGGGGGTGGCGAAGGGGGTGGCGAGGTGGCGGTGGCGGCGGGCGATGGTGGTGATGGTGGTCGTTCGTCGCTCGGGGGCCGACTTCGACTCGCGTCTGCCACCTCCGTTTACACTTTCGCGTGTAGAGGGATCTCGATACGTCGGGATCTCTGCTGTGCCGCGTCGCCCCGGTGTTGCGTTTCGTTACCGTTTGTCTCAGGTCGTGGTCGAGTCCGCGGTTCCACGCCGCCTCTCCTACCCCGACGGGGCACGGCCAGAGGGGAATGCTCCGGAACGGGAGCCACGTACAATGTCCACTCCCGATGGGCTCCTTTCCTTATGTTAGCCGTTTGTTTCTCGAAAGTTTCGTCACTCAACTTTTTCCGTACAATTACGGTACAGCCGTAATTGTATGTTGAATTAAAAATAATTTACGTGACTTTGTCACACGATATATGAATTAATAGTCATTTTAGTTGCTGATCAGAAAATAATATATTTGCTTGCATTTAAACATTCTGTATTTATCATTAATTTGTGCTAAGCGACATATTCGTACAAAGAAAATTATTTATGCTACTTTTAAAGTGGTGAACAGTAATTTTATTTCTTCAGCTAAAAAGTTATGAACGTAAAAGGTGCACTAATTAATGAATTTTTATTTAAATTTGTTGTACTGGTTTTGAGATCTACCGAGCCTTCAATGTATTAGTCTGTTAATTTCGAAATGTTTTCGGATGAGATGTCGACGGAGTGTGTTCGAAACGCAGGAATAGATTCGTCGGGGTAGAGAGTGACAGCATCCAGTTCTGACAGTGCGAAGGGCCTCGACCAATTCTCAGACCGCAAAAGAGGGTTCGTTTATTACCTCATTGGAGGAGGGTGGCCGGGGAGGCACCGAGGCGTGCTAGAACGTGGAAGTTCCCTGAACGATCGGGACCACCGTTGTTGTTCCGTGATTTTTCCTCGAACTTTGATTGGAATTTCGTTGCCGCGTCAGATCTGACGCCAAATTAGTTATTTCGCGGTAGCGGCTCCGGTTTTGTATTTGTTTCACGCTCCGACAGATCTCCGCGAATCGTACGGCAGTTTTACTCGCGCGCGAAATAGCTAATGGCATTCGCTCGAATTGCGGGGGGCTGGGGGGAGGTGGAGGAGGATTGAAAGCGCGAACGCGCCAGTTTTCCAGCGAACCGACCGTGGAAAGATTCGCGACGGCGAAGAAGTCGGGGAAAAAATAATAAACGCCGCACTTTTGCCCCTGCGACGCAACACTTTACGTCTCGGCATGTTCACGGCCGACCGACTGAGAGACAGAGAGAGAGTGGGAGTATGTGCGTGTGCAGGATAGAGAGAGAGAGAGACTTAGGTGCGCGCAAGTTACATTACACTTGGAAATAACGCGAGGGCAACCATGTATCAGGCACTGTCTCAGAGAGTCAGACCTGAATTTATGGTTGATAATTTTCTCTCGGCGCGACTTGTTCCCTCTTCGAATATTTCAGCCGTCTTTCGTTCTGCGACCGATTTCTTTCCCTCTCCCACTACCGTTTTTCGAGAATTCAACTCGCACCTTCCCCGAAGCCATTCAATTTCGCGTCTATCGCCGATTCGCTTCCTCAGATTAATTTTCGATTTAATAATTAACGCCCTGCCGGTAAATTGACCGTTGAACAGTGTCCGTTGGACACGAAGGATGCAAAAATTTCGCCGGTTCCCGAAAGGAAAGTCGCCATTTTCGACCGCGTTCATCGAACCCCCACCCACCGACGCTTTTAATTATCGCGCAATTATGCGCCATTGTTTTCGCGCCGGCGTCAATTTTTCTCGCGCTCGCCCGGCAAACTCGCAGCCGAGCGCGCTACGAATTATTCGCGGGTGCGCAACGTCGTCCGCCCCTGTTTAATTCACCTGTTTTGCCAACGTTACTTTTCGACAACCACCCCCCACCCACCCCCGTTCGAATTTTGGCCCTCTCCCCCCGCCATCGTTGGCCGCGAGTGTATTGACCCGACGCAGCGACAGGCCGCGGCACCTCAACTATTTCGCATTTCATCAGCCGGCCGAACGGTGAATTAGTCAAAAAAATGGTCCATCGGTGCGCACTTCTCGCGTTTGCATTATTAACCGTGGCGGCGGTGCGCCGAGGAAAGAGATAGTATTGATTTTTACCGATATTTAGCCGTGGAATTATCCCCTCTCCCTCCTCTTTCTCCCTCTGTCTTTTTCCGTCTCTCCCTCTCTGGCTGTCGGTCCATCTCTCTCCCTCTCTCCTTTTCTCCCCCTCTCTCTCTCTCTCTCTCTCTCGTTTTCTGCCTGGCTCTCTCTTACTTCACCCCTCTTGCTCCCTTCACGGCTGCCTCCTTCCTTTCCTTCCGTCCTCCACTAACCCCCTTCAACCCCCATCGTCCCCCTCGAGCCTCCTTCCGCCAGCCAGGCACCCTCCGCGAATCCTGGAGAGAGAGAGAGAGAGAGAGAGAGAAAGAGAGACTAGGTGCCGGGGAAAATCTGAATAGCTATGACCCGGAAGGACGTTACTATGCTAAGTGCGCGTTGAGTAACGTCGAAAAAACACTCGCTTTTTAGCCCCAGTCTCCACCCCCTCCCTCCGATCAAAGGAGACTGCAGCCTCGCGAACGGATTCGATCTCTAATTCTCTCGATTCGACCGTGGCATGACAATGAGATACGTCGAAGGGGTGGCGGATGGTGTCGGTCCGTTCGGCAGGCCGGGGGTACTGTTTTTCACCCCCCGCGAGAACGTTCGTTCTCAACAGCGCGAATCCGGACATCGCACGCGCGGCAATTGTCGGCCTTACATTTATCGCGGGCATATTTTTTTCGCCGGCCACAGTTGCAAAACTCGTACTTAGGTACTTGGCGGCGTTTCAACCCCCCGCCGCCGCCGCCAGCGTCGCTGAATTAGCAATAATTTATGGTCTCTCGCTGCATTCTGCTGCATTAACGCTAACCGGGATGCGAACCTTCGACCCTTCTTTCCCTCTCGCTCCCACTTTTGCTCTTTCTCCGTCCGCTTAGTCTCTTCCCTCCCCTCTTCTCTCTCTCTCTCTCTCTCTCGCACTCTATTTCTCTCTTTCTCTCTCTATCCCTCTTTCAGCTTGTCTCGTTTTCGCCCTCGCGCCTCCCCACTGTTCTCCTTTCTCCCACGACTTACCCTCTTCCACTTTCCACCCCCTTTTTTTGCCCGCCGCTCGTGGCGACCTCCGACGGCCCCTAGGAGGACTTCCCTCGTCGGATGCGCGATCCACAGATACGGCAGGATCGTCCCTAATAATCGTTGCGATCCCGCGGACAGCTCCGTGGGTAGAAAAAATTCGGCCTTCGCTCTTCGGCTTCCTTTGAAGGCGCGCGTGCCGGGGGTTAGCGTTTGTCGGGAGGTCGGAGTCTGATTTTAGCCGTCGAGCTGCGCAAGAGAAGACGCGACGCAGAATGACGGCAAATTGAGCTTGAAAGTCGGAAGGTGGATAGAAGCGGAGCGTCGGGATGAGAACGAATGCTGGAAACGCACTAATAGCGATGGCAGGAAGAGAAATGGGGACAAAGAGAATGATTGAGGAAGGGAACGGTGAGCGAGCGGGCGAGAGGAAACAATGAGGGGTGGGCGAAAGGGGGGGGGGGCTAAGGAGAGAGAACTCCCCTTACTAAAATTCAAAAGTTCCACCCCTGAAGTTTACGATGCCGTCTAGCCGGCGCGTCGCCTGAGATTTTCCCGTCTCCGCCGGCGTTTCGACTCTCCGTCTTCCTCCCGTCCCGATCCCAACGTCTACGGCCTTCCTCTCCCATCCCCCCTGCCAACCCCGTGCCCTCCCCCACGGCCATAGTGCCAATTTTACTGGAAAGTACAAATGTTTCTCCGGCGAGCGCCGTCATAAATAGGTCCTTCGCAAAAAGTTATTTTCAGTCGCAGTCGCGGTATAAAAATCATATGTAGGTGATCGGATTTATGGAGGCCATAATGTGTCTGTCGTTTTTCGAAGATGTGATGATAGGGAATTTGCTGTTGACGTCGGTGCGATCCGGTTGCGTTCAGTCGAATTATCGAGATAGCTGAATAAGATGATGAAAAGTGCAAAATCCCATAAAAGCCGTTGGGATCATTCCACTGTCTTCGATGAGCTGTAGTTCAGACCAAGGTACCCTTTCTTGATCGCCCAACGTCGCATTATTAAGATAAGCCAGCCAAACATATATGAAATTCCGGCTAAAATACTCATTTGCCCTCCGAAAATACCAAAAATAATCCATAATAAAGATATATTATAACATAAAGCGACGTAAAATAGTATAACATAGCGCGAAACAACGTCAAAGTATAGAAATACTCTCGTCAATCCGCGTACAACAACATCGATATCAAAACGAACCGTTTTCTGGGCATTTAAAAAATATTGCGTTTTAGTAGACTCAATTTATGCCAAAGTACTCTATCGCCCGCTCAATGGCGTATTTTAGTGTCAGATGCGTCGACAATATTTTCCTAAAGATTTTAACCCCTAATACGAGCGTACATGCCCTTCGGGGAAATTCTAACTTGGAAGTTGTCGACTTGCTCCGAGGATCCTGAGCGCAGTGTCCTATGCGGCCCCACGAGCGGGGACAATCCGTGCACGGCCAGATGTGCGATTGTGCGACGAGGAATCGTGAGTGAGTCATTCGTCGATGGGCCATGAGGGAGAAACGGCGGCAATGGCGTGCGTACGGGCAACGTCCAAGTTGTCGTACTCGCTATCGCGAGGAAGGCGTAAAAACGGTCACTCTCGTCCTGTCGCTGATAGGTTAGACGTCGCGGGAATGAAAAAAGGCCGGCCGGCCGCGAACGTTAAGCTCCTCGTGCCAAGAATCCTCAACTTTCCCCATTATGCGCATACAAAGTCGCCCAGCTCGAACTTTCGCATCTCGGAGTAATTTGTTTCTTTACACCGTTAGAAGAGGATCGATCGATGAGCGTTCAGCTGCGATTTCGAGCCGACGGACGAAAGAATCGTAGTCTGAACCAGTTTCGGAAACGTTCGTCCGAGTTCTCGATGCCTCGAACTTGAGACTCTCGAGTTCCGCGTTTCGGATCGAAAGTCGGGATAGGAAAATATTCTTCAAACGAACGACCCGTCGTCCGAGGTGGTAGACGGCGTCGAGCGCCGATGCGTTAATAAAGCTAGTCGATCCGCAAAACTTCGGTGGCAAGGTCGCGTCTCGCCTCATTATGATAATGAGCCCCCGTAATAAAAGTTAATGGCGACAATTCGTATGCGGGACTTTTTTTTTTTTACTCCCTTCCGTCGGAAACGGCGTCCGTACGCAGTCCCGGCGTAGGAATATGAAGTGACCGAGGGTAAGAAGCTCGATCGTCCGTCCTTTTCGCTCCCGAACAGTCGTTCTTACGTGTATTAGCGTTGTTTGATGAAATTTTATGCCACTCTGCGCCGTTTCGCGCACGTTTATTCTTTTCTCGGCCGACAAACGTTCTCTCTCTCTCTCTCTCTCTCTCTCTCTCTCTCTCTCTCCCTCTCTCTCTCTCTCACTCTCCCTCTGGCTGAATTAGAAATTTCCCGCGGTATCCGCTAATTGGTAACGCGCAATGGGTTTCGCGTTTCGCCACTGGAACGCCTGGAACGCGACCACTTGAACCTCTCATATCCTTTCTCTGTTCCGCCGCAGGCTCGTCCTTGCCTTTTAGGTTGAAACGCGTCGACGACAGGCGAAAAATCCCGGAAATCCCTACGGCTCCCTCAACTTCGTTCGTCATTTCGAAAAATTGACATCCGAACGCTAATTTGGACCGTTTGGGATTTCGTCCTTCGCATAATCGGTTTGCGAACTCAAAGCGAGCGAAACCGATTTTTGAGCCGGCTCGCGATCACGTTCCGCAAAGAATGTCGGTGTGGGGCGGTCGGCCGTCTAGGGGTCGGGGGGTTGGCGCTAATTGCGCAGCGGAGGGGTGGACCAGAGGGCACGATCCTCGAGAGGCACAGATGGGGTGAACGACGCCGGTAAACTCGTCGACTTTGTGCCGACCTTGCCGCCCCGAAGCAACTCTCCGGATCAAGTTTCAACATTATGATAATTTCTCGTCCGACGCCGGGGCATTTTCTTAAGAGCGCCGTTACGGATGATTTGTGGCCTTGCGCGTCGCCCGTACCTTGATGTACGACCGGGGTTCCAGACACCGAAAGGTGGAATTTTTGAGAACCTTAATCGTCCACCGAATCGCCCCCATCGGCATTTTTCCTCTTGCCCACTCTGTCTAGGACCAAACTTACGGTACTTCCAATTCAGATCGCGGAGTAACTAATTTTTGACGTTCGTCCCGCGAACTTCCGTAATCGACGCAATTTTTTTAATTGTCGCGTCCGAGAAGCTCAGGTTCGAAATTCCGTTTGAATAATGCCGAGGTCCGAATCGCGTTCTAACATCCTACAACGGTTATCGGCGAACAAAACGTTACGGCACCGAACAGTTATGGCCGCGCACGATTGTTCCCGAAGTTCGTTGCGCAATTCCTTCTTCCTGTCCGTCGTCGCGCGATCGTCGCCTCGACTCCTTCCGCCTCCTCCGTGATCAGCCTTCGACCCACCCATCCGTCGATTCTTCCCACCCCCCCTGCCCTCCGAATCGAGCCGACACCCCCGCAGGAAATAGAAATCAATCTAACAGCTACCGCTGCTTCCAAAGGCCAATCAGCTCCCAATAAAACTCTTCCTCCCCCGCCCCCACCTCCCACCCGCAGAAAATAATAGCGGGTCCACTTTCTGGAAAACTCATTATTCCGCCGCGGTCGGACTCTTTTCTTCCCTCCGTCTTCTCACCCCCACCCCACTTCTTCGGTCTCACCCCTTTCCGGGTTCCCCGGCGAACAAAGTCGTACCCTGTTTTCTTTTCCTCGCGCCTCCCGATCCTCCGTCTCATCGAAACCGGCTTCCTCCTCCCCCCACCACCGCTCCCCGCCTCTTTCTCGGGACGAATGCGACGTGAGCCATTAGCGCAGGTCACGGCGTTATTAAAGACAATGAAGCAAACTTTATACGAGCGGGGGTACGGGGCCAATTACTTGGCAATTAGTCGAGCGAGCAACAAGTGAGCATCGCCACGGACCTCCACCCCTCTCCCTCCCCTCTCTCCTTTCTCTTCCTTCGTCTTCTCTTCCCACCTTCTCCTTCTCAATCTTCTCAGCCTCTCCCGCCCTCTCTCACTCTCTCTCTCTCTCTCTCTCTCTCTCTTTCTCTCTGTCTGTCTGTCTCTATCCCTCTCCCTTTCTCTTCTTCCCCGAGAATTCTCCTGCAGACGTCTTACCTCACGTCGCGACGCGAAACACGGGACGGGCTTCACTCGATTGTTCGGTGCGGGAGAAAGAGAAAGGATTCGCGGCGGAGAAAGGGGGCAGGCTGGTGGGGAGGATGAGGGCGCTGATTGTTTAAACGAGACATCGCTTCCTGTCGATTCTTTCCAATGGGGTCCCACGCCGAAACGGCGTGGGTCGTATGTAACGCGACAGGACGCTGAATCACACTTTTAGACATTTTTTTTTTTTTTTTTTTTTTTTTGCTGTAGGATCGGAGTTGCGAGGTAGAAGTAGAGATAGAGGTAGACGTAAAGGTAGAAGGTGGCGGCGGATGACGCGTAAGGTGTGGGATTTGGCATGGGAGGTAGAAATTCGCGACATTAGGGTCGGGATTTATTAAGGAGGCGAGACGTGCGAAATTTTATAACGACGCAAGGGACAGCGCCGATCGACAATAATTATTTCGAGGATGTCGCGCGTGGGTCACGTCTAATTTTAATTACAATTTTTGCTCCGTCGCACCCTACTACTTCCCTTTGCCACGGTAGGCGCTCGTCCAGGTGGTGGCCAGGCGTCGAGAACTAGGTAGGAACAAATTCACCCTTCCAGCCTCGCTCCTCTCCCTCTCCCTCCACCCTCCGTGTCTGTTTTCCCCTTCTTAACCTCTTATTGCACCCTCGCTCCCTCCCCGTTCCTCAACTTTTTCTTTCATTGCACTCTCTCCCTTTCATGCCGCTCTTCCCTCATCGCGCTCTTATTTTCTTCCCTCCTTTCGCGTCTCGGAACTTTTCTCTCTTGGCACTCCCTCCCTCCACCTGCCCCTCGCTAACCCCTCTTTCCTTCTCTCCTTTTTTGTTTAACTCTTCCTCATTGCGTCTTTGCTCGTTCTCCTTCTTTTTTTTTCGCTATCATTCCCGCTCTCTCCGCCAACCTTTCTCCCTTTCTCTCATTGTGCCTCTCACATTCGCTTTCTTTCTCACCCGTCTCGTCCCCCCCCCCTCCCCCACCTCTCTTACTGCACTTCTATATATTTACACATTCACGATTTCTGACCCATACCGCGACAGTCGCGTTATGTACACCCTTGAGCATTCAGGTACGTAGATGTAAAGGGTGTAGGTAGGCAAAGGGGTGCGCTTGCGAAAGGAGTACACTCCGCCTCAAGATTCGCCATTTTCCGTCCGCATTTTTTCACCCTGCGCGCATCTAACCGAGTTGCCGTTGCCGGGCCGACAGGCTCATTCGAATGATTCATCGTCAGACGACTGGCGTAACGCGGCCGCTCCCGCCATTTTGCCTTATTCCGCTCGCTTTATTCATTATCGAGGGCCGGAATCGAACGCGGGCCGCATATTTATTAACGACGCGCAATGGCGCGCCGCGCAAGATATATCTGCCCGATAGGAAATTACGTATTTCTACTCGTACATTATTATCTCGCATCGGAATTCCTGAATTCGTAAACGATATAGGACGCGCGCCGCATTTTGCCGTCGGAGTACGTCGCTCGGTTAATGTCCTGTTTTTGGTCGACGGTCCTTTCCCGCTTATCGATCACCGGTTCGAATCGCGGAATTAACAATTACGCCACGGGCTCCGTAGATTTTCACCGACGCGCCGAATCCTTCTTACGAAAATTGCTACGGGGCCGATTAATTAAATTTGCAAACTAACTTCCGTTCCGTATCGATCCTACGAGCGATCGTTTGGCTTATCAGTGCGTCCCGATCGAGTGTCCCCCTCGTGACGTCGAACGAGCGTTAACCTAATCAGCCCCATGCATCGTTTCTCCCTTTCTCTTTTGTCGGCCGTCTCATTTCTCTGAAGTCAGCCGGACTGGCAAAGAGAGTCTGTCTACGTCTGACTGTTACGCAAAGTCGAAAACGGACGATTAATGATCGGCCGACATTCCGCGGAGTCCCGATGTTGCATCGCGCGCCATTGCGTCAGACCTGCAATTGCATCGGGGCCCCGAGATCATTGCTCGGAGCCGGTAAATTAATTATGACAGCCTTTCGACATCGGGTCGAATTCCGTGCCGGGCAGGAAAGGGCAAGAGCTCGGAGCGCAAAGTGCGCGCGCGCGAGCGCGCGTCACAAACGCTCGTCTCCTTCATTTCGAGTACCCTTTCGCATTTTGCCACCTACGCTCACCCCCTAACGCCGACCTGAAAGAATTCTCCCCCGAGAAATGTGCCGGGCCGACGACTTGTAAAACGCTACGTCTTTCGAGACGCATGAATATTAATGCCCAATTCGCCCCCTCCAAGGACGAAGGGCTCGAAGGTTTGGAGTGAAGAGAGGGAGGTTTGCTTCGGACGATTCGCGAACGATCCAGATATTTAATTTTTTTGGGAGTTGCATGATTTCGGAACTGTCGACAAATCTGTTCGCGCTCGCGCCATGAAGTTGACCGAAATTTCGTTATTTCCGTAAAGTACACCTATGCGGGGCCGTAAAGCGAAATTGTGAACAGGGAAAATGGGCGCGTAAAAAGCGGTTGTTACGGTTTCATCGCGGACCCCCCCTGGCAAATGGGTCCACTCGATAGGAACAGTAGAATTGACCATTCGCGTCCCCCCCTCCCTCGACCAATTATCCTGTTGCATTCTAACGTCTGGTAATTATCCCCCGTTTCGCACGGGAGCCCATTCACGGCCTCGGTGTCCAAGAAACTACCTTCAAATGGCCTACGAGGAAAAAAGTTCACCCCTCTCATGTTCCCTTCTTAAAAAATAACGGCACAGCTTCGAAAAGTGCGAAAAATTCCCCGCAATTATCTCATCCCCATTCCCGGCCATGCAACCGAAATTACTCCGTTACACCCGTCAGCGTGCGTTGGCCAAAAAAGTCACTCCTGTTCGCCTGCAAATAAAATTTGTATCATTTCGAGCGTTTAATCGGGACCGTACGGGAAAATCGTTGCAGAAAAATCATTGTACCAGAGAATCGTCAGTCCGCTGACAGCCTTCGCTGCGTGGAAATGTTAAGCGGCCACTTTTGCGTCGTCCTGTACCGTAGCTACCCCCTCGGGGGTGGCGGCAGGAGGATGGTGGAGAGGGGGGGGGGGGGGGGGTTAGTGGTGGTGGTGGCGGCGAGCGCGGAGGATGGGGTTGCGGCGGGCGTTTTTCAAATAATTACATCGGGCTGCGGTGGTGGTGGGTTGCCATGGCAACCGCAGTGCCTTCAGCATCCTGCGAAGCGTAGGCAACCGGGCAACCGAGCGGCGCAACCTGCTTTTCCTTCGTCGGACTTGTCTTCCCGAATCGGTGCCGACTCTCCCGGAAGGTCCACTCGCTCGCCGAAACCCGGCAAAGAACGACCAACCTCGCGTCAACTTAAAACCTCGCCC
This sequence comes from Anoplius nigerrimus, assembly GCA_914767735.1. Lineage (NCBI taxonomy): Eukaryota > Metazoa > Arthropoda > Insecta > Hymenoptera > Pompilidae > Anoplius > Anoplius nigerrimus. Next base: position 5,049,488 of record OU612077.1, read on the forward strand.
TTCCGACCCAAAATATTTCGACTCGTCAGAAACTGTCATCGGGCATCGTCGAAGGTTGCCGGCTTACGATTCTACATAGTCTCGCCTCGGCTAGAAACTCTTATCGTGGCCGCTTATCGTGCGCTGGGCAAAACTCGTACATCGAACGGCCGGACGATCAGAACTTTCCATTCGGAAACTTTACCATAACCCGACCTTGACTTCGCCGTCGCGCGGAAGATCGTACGGGGGCTGGAATTTCTGAGCTGGTACGCGTGTGCGTCGCGCAGACACTGCCGGCCACTGTCCGTACTCGGCTCTCGTAGACTGAGAGAAGAGAGAGAAGGAGCGAGAAGGGAAGACGGAAAGAGAGAGACATACAGAGTCCACCTACGGACGGATGCGTCACGGCTTCGGCGATAAGTTTTATCGGGCAGATAGACGAAATTGGGTCGACCGTGATTACGGTCTCTTGCATCGTCTGATCTAGTATTTTGAAGCTGCGCAAAGGTTCCGCCTGGCTCACGGCACCTTTTGCCACGTTCGAACGACTCTTACGTTCTACCGGGCATCGGCTCGGAAGTATGCAATCTGCCGTTACTCGAAATTTGCCACAATCTTTCGACAGCGAGGCCAGGAGCGCTTCGCTCGCTCGCTCATTACAGTTATTCCAGCGTTATCGGGCCCGCTATCCTCGCTGGGGACAAACTGCCGGGGACTTCCGTGGCTGCCGGTACCCGTGTTACCTGTCGATTCCCTGTATCGGTTTTGTTCGTCAGCGGCGCGGGGATGACGGTTCTTAAGAGAACCGGAAACCGCAGTCGACGACTGCCAGTCGGTTTTACGGGCGCGATACACGTCGTCGGAGTTACGAATGGCGAACCACTCACGACGTCACCTTCTCCTTCCCTCGACAGCTCACTCGACCTACTGCCAACCTACACAGCTAACCTAACCTACCGGAGGTCAAGCAGGACTTCGACGTGTCAGAGAGAGAAAGAGAGAGAGAGTGAGAGAGGGGGGGGGGGGGGGTAGAGAGAGGTGGAGAGAGAGGCCTCGAACGGGAGGCTAAGACCGACTTGAAGTACGAGCGAGACGGAAGGAGGTTAAGGCGAGAGTGAGAGACTAGATTCGTGAAGGAGTGAGACGGACGTAGAGCAGGTTGTAAAAGTGGAAGCGACTGGGAATAAGGGTGAGGTTGAAGTAACGGTAATAGATAACAATTTGAAGGGGCATATTTTGAATGAGGGGGGAGAGGGTCGTTAGCTCGGTGGAGGAGGGAGGGTGGGGGGCGTTAGAACAGGAGTAAGGCGGATGGACTTAGAGTAAGAGTATAAGAAAGGGAGTAAGAGCGAGGGGAGTTAGAAGGAGAGGCGGCGGATCACTGGAGTGGGGTCAGTTCGTGACCCGACCACCTGTGGAAGCAGCCGGTAGCTACTTCTTGTTTGCCGTTTGCGCATACCTACCTACCACTTATACGTACTACGTATTACGTAGGCGAAACCGCCGGCCGATGACCGTGGTCACGGTTAGGTCCCGAAATTACGCTTCACGCTCGCTCCCGGGGAGAATTACGCTTCTCGCCTTGTTTTCCAGAAATTGCGCGCTCCGTCCTCTTTTCGCGAAAATCACGCCTTCGTGACTTTCGTACGGATTCTCGGCCAGAGCTCCGTTCGAGCTGTGCCAGCGAAAGCCTCGCGCGGGCGTCGTTCGAATACGTGTTCGGTACGTGTAATTGCGGGGACTAGTAGCGATTTTATGCTACGCTCCACGCAATTTCCATTATACCAAAAGGAATAAGCCGTTGCTTTCCATTAACTGTAGAAAAATTAGAAACGTTAGGATAACAGAATCTTCGAGTTCTCGCAGGTAGAAGAGTGAAATAATTGGCGGTCAGCTGTGATGAAACGATTGAATGATTAACTGAATCAGTTACTGAACTTAGATGTTACATCGAGGTTGGACTCTACGTTGATGTACTTACGTCGAGCGTTCGAATGATGGCTCGTGAGAATTAGCAGTCTTTCGAAACGCTCCATCTCTGCCGAAGGTCTCTAACTGTTCGGTACCGTTCGGTTCTGTAATACGCGGCCAAAGTGATGGTCCCACTTCCTGTCCGCTCATTGTGCGCCAGGCTAACTGTACAGTTAATGCGGCCGGTGGCCAATGGCACGAGCGGACATCTTTCACACAACTTTTCGCGTATTGACCCTTTGCTCTCCCCGAGCGTACCCGGGGCTTACACGCTTTTGAAGCGTAGAACCCAGATTAGTCTCTATGCCCGACTTTAATTTACGCTGATAATACGCCCGCCTGTAATATAGGATAGTGCAGGGGCGGTAGAATCGAGGTTAGCGTTCGCGTTGCGAACGGAATTTGGTTTAGAACATATGTGGACATTGGAAATATGGAGTTTGGAATATGCGGCTTCCGCGGAGTTTCGAAATTGGACTCACCGTTCAAACTCGAACTTTAAATTTACCACCCTGTCGCCTTAAGAACGACCCTCCTCCATCATTTAACCAAACGCGACTCCGTCAATCGACGGCGGTCTCAATGAACGAGAACCGTTTCATCTTTCACGCCCCCGAGCCATTCGACTTCTTTCATTCATACCGCGAGCGCGAACTACGGAAAAGAAACACAATTGAACGAAACAAGGCGAGCGAATGAGCAATATCGCGACACGGGAACCCGAATGAGCATGCGTGATCGTCAATAGGCGAATAGGAGTGAAAAGAAACCAGAAGCGAACCGAAAAGCGTAGGTGAGAACGTTGACGAAAGCAGGTACCGCGTTCGCCGTGCCAGCCACCAGAAGGTTCGCGAAAGCGGGCTAAAAAAAGCGAGGAAGAGGAGAGGATGGCTCAAAGGCAATGGGGCGACAAAAGTCAGTGGCGCTTTTAGCGGCTGACGCGCGAGCGCGCGCGCGCGCCCGAGCGCACGTTCTCGCCGGCAGTAGTAGGCGCATGAATAATAATCCATGATTAATAGAGCGCTAAGCTGCCGGCGATTCGCGGCATGAATGGACGTAGTACTATTAAGCCGCGCGTATATTATACCTGCACGGCCGCGTTTATACGTGTGGCCTCCAGCCCGGTGGACGTTAAAGCGTGCGCGTGTCCGCCTTCTCTCGGGCCTCTGTTACACTGACGCCGCTAATTTTGCCTGTATTGTGCCGACCTGCAGATAACGCGTGGAAGACGCGTGATCGTCGGACAATGAGGTCCCCCCTCCCCCCTTCGCCCACCACCACCTCCTCCCCCCTTTCCATCTAAACTGTCTTTAACGTACGGGCTTATGGAGTAATCCTATCGTCAACAGATACCCGGAGTAGATACTTTCCAATGTCGGACCCCGGTCTATTGTGAGGCGGACTTTATGAGATCTAGATTTCGTGTCGCGCGTGTCATGCGCGAGGTTTATAGTTTCGTCGTTTCGCCGCTCCGGCGGAGTGACGATTGTAAATCTTACAGGTTCGCCGGGCGTGAAATCGAGGGTTCGTTAATTACGATTTACGTCCGATTGTGAAGGATCGTGTTTGTTCGAGAAGCGGCCGCGGAGTATGTTGTTATTGAATGAGAGGTTTGTCGGCGAGGTTTTGGGTTTTTAGTCGATTTTTACGCTCGCATCTGTAAACAGACACTTAGCGCTTCTCGTATTCTCGATTTTTGTTCGTCGGTTGGAGTCAGTGTTCTTTTTCGATCCTGGACGGAGTGTCCGCGCGCCGTTTCTCCACTTCGTCTCCTTTCCGTCTCGCTTCATTAGCCGGGGCACGTGGTCGAAATGGACCCGGGGAACCGTGTCGCGTTCCACCGCGAGCGAGGGGACAAAAAAGATTGCCAATTATAAGGTCGCGGACGCGGATGCGTTTAATTGATTCGCGGAGAATCATTAATCACACTTTGCCGGCCGATTAAGCCCTGAGAGCGAACTATGCGAGAGCGTGTCTCAATCCACGTCGGATACAAGTTTTTTTAGCCACCCGTATTCCTAATTAATGGCCGATCGGGCCGGTCGTCGGGACGAGTGTGTTTACGCGTATGTTCGTCATTAACGGAATCGGCCGAACGGACCTCAATACTTTTGACTCTTATCCAGCTTTTAACGTGTCACCGACCTACGGGGTAATCGCTTTCGAAATTGACCGTCTTTCGGGTCCTAAATCTCTTTTTGCATACAGTTACCCTACTCAGAAAGGGCGGAACGCGCGTTAACAGTCGACGATTGATCTTCGTTCGAACGTCATCGGCGTCTTTTGATCGGGGGGGCCGAATCCGCAGAAAACGGCTCCCCCGGGCGGGAAATGATCGATCGTCTCCAATAAATTCCGCGGCACCGTTCAGTCTCGCGAAATATTCGACCGGAATTCCCGTGCCGGGAGCAAAAGGGAGGAAAAAGTTAATTTCTCATTTGCGACTTCTCGCAGTCGTCGCCAACCTCCCCCCCTCTCCCGGCCATTTTCTTCGCCCGTAATTTCGTAGTTCGTTAGACGGTCGAGCTATCGCTTAATATGAATCAATTTGCCATCAGGCACCCCCCACCCCCCCTTCTGCCCTATCCTTCACAAGCATTCCTGCCGAATATCACGTTTTCTCGCGCAACGGACAATTTATCTGCGACTCGTTGCGCAAATAAAGACGTTTCGCGAGGAAGGCTCGCCGCCCGGGCGGGACAAATTTTTTCGCCCGAAGCGAGCCGAGTCAGCCGGGACCCGGCATCGAGCCGCGGGAGCCCGGAGTCCGATACCAATTATACCTTAAATCAATTGGCGAAGGTGACTTCTTTCCGTTTGCCGCATAAGTGGCCCCGCCGACTGGTTCTTATCGGACGTCGATACCTCTCTCATTCTAAGTAGCGACATTTTAGCGGGCTGAATTTTTCATTTGCATACGTCTGCCAGTGGCCAGCCAGTTTCGTGGGCGTCTAGCGTTCCGAGAATAGACGCGAATACAGCCCCGCGACGGGGTGAAAAAAGTCTAACGACATCGGGGCAATTTATCAAAGGTGCGCGCACGGCAAAAATTTTGTGGCGCGCAGATTAACGTCAGTCTCTTTACAAAATCTTTTTCAGTAGGCGTTCATGCGCTCTGTATTTTTTTCTAGCGGGCCTAAATGACTTTCCGAGCTCGATCCGTTATTTTTGAGGTCGCTGGAGGCTTCCGTTTCGCGGTTCTCGAATGGAGAGGAGAGGAGGGGGGTGGAGGTGAAGGGAATGAACCGGGAAGCGAGCGCGTTCATTAATTCTTGCCGTGCGTCGGCGCTATCCTAATCCGTCTCTTCAACTTTTTCTTCGCTCGGCGGCGAGAGTGAAGAACCCTCGCCTCGCGCGTTTATGTCTTCGGGTGCTCGTCGTTAATTTGACCGACGGCTCCACGGGGGAGAGGAGGAGGGGGGTGAGGACGGGCGAGGAGGGCGTACGCAGGATTCAGCGAGCGCGCGTTAGAGACGAGCGTGTGCCACTCGGTTAATTGCCGCTTAATTGGCCGTAATTAAGTTAACTCCGCGAGCACGTGGGCGCGGCCTGCGGAGATTGGCCACGCGCGAGGAGTAAAACAATCGGCGGAGAAAACTGAAACGCGGCAGGGTGCCTCCGTGTCACAGTTTCTCTACTTCTGAGTTGTACTCCTCGCAGTTTTCGCGCTCGCAACTTCTGTCGCGGCGCACTTTGCTCCGTAGCCATAGCTCGATCTTTCGTGGCTCATTACGAAGGTCTAAGTGAAACATTGAAAGACTCGGAATTAAGACACTAATATTGCATAGAATATATATCTGATTTCTTGATACAGAGTTGATTGTTTCTTCAGGATTAATTTTGGAGGAGCTAGTTATTGTAACAGTAACGCGACACCCTGTATAAATGCGTACGCACGGTAGACGTAGGAATTCAAGGTGGAGGCGAATTACCTGTTCGTGATTTGAGGCTAGGTCGCCACCTTCCTCCTGCATGACCCTGACTCGTCGAGGTCCCGACTTATCCGACGGCGGTCCGTATCCTTGATCGATGGCGGACACGCGCGTGTGCTCGCATGCGTGTCCGCAGCGCGTGCGCTTAGATCGTTGAACGGGGCCGCGGCCAACGAATTCGATTCGGCATCATTGTATCTTTCCATTGTCTCATCCTTCCAGCTTGCGTACGCCGCTCTCGTACCATCTGCAAATACTCGGCCGACTCATTCTCGACAAAACTGTCCTACACACGGAAAACGCTTCGTTCGACGAATCGCAAATCGTTTGCGGGCATCATTCTCAAACACACCGATTTTCGGGTCAGCGGCCATAATCACTCTTCAACGACTGAACCTCAAAACCGTTAAAACGCGATATCGCAATTTCGTAGGAGATCAATGGATGTCGACATCGGGCTTAAATTGAAAACAGACCGGTACACGCCGAGCGGCGCGCACACACGGAACAACGACACCCTGTACATGTATAGACGATCACCTGTCGCCGACGTCGACTGACCTTCTGCACACTTTCGCCCCGTTGACTTTGTCGTGAAGCGAATACATTTGCATCCAGTCGCTTCTCTCCTTCGGTCTCCTCTCTCCCCCCTCTCTCTTTGTCTCTCTCTCTCTCTCTCTCTCTCTCCTGCGCGCGCGTTTTATATTTTCCTTCGAGACATCCCCCCGTCCCCCACCCTTTTTTTTGTCGACAAAAGACGAGATATTCGATGGCCTTGGACGGCCGCCTGCTCCCACGGTGCGTGCCGCGCGGAATAATTCCACGTCCTTGCGCGTGCGAAATCCGTTTTTGGATCGGCCAATTCGTCGGACGATAGCCGAAACTGTCCGCAAACACCGTCGTTCCACTCCGTAACCCTCCCCTCCACTCATCCGTTTCCAACGGATGACCCATCCACCTCCCTCTCCTCACCTCATTCTATTCCGATGATTCCCGGGGAGAGACTAATTAAAGAACGAGTTTAATAAGGCGCGCAATTAGGCGCGTCGGGCATAGAAAAAAGAGGCAGACGACAAACAAGACGATTTACGACGCGGAGGGGGACATAAAAAAATTCTGCTTAATCCCTCCTCTCGCCCGCGCTAATTTCCGTAGACTCGGGGCCCCTATGAGTGCGCCTGAATAAGAAGCGCGCGGTCGCCCTTCCAGGGCGGTGGAGGGGAGCTTGGGGGGTGGGGGAACTCTTCGAGAGCCGAAATTTATCGTTCGGCATGGAGTCTCAGTGTTTACCGTGGCCGTTCGCGCTTGAGCGTGGATCGAAAGAACAGAGACTCCCATTCCGTCCACGTAGACCGTAACGCCGTTAGCCGGAGCAATGAGATTTTCCCGACTGGCGGAAGCTATCGACTCGTTATGCCCCGGCTCCTTTTCGCCCGTGAAAGCCCTCGTTTCCTCGTTTAAAAGCTCGGGGCCCCCGCCCCGTCCACCCGCCAGGCCGGCCGGTCGGAGGGCCGTCTCTTTTACAACTATTTAATACAGCGTGCCTTGCCAGATATCAAGGAGGATTTAATCAGCATATCTCCGCGAAGGCTCTGGTCTCCTCTCCTTTCAGCCGCAGGCATCTTACCCCCCCGAAGTCCTTTTAGCCTCGTAACCGTAGCCTGCAACCCTCTCCCGAGGAAGACGAGACCAACACGGAGGGCAAATTTTATACACCGACTCTCGCGTCGTTGGAAGAGAGGGCACGTCTGTGTGGTCGCTTTGGTCGTGCCAGTTTCTACGTGTGGGCGTAGACATCGGCCCCTGGAAACGGTGGAATATGACGTCGGGATTCCTTGACTGGAAATTTCCACCGGATGTCGGATTATTGCCCTCGAAGGGGTGGGAGACAAATGTCGGCGCTTTTCATTTCGTTGCCTTTCCCGGCGAGCGGCGCTACTTTCGGAGGACTCGCGAGTCTCGCAGTAATTAGGAGTCTAGAATCGAGTGTTTTCGTAGATTTTGAAAATTATCGTAAGAGAGGCCAGTTGGGACGGATGGCTCGGAACAAATTTTTCTCGCACTCCCACGGGCCGTGCCCTTTTCCTGTACCCCTGCCTCGAAGCCTCCTGTCTGGCTCCCACCCCCCTCGCGCCGATAATTGGCAGGAAAGGCGCTCGTTTTGTTTTCGGGCCCGCGCCGTCTAGGAGTATAAAAATTCGGCCGGTTTCTCGAGATGTAGATGCGTTCTCGGAAGCGGGTTGGGCCTTCTCGGGGCACACAGTATAGCAGCGAGCCGAGAGAGAACATTGTCTGGGGGGGACCAGGTGATGGGGCAGGACGAGGGGGAGGACGAGGAGGACGAAGGGGGGAGAAGGAGGATCACGGAGGACGAGACCGATCCTGATGTAAGGCCGGCGAAAGTTTTGTCACAGGGAGCATTCGAGAAGCGGGCGCGAACGGCGATAGCATTGTCCGCCGGCGCAAAAGTTCACGTCGCCTCTGGCGGGAAAATAATTGTCCTTTGTTACGGCGTTGCCTCCTCTTCTCATTCTCCCGCCTCGTTCGCTCCTTCCGTCTCTCCTCTCCTCGCGTACGCGCGTCTTTTTCCTCGCCAGCTCCTGTTCTCCCCCCACGCCTCGCCGCTCGGCGGAAATCTCGAATAATAGAGCACGGGGTAGGGTGTATTCGAAAAATAAATCGGGCGTAGAATCAATTCTTTTTGTCTCGGCCGCAGATTTTTGAGCCGAGCTTTCTACGCTGCCCGTAATCATGCATGGTACTGTCGGTAGGCATAGGTTCGTATTGCTGATGGTGTTGCGCGGTACGCTTCCAGGCTGTAACGAATTCCGACCTTCGGCACGTAACGGCCACAGTCGATTCTGCCTGCCTACTCTCCGTCAGTCCCAGAGCCTTCTTTCCCGGCTCCCATCCCCTTATCGTCCATCCCCGTTGCCGATCGCCGGTCGTTTGCTCGTCCTCGAAGTTTACACGTTTCCGAGGGATCGGCGAGATCGCCGGTATGATTAATTGCCTTGCGGTAACGACACAGTGCTTGCGGGATGTAGCGGTACGACGCGCGACCTGGATGCTGCTAGCAGGCAGCCAGTCGAGACTGCGAACTGTCTTCACTACGGGCTCTAATTATCTCTGCGGCCTTCTGCTCACTTCCGCGCCTCATATTCCGATGCCAGTCGTACATCATCGGATTTATAGATTACGTCTGGCGAACCGTAAAATCTATTGATCACAGACCTCGGAAAACCTTATAAATATCGTGGCCGCGGACGTGCTTTCGATTTTTATGGAATAAATCGTGGAAGCGAGCCACGCGAAAACTATCGGCGAATGATCGTATGCGTGGAGATTTATAGATTACGGTTCGATGTCTGTAGAATTTATAGGGGGGGTAACGGCAAGAGGTGTAAATCTTATGCGTGACCTCTGACGCGGACAGTGTCTGTACATGGTTTATAACCGAAAATGCAAAACTATCGTATAGGGATATGCGTTCGTCCAGGGCAGGATTCATTGACATAAACCCTGATGAGACCGTCAGTGGATTCGGGACGAAACGAATTTTTGGAATACACCACCTTCTTATTAATTCCTATAGTCTCCCGAGATTGTCTCCCGAGACACTTTCTGATCGAATCGGCCAAGAATTTCAATACTATCGTATAGGGACGTTGGAATAGGTCGACGAGACAGCATTCAAGTCTGACGTCGTACGCGTCTACCTTGTTCGATTCCTCCAGCTTCCCGCGGAATCAGGGAAACGACGCACTTTTCGCACGTCGATCATCCGAAACAATGATCGGCCTGGGCTGCCGATAGCGAGCTATTAGCAAATTCTCTTCCCGCGAGGTGCATCGACCCGAGGCGCAATTACGCACGCGCGCCGATCAAGAAGAATCACATCCGCGCGCGTAACGTAACCCGACGCGCGGAAAACGACGTAGGATGCGCAGGTATAGTGTATGTATGGTCGAAAGTCGGGAGTTAATGAGGCGGAAAGAAAGCCGATTAGGCGGGAAGCATCCTCGTCATTCTGAGCATTCCCAAGCTGAGTGCAGGGAACCGACGAGAGTCCATTCGCGGATTCTATCTCTGCTTCCTTCCTCTCTCATTCCCTCCCTCTCTTCCTCTCCCCCCCTCTCTCTCTCTCTCTCTATCCTCTGCTTCGCACCGGAGAACAGAGGCGAACGCGGGAAAATTTCGTTGGAAGCGAAACTTTAATTCAGGCCCCGCTGGCCGTCGGTTAAGGAAAATATGGAAAATCGTTATAAGAAACGCGGGATATAGAACTGCCACCTCTCCCCCCCTTAGCCCTCCCCTTGCCTTTCTCTCCTCCAGGGGAGGCGGGATGAACTTGTCCGGGTCCGGCGTTGCCCGCGACGCGGCTCGTTGGACAGTTGTTCTGCCGTCCGTGACCTCTCGCTCGGGGTTTCTGTCGTTTGTGCCGTTTGCGCGCCGCTCGTTGCAATATTTTACCCTCCGCGTGGGGGCACACCGTGTTCGAAGTATATATAGACGACGCCTACCCTATACACGGTGTGCGTCGTAACGGTTGCGGATGATTTTTCAGCCGACCGGTGGTAATGCCCGCCAGATCAAATTGGCGTCTCGATCGGGACGATGTTTCGAGTTTCGAGACGTTTGCGGGTAGAGACGTCGGTTAGCTGCGGTTTTCTTAATGCGTCTGGACCTGTGTTCTTTGTGGGACGATGGGAAAATATGTATTCGTTCGGTTGCTTTCCGTGCGGTAGCGTCCGCTGAGCTTCGAGTCGTTTTCCGGTACAGACGGTTGTCCGTTGATTCGAAATGTGTTCGTACTGTATTCCTTGTAGCAGGCTTATAAAATTAATGTATTCATTCTGTTCGGTATGAAAGGTTCACGGTAGGTCCGTTTTCTTTGGCTTTTATGTGGATCGTTTCGACCGTGACTCGGAACGTCTTAAAAATGGCGCATCACTCCGCACACCCCGTATATCGGACTTGAGCCCCCTCCTCTCCCCTCACCCTTTCATCTGACTCGTTGTCTCTCTCTCTACCCCGTGCTTTTTCTACGTCGGACAAATAAATGAAAAATGAAAATAATTAAAAACGCTTTTTAATATTCTCAAAGGACGAACCCCTTCACCTCCCTTTTTGCCTTGCGTTTCTCTCGATTGCACGCGCATGCTCGTCCATCTCCCTTTCCCTTCGTCGCTCTGCGCGCGAGAGAGACAGAGAGAGAGGGGGTAGGTGCAGGAGAGAAACATTGCATATGCTTCGTATGTAATTCACAAACACAACTATCCACTGTTCTCCGCGCGCATCCTCGCCGTCCTTCCCACTTTTTGTCCACCTCCCCCTACCCTTCCTCCCGCGTACACTCCCTCCTACCACCCTCTTCCGCCCACCAGCCCCCCCTTTGCCGTTTAATCTTTGCCCGTCTATCCTTTTCGAGAAGGGGATCGCGCCCGGATAGCGGTAACGTCTTACTTCTTTCATTTCTTCCGCGATATCCGCCAACTTCACGGAACCAGGTTCAGGATTAAGGACACTGCCTCAGACACTCGTCCCATCAAAGCGGGGGTCCCGCAGGGAAGTGTACTTGGACCGTTACTTTACACGATATACACGGCAGACATCACCACCGATTCGAACACACAAATATTTACATTTGCAGACGACACAGCCATACTGTCCATACACGACGACCTCAATATATCTACTAACAATCTACAAAATCATATCAAATCATTAGAGAATTGGCTTCAATCTAACAAAATTAAAGTAAACGTCGCAAAATGTACCCAAGTGGTCTTTACCCTTCGTAAAATCACGCATGAGACAAATCTAATACTAAACAACAGAATTATACAAAAGGCAGCAACGGTTAAGTATTTAGGACTGCATTTAGATAGCAGACTAACTTGGAAACACCACATACAACAAAAAATTAAGCACATAAAATTATTAAACAAAAATATGTATTGGCTAATATCCAAAAAGTCCAAACTTAGCCAACGCAACAAAATCTTAATATACAAATGTGTAATCAAACCCATATGGAGCTATGGAATCCAACTTTGGGGAATGGCAGCCAAATCGCACATTCAAAAAATGGAAAGCCTTCAAGCAAAAATCCTCAGAACCATCCTTGACGCACCCTGGTACGTCAGAAATGATGATATCCTTAAAACATTAGATATCCCCACAGTGCAAGAAGAAATAATACGATTCTCAAAGAAACATAAAAATAGAATTGAGAGACATCCCAACCCATCAGCAAATCACTGCTACAAAGGTATAGCGAGAAGACTCAAGAGAAAACACCCTTCGGATCTTCTAACATAATCTATAAATAAACAATATCCTATTGGTGCTTGCCGTTAAATGTAACGGGAGCCAAAGGTTACATTATATGTTATATCTATTTGTAAATATTTGGTGTAAATAGGAACAAATAATAAAGAGGAAGTATGAAAAAAAAAAAACGGAACCAGGTACGTCGGTAATTCCGCCCCCTTCCTCCGTCTTCCTTCCTACTCAACCCCCTCTCTCTCCGCATCAATTCCACTGCTCATCGTCCCTAAATTGTCTCCGCGGAGAGCGCCGTCTCGAATCCGGGAAAAGGAACGCTCTTTGGGGGTGGACGGAGATGGGGTGCGATTGAATTGTCCTTCGAACGGTTAATCGGCAAGGTTGGTACGCTGCTACTGCGACGGTCCTCAATCTCGTTTCGTCCCTTCCGCTTCGGAGCCCAGTAGCCTCCCCGGACGCTCTTTTCTCACTTTCTCGGCACTCGCACTTGCGCGAGTTCGGCCAGTTGGGTCAGTTAGGCCAGTTAGGCCAGTTAGGTGTCCCGATTCAAGGTATTCGCACGGGTCCACGCGCGTCAATGATTTTCGCGATCACGTGCTCTGCGGCGTACGCTCGTGGGAAAGGAGAGTAGGGTCGTTCGTAGTCAGCCGTCTGAGTTCTGCCATGAGCGAAGGAAGGGGGTGGGAGAGGGAGGGAAGGAAGAAAGATGGAGGAAGGAGTAAGAAGGTGGTGGATGAGGATGAGGAGGAGGAGGAGGAGGAGGAGGTGGAGAGTGGCGTTGGCAGAAAGCGACTCCTTGGTCGCGCGCGGAACCGTGCGGTTCGGTCAATCGCGTGTCCCCGTTCACATTTTTTCGAGCCCCCCGGAGGATCTATTGTCTCGCTCCAGGAATTTTTTCTTTCGCTTTTCCTCGTCGCCCGGAGCGATCTCACCTTCTCTCTCTCTCTCTCTCTCTCTCTCTCTCTCGCTCTCGCTCTCCGCTTCTATTTCCTTCTCTTACACACTCATCGCTGTGCTTCTCTCTCTCTCTCTCTCTCTCTCTCTCTCACTCTCTCTACGCCGTCAATAGGAGCGCCGCTTGTTAATACCTCGCTCGACAATAGTTTCCCGTCGGCTTTCCTCCCTCCACCGACCTCATCCTCTCCTCCACCCCCGCCCCGCTCCGCCACCCTCTTCCCCTCTTCCTCCACCACCACCACCACCACCTCATCCTCCTCCTCCTTCCCATTCCCGTTTGGCCCCCTCTCGTCACCCTTTCCTTTGCCCCACCCACACCCACGCGTCTCGTACATACGTAGGATATGTACGCCGTGGCACACATGTACACGTCCGTCGACGTATGTACGCAGTCGCGCGCGGATACGTGTGTTTATATCACATTATGTACGGGCGCGTGTTCGTCCACATATCTATGGCCTATGTATACATGCGTTATTCCTGGTACATATATAGCCGCCGGTGTACTCACCTTGGATGTACGCGGTGGTGAAGAAAGTAAACGACCGACGTTTTTCCCTCCGACTCGGAATTCTTTCCCCGACCCTGCGCCCCCCTTCCTCGGGCACCCCTTTCTTTTCCGAAGCAACCCCTCTCCTACCCGCTGGCCGACGGCTCTGCTCTTTTTTCCTCTCTCCCCCTACGTTCATCTTTTTTTTAAATGCAATTTAATTGCACGCCCAGGGTGCACCGGGGATCATGCGCGCGATTTGCCGCGGACGTTTAAATTTCGCTCGCCTTTTTGTCACTTAACGACTTACCCCCGCGGGCGTCGCGCGCGCGAGGGGCGCGCACTAGCTCGGACGGGGGTGGTGGAGGGGTTGAAATGACGCTGGAAATGGTTTTGGAGTTATTTCACTCTGTCGTTCCGAAATCGCGCTCGGATTGAATAATTAATTTGGGAAATTCGATCGGTGCTTTTCAGATTTTGCCGGAAAAACCTGCGGGCTACTGAGGGGGATGGCGCGGGGAGGTCGCGGTGGCGGATGGGTAATATGGCGGGAGCTGGCCATTTTGAAATACGCTCAGAAAATACGGGGAGAATTATAATTATACGCGTGTAACTGGGATAATAACGGTAAACGTGATGCAGATTCGTAAATTACGTAGAATAAATATTAGGCTCGCAGCGGTGGGGGGGTTGCGTAGCGGGGGGTTGCGGGAAAGTGGCGAAAAGAGCGTTGCAGGTGTTTTCGATGTCGCGGAGGCATATAAAGGATGAAATATAGAGCGATACGAATCGTAGGTGTATCCGCTACCGGTCGGATCATTTAAATTATAGGATTACGCTTCGTCGGCTGGCTACCTTCGAGTACGAAAAAAAGAATGAGCGGGAGAGGGAGAGAATGGGTGGGCAGGTAAGGGTAAAAAAGGTAACGACCAGTCGAAAGATGTATGGAGACACCGAGAGTTCCGTGGGCAAGAAGGTAGCGAACGGTAGTGAGCGTCGGTGGAAGCGTCGAGCAAATTTTTTCCGAGACACCCAGTTTGTGACCGCCCTTCCCCTTACCCGCTCTATGTAATATGTTTATGTAGCGCGGTAGATACTTCTGTACATGGCCAGTTAGGTACATAGATAGGAGTCGGAGGATGAGGCGGAGGCGGTTGTCGGTGGCTACGTTCACACTAGCGCGTGCGCGCGCCTCACTGACGAGCAACTTACACACACCCCCAGGCAGGAGAGCCCGCGAGCGCGCGCGCACGCCAGCTCTCACTCGCTTCTCTCTCTCTCTACATGCAGACGCCGGCACAGTCAGGGACGTACATAGGCCGTCGTGGGTGCGCACACACGCCGATCGGTGCACTTGTCCGTACAGCTCGTCTCACAGTGACTCTCAAACCGATCGGACGTCTTACTTTCTCAGATTTCGCGCGGGATTCTACGCTCGGTGGACGTAACCTACGCCTCCGATCCTTTACCCTTCGATTTCGTTAGCTCGATCGTCCGCAAAGAGCGCTGGCCGCAATCGTCTGACAATTCGAGAGCCCGCACCTTACGTCACATCGTTTATTTTTTCATAATCACAACTCGGCAGCTCTTCGCTACTTTCGCCGACGAGCAATCGCGTCGAAAATTCGGGAGGTGGGAAAGCCGTGGTCCGGGCCTCATATAATTTTACCCCCTCCGATCGTCCGGGGGATTAACGCTATCTTCACATCCGACCATTAACCATTGTCCCTGACTTTATTCCGGCGTCGAGTCGATACCACTTCGCAGGATTCCCGTACCGCCGGCCAATCCCCCCACCTCCCACCCTCTCGGTTCGGCGCACGCCGGTACGGCCCTGCCATAAACTCGAATCAAGATTTAAGCGATGTATGCTAATACGGGACTTAGTATGCGCCGCGGTGGCCCCACATTATGAAGATTTTCAATTTTACGCGGCACAACGACGAATAAATATTTACCGCGACGATGAGCCGACCGTGTTACACGCTTCCTCCCCTTTTCAGCCGCCCCCCTCCACCTCTGTCCCCACCCTCGGAAACGAGGACTGACGGTTTTGCTAATGTCATTAACACCTCGTGGCACAGGGGCCTCGTTAGCCATCTGCGGCTCTAAGTACGAGATTAATGACGATTTTCGAGAATCCGGCAAGGCCGCGGGGACCGGCATAATAACTTCTTTATTCGCCGAGAGCAGCAGCGCCTGTTGATGCCGCCGATTATGCGACTATGGAAATTTGGCATCTTCATCGTCGGCGGAAGATTGGCGTGCGTTGGCCAATACAGATTCCCTTGCGGCGCGCGCTCGGATTTTGTATGCGGATAATCGGTAATGCTTTTAATGAAATTAGTTGATAATGATCGGTATAGGACTGTAATTTCGTGCGTTTGCTTTTTGTACAAACGGTAGTTTAATTATGCTTTTTGACGCGCGATTTATTTTCTTTATTAAGAATCGGTATAGTGGTCGATGAAATCGGCAGATAACAGCTGTAGCGTCGTTCCGCGTTCGATTTCATCTGAGCACTCTGTTTACATTCTCCGACGAGCAATCTCTCTTATGAAATTGTCGTATATCGAGAATCGGTTCTGCCCCCGACGAAATCGGTACGTAACGCCGTACGTCGGATTCCCGATTCGTTCGACTCGATCCGTCCAACTCGTAGTGGGTCTATTTACACTTTCTGACGTCTGACGTCCGAGCGTTCGCGGGAACTCTCGCCGGCTGACGTTACAACTAGATTACGACGTAACGTGTCTTTTCCGCTTATCTGTACGAATTAAACCTGCGAGCTGCGTCCGTCGTGGATTATATTAAGACCCCCCCCCCCCCCCCCAGCTCGCACATGTACGCGTACACGTATATATATCACCGCGCGCGCACCCCGTACAAATTGTACATGCATTGCTGACACGGTGGGATGGCCGCGTCAGCAATTGGCAGCGAGCCCAAAAAAATAATTCGTTCCTTCGAGTCAGCCTTCGCGGGTTGAACGTCTTTGCGCATTTATACGCGATAGTACGTGTGGGATTCTTAGCCTTACCGGCCTGTCATTGGCTGCTTCCGGCCAATTTCGTACGAATAGTTCATTTATTTTTAACGGCGCATCAGAACGGACGTGTTCGAGAACACGGAGTGACGAAAGGAAAACAAGAGTTCTTCGGAATCTCTCGCGTCTTTGCAATGGACTTGACAAAGATCATTTTAATTTAACGCCGTCAAACTTATAGTCCCGAGGCGCGGGATCGGCAAAAATCGATGCACGGCTCCGTTTCAATGGCAGCGGTTTAACCTCTCTGCCAAGTGGCACTCGTTTTGGCCGAAAAGTGCGCCGGCCGGCGAGCTACTCGTTATCCACTGTGTCCATTGTAAAATCCCACGGTCCCGTCGTCATTGTTACGATGTCCGGGGGCCGAGCGAGCCTGCCCTACCAGTCATCTGGCCTCGAATTTGTTTCGAGCGTCGCCTTCGCTTCGAACCATTTTGCCGCCGAACACTTCGGTCGCCCCCTCGCCGCGGTCCAAACTGGCTCGAATGATTCATCGACGGCACATCTCTTCCGTCCCAATAACGGTAACGGGGCTCGAAGAAGGTTACTTACCGTACCTAACCCGTCATCCTCCGCATGAAATTCCGTTGGCCGGGATCGAAGCCACGACGTTACGAAGTAGAGGCAGATAATGCTCTCGCACCTACCTCTCTTGTTTTCACTCCGTTCGCATTCTGCCGGCCCTGCCGCCTGTCCCGGCAACAAAAGCCACCCATTCAGCGGCGAATATATTGTCTAAGACGTGGGTGTACACATCCGCGACGGGAGAATTATAAAACCGCACTTGAGGAAGTTTCTGCCACTCGCTCCCGCCCTTTTCTACCTTCAACTTTCCGCCATCGCTGCTCTCGCTACCTAGCGCCACTCCTACGTTACCTTCCACTCTCTTTCCTCGTTCTTCAGCCTTTTTCCGACTACTTCTGTTTCCACACCTCTCTCTCTCTCTGCATGCAATTTTTCAATCGACGCGAGAAGGGAAAGGTCAGCCTCCTCTCGATTTACGACGTATCATCTGGCCGATTATTTTACCTCCCGGCTTCCGCCCCTCGCACTCTACCTGACACACTTTTTTACGCCTCACTTCCGTTCCCTCTCTCGTTTTTTTGCCCTCCCTCGCAGGCGCATCGTCCGCGGGCCGCGTTACAGCGCGCCCGGCCCGATCCATAATTAGGGGTTGTAACGTCCTCATTATCGTTACCGGGTGGTACTAACTTCATTAGTGTTCGCAATTACCTGCGAGGCGAGCGAAAAGCGGACCTCTGCCCGATGCATCAGAGTCCACTATCCAACCCCTTCTCCACCCCCCCCCCCCCCCCCGGCCACTGCCCGTTTCTCGTCCCATTTCGCTTCCTCCGACGGTGTCCACCCTCTTTCCGCCATCGCTCTCGCCCTTTCTCTTTTCGCCAAAGCGAGTCCCGCGAGTGCATCGGACGTTATTGGGTTAAGGGCGCTCGTGCGAGGTGCCAAGGAAGAGCCTGGCTCGCCGCTTCTAATAAACTTCCGGCTCACCCCTTGCCCGGCCCACCCCACCGAGCCGATGGTCCAGCCAGCTGACGGGCCAACGTGTGCGGAAAGTGCGTCGATGCGGTCCGAATGCGGCAGGGGGTGGTTTTATCGAGACGAATTGAGTCCTTTGGGATAGATACGGACGGTGGATTTTTGTGTAATATTCGTCACATGTTAGGTGTTGCACGAATTCGTCGTCGGAGTTTTCTTCATTATTGGCAGATCAGCTGTTAAATTTTTATTTCATCTGTTATGATAACGTTTGTTGTTAATATGAATTCCAGGTGCTTTTGTCGAGTCGAATAGAGTCCTTCGGGATAGATACGGACGGTGGATATTTGTGTAATATTCGTCACATGTTAGGTGTTGTACAAATTCGTCGTCAGAATTTTCCTGATCAGGTCAGCTGTTAAATTTCTATTTTATCTATTAGGATTTTTTTTTTAATATAAATTCCAAGTGTATGCTGGTGGTTTGTAAAAGAAATGCATTTTGGTACGGACAAACACCGATTGTATAACGCGTTGAAGATATTACGATTATTGTTTCTACGTAACGTGATTACAGATGCAGTGAGTCAATGAAACTCAGAAAATCCCCGCAAATAAAAATGAAACCTGTCTCAGCCGAGTTTCACGGTACTGTCCCCGGCGCAACTGATATCTTCCGTATCACAACTATTTGCATACAGTAGGACCCTGTATTTTCTATCTTAAATCAACAGCGTACATATGCCGTCCGTTAAAAAAACCCACCAACGCGCAACCCGACAATGATCATTCCAGACACGTAATTCCATATCACCCGCATTATACCAAAAAACGATCGTACATCCCGACGTTCTACACGTACACCGTACAAAATTGCGTTACACAGATCTCCGCTGAAAATTTTCGACCATTATCGCCGATCGTTCGATACCGTCGTGACAGTGTCGTCTCGCGCGCGCAAACAATTACGACCGCAGGCCACCGGTAACGATTATCAATGGCTCTCGCGTCAAGGACGGACGAGCCGACAGGTAGCTGCTCGGCCAGGAAAGAAGGGTTCGGGAAAAAGACGAAGTGTTTGTAATACTCGGTGGCTCGCAAAAGGCTCCGGCTCCCGCAGGAGCCCGCGGGGGTTCATCGCCAGCGGCCGTCCCCTCGAGAAAGTTTCTCACTTACGTTACACTTTGTACAACATGGCCCCCGCGACCGGTTTTAATGAAGAAACGCGGCCACGGTAATTGGCTTCCGTGATGTGCGCGTGATGAATGGAATGTTTTTATTCCGGGCGAAAGGGCGCTTTAAGGAGCGACCATAAATACCGTCGTAAGTGCTTTGATCCAGGCACACACACACACCCACACACACACAAGTGCACACACTGTTGCGGGAGGAGGAGACCTTCCCCCGCACTCCTCGGACCTCTCTTTCTACGAGCTAGTGGCCTGTTGCATGCCGCCGGCCCTCCGGCTATGCACCGGGCGTGTTTCTTGGGCCGCTCCTGCTCCGCCGTGATCGATTTAAGCCCCGTTCACAACCGTGCCCGCCGCTCGCGCCTTCCTCGTCCTTCGCATCTCGAAGGTACGACGCACGACGCCTGGCCGCACGATGCTGCCTAATGGTCGGCTATCCTCTTTCAGCCACTCCGGCCGACGAAAATTACCGAATTTAAGGGACATCGATTTTCAATCGCCCGTATATCGGCCGATCCGGCCGCGAAGCGTGCTATTACGGGCCTCCCTTTCATCGGCAGTCCAATTGTTTTAAACGGGGCCGGAGTCGTGTGGGCCGAAGATTGAAGGCCTCCGATGTTGACGGCCGATTTTCTTCTTCTTTCTCGCTTCTTCGTTCGTCGACTCTCGCCACGGTTGCGGCATGTCGATCTTATTAATCGATCGAGGTACCGATCGTGGATCGCCGTGGTGCGTCAGAGGTGCTCGCGTCTCGATCGCGACCAAACAAAGCTCCCCGTGACCGTGTGGTTATCCGATCATGACCCCGTAGCAGGTGATCAGGCGTGTTAATACGGGTTTATCATACGGAACTATCGTCATACACGCGATATCCGCCTTTTGCCCGCTGCTCGTGAATGAACTCTCGCGGGCCAGCTTGAAAGAGCGCGTGAGCCGTCTGGAATTTTACTCTCCTTCTTTTTTCACCCCCACTCCACCCTTTCATCCAACACACGACGTCCGTCAGATTTCTAATCTGGACGGCAATTTCCTACGACCGCGACTGTCGACCGAAATTTAAGCTGACCTTACGATCCGCAACATTTGAGGCGTTCGACCGAGTTCGGCAAGAAATAAAAATGGATCTCGAGGCGTAACGAGGCGAGCGTCTGATTGGCTGGCTGAGGAGTGCCGAGCGGATGCGGAGCCCTAAAGCAGCGAGACCCTCCGTTCGCTTATCAAAATTTCATCTGAGCCTCGGCAACAAGGTGGGGCCGAGGGGAGATATGAGAGAGAGAGAGAGAGAGAGAGAGAGAGAGAGAGAGAGAGAGAGAGGTGTGGGGTGAGGAGCATTTTCGTCGAAGACGCCGATCGGCGCTCTCGTATTCGTGACAAGAACGCGGGGACGGCCGGGCGCCTCCGTTCGAACCTAACCCAACCTCGGCGAGGTTTCCCATCTAAAATATCCTCCCCGTGTGCACCTAGCGGGAGGACGTGGTAGCGCGACAAAACGGGGCAAACAGAGCGACGACGCTCTCGGTCGAGTGCCGAGACTATGAAGGAGAGAGACCTGTACAGTGTGTCCCACCGACGAACCTGTACCCTCGAACCTTCCAGGACTTTCCTGTCTCGCGTCAAAACCTTACCCCCCCCTTCGTGGCCCTCGAATTCAAGTCCAAGACAGACTGCGTTACTTTCGAGCGCGAGCGCTCGTCGATTTCGAAGGACGTCAGTGGCGAGGAGGATTTAAAAGCAAGGTGCTCGCATGTAAATTAGGCCCAGCCGTAGAGAATTGGCCGCGGAATAGAAAACGGCGGAAAGTTTACACGCGGACAAAGGCCACAATCGGGAAGTTCGGAATGCGCAGAATGGAAAATTGTTAGAGCGAACGGCAAACCGTAGGGAGGGGGATGAACATCGGCGGCCAGATGGGGAAGGGGGGGGGGGGTGTGGAGGCGAGGGAGTTAAAGCATTTGCGCAATGCGAAGTTTTGCGCGGGCAACGGGGGCTTAAAAATAATCAATGAAGAATCGAGAGCTCCTCCGGTTCGCGGAGAGTTCTGAAAATTTAACCGCGATTAACATAAATTCGTTACGAACACATAGGAAAGTTTCTCGCCGTCAATGGCGCGCACTGTACGATAGTTTCACGGCGTCATCTCTCCCTCTCCATTCCTCTCTCTCTCTCTCTCTCTCTCTCTCTCTCTCTCTCACTCAGGCACACGCTCACTCTCTTTTCATCTTTCTCTCTCCCTCACTCATACCACGTCGCGTCTGCGGACTCGGTGGAATCATGGGGTGGTTGGGACTCGAGAGTAGCGGGACGAGGGGGAGGCGGGGGGTGGAGGGAGGGGTGAGGACCAGAAGAAGGGGAGGCGGAGGACAATACTATCCCCGCTGACTCAGTTTATGGCTGATCATTCGACCCTGCCCCCCCACGTCTCCCTCCGGTATATAGCCAAGCGTAATACGTACACGCCTACTACAGACGCGTACACTCGTACATTCGTGTAAATACACCTCGTATGTAGATGGCATGCACATGGCGCTCGTGTAAGGGTTCCATCCACCACCCCGACACCGTCACCGTCTCACATCATCCACGTTCCGCGGGGGTACATACTTTCATGTACATCCGACTCGTGTGCCCCCACGTTGCATCAGTATATTTTGCGCCTGTGTTCGTCCCGTTCTATATACACCCAGCCTCTCTCCTAGTAACGCTCCAACACTCGTACGTCCTCCCCCGGCACATACTTTCGTATGCGTATACGTCTATGGTATAACGGCCCGTACGTATCGTGTATCTCCACAGACGCGCGCGTATAGGTTTTATATACGGCGACCTATCCCTCCCTCCCGACGGCGCTGTATGTTTATGACTACGACGCATAACGTCCCGTGTACGTATATGGCCCGAGGTACGTCGGTGGGTACGGAGTCGCTTTTACGTAGTTACGCGAGGCTCTACGCTGCGCCGCGGTATGTATGTCGATTACGTATTATCCCAACACCGACTGTTCGCCCGAAAACATTCGTAACTGCGCGTACCAAAATCTATCGTGTTCCCTTCACGCGAAAATGACCGAAATCGAATGTAAGACTTTGGGACCACGATACTTTTAACTCTTACGGACGTAAAGTGCGTACGTGTCACGCGTGGCGTGTTCGTATGTGGACCGCTTCACGCGAAAATGACTGAAATCCGACGTAAGGCTTTGGGACCACGATACTTTTAACTCTTACGGACGTAGAGTGCGTACGTCAAGCGTGTTCGTGTGTGGACACGCATGTGCATGCGTCGCATAGACGAACAGTACGTATTATCCCAA
This sequence comes from Anoplius nigerrimus, assembly GCA_914767735.1. NCBI lineage: Eukaryota > Metazoa > Arthropoda > Insecta > Hymenoptera > Pompilidae > Anoplius > Anoplius nigerrimus. Next base: position 5,072,153 of record OU612077.1, read on the forward strand.
CACCGACTGCTCGCCCGAAAATATTCGTAACTGTGCGTACCAAAATCTATCTGTTCCCTTCACGCGAAAATGACCGAAATCCGACATAAGACTTTGGGAGCTCAAAACTTTTAGCTCTTACGGGCGTAGAGTGCGTACGTCACGCGTGTTCGTGTGTGAACACGCACGTGCATGCGTCGCATAAACGAGCATTAGCCAGTCGACGGGCAGAATCGCGAGGGCTTCCCTTTTCTTCAATGATTCCTCACGTAATCCGTCCGACTGTAAGCTCATTACGCGAAATGGACGCGGGAATTACGCGTCGCGGTGCCTTGATCGCAAGCGCGACGATATTACGGGGAGGATTAGAGTCGGTGCGACGATTAAATCGACTACCCCTGAGTCCTGTCCGCGACACGAGGCGCGTCAACGTTTCGGAGAAGAAGACGCGGCCGGATCCGAACAGATAGCGATCGATCCGAATCTGCCGATCGACGGATGATTTCGTTCTGTGACAGTTGCGAGGGCTTACCTCGGATCGATCCGATTCGAATTTCTCGCCGATCAGGGCACGAGTCCTGTCGGGAGACTAGGGCTGATTCTGAGCATAGATTAGTTCCCCGACCGCAGGTTTCCGATTTTCAAAGGAAACTCAGGCCTCGACTCTGAATTAGCTCGAAGCTGATTAGGATTTTTCTTTCCTCGTGCTGTGCGTAATCACTGAGCCTGCGCTTTCGAAAAAGGGACTGAAGGCGCAACTAGGGCGTTGTAAGGATTTTACTGAGGTAGCAGCCTCGATAAGAAAGGGCCATCGCAAATTGCAGGAGAACAGTTAAGGTGAAATCCTGAAGTGCGCTCCGTCTAAATTGACAACTGATCATCTCGGGGCGCCGGCACTTTATCACAGAAGCCATCGCGCCATAAATTACCGAGGGTATCTTCACCCTCCGGTTCGAAGGACCCTTCGCGTCGTATAACGAGATAGTTCGCGCCGATCGTAAATTTTTGACTGGCCCTTCTCGTTGGCCGCGAACTCTCGTCGTTGAACGAATCGCAGCATCACCTCGAATCTACCTCTCCAGCTTCTTTCGCTACTTCGGCTCCAAATTCCGCGCCATTGTCCTGCGGCGCGAGAGGGTTGCGCGGAGGCGACACGGTGGGGTGAAAAAAGCAACCCCCCGATTTGTAGCCGAGCATACATGGGCGCGTACATCGTCGACTATGTAACTATTTACGTAGGTATCCGTGTAACGGCCCTCTTTATGTAAACTGCCGCGGCGGAAGGGGTGAGGGACGGAGGGAGAAAGAGGTGAATGGGGTGGCCAGGGGCGGATGGTGGGAGGAGTGGGGGAATAGGGCGCTATTCGAATGGCGAGCGTGTCTCCGTGTGTGCTCCAATTTTGTTCGCCCCCGCCCTCTCCTATTTTCTTTCTCGGTGTCATAACGTATGACCCACCGTTAACATTTTTCGCCAGCCAACGTATCACTCTTCTCACCCCCATGCTCAGACCTTGACGACCCTATCTGATACGCGATCGCCGAACAGCTTTGAGTTATCGACACGCATCTTGCGATTCGCGCGAGACGACGTCGCACGACGTCGCGCGATGTTGCACGATGCCGAGTTACATCGCAATGACTGCCACTGTATTCCAACGTACAGTACAGCTTGTTGAGCCCGTTGTACCTTACAATGGATCGTATCATATACAGTGGCCGGAATGCTTTGCATCCCGGTGTTTCGCGCAACCGGCAAAGTCTACGAGCCGGAATGCGACGCATTAAAATGGAGTGTGTTGCAGTGTTCTCCCGTTTTATTTTACGTTACGACGTCTGGAGGAACACTTCTTCGTTTCCCGGTCAACGTTGCAGATCAGAGACATTGTAGATCAGCCATAGCAGATCGACGTCGGAGTCGGCGTCCGACGCGGCGCCCGGATCGCTGCCAAAGCTGCCAAAGCCGCTGTCAATTCCAGCCGCCGTAGCCGGGGCGCGCGGCGCCGGCGAATTTTGCTGCGCCAGAGCGCAGCTGCGCGCAAATTTGAGCCTGAGGTAGCAGAGCGCTTTCGCGATCCCGAGGCGCACCTCAAAGCTGCAATTCGATGGGCCTCCACTGTTCTACCAAACGCCTGTTACCTTTCGGCGTGCATCGGTTACGATCTCTGCCCTCCCGATCGCCAGTAGCGCGAGCGCGCGGTTCATTTCCAGCATTTCGCCCCGTTCGATTTGCGCGCAGCTAATGAAATCAGTGTTCATCGATAATCGAAAGGGTAAACGTCGACGCCGTTAAATTTTTGTGGAATCCGTGTTCGTCAGTCGAATGTAGAGTCTGGAAAGCATTGACATTTTTTCGGCAGCGGGCTTTCAAAAAGCGGCGCCGCCGGCCTTTTTCGACGGGACTTCCCGGTCGGAATCGTAACGTTTCGCCCTTCGGGGTCCCCCCCCCCCCCGGTCTCTCTTCCCCCCGGCATCGCTGTCATTCTTCCCGTCGTTTCGGCGGGTACGTCCAGTATCGCGGTGCTTCACGAAGCTTCACGAAGCGCGCCTCGTTACGCGCGAACGCTCACGATCCGGCGCTAATCCGCTTGGTCGCCCCGGCGACACGAGGATCCGTCAAAGCGAACACGCCGTCTACCTTTTGAGGTCCTCTGTTTTTTCCCCCCTCCCTCTTTCCCTGTCCCTCCGCGCTTTCCGTCTGAATCTCCCTCTCCTTCTCTCCCTTTCTCACTCTCTCGCTCCCCGAACCTCGCTCTCTATTCCAGTTTCTACGCCATCTCACTTTTTCTAGTCGTCCACGTTTTTTTCAAACCTCGTTACACTTTTCCCCCTCCCCCGCCTCACCCGCCCATCTGTCTCCCGCCCCCTCGAGACGTTAATACGTTTCTGTTACGTAACGCTGATAGCGTGTTACACGTCGCATCTTCCCTGACGAGGTATTAGTAATTTCGCAATTTATATGTATTACCCCGGGCACACCGTCGCTCTTATTCTCGGTATGCACTCTCTCGTTGTCGTTGCTCTCCGCGTATTCTGAATTTTAAATCCGGCCAGTCCGAGGCCGTAGCGCGAATGAAATTGTTTTCGGCAGAAGCGAAGAACGGCGGGGGTTAGGAGGAGGGGGGGTAAGAGTGCGCGACGTCTGGCGTGCGCTGAACTCGGATACGGAAAGTGTTCGAAAAGCGACATTTTTGCTCCTGCCCCCGAGCCCTTCTGGGCCGACGTCGGCCATTGATAAATACGACACGCGCCCGCGATATCAAACGGAGAGCACGTCGTCTCGGAGAATTCACGAGGCTCATTTCGAGACAGGTTGGGGGGGAGGGCTAAGGGGGAGACATGGGGGGCGAGCACCGGGGGATAGTCGAGGGGTGGCCGAGCGCGCAAGAAAAGGGAGGAAAAAAGGGGAGTGGTAGGAGGGGTCGGGCAAAAAGGAAGTAAGGAACGAATTCGGTGAGGTACGGTGTCCTTCTTAATCGTGGCTCCTGCAAGACTCTTCCTCCTTGCATAGCCCGAAGGATTAAACGCGGATACTCCCCGGTCGGAAGATACGCGAAATTCCCTCCGATCCGCCACCCCCTCCACCACTCACCCCTTCGCGTTCGCCCCCACCGCTGTTCCCTGCCTGCTCCCCGTCTCTCTTCAGTTTTCCCGTTGTTTTTTTAGTGTCCGTTTCTCTCCAACTCTTTTTTCGTCCTCCTCCCTTTGCTCCTTTTCTTTCTGTCTTACTTTTCCAACCCCAGGCCCACCCTCCGCCCCCCTTGTTGCTTCTTGTCTCCCTTTCTTCCCCATTCCACGCCCCTCCTCCTCGCTTCTCCCCGTTGTTTTTTCTCCGCCGTTCTACCCTCCAGCCTCCCTCCCTCTCCCTCTCATCCTCTCCCGTTGTTTTTTATCTTTCTCCTCTTTTCTCCTCTCGATCTCTTTTGCCTCTCTCTCTCTCTCTCTCTCTCTCTCTCTCTCTCTCGCACAGACCCCACTCTCGGCCGTTACTCCGACTCCCCATCCCCTCCCATTTTTTCCACCCACACCATCCCTAGTCCTCCGACTCTAGCCACCCCCCTCGCCCTCCCTCCGGCACCTACCCCCTCGACTCTCGTATTTTTTTTTTGCCTTCTCTTCTACAAGCACGCTCGCCACGCCACGTCGGTGTGGACAATTTCATTCCGGCAGCAGCGTCGGGGCGCCTTCGCCGCGGCGAAGAGTTGCCACGGGCAACCCCGACCGACGACTGGAGAAGTATTATCCGCGAAAAAGGGGGATGAGGGCTCGGGCGGGTCGCGGGGGTGGGTGGGTTACAGGGCAGGGGCGGGGAGGGGAGGAGGGTTGGCCGCGGAGGAAGAGAGCGCGCGAGGGAGGGCGTCGGGGAGGGTGAGGTGGAGGAGGAGGAGGAGGGGTGGACGAGGGTGGTTGTAGAGGGTGGGGGAGGGTGACGGCGCGGGTGGGGTTGGAAAAAGGGGGTGGGTGCGGGCCGGCAGAGTCGTGCGCACCCTGTGCCAGGAGCTCCGCGTCGGGGAAAAATTCAATCCCCCGGTTAAAGGGGATGACGCGCTCTTCAGGGATGTACAATCCTGCCGGGCGATTTTTGCAATTTTCGCCGGTCCGCCCGACTTTCCTTACGTCCAACCTTTTGTTTTCGTTGCCCACCCCTTACTGTCGGCCTGGCTTTGCCTGTTCGACTTGCCTCTTCAGAAGGATTGGTAAGGAGGGGCGGGGGTTGGGAGTGGTATCGGAGATGAAGTTAATGGGGAGGATGGCGCTAAATTGTATGTCGATGAGAGTGTAATGTATTGCATGTAATGCGCCTCTTTATTTCTTTCTCTCGCTGTAGCAGCTTACGCTCTTCCGTGATTTCGTTAATTTTTTTTTTCTCTTCTACCTTCTGGCGCAGAATTTGAGGCTGACACGCTTAAGAAGGTCTTAATCGCGGGGGTCTGCTAAGGCGAGCGCTGAACATCCCTGACGAGAGACTGTTGTAGCGCTTAAGGCGAGGATGCACACTGTTTACCGTTCGCTCGCAGTTGATCTTTATCGCTTGTAAAAGTAGTTTAATGACGCGCACTACTTTCGCGAACTTCGGTGGGGGACGTTGTGCAAACGATATATTCGAGTCGCGCCCATTTTTTCCGGCATTACGTCGTGCAAGGGGGGTGGGAGAGGGTGGAGTTTGTCTTCCAAGCGCCTTTCAGATGCAATCGATGAGAGCCTGGGAGAATTACGATTTTCTCCTAATTACTTATGGATCGCTGCACGCGGCAGCGGACAGAGACGAAGAGAGTGCGAGAGAGAGAGAGAAAGAAAGAGAGAGAGAGAGAGAGAGAGTACAGTCCGCGGTAGAATTTTTCCGATCCTCTCCCCGGCGAACGGCAGCTCCTGCCGTTTTCTGCACGCCGTTCGAACTCGCCAAAAGGGATGAAGCCAGGCATCAGCGTAAGCTGCCTTTGACGGATGTCGCTCGCCGGAGGATCATGATGAGCGACGACATCGTTCTCGAGAAACGCATTCTCAGCCCCCCTCATTCCCAATTTCGGATTTTCCGATCATCCCTTGCCGGTTAATTCGTCTCTTCCGCCTTTCGTAGCCGAGCGTGCCTCGCAATTGTTCGTTAAAGATAGCAGCCGGCGCTGAAATATTGCCACCCACCCACCCCCACCCCCGCGTCAGACGCTCGCGCCGAAGTATCCAAAACCGGAGTATTCGAACTCCGGGGGGGAAACGTACGGCGAGCGTTTAGCGCCCTAAATCACGCCACGCTTCGACGCTATCGCGTGCAGATGTCGCCCGAAACAGCATCGGAGACAAACGACTGGACACTACTTTCCTTCTCGCGGAGGTGAATCGGGCTTGTAAAAGGGAGGTGGGGGAGGTGGCTCGTCCTCGAATCCTGCTCAACATCGAAGTCGTAAAGATACCGGCTCTCTACCCCCACCCCCCATTCCACCGGCACCTACCCCTCCGCTCATTCATCCCGCTCTGCGCTCTCCCGAACTAAAAAGGGAAAGTACCAAGAGGGTGGCGGCGGACGTTTGGGGCCGTAAGGGAAGGGGGGGGGGTGAGTCCTACGACGCACAAACGCTCCCTTACGCTCTGGCGAAGTTGTAAAACTCTTGGCCGAAAACTTCTCGACGTCGGGCCGTGTTTATACACCCTTCCGCCCCCTCCAACCCCGCCACCCTCGCGCGCACCACTCTCGAGGCGGGAATGCAGGCGGCAGTTTGCCACCGATATCGGCGGCGAACGTTCGGCGTCGCGTACGTCCAGACACGGTGGCCGGAAACCCCGTGACCCGACGAATTTGCGCTAAAGTCCCGTGGGACGCGAGTGGGGGGAGGAGGAGTGTAGGCCGCCGTCGAAGCGTGCGAAATCCTGATTTGCGGCCGTCTCTCTCGCCACGCGCCCGAGAGCCCGGGCACGATTCTGTTGCTTCATCGGCGGACCATCGGCGAGGACTCCATTAATTCCGCTCTCGTTCGTCTCGCAGGGGGGCTTCCAAATAATTCCTGAGCATCGCCGATCCTACAGGATAGCAACTTTTCCCTCCGCTCTCTTTCAATCAACCGATTTAGTCGACTCTCTCTCTCTCTCTCTCTCTCTCTCTCTCTCTGTCTCTCGGTCTCACTCTCTCTCATTCTCTCTCGCTCTGTCTCTCTGTCTCATTCTCTCTTTTTCTCTCATCCGAGAGAAATTCGCCGAGAGTCCAACTAGTCCTGACCTTTGCCCCGCAGTTCGTCTCATTACAAGCTTTCATCGAGGAACCAGTAAACTCGGTCAAAGGTCGCGACTAAATAACTGATTATCATTTGCGCCCGGCTCGGCGAGACAAAACGGAGCGAGCTAGATCTCGCGAGTCCCGTCTCCGTCGGGCTTTGAATAGTTAATTACTGGCCGACTCCGGCCGTTCAGGGCTCTCCTCCTCGCGTTTCTTCTTCTTCTTCTTCTTCAGGTTCTTCTTCGGGGCCTTGGCAGGGTCGTTTTCCCAGCGTTACGCGCGCCGATAGTCCGAGATTTCTTTTAGGAACGAAGTGTCGCGCGTAAAACTTTCGAGGGCGTAAACTCACCCGCCACCCCCCTAGTTCAACCACCCTCACCGGTTCGAGAAAGGGAAAGAGAGGAAGAGAGAGAGAGAGATGGCCGTTGCTCTCGTTGGGAAGACGGACTTTAACGTTGCGTGTTCCTTCGCTGTTTGCCGAGAGTCATTGCCGGCAAATGCGCCTGGTTAATAGAAACTGGCTTTGTCTACCGTATTTCGACTCTACGTGCGACGCCGTAGTTAGCGGAACATGTTTTAATGGATTTGGGATATTATATCCGCCGAACGAATATAATACGGATACCGCATTAACTCTCGACTATTAATAGGTAAATAATTATTTTTTGGTTGGATACAAAAGGGACATAAAATACAGTTTCGATTCCGCATGTGTCTATGGAGGTGGTATGGATACGCGTATAATATACATATAATATGCGGGTTATGTTACTTATGCATAAATAATTATTTCTCGGCAAAGCAACCGTAAAAATAATATCCTATTCCAACAATTGAACTTACTCTATAATATAGAGCTTAATTGTACAGTTACGCAGCTGAACTCTGAACAATGAATAGAAAAAACAGCCCTTTATTTGATTACAGTAAACACAGATCAAAACGCTCGATTTCAGTTGAACGAACTTTACACTTAAACCACTCCCACAATTATCAGCGCAATCCCAGATCCATCAAACACACAATTTCCACCGAAATCCTCGCCGACCTACCCAGGCTCCCCGCATCGAGCCCAAAACGATAGAGCATCATATCCGTTCAAAAGTCGCGGACAACCTATCAAATCCCAGGATCCGTGTATCGAAAGGTGAACGTGACGTCGAGAAAAAGAAGGCAGAGCAGAGTCGGGCGATAAAACGATCTTGAGGGAGCGTCTGATTCGGGCCGTTTCGTTGTTAATGTTTAATCGCGCTCCTCTCCTCTCTCCCTCTCACCCTCTCACCCTCTCACCATCTCCCTTTCTCTCCCCAGCAGAGTTGGCCCTTGCCCCGGCCGATTCTGTGCCCGGTCTCGCATGGAATTCCGGCGGGCAGACCTCTTACGACAGTAAAACGAACGAGCGACGCCAGTTTACGACGCCCGGCTTCAGGGTCGGACACTGACGAGCACCTGGGGCGCAAATCCTGGATGGGGTGGGTTAAGGGGGTTAATTTCCACCGTCGCTTAATTCACCGAACGCTCTCCGTCCCGCTGACATCGTTCCACAGTTGTTTCGGTGCCCCGTGTCCCGCCGACGGATATTTCCGACGTTCGATGTGGCTTCTTAATGCATGACTCGCCGCGCTCGTTATTCTTGTTTGCACATCGAACGCTGCACGCATCGTCCCGCTCGTGTTACGGAACCGTTTACCGCGTTCGCCGGATTTAAGAGATTTTTTTGCAGACGGATTGACGACTCATTGGCCAAGTTATGTATAATGAAATATAAAGAGGATTTGTTTTCGTTTCGTAACTACGCTATACTATTATTATACTATACTTACTACTTACTTAGTAAAGAATACTACTTATTGTTGAAGAATTGATGAGGATTTTTATATAACATACCATCGTTGAAAACAATAATTTCTTTAAATACATACAGTTTTTTATTGGCCGATTGAGAAAGGCTCTATCGTGAAATAAGAGGAATTGTTGATATTTCTCGGTATTAGACTGAGAGATAAGGAAGTTCGTTTGAACTGTAAAAAGTTAAGAGCCGATCAAAGATAGAATTTAAAATACATGAACGACGGAGACTGAGCGAAGCACTCAGTTACAAAAACGTCATGTTAATAAGGTGGGAATAAGAAATTGTCGTGCATCGATGACTCCTGTCGCGAATCGCGACATCGCGTGACACCCGATGACAATGGCAGCGGGACGAACTTTTTGCTCGGCACCCGTAATCTAATCGGCAAGTGCAGCGCGCGGCTTGCTTTTTCGCATCGTCGGGCGCGCGTCTTTTATTTTCGACCCGCGGGGCTTCGAAGTCGACACGATTTTTGAGTCGCCGTTACGGACTGGCACTCACATACACTTCTGTCGCCGGTATCTTATCGGTGATAAACGCGTACATACATTTACGAGTGCGCGTGCCCTCTTCTCGCCGTCCTCCTCTCATCGTCAAGGCTGCTGATAACGGCCTGGGCGCGGTTTGCCACCAGATAGAGAAAGACAGACCGACTGACCGAAGAGAGCGAGAGAGCGAGAGAGAGACAGAGTCCGCCCGCGAGCGAGAGAGAGAGGGGGAGAGAGAGAGAGAAGAAGAGACGAAGCAAAAAGAGACGGACCGAAATCGAAACGTTATTTTATTATCAAGCCGTCCGAATACGTCGATCTCGCGAGAGGGAGACTGCGAGCGATTAATAACCGAAATGCGCCAGTGAAAATTTTACCTCTATCGCTGACCCCGTTCCAATTTAATTAGCGTCCGACATCCGATTTAGTCCTGCGCACGAAACAAGCCGACATTTGCCGCTAGGAAGGAAATATGGAAATGGACTTCGGTCTTCGGGCCGTTAAACTTTTCGCGGAACGCGTACGATTTTCGGCGTTCGTTATTACGGTTTCGCGGCAACGTGACGTGAGGTCGATCGGTGAGGGTAAAATGAAGGTTTCCTGGCCGATGCATGCGTCGCATAGCGTACGGACTCCCGGACGCTCTCTCTGTCTCTCTCACTCTCTCTCTCTCTCTCTGTCTCTCTCCTTTTTGCAACGGACTCTTCCCTCCGCGTGGCATCCTTCGGACTTGGCGGACGGCGCGCGTTCGTAACTCGCTCCGCCATCTGCACGCTTGCAATTCCTACGGCTGGGAGGTCCTTCCCGCCGCGTATCCGGCGCCCGGTCGCTCAAAGTAGAGTTGGACATTGCCGGGATTGTCCGAGATAAACATTCGGCCGCGCGGACGATCATCGGGCGAAACTATCGGGAGACGCGTCGAACTGCCGGTGCAGCGAAAAATTTCCGTCGCTCGCGGAGGATTTGCGGAATGGTGGAACGTTTTTGGTCGTAACGCTTGATTCTCGCTTGATTTTTTTGCTTGATTTTCCGTCTGATTTTTCGCGGAGAGCACGAGTGGGAAGTCGAAAATTTTCTTTTCGACGAACGTCGAACATCCGTTAGCGGATTCCATTGTTCGCGCCACTTCCGAAGGCACGGAGGAGGCTGTGGCTCGGAATCCAAGTTTTCGCCAGTCCAAAGGGAACCCTCTTCCTCCTCGACTTTCCGTAGCTCATCTTCACGGTGGCCATTGGCGCCAAACAAGCGCGCCCGTTCGAAGATACGCGGGACGAGCTTATCGACACGGTAAACAAGAACACTTTGCCCGCGACAATATTGACCGAATGTAAAACCAGTTTTGAAACTTCCTCCCCTTCCCCCCTTTCCTGCGCTCCCTCCGTCAGCGGCACACCGTCCTCCGACAGGACGGACAGATGAGGCGGAAAAAAAATATGCGAATGCCCACGCCGCTTCCCTCTTTGCAAAAAAGGCCCCGTCGTAGGAGAGGAGAGAGAAAATGAGAGGGAAGGGGGAACGTAGCGCGACGAGGGGGGGAGGTGCGGGACCTGGGATAGAGAGGGAAGCGACGAAGACGCGAGATGCCTCGAAACTGGTTTACAAGTTGCACGCCCGTAAAGCCGCCGTCTCCTTCCATCTCTCCCCGAACGATTCGACGTGAATTTTCGTTCGGCACGACGACCGACTCCGTCGGTGTCAGCCCCGACAGACTGACTGTCAGTTGACTCCCGACGTGTACACTCGCCCTTCCCTTCCCTCCCATCTTCCTTTCCGCCATCCGGCAAATGCGGCCGTCCTAACGTTCCTCGCCGCGGCATTCTCAACCTTCTCCACCTTCTCAACCTTCCCCACCTTCTCCGCCTACATATCGTGGCCCGCCGCTCGTAACGCGCACGATCGGATCGAAATTGTAGGAAATGAGATTTTTTACCGAAGATTTGTCCGCTCCGGGACACGTTCTGCGAGGCCTCGCAGGACGCTCTTACCCTTTCAAGGACACTGTCGATCTATCGAGGTTCGATATCGTTTCCCGCCGAATTAAAGAGCCGAGAACAGGACTGTGCGTCATTGCCATGAAGGTGTAGGAGAGAAGGGGGAAAGTAAGTGCCTGTCATTCAGTAAAAATTCTGCTTCGCAGCTTCTGCGCCCACCGGTCCGCGAGCTTCGAAGAAAGGGAGGGGGAAAAAATTGGAACGACCGATCTCGGAGCGGCCCAAAGACAAAGAGTCATTACCGCTGTGTACTCGACGTAGGTAAAAAAGGGAAAAAGGGAAATTAGACCAAAGGGAAGCGCTGGCGGGGGCCAGAGGGGGGAGGGAGGGGTACGATCACTCGAGTGGGCCCGCAAAAGGAAATTAGACTAAAGACAGAGAACACAATGAGGAAAGACGCAGAGAAAAAGGAGAGAGGGAGAGTGCGAGACAAAACGGGAAAGAAAGAAGAATACAAGGAATCAAAAGTAGGAGAAAGAGGACGCAGGAGGATGAAAGGAGGGAAATAGACGAGGGGGGGAGGGAAAAATGAGCGGGGCGGGGTAAGGATATAACGTATTAGAGCGAGACACGCTAGAGTTGAAAAACAAAAAGCGCGGCGGAAAGGTCGCGCGAAGAGAGGCTCGAGCCTTCTCTCCTCTCCGCAGGAGGAGATGTGGAGGATCATCGCCCCAGTTACGTCCTTCTTCCAGTAACCTTGCGTCCTCCTCGTTCTCCTTCCTCCGCTTCTCGTCTCTCCTCTTATTTTCCCCCCTCCCCCCCCGCTCGCCTCCTCCTGTTCTCCAGACGCCGCGGAGAGACGAGGCGGAGAAAGACGGGGTGAGATAGAGAGAGAGGGGGGAAGGGAGGAGAAAGAGAGGGCGGGAGGGAAAAAGAAAGAGAGCTACTCCGGAGTGGAGTGCATCTGGGGGCCCTGTAGGCAAAAATTGTACCGGCCTGAAAAAAGGACCTGCAGCGGGGCTCGAAGGTGGTAAGAATAAAAGTTCGAGGGAGCGAGAGGAGGTGGGAGAGAGAGAGAGAGGGAGAGAGTGAGAGAGAGGGAGAGGGAGGAATCGAAGGGGAAAGGGGTGAAAGAGGAAGAGGGAGGATTCGGTAGAGACACACGCTGCAAACAATGGCAGCGCGTGCACGGACCCCCCCTCCTCTGCTCTCTTCTCGCACTCTCTCTCTCTCTCTCTCTCTCCCTCTCTCTCGACCGCCTCAATTTTCTCTCTTTCTCCGTATCTCCGATTCAGCGTCCTTCTCCCGCAGCGCCTGTCTCTGTCGATTTTCTCGTCTCTATCTCCGTCCTTGTTCCCTTCTTTCGCCTTCCTCGCCTCTCTCCCTCTCTCAACGTCTACACTCCTCTCTACATATATATTCTCTTCTTCTGACGCTGTCCTCGTCCCTCGCTGGCTGGAGGTAGCAGTTTCTTTTTCTTCCACCCTTTTCTCTCCACCCTCCTCGCTCCGTCTCTTACACATACTCACACACACACACACTCTCTCCCTTCCTCCTTCTCCTTCTCTCTTTCTCTCTCTTCGCCTCCCGTCTCTGTCCTCCTCTCACCAGCGAAGAGGCACTTCTTCTTTTTCCTACGCCTTTCTCTCTTCTCCAGCGGCCTCCCCTTACCTCGCCAGTTGTGTTCCCGTCCTCTTCCCTCGCAGCAGAGGTAGCAGTTCCGACGCGGCCAGACGAGGACGGAGAACAAAACGCGCACGCTGAGCACTGGGAGCGAGAAGGACGCTGAATTCGAAGCGGGACGGAGAACTCGGTGGCAGCTAGAACGGGAGGGAGGGAGGGAAGAAGAGAAAGAGAGGGACGGAGTGGAACTTGGAGCGAGAGAGACGGCAGGCGAGAGCGATGAACAGAGACACGAGCTAGGAGGGAGCGAGGGAGAGAGAGAGAGAGAGGGAGTGAGAGAGGGAGGAACGGTGGAACAGGTTCCAGCCAGAGTTGGATGGGGTTGCCGGAGGGTGCGGGGAGCTGAAACGAGGAGGCGGGGGTAGATAGGAGGGTGGAGAGAGGAGGGTGGGCATGGGAGGAGGGAGAACTGGAATCCTGAGTAGCAACGGCGTAGCCGCGAACCAATGAACCTGGGCTCAACCTTAAAGCGATGGATCACTCGCGATCGCGTCGAGCACCGACCTGTGCCTGCCTGACTGCTAGCCTGCTCGCTTGATGCTTGCTCGCTCGCTTCCTCGCCTGCTCGCAACCGTACGTCTCGCTCCTCACGACAGAAGCGTCGGCAGCGCGTTCTTCGAGACGTCGACGCCATCGTCCGTTTTTGAAATCTCGAAAAGCAAGATCGTCCTGAATTTCTAGAAGCTGAAGAATCTCTATACAATTTTCTTTGGTTGGAAGGTTTCTTGATTGGGGATTGGGGATGCAACTTGAAGATGTGACATTAATGACAGACAAAGATTTTTAATTTATTTCTATGAGATACAGTGCATTAAAATATTCGATTACCCAGTTTTTACGAACCATTCCCGCAGAATGTGAGAAGAAGATGCTCGGCTGGTCCTGATAGCGCGCCCGGCCGTATTCTTTCCGTGAATCGTGCACCCTATTCACCCCAGGACCATTTCTCAGTTGGCACTTTGCGCGGCCGATAAGGCTCGGGGTTAGGCCGCGCGCCTCGCGTCCTGTTATCAATTATGAAGTTCGAGGAACGCTCGCGCGAGTACTCCGCAGGAGGATACGCACCAAGTCGGTTGCAGATTAGCAAACAGGTTTCCTCCACCCTGAATAACGTCCAGCGGGTCTCCATTTATCTCGGGAGGCACCGGTCTTCCGAGGCAGATCGAACGAATCTCGCGCGGAGAACCTTTTGACGAGTCCATAAACAAAAGCTGCGTTAATCCTTCGTCCTAAAGTCATTCAACGCTCATTCCTGATTTCTCGTTAATAAGATATGCGAGACTGAGAAAGCGTCGATGACGAGTGTCCCTACGATAGGGCTTGATCGGTGGGAATAAATCAGCCGATACCGTTGGTTTTTGTTTAGCGGATTAATGTCGGAAATTTAGCCTTACGGGAAGCGTGTCAGGAATGCGTCAGAACCTTTTGACGAGTTCGTAAGTAAAAGCTGCGTTAATCATTCGTCCCAAAGTTGGCAGAAATACGCTCATTCCTCATTACTCGTAATAAGATATGCGAGACTGAGAAAATGTCAATGACGAGTGTCCCTGCGATAGGGCTTGATCGGTGGGAATAATATTAGCCGATACCGTTGGTTTTTGTTTAGCGGATTAATGTTCGGGAGTTCGGCGTTACGGGATGCGCGTCGGGAATGCGGTTCAATTTGTTCTCGAAATGTTTGAGATCCGACGATAATGCATGAGCGTAAGCCCGCAGAACGGGAACAACGGCCGAGTTTCTTCCAGCCGAGAAGGCTGCGGCGGCCAATCGCGGAAGATTCTGAGTCTGCGGTCACTCATGATAGAGCCTCGGGTTCCGTTAGATACTTTTAAAAATGGGCACTCAACCGCGAGCGTCCGGACTTTCGGACGCCGCGGTCGCCGCTCGCGCAAAAATCGCCCGTCTCCGCGCTTAGATCAAATTGCCGAGCTGTACTTTCGGATCTACTCTTCCCGCGGTAACTTCGGATGTCGTTCGAAACTCTCATCTGCGTTAATTCTACGTCTGGTCGAATCCCTAGCCCGAGAACTGTGACAGTCACATTATTTTATACGTATCCGTGCCATCCATCCGAGTTCATTCGTTGCCTATAGCCGACTGAAACTGCCTGTAGGCAAAATTTGAAAAATATCGAATGCTCTTGCTATGCCCATGGAAAGTCCTAGTATTGGATCCAATACTAGGACTATTAAACTCCTACATGTTAAATCTCAAAAATGAATTAATATTACTGTCTGGTAATACGCCTGACTCCAGTTTATTATTTAACGTACATACTCTTACCGCATGACCTCGCGACAGGTCACATTACTTTACCTTACTTCAACCCATATTACGTTGAACTACCATACACAAACGTAGCCCTCCGAAACGTGTCCAATGTCAGTCGTATGCGGCTGACACGGCAGTCAATGCGGTAAACGCTAACGGCGGGCAGGCCGGGCCGGGCCGTGCGGCGTTAGTTGCGAAGATGATAACAAACGGCGTTATCACTTAACACACGGTCACGCGGATAACGAAGCGAGCATGCGAGTAAACGCGCGGTATCGTCGACACGTACTCGCCGCACACAATCGAACGCTTTCGAACACGTTCAAACACGTTCAAACACGTTCAAACGCACTCGACGCGCCCGACGCTCTCGGACATTCTCAAACGCGCCCGTGCCTCACACTTATGCGCACTTACGCATACTTAGGCAAAGTTTAACAGATGTGGGAGCGTACCTTACCTTCCGCGTCGGAGGGGGATGCCCCGATATCGCGGCATTCGGCGTTATAGCAGAAAGCATATCGTCGCCCGGTAATTAACGTTACAGATCGTGCCGCTCATTGAAATGCTAATACTTTGCACACATTGTTTCATACCTGATTTATGCGTCCGTAGTCCACCGCCGGCGCGCCCCGACGCCGCTCGGAAAATTGTCCGATGCGGGTCGACAATTTTTTTTTAGTTTACCACACGGAAAAGCGGAAACAAACGTAGATGCAGGGTTGGGAACAAAAGCCGGGGGCCGATCGTACAATCGTGGTCTGTACAAACGCCGCTGATAATTCCCGGACGTTATTCATGGTCGAGATGCGAGCGAAAGGTTTTCGGCTGAAAAAAATGGAGCGCCCGCGCATTATCGCGCGCGGAACAGAAGACGGGATCGATTTGAGGAACGAAATTGTTTGGGCCCGTCAGTTTTTCCGATGCCAATCGCACGCCGTTCGATGTTTAACGTTGACGATCAGCGATGGCGAATCGCGCATCGGTGAAATTCGAGAGAAGATAGAGCCTGCATTCTTTCACGGAATCCGGACAGTCGAAAAGTGCCGCGAGCTCCGCCGAACTCGCCGGATGCGTCGCTGCCAAGGAACAGGAAGCGGCGGTGCTCCATCAGGTTGAATATCGTCCCCGGGGGCCCCTTTCATGCCTGACAACCCCACGGCTCGCAACTAAATTAGCCTCTAATAGCGAGCCGCCGTGTCGCGCGTTTCGCTTTCGTCCGGCGCCTGGCGACTATTATTTTCGAACGATCGTTCGATTTCGCCTCAACAGCATCGCCCAACACCCCGAAACTTATTTCTCAAATTTTGAATAAGCGAACCCTGGAATTCCAGTGATCGCTCTCGATCGCATGATCATGGCGTGGCAGGAGGAAATTCTCGTATCGCTTGCCAAAATCAATGGTGCACTCGGCCGAGAGCGTGCCTCCCCCTTCGTCCCCCTTCAACCCCCTTTCATCCCCCGCCCCTAGCGCAATTCGAAAGTAAAGACCGCCGACAGGGTCCGATTAAAGCAGCGTCCTCTACATCCTTCTTCTCGGGCGCTCGGGCGGCAAAGGATTCGTTCGCGATCGACAGGGTCGCAAAACGGTCCCCGGGGTGACGTTGTCCTTGTACGTACGCCGGGGGTACGAGAGCGGGCTGCTCTCGTGGGAAAACGTGAGATCGGAATGCGGAGGAAAAGGGGTTTTCGGTGCACGACCACGCATGTACCGCGGCATGTGATGCGCATGTAGGCGAGGGGTACATGGCCACACATGATCGTACATATGGATGTACATGGCGACCTGTAGATAGATGGGCGCCTATGTACGTCGATATATATCTCTGTGTATGTATATACGTTGAGATATATACATACATACATACCTACATACATATGTATGTATATATATATACATACATACATACCTACATACATATGTATGTATATATATATTGCGCGGAACCACGCCGCGGGCCAGAACCACCCCCAACGCCGTGGCCACCCCTCTGGCCCCTGGCCACCCCCAACTCACCTCCAACTCACCTCCTCGCATCCTTTCAGGTCGGTGGTGCGGCAAATCAGTCGTTCTTACGGGAACACGATGGTCGACGACGTTGAAAGCGGCGTCGGCGGCTGTTAAAGGGGAGGGTCGAAGGTTGGGGGTGGCTGAGGGTGGCTCGGAGAGGTGGCCAGAGGGTGGTGGTCGGCGGACGACGCGGCGGTCGGAGCAGGAGGAGGGGGCGGGCGGGGGGTGGCTCGTAGGTGGCGGCCAGGGGTTGAGGGACGGGTGAGGGTGCTTCGCGGTGGTCGGCTAAGGGGGTGGAGGGGGGTAGTTTGATCGTATGGTACCCACGATGTATTTAATCTGCAGGCCGCTATATGGTCTTGGTTATTCATGGTGGTCGGGTGATGGGGTTCTGGTGGGGGCATGGTGTACCGCCACGAAGGGTAGTGGTGTGGGGTGGGGGCGAGATATTGATCAAAACCTACCCTGGCACCAACCCCTGCCCCCTTCTGTCCCATCCGACCGTCTCTCTCTCTCCATCCCGCCTGTTCGCTCACTCTCATCCCCCTTCTCTATCTCTCCCTGTCTCTCTCCCTCTCTCTTTCCCTTCTCGTCTCTACCTCTCTCTCTCTCTCTCTCTCTCTCTCTCTCTGTCTATCTCTCTCTCGCTTCTCCCTACCTTCCCCTGCCCCCGCCTCCCTCCCCCGCTCACCCTCTCTCCACACGGCAACCCCCCGCGCTCTCCGTCAGCCCGGCCGAGCGCAGACAGGGGTTCTCAGCTGCGCTCCTTTTATTTCGATCGGCACTTTAAGCCGGCGCTCTCCGTTACATGCGCTTTTCGCTTCTGCGTCTCTGGCCCACCGTTAAACGCATCTTCCGCCTCGTGCAACGAAATGACAAACTTTTTTTGTCCTCGGCCAAGGGAAGGGCTCTTCAGGGAGGTGGGCAGGGCGAGAGGGGTTGAAGGTTGGGTGTTCAGGCGGTATGTGTCGTATATTAACGAGAGAGAGAGAGAGAGAGAGAGAGAGAGAGAGAGAGAGAGAGAGAGAGAGAGAGAAAGAGCGAGAGAGCCGCAGTCGATCGAGCTCGGCGGGCTTGAAGCGTAGTTTTGGTTTGCTCGCTAGAACACTCGGCCCGCGCTCGTCCTTCCGAGACCGGGGCCTCTCTCCCTCTCGATCGATCGATTTTCGAGGACTCGCCTCCGCCGCTCTGCGGTTACTCTTAATTTGTTAGGAATCGAGATGTCGGCGAGTTTATGCAATTTCCCCCTGTCCGCGGCCATTGACGATGTCCGCTCGGCGTAGCGCGTGTGTCGGCGAACGTTTCATATCTGTCTGGTCCTTAAATTGCCATAAAACGTCGGTAGGTTCGATGAGCGTGCCCGTAAAGTCTGGCCGAGGTCAGAAATCGAATCCGGCCGGGGGTTGGGGGAGGGGGGGGGGGGCAGAGATCATTCGCACGGATGAAATCCGCGTCAGCGGATGAACTGTTTCTTTTTGTTCGGCAGAGGGCAAGTTCTTTCGCATTGAGATCGGGGAAAATTAGTCGGACAGGATCCTTCGCCGCGGAAAAATCTGCCGGAGGTCGACATTTTCAGACGTCCTGTCCTGACGCCACGGGCTGAAGAGAAAAATTCTTCAAATTCGTAGAAGGCGGAATGCTTGGAGCCGGACCAATATGCAGGACAAAAATGATTGTTCAATTTGCATCGCATAGTAGGGAACGTCGTCACTTTTCTCTGGTTTTGCCTCTCTCTGTCTCTCTCTCACCCTCTCTCTCTCTCTCTCTCTCTTTCTTTCTTTCTTTCTCTCTATCTGTTGCCACCCTCTCGCCCTTCATTCCCGTCGTCGTTTGCGTCGAGGCGTTTTTCGAACGTCAGATGGCCGAGTTGATTTACGATTAGCGCATTCCTACGTCGACGCGGTTCGCGTTCCCCGGTGTGAGAATCCGTGAACTGCATTTACGTCGGTTAGCCAGACTCGCGGACGCGACGGTGCTCATCTCATTTTCATAAGTCCCCGTTTAAGATCGCTCCGAAGCGGTCATTTCCCCCCAAAACAATTGAATTCTTCACCATCGGACACATGCGCCACATGAACTCCCCAGATCGATGCCACAAGCTCTGCTTATTCATCCAATCCCCCGACTTACCATCCAACTGGAATCAAAAAGCTAACTCAAAACCCATGCATATGTCAGGAACTCGTACTAAAACATTCTGTATTGCCCGTTTCGTTCTTACAGCAACTCAACATGGCACCTAATCGTTAATTTCTTTCAAAATTAATTTCCTCACGATTCGCATAACCTCTCAACCTTACATCAGACACGTTTGACGATATAAATTCGATTTCGATTGTCCACGCACGTCCGATATCAAAAAAAAAAAAAAAAAATCGGCATACCGAAAAATCGTACAGGTCCCAAATGGCCGGTTCCGCGTTTCGACGTTCCATTCGAAGCCGGACATCGTTCCGTTCCCGGAGCCGCGTCCTCTGCGGCACCTACGCCGATACCCTATCTACATAGCAAACACGCGCGCGCGTTTCAAGTACCGCGCTCTCGTCGACGCCGCCGCCAGGACGAATCGCTGGCCGTGTGACGTCTTTGTCGTCGTTTCAGCCCGCGGTCACCTACGCGCAACATTCGCTCGGCGAAGATTCACGCATCGCCGAACGTTGCACATGCACGTTGCACATGCACCGACCCAACGCCCCGAGGCACCTACCTTCGAAGGGCACGCCCACGCACACACCCACGCGAGAAGGTAGAGAATTCGCAGCACAGTGCGCCAGTAGCGTTTCGCGGTTAATTATCAATCATCGGGAGCTGGGTCCTCCCCGACCCCGTGGGAGAACTATGAGGACTGTTCCGAAACGTTTCCGCTCGGTCTCTTCGTCGAATTTTGAGGAAACGTCAGCGAACCGGAAACAAAATGTTGCCTACGCCCCGCGTCGCGGCCGCATTTTCGATGACACTCGATGTCTATCTTCGAGTGGAACCCCGAAGAAGGGGGAGTCAATCGAAATTAAATAAAACCGAATGAAATCGAACGGACGGGGTACCGTTCGAGCGTAAGCGTGTACGTACGTACGTGTGTCGCGTAGCCAGGTATATACGCGGTGGTCTATTATACTCGGTCCAGGCGTATATCTGCGATATCCGCAGCTCGTACCTGCCATATCTGTACGCCATCTATATCTATAACGCGCTCTATATCTGTCCTGGAACTTTCACGAAGTCGCCATTATACAGTCGCTCGTCGCTATTGACGAAAAGCGAGCTTTTCCCCACCCCCCGTCTCTCTCTCTCCCTCTCTTTTTTTGACGAGCGACATTCAACGAGGATATCGATGTCCTATATAGGGTGCAGTAAGATATTATCTTATCAACGGTAGGGCGCACTATCGGAGTAGCATACTTTCGGCCGCTTTTTTTTCCCGTGCAGTCTCTTTTGTAAGCCGTGTGTCTAGAACTATTTCGCCGATCGTTCTACGAGGAGAATCGCGATTAATTGAGTCGTTGGTCAAGTGGGTTAACTTCGGAAAGTAGGGAGAAACGGGTTGCAGTAGTGTAACCCCGATTTTTTATATTTTCTTAAACCCATTACCCACCGTAATACAAAAATACAGAAATAACAAATTAAATTAACTGTATATTTAGAAGTTGCAGTCATTAAAAGAAAACAATTTGAAACTGTGCCCCGAAAATGGGACATTGGCGGATAATGGATTAAAGTAAGGAAACTTATCGAGATCAATATCTGGGAAAATATTCGAACCCGCCGTAATACAAAAATAAAAAATGAAAATAACTGTACAGTTAGAAGTTGCAGTCATTAAAAGAAAACAATTTGCAACTGTGCCCCCAAAAATTGGACATTGGCGGATAATGGATTACAGTAAGGAAACTTATCGAGATCAATATCTGGGAAAATATTCGAACGCCGAGTACCACCCGACATGTCCGACGGGCTGGCCAACAGTTAAATCAAGGAGGGACGTAAGATTGAGTGTCGCGTCCGTCATTTTAACGTCCCCATACGAAACACTCTCGACCTCAAGCCCGTGTACGCGCGAGCGGCGGGGCGTAATTCAAAATGTACCACATTCTGCATACATTATACGCGGAGTGTTTACCGCATGACAACGTGCCAACGATTCCCGAGACGCCGCCAAGGTCGACCGTAAAAAGGATTAATCCTGCCCATATAATAATCTCGTCTGCGTACGTCCGTACCTCGGTGTGTTCACCCACACCCTCCCACCCCCTCCCATTCCGCTCGCACGCCCATATATTCGCCACCTTCCACCTCCGCGAGCCGGCAACCCTCATTACGCCAGCGTCTGTAAATCCCACCTACCCCCGCACGTGTTGCTTTTATGACACGCACCGAGCTAAATATCGCTCTGGCAGAGAGAGACTGTCAAAGTACGACAGCTGAGTTTTCATTATCGATTCCATGCATAATTCGATTCGGCACCGTGGGCAAGATCATTACGAATGCTGGCCTGCGATCGTTGATCAGTCTCGAAGTCGTCGATCATTCTTCGTTCGCTCGCGCGATGCGCAAATATTGTGCGCCAGGTTACATTGTAAGTAACGTAAGTAACGCACGTGAACGTAGAGGGCATAAATCGCGGGGCATGCAAAGTAAGCGCACGCAGGCACGCGTGAACGCGCGCGCGCGCACGGCCCTGAGAAGCGGTAGACGAACTTTACGATACACAGACGGCATTCTAACCGGACATCGCGCGCTCGCGCGGCTGGATAAGGGTGCGGGGCTATTCTTGCGGAAAATTTATTGCGTGCAACATCGTCCCACGAGAGATCCTTTCGATCGTCCTACATCGCGACCGAGAGAGTGCATCATCCGCGTGCGCGGAGAGTCGCTCGATCGTACGTGCCCGCGCGCAGCCTACGTATTTGTTTTCCCCCTTTCAGTTTCTTCGCCGAGCATTGTCCGACCGCGACCGCGCATCATCCTGTTCGTTATCTCTAATATCGTATGTCGTTCATTGTACTCAGTTTCCACATCAAATTCAGCCGTAGCGCATATTTTGGTAACAGAAAAAATAATTTTACCTCTTTCGCGTATGTCGGATAATGTTGGAGAGAAACCAATCGTCGATCGGAGAATTGGCCCGACGCTTAATTAAAAATAAACCGAACAGCCGGTAAGAGTGCTCCCGCCCGATCTGTCTAAACGAGCACGTATTCACTTTGATTCTCCCGGAAATCCCCAACGCTCCCAGAGCCACCCCTTTCTAGGCCCCTCATCCCTTCCCATGCTCAAACCCCTCTCTCTGTCTGTCTCTCTTTCTCTCTCCCACGCGCTTTCCATCTTCGCCTAGATTATGCCTTCACGTGCGCCGAGGACACGAAGGACAACAGGAAAGACGTCCCTTCCGTAGATTTGGGGTAGCGATTACGCGGCTTTAATCCCGCGGGATGCGCGGTCACGTGTCGGACCGTTCGTTCGGCACACACCCCCTCGCTCGCCGCCCCTCCCGGCCGGGCCACGGCACGTAAGGGTGGCCATTCGCGGAAGCATTCCGCAGCGGCCTTTCCCCGCGAACACGTCCGGCGCGGAAGGCCCGCACCGAATGATAATTAACATTCCCCGATTAACGCCATTAACGTTTGACCGATGTCCCGATGAATTGCGGCCGGCGGGATGCCTGTCGAGCGGGATTGGAAAAAGGAGGATGTAGACGGATGGAGGGAGAAGCTGGGAGATAAAGAGAGAGGGAGAGAGAGAGAGAGAGAGGAAGAGAGAGAAGGTGAACGGTAAGTGGGTTGGTGGAAAAAGTCATTTGTCAGCCGTGATGGATATATGGTATGAGCGGCGACGTGCAGTTGTGTCGCTGGCCATTGAATAGGCCGAGAGCTAAATAAAAGACTCTCGCGAAAAGTTGAGCCATTGAGAATTGAAAATTGACACGGCCGTTTTCTGCCGGCTCCGCCCGTTTACTGCCATTTGACAAGTGTGCATACATCGCCGCGCATAGAAATTTTCCGCTTCAATCCGGCCAACGTCTCTGCCGCGTCGCGCGAGAGGAACTTTTTTTTCGTGCGTTCTTTATTTCGCCGGTTATTTCATTTGAGTCGTATCAAAGAGTCTGAGGACTCTTGCCTCTGCGGGAAACAAACGGTTCGCGCCATTCCGGTTCAGATTCTCGCCGACGTCCGTTTATCCGAACAGCCCGTTACTTTTTACATTTACTTACGCTTGCCGGCCGTTCAATTCGGACGGCCGCTAAAGCGGGAACAATAACGACCGCGAATTTCCGTCCACGATTCTCACCGACGTCGGGGGGGAGGATGGTCGAGCTAGGGAGGATGGGGAGAGGGGAAGTGAACTTTACGGGCTTCCCGCGGCAATCTTCACAAAATGTCGCGAGAACGCGCTTTTACGCGTCGCCTCTCGAGGCGGCCCAGGCCGCTTCCTACTAAAATTGCCGTCTAATTGTTCTCTCTCCCGCACTTTTATCCCGCACTCCTTGCCCGCCCTTAATTCCCTTAACCGCACTTAAAATTCTCCACCCCCGGGCAGCCGGCTCTACCCTCCCCTCTTCTCATCCCATCGAATCCGCGATTTCAACCGCCGGTTCATTATTAATCACTGATTTCATTAATCTCATTCCTTCCTCACTATAAAATACTTCAGTCTACTGCTTATATACAATCATACCTTTTCGGCCGATTCGGTCAATGAAGACTTGAAAGGGTGGAATTTAAAGATTGAATATTCCAAAAAATCATCCGGATGGGACCAACTCGTCAGTAGGGCTATGTCAGCCAATCCTGCTCTGATTATGCATTTCACCGTCATTAGACGGTTTTTCACCCTCATTTTACTCCACTGCTCATGAACTGACAGAGGGTACGACTCTATACCCTTTATCTTCAGTCTCTCGAAATGAACGATGCGTACATATAACTTCTATAATTATTATTAGGAATTTATTTTGGATGCCGCGCTTTCATCGTCTCCCTCTCGTCCCCCCTCTCCCGCTACCGCGAGCAGCAATCCACGGAGCCAGTGGCCGTCCTCGCCCCATTCGCATTGGCCGGCCGCAGAAATCGTCGCCCCGGCATGCCTAAACGAATACCTAGGGCAAATTAAGCGGGGCCGACAAATCACTGTCGTAAAGTTGCTTTCGGCGCTGGCAAGCGGTCGCGGCGTAATGCGCGTCGGCGCGCGCGCGCGGTACCGGGCAAAGAAAGAGGAGGAGGGCAGCTACGGTGGTCCTGCCTGGGCTTTGGCACCGGTCCTACGAAGAAATTTCACGGCACTTACTACGCGGATTTATCGACGTCCGAGTAGCGAGAGAGAGTACGCTCGCGCTCGCGCGCGCGCGCGCTCGTGACCGAGCGAGCCATAAGTGGCATTCCTCTCGGGGCGAAGATTAAATTATGCACGCTTCGGGGGAGCTCGTACTCTTGAAACCGATTCTTTCCAGCCTCCACCTTTGAACGACGCGCATCTTTCGCGCCTCGAAACTCCCGAATCATACGTCAGCGCGATTAATCGACGCACCAAGGCCAAAACTGCGGAATCGAAGGCCTTAATCGCGCGGAGGTCGTCCAATTACGCGATAAAACGGCGTTAATTTCTTAACGAGATAACGTCGCCCGACACCCGACGACACCCGCTTAAGGAGCGGAAAAAAGAGTGTGGCTCGAGTGAGAGGGGTACGAGGGGTGTGAGGGGCGAGATGGGGGAGGGAGAAAGTGAAAGAAAAGGGGAGAGAGAGAGGGCCGGTTCGCCGCGGTTGCATTAGAGTCTCTAATGGCCCCGCGTGGTCGTCCGCACGCCCGGTGGGTGGGTAAATAAAAAGGAAGGGCGCGAGAAAGTGAGAGAGGGTCGGCTCGGGGGAGAAAAAAAGGGTGGAGGTGCCTCGGGGGCGGGCGAGAGGGGTGCAGGAGTCGTGTTAATTAATTGGCGCGTAATTAAAACCTGCGGCGACACCGCGGGAAAGACTCTCTCTTCCCCCTGAGGAGCCAATGTCTCAAAGTGCGCTTCCCTTTCTCTGGCCTTCCTCGCGCTACGTCCTCGGCCACCCCCTTGCCACCCCTTGCCACCTTCCCCGCTGCCAAGCGTTATTCTCTCGCGCGGGATGTCCTGAGCGGATGTCGGACCCCGAAGGATTTTTCGGCCGAGGGCCCGAAGTCGTTTTCGCTTTTATGCCGATTGAAAGTGATCCACGTAGGCTGTATCCGTAACACATACATGCGGGCTTATAACGATGTATGCGAGGTACGTTCACGGGGACGTATATCTGTATATGTATATATAAAGCGACGAGTCGAATAATCGGGACCGATTAAACGATTGAACGGGCGAGTGACCAATTGACCGGCTCGATCAATCAAGTGGCGAAACGATTAATTAGCGTATCAAGTAATCAATTAATCAATCAGCTGGCCGAATAACCGGGCAATTAATCAAGCGAGTGGCTAACAAAATAAACGACGGAAGCGAGTTGTCAAGTAGGCGAATGGAGGGAACGCGCGGGCGCGCGCGCGCGCGGGTTACGGTGCCGGCAGCGTGGCAAGTGTTCTGGCGGGCAACTTACGAAACAACTAACTGTTCGACCGACCAGTTGACTAAGCCACCAAGAAAGCGGTTAAGTAACCGACCGACCCGCGAATTCTAAGCCGACCGAATGACCAATTGGCCGACGATGCGACGCGTGCAATTTTTGTCCTATCCACCTCCGGGGTACGTCGCGAAAATAATTCCTTTCGGAGCGAACGATGAAACGGTAAAAATTGCATTGGCCATCGGGATGGCCGGGAGTTTCGCGATTACATTTTTCCATGCTAATCGATCGGCGAGGTAATGGAAATCGGCCGGCGTAGCTGTCGGCCGAAGCTCTCGTCGGGCCGCGTAAATTCCGTCCGGCCGATCTCCGACGAAATAAGCAGAATTGCCTCTTTCTATTCCCACCCCCGCGTTCGACTGCGATGGAACTTTTTTTTCTGCGAGCTGACTCTCGATGTAGGTCGCTCAGGACTCTCTCTGTCTCTCTGTCTGTTTCTCTCACTGTTTCTCACTCTCTCACTGTCTTTGGCTCTATCTCGCTCTTCCTGCGTCCGCTCGCACGAGGCCGGACGACAAATTTCTCATCGGGGCGAAGGTATCGAGCGTACGCAAATAACTTCCTGCCTCGCGCCGGGTGGAAATTACAATAACAACGCGTGTCGCGCCTCCTGTAACTCGAAGTTTGTCGCCGCGTGCCATCGGTAGAATGTACAGGCGGCGAGTGAGAGCAATTCGCAATTCGCTCGTCCGATGAGTCCCGGATCGGACAAGACTTTCTACCCGATCCCACCTGCTCATGTAAAACCGCATCGGGCCCTCTCGAATTCTCCAGCCGGTTGGAAAAACGGCCGCGCGAAAGGTGGGGCACACTCACTTCGGCCACAGAAATTTTCTATACCACATTTCTCAGCCTCTTCCCTATTCTTCTAATTACTCTCTCCAAAGGAGCATGTTCGTCGATGAATCGTTACTCAATTATTAGACAACCATAAAAGAATCATATAATATAGATATATAGGTTTTGGTAGTGTCAAATTATTCCAAAGTACTATTAGTTTAAATCAATGTATACTATTATTCCTCGTTTGAACAATCGTCTATATAATCATTGACGTATCCTGACTCTGAAAAAAAGGACCGCAGCGCATTGCTTTCAATTTTCATACCGAAACTGGCCGAGCAATCAAAGTCCGGCCCGAATCTTACCCGAGCGCGAACGATACTCGAGCGGTGACAAATGCGCCGGCTAACTAGCTTACCGCCTAATTACAACGACGTCAAAAGCGATCGATCGACCGATCGGTCAAGTGCCCGAGCGGACAATTTGACGTAGCTGCCGTAATAAGCGGGACGTGAAAGAGCGCGCACGTCGACGCGCGTCCGTTTGTTTCTTTTAATTATGCCCGGAGCGCGATCGTTAATTGGCCCATTTTTCGGTAATTGGTTAATCAAACGGGCACGGGCCGGGGCCTGCCGAGCGAATATTCCCCGTCATCCGCGACGAGTTTCGGTAATTATTTCGCGCAGCGCGCCGGCGCGATGATTTGAAAAACGTCACAGTCGATGAATGCGGCTCTCGGCTCGTCGATCATGCATCATCCACCCCCCTCTCGATCGAGCAACCCCTCAACCCTTTTCCCTTCGGCCCCGATATGTACGCCCGCGCGGCCGCGATATTTGATAGAACTCATTGTCGGACCCCGAAACGCTCCGGCGAATTAAATAATTGCCGAGCGTTACGGTGATCCGAAGCGTAACTCCGTGAAACAATGACTCCTCCCGGCTGCGAAGCGCTGTCGGCGATGAAAAATGTAAATCCGCCCAAAATTGCCGCGCGGCCGAGTCAATGTTAACCGAACGCCGCTGGTCAGCGAATGGCGAGCGAGCGGCGAACGAATCGTGAACGAATCGTGAACGAATTGCGAGCGTGTGGCGTGCGAGTTGCGTGCGAGTAGTGTACGAGTGGCGTGCGGGGGTGGGAGGAGCGAAGGTGTTGGTGGGTCTTCTTTAAAGTGGGCTATCCTGTCGCAGGCCGATAAGTAATCTTGTACCGGAACACTGGGCAGGCGTGGATGGGAGCCCTTTAAGAGGCGGTTCATACGTATTCGACGTGCGTATTACGCGTGCTCCGCGGGATTTGTCACGCGCCTCTTAAAGCCACGCACGCACAATGCCCGAGCCATTCTGTTCCGGCAAAGGAGTCCGTCGACGCTGGCTTTGTCGACGGCTACGAGATCGGAATCGCGGACGAGAGGCCCTTTTCAATTTTGATCCTTTCTTCCGAGGGGCTCGCGCTGGATGAACGTTAGACGAGATAGTTATTGTCAAATTGGTCTAAATAAAGATTTGAAAATATTTGGGTAATTAATTAGTGAGTGGCGGCCTCTTCTCAGAGCAGCCCCCGTGTTGCTTTACGTCTTTATCTCCAAAGATTCCAACAACATTGAAATTTAGAAATATATTTTACTTTCTAATAGCAAGGGTAACTGTATTTTACGCATGATAGATATAGCCGTCAAACACAGTTGACTGGTTAAAGGACTAAGGAAATTTTCCTATTCTGATTTAGTTTCTATTCTTAACGGACTGGTATATAAAAATATTCTGGCCTAACTAAAAGTGCAACAAGATTTTCATGTCATCTACAGTGATGGAACGAAAAATTACACTAGTCTCAGAATCAACGTCATCTACGTACTTCCACAAAAAAAATGCAGGCTCAACGCAATCTTCATTGTAGTATTAATCTCGCGAGGACCTCTTCCTTACGGTCCCCGTAGCACATTGGATATCGTCACCTGCGGAATAGGAGTGCTCTAACGGAAGTTCCCCCGCTTCTGTGGCGCGTCGTTATTGAGCAAACGAGTATCGCGCCCTTGTACGAAGGTACCCCGGAATACTCTAAGCTCGATATACTTAGCGGTTACCCAATCACCCTCAATCTAGTCCGCAACTATCCGGCCAACTCCTTGATGACACCGTCGTACACACGCCGACGCTGAGAATTCGACCAAAGTTCGAATTCATGGTCGCTGGTCAAGGCGACCTCATTACTGATTCCGAACTTCCTTTCTTTGTATACGTGATCAACATCGTCGGGGTTGGCTGGCGAGGAGAGGGATGGGGGGTAGGGAGAGCGGGAAGAGAGGGCAGATCCTGCAAGGGCCCGCAGGACGACCGCGGATTAACGTTGACGTCCCGACAAATGAACAACTTGGCAAACACTTGGCACGCGCCACTAATTAAACTGGAGCCACCTCCGAAAACCCGATTCCGCCTCGCGCCGTTTCTCCGAGAAACGTTACACGCCCGCTGCGGCTTTCTCTCGCTTGCGGCCGTGCGTAAGCGTGCGTGAGCGCGCGTGCGCTTTTGCGAGCTTCCGATCTGCGCTTTTCCGTCTGCTAAGGCTGCCATCGATGCTCGTGTCGTCGAAATCTTCTAAATTAGGATATGGCTGTACGATTTTGGGTCGATTGACTGATACTCTAATTTTCTTAATTTCTAAATTTGCTGGGTGCGATGCCCGATGAAAATATGATATTCAAACAAAATTTATTAATTTAATGTGTCTGTGTTTCGATGTAGACACATATGGACAGTTTATTTTGAAAGTGGTGTCAGTCCATATTTACAAAAGAAAAGAGATAAGGTGCAGTGGGGCAAAACCGGACCATAAATTGTAAAGTTTACTTTAACCTGATGTATTTTCTATCTATTCCACTAAAATCTAATAATTTTAGTGTTTTTATTTAGCGCATGGTTTACTCTTTAAGTTGCATTAATTTGGATTAAAAATATCTTCTGAAACTTATGATTTTCTTAATAAATTCAAAACAGTGCTGCTACGGCGTGCTTGCCCCGAACCGGGGCAAAACCGGACCATATATTGTAAAGTTTACTTAAACTGATGTATTTTCTATCTATTTCACTAAAATCTAATAATCTTAGTGTTTTTATGTAGCGCATGGTTGATTCTTTAAGTTGCATTAATTTGGATTAAAAATATCTTCTGAAACTTATGATTTTCTTAATAAATTCAAAACAGTGCTGCTACGGCGCCCCGAACTGGGGCAAAACCGCACCTCACGTGAAAGTACGGTGTTTCTTCCTCGGGATTCACTTTTTTGTCCACTTTTTCCTCGGATTTGGTCACTAATTGTGTTGTTTGTTATTTTATAGTACTTACTAGCTGAATAAATATTCATTTGGCCAGCTTTAATTTCTGCCCCGATGGATAGTCCGGATTTGCCCCGTGCTCAAATATTTTCATGGGTTAGGTTAGACTATTATTTTATCAAAAAATATAAAATATCCGATATATCTTATTACTATTAAGGAAACTTACCTTATTATGCTATGTGCCTATCGAAGAAAAATTCATAGATTTCTAAACTATTTGCTTAAATTATCGATTTATAATGTTTGACTCAATCTTTGCTCTGTACCTGGAAACACCATAAACATTGTCGAAGTTAAACGGGGGAATTAGAGAATAATTGTCGGCCACCTAGGTTGATCATTGAATACTAAACAAAGGAAGAATTCTACCTAACCGTTTGTACAATAGAACGTATATTCGAATAAATAAGGGCCTATTCCGGATTTGCCCCGTTTCCGGATTTACCCCACTGCACCTTATATAATTTAGGACTAACGTGGTGTAAATTTTTTTATTTATGTGATATTTATTTTTATTTTTAAACAGACTTACACCACTTTCAAAACAAACGGTCCATATCATCTCCACCCTACCGTTTCTTTGTACTCCTCGCGAACAGTGGAAGTACAGGGGTGCCGATACAGTTTCGAATCGTGCGAAGACTCGGTAACCGCAAGAATGAGGAACTCGCGATAAGTATCGGCGGCCCACTTATTTAGCCGTGAAAAACTGACGCCCCGGCCATCGGGGAGCCGCTTTCCATCGTCTAGCAAGCCGGAACTTTCGTTCTCCCCGCAGCGGCACGTTTCAATTAAGAGGCACCTACCCGTCCCGGCATCGGGATCTAATCGTCCCGCTCAATTAATTTACGTTATAAATCACGACGATAAAGAAAACGAAAGCCTCGCGGGCCCCCTCGACTATCGTGTCCGACTATCGAGCACCGTCCGTGCACACATACACATGCACACCACACACACACACGCTCGTACGGCCGTTCACACACACACACCGATACTCTTTCGATTCTTCCCGAACGGTTTACCGGTTTACTCTCGTTACCCTCGGCTAGCCAGGATACACGTAGATGCATCTCCGCCGGCCTTACCCCCGGGCTCCAATTAATGAGTCTAATGAGATAATTGATCGGGCTCGCGATAACGCGCACGTATAGACCGCGAATACGGCGGCTCCGATCGGATTATCGTCACACGTAATCGCGGCACGCTTTGTTTTCGCCCTGACAACTGTTTCACGCCATCGCCGCCGACCTTCCCTAGCCCCCCGTCCCTTCGCTGGCAGCGACGAAAATTTTAATTAAAATCGACCGATTAATAAAAAATTAATGGAGCCCTGGTAGCCCGGATGATACTTTGAGCGATTTATCCTTTTTTTTTTTTGTTTAATGCGATTGCTTTCGGATCCTTTAATAGTATTTTTAGTTTGAATTACGAGTTCGTCCCGTTTAGTTTTATGATGTTGGAATTTTTTTTTCGATTTGTTCTGTCGATCATTGACGTGGATTTAGGCACCTTCGCTTTATGTCGTTCGGACACGTTGCAGGGGAAGTATCTATCGGGATCGGTAGTTCGCCCAGTTAGCGCTCTCTAATTCCGATTATTTCGCGCCGCTTACGTAAGTGTTAACCCATTTGGAAATTACGGCTAGCCGCGATAAGAGCGCAGTTTCCGAGAACACGCGTTCCACGCATACTGGGGCGGGGTGTACCTGTAAAACGTCCGGAGCGGCTTATCTCCGCACTCTAACGCAACCGGCGAGTCTAACGCCGAGAGGGCAAACAACGGACTGCCTTTAATCATTGTGCAATTGTGCCTCGCGACGCGATCGGCTCCACACGACAGAATGCGATAAAGCACTCAGCGGTCGCCTACTTTCTTCGTGCGTAAGCGTCGACTCCTTTCCACCTCTCTGTATCGTCACTCTTCCTCTCTCTCTCTCTCTCTCTCTCTCTTCCTCTCTTTCCGTTTTCTTTCCTCTTCCATCGACCGAAGACTCCTGGCACATTTGCTCGGACGCGCGACTCTTAATGGCCGCCGATCGTCCCCCGAAATCGTACCTTACGAACGCGGCCATCAATTCGGGAGCGTGTGCGGCCGGTACTAAACACTTTTAGGAGGTCGAGATAAGCGGCGAGCCGCTCGGATTTAAGAGTAATAATGTCCGGGCGATAAAAGCGGGTGGGGGGACGGACTACCAAAAATGCCGATCCGTCCGTCATCCGAGCGACGTTCCGATGATTCCTCGAACCCGTCCCGCTTATCGGGCCACTCTTACCTCCGCCACCCTCCGTTCGTCCTCCCAGACTTCCGCCATAAGAATCGCGAGCTTCCCAAGTAGGTACCTCTCGAAATTATCAACGTTTTACCATATTGCTTATCTCGTGACTTACGCGTCGAACACAGAGTATTTTCGTTAACTAATGTTCGCGCTGGGTCCGACACACGTTTCCTGCCACGTATCCTCCTCCTTCCCCTCCTTCTCCTCCTCCTCCTCCTCCTCCTACCTGTATACACAGACTCGTACGTCGATCGCTCGGAGAGTGAGTTCTCAGCCTCCAGAACGGGCCTCTCTCTCTCCCGAAAGCTCCGTGACCCCTCTTCCTGCCGCCGCTGCCCGTTTCTCTCTTTCATCCCGTCGATCTCACTCCCTCCCCCGTGCTGCCCAGTCCCGTCCTTCTCTGCGACGAGTTCGAAGTCGAGTCTCGGGGCCCTCCGAGAGGGAAGGCAGAAGGAACGGTGAGTAAATGTGCTCCTCTCTCCCTTCGGCTTCTCCGTCTGCCCCCCTCCCCCTCTTGCCGCTGCCCCTCTCCTCCTCCCGCTCCTTTTCTTTCTCTCCTTGTCCCTCTCCCGTCGCTCTCCACACTTAGGGGTCAACGTACAGGCGCGCGGCGTGACCGAAATCACACACACGCTCGTTGCAAAGCCGCTCGACTGTGACTCGCCTCGTCTTTATTTGGCCTCTAATTGTTCCTTCTTTCGCGACGCCCGTTGGTCTACTTGCCTCCCCGGCCCGACCTGCCCCGATGCAGATGTTCCGCAGTCACCTGAGGGTGACCGTCGACATGCTCCGCGGGACCGATCATGCGTCCGGCGGCCGAACCCGATTTTCAACTCCAGACTGCGTTCCGCTCCCGGCCACGGAATCGAAACGTACTCCGTATATATATAACAATATTGGTACCGATTTTCGTCAGGTCGAATTTCAGCCTGGATTAGACTCCATTCGTTTCAGTGTACAGGTAAACTTTGCGGTAGGTCAGTATACGACATATTCTGGTAAGGTGTTACCTTGGTTTTGGCATGATCGAAGTTTGCGGTTTGGGTTAAGAAGAATTCGCTTACTCCGGCGGCTTTGTTAGTTGATTAAACAAACGTTCGGCGGTTCACTGCCTTCTTTCGGCAAACCGTCTGGTCCGGAGGCTGGCATCTTAATTAGGAAACTCGCCGAGACCCCGTCGCGGATAACGGGCCGTCGAAAGTTCCGTCGTAATAACGCACGAAGATTCGCCAACTGCGACAAGAACAATCGAAGCCGCGTTAAGCTTCCGTCCCATCGTCGTCAGCCGCGAACTCTCCTTCCAACCCCGACTGCCCCCGGTCGATCCAGATCGTTCATCCCCCGACCAACCGACGTCCACCCCTTTCTCACGTCAGGTGGAAACAGGTGTCTCACCGCTTAGAAAATCATCGGGTCCCGATCCTGTCGATTTGTCGTTTCCAAAACAGTTCGCACCCACTCGACATTCTTCACCCGGCGTTCACGACGCCCTGTCGACGCCTATGTCCACAGTCCGGCATCGAGCCGACCCAAAATCCACCCCCACCTCCTCGTCCTCCTCCTCGCCGTCGGCGTACCTGACCGACACAGGTAAAATTCATTATTTCAAACGTAACGCGATAATCGACGCTCAGAATCGTACTCGGTCACCTGCGACCCCGAGCACGGAATCCCGTAAAGTGGGGTACTTTTGCCACCCCCTCGCGTGCACGTAGCCCTCCCCCTCCTTCACTCCCGTTATCCGTTGCCACTTCTCGACTCCCGGGTCTGTCCCACGAAAGCAATAACCCGGTATCGCGCCCGGTCGTCGGCTTTGGGCCTGCTGGAAAGGCTCCATTACCGTCTTCGGACAATGCCGTTGGCTTCCCTGGATCAGGTTGGGTCCTACCTGGGCCAGGACTCACGGGGTCCCGCGAGGGGGTCTGCCGAAGGGCGAGGGAGGCTAAAGGCGCGGGAGAGGGCGAGGGTGGACGGAGGAGAGGGGAGGGGGGGGGGGCATCGGGTGTCGCAGAGGCCAGATTAATGGTCCCAGAGAATTCTTGGTAGTCTATCCCAGGACCGGACCCGACTCCTTCCCCCCCTCCTCAGCCCCCTCAACCCCCACTGCTCCCACTGCCGCTGATGCCCTCTCCTACCTCTTCCAACCCCTCGCCGACTCTCGACCTGCCGACACCGGTGCCAGAAGGTCGTACGTGACGCGTAGACCAGAAACACCACCCACGTATACGGAAAATTTCATTCGACGCCGGACGGGAGACGGTGGCCTAGCCGTGCTTGAGAGATGCCGAGGGTGAACAGTCGGGAGGGGAGGGATTTCTTCTCGGGGGAAGTAAGGTATGGGTGCCACCTGTAGGCGCTCCACTTCGATAAACGCTCGGTGGGCTCGGCACGATTGCTCGGTGTCGTTCGTTTCTTTAGAGTGTCAATTTTTTGAGGAAAGTATTTTTTGAGACGGTAATTGGGATAATCGAAAATTTCGTGACGTATGTCAGTGAACAGTTTCGAATGGTAAGGATAGAACTTATGGGACTGGCAGCAATAATGACAGTGAGCTTGTCTATTCAATAACAGTAGTTTCAACGATGTCGACCCAGAAAAATTCATATAATTTTTTATTTTCTACTTCACTCCCGTGATCACCAATTATGTCTCTTAATCGATATGAGGAATAATCAGACGATGAGACGAAAGTTTGTTAATGCGCGTATGTAATTTCGATTGCGTCGCGGAAGGCGGCGGCAAAAATTGGATTTCGCTCGATTTCCCGGAGTGCGTCGATCGGCGGACGGATTCCCTGGAATTTCCAGCGCTTTGTAAGCGGTCGACTTGCGGCCTCCCCGGCACTCGGACAATGATACCTCTTGTCTCAAACTCTACCTGCGTAGCAAAGCCAGTAGTACCCGAGTTACCTGAGTTTCTACCCTACGCCGGGACTTAAGGTCGCGGTTAGAGCCTCGTTATTGGCTTTGTACCGTTTCGAACCTGTTTCTCGCACGTCCCCGGGCCCCGAGACTCGTTCTCCTATCTGAACTGGGACCGACATATTTTCCTCTCCCACCCCTCCTCCTTACGGGAAATGATTCCACGAATTACGGGAAACGAGGTCGTTTTTCGCCCGGCGGAGAAACGAACAGCGATGAGAACGGAGTACATTGCGGAATTTGGATTTTCGTTGACGGTGTTATTAGCAATTTGCGATACAATTGGGAGGGTTCCAGTCAAAGGCTAATGAGAAACATGTAACGCGGACGATACATTTATGATACGGCTCTCACGGTGAAGCCGTGAAAATGGGATGCGATAGGAACGTTAATAAGATTTTTAGTCCGTAAGAAGCGTTGATTGAAATTTTATTTTATTGAACGAATTTTCCTTCGGTCTTGTTTAACCGGGTCTCCCTGCTTGGCCAAGCCGACCGTGTCGCCAACGGGCAGTTTTCGAGCCAGTGCCCGACAAAAGGAAAGGACTGCAAACATTTTTCTTCCTTTTATTAGCGGTTTAATCGAAACGCGACTGAGAGAATTGGCCGTCCGCGGGTCGGGCGCATTGAATTACTGTAAATTAACGTTGTTAATTACCTCTAGATGCCGCCGGTCCCGGGAATGTGAGAGCGTAACAAGCGTCGATTTGAAAAACTATTATGTGCGTATATGCTTATTACCGCGCCGCGTATGTGCACATGAAGCCAACCCCCCCCCCCCCCCCCCCCCCCCCTGACACGCACGCACACGGCTGCGACGGAAGCCGTATACTTACTCTCGAATAAAGCGGCCTGCGCTTTTAAATCATTTCGCGCCACGCCATTTTCGTCCGTCGATGTACGTCTTGCGATATCGATTAATTCCCTGGTACATTTGCCCGTCGAAATTCGAGTCTCGTCCGGACAGAAATTATTTTACACGATTTTCATTCAACTGCGCGCACCGGCCCACACATATGTATATGTATGTACATGAAGAATATATAGTGGGAGCGAGCGCTGGCCGATCGATTTTTCGACGATTTCTCTCTCCCTCTTCGCAATTTCACGTCGATTTCCATTTATCTTCCGGCCCCCGGGGTTAATCTGCTATCCGCTGGATGGCGAATTCGCGAGAGCGTAGAATATTTTCTTACCGGAGCCGAAACCGGCGAGTGGATCCTGCGCGAGAGAGCGTCAGCGAGAGAAAGTGAGAGAGAGAGAACTCGGCGGTGGTCGGGTGGCGATAGCGGGTCGATTACTTTTTAATCCTAAATTACTTCGCCGGTAATCCGGTTATTAAGTCGCCTTAGTCTCTTCGTAACTCGTTTCGCAGCGCTCGCGCGCCAAAAAAAAAGAGGGAAGGATGAGGACAAGTTCGCGTACGCGGAAAGCGAGAGCGCGATATGAGGTCGAAAAATCATCACTCCGTCCCACCTTTCGGCCGAACTCGCAAAATCTTTAATAAGCGATCTCGCATTATGCCCCACCGAGGAAGACTGGATGGGCCCCGACCCGTCGTACGGTACTTTAATAATCCGCGTACTCGATATTCCGTATCCTTTGCGTCATCGAGTTTCGCGTAATAAAGACACAGGGCCATATTCACAATATCCGTTGCGCAAAACGGAATAGACTGACGATGCGACGACGGCGAAGAATATCAAAAGACGTCTCCTCCTGCCCTGCCCCCCCCCCCCTCTTCATCCCCCACCCTACGCGTCTCTCCTCTACTTCGGTTTCTTTTGCCGGG
Source organism: Anoplius nigerrimus (assembly GCA_914767735.1). Lineage (NCBI taxonomy): Eukaryota > Metazoa > Arthropoda > Insecta > Hymenoptera > Pompilidae > Anoplius > Anoplius nigerrimus. The sequence continues at coordinate 5,108,769 of OU612077.1, forward strand.
GCGTCTACGGGCGTCTCGAAGCACAGAGGATATTTTCTTGCCCCGAGTGGAAGAAGAGAAGGAGAGAGAGAGAGAGGAGAGAGAGAGAGAGAGAGAGAGTCTCTCATCGAGCCGCGACGACAGCCGGTGTCATCCGCATAGCCGGAAAACCGTTTTCCTTCCCGGATCGTCCTCCTCGATCTTCAAGTCTTTCCGCTTCTCTCTCTCTCTCTCTCTCTCTCTCTCTCTCTCTCTCTCTCTCTCCTTCTCTCATCACTCGCTTCGTCCGTTCCACCAAAGTTCGCGCCTTACATCACTCCGAACGGCGGAAACCGGCGCGTGGCGTTCGTAAATAAATGAGAAACGAGCCGGAATAAGCGTTCGAGCATTAGGCGCAATTTGTATTCGAGGCTGTTGCGTTAAGGCGAATAAAAAGGAGGAGAGAGAGAGAGAGAGAGAGAGAGAGAGAGAGAGAGAGAGAGAGAGAGTAGGATGGGCCTCTTGTAATGGGGAGGCGTTCGAGTTTACCCCATGTTCAGTGTCCCACCGCCATCAGCGGCACCGCCACCCTCTCCTCGAGTCCCTTTCGCGGTAATAAAATAAAAATAAAACCACTTCGAGTTATGCCCTCCCCTCCAACGTTCCTCTCTCCCATTCTCTCTCTCTCTCTCTCTCTCTCACTGTTTCTCTCTTCAGCGCGCGCGCTCTACGTCGCTTTAAAATTCAATGACTCAAAACTGCCCCTCATAACCGTATTGTCTCCGGACAAGGAGTATCTGCCGCTTTTGCCCCCGCGGGCGCATAATGCGGGGAAGTGTTTCTTTTGAAAATTTTATACGTTCGACGCACTAAAAGGGTTTCCGCCCGCGCGGAGTTTTACCCCGTCAAACGGGCGGAAGGTCGAAACGGGGTGGGTTTTGGAGAGGGAGAAGGTGAGAAATAGACGCCGTGGAGGTGGGGAGGGGAGGGGGTTGGAAAAAAGCAGGACTGAAAGAGTCTGCCGGCAAAAAGAATTACTCGGTAAGCACGGTCGGTCGCGCCTTTTTTTGCCGACGCCACGATATATGTATATATCTATATATCTATATATATATATCGATCGTTTGAGTTGTCCGCGAGCGTGCCGGGATGATTAATCGAGCCCGATAAATCGCAAGCGCGAGCTTGCGGTCGTCTTGGACGACCGGACGAATCATCCGCAACGGAAGTCGGCACGATCGGGCACCGCTCGAGGAACGAGTCTGGAAACTGAAGCTTGAACCAATAGATCCTCGCACTTTCTCGCCTTTCCACGCACCCTGACCAATCGTCGACAGCACCTGACCTCTGCCCACGCTTATTTGCACCGATCTGGTCTCTTCCCCGACGAGAGGGGGTGAGAAGTCGTCGGCAGGTTCTTTAGGCGAACGACGATCGTTTCACGCCAAATCGAAAGGCTGCTTGGCCGGATGGTGGCGAGATTCGTCCTCGTTGCGCGGAATGAAAAATGGCGAGGTCGCGCCAGATTGGGGCCAGTCGCGAGAGATTTTCAGATGAGAGCGCCGAACTGAAATCCGCCCTGTATCGTTATCCGACGTACAAAAGGATAGACGCGGGCAGTGTGTGTGTTCGAGAGAGAAAGAGAGAGAGAGAGAATGAGCGAGAAAAAGAATGAAAAAGGGAGCGCGAGGAAGAGAGAACCTACAAGGATGGTTAGGAGGCAGATATCCAATGTCGTCTAAACAAGCGAGCGCCGTCGGATTAGACTCGGATACGTTGTGTAGAGAGGTCTAAAGTCGAAGCAGCTTACAACGCGCTAACCGACCGAGCGACCGACACTTTCGGCACGCGGTGCATGTCAAGGGGTGGTGCGGCAGGGATGGGGGGGTAGTAGGGGGGCAGCGGGGGGAGAACCGCCGCGGTCATTCTTCTTCCTCACGGCTTACAAACGCGCTCAACTTGACCCCGATTACGACGAATCGGATTTCCGGGCTCCCGTGATCCCGACGGATACCCTCGAATCAATCCCCGGTACCCCTCCCCACACCTTTCCCAATGTAAGGGATTCGGGAGCGTGCCGAAAGTGAAATTCTACTTCTTTCGCGAGGGAAGACGTCACTCGTAAAACTTTGGGCCGCGTTACCGTAGGAGTGGGGGGGTCGACTTTCGGGATTGTTATCTTGACGAGCGGTGCGTCCGTTCTACGGATGTTTTTCCGCGCAGTTAGGCTCGTAAACTCGCGGGAGATTCGTTCATGTAACCGGTGCACAGTGGGGTATTTGCTCCGAATAGGCGGACAAAAATATTTTTTTGCTTTTATTGCATTTAATCGATGTAGTTGGCCACATTATGAGGTTCTAAGTATATCATAGAAATTTTATGAAAAAAAAATCATTTTTTCATGTAAATTGTCAAAAAAAATCGTCGTTTTTACACCTTTTTAAATATTTATTTGCACCTGTATAGCTTGGTATGTGTTATTTGATAGATAAAATTGTGTTAAAGTTTGATCGATAAGTATATAACTATCATTTATTAGGAAAACATTATTTATTAAGATAAAGTATGCTTGAGACACGCTCTCGATATAGTAAAGACTGTATGGCTTGTCTCGAAAGATTACTTTATTAAATTGTCTACACACTGTTGTTACAAATAATGTTTATATACACGATAGTGGTAGGGTAGGGTGGCATAGCTACACTTTAGGTATGCAGATGTGCATACCAGTATGCTAGAGATGGAAGAGTTCTGGGATGTCTTTATTGTGTCTCATAGTGACCGATGAGTATTGAAAAGGTCAGGAAAGGGCTGCTTTATTAGGCATTTTAACCTATTCGCCATACGTGCGGTTAACAATAACCCCAACCATAAATAACGGGTTTGGCCAGCAAGGGTACCGAACAAAGTACATGTTTAATCGGTAACATAGTCTTGGTTATTGAGTGGCAGTTCTCCGGAATCTTTAGCTTCGTCATCTTCGTCATTGTTACTTTCGACTGAAAATGTTGTTGATGCTGCAGACTGTAATAAGTGGTCAGCTTCAGCTGAAAGGCTTTTGCGGCCGCCCGAGACGGTTTGTCACTACGGATAGCTCAACGTTTCCTCGGAGCCATTCTTTATTTTGTTCAATAAAATCTTCATGTTTTCTATGCGCTGCTGCCCATTTTTCTTTTAGACGCTTCATAAAACCCTTAATCGTGTCGATTATTGCAATCCTCTGTTCGTCTGAGCAATTTTCATGATTAAGTAAGATATTTTTCATATGTTCTAATTTTTCATCATTATTGCAGTCTTTTTTTTGTTGCATAATGCTATATAACTCATTACGAGTAACTAACTTGACTCCTGATGACCCTAGTACCAAACATAACAAGTGTCTTTGAGAAAGAGAAAAAACTTGAAAATGACCGTTTGTTACAAAAGTGCTTGTAAAAGTCGCACCTGCAGCTACCTGCAGCTGATTCTTTTTGCGCTCGAAAGTAGAGGCTTTACTCTAACAGAGGACACCAAAATCATTTCCGGCCCAGCCCGGCCACTATATCAAAATCACTTTTGAAAATTAACATTTGTGCGAAATCTTCTTTCTTTACGTGCAACTTTTCCAAGCCCTCTAACTCTTTCAATTTTGAAGATATTTCAAAATTTCTTTCACGCCAGTAAAGTACATACCTTGCTGAGAAGATTCCATGTTTGACATAATAAAAATCTGTTTTAAAACACTTACAAGGCACAAACAAACTTGGTGCGTTCGCGAGACTCTCCGTGAGCGATCCGCCCACTGAAAGCGACCGTCAACTTTGAACTGACCATACGGCCCTACCGGGCATATGACTTGAAATTCCTTACTACCTCATATTCTCCCACTATTTAGCTATACCCTCAAAAAAAAATTTTCACGCTACCTCAAAATTGACAAAATTCAATTTTGTCCGCCTATTCGGAGCAAATACCCCACTGTGCGGTGTGCGATTGGAACCGAAAGGATTTTTCGGAATGTTGTCGGCACATCGGAGTTTATCGGGCACTCGTGCATGTAGAATCGTGCCTAACGAAAGTTCGATAGTCGAGAGGAACACGCGTGGATTCTCTACTCTTCGTTCGTCCCTCCTCGAGACACATCGATGGCAAGCTGCCGCTGGCCAGTTTTGTAAATAAAATCGGACACCCGTCGCTTCCGGTCGCGGCCGAGTCGCGCGTTTGTCGGCACAATGTGCCCGGCCGTCGGTCCGATTTCCATAACATTAGTCGATACGATTTGTCCGTCTCCTTTTTCGCGCCCATCGCGAAACGCGATAACACGCTCGGTATACGCTCTCTCGCATGCTCGGCCCGAACGTGTACGTATCCCCGAGTGTGCACCTGCTCCTTTGATCTTCGATCGAGCGAAACGCGACTCCTGGCGAGAAAGAAAGCGTGTGAGAGAGAGAGAGAGAGAGAGAGAGGGAGAGAGAGAGGGAATCTACGGAAGGGATGAAGCCGGCGACACTTTGTTGCCGGCGCTTCTTCGCGTACCGGCGTCAACGCTCATTATTTCCCACGCAACTCGCTCCGAACCCTATCCCAAGATCGTCCTTCCACTATCGACTCCAATATCCATCCTCCTAGATCACTCAATCTCCCCCATCGGTTACTCAATCAACCGACATCGTCAAGACCCCTAAACTATTCGCCTCTACAGTCTCTTTGACCTGCGCCAAAAACAACCGAAGAAAACCTTCAACCTTCCCGCTAAAATCCACCGCCCAAAAAATTCTACTCTCAACCACCCGGACGAAAATCCGAAAACCTCAGCCTCCGGAATCCCAGGCTGCAAGGCAGGGAAAGCAAAACAGCGCGAAGACGCCGAAGAGGAGAGTCGGCGCTGTTCTCGTAGAGAAGGAAGGCGCAAGGTAGAAGGCGGGCAGAGGCCCATGGGCAGGCAGAGGATCGGGAAGAGAGACGGATGGTAGACGGGTGCGTTGCGTGGACGCCGGGCGTCGCGCTCACGTGGCCCCCCACCCCTCCTACTCTCTGGCAAGCGTCGTGCGTGAGCTCCTTTCCCCTCCCGCCTGTCGCCCCTCGGCTCGCGCTCCACCGCTTGCCTCCCCCCTCCCTCCCTACCTCGTCCCGCTCGCTCCCCGCTAGGTCCCGCTCTCCCCTCTCCCGCCCTGCCTCGCCACCCCTCCTCCGTTCCCCCCGTCAGTCTGAGCGTTCTCGTGCGACGGCAGCGCCGCCACGCCTGCCGCTCCGCAGTAACGCGAACGCTTTCGTCGGGATAAGAACATCTTGTCCGTTCGTCGACTCGGTAGCTCCTCTCTGCCTCGCGACACACGCTGGCGGAGGGAAAGAGAGAGATAGAGAGAGAGGGAGAGAAGTATAACGAGAGGGCGGGAGAGAAAGGGGTGTACCTCACGCGTTGGAAGAAGGAGTGAGTGCGGAAGAGAGCGGCGAAGAGGGAGGAGAGAGAGAGAGGTGGAGATATATATATGGATAGAGAGAGAAGAGAGAGATAGGGGGAGAGAGGGAGGGAGAGAGAGAGAGAGAGAGAGAGGGAAGGAACGCGCGCGTCAAGCAAGGCGCCTCCTCTTCGCGTGCGGTGTGCCGTACTTGCATTGTAACGACGGTTGTGGTGGATGTGGATGTGCGCGGAGCGTCCTTTCCGCAATCGGCCGCGACGAGAGTGCATCGCGGGTTCCGGGTTCGCGATCCGTCGTGCGATCGAGTGACAAGCGTTATCGTGGGGCTCAGTTCGGTGAAAACGGGCGCAAGTTTCGTTCTCCGGCGAGAGCGAATCCGACGCCGACTCGACTTCGGTGCCTGTGCGAGGCGGTGGATTCTTTGGATGGATGTGCTCGGCCTCGACCGGGGAGGAAGTGAGGTGAATTAACAGTGTGCCTAGTGCCAAGTTTTTTTAGCGTAAGGAGAGTAAACGTAATACCGCTGGGCCGACCGGGCTCGAAAGCTGGGAAAGTCGTCAGTGTTGGAGGCGAATTTTCCGTTCCGTTCGCTCCTGAAATCGGTCTGCGGCGAACGAGATCGTGTCTTGACTCGGATCGACCGGTCGAGCCGGAGTGTGATCGTTAATTCGGCGAAGCCAGTCAGGGAGAGTGCGTAGGGTATCTGTGAGAGCATGCCTCGCCGCGTCGCGACGTCGGCGAAGGGACGGCGCACCGGCGCCGGCTTCGTCTTTGGGTCGCCGAGCGGCGACTGAGTGTATTTATCCGTAACCGGGATGCGAGAGAGCCCGCGGGAGCTGCCGGCTATCGTTGCCAGGAGAGGAGGAAGGCGGTGGTGGTGGTGGATGCGAAGAAGGGAGTCCCACTGCGTTGCGGGCATGGGCGGGAGACGTCGAGCCCGATGGTACGCGACGACGTAGGTGAGCGTCGCGACGCCTCACGACGCTGCCGACACGACGATCGCGACAGCGACGACGACGACGACCGCGACGACGACGTGGACGCCACGTGCATCCGCGGACACGCTCGACCCGACCGGAGGATCGACGACGACGACGACGACGCGAGGAGACGCCAGGATATTCGTTCGGCGGGGTGGCGTACTCCGACTTAAGGCCCCTGTCCTCATTATCGGCCAATCTCGCGGAAGGTCAGACGATACATACGGCTAGCCACCGTACGGCATCGCGAGTGCGATTAGATTAGCCGACGACGGGAATTTATACAGTGATAGAAGCCGGTGAGTGACTACGCGCGGCGACCTAAGTGCAAAAATTTCTGCTGCGAGAAAGCCAGCGGCAAAGTGTGGATAAAAAAAATTCCTTTCTGTGCTACGTTCGTCGACGATTTACTCTTGAGGTTGTGATATTTATACCGGCCGCGTTAGGTGGGTGAAGAGTTCGTTGAGGAGAGAGAGAGAGAGAGGGTAGGCAGAGAGAGAAAGAGAGAGAGGGAGAGAGAGATAAAGTGTTCGTAGGATAGACGCGAACAGGTGGCAGGCGACCGTGCTCGCGTGCTTTCTGCTCGGTGGATTTCAAGTAGCCGCGCGGGTCACGTCGCCGATCGACAGATTCCTCTTCTGCGCGGGTGGGGATTGACGTTCGCGCCGCCGGAGAGAGAGACGGCCTCGGGTTTTAGCGCGCGCGTTGCCCGGCCTCCGCTGATCGAAGAGATACCGTGCCGCGCGGCGGTGGATTATTTTCCGTCCGATCTCCTCTGGCCGGGGCACGTGGTCAGTTCGGTTGACGTTCCCGGCTGAGCGAGAAACAGAGAGAGAGAGAGAGAGAGAGAGACAGAGAGCGTGGAACACTGCGACCGCTCTGTGTACCTTGCCCAAAGTTTCTCCGGAGACAGAGAACGTCGCGTCAACGTTGGAGAAGTCAACGTCGGGAGATATCAAACGGAATCGGGCAAACATCAACCTTCACAGGCAACGTTCGGAAACGCACACAGTTATGCGAAGCGTCGGAGAGCCGAGAGGACTGTAGATCGAAAATCGTGAGCGATCGAAAGACAGAGAGGGTGAACGTCAGACAAAGAGAAGAAGGAGTGAGGGAGAGAGAGAGAGGATCGAAGGTAGAGGCTCATTGTCGATCGGGCAGCGCTCAGCGTCGCTCATCCCTTTGGCGAGGAGCCGTCGGAGAAGCGGGCTGCGGGCGTCGTGGAGGGGGGAGTGATGCCGGTGAGGGTGGCGCAGCGCCCCCCAGGTGGAATAGCACTCCACGCCGGCGTGCCGGTAGCTCCCAGCAGCGTAAACGCCCCCGGTCCATCGGGCCGGTGCCTCGGGGGCCCGGCCGCGCCCCCCGCCGGCTCGCCGCCGCTGCCGCCCTCCCTACCACCATCGCTACCACCCTCGCTGCCCCCCTCGCTACCACCCTCCTCCCTGCCGCCCTCCCACCCCCAATCCCTGCCGCCCTCGCTCCCGACCTCGCTACCGCCGTCGTTGCCTTCCTCGCTGCCGTCCTCGCTGTCGACCAATCTGCCGCCCTCGCTGCAAGCCAACAACATTAACAGCATCAACAGCCTCAACAGCCTCAACAGTATCGGGAACAATATCGGCAACAACGGGCATCACGTGAACTCTCACCAGCAGCATAGTCAGCAGCACCAGCAGCACCAGCAGCATCAGCAGCATCAGCAGCATCAGCAACAGCAGCAACAGCAGCACGTTAACGGGGGAGGATTGCTCGGGGGTGTCTCCTCAGCGCCGAATCAAGGCGCCAACACGAATCCTCTGCAGGCTATGGCGTCGGCGGCGGCCTCGCTCACGCAGCTGAACAACATGGCGAACGGACCGCTGCCGCCGCTGGCCGGCACTGGCCCATCGGGCCCGCCGAATCTGCCGCCCCCGCAGCCGGCCACCACCCCCACTCATGGGGGCCCGCCGACGCCGCACGGGGCCGTCACGGGAGGCCCGCACCTGAACGGGGCCTCGCCGAGTCCGCACCCGATGCCGCCGCACGGCATGATGAGCGGCTCGCCCCACGCGCCTCATCCCCACATGGGGGGTGGCGGACCCTCGCCCCACCCCCATCACCCGGGGCCTCATATGGTAGGCTCGCCCCATCATCCCGGGCCCCATCCGATGGGACCTGGTGCCGGCATGATGGGCCCGGGCGGCGGCATGCAGCCGCAGGGCGGCCCCGGGATGTGCGCGCCCGGACCCGCGGGTCCGATGGGACCCCATGCACATCCGCAGGGACCCGGCGTCCCCGGACAGCCGCACATGCACAATGATCCCTTTTACTGCTCGCCATTCGGATCGCATTACTTCAGGTAATCAATTTTCACTTTTTATTTTTTTCTCTACCTTCGAGTGTCTGAAGGGTGCTTGAGGGTTGAACGGAATGTATGCGCTTTCGGGAAGGGACTGTACTCGACTCGTTGCGGATTTCTCTTTCTGAGACTGTTTAGGATGATCGAGACGTTTAGGGTTTTTCACGTGAGATTCTCGTGATGATAGGTATGAGTTTGACTTTCTAACCGTTTGGCGCTGGATGTCGTCCGGAGAAAACGGAGGGAATTTCAGCGGGCGAGGGAGGGATGAAGAGAGAGAGGGAGAGAGAGAGAGAGAGAGAAAGCTCGCGAGGAGGCTCGACGACACGCTTCGGGGGAGAAAATTATGGCGGATCGATACGGCATAATGTTTTCCTGTCGTGCGAGCCGTAATGAGAGTGTGCCGGGCGTAATGTTGGACTTACTACCGAAAGAATTTGCATGTTTGATCACACGTGAATCTGAGGACGTGCTGTGACGACGACTCAGCGTCACACTGCACACACCCCACTCCTCTCTTCTTTAACTCTTCCCTGTCTCTCCTTACCTCTCTGTCTCTCTCACTCACTCTGCCTCGCCGAAGGTGCTTATCTTCATTTGCACAGAACGTTCTCTCCGCTGCCAGGGCGGCGGGGAATAATTTTTCTTACCGGAAGAGAATCAATCTTGGCCTTAACGCGGCTTCCACACCGACTAACTATCGAGTCGGGCGCGCGATATAAATAACTAATCTGTCGTTACATCGCATGTAACAATCCGCTGTCACGCGAACGAAAGGTCTCTCCGTACATGCGTCATTTCGAGGCTAGGATTGAAACTGCAGCTCTTCTCTTACTACCTAGCCCTTCCCACCTCTCGTTTTGCCCCTCTCTACCCCCCCTCTACCCCTTTGTACCCCTCTGCGCTCCGTCTTCGGGAGAAAGGATCACGCGATCTTTCTCTCGACAAAAAAGTGTATCGCGTGGTCGGCAAACTTTTTCGTGTACTACCAGTCATCCTGTATATCTCTTCTGTTTCGCGGGGCATTGCTGCTTTTCCGTTAGAATTACCCTTTCGATCGCGGCGGTTGTCCGTCTTCTCGCCTATCACTCACCACTGCATCGGGCAAGAAGAGTCCTGACTTAGATTGATCGTAAGCTGCCACTTTTGAAGCCTTAATCCTCCGTAACTTGAATAATTGTCGAAACTCTGAAGAAACGTGATAATAAATTTATACGGCCAACAGATATATGGTGTGCACAACTTGAGCACGCTACTTCCGAGTATCAAGGGTTTTTAATGAAAATTCAACGGACGTCCATTGACTATAACGCGCACGACGACGAAGATTGTACCGGGGAGGGGAAATAAATGGGGGACGATTTAACCGTTGTTAAGAAGCAACCAAAGCGAGTCCGCTTCCTGGGCCGAACAATTTCAGCGTTCTGCTCCCCGATTGTTTCACGGGCCGATACTTCGTTCGGTACTGGTCTCACTGGCCGCGGGTCCGTTCTCTCGGGCGTAGTAACAGTATACGCCGCGAATCCGTTATCATAGCTCGGCCAGGATCTTCCTGGTGACCGTTGGCGCGCTCGAACGTGTCTTGAGGAATGGCCTCTGTCCATGTGGACAGGAATACGCATGGCGCGCACTCCTGCCGCCTTCCACTCTTCCAGAGGTTAGCGCGAGTATTAATAGAGGTTAATGAAAGCCTTCTCGTCTTTCGTTTTTGTCCGTGCCGGCAAAAAGCTGCAGAGTATCGATTCCGAGCGTAGACATCGTACGACGAAGGTCATACCTAACCTCGGGGTCGGGACTGACGTTAGACGCACGGATCGCTCCTGGGAAAAGTAGATGTCACCCATATGCGCTGGTCGTTAAACGGTGAAAGACACCGAGAACCACCGTTGACCTACGATCCTGGCGCATGAACGTTCGCCAACCGACAGCGTGCCCTTCTTCTTCGGCACCTTTTGAGGCTCCTCTTACTCGTCCGACACTCGGACGTTCTTTGAAACTCGAGACAGACGTGTTGTGATCCCGTAACGTAAGCGTTTTCGCTGGCAAAGTGTGCCCCGCAATCGTCGGCTATCAAATGCCGGGAAATCGAAATCTTACGGGGGAGCTTTCATTCATCATCGCTTTCTTAGACGATTCGATCCGACAGAATTTGACGGATCCTAACCAAATTAATTCTGGTGATAAGATTAAAAATGCCCTGAACCAAACATAGATAAAACTGGTTCAGTTTTCGAATTATAATACTCTAAATATCAGGTATACCAATTTTATAATTGATAAAGCAATTAAGTTGTTTGAACGAGACATTTAAATCTTACACATTCACACATCAAACTGGAAATATTCAAAATTAAGCCGCCAAATTGTAGAGCATACGTGACAACGTAACACGCCTTGAAACCCTATACATTTATTAGCGCAACGTTGTCCGTCGCGTATCATCGATGTCGGGGTAATTAGCATAATTAGTGAATGATATCGTGCCCGGTCGAACGGCGAGCTTCGGCAGCCGAGTATCGACAGGGGCACGCGAGGTTCCGCGAAAGAAAAACAATCGGCCGGCTTTCCTTGCCGGCGATCACGGCCACGCCACGTGGAAGGAATCCTCTCATTATGCCCGGCGCCGAATAACTCTCGGCAAAGCCGACGGCTTCAATTCCGTATTCCGCGACCGCGGAACCGCCCGGCACGCGGAAACGGCGGAAAACGGGGCGAGAACTTTTTTTCGGCCGGCGCGCGCGATTATATAAATTGTTCCTCCGGCCAAGCACGAGAGCCCTGGCAGACTTCTCGCAGTCAGGTGCACGCACGAAAGTTGTCCTCGTACAGCCGAGGCCGCCGATGGCGTCGGTGGCCTGCTCGACAATCGTGTTTTGACAATGTACACTCCTTTCGCAGATCCATATTTTTTCCCCATTTTCGATTGAGATAGATTGTACGTAGTATCGATACGGAAGTGTCTACAAGAAGTCTATTCGAATGATGTGTGGTATCGTTGACCGGTTGTATGGTGGTTGTCTATTTTATTTATAATTAAAATAAATATAATAAAATAGACTGGATAAAGTCTATTCAAATTTTGTACACGACTTCAGAAATCATGACTGGACAATAGCTACTTTTTCGTAGGATTTGAATGTTTTCGATTTAGACCCTTATAATGTCACTCTGTCGGTGTAGTAGGCCACATAATCTACTGGAAACCTATTAAAACAAGCTTTCTAGTGCCAACTCCTCTTGGCGATCTATCAATCGGTCGTTCAGTTTTCATCTTCCATCATCGACATAACGACAGCTCAGTTCCCAAACCGAGCTCGCCTCCGAGCACCGGGCAAGCTGTCCCGAAAAAGCAAAAGAAATCGGCGGCCGGAAGCAGGGGTTAAACCTTGAGAGCAAGCGATTTACACATATATTTCTGAATTTATACGGGGGGCTATCGGACAAGATCGGGGCAGAGGCGCATGTCGATCTGTAACGAGGCAGCTAACGAGCCGTCTCTGTTCACGACTCCTCGCACCTTCCCCGAGCACGGAGGGCAGCATCGACGGCGTACATTGTACGCGAGCACATCCTCTCCTGCTCGCGTTTTCAGGTGGCTCACATTTGCAGGTGGGAGGCGCCCCATCCGACGCGCAGGTGTGCGTGCACGAAACTTCCTCTTTTTTCGCCTTCCTCCCCGCCACTCGAAGGGTTGCCTCTTCGTCTTTCCTCCCTCCTCCCTCCTCCCTCTCAGTTCTCCTTACCTCTCGTCCTTCCTTCTCGGTTCGCTCGTTCGTTCTTTCCTTCGTTCTTTCGTTCTTTCGTTCTTTCGTTTGCCGATCGAGCGCCGGCAGACGATACGCCGACGATTATTCGGCACTTCTCGACCACGTGACCTTCCCCGTATCCGGTCTGGACGTCTTTTATCGGCTCGACATCATCTCCCTTGCTCGCCGGCCCTGTCTGGTAATCGCGCGAGCTCATTAGCATAAGCGTTCCGCGCCGCTACATTCGCACGAATGACCCGAGCTACTTTGCTCGCGAGAAAGAGAAGGAGGGGGAGGGGGGAGGGGGAGCACCGCTCCTCGAGGAGCGTCCCGTTTCGAGTCCGACACACCTACGCGCACCGTTCGCTTTATGGTCTAGTTCGGTACCCGGGCGCCTCGACGTCTTTTTCCGCCTGACTCTCTGTACGATCGTACCCGCGCACTCTTTGCATTGGCCAATTTCTGTGCGGGCAGGAGCGGATGACTATCGCCACTTTGGCGGATTGTAATCCCGACGTGCGTGACGATCATCGTAACGTAATGTAAATGGTCACCTTGATGTGACGGAAGTCGCGTAGTCGAAATGATTGACTAATTTTCGTAGTGGAAAGTATCAACTGTATGCATTTGAGAGTTACTTGGACCGTGTATTTTGAAAGTGGTGTAAGTTCATATTTAAAAAGAAATGAGATGTCATATATTTTATGTTTAACGCGGTGTAAACGGTTTATTTATGTGACATTTTTTTTTAAAAAATGGACTTGACCACTTTCAAAATAAACGGTCCACTTATTGTATAGTTCGGTAGTCCTAGAAGTGGTCTAAGTAATGAATTAAGGACGATTAGAGGCTTCGGAGAGTTTTCGAACTGTTTTAGGCCGCTTTCGTAATTATAGGTATATGTATGTCGTTATTAGACAAATATGGTAGACGATACGGCAGACGCTGAAAGTTCTATCGTCAAGAGTTTTCGACGGTGAACTGTTTATTCGCCGAGATCGCCGATAGTAGTTCGAAAGAGGGAAAGCGTCGATCGATCGACGTGCCCGGCGTCGGAGGGTTGCTTAGTCGAAGGTTAGTCTCCCGAGCCAACAGGGGTGACCAGTCGTCGAAATACGAGGGAAGACGCGGATCGATTAATATTTCTCATCGGCCAGACGGCCGGCCCGACTTCGATCGCTCTCAGGCCTGGGAAGTCTTATCGATCGAAGTTCGAGATTAGCCGGAGTTTGGGAATACCGGGGAGTCTTATCGGCATCGCCATTAAACGGTCGTACGTGACGGAGGCGAAAGAATTTTCGAATATTCACTCCAAAATTTCGATTCAAACAATACTTTTGACTCACACCGTTCCTCTAAGCATCTTGTTAGCAGAATCTACCAATCGCTTATGATCGACTCTTCTATTTTTTCTTTCCGATCTTTGGCATTGTACACTTTTCGCTTGTTGCTACCTTGTCGGATTGAAAATTGCGCCGAAAATCCGTTTCGGGATCCATCGTAGCGTAAGCTGAGTGACAGATGGGCGTACGCTCGGGCAGGCCAGGTGAGAGGAGGAGGAAAGTTAAAGCGCGATCGGAAGTAGGAACATCGACTTGCGGGGCGGGCTTATCTTATCGCGTCGGCACGGTAGGATAAGAAGGACCTTGATCGTTTCTCGACAAACCGAAACGGCACCTTTCCAACTCGAGAGATCCACGACGCCCGGCGAATTTCTTCGGCACCCGGATATTCCCCGCTCGACCGCCTTAGGGGGTAGTTTTCCGGCGATAGTTACCGACGCAACGATCAAAATGGCAATTTCTCCTACAAAACGATCGTTGCTTCCCAAAAAAAAACCCACGGAGCTGCTAACTCTGGCAAGCTTTCTGCGAAGTCTAGGCTGTCTTTCGATCGAATCGTTAGAAAGAGGTACTCGCGGGGGTGAGAGTCGAAGATCGAAGAGGATCGAACGATCGAGACAGCGAGCGGCGTCTCGCCGCTGTCATTAATAAATTTTGGCACAGAGCGACGCCCGGCTATTTTTAGACGATCGGCGCGCGCGAAACGATACCGATGATACCTGCACTCCCATATTTCCTCGCGCTCGCATGATCGTCTTCCTCGTCCGTATTTCTGACTGACCTCATTTCCTTTCTCCTAACATATATTTTCGACAACTATTTCGGAGCCTGTTCGGGACCGTCCGATCGTTCTGTTCGCCCCGAGCACAATTCTAATCTTTATCAGCTTCTCTAATAGTCCTCTTCCTTCTGTTCGATAAAGAGCTGCCTCGATAAGAATACGCTCGAGCGTGCACTCGACAGGGTGGGCAAAAGCGTAACAAGCTCGAAACTATATGGGGATCACACATCGCGCGGCGAATATGCCGATGGTTTACAGTGTGAGACCTAAATTTCGCTAGCTATTTCTATCGGCATTCCGTCAGTCTTCGCAGGCCGAGGATCAAGAAAGAAGGCTCGCGCGCGCTCGCATTGGTACCGAACGCCGACCCACTCCGCGTTAACAATACGCGTCTGCGCCTGGCCGGGTGCGCGCGACCGCCGATATTGTTGAAGCAGGCCCGTCGGAAGTCGATAGGCGACGAGTTCCTTCGGTACCTGTTGAAGACGTCGAATTTACGTGGAAATTTTCCCACCCCCACTGTGGACAGATTTTATTTACTCTTTATTTATCCCGTTGAGACTGTCTCGAGCCAATGGAAGGGCAAATTTTTTTCCCAGCCGATGAGCGACTGAAAACGAAGGTCGAGGACGAGGCGGCCAGGGCTCATTGTTAGGTGTCTCGAGAAAATTGAGACGACGGAGGCGTCAGAAGGGGGGAGGGGGAGGCGAGTAATGGCGTTAGAGGCAAACGTGTCCCGAATACTGGGATCTTCGAAGACGTCGGCCGCGAAGAAGAAGGCCCGGCCACCTCGTGTTCGGCCATCCGACACGTGCCTACCGCTCAACCGACCTAGACACATGTGCACCTGATTATAAATATGTAATAACGAGACGACGCCCGTGACCCTCGGCCGCAATCAGTCAAGTGCTAATCGCGACCTTTGCAACGATGTTGTCCCAGCCTGTCTTGTCGGCGAGATAAGGCCGTTTCGCTATCTTTCTAATAGTTCGCCTATAATTTGTCTCTATTAACGCGGATAAGCGTCAGAGGTGCCGCACGTGTCCCAACCTCCTCGGCCACGCACACTTCGCGAGCGTACCCGGTATATAAGAGCCCGCGAGAACGAGTTTTCTTCAATGGCCAGCGCGGCCCGGGATAGGCGCATGCCTCCTTGCGATTTCTGTTGACCGGCTCGAGGAGAGTGAGAGAGGAGAGGTAGGATGTGGCATAACGACAGGAGAGTGAACTAGAGGGAGAGAGGGGGAGAGAGGATGAAGAAACGGTGGGAGAGGATTATCGCGGACGATGAAAAGTCGACGTTGCGGTAAATTCGCTGTCGGGCCACAAGTTCGAGGTGTATTTCATGCGAACAGTGCGCACGCCTACGGATGCGGTGTGCGCGGGCTTTATGAGGAGATTTGTAATTTATAAGCGGAGTACTGCTGATGGGTGGTAGTGTTGGACTACGATGAGGAGTAGGATGAGGAGGAGGGTCGACGAGAGGGGGGGGATTATATATAGCGCGTTCGCGGTTTGTAAATTCTCTTCGGTATGGGCTAGTTTCAGCCTCGAGATAGAAAGTATACGATACACGCGCAGCGAACTATGAGATCCGAGCGTGCGCGCGCGCGCGCGCACGCGGACTCCGCGAGTACGTTCGAACCCGGCAGAAAATTCTTTCCCCGAGAGAGTGACATTCCTGGCGTATCTTATCGACTGCCGAGGGGGTGGGCGGCGGGGGGGGGGGGGACTACCCGAGATTGGCGTCCAGCGTGCCCGCTTCTTCCGCCCGGAGTCTGAACGAATTTCTCGCAGGAGGGTCTAATTAGAGGTTCGTAATCGGGAACGTTTCTCACACGGCGCGCGCACCGTCGGCATACAATTTTCTCGAGCCGCGTCCGATTTCACTTGGAAACAGAGTTCGAGCCTCTTCCCTGCCTCCCTCCCTCCCTCCCTCCCTCCCTCTCTTTCTTTCTCTGTCTTTCTTGACGGAGGGGCGTCGCGGTCGAAGGAAATCGGGAGTACGATTTGTCGGGGCGGGGGCGGTCGGGAGGAAGGAAAGAAGTGCTCGGCGAGGGGAAACGTAGTCAGGGGGCGAGGAGTCGGAGGAGGGGGAGGAGAAGGGAAAGAGGCTCGTTCTGGCGAGGAGGCACGCGAGGAGAGAGACAGACCGAGAAGAAAGAGAGACAGAGAGAGAGAGAGAGAGAGAGAGAGAGAGAGAGAGACCTGAGTCTCGTTGTGCATAAAAGCCGTGCCCAGGGAGCGTATCAGGCCGTATCGTCGACTCGGTTCCAGTTTCACGTGAAACTCCGGCGAGCAGGTTCAAGGCGAGCGGATCGCTAGCGCGCGCGAGCGCAAAATTCTGCGCACCGCGAGGGAGAGTCTCGGATTCGCGCGCGAAAACTGCCCGATGCCGGAAACGACGTTTTCCCGCCAGAACGTTTACGACCGCCTTACCTCTCCTTCCATTCTGCCGCCAGAAGCCTATACAGCTCGTTTCCCTTAAACCGTTCCTTCCGCGCGGCCGATTATCCTGGCGCGCGTAATTTAACCGCCGCTACTTCCAGGATTCCGCGAGCACGGCCGCGGAATATTCATATTCCGCCTTAAGGACGAAACTGGCTTACGGACATTTCAGCCGATCGTTCGGCGAACCGAGTTATGCAAACCGATGGCCGAGGTGGGTCACGGAAATTCCTGTTCCTGATTTTTGTCCGTCCTCTCGAGAAATGACCTCTAAGCGTTCTAACGCGAATGAGAATTAAACGCTTAGCCGGCCGTAGCTCCGCGCGGACTTTAAGGTGGCGACTAATTCTCGTTCAATTTAGTCGGACACAATCGTCGATATCGTCTCTGGGTAGTCGAAGTTGCCCGATCCGGGTGCCGACGTTTGCCAAATTACACCTGTCTCGGGAGACACCTGCATTGACATTTCTAGGTAAACCGTGACTCAGGCCCCACTCGAGCATCTTTCTCCTTTCTTCGCACCGTCCTCGACCATTGTCGCCCATTGTCGCGTTCACGTCTCCTCGGCAACCCCCACCCCCCTGTAACCGTCATCCCTTATCCTCCTGCAGGCTCTCTAATGTTCCTCGACTAATGCCAACGCTCATTGGCTCGCCCGTCTTACCTGCACCGAGCCCGATGACTAACTGGAGGGAAATTCTGGTCGGCCCGAAGGCGATCGACTGGATCCAACTCCGACGTCGGAACCTAACCTACAATACGAAATTTCGGAAATCCGAAAGTCGGTGGCGACGGAATTTTTGAAGGGACCTTATCCGCGGTTAGCAAGACAGAGTATAGAATTTGATCGGATGTAGAGTAGATCGGTCGGATATCGGCCTGGCGAGCGTGACAGTCCCTTAAAGGTCACTATCCGATTCTCGCCGTGTAACCAGATGGGCCGTAACGAGATATCGGCTATCGCGGACAAACGTTAATGGTCCCTTAAAACGTACAAAGAGATCAGGCCGGAATGAGATATCGGCTGCCGCTGGCAAATGCGATCGTTTCCTCTGCTGCGTCCGACTTCCGGCTTTGCGAACTTACGCGGTGGAAGTCGTGCTTTCGGAGGCGCGTTCTTTATTTTCCGTCATGAAGTCGGCTTGAAGCGGGTGTCACGCCTGCGTTCCGCACCCCGTGCAGAAGCGTGGCCATTATCCGGCCGGTGGAAAACGTCGATAGCTTCGGGCTCCGTCCCATGCCGGAGTGTCCCTGGCCGCGTTATCGGACCAAGAAACTCGACGGCGCGTCGTCGACGGATGCCGACGCGTGAATCGACGCGTCTAGCAGTAACGATTTTTTGGACGCCGATAGCGCGGATGTCTCACTCTTTACGTGTTATCCCACGAAGCTGGCCAGCGGACGCGTGTAAACGGTGAGATTAGCTTTTTTGAGAAATTGCTCTGACATCTGAAAAGATGCTGGAAGAGGGCCTTTAAGTATCAATTGTTTGACATCAAAACTCCCAATCGTATATATTTTTATTATTTTTATGTAAGTTATTACAATGCCAAATGGGAATTTAGCATTTTTTTCATTGGGCATACAAGTTTATATAATGATCGATCTTTCGCAATGTAATTTTCTTAGAACGAAAAGTGATACATTTCTTAGCCTTGACGACGGGTGCAAAGCATTTTGACACTCGATTTTCAAAGTGTATATCGTAATGCGACGTAAGGTCGAACGATTGCCGATTGGTTTACGGCGACGAGTGATACATTGGGCATTTTTATGGATAAACAGCGAGCATTTCTAACGCTTCGCTCGAAACGAAAGTAGTCTTGGCCGATAATATTTAACGCGTTAATCAACGAGCCGAACGAATCGACTGTGCAGCTTCCTTTGACGATCTGGAGAGGATACTCGACGGTTCCTTCTGTTTATACTTCGGCCGCATTCCACGGGGCTCGGTGTAAACATCCCTTATCTACTCTATGACCGTCTCAAATGTCAAGCCGCAGGGCTCACTTCCCCCCAACATTTTCGATCGTCCGTCGGCAAAGGAACTCTCCACGGCCGGATCCTATAAGAGTACCTTGCAACTTATGAGCCCTCCACCTCCCGTCTCACCTCCCGCTCCACCTACAGCTCTCTCTGTCCTGCCCGACTGAAATTGTTGACCGTCTACGCAAATGGAATCTACATTTTTCAACGACCGCCTTCCCGTCCGCTCCGCCACTTCGCATCGCCGGCGATGATAAAATCGTAACTTATTACGCAAAAGGGTGCGCGTGCGGGTAATTAAGAAAAATTTCTTTCCAACAGGAACTGCGCCTCGTCTGGTGTCGATTCCGAACTCGCGGCAGGCCTTCTCTACCTTGTTGCAGGCCGGCAATGTTGCACAATGCGAAAACTCTTGGATTCTTGCACGTTTCCTTTGGCCACTTTTATTCCGGGCTGGTTCGAGACCAGATTCGAATTCAGATATGAATTCAGGTTCGAATTCAGATACGAATTCAGGCTCAAATTCGATGCCGATGAATGGGGCTCGGACTTCCGCGAGGATCCTTATTGAGAAAGAGTCCGAGCCGAAGTTCGACGGAATTCGATGACGGCGCGCGTGCGGCTGATCGGCAAATCAAACATTAAGCTATAAATAATGAAATTAGCGCTGGCCGTCCGAATGCGGCACGTGACCTCGCGAACCTCGCCAAGTGTCTGTATATTCCGTAGAGAGTCGTGGGTTCAACCGACCTACCTGCGGCGCGCACACTCTGTCAGTGGCATCAGTGGTTCTCAGCGGTCCCCAATTCCGTCATCCGAACCTACACTTTCGTCATACTCCGCTCGCATTAGAAAAAAACAGCTTACGACGAGGAGAGAAAGAAATATTTTCGTTGACGGAAAAATCCGAACGAATCCGTCGTTCGAAACGATTGATGCCGTAGGTCGTTTGCAACTTTGATGCACGTAGGAGTTCGAGGAGGGGAGGGACGTATATCGAGCGCAATTCGTATTCCGACGTTTTACTCCTCCGACTGCACTTACGTCATCGTCATCATCGTCATCGTCGTCATTGCGTCGGCGAAGATTGCATAATGCGTCGCGCTCCTAGTCGGCGCAATTACGAGCCTGCGACTGGAAAACGTCAGGATTCCGCTGGGGAGGCGACCGTCGAGGATGAATTTTTCTCCGACGTCCGCGATCTATCGAATTCTCGAACGCGCTCAAAATGGACTTATCTAATGTTTGACAATCATTTTCTTCCTCGCCGTCTACCCCCGACGTCACGATGCACGCGTCGATGTTCAGTAACAGTTTACTGTCTCCAGGCAACGTACCCTCCGTGTTTCTCTAATTCGGTAACGAGCGAAGGCTAAAAGTTTGATCGAAATTCTTGCCGACTTCGATCGTCGGGCGAAAAAATATCGGATTCCGCCGGGCGAAGAATTCTCGTTTGTCGAACGAAGATGAGAACCGCCAGTGATTTGCCAGTGAAGCAGTTCGTTCGCGTTGGAGTTGGCTCTCGGTTCTCTCCTTCTCTCTCCCTCCCCCCCCCTCTCTCTCGCTCTCTCGCTCTCTCCTTCTCTCTCTTCTACAACCTTCTCCCTCTTTCTCTCCCTCTCTCACGAACCTCGAGTCTCTCCGTGTTCTCAAGGCCGCCTCCTCGAATCCTCTCGTCCCTCCGGCCTCCATCTTGGTCTCCTCCTCCACTTCTGCCTCCACCTCAGACTTTCCTCTCCCCCCCTCCTCCCGCCATCTCACCTCAACCTACGTCCTGAGGTGGTGTGCTCATTCCTCCGTCTCTCTTTCCTCCTTCTGTATCTGACTCTTTTCATCTCGCTCTCCGCCTTACTCTCTCTTCATTTCGGTTCTTCGATTCCCTCTCCTTCTCCCACCTTCCTTCCTTCCTTCTCCCTCCCCACTCCCTTATCCTCCTCAGCTCCGCAACGTTACTCGATCCGAGTGTTTCTCTTAGTTCGCTCAATTTTGGCACTTCCATCCTCCCACTTTTGACGCTTCCGTCCGGTCAATTCCCAAATTTCCATTCGTTAGCCTCACCCTTCCGCCCCTCTCCCCCCCCACTTTCCTTTGCCTACGATTTTCATACTTCTTCCGTCATCTCTCCTCTCTAACTCGTCGCTAACCTCCCGACAGAACTCTCACGTTCTACCAGTCGGTCTCTCGCCTTTTCTCAGTACGGGTTTCTCCGCCGAAGTTAGCACGACGCCGACGACGACGACGACGGCGTCGGCAGCGTCGGCGAAGACGTCGACGCACCTCGTTGAAGTTTCGAGCCCCCCCCCCAGCTCGCCCAGGAGTCGATCGAAGTTCGTGCTTACCGTCCCGAAGTATCGGGGCAAGATGCATCCTCGGCGAAATTGCATGCACCTTGCGCCGCGGAAAATGTCGTTTGACCAGTTCGTGCCGTACGTGCGACGCTGAGTCTGCCCATGATCTCGCCCCGTCTCTATTTCGCTATTCCTCTCCTTCTTTCCCCAGTCCTAGCGTCGGCCGACTCCTCTATTCTGCCGCGGAGTAACGTTTCTTCGTTTTCCAACGCTCGCCAAGCCGACTTCTCTCTCTCTCTCTCTCTCTCTCTCTCTCTCTCTCACACACACACACACACTCTCTCTCTCACACTTTCTGTGTTTCTCTCTCTTTTTCTGCGTCTCTCTCTACCTCTCTCTCCCGCACTCACGACTCTTCCTACCGCGAGTCGCGAATGACGATGCGCATATTTTCGCCACTTCTTTCGGATTTTCGATCCGTCGATGATGCGATAAGAGCCCCGGCGTTTAAGGTCGGCCGGACGAAAGCCGAAGGGAGGTGTGCGTGGGACAGTGGAAGTAGAATTTTTGAGGTATCGATGTATTTTTGGATCGGACGTCGGCGGCGCCGATTCGTTTCGTGCTGTATCGGCACCGCGTCGAGCGAAACTTCGAAGTAATTATATTATACGTTCGGACCCTGTTCCACGGTGGATCGTGTAATATGGAAACTTTGTTGAAGCCTCGTTAATCGAAAGATGGACAAAGTAAACGAATCAGAAAGATACATTTGCCGTTAACTCGGTACCATTTTCTTCGAGTACCGTGTTCCATCGAATGCATGTTCCAAAGTACAGTCTTGCAGACCCGACTGTGAATGAAACTGTGCAGTGACGGAATTTGGCGTAAAAGACTACCGTAAGAAATTTTGCAGTAAAACTGTCCGAGTGCCACCGGGGCGGGAATCAAAGATTTTTCGAGGTTTTCTCCGACTCGAAGGGCTTATCCACAACGACGAGCCGAACGACGAGCCACGCGACGTACCTTTCAAGGTGAGCGGGATTGGTCTTTCGAAAAAAAACGTCGATGAGTATAGAACGGTGGTGCTCCCTCTCATTCCGCTCTCTCTCTGTTCTTCTCTCGAGACTGTTCCTCCTTCTCTCTCCCACTTACTCCTCTCTCTCTCTCTCTCTCTCTCTCTCTCCCCCACATACACACACCACTCTCTCCCACTCTCTCTATCCCACGTCGAAGTAGCAGCGCGCGCGTGTCGACACGTACGCATTTTTAATGTTTCGAGGTGCAAAAAATGATGAGCCTACCGAAGTACGAGTCTTTGCAGAATCGAGTTTCTCTCTCGCGCCAGGGAAGAGAAAGCTTCTGCCGCGCGCTCGCGCGATGAAGGCCTGTGCCACCGCGATCCAGAATCCGGAGATGGTCTGCTTTACGGGGCGGGAAAGAGAGGAATGATCGCCCGAGCAATTTGCATAGTCGGTACCATAAGCGCGAACAGTGTCACCGACCATCGCCGTCTTTTTATTCCCGTCCGTCAACGGATCCGTCGAGAGTGTACCGTCAAGAAAAAGAACCATATTTGCCTCCTGACCGAACGAGCACGGGTCATCTTATCAATTAAGACCGATGGCTATCGGCCGTGCTCGGGGAGGCAGAAAATTAATAGATAGATTGGATGTATCGCATTCCGTACAGGGGGAGGGCGGAGGCGGGCAGGGGAAGGGAAAAATGAAAAATCGTCGAGTCGATCTCCTCGAGCCAATCGTGTCGAAGGTCAGTTATTTTTCGCATCGCTCGATGGTTATCCGGGATCCGTTGTTCGGCCAAAAGATCGAGAGAGCCGAACTCGACCTCCGGTAGGCGAGATCGAGATATCGAGGTCGGCACGCGGTGGATTCTAAGTCGACGGCGGCGGAGAGGCGAAGCATATGCCCCGTTATATTATTCAGTCCCACCCAGAAGAAGGGGCCTGGCCCTCTGTCGTAACGCCACCTAAACCAACCTCGTTTGTGTGCCTTAAGCCGGATTTATTCCGGGCTCCTTTTTATCCGCGAAATTATTGCGACGATAGATGCCGGCCAGGCTACGGTCCGGTCACGGCGAGCGGATTTTCGGAGGGGGTGGGGTAGGAGGGGGTGGGGGGCGAAGGACCTCGGCAGGAGTCGGACTGTTCGTGCCTTTATGCTCTGTTATGGCAGAGGCTTGACCGCACGCCCCGAGCATCTAGATTTCATTAGCGTGAAAAATCGATTGATTTTGCCGCCAGAAGCTGGTCCCACTGTTACACCCGCTAAATTCGTCCTTTTTTACGTTTGGACAGCTCCACTTACTGGGCGACAAGTACGATCTTGACAGGCGACACGATATTTTTTCCCTCCGGCTAAGCGCGATAAACACCTGTGCAAAGCAGTTTGGCATTCGTGAAGTCGTCTGATAAGAAATCAGTGTAAAGTAGACTGCCTAATTTGTTTAGCGTCATCTCTATTATTGGATGAAAATAATATGTAAAAATAGCACTGTGATACTCTGCTGAAAGACATCCAATCTCTGGAAACCGGAAAATTTCGTATAGCGTGCAGTGGGAGGGGGCGTGTTATACGGTGGTCGGATTGTCACCTGCGTTGCAGAATTTGGCATGACGCGCATGTCCGGCGTCCAGATCGCGGTTCCAGCTTTCCTAATGTCTTCCAGCCGAACTTTCCGACGATCCGGCCGATCGTCCCAACCGTCGCATTGTTCGGCGTCGAGTCTCTATCCTTCGAATTAATACTCGGAGTGCCACGCGAGGCACGCAGGACGCGTTTCGCCGGTTGATCTTCTGCGTGTGTGGGTCGACTCGGGGCCCCGTCGGACCATTTTGGAAACCAGTTCCGAGTGATCCGGACGAACGGTGCGCGACTCGGCCGAGTGTTACTCCTCGCTGAGATCACCTACCGGGAATTAATCCTTCCAGCGTGCTCGGGGTCACGCCTGCTAGGAACCCGCGGAAGCCCCCCTCGCCCTACGTCTTCATTTGCCTCGCCAGAGGACACCCCTCCCCTTCACCCTTTCACCCCCCTAATACGCGTGGCCCGCCAAATAATGACAGAGCGCACCTTCTTACCGGATCAACTTCGTTCGGATTCTTCAGCTGATCGGTCAACTCCGGCGGACTTGAGGCTAGGTTGAAAAATGTCCTTGTTTGGGAGTGTGCTGCGGAGGTGTCGTCCTACATCTTCATTCGCCGCTCTCGCACCCCTTCCTTTTTCGTCTGCGAAAACACGTGGCGCGAATAGCATGAGAGCACACCTTACGATCGACTTTGTCGAGAGACTCGAGCTAAGCCGCTCGTCGGTTAACTCCGGAAGGCAGAATGTAGGCTAGGATGAGGCTGTGGTATAATATTGATTCTTAGAGTTCTCTTTTGAACACAGAATTAAACACAGAACGGAATGTTGTACTAAAGTAGTGTATTTTCCATTATTGCCTAATCAGTTTTGGTATTAAGTTCGAGAATAAAGAAATTTATTTGAAGTATGATCTCAGTTAGTCCCTGTTTAGTGTCCTTTAGACCCGATAAATCAACTTCCGAACGGTAGCAAATTTTCGTTCGACCGTCTAGGCGTTGATTGTGGACAGAGGAGGTACCTTCGGGCGAGCCATGGGAACGGGGTCGAAAAAAGGTTTACCGTTAATGTAAATCGTAATTACGCGCGCGGAGTCCGGGTCCAGCTATTACGCGGAAATATAAGTTTTCATTATATCCCCGGCTGCTTTGTCCTTAATTTAGACGACGGACAACGACCGACGACGACAGCGACAACGACGGATCGTTGCCTCTGTCTGGCGAATGCAATTATGCATCTTTCCGAGAGTCGTCCCGTTTCAATTATGAACCCCCGTGCATGGCCTGCGAAGCCGACTCGCCGCGATTTTCAATAATCCGCCTTTGTGGCCGTGTTTTATTGGTCACGGATGAAACGGCGTGCTATCGGCATCTGGACCTCGACGCTCTTTTATTCTACGCCCGTTTCATTATGCGCGTCGCTCTCCCGTTGACAAACGGCAAGATATACTGGTATCCTCAAAAGCCGTCTATCTTCGCGTTAAAATTTATCCAATTTTGCGGCGACGATCAGGTGTCATTTGCAAATTTTCAAAATTTTCCCGAAGCCTTCAACAAATACCACTATTTCCAAGCAAATTTAATTTTTAAGTAATACTCAATTTTTGCGTTTTATTAGAGAGCGTGTTATAAGAGGGAACGAGTTATACTACAACAGCATTGCAGTACGTGAAGTCTCGCTGAAAGGGGCGTATATGTCTTGACGTTTAAAAAAATGCTCATTTTCACCCTCGCCGGTCGGCGCACACTTAAAATCGAAGCCACCCCGGTACTTACAGCGATATCCGTGTTCGAATGAGAGTTTCACGCTGCACTTCGGGGTCCGGGCATTCAGCATCCCCATCAATGACCTAATACTCGAAAAAAAAGGGCCGGCAGGCAGCAGGGGTCCCGGGCGATTATCGGGAACGGCGGCAGGAAAGAATCCGCGCCCATCTGCCAACTCGTCGCCTCGTCCCACGGCAGAACAGAGGCAGACGGCGCTTTCCACGATTTCTCATAAAATCACCGGGGTCCCCGTCGTCCGCAGGAGGAAAAACGCGGAAGGGATTTATAGGTGCCCTCTGCAGGAGGAGGATCGCCTTTGTGCACGAGTTCCTCTTTCTCCCACCCCGGCTCGATCTTTCTACCCACCTACGGGGTGTCTCGGAAATT
The DNA here is from genome assembly GCA_914767735.1 of Anoplius nigerrimus. Lineage (NCBI taxonomy): Eukaryota > Metazoa > Arthropoda > Insecta > Hymenoptera > Pompilidae > Anoplius > Anoplius nigerrimus. The sequence continues at coordinate 5,134,786 of OU612077.1, forward strand.
CCGACGCAATCGGGAATACTTGGCTCGGATAGGATGAATGAAAAATTCTGTCTCGAGCGTCGAACGTGCGTTAACCTGCTAGCGTGATTAATTAAGTTATTCAATTTTGCGCTCTAAGCAGTAGACGAGAAAGAATAGGGTTCTTCGGGTGAATAATTGTTTTTGAAATCGGCGAGTGCATGGTTTTGCTGGGCATATGTTTAACGTTGGCAGGTCGAGGCGTTAAGTACCTAAAGGACGTACTTTTTCCGACTGGTTCCCTCAATCGTCCGGTCGATTCCCGTTCGGACGACGATTTTCAGGCCACCCTGTACGGCCATCTCTCTTTCCCTTCCCATCCGTCTCTCTCGCTCCCACAAACTCGGTATGGATTCCCACGGGACGGCGCATGGAGTCGTAACGCGCTTGTGCACACCATCTCGCGCGCAGACCAACACACTGCGCAACGCCACACGCACACACACACACAGGCGAGCTCGCGGTTCGTACAACACTAACGTTTCGCCGAACACACGGCGCGCACCGTCCCACCTCAAACCGTGGATTCACCACCACCCTCCCAAAGGCTATGACCACATACCGCCGATCGTACACAGGCACACCGACGCACTCACACGCGGCCGAGCACGGAATATGCAACACCGCGCTGCAGCACGCACACGCGCGCACCTCGCCGCGTCGAATATGCAACACCGACGCACCGCAGGCCATGTACACCAACACATTTGAACTTGAGACACCACCGTGGCGGCAGCTAGAGCGCTAACGTGCAACACACCCCGCGAGAGAAGGAGAGAGTCAGAGAGCGAGAGAGAGAGAGAGAGAGGCAGAGACCGAGCGTGCACACAGTCGAGCCCGGCTACCAACACAATCGCCCGTATAGAATCCAAAGGTGGAGCCTCCTCTCCCGCAGGTTCCCACGTGTTTCCGACCGCAAGCCGCAGTTATAACGGCGCAGTCGCGACTCTTAGTCGAGAGAGTGGCGATAGAGGGTCTCCTTGCGCGCCCGATGCAGAGAGTTCGTCGTCCTGGAGTAAAGACGGATGCCAGCCAGCGTGCTTCTTCTGTGTCTTCCTCCCCTGCTCTTCCTACCTACCCACCTACCATACTCCTTTTCTCTTCAGCCCTCCTCTCTCCCCCTCTCTCGATCTCGTCGATGAATTCCTCGCTCTCCCCCCTCTCCCCACTCCCTTCTCTGTTAGCCTTGCGCTCAGCATCATGCTCGGCATCATGCTCGGCCTCATGCTCGGCCTCATGCTCGGCCTCATGCTCGGCCTCATGCTCGGCCTCCGATATTTTTCTCTCCCGCCGTCCTATCGGCCAGCTTCATTCATTCTTTCCTCCGGCTCGCTTATCCTTTCGTTCCGTCTTGTTCGACTCTACCTCGAAGGCCTCCGCCGCACTTCGACTCCGGCTCGCTGAAGAGAGTAGCGAAGAGAGGAGCGCCTCTCGCGCCATCCTCTTCTTCCTTCATCCCGTGCGATCTCCCGTCTGATCGTGCGTGCGTGATGAGCTCCCGGAAGACACGTGGGAGCACGTCGAGGTCGATCGCGAGGTCGAGTCGTTGAAGGCTCGACCGTGCGATGGAACGGGGCATTATCCGTACCTCCTGCGGATCGACGTCTTGTTTCTGCCCTCGCCATCCACTGCCCGCTTATCCGCGGATCGGAACCTATTGAATATGCAGCGCCAGATTTTTCCCGGCGTCGCCATGTCGATTCTCGCCGCGAGCGTAAAATTGGGATTTAATGGTTTTTAATAGATTGGCCGCGGTATTGATTGCTGATCTGCGTCTGATTCAAAGGATGTATTTTTTTTTCTTTTTCTTTTTTAGAGAATTTTGGTAGATTGAAGCGGCGTAGGTAGTGGAAATGTAGAGATGTTGAGCTGAGTTTTTGATGTGTGGGATATGAATATTGCCGGTGTGCGGGACGAAGCTCCATTCATTCGGGTTCTATGGCTGATGTTCTGGGTTCGGCTTGCGGAGATCTTGTTAAAATATCGCCGTCGCGAGGCGCGGAATGAAACTCGTATATCCGAAAGTGCATTTTCGGACTGTAACGTCGGACAGGTAGCCAGAAGGGACACTCTGTAGCTGGTGAAAAAGTGATTCCGAGCCGAGAACTTCGATACCACCTTCCGCTGCTATCGTTCTCCAAGATTCTCTTCCCCATTTTGGGCGAGTATCAGGTGACCCCGTTAAAATTGCACGTAGCTCACCCATGGCGATCGCTATTTTCGCAAAAGTCTATAATTTCATACGTTATCGACCGGGTGCGCCGGAAACGTCAGATCTTTCGGAGTCCGATCACACCGGGTCAGACTTCTTCGATATGAGTTCCTATTTCCGCCCACTGTCTATTACACAGTCTGCGAAAGTCGATCAGTTTCCTCAAAAAACGCACGTAGAATTATCCGCCTCGACTCCCACCGTATTTACCTGTCGAACGAATCTGCAATCCACCCTTAAGCTTCGATGTAGCTGACCCTTTCTTCTCTCTACAACTCCAACACATCTCAACCTTGTTACATATGCCCTCTACATTGAATACACTTTAACTAAGATAACGTTGAAAATCGTTACAATTACTCATCCAAAATCGAATGGAACAAAATGTGACTAAAATTTGAAATGCATCAATATATCAATACCTTATTTTAAACTCGGAATATGGTGTGAACTCGACTTGTTCATCCACCCAACCTTGCTGGGCGAACATCTCATGCAGATTGTTCGCGTGTCGTCCTCGCGACAAACGTTTACCTCCGTCGCTTTCACTCGAGTTTTCCTCCTTTTCCCTCCCGCCCGATCGGCCTCGACTCCCACCCTCCGATCGTCCTACGATCATGTGACTCACCCTCCACGGATGGGCGAGTTCGCGTGCCGGGCAAGGCCGGCGTTTTTACGCCGATTCCGCGGATGGAAAGGAGGAATGGCGGAGGAATGGAAAAAGGGAACGTGCGTCGAGAGAGAACTCGACTCCGAGAACGTTGACTCCTGCACTTGCCGCAATGTTTTCCGCGTGCGAGTCGCGCCAGTTGTGCAATCCGTCGATGGGGGCAGATCAAATGTCATTCTTATACAGTTTCTCTCGGTTCCCCCCGAGGGAGTGGAATCGGCCTCCTTAACACCTGAATGAGCCCCTGGATTTGTAAAAAATTGTCAAAAATGTATCCTTCGAAAATCGGTCGTGGAAGTTGTGCAACCTAACGATAGTATGCAATTTTTATACTTTGTTTTTCGTTTTTTTTCAAGGGGATGACTGTAGGGGAGTGTTAATGAAGGCTTTAATTTTGTATGTCACCTTTTTTGAAACATCAAATTAGTTGTTTCCGATCTCAATTTATTCATAATGGAATTGTGACAAAGACGTCGATGTATGCAAGCATGTCAGCTAAAAACTGACAAATCACTTATGTATCTCACTCCATACTGACTCAGATCTGAAAAAAATATTGGCCAATGAAAATCCTATATTACGGCAATTTGAACAAGTTATTTTTAGTCGCTCCGTACCTCCAGCATTAATTAAAATTCTTCGTTAAAACAAGATCCCTTAGCTACTCCGCGTCAGACAAAAAGATTACTATTTCCGCACGTACGTGAGTAGAAACGGGAAACAGCTTCAATCCCGTCTCACTCCGCTAAAAAGGCACATACCGAACCAAGGAACCGATACCCACTCGAATTTTTACACTCCGACAACATTTTCGCGATCCGCATCAGATTCCGAGTTACGCTCCGCGCAAGGAATTCTTTTTTTCCGCCGCTCGCGTAATAGTCGCTGCACATGCCTAGGCCTCATTTTACGGTCTGCCTTGAAAACTCCTATTTATTACGTCGGGCATCGCGGCGGCACGAATTGCAAATTCACTTGTTGCCCGTTTCCGTTTATTATCTCGCGGATATCGGTTCGGCTATTCTTTCATTCCCTCACGCACTTCCTCCACACTTTTTCCATCCCTCTCTCTCTCTCTCTCTCTCTCTCTCTCTATCTCTCTCTCCCTTTGACTCACTTTCTTCCTTATTTATCTATTTATTTATTTATTTGACGGGCAGATGCCCCCTATTGCAAAAGAGAAAGAAAAAACGAATACAAAGTTTGGTAAAATATTATACAATTAGATTATATACAAATAAATTATATTCAGCTCTCCCTCTCTCTCCCTCTCTAAGCTCGAGGCTTCTGCACGGCAAGAAAATACACGCCCGATAAAGAATTTCTCCCAATTCCGTGGGCCGGTATCGCGTTAAGATATCACGCAGCTGACATCGATGAGGGAAACGCCGCACGCGGCGGGAATAATTTTCTTCCACACCCGGTCTCTTTTGGAACGTCCAGCTGGACGATACCCCGTGTCATCCATTATCGATGTCACCGCTGTCTGGCCGAAGCGGCACGCTCTAAATACAGGCGAGAACGATCGATTTCGACCGACGAAAGCGCGCGCCAAGGTGCGACACAAAATTTTCACCCCCCCCCCCCCCCTCCCCCGTCGCCCTGTCGGGTCCCTACCGGCGATAATTAAACCTGCAATTAAAAATTACAAGCGCACAGTGTAATTAGCGGGCGTAGTCACCGTAACGTGGCAATTTTCAAATTAATTTTTGTGAATTTTGAGGACATTGATTCGGCGATACCTTCGACGCTATTATTAGGTTTTAGGGGGTAGATCGTGAAAAGAATCTCGGTCGAAGCATAGGCCTGAGAGGGGCCAAGCCGAAAATTACGCTCGCGTACTGTAATTAACAGAAGTATCCGCCGTAACGTAGTAATTTTCCAATTAATGTCTCTTTATTCTATAAAGTGTAATTCGGGGGAACCTTCGGTGTACTTAGAAGGTGGTCAGGTAAATTTTTGACAATTTTGAAAATTGGTCAACTGAAAACGGTGGTCTACGGCGGAGTCGGCTGTGGACAATAAAAAGAAATTTCGTCTCGTTCGAAAAATAGGCCTTCGGTGCCCCGGGCACGAAAATGGCGAGACGGGCACGTAACCCAGTTCCGTATTTGGCATCGCGCACGACGCCGACCACGCTTCTATTCGCGATTTTCCCGTCGGCCTCTCGCGTTCTTGCCTATCCGCGGATCGTCTCGCGCGCACGCTTCTCGCTCGAGCGCGTGTCGCGCGGAATCGATTCCGCGCGCAACACGTTTGACTCTCCGTACGTTCGCTCGCGAGATCGACCGAAGGATCGAACGATCCAAAGGCTTCCGAAGAAAAGGCTCTTACGCGCCTCTTCCGTCCTCTTTTTTCGTCGGACGATTTATCATCATCGACCGCAAAAGTGCGCGACCGGAAGCCCCGATGACGTATGTCGTTCTCGAGTTCCGATAGCGAGCCTACGATTACGCCGGTCGGCCAGTTACGACGCAACTTCGTTTCTTGTATACCGTGTGGCACAATTCTGGATTCCGTCGGTTCGTCGACGATTCCGATTTACGAGTAATTATATTCAACTTTGGGCTGATTCATCGATCGATGACTTTATTACCGGTACATACTTTATATCAATTTCCTCGGACGATGTTAAAGTTCAAGTTCTTCGGTCGACTTACGTCATAATGATCAGTATCTCGTGCGACAACTTGTAGTATGAAAATCTTGAAACAATGTTTTCGACCCGATTTCTTGAAAACTTGAAAATTCGATTAATTCGATCCCTCCGACTAGACCGACTTCGGAATGCCGGACACACTTTTGCTATCGCTTAAGCACCTATTCGCATCCGGCAGCCCTCAACTTCCCCCCCTCGCCAACTATTTCGATACTTCTCGACCGCCGTATCGTCGTCCGCCAGTCGGCGTCTTTTAATCGTCGCGCGAAAAGGAAAAGTATCTCGCGCGCGCGCGCGCCTCCTCATTTTTTTCCCCCCCCACCTGCTCTCGGGGTTATCGAAATGGAAGTTGCACGCACTCTAACAGGCCGGGCACGTACAGACGGCGACCTGACGAAGCCTTCGGTGAAAGTTTCCCCGTTGCGTCTACGCCCTTAATCCAACACTCGCCTTCCTCTCTCTGTGTACGGAGAGAACTTCCCGGCAAAAGTTGCGCCGAGAGTTTCGCGCCAACTTGCCGCTGCCGGCCAGGACCGTACCGACGCTTCTTGAGAAAGTGGGATGCTACCGGGTGGGTGCTCCGTTCGGGTGTCGTCGGCTGAAAACGAAGACCGGATAACCGAACTCGCGATTCGCTTCCGGGAAAGAAACCGACCAAGAATTTTGACATGGATTTTGAATATTGATTTTGACGTAGACTGACTTAGATAAACAGATAGACTTGTACAAAGGTATACGACGCCGGAATTAGAAGGGATTTAGAAGACTGAAAAATGAAGGTTGCGATGCGAGAGAGAGAGACAGAGCGTTAAGTAGCGAAGTTTCGAAAGAGCCGGAGAACGATAGGGAAACGGAGAAAGAGGCTGGGCTCGTGTTCGCCCGAAAGCTGCGTCCATAATATCGCAGCGTAATGTAATACGTCTGTAACGCGCCAGTTACACAAGCGGGTGTTATATTACAGGCGTAACGAGTAATACGCGAGGGAATAGCATCGGCGCGCGCCGCATGACTCCGGTTCATTCATGAACTTATTCCGCGCTTCTCAGCGTTTTTTCCACCCCTTTCCCTCCTTCCTTTTGCCCCACTGTTACTTCAGGGAGGGGGGTGTAATATTTGCTTTGAGCCCGATCAATTTTCGCGCCAATCTTGTACGTGCTGTAACGTTAACGGCAATCAACGCTAGACTACGGAATTTTGGTTATCATCCCCCCCCCTCCCCCCTCCTCGCCAGGGCAGTGGCCCTCCCTTTCGTCACACTCCCACGACGAAGGATGCTCGAATAGAAACGTTTGAAACGGCTTTCACGGCCGCGCGGCGATTTGCATTTTGCAACGTCACTCAAATGCCCAGTCGGCGTGTCGAGCGTCATGTAATTTATACAGGTCTCACCTATCTCAATTTAAATCGCAAAGGAGATAGTCCGGACGGCGGCGGGGCAAATTCTCGCTTCTGCGTGTGTGCGTCCGCGTATTTTGCCGCGTATCGAAATTCCACCAGGCCGAGCGCGCGGAATATCGCTAACCCAGATACCGAGTTAAGGGAACGAAATTCTGGATCCCGACCGTCCCTTTCTGTCGAATCCTCGCAAACTTTTTCTCCCTTCGACCGCTGCGTCCCAATTCTCATCCAGAGTCATAAGCAAGGGATCAAAACGCTCTAAACATGAATCTTCCATCTCTGTTGAATCTTTGCGATTCTCTCGAGGTTCATCTCAGCGATTTCAAAAAAACCACCCCATCCTGATTCGCACTTCTGGACCAGGACGAAGATGCAGATTCCTGAGTCGGTGGACTCTTAGGGCACTCGCGCTAAATCTCAGATCGGGAAGGTCGGCCCTTTCGTCGTGGCTCGCGGGCCGATTTGTTTCGTGGATTTACGGCCGACCCCCCTTCCTCTCCCACCCTCTCCCTCTGTCTCCCTTTCTCCTTCCGTCGACGGCGCGAGCGTCTTGCGCCAAGGCGAGTCTCGGGCTCGGAGTCGGTATAAGTTTAAATCGGGAATGGCGGGCCAGGAGGCCGTCATGCGGGAGGCGCGATGGTATTTTTATCGGGCTAAATATAGGTAAACCTCCTATACGGAACGCCATACCACCGCCTTGCCGTCGTTTGCCCGAGAAAAGGTGAGGGGAAGGAAGATGAGAGAGGCGGGGGGCGGGAGTGGAAGCGAGACGGAGGAAGAGAGTCGCAGACTGCGTCTGACGGAGGAGGAAGGAGCAAGGATGCGGGAATTAAGCGCGCCGGTTTTCGGAACTGTGACACTTTTCGGCAGGATCGTCCCAGACTCGGAATTTATCGTCTTCTCAGCTAATGAGTTGTGCGAATTTTCGGATGAGAAACGTTTTTGAACGTTTGACGGATCTAATGGGATGTGAAGTGAATGTTTCTAATATTCCTGACCTTTTCGGATGGAATGTTTGCAATTTTCTAAAAAATGTCGAAATTGAATGTTTGGGTCTGATTTTCGGCTCGCAGAGAGTGTAATAAAAGATAGGCAAGGTGGAATTTGAAAAATTGACCAGAAATCGAAACTAATCGAGCCGACCGATTCTCAGACTTAGACAACGGTTGCAGTACAACCGTGCTCCATATTCCTCACGCACACACCGTCTCGCCTCGCCAAGTATTCGTCACTGTCAGTCACATGCGCCTGACACCGCGGCCGCGCCAATCGCTTGAAGCGCACCAACCTCAGATTTTCCGAAGATCGTTGAACCTCGTCGAGCGGCTAATTTTAATATTCGCCCTGCCTAGACGAGATCCTTGTCCGCCATTGTTAATCCCGAACGTCCTCCGATGCGAATCGCAGGCGTCACATACGCACTTCTTACTTCTGCAGCGGTCCGTCAAGAATATCCGCCATATGCATAACTGGCGAGCGCGACAAGAAATTCATTGCTCATTCGTCGAGCGTGCGCAGCGCAGAAATGACGCAACATCTTCCGAGCAACAATAATTCGCAGCAGCCCTCCTCCCACCCCCCTCATCGTCGTCCCGGTCGTCTTCCTCCGGCAGTCGATTTTTGCGGTCGAAGACGCGACCGCCGGATAACGAGCCATAGCCGTAATCTGCTGCCGTGGGTGTTGGCGGAACTGAGTGCCATGGGGTGCCATAGGCTGGCGTGTACCGTGACCGCAAAGAGCTTTCGCGGCCGGGGCCATGGGACTGTAATACGTATTTGATACGCGGCCGAATTGTGCCTGGCGATAATTGCCTTCGTTCGGGCGCAAATTGGCTCCTTAACGCGAATTAACGGCGCGTCGTATTGCCGTCTATGTTCGTAGTCGACGCACGGCACGTGCCGGAAGATCGAATATTTGCATTATTTTATACTATCTTCTCAAGCTAATCCGGTGTATCGCTAATCTTATAAAGTAATACTATCTTATATTATATATAACATACTATATAAATACTGTCTTATATACCTATGATTATGTTTAAAAAAAATTAATATTACAAACGACTACGGTATGTTTCGTACATCGGCCACTTACATACATGACCTTTGCAAATTAAGCAGTTACAAAGTTACGAATTTCAAAGTAACCTAAATAATCGGTGCAATACCGAACGGGAGCTGAAACTTAGGTTCAAGTCCGTCGGAAAGGTTCGACGAGCGAAATGGAGCGCAGGCTCGTTATGGGTCAAAGGCCACGGTCGGTTCGGCTGGTAAGACGCGCGTTATATAATTAATTTCAAACAAAATTTGTTTTCGTCCCTCGTAACTTAAACAATCCGTGCAGTACCGAACGGGAGCTGAAACTTAGGATCGAATCCGTCGGAAAGGTTCGACGAGCGAAATGGAGCGACTCGGCTCGCGGAGGCTCGTTAAGGGTCAAAGGCCACGGTCGGTTCGGCTGGTAAGACGCGCCCATGGGAGTTTCGACGGGGCGGGATGGGTGGATGGGACGGGTGGATGGGACGGGCTGGTTCGGATGGGCAACCAGGTGTTTCCCGGTCCGTGACAAGCGACCGCCGTGTCGAGCCGCTGGGGTTAATCGGCTGACAAAAGGTTATGTCACTCGCGTGCGCGGCACCGCACGGCTCTCTCTCGCCGTCCGCACACGCGTGCCACGCCGTCTCTCTACACGCCTCGGGCCTCGGCCCCAACACGCTGCCATTTGCGTGCCGCTACTAATTATACGCGGCGATTCTGTAAGAGCTCACCAATTCACGCCAACGATCGCGATTCGAACTTATTTCGGGCTTGCAGCCTCAGTTTCGCGCCGATTCTGGGCTCCTAAGTAGTCTTCCGATCGTTCGATCAGTTCCGAATGTCACGCACGTTTATGTAGGAGAATTCGAACAGTTTAGGAGATAATGAATTTTCACTTAATATTCAACCATCGACCTCTTTGTTATATCCAAACATGAGTTAGTCAGCTTTATAGATTATATGCAGACTAACAGTTATTTCTATCGTGTTGAAATATTTCAGTAACATATTACCGTACTAATGTAAATATATTTTTATTTGTTGTCAAAGGCAGTTATGCCGTTAATAAAATTACTATTATTATATTTCTAGGAGATTATATTGTACAATCCGTATAAGGTAGCTGAATCGTTAGATATAGTATTTCATAAATTATCAGTATATAACGTTATGAAAGACAATTTCTCATAGTTGACGTTTGAAAATTTATAATTAGACTGAAAGGGAGTCTTTTTTTCTCCTTTCTTGAAAATTGTCTATTGACCATCGCCCGTACAGTAATGTCTACCGTAGCTTCGTCGTAAATTTCGCTGGCAAAGTACGCTAGTCGTAGGCGTCCGAAATCGATGGCATCGAACGATTCGATCGCCCTCCCCTCCGTCTATCTTTGCTCGCGGATCGATCGGCCGTGAGAAAAAGTTTCGCGGGAGGAGACCCGTCAACCATCGTCGGCACCGACACGCGAACGGACTGGCACCCGGCAACTTCGCGAACAACTTTGACAGCGCCGCGACGTCGAGCCGCGAGCGCGCGCGTCAACTACTCAAAGGCGAACAATCCGAAAGCCAGAAGCCGAGCCAGTCCGAGCCAGTCCGAGTGCGAGCCGGGAGAGGATCGAGTCCGAGATCGGCGTCTCGTTAATACCTTCTCGATCGCGCCCGATTCTCAGATCCGGCGATATCGACGATTGCCTGGAATCTTAATTGATAATTCCGGCTGATATACGGTTCGCGACTGAATGCCGGCCATTGTTCGACGCTCGCCTTTATTCTAATGCTCTCCGCTCGAATGACCTGGGAAAATGAGGCGATCATTTTTCATTGCTTTCCGACGCTTTATGTAATCTCGCACAGTCCTTCGATAGAATACTTTTAGCACGGGTGTTACAAACGATTTATGTACATATCTTTGTTCGGCTCGCGGCGACACTGGTTAACCTCAGGGAAAAAATGAGAAAATATTGATCGATGTTTCGGAATGTGATAGAGATGTCGTACAATGTCAGATTAGTTTCAATTTGGTAAATTTAACATTTTGGTAAATCTGGCTTATTTTTCGCTCGATGTCAGGAATTGTGCGCTTGATCGGTAGTCGAAGTTTTTCTACTGGCACGGAAAAGGCTAGATCGTGCGCGTTTATTACCGCTAGGATTGAAGTTTCGGAATATAAAATTGACAGAGACGTCGTACAATGTCAGATTACTTCGAATTTGGTAAATGTGGCTTATTTTTCGCTCGCGTCAGGAATTGAGCGTTTGATCGGTAGTCGAAATTTTCCTACTGGCACCGAAGCGGCTAGATCGTGCAGGTTTGTTGCACTAGGATTGAAGTTTCGGAATATGAAATTGACAGAGACGTCGTACGACGTCAGATTACTTTGAATTTGGTAAATTTAACATTTAGGTAAATCTGGCTTATTTTTCGCTCGATGTCATGAATTGAAAGGTTGATCGGTAGTCGAAGTTTTTCCTACTGGCACGGAAGCGGCTAGATCGTGCACGTTTGTTGCCGCTAGAATCGTCGCGATTGCGCGCGCGTCCTCGGGACGGTCTTCGGTTGCGCAATGATAACGATGACAAAGGCTCGCAAAGCGGCAACAACGGCGCGATAATAACGGACGAGAGTCGCCGCTTGGCCGGAAGTATTTTCGCGAGGCGAGGCGCGAATCTAACCGAAGCGCCGTTCGCCGATCCGATCCGGCCTGCTCGTTCCGTTCGGATCGACCCTCGATCGATCGCCCTTGATCCCCCTTAATGAGAGGTAATTAATATGCCGCTCGATCGGCCGCCGCTGATTGCGAGTCTCGCGCGTCGAAGCGAAAGCCCGATGCGGAGATGAGTCGATGATTGAAAAGAAACGTTTACAAGTTCACTGGCTTAACTGCTACGCATTAATGGGAGCAGAAACAGTAATACAACAGTAACTCGACACGCGAAAGCTGAACTTTAAGGTAGAGATTCTGTTCAAAATTGTGCAACATTTTCCGTGGAACTCGATACGTTGGGAAAGACGAGCAGAACAGACTTTAACGTACAAATTTGATCTTCGCGATCTCGGATACCGAAACATCAGGCAGCAAAAATTCAACTTCATATACAAGTTCGTCCTTCTCATAGATTTTCCTTCGTTAACCATCCGCCAACGTCCCATTTTTGGGACACGGTTTCAAATTGTTTTCTTTCAACGACTGCAGCTTCTAAATGTACAGTTAATTTCATTCTTTATTCCTGTATTTTCGTATTTCGACGGGTAATAGGTTAAAACTAAATTCACGCGTCAAAGGACGAACTCAACGATCTCCAACACCTTAGTTCCTGCCAACCTACACCTCCTACCGCATTCCCAGGTAACAATTCTACATTGTGAGCGTCCGCGAACCGTCGCCCGCCCGCAAACCGCGAACACGTGCGACTCTATCGCGATTAGCGATCGGCTTCTTTTTCTTCCTGGTAGTCGGAGAAAAATGACGGACGGCACTCAAGGATCACAAAGCGCGCGCGTGCGAGGAGGCTCGCACGATTCTCCGCCGATAGGCGGTCGGAGTCGGAAGAGAGGAAAAAAGGTCGCATCGCTATCGCCCGCTTCGCTGGCAGTCGCTATCGCTCGCGATAGCGAGAGATAAGGACGAGTGGCCAGAAGTCGATAGACAAGGATGAAGCGACGGAAGCTGCACTCGTCGGACAGACAGACAACCGAACGAGCAAGCGAGCTAGCAAGCTAGCTAGGAGGAGGTGGGAGGGGAAAAAAGAATTTGTCGGGGCGGCCAGTGCAGGTTGACCGTTGCGTAATTAGACGAGGTAAGGTTAGGCGTTGGCCGAGCTCTAGTGGGGGAGGCTAGGCTCTAGCAGGTTACGACTCCTGCTATATACAGGCCTTTCGACCACGATCAAGCCTCGATACGTGCTCTCCTCCGTAGAGTCTGCTGGGCCCCGTGTACGTGAGCGCACGGACACGCGAAATGGCGCGCGTGCGCTCTCGACAATGTGAGCCACATGCATCCGTGGACAACGTACGTATGTGCCAGAGTCTCCGCATTTTCCGGGAGAATGTGTCGGCCGATGTAGAGGCGCGTTGGATAACGCGCGAAAGAGTATGAGTCGGGTGACATAACTGCGCTCGTGTGGGAGTCCACACGCTCGGGCGCGGTATGCGAACACGTACACATATATGTATGTCTACGTACGATGGTGGGGGAGAGACCGATGCAGGCCTCGGTGTGCGCAGTAAAATACATAGATATCTGGTTAAGTTGGCATAGGTGAACTTTCGTAGAATTGTGTTCTCGGAAGCGAGCTACTCTCTGCCGTTCTCAAGCTCGGCCGTATTATTCGCATGGATTTCGCCCGGAGTCTCGTCAGCTGTCAATCATCGGACGAGATGGACGAGTACGGGTTACATGTTGCGCTTATAAAATCACGCACGTGGGCAGTGGGACGCGTACGTGTGCGACAGTTCGTCTTGCTCGAACTTAGGCCAGAGTTTGCGCTGCCGCGCGCGCGCGCAGATGGAGTGCGTGTCCGGGCACGTATGGGAGGACGTGACGGTGCACGCGTGTGCGAGAGTGCACTCGTGTGCAATACGTGCGGGCGTGCACGCGACCGTTGCCGACTACTCGTCGGCGGCGGATTGCGTAAAGGATTGACTGACGTGCCGCTATTTTACGCGACATTTCGTCGTCACTCGCCTTCGCTCAGCTCGCCTCGCTCTGCCCCATTCTGCTTCACTTTGCCTCACTCTGCCTCACTCTGCCTCACTCTGCCTGACCGTGCCTCATTCTGCCGCACTTTGCCTGGCGCCCGTTCCCGGTCGAGTGACTGACGCCTATCAGTCGCTGCCGCCTCCTTAATCCGATACCGATCTCTAGCTACCGAGAGAATAATTGCGATCCCACTTTTTCATCGGACTTAGGTTCCTTACCCTCGACGTCTTCCTCCGTTCTTCAAGAAAGTGGAAGGAAAGTGGTCAGGTTCTCAAATTTTCGAAAATATACGCCCTAATTGTCCCAAACTGTCTTTTTCGAAGAAAGATGTAGTTTTCGATTGACTTTGGACGGGATACGCGGATTAGGGTCCGGTAGAATTTATTCCGTCTAGCTGCGGTCAAGGTGAGCAGTTTCGAGAGCGCAAGACTGGATTTGCGCGTTCATTAAACGCGCGCATGATTTCTAAGCGCCCGAACGGATTGCGTAAACGATTGACTGACGTCCCGCCAACGCCATTTTCTAAAGCCGCTTCGGCACATCCGCGTTCGGCGTTGTATATAGCCGTGATAATGTGTATATATAGACGTAGGCAAGCCGCGTACGAGGAGAGCGATTGTGTGCGTGTGCGCGCGCGAGGCGCATATGAGAGCACGTAACTGTGTTGCGTAGAGTCGAGTGTGTGTGTTTGCGTGTTGGTTACACGGTATGTGCGCATCTACACAGTTGCAGGTATATTTAATTGCGTCCGTGTTCGTGCGCGGATACTATGAATACATCGGGTTACACGTGTGCGATCTATAGACGCGAAGCGGCGACTATGGTCTTAAGAAGCTAGCATATGTTCCCCCGAATATTTTCCGTCCGTCGGGAAATAGGATATCGATCTCGATCCGCCATCTGCTCTGCTCGACATTAATAATGGACTTTCTAATGTCCGATGCATCCGTCGCTGTTGAGAATACGGTATGTTTGGGGACAGAGTTAGAACAAGCAGGTTCGACGGTTATCGGAATCTTACACTGGTACCGATTGAAACTATTCTTTTAGCACGTATACGCCAATAGTATTTATCCCATTAACCGCCAATGTCCCATTTTGGGCCACAGTTTCAAATTGTTTCCTTTCAATGACTGCAACTTCCAAATGTACAGTTAATTTCATTTTTTATTTTTGTATTACAGCGAGTAATGGGTTAAAACGAAGCCAGACTTGAGCTTCGCGATAAAACGTTGAAAATGGCCATAAGGAGAAGACAGATATTCTATATTTACAACAATACTCGTATATACAGTGTCACGTAAAACGCGTAACGCGCAAAAGAGCAAGGCCGTACAAGACGTAAAGCGTCGAAGAGAACAGATAGCGAACAATAAAGTAATTATCCAGGCCGTTCGAAAAGAAAACGACGCAGTCCGCCGGAAGTGGCGGACCACCTACGGGGAGTCCGCGAAATATCGAGTGGAAAATGAGTGCTCGGTTATGATCTGTTTAGTTGCCAGCGTGGCGTGTCCGAGGCCAGGCTCTAGGTGGAAGGTGCCCGCCGCCGCCGCGAAAGTTTATGATTTAGCGGGGAATAATCGTCGGGCGAATCTTGAGGGAAGCCTAAAAATAATCGTACGCGATCTTTGCCGAGCCACCGTGTGTCAGACGGACGCCCGCATTCTAGCGCCGCGCGAAGCGTCGTAAGGCACGTGCATGGAAAATCTTCCGAAATAGTCTTCGCTGGGCCGGACTGTTATAACCTATTATAACCTATTATAAACCGGTTACGAAAATTGCCCCGATATCGCCGTCCATCGGAATCGGCAGCTTGACCCGCATTACGCCGCTAATGCTCGTCGGATAAAATCCGGGTAAAACACGGTATATCCCGGGGCCCGATGTAACGCTCCTGCCTCGTTAGCGAGACTCGGATCACCGGGGCGAACTTTGCCCTTTGCGCTCGCGGCACCGCGTTGCCAGGAGCCCGAGGACGCTGAATTTCGAGTTGTAGAGAGGCTAGACGGACGTGACAAACGGCTTCGGAATTTGGCGGGGCGAAATGAGTGACCGACACGTAACTCGCCAATCGGCGATCGCCTAAGCCGACCGGCGCTTTCACATTCTCGAGCATCGGGATCGTTTGCTCGATTTAATCTCGGCGTAGGTGCTCGATCTTTCTTTCGTTTTCTCTCTCTTTCTCTCTCTCTTTTTCCCTCCTGCGAGCGTTCTGTCGTTCCTCGTCTAACTCTCTATCATCGCGCTGTACAAAAGACTTGGAAAGTTGGGCCGCGTCGTGTCGAGTCTGTCAGTGATTTGTGGCACCTATTTGTCTCCGGTGTTATGTCAATACTTTATTCACGAGCCGGCGAATTTATGGATGATAGTCAGGTGTTAGCCTGCATTACTTATTGCGTGTAACGAATATTTTCCTCCGACGCCACTTTCGTTTGCATCGGATCCCCGCCCGCTGGCGCGTTTTCCCCGGGAAAATCACAATTTACACATTACAGATTCGGATAATTCTTCCTCGTCCGACGAGCGTCACTCGGTTAATTATGTACATACGCGCGCATTCTGCATGCGTAACGCTTCGGCGCATAATACGCCATAAATCTTGAATATTCCCAAATCGCTAAAATATAAATACACAAATGTATAAAAAGGTAGTACTTTGCAATTCTCGTAACCAGTTACTCGTTTAATGAGCAGTACTTAGAATGCATGCAACTACGTTTAATTCTTACATTTTTTCGCGGGTTGGAAGCGTTCCGAATCCGAAGTACGTGAAAAATGTTTCAAAATTCTGTTGCTTCGTGTTCGGGCGATGATTAGGATTCGTGTAGTGGGGCGATATGCGAAGGAGTCGGTCGATTGTGCAAGCCGTAGGATTCGAAGGCCCTCAAGGATGGAGAGTGTTGGGCTGTAGTAAGAGAGTGCCTGGGGACACGTGCTCATCGTGGTGGGCACGTGCCGGCTTGCCGCGACATTACTCTCTCTCCTCTCCTCCCCTCCCCTCTCTCCCACAGCTTCCATCACCTCCCATCGTCCTCCGTCGTCCTCCGTCGTCCTCCATCGTCTCCCATCGTCTCCCATCGCCTCCCATCGTCTCGTCGTCAGCCAAAGACGGCCTTGTCTTATCCTCGCCGGATCTCGGCTTTATCACGAATTAATTAGAAAACTAATCCCGACGGGCCCGATCGTGGATCGATCCCGATATATACTTACCGCCGCTTTCGGCACCTCCGATCTAATCAATCCGAGAATTTCAATTACCCGGAATGCGATCGCCGACTTTCATCTCGCATCAACGTCAGAGTGTCTCCCGGCGTCAAATTGGGCGCGCTAATCGGGGATTTAAAAGTGTTTACCGGACCGATCGAGATCGTCGGACGTTCATCCCGAGGTGAGGGGGAACATTTTGTGTCGGATACGACGGAGGTAAATGGAATTATAGTGGCTCGGTTACGGTCGGCAGCCAAAAGTTGACTTTATCGTCGCCGGTGGCCCGACGGGCGGAGCTGCGTTCGCGCGAACTCCTGTTTGGGTCTGCAAGTGTTGAAAACGCTGGCGCCCGGGTCAGGAAGTAGGCGCGAGGCGATTGTTAATCGAGCGTAAAGAGCGGAACGTGCCGGTGCGTGCGAGATATAGGCCGGTTTCTCTTTATCGGCCGCTAGAATCTGCGCGAGAAAACTGGCGGGTAGTGGGTTAACATCGTTTGTGCTCCGTAAATCGCGCCCGAAGCGGCCGATACAATGCTCCCCGTGCGAAGAAAGAATGAATGGAACTTTTCGAACGGGCAGCCTTACCGGCCAATTTCGAACGGTAATTAAGCGTTTTCCTTGTTTCTCGTAACGGCCGGTTTTTCGCACTTCCGCGATTAACCATAAGGGCTGATGTAAAATTAAACGGTTGTTGACCAGCGTAAATGTATGTCAGTGTTGTGCTTTCGACTGCTAAATTTCAATATGGACTGACTCGAAGGGAGTTTCTCAGAATAGATTCGACAAATGACGCAACTTTGTTATTACGACCATGCCAACCAGGATTCTGCATTTTACAGTCACATACCGCGGTCGTATTAATCGTGACGCTGTCCAATATTGCAATTCCAAATGAAACTTTAATAGGCCAAACGGATTAACGTTAATGATGTTAGCCAAAATTATGTCGATTTTGATCCCCGCTATACGGTTTCAAACGTAGCGGTCACCGTGAAAATCTTCCTCCCCCTACAGATCATGCTTCGCCTCCTCCGAATCCCAATATCAACCGTCCACCCCTTTCCCGACGGGAATACAAACAAACTCGCTCAAACGACGGCACTCTACATTTCTGCGCATTATTTGCATTCTACGGACTGTGCAGCGGTCTACCCTCTACCAATAATCAACGAATGACACAAACGAACGCGTTCTACGTACTTCCAAACGACCGAATCTCATGCGAGCCGTGTACAAAACATACGAACACAGTCGAACAAGTTCAGGTATCCCGAAGACGGATGCAAACCGGTACAATCACCATTCAGGTTCGCCTGCCGTAAAATGCCTCCCTAAAACAAAGCTGTAAAAGCATCGCCGCCGATGCTGCTTCCACTGTCCGGACTTTACATTATCCGCGGGGTAAGCATCGTCCGTGGCGAGGCGTGACAAGCGTGAAGAAGCGCGATCCGTTAAGGTGAGCCACGCTAAAGAGTGGCGAGAGAAGGTGGAGGG
Organism: Anoplius nigerrimus; assembly: GCA_914767735.1. Taxonomy (NCBI): domain Eukaryota; kingdom Metazoa; phylum Arthropoda; class Insecta; order Hymenoptera; family Pompilidae; genus Anoplius; species Anoplius nigerrimus. The sequence goes on from OU612077.1 coordinate 5,153,178, forward strand.
AGAGGTGAACAGGGGAGGACGAGGAAGACGAGGAAGACGAGGAAGACGAGGACGAAGACGACGGAAGCTGAGACAGGAGTCACAATATCGGTCGGCGCGTGGCATCGTCCGGCTGTCGGCTTCTCATCCTTGTCTTCCTTGTCTTCTGGCACGTGGTGCCGAACCAGGTACCGGTCCTGCCTGCCTGCTTCCCTGCCTGCTTCCCTGCCTGCCTGGCTGCCTCCCTCCTCCTTTCATCCTCGATCTTCAGCCCGGAGGGGCCCGGGTCCTTTCGATCCGCTCGAGGATATTGGGACAGCTCGCGACTGCCGGCGAGTTAATCCTTAAGCACCTGCCGGCCTTGAATAAATTTCTGCTAACGCCTTCGGAAGCTATCGAGACTGATGGGGCCGGGCCTCAGACGGCTGATAGCGAACTGGGTTACTGCGTCGTGTATTCTTTCGGAGGAGGCGAGAGAATGCGACGGTGCTCCGAGAGGTGGAATTTGAATTCGTTGGCTAGTTTAGAGAAGGACTACTGTGACAGTACAGAGTTCGCTGTACGATAATACTAAGATTAGGAACTAAATTCGCTGCTGATTCTTTATGTATTAACCCAATATCCTGTTTCTTGATTGATATCATTCATCTGGCAGAAACAGTTTCACGAAAGACAGAATTGACAGCTGCTATTCAGTGACAACGATGAAACTTTAACAGTTTTTATATGATAGAAATTCTCGGCAAATGGATATCGGGGGTCTAAAAAGACAATAGGTACGCAAAAGAAAAGATCGTGTGTTCTGAAAGTTCGTTTCGTCCCGGATCTACTGGCGGACTCATCAGTAGGGCTATGCCAGTAGATCCAACTCTAGAGGAACACTTTTACAGTTTACAGTTTTACAGTTTTTACTTATACTCGTTAGACGAGGGAGCTCTGGCGAGTGATCGGAGCCTAGGGACGATGTAATTGCCTATGATTTTGTCTCCGGCCAACCGCCCACGTAGTCGGAGGCGGAAAAGTGGCGAAAGGCTCGGGCCGTAGGCAGGAAAAATGTCCCGACGGCGATCTAAGCACAGGCTTTCGCGGTTTATGAACGGCGAACGAACGAGCGGCCGCGCTCGGCCGGCAACCGATAATTCGGACAATGCGGTAGGCTCGATTTCGCGCTCGCGTACGATTAATCCCGCCCGAGACGACGGTAATTTTCCTGTCACCGCCGGCGTTAGCCCCGTTTCGCCGGCGTACGTGGGTGCAGCGCACGGCTCCGATGTATGATCAACTGCCGGCGCTCGATATTCGTTATTCGCCCCGGACATGTACATTCCTACGCGCCGAGCGCGTAATTACACCGACGTAGAAGCACCTCCGAGCGGCCGCCATTACGATCCCGGATAGCCGATCGTTGGAAGCTAGACGTTTTCCCTCATTTCCCGGCGGCCAATTATTTTTACCGCTCAACGTTACGGTCGTAATCTAAACTGTAGACGGGAACAGATTTTTTTAACAGCGATGCGAATTTTCGGACGACCAGGAGACGAACGCGGATGATGTAAACGATAAGGAAATTAATGATATTGGGTTAATCGTACAGAAATTCACGGAGTATGGATCGAGGTCAGTGGATCCGGGATGAAACGATTTTTTGGAACACACTATTGTTCCTTTTCTGTACGAATTGTCCTTTTAGACCCTTTTTGTCCGTCAGTGGATCCGGGACGAAACGATTTTTTGGAACACACTATCGTTTCCTTTTCTGTACCTATTGTCTTTTTAGACCCTTGATCCATGCGCCGTGAATTTCTGCAGATGATGTAAGAACCGTTTAAGGCGATTGATCGGCCGAGGTTCGCTGACCTGCGAAGCGACTACGTTTTTTCGCGTTCATAAATAATGCACTCCGTGCCGACCCCTCCCGGGCGGGGCATGAACTCTCGACGATTTCGAGTGGCACCGAGCCCCGGCCTAACTCCTCTTCAAACAGAATTCGCTCATCGCCACCCCTTGTTTTCGCAGAAAATTCGGAAAATCCACGGTTATACAGAGCGATCACCCCACCGTGCGGCTGTGTACATAATTAAACGGTCGAATTAGTACGATATTTGGAAAATTGAATTCCGTTACATTGTTTCGGCTCGATGGTAGGATACAGCTTCTGGCCCACACGTGCGCGCCGATACACGTGTCTATTTCTGTATGGCCCGATGTGCGGGCCCCGGACACATGTTAACGGGAGGGGGGGAAAAAAATCGTCGGGCTGCTACGGATATATTTGTCTCGAGACGTTTCCCTCCGTTTCCTCGCCCTGGGCGCACGCATCCACCCCCGGAACTTCCGGCAGGCGATTGATAGACTCGTTGGGCCCCACGAATGTCGAACATATAACGGCCGCGGTCTAAACTTGGCCCCGGGGCAGCTTGTGTGTTTACGCGTCGGGACCGCATTGAAGTTTCGCGGCGGGAAAATAGGAGAGCGGAAAGGGGGAGGGGCTGGCGGAGTCCCGGAAGCACGGGAAATGGACTGAGAGCTCGCGGGTGGGGGAGTGAAAATGAAGAACGTAAATGCCCGCGACAAAATAACACAATGACCGAGCGCGAGTCACACGTCTGCTGCCGAATGTCAATTAAAAGTTCGACGGCGCCGGGGTATAGGTCAGCGGGCGTCGGAATCCGAAAGCGTCTGGTTGGGAAAAACTAGCGTTTCTAACAATGACGGAGCGTGGAAAATCTTGCGTTAAATGTCGATCGAAATGTCAGTCGGGAAAGTGAGACTAAATCGAAGAATTACTGAGTTTCTTCTATCGATAAAGCAGTAAGCTAAGCGTTGCATTGAAAGTTAATCACAAAATAATACAGTCTAGGCAATACAGAATCGCTGCCTTACAGTTCCGTACTCGTAATCTAAACCATCAAGCCCCTAAAAAACAATACATGCACCCAACAAAAAATTAGCACGCATTAAATACATTAAATACATTAAATACCAACGTAAAATTGAATCAAAGAAGCAAGACGGTGTAAACGGGATGATAATTGCTGTTGCAGAGTGGAAGAAAGGCGTGAGAAAAGTGGAGAAAAATCTAGAAAATGCATGAGTAAGCGAGACAGAGACAGAGAGAGACAGAAAGAGAAGGAGAGTAGGTCTTGGTTAATTTGGTCGTCGCACGTGCGTGCAACGAGCTTCCTGAGCAAGAAGAGAGGAGGGAGAGAGAGGTTGCAGGAAGGTGGGGTAGGGTGAGGAAGGTGTGGAGGGGAGCGGGGTGCTTTCTGGCTCCGTGCTTACGCAACCCGCGGCTCTCGAAATTCGGACGCCTGTCGGTCTACTACTTTTATGCGGCCGCTATTAGTACCGTCGTTACACTCATGCCACTGCAGTCGGTAATGGTTTATTGGCACAATCGTGGGCTTGGACGGTGGTCGGCTCCGCTATGAGTAACCGTGCGGGCGGTTTATATATACTCTGTGGCATATAAATTGGATGTACCGCGGGTGTTGTACTATGCAGATTGGACACCATTTAATTCTCCGACGATACTCCCGCACTTTTTCGCTTCCACCTCTTTATTGGCCGTTTTCTCCTCTTGCATCCCTTATTATTTTTAATTTCCTCCTCCTCCTCCCTCCGCGTACCTTCGGGGGAACGTTTTGCCGAGCGAGATTTCCGGGACAGTTTTCGTTCATCTAACGTTTCTACTCCGTTCAGTGCGATCAAATGAAATGGCATTCGAATGCGGGGCGGGTGCGCGCGCGCGCGCTCATTAAAATTGATATAATACGAAGAGTCCGCACAACGGTTGTATTTCCTGGGCTCCCGAGCATTACCAGTTCCATTCTTGCAGAATTCGAGGTACATAAAGAGCCGAAGCTGACACCGAGCCGCGGCCTCTTCATTTTACAACCGACTCAACCGTCTACTTCTATTTATTCTACCCCCCCTCGACCGCCCACCCGACGCTGAAAGATCGTTGAAAACATAATACCGAACGGAGGCTACCTCGGTTTTCAACCCCCGTTCGAGTACCATCGCGGACTACCTCTCGATAACAAAATTCTTCCTGCCGTCGGTGATCCTTGGTCTGGCTGCAATTAAATTTTCCGAATTGGCCAAAGCTGCGCGAAATTGAGCAGCGTCGAACGACTTCGGCTCTTCGTTTGTCAGCGTTGACGATTCTCTCGCTCCGGCTAGAGATCGTAGTCGCGAAACGTCTACCGTGTACCGGGGCGGCCGGAAGGTCGAGGATGAAGGTAGGAGTCCGCAGGTTCCGAGGCGAGTCTGATTTCCCTCGGAAAACGTAATATCGAGAAGCGCGAATGTTGCTCCGGAAAAATTGCGGATTTAATTTCGCTACCCTCCCAATCTTCGCCTACTCGTCGAGAGCGCCTCTTGAGCTTCCCTTCTCTTCCGTTCTCTCTCTCTCTCTCTCCTCTCCTTTGCTCTCCTCCACCCTCCTCCACTCTCATCCTTCACACTTTCCTCCCCTCTCATCTACTTCTTCCGTGTCCTTCCACTCTCGACTCCTCGTTCTTCGAGTCTCTCAACGAATTGATATGCAGTCTAGTATTAATGCCACCCTCTTTCTTTTACTCCCCCTCCCTCTTCCCTCCCTCGCTCGCCAGGTTCGCACTTTCGATCAAAAGACTGTCTCTTACGTGGATCCCGTTTCGTGTTCCTTCCGCCGGAGCGCGGCCTCTCTGTCGAGGTGAGAACCTCATTAATTTTCCATTGGGTCCGGATGAGTGTACGAACGGGGTGTCAAGGGGTGCGAAAGGGTGGGAACAAGAGGAAGCGAGGCGGTGTGTGAGTCACGAACAGAGAGAGGGAGGTGAGGGTGCAGGTGAAAAAGGTGGAGGTGGCGGGAAGGAAGCGAGAGGGAAAAAAATGGTAGCTGAGAGTTTGAGGGAAAGAGAGGAATTATATCAAAGGGAGGGTGGAACGGGGGAGGTGAGAAAAATAATCAGAGTAAGTGAGGGAGATAGATCGGTTAATAGCTTCGTCATCGTTGTCCGCGGGGGTGAGTTCGTACGATGCGCGAGAATGGGGGATGCTGCTCAAGGATAAATATGGGAGGATGACTATCGGAGGGTGGGAGGAGGGGGGGTGGCTGACTATCGGAAAGCGGAGGGTTCGCGTCATTAATTTAAATCCTCGCGCAGAATGGCGAAACTACTTTTTGTTCCGCGAAGCGCGTGGCGACGCCAGCGGAAAAAAGATGGCGCTGAATGTTTTGGCGATAATCGCGAATGTTAAACGACCGCGGGAGAGTTAATGAGCCGAAACGTAGAATTTCGTAAACTCCGATTGTATATCGCATTTGTAAACTCCCGACGGCCTGCGAAATATGTAGGTATATACGAAACTTCGAAAACGCATTATGAGGATCCGGTCGGCGTAGAAACGATATACCCGGTAGAATGTATGCATTTATAATCTATGCAAATGCGAATCTATGCGTCATAGATTTTGCATAGAACAGGGGTGGGGGAGAGGAGGTGGGAGGGGGGGGGTCTAGTTATCGTAGTCACTCGGATAATTTGGCGGCCGAATTTTAATGATGACGAGGGACGATTTAGTGCGCGGCGGCAATCGCTCGTCAGTTAAGGACGAAGCGTCTGATGAATGCGGCCTGCGATAACAAAGCCTTTCGGCTGGCCGCGGAAAATAATAACTATTTCAAAAACCGACAATCAATGGTATTAGTAAACTTCGCGGTTATGACGCTTTCGATATTCCCAACGCGTCGAAAAACATTTACATCGGCCTTGACATCAGCTGAATACGATCATACCCCCATCCTTCTCGTATCGCCACTTTTACTTTCTGCACGCAAAACAAAAAATAATACAAAGCTTATCAACGCAATAACATCCTCTATATTTGCATCGGTAATAAAAAGAAGCGTTATTCCGCCGATCCGGCGAGCTACCATCAGCCGCGATAACGATTTACGCCGACCGGAAAAATCGGAGTCTTACGATCGCGATATCGTTAAGCGACGTAACGTATTCGACACATGCTGGACGGCAAAAAAAAAATCGTATGCGAGGAAGCGGATTGGACGATCGGGCCGGACTCGATCATAATCGCATTATCCGGCGAGCCGGCGTTATTGCGGCTTTGCATTTTAGTGCCGTTAGGCACACCGAGGAGGCCTTGCCCTCTTTAAGGCAATTAATGACTCAATCGGGATCAGGCTGATTGAGCCTTTATAAGGGCCTGGGGTACGCGTGGCCGGACTTCGCAATGCGCAGAATGCACTTGCCTGCCCGCATTTATTAACGCGGTGGCATGAACCCAATTAAGGACGAGAGCGAGGAAGTCGGAGGAGGAGTAGGAGGAGGAGGAGGAGGGGGGTGGGAGAAGTGCACTACTGGAAGGAGTGCCGGAGGGATTCCGTGTTTCGTCTGCGACAGCCTTCGATGCGTTTTCCCTGCTTTGAAAACGTGTCAAATGTCACGAGCGTACGTTTCTGGATCGTCGCGGCAGTTTGCCCGCGCAACTCTTCGGAACGCGGAATGGGCGGCAAGTTCGGATCGCTCGACTTTTGTTCTGTGCTGACGATGTGCGTGTTCCGTGTGCGCTTGTTGGACAATTTGGTCAGTAGGAAATGGAATGTGGAGGAAGTGATGCAAGGTTCGGTTTCCGAAATTTTCTTTTGGCGCTGGAACTGTTAATCTGTCGATTTTACTGGTCTGAGCTGTTATAACGATTTTTCTCCTATGAAACGTTCTATTTTATTGATATATTCTTTATAGGATGGATGCATCTGTAATTGTGTATTAAAGGTGCCTTGTTTGTATAATAATCTTATTAGTCTTCAGATAATAAAGATATATCGGCCTTTGTATGATACTTTCATACAAACATACATTAGTGTGATACTTTGTACGAAGCACAGCAATATCGAAACTGATTTGAAGCATGAACAGTTAAGCGTCGTCCAAGCAATTTTGACGATAGTTCGCTTAAATTTGAATAGTTGACTTCGGCATAGCTCAGAACTCGCAATTGACTTCCGTCCCGGCAATTTTTGAATCAGTCCACTCTCACAATCACCGACACACGCGCACCGCTATACCCACGCGAGCGATATCGGGCGCCAATTTAGTTGTCCGCGATTTCCGCCCGTACATTATCGTCCGCCATTAATACGGAAGAGTAGCACGATCGCGCCAACGCTCGACGTTGACCAATCCTAATTTGTCCTGCCGGTCCGTAATTCAAGCGCAGATTATCGGCATCGATTAAACTCGCGAAGAAAGTCGTCCGTCGGATCGCGGGTGGCCCGAGCGCCACCCGCGGCGACTTCGTCCTGCGGAAAGAGTGTTTATCGGGATTTATCGATCCTGCGGACGTGCAAAACGATCGTTCCGTGGGGCCCCGGACACGATGTCGGGGCCCCAGGTACCGGTCAAAATGATCGCGATATCGAGTTTTAACGCTACGCCACCCCGATTCATAATGTATGGACTCGCTCGCGTTCGAACGTGAACTCGACAATGTACGTTGAAAGATAAATTTATTCTTATTATAATGGGCCGGCTATTACCGGCGTATAAATTCAGCGGGGGTTGACGCCGGCAATACCGTAATTCGGATTTATGTCGTTCGCCATAGACGTTCGCGTCGCGCATATTGAAATAGAAGCGGGACGGACGATTGCTCTCTTTCGCTGCGTCCGAAAATATTCGTAAATTGTCTTCTCGTCGAGCGAAAGGGTAAAAAGGGGTGAAGAAAAGTGTTCGAATCCGTTGACAGGTTCGTAGGTAAAGGGAGGAAAATGACAGCGAGCGGTCGGTACGTACACGTTTTACGGCATTGTCAGTCTCGTAATTCCGCCCCGCGCCGAATGGCCAGTTTTCCCATCAACCCTCGGCCTAGAGCACCCTTCTGACGTCACGCGCACACACACTCGGACGGCTGCGGCATAGGTGGACGACGATCGAGAAAGGGTCAAGGGCTCGTCCCGGGGTTGAAGCCGGCGATTTGAGACGGGGAAATGTTACACGTTGCCGAAGGCGCGAGCCTCGTTTTATGCATTATGAGAATGGGAGCAGTTCCCTTCGTCCATCCCTACCTCCCTCCCACCCTCCTCTCTCTCACAAGGGCGAGCAGCCCCGGGCACTTCCGTAACTTCGTTCTCGCGCGATCTCTTCCTTCCATTTTCGCGCGTATATTCCTCGCCATTCCCTACTCTGCCGCTTGCTTTCCTTTCCCGCGCCACTGCTCGCTATATTTTTTTTCTCTAATTAGAAAGGGAGAAATTTTCAATCCGACGCCCCTGTTAATCTTTGCACTTCGATACGGCCGATTATTTCTCGCGCTCGTTCATTACGATTATTCCAGTTATAGGTCGAAGGTGTACTCGCGAACTTCATTGAAAATTGTTAGACTCTAAGTATTTTTGAGTATTTCTGAGTATCTGTGAGTATCAAGCGATTATTCACCGAACACGTCCGTTACAGTGATTGTCACTTACGGCAACGTGAAATATCAGGTCTCAGTCCCGAATTTGTCGAAACTTAGCGTTGTTCGTCCTCAACTCATCGTAAACTCTTCTCTGCACTACTGTCATATGTTATTCAACATAGTTATTATTAAAGGAAATATTTTCCACTGAATCCTGGCAACCTCAACAGTCTCCGATCCTCCTCAACATCCTCCCATCTCAACAAATTCCTCGATCCGAATCAATTTTTCGATCCCCCCCAGCTCCGTCAGATCCTCCCACTCTGACGCTTGGCAGCGCCTCCGTACGCAAAAATCTCACGTGACATTCCGCGAGCGTGCTCCCGGTCGAACTTATCCGCGAACGATCCTCCTCCTCGTGGCAATCGTCCGTCCGTTCGTCCGCTCGACCGTCCGCTCGCTTACTCTCTCGTCAGAGACAAGTGACGTTAATGCGCAATAAATTAGCGGCCTCCCACGCGACCTACAGTACGCGCGCGCACGCGGTCTCTCGCTCGCGACTTCTCGACTCGTCGACGTTTTACCGTAGAGGTAAGGTCCCGCGGCCCCGAAGAGGAGAAAGAACGGCTTTGTCGAGCTTCCTCGCCCGGATGGGAAGGGACGGAGAGCGTCGCGTTGAACGTTTGACGGCGCGAGACTCTTGATGGATGACCGTCTCCGACTCGCTTTCTGCTCTTTCCTCCGTGTCTCTCCTCTTCGCAGGCCCTCTCCCCTTCTCTCTCTCTGCTTCCCTTCTACTCGTCTCCGGCTAGCCTGACCCCCTCCTCGACCCAGGCCTCTTCCTGGAATTTACGCCCCGAGGGATAACGTGCGATTATTATGTCGCTTATATATAGATTTTACGGTTCCGCGCGACGCCCGACGCGGAATTCGCGCGCGTCGACTTTATTAATGCGATATATATACGCCGGCGCGTCCGCGAGTTATGCAAGACTACCGTATTATTAGACTTTCGGACCGGCGCTGATTTAGGCACTCCCTTTCTTTTTCCCCTCTCCCTCAACCAGTGACGGGGGTCAGCGCTAAATCGGCGAGGACGAGTTGAGTGATAAAGATTTACGGAGTGACCTCTTGTAAATTCGAGTGTCGCATCTTTGCGCCCGATTGCTCGCGATCCGCTTCCATGCCGAATGATTTGTTATTGGCCCGTGCGTCAGGCGTTACCGGCGGAGATGGCGGAGTGTAAGGTCGGTGCCGTTCGGCGCGGAATGGTTTATAGTCGTTGGCGAGGCATTGACGTTTATGTGCAATAGTCGACCGCCGACTATCGACTATGTGCGCATGTATTCCGTCTCTGCCGCCGGTGCCTTTACGCGAAACCCGTACATAAGACTCATGGAAAAAAAAGGTGCTCGAAACAGTTGGCTGTCCTGCTCTATCCTGTCCTTCGGCCCTTTTTTTTTTTCTACGTCCAGCTTCGGAAGACTTCTGGCCTGAGTCCTTCCGCCCTTCGAAGGAGTGTCGGACTTCGATTCTCGTTGCCTCGTACACTCTGGATTCCGGCATTGTGCACGGCCGTATATTACGGGGACGCGAACTGCACGCACTTACGTCTCTATCTGCGGTCAAACGAGAGTCTGGTAGAGAGAGGCTTCCTTCGAGAGGCTCCGCGTCTCGTTCGGCCAGTGGAAACGGCCCGACGGAGCGGACCTCGTGCCTGGACTCGTCCACTCCTCCTCTCGCGGTCGACGTACCTTTTATTATCCCTGCGCGCCAGAAAGAGACGCTTCGGGCGAGCGATCTTTGACATTAACATATTTAGTCCGACCACGCCTCTCTTTATTCCATCGTCGTTCGTCTCTATTCCGACTCTCTCTGTTTCGCTCTCGCTCTGTCTGTCTGTCTCTCTCGCTCTCTATCTCTCTCTGTGGCTTCATCTTTCTCTTTCACTCACTACCATCCTCTCTACCCTAGAATTGTCGCTCGCGCTCACTGAAGGGAATTCGTTGCAGACATACCTAGAGCTCTCTCTCTCTCTCTCTCTCTCTCTCTCTCTCTCTCTCTCTCTCTCTCAGTCTTTCGCCCGCGGAACGATGATGAAGCGGGCCGGATTTATAATGATCCCGATCGTAAATCTCGCGCAAGTAGGCGAGAAAACTATGATTGTTCCTATAGAGCGGGCAGTTTTGATCGAGATCCCGCGTCCAACGGCTCGTGAATCCACCTTCGCGGTCCGCCACGCAATATTTCAGTGTCGCGCGCGCTTCAAACCCGCTTAAGATTTCGATTGTGGCCCCCGCACGCGCGCTCGCGCGGCAGAGAATATTTATACACTGGCCGTATGTCTAATTTAAAATGATCTACGATCTTAATTTGCCACGATTTTGCCACGCCGCGCGCGGGTGACAATTTGTCGCCGGTGATATTTATATTGTCCTCTGGCGAGATGTACCTTTATCTCGGTCGATTATCGCGGATCAGGATGACGGATTGGACTTCAGAACGAAAGATGCGAATCGATTCGAAGAATTTCATCATCGTCGTTCCGCGCAGAACTTTCCTGCATCGAATTAGAAACGTTTCTGCGTCCAGACAGAAGTGATAACTCATCCGTCCGGCGCGCAATCATTAAAAATTCGTGCACGCGCTGCCTATGCGTTTGCGCAAATTCCACCCTCTCTCTCTCTCTCTCTCTCTCTCTCTCTCCTTCTCTCTCTCCGTTCGTATCGCGCCGATCGCAGAGGAAGCACAAAGCGCGGAAGTGCGTTACACGCAGGCCCGGGTGTCCGTGAATCAATCTGGCCGGCTGATTGGATCTCTCTAAATCACCGAGGGACGCGGAATCGTTGGAGAAGGCCGTGCGAGGGTGGCGGAGGAGGGGTGGTAGGCACGAGGGTGACCAGCGGGGTGGCACGGGGCGGGAGGGGGGCGAACGAACGTCCAGCGGGGAATAGTTTAGGGGGTACGGGAGAGCAGTTTCGAATGGTTGGGGGTAGTTTCAACCCCCCCTCCAATCCGTCCCCGATCCATCTCTTACCCCCCACAACCCCCTCGGCCGGCATGGCATGCCCCGCAAGCCCCGCAGGAGCCTTTACTCCCGCCGTGGCACCCCCTCCCCCTCTCGATTTCGGTCCTCGCCTCGTAAACCGGTATAAGCTTTCCAGGACCGTGGACAACGATGGCCCGTGACACTACGGATTTATCGCGGCGTCATTTCCGTGTAAACAGTGCTAACGGGGCCCCCCGGCCGATAATGGCGCCTCTATCGTCTGCCGAGCTAGACGCTCCTAGTCGCCGTCAATTTTTTCCCTCCACCCTTTTTGCCCTTCTGCCCGCTCTTTCTCTTTCTTCCCTTTCGTTCGAACACCCCCTCTCCGAACCCCTCTCCGAACCCCTCTCCCCCTTTGGCAGACTCTTTTTCGCGCCTGATGAATCGGCCGGCCATTCAGATCGAACGGATTCCTCTCGGCTCGCGAGAACTGCCCTTTGCCAGTGATTTTCTGATTGGGAATCGAGAGGCAGTCGAATTTTGAGGATTTTTTCCGAATGTTGGCTAAATGGTTTGAGGACTGTGTCGGTTGGCTTGGCGAGGTATGGATTTTTTTGTTGTTGATTCGTTGGACGGTTTCTTTCCGTTCTGACGAGTGTCGGCTGAATACGGAATTCGGCGATCGTAGGGGATTGTTGGTTAGAAGGATTCGATCGCAAGAAGTGGGAGACGCGGTTTAAGGAGTATTTGAGTTTTTGACCGGAGAGGAGTATCGGAGGGACGTGGAATTCGGCGATCGTGAGGCTCGGGGAGAAGGATGAGGTTCGCGGATGAGGTTCGACGCGAGATCGGGACGCATTCGATGCTTGGAAGGAACAGGAGAGGAGCGTCCAGACGGCGAGATTTCTTTGTTTTTTCCGCCGGTTCCCCCCGTGTGACGGAAACCGGTTTGTCGAGGCTCTCGTGTAACATCTCCGAGTCCGGTAATCCCACGGCAATTTGGCCCCCAAACAGATGCGTCACCGTTTTCGTGACGCTGTCATTGTGACGTGTTTATAATAGAACGGCACCCTGCTAATCTTCGCCACTACCCTGTCACACCCTCGCGGCCGAATTTGCGGAAAAATCCTCGGACTCTGTCGGTCGTTCGAATTTCATCTGCGGGACTTCACGCAGAAAAATTTGACTGCTTTCACAACAGAATGCCAATGAAGCGTCTTTAACCCGCCACAAATCAAAAGATAAAAAAATTAAGTAAAATTAGCTATATACTTAAAAGTTGCAGTTGAAAGAAAACAATTTGAAAATGTGTCCGAAAAATGGGGCATTGGCGGATAATGGGCTAATACAAGAAATTTACTCTTTGTTATCATGAGAATGTTCATACTAAGATCAATCGAATTATCGGCTATACTCGAAAAGATAGAAAATAGCGCAGCTGTCAACGGGCGCACCGTGACAGAACTCTCCGACTGATCGATTCTCAAGGCCGAACTCTCGTCAAACTATTTTACAAGCTCTCCACCGGCGATGGCACTCATCGTCAGGGCTACCGAATCGATCGGCGCGACGTAACACCGAGTCCCCGGAGCAACAAATGAACGGGATTCCATACTGGCCGTCGCGGCCGGTAACTAAAACCGGGATCGAACTTCGACGAGGAGAGGAGAGAGAGAGAGAGAGAGAACGAGGCGGACAAACGGACAGACACATCGACGTGTCGTGGGAACGGGCAGAAAGTGGTCCACGAGAGACGGAGCGAGCGAGCGAGTGAGAAGGAGCGAGTAGTCGGCGTGAGAGAGGAAGAGAGAGCGAGCGACAAAGACAGAGAATGAGAAAGAAAGAGAGAGAGAGAGAGAACCGGGCAGGAGAAAACCGCACGTTTACGCTCGCCGTTTTGTGCTCGCCGGCCATAAAAGACCAATAATAATCGTCCTCGCCATACCGCGCCGGTCTCGCCGTTTTAACTCAAGGCGCGTGGCCATTGCTGGAAAAGTGAACGGTGAGGCCTCACCGGCCTCTCTGTCGAAATCGCGGATCTAGGTGTACCGGGGGGGCATTAGGGACAGGGAACGCAAAAGGTCTGCCTTGCGATGCGGACGTCTCAGGCTCCGAACCTCGCAGAACGTTCGAGGTTCGATCGTTCCGACGTCGAATCATAGCCAATATCTCTGAATCTTCTAGCGAGGGAATATGATGCGTACCATCGACGGCCAATGATCGCGCGGTACCCGCGATGACGTAAGAATGAAATTCAGCGAGCGGTTCGTGAAAGGCGGAAGTTTCGTAGTGGGAAGCTCGAAAATTCGAGCGGTCGAAGAAATGTGCCATACAGCGAATTCCTTACGGTCTAGACACACGTATCCGGCGGCGTTTCTTTCGCGGGTCGAAAATAAAAAAGGGGGGGAGGAGAGTGGCAGCGCGTGTACGTGATCGAAATCACGGCTGGAGTGAGAGTTCGAAATGAGAGGAGTGTGGTATAAGGGGAGGGAAGAGAGGTGGAGGGAAAGAAAGAGAGAGAGAGAGAGAGAGGAGAGAGTCGGACAAAAAGAGAACGGCCTTCGGAGTTCGTCAGATCGTCCGGTTACCGATTCGCCGTGCTTGGCCCCCGACCTCAGCACGATTGGTGCTATCAATTAGCGACTCGGACCCCCCGGCTCACGAGGAGTCCAAAAGGCACGCGAAATTGATAATTAGCGACGGTCCATATAGACGACGAACTTCGATCTATTCCGAATCGTCTCCGAGAAAATCGGGAAAAAATTCTCTCTTACTAATACTCAGCCGCTTCGCTGCAGTAACAAAGTTGGTTAACGTATCAATTTAATTATGTTCTGATGAAATATCGGAGTCAATTCTGACACGAAACTCTGCATTAATATTTGCTACTGTCTTTCAGTTGCCACTGTACAAAATCTTACATTCTTCTTTTAATCATAAACCGATCACTTTAGTGTTTTTCTTTACAATGCGCATTAATTAATTATTTGTAACCACTGACACCTAACCATTCACGGTTCGGTATTAATATCAATTCATTCATACCAGTATTTCTCTCACGACGTCACTATATATCACGCTCCACTAAAAATCCTGACGAACAAAAATATAGCCCACCTCTAATATAATACAGATAATGCGCCATCCCGCGAAAAAAAGAGTCATATCCAGGACTTCGTTTCGTCTTCATGAAATCCATACTCTTCCGACCCAGTGCCTTTCGTCCTGGACGCGAGATCGTGCCAAACTTTTTGCGGCCCAAAAAAAAAGGGGCGCCGGTCCGCGGAGCCACCCCCCCCCCGGGCTCCCTCTCCCTCTTAACCCCTGGACGTCGAAGCTCCAGGTGAATTACCACCGGGCAGGCAGGAAGGAAAAAGGACGATATCGGCGATAAAGTACCGTCACGGGCAGCGATAAATTGCTGGCGAGGCAAGGTGCCGCGATTACTGCTGCGCCAGCGACGGAAGTCCTTGCGAACCTAGTATAAAGGACTCGTTCTCCCTTCCAAGCGCTATCTACCTCGTCCTTCCTTGTCCTTCCTCGTCCTTCCTCGTCCTTTTACCTCCTTCCTCCTCCGGTCCTCCTACCGTCCTCCTCCTTCCTCCTCCCGACCTCCTCCCGTCCTCCTCCCGTCCACCTCCCGTCCACCTCCCTTCCCTCCTTTATCTCCGATTCCTACCCTACCCACCAACCGCCTCTGTCTTTTTAAAACCTTCTCTTCGAACCACCGCTACGTTTAATGCGTCGTCCTAATTAATCCTCGAGCCGTAAGCCCCGGATGCCTGGAAAGGAAAACAGGACAATTTCTGGACGGAGCACGTCCTTTGTACCTGTTACGCGCGTACGAGAAGTATTTAAATCTGAAATTGAAATTTATGGAGGTCTATGCGCGCGTCCCCCCCACCACCGTATTACGAGCCCATTGTTGCAACGGGTGTACGCAGAGTCAGGCCGGAGTTTCGTGGCGGAAACAGCCTTCTTCCTGCCCGGCAATGCCGCGAAGTGTGTGTCATGGTCGGCGCATAATCGAATAGATAAGCGTGACAAACATTGGGAACGTCGCTCGGCCGTCGCTCGGCGTCGCTCGGCGTCGCTCGAATTTTCCGCCGATCGGCGAGTTCGGTCGAACGCATCATCTGAAATTATCTTTGCCGAACGGAATTTCAGCGTTCGGGGAGGGGAATTCCCGACGAGTCTCGCTTCGCGTCGGCGGGAACGAAAGGTGCGGCATCGGTTGTAATCTTTATCTAAATTTAGTTGTTACGTAAACGAAGATTATCTCTCGGTCGGCCGATAAGATAGCGGCGACTAGTCTCTCTATCTCCCTCTCCTCGTCCCTCTTCTTCCTCCGCCTCTTGCTCCCTCCTTCTGGCGAGATCTTCCTTGAAATCCGTCGCACGCCGAAGACTTATCGCTTCGTCGGCTCGCTAAACGTCGAGTCATCGGTACCGGTCTGCGATTGATCGACAAATATTTGGAGCAAGACAAAATACAATTTACCTTTCACCTGTTCCCGATCGGCTATCTCAAATATTATTGCGCCTCTGCCGCCGAACGACTGCACTCTCTCCCCAAACTTATTTGCCGCGCTCTCGGCCGTGAAATAATCGATATCAAAATCGTCGAGCATCGAAACATTCGAAACATTCGAAAACCGGTCGTCGAGTCCAACCCCTCCGGCATCGGCCGAGCCGTACGTTTGGCCACGTCAAACTTTCCGTATCTGTCTCTTTACCCGTCTTCTCCCCCTGCCCCTCCCCCGGAGACTCCGAACTTTCTGTCCCTATTTCAGGAGGCCTCTTTATCTCTGCCCGGGCCGCGCTTAGAAGCGGGCTTAGAAACCGCGAGTTTCGCGAGACGAGATTTACAGGCGGAGACGACGCCTAACCTTCCACTCTCTAATCTAATGCTTCGAGGCAACAATTTCGCGTGCCGCAGGGAGGAAGAAGAGGCAGAGAGGACCGGGGGGGGGGGGGGGGGGGGTGGCGGTAAAGAAGGGTGTCTCGGTGTGTTCGCGGGGCCTTTTCGGCCAGTTCTTCTCCTTAACCGGGCGTATTATGATTATCGTGATTACTATCATCCCCCCTCCTCGGCTCGTCGTCGTACGTCGTTTGCGGCATGCAGATTGCATATTATGCGCGGTTAGGTGCATCGCGCGCACTTTGAGGCACGTAACACACGTCGCGGCGCGCTCGTATGCGTGCGAGAGCGCGCGCGCGCGCGCACGCTACCACGAGCCACGTGTGCACACGCCGAAACCGTCTGCGAATCTCTATGCGGCCGTACCTTTCTTGCCGGAACACACGTGCGCGCCCCGATATGTCTGCGTTTGCGTACAGGATGCGCCGCGATGCACCTGCTCACGTACAACGTTCAGATTTGATGGCGTCCCAACCCTCCCCTCCCCTCGCCCGCCTACTTATCATCCTCCCCTCGCTCCTCGAGCTTCCATTCCTCCCGCCACCCCACCGTCCCCCTTCTCATCCCCGGCCACCAGAGATTGCCTTACAATGCGTATATGAATATTGCAAATGGGCGATGTACAAGGCTGCGAAGTACGCTTATTACGAAATTTATGCGGACGCTCGCCGTCTTCGGCCCGCTGCCCGACGCGCGTGATTACGTTTGATAGTTTTTCACATTAGGCCACCCCTGGGGTCGTCGGTTAGGCCGGTTAGCGCTTTACGCAGGCAATTATGATTTTTTTTTGACATATGATACCGTCGCGTGTCACTGGCCATCGTGCTGGGTTAGGTCGAGTTGATTATGCGCGACACTTTTTCGTCCTTGGGATTCGCACGCTTCCTGCTTGGGAGGAGGGGGATCCTGCCTGGACGAGCGACGTTCCTGAAGGAAGTCCTCGGTCGCGTGCAGCGGCGAGTGACTTGACGTTTTCTACGCGCCTCACTTTGCACCGTTAGGCTTTTTTCGCCTTTCCTTTTTCGCCGCCTCTTCCTACCTCCTCTCCGCGACTCATCCTTCTCCGCCTCCGTTTTCTCTTCCTCCGACTCCTGTTCTTCTTCTTCTACCTTCTCGTCGTCGCTCAGCCTCCTCCTTCTTTTTTCCTCGCTGTCGCTTTCACGGCTGCGCGTATCATTTCGCGGAACGTAAAGAGCTCTCCGTCTTACGTAAAACACCGACGCGAAACACTTATCCGCGAGGCATAGGCTCGTAAATATTCGCGCGGGAGACTTTAATACCTCACTTCCGGCCCTCCCGGGAGTCGGTGACGCGCGGATTTTTTCGCCGACCTCCGAAATTTCCCTGAATTTTCTCCGCAGTCGATTCAACGGGTTTGCCGATGAGAAATTTTTGCCACTGCGAGATTCTTGGTTCGAAAAATTTTAGTCGTGATTACGAAATTGATCTATGGGAAAATGAAAAAATTGATTTGATTCGTAGTGGATTACATTTCTGTCTACGATGGTATTAAAATTTAAAAATGACTACGGTTTAATATTTATGGAACATAAATCATTTATTTACGTTAACACTTAAACAATATCAAGTATTATTTCGACTTACAGTCTAATTACCAGCACAACCCTCCACCCTAAGAAATTAAACCTCCTCTTACCCAAATCAATCGATCAATTTAACCGACCTCCCATCCCTTCCTACAAACCATTCCACGCCCAACCCAAAAACGACCCATCACCGATTCGTCCCAGAAATCAACCCCTACAACCTCGACGTGGCGGTCAGCGAGTCCGTCGTCGAACGTCGGACGTCGCCAGACAGCAGCCATATTCATCGGGCGATATCTTGGGCAAGCGGCGTCCCTTCCGTCGCCCCCTCCCGACGCCCGGCGTCGGTCACGGGGTCCGATATCGTGCGAGACGTCGGAATCCGCGGGATTTGCAAACAGGTCGCCGGCGGTGACCGGCGCTCGCTCGGTTATTAAGCCGAGTCGGGTTAATGGCTTTAGTTCGCAGCGCGGGGGCTAATGGGCGTCCCGACGCGCCGCCAGGAATCAGCTGACCGGCCAGCTGGCCGGAACGATGCCGGCGTCGCGACGCCTCCGAGCTCCTGCCCCGCGGGCCTCTTCTCAGATTGGGTTAGCAAAAGTGAGGCCGACGGGGTGCTCAAGGAGGGTTAGGGAGGGGGGTGTACGGCGGTGAGAGTCGAGGATCGAGGGGTGTGCTGAGGGGTGCTAAGGGCCGAGTAGGGGTTGCCGTCCTGGAGGGGAGGAAGAACTCTCGAGCGAGGGGAGGGTATTTGAATGTCGAGCCGTGTGGGGCGGGAGGGGACGAGGCGCAGACTTGAATTTCGAGGGAAAGAATTTGATAAAAGTGTCGGCGAGGGAGGGGGAGGACTGGTCAATGAAGAGAAATCAAGAGGAGACGGGAAGGGCAAACAAGCAAATAGGCCAATGTTGGAGGGAAAAAAAAGCAAAGATGGGAGAGAGGAATAGTGACGCATAGAGTTGAGAGGAGAGGGGAGGAGTTGTAGACGGATAGAGAAGGAGAGAAATGAAGAGTGTGTGTTTGTGTGTGTGTGAGAGAGAGAGAGAGAGAGAGAGGGAGAGAAGTACAGGGGGAGTAAGGACGACGGCAGTCGAAGAGGGAAAGAGACAGGGGCAAAAGGGGATTGGAGGGTGTTATTAGGGGTTGCTCATGGGGTGGCAGCGCGATCAATGCCAGGGAGTCATGCTAGCCCCCCTCGGAAATCTATATATAGACGCGCGCATACGTACTGCCTCGTCTGCGAGGGTTCGCCACCGAGTCTGCACGCGCGTACTCTCACATGGCCGCCTAGCTGTATGTGTGTGCGTCAGGCTCCCGTCTACGTGCGCACACGTCGGTACGTAGGCTCACGCACACGCCCACCGGCGCACGTGCAGACATTACCCTACACGCGAAAATGCGTGTATCGTACATAGGAGAGCCCCCTGTACACGCCGTATGTACGAACGGCTACATGTACCTAGGCGCATAAAGGTACCTAAGTCCTTTGTAGACTGACGAGAGTCGGAGAGAAAGGAAGAATTTCTACGTACACGCGAATTTGCGCCCCTGTCTGCGCGTGTTCGTAACGCAGTATATACCTGTGCGCGTACGTCTGTGCGAGTCGGACCGGTCGCGCGAACACGTGAGCGCGCGCGCTCGCGCGCACACCACCCCTCTGTAATGCACGGCATGAGAGAGAGCCTCTGCGACCCTTCGATACGCGAATGTCTGCATTCTTAGTCGCGACGCGTTAAAAGTTTCAGTAGGAACGCCCGTTTGTCGGCGGTACGAGGCCTGAAGTCAAGCCTTCGACGCTCGCGGTCGGATTTATATCCCATCGATACGCGATTATCCGCTCCATCTCACGTATGTCTCATACGACGACCTTTCATCCAATACCGATATTACCTACCGTCCCTCTCGCCACTACTGTTCTTCTGCCCATGATAACTGTAGTTGAATTTTAGAATGGTACATTGACCGCATTGGGTCGGATCTGACCGCGAGGGCCGCGTCCTTTGTCAGTTTTGTTTCGATACCCAGTAATTGCAGATCCGGGACGGGGGTGGGGGGAGGGGGGGTGGCGGTCGTCATTGCATTCTCGATGGAGAAAATCGGAGTAGGAGAGGCGCAATTTCACGTGAGGCACGTAGAGACGATGCTCGTGCAATAACCTCGGCCGCAGGCGCGCACCAGTTCTCATTCAAGACGCGCCGCACGCTACAACTAATTAATTCGTCGCACGGCAGCGAGCCGGAATCTTTTTGCCTGCCGCCTTGTTCCCCGCCCCGCCTCTTGCCCTCCTATCCCTTAGGCCATTACTGTCACCTTGTTTTTTAGCCCCGGGCAGCGGCTCCCCACCTTTCGTTCGGTGCGCGGATGTTTGATTAATCGATAATGAGGTTAATTCCCATTGAGACACCCGGTGTTCCTTCCGTCGTTCCTGAATTATGGCTGGCCAGGTTCGGGTCGTGTTGGACGATTCTTATGGGTGGCTATTTATTACGTGTTTAGGCTCAACAGATTTTGCAGATGTATGCTAGTCCTATTTTAAGTATAAGATTAAGTGTAAGTCGGTTTTTCCGATTAATTAAATTATCGACAGGTGGAAATAAGTACTTGCAACAAAGTCAGTAATTGACAGTAGTGGTAGTGTTAATTACGATCCTGCGGTAAAATGAAAATGGTTGAACATATAATTTGACAGGAAAAACGGACTTCTGCCGCCTTTAAAGATAAACCGCTCACTTTTGCGCGTCGCTCTCGCGGGGCGGGTATTAGGAACTCTTCTTTTTGCCGTTGTAAAAACAGTAAAATAATTGTCGGGGCAATGTTACGCGTAATAATGGCAAATGACCGCAAAGTGAAATTTCGCAGACGGAGTTCTACTTACTTCGACGCTGCTCTTCGACCGTCTAACCTTCTCTCCTTCCCGCACGAACATTTCGTGCAACTATCTTGCAATTGGCGCGGACAGGTACGAGAGTCGGGATCGACCGAGAGAAAGAGTACCGACACCAGCGGCAGCAGTGGTGGTAGTAGTAGTAGTAGCAGCAGTACCAGTCCCAGCGATACTCGGGAATATGAAAAGTTACTCATGGGGCCAATGATAATTACACGGCCAGAGAAAACCAGTCGGGAGAAGTAAATAAATGCCGCAATTAGAAATCGACGATCTTTCGCTCGCGGATGATCTAACGTCGACCATCTGCCTCCGGCTAGACCCACCTTTCTAGGACAAGGCTTCCACGCATGAAAGGTATACAAGTCCATCCGAAGGAAGCCGAGGACCTCTGACTTTCCTTCGACGCTCCAAACGTTCGTAATCCGTCTGGCGACGAAAAATTTCCCTTAATGAGTCATTAGATCAGGCTAATTCTACCTGTATCGCTGATGGGTGCGACATTTTTCACCCTGGCAACTGGATCGGCAAACAAGGCACGTAGAAAGTGTCCTCGACGAGGCCGACAATTCTTTCGGATGCATGCCTGCCGGATGATCCAGACCTAGGCCGGGACGTGTGGATCGTTCGCGATCGAGGCGGGACGGAAAATTTGTCCCCCAGCCGGGGCGTGCACGACACTGGGTTACCCTTGCAACCCTTAAACCGACGACTCACCCCTCGGCTCCCACCGTCAATTCAACCCCCCCCCCCCCACGTGCGCGCCTCTACCGGGGGGAGAGAATACACGTATGAATGTACGCCGCCACTCACACGCTCAAGAGGGTACATACGTATGCATACGTATATTTCCTCGTATACGCGACATTGGGGTAAGGGAGGGTGAGAATGCAGGGAAGGGTAGGGGAAGGGCGGGGGGATGGTCGGTAAAGTTAAAGAAGAAGAAGCATGGGAGTGAGGTATTAGAAGATATTAGAACGTAAAGGAGAAGGTAGGGAAGATGAGTTGTGGGAGTAAAGGACACGGGAAGATGGGAAGGGATGGTGACATAGTGTGTGTGTGAGAGAGAGAGAGAGAGAGAGAGAGAGAGAGAGAGAGAGAGAGGGAGGAGTGACGTTGACGGTCGGCGTCGATTCTCTGGAGACTTGGAAGGCCAAGTTTCTCCGTTGCGCGATCGATCTCCCGGCAAGTTCTCCGAACGAAATACAGGGTGTACCTTTTCTAATTGACGTAAAAATAACCTCGATCATTCCAACTCTCTGCCCCGTCCTCAAAATCAAAAATTCTCGAAAGTATGTCTGGTATAAATAAAATAATTCTCTCTCATATGTTCGTTCGATATTAAACACTCTCAATGACTTATATATTTAAAAAATCGATGGAAACAGAGAAACTTTTCTACTCTCAGGCTAACTGTGTTTACAAGAATGTGTTCCTGCAAATTAGGTACGAAGCTTTGAACGTTACTGAAAGTATCACGAGTGAGTCAGCGCTGACAGATGTCAGGGCGGGAATGATCCTGCGATGTACCGGGCGTCAATAAATTTATCCGGTCCGCGAATTGGGCCGCGGTCGATATTCCATTTTTCCGGAATATGGCGGCCCCGTCCCTCTTTCCTTATCTGTCGCCGCAATCGGGGCCGATCCTGGGATGCATTTATGGCCGCGGCGCGTGGCGCACGGCGATTTTGAGCGCTAAGTAACACCAATTCGCCGTTAATTACCGGTCGGTTAACCGACGATTAGCGCCGGGTCAAACCGTTGCGCGCTCGTCATTCTCGTCGATTTGCCGATCGTATCGTAAATACCGCCGATCGGGATGATGGGATCGCGATCCGGACCCACCCCCTCCGCGTTCGACGCCATTAACCCTTTTGCGGGCATAAATTCGCTGCAGGACGGTTCGGGCGTGACGGTGTCCTTCGATACGCGAATCTCATGAGTCTTTCGAACGTCTCGTATTTACGAGAAACATTTGCGTGATGATGAACGAAGTACAATATTAAAGTCAATATGAGATCTGCGGACTTCGAAGCAATAGTTTTTGAAATTTAATATAACTTCGATGGAATTGGTGATTGAAACATTTTTTGGAATTTCAACTTAGGTTTCGTGATTATTTGTATGTGTATAAGATTGTCAGAGAATTTCTTAGTACATGGTAAGGAATGCTTGATTCGTCATTGGGCAACGTTTACGGACGCAGGCCATTACGAAATTGGGAATTGGATTTACAACGTGATCGACGCATTAGCCTATGGTCGACTGACAATAGGATTACAGTCCCGCTCGCCGCGAACGATTGCTATTGATTTTTGTCGGCGCCCCGGCGCTGATAACGGCCCAGTCTCTTCCGCTCGATTTTGCGATTCGGGCGACGATAACAAAATTCTCAGACCTCGTAAGGCAAATCGCCTTAACTGGAAAGTATCGAGCGGAAATCATTGTCATCGAACGCCCGATACATTTAATTCTTCACCTACTCACCTGTAAACACCGTACATCATTCGAAACATTAAAATCCACGACTTTCAAGTTACGTCCTACATCTATACTTTCCCCTACTCAATATCAACTGAATCCATACAGGAACTCAGAAGTTAACCGCAACTCCGAACTCCAAATCCTCCCTCCGAAATCTCAACAAAGATTCTCGCTAAACACGGCTAATCGTCCCGCATCGCGTCCACCCCCTAAACGACTCCGTCAAACGATAACATTACACTTTTACCCACCGCCTGCCAGCAGGCAGCACCGGCTATCGTAATTTTATAACCCGCCCTCGCGAAGGTTTATACCGGAGTGCCGGGTAAAGTGCGGCAAGTACCTTAGTTTCCTGAAGTACGAGTCTAATCACCGACTACAATGGACATTGTAGACACTTTATTGTAGTTAGCCGCGGAGGGGGGGCCCGGAGGGTGTTCCAACGGGCTGGAAGTAGGGAGGTGGACCGAAGGCGAACTTCGAAAAATACTTTACCGCGGAGCCGAGTTTCAGCCGAGTTCCAGGCCAGTTCCGAACTAGAAGCCGTAATATAAAGCCCACGTACGGCGGAGGACTGGCCGGTAAGGTGATCGATATCGAGACTCCGGCCAGGCTCGATTCCTTCGCTTTTCTCTTTCCGCGGCGGGATGGCAACAATGCTTCTCACCCCTCGCCATTGGCCACCACCCCCCTTCCATCCCTCGCTTATGGGAAAACTTTTCCCGCCCCGCAGGCCCGAGAACGCACCGCCGCCAAATTCCGGAATTCGCGGGCCCCGGAAAGAGTGTACAGTGTCGATAGATCCTATGAATTTGTAGATCGGACGGTGCAGAGGGTGGATGGGGGGAAGGTAGGGGATGTAGTACGGAACAGGATCGTTCGAACTGGCCGCGCTAGATTTAATATCGTCGAAGTCGTCGCCGTCGTAGTTCTCTATGAGAAAGCAACGGCCGATGAATAATGCAGGTCGCGTTACATGTTACGATGAGTTAATAGAATATTTTACGGGCAGCGCGCGCTTTACGGCGGATTTTCGTCTGCGCGCGCGCGCTCGTCTGCCGACTGAGTCAAAATTGTAGACACTTCGTGCGACAACAACGTGTTCGAAAGTACTGAGCACTCGGTGTGGGACATAGCGATCGGATTGAGAAAGTGTGTGTGGGAGAGAAAGAGAGAGAGAGAGAGAGAGAGAGAATGGGAAAGGAATAGGCATGCTTCTCGACACGCTCGGTAAATGTAACGATACGCACGCACGATACGCACGCACGATACGCACGCTCGACGTAAAAGTAAGCGCACGAGACATACACGTTACAACACAGCACACCTAATATGACCGATCGGTCTGATCTGACAGATCGTTTCCTGTCCCCAGGAGGCATACTCCGTACTTCGGCCAGCCGGACTACAGGCTCTACGAGCTTAACAAGAGGTTACAGCAACGTACTGAGGTGAGTCCAATCACGCCTTCGATTTTCATTACTTTTTGCCCTATTCGATTGCCCTTCGATAATCGCCGAGACAATTGATCGTCATTGGTGCCGATCTGCCACTGATCAGTGTCATATAAGAAAAAATCCTACGTTATAAACTTATAAAGAATCAAAATTATATATGAATATCTCCTTCGTTATAAACTTAAAATAAAATTTTCCTTAGAAAATATTACCTTAGTTTGATCTGGTTATATTATATGAATTCCGGACTTATTTTAAAGAAAATGATGCTGTCATTGTTTAAAGTAGATAATCATTGTTAGACTATCGTCGGTAAGATGCATCTTACAGCCCGGGATTCCGGAAGTTTTCTACTGTCAGTCATGAGCTCGCGTTGCAAAATGAGCTGGTCCACATCAGTGGCGGCCGAGATAAACGCGGCGTTCTCTCTCTCGAGATTCCCGATAGCGCCGATAAGATATCGGTCCGGGGAACGAATTATTGTTCGCGCACATGGCCGAATCCGTTATCTCGAATCGAGTTCGCGTTCTTCCCCGGGTGGTCCGCCGAATTAATTGGAGCATTCGAAGAAGGTCGCGGACAGATTTTTCTCCCGCTGCTATTCTTTCGTTCGCGGCTAGACAGGAAGTAAAATTTTCGAACGCGGACGATTTAGCGTACGTTCGATTCGAACGCAGAATCTGCGACACGCAGAACTTTCGGAGAGAAAGAGAGTGTGGGACGCACAAACAGAGCGTCGAATTAATCGCAAGGTGGGGGAAGATCCACGGAACTGTTCCGCTCCGGATAGTCGGGATCACTTGGCGTGTACTTAATGAATACGATATTTATGGCCCGGATATTCGCCGGAATCGCGGGATGCCTTTCTCGGAGTTATTGACTCCGGCCGAGTCGCATAAATTCCACGCTCGCCGACGTAAGCGCAGAGAGTCGAACGCGGATGGTAGGATGCAACGGTAGGATGGGGATGGATGCTCGGAGCGGAGGAGTAACGCGACTAAATTTCTTAATTCCGCCTTTCCGCTCACTCGACATTTCCCGCGACCGATAATCAGAACGCCTTCGCTCGGATCGTTCTGAAGTGCGAAGAACGATAGGATCGAAGGTTGGCGTGTGTCGAGGTAGGCAGCGAACACAATGGAGATTTTCACACTAAACGTGGTAATAATAAAGCCGATGTCAAGGCTGATACCGAATCATTTATAAGTATATGGTATAGAACAAATTGTCAAATTATACATGGACCGTTTATTTTGAACGTGGTACAACTCCATATTTAAAAAGAAAATTAGATATATTATTTATGATTAACGTAGTGTAAACGGTTTATTTATGTGATATTTAATTTTCTTTAAACAATTAATGCAGAATACATACAGCAATGCTTTTATCAGCATGACAAATTTCTCCGCGTCCTTCCGTTTCTTCGCATGCAGCTCGCGCGGAGAAGAAAGACGTCAATTTTTTCCGCGCCTCGAAAAGTGAGGGGTCAATTCATTATCGAAGCCGGCAATATCGTGAGAGGCTAATGCATCCTAATAAACCGCGCGGCCGGGACGTTCATTAATCTTTCGATCAGCGGTAACAAGTGGACAACCTGCCGCGAGGTCCTTGGTCCCGATCCTTTCATTGCGATCTCTTCGCCGGATCCTTCGCCGACCGGTCTGTCGCGGCCGCAACGAAAACAGTTTCGTTCGCCGATCGGCATCGGCCGCGCGCAAAATTCTCTACGCAACTCTCCGACTCGAACTCGAACGAGACGAATGTTCGCCGGCGAAAGGAATTGCCCGCCGGACCTGAATTATGGAGATTATTTCGATAATCGCGGCGACATAAACTTAAGCGTTGAGTTAATTGCGACACGTGTAAATTGAATTGCGCCGACGTGCGTATTATCGATGGGCCGGGAGTCGTGGAAAGTTGTTAGATTGGCGTGCACGATCGTTTGGCTGGCAAACACTTCGAGTTTGTCGGCCGTTCGGTAAAAGGATTTTGATCGGCGATAACTTGGGATTGTAACGGGATTATGAGAAAAATGCGACAGCCTAACGACTGTTCCGATTTAGTGGAGCTGTCTTACACTAAGTGCCACTTTGTTTATTTCATATCAATTTCAGTCAAAGCTTATGGCACGGCAAATGTCTTTCATCTCGGGCACGATACGTTGTCAGATTCTTACTACTGACGTCTTTATCTTATTCTTTGTCAATTCCACGTTTGAGCCTTGTAAATTGTTGCCGTTAACGATTTCCTTGCAAACTCGAGCGACAGTCTGATTATCGTCCGTAATACGCAACGGATGACGGAACTTCGCGTCGTAGACTCGAAACGGAAGACTGGGTCGGCGGGATCAGAATTTTGGCCGTTTGCCGCCGATTTCAACGCCTCGTTAACGGGCCAAATCGCGGCGGTTTAAAATTGTCCTCCCCCCCTCCATCCCCCGTCCCTCCACCCGCCCCCAACGGTCACCCCCACCGGCCGCGTCTCAGCCAATTTGTTCTCAGGTGAAGCCAGTCGGCGTAGATCCATCCGTGACTCATATGCGATCGTTTACGATCGTCAGACTCATTTCGTTTCCCGTGTAACGAGAGTAGAATTAATCGATACGAGTGTTCCGCGCGATGGTTCACTCTGTTTTTATGTCCCCGCCCTGTCTTATTCGTCTCTCGGCTTCGTTCCTCTCGCAATCTCGAGCTTCTCTTTCCTTCCTTCTTCCTGTCTGCATCTTTCTTTCTCCGTCTCTCTCTCTCTATCTCTCTCTCTCTCTCTCTCTCTCACACACACACACACACACACACACACACTCTCTCTCTCTCTCTCTCTCTCTCTCTCTCTCCCTGTCACCCGCAACGAGTGCGCAAGGCTGAACGTAAATAACGTGACACAATCAAAACGTCCGAGCATTGGCACTAAACGTTACCGTCTTCTATCTTAGCGCGGATGTTTGTCAGAGCTCAAGGATGATCCGATTCTCGGTTAAGACAGTCTTGGCTACCTCCGACTTGTCACCAAATTTCAACAATTACTCTCGCATATTTGTACACTGTACGGAAAGTTCGCACTTCCCTACGTTGCCTGCAGACGTTAGCTTCCGTACGAGTATTGCAATCAGTCTTCCAGTTATGTCATTAGCTAAGCTGTTCGCACGGTCCCGAACTATAAAATTTCTATTTTTTTCGTGTAACTTAATTTATTTTCATTTTCAACCGTTTATTTCAATATTTTAGTAAGAACAATCATTATAGACCTAATCATATAAGCCATATAAGCATAATCATTCAACCGAAACAAGGACTCACAATGATTGTTCCTACCAAAATATTTTTCTCGTTCATCGCAGCGAAAATTCACCAAGTCCAAGTCTTCGGCGATCGACCGACAAAGTCGTACCCAATCGAATTAATCGAGTCGAGGAACGTAAAATAGGACTGATAAGGCCCACGGTACACCCACGCACCGTTTCGCCCGTCAAAACTTTCGGCTTTCACCCATTCTCATTTGCTCTCCTTACTTCCATTACGCGGCCTCGGTCCCTCTCCATCTTTCTCTCCCCGGGCATATTTCTCTCTGTCCGATACTCCCGTGTACTTTCCTCCCACTGCGTGTACGCCCCCTCCTACGCCCCCTCCTGCCACCCCCTCTGCCCTCTTGCCTCTCCTCCTCGCTCCCGTTGAAGTCTAGCAAACGACGTGGCGTGTCCCTCGGTCATAAATCATCTCCTCTCGCGCTATCGTCAGATCTCGAGCGTTGTCAGCATGCGTGTGCACGGTTCACCGCTGTTTCTTCTGCGACTTCCGTCAGCCACGTACAGCGGGCACCGAACCGAGCCCCCTCCCGCTCATCTTGAGCTTTCAGCTTTCAGCTTACGCGAGGCCCTCCTTTTTTTTCCTCACCCCCGCCTTTCGTCGCCCGCGCCGCTCGGATGGGCGGAATGCGCGGATTCTTTTTTTCAGAGGCTTCGACGCCGACGGCGTACAAGTGTCACAGTTCCTTCCAGACACTTGCGATACGGCTTAGAGACGTGTACGTGTATATATTTTAATGTTATCCGCTGAAGAGCGTACGTTTTGTTGTGTGGGGTGCATTTATTTAATCGCGGTTTTATTTGCGAAGAATTAAATTTTTGCGAAATTTATTCCTTTTTATGCTGAATGTATCTATCCTATGAATTGGAAGGGTTATATAAAAAAGTATATGTTTTGGGGAAATGGGAATATTAGAAAGTAGAAGATGTATGTTCTATTTATTTAAATTTAAGAAACGAGAAAAATATTTAGAGTCCAAAATTTTATTCTTAAAAATCAAACACTTATCAGCGCGTGAGTACGGGGAACGATTCTTAACTGTCGACCGCGAGACAGCGAGTAAAAGTTTCAAACTCCGCTAGCATCCATCGAGCTTCCTAAATCCATGGGCAGATTTACAGCCTCGTCGGAAAAAAAAGCCCCTGTCACGAAGGTGTCCGCGGCCGTTCGAAAATTAAGCGGCTCTTTACACGAATCCGCGTAAAATATTCATCCGCGGACGCGCGGCACGCGCCGCTAAAAGATCCTCGCGCGCGCACTCTCCCTCCTCCCTCCCTCACTCTCTCTCTCTCTGTCTCTCTGTCTCTCGCGCTCGCGCGCGCAGGAGAGCGCGAACCTTGAAACCGGGAGTCCCGTGGCGTTTCGCTTGGCATCGATGAAAAATTAAATGGCCGGCAGGCAGGCCGCGGGCATCGATCGACGGACCGCGATGAAAAATTCATCGTAGGTCGTAACCTTAAAGCGCGCCACGCTGGGCATCGGGACCCAAATCCTTCCAGGTTCCCAGACGAGGCTTAAGGAAAAGCCTGGCCTGGGACGCGTCCTCTCTACAAAACCCCACCCTACCCCCCCACCCCTGGCCGAAAATCTGCATATTCTCGTATTCACATATTTAGTAATGTGATTTACCGCCGAGTCCGACGGCAATCGCTTCATTACGTCGCGGGCTCGTTATTTATCGGGACATCTTTTTTTTTATTGGTACCCGTCGTTCGGTGATGGATATCGTAGGTGAGATTAATACGGCTTTTAGTCGGTCGATGATCATTCGTCGATGTAAGTTCAGTGTCGGAGCTTCGATCCGATGTTATTGCGGTTGGAAGGTGTCGAATGTTTATAAAATGCTGATCCAGTTTCCGCCGAGGGCCCGTGTTATTGACTACGCTCCTAAGTAGGTAGTTGAGAGCCGACTATAACCCGGCAGTTTGAGGTTTCCTTAAGGTACGGCCAACTATGCGAAACGAGTACGATCGCGAGAACTGTGTCGCAGCACAAATCCACGTTGAATCCACATAAGCGCGTCCCATCGATAAATAACGTATCGGTGTTGGTGCGAGGAGGGCGGAAAGAAATTAGGAGGCAGTGGATAGTTGAACTATGAGACTCGACTGAAATTTCTATCTCGCGCGTGTAGGCAAATTTTGAGGCCACCTCAAACCGTTCTTCTTTGACATTTTTTCCCGCTTCGCGTGTATGAGGTCTCTTTAGCCCGGGATGCGAATAATCTTACGAAAAGCTGAGCGCGGCCAGCGGCTGGCGACCGCCATTTTCATTGTCCAATTGCGACATAAGCTTCTTTCCAGCTTAGACTTCCGCCGATCCGAAGCGCGCGAGTTCCCGCGGTCGATCTATCGCTATCGGCGACGCTTTCGATTGATTGCGTCCTCGCAGCGAGGCTTTTGTAATTACAATAGTAATTTACATGAATCAAAAGGCGTAATTACTACTGACAATCGTGTCAGACGGTATCACTCGAGAAACTATCCCAAGATTCTTAGATTAAATACTTCTACACTTGATGCTGACTCTACAGAAACTATATTTGAACCGTTTATTTTCAAAGTTGTGTAGGTCCATATTTAAAAAAAAAACGAGTTGTCATGTAATTTATGATTAACGTGATGTAAACGATGTATTTATGTGACATTTAATTTATTTTAAATGGACTTACATCACTTTCAAGATAAACCGTTCATTTTATTACTAAACACGTATCGCATATTTCACCCCGTGCAGCGTGGTAGTTTAAATACCAAATAAATAAATAACTAAATGACAGCCACGATCACAATGTCTCGAACTTTTTCGACGTTTTCGGTTGAGGAAGGAAGAATCGAACGATTTCGAAGTCGTCAGCGACAGAAATTGGGTTGAAGACAGGCCGGACGATGGGCAAGCGGAAACTCTATCGGGCGAGTATTAGAACCGTAGAAATTTGATATTAATACGACGGATCGATATTTCACGGTGGGTACGGCGGCGTGTAGCGTTCGTTCGCCGTAATGAAATCGAGTTTCTAGTTAATAGCGTCGCTTTGAGCGGCGGCTTCTTTTGCGCGAATTCCGGCCAAAAGATGAAATTGAGCCTCCTCGCACACGCGCGCGCGCGCGCGCGCGACAGCTCGTA
This sequence comes from Anoplius nigerrimus, assembly GCA_914767735.1. Classification (NCBI taxonomy): domain Eukaryota; kingdom Metazoa; phylum Arthropoda; class Insecta; order Hymenoptera; family Pompilidae; genus Anoplius; species Anoplius nigerrimus. The sequence goes on from OU612077.1 coordinate 5,184,275, forward strand.
CATGCGGGTGACGCGGCTGGCACACGGACAGGTACACAGATACGTGCACGGATATGTAGGCGAGCGTGGACAGCCATATCGCGATGCTTTCGCTACAAAGTTCGGCTTAGCGGGGGCCTGCAAAGCGAATACGTAAAGAGGGGAAATAAAGGGTGGAAAAAATTGAAAAGCCGGAAGGACGACGCTTTCGGACGAGAAGCGGCGGAGGAAAAGGATTGCGGCGCGATTCCTTCGTTTTTTTGTTGCCATCCGATTAAAAGTTGAAGGTAGCGGATCCGCAGTTTGATTTCGAAATTGGAATGGGCGAAACTTCAACGATTGACACTTGAAGGAGACGTACAAACGATAAGTTCCGTCGTTATAATGATTTTTTTGTTCAACTTTGTTATATTTTCGTTAACGTCGAATCATTTGACTTGCATTTGATATATTTGATTTATTCATTTATTATGTTTCCTTGCGGATTACACCTTATCCTACAACCCCTCCTGTTCTTTCTTAGCAAATCTTGTTTCTTTATTCAACTTATTCTGCTTAACCTATCTTGAGCTTATCTTACCGTGACTTATGTTGTGACAGACTAAATCAAAATATGGTATATCGTTGGTAGTTCCAGTGTTAGGATAAACGTTCACGCAGCTAATCGTCGTTGACTGACGTCGAGTTTGAGCGCCGATGACAAGTTGTTGATCGCCGATGACGCGTAGAATGTAAGGAACGGAGAGGAATCTGGTGCTCTCTCGTTTGTGGAACCGAACCGAGCCACGGCGTGCTTTCTCCTCGATACTTTCTCAACTCGGTCTCTCCATGTCGTCGGCGTGCCGCCTTTCTCGTACTATAAAGAAACGTTAGACTCGCCTACCGAACGCGAGCTTAGCGGCGGAGCATAGGTCGTTCTTCATCATAGTCTTACCTTAACCTGTCCGTACAGACATCCTCAGGTCCCGAACCTACATTCATCTTACACTCAAGATTTGTATAGTTTAAAAAGTACAACAGCGACCGAATACCCCGAAAACTTATTATTATACGACACAAAATTTTGCTTAACTCTTATGTCAATAATCGGGTACCCGAGTAGTCACCTCAAGATATTTTCTGAACAATTTTTTCTTTTGAAATAAAATTTTTGAAAAGCCTCTCAGATCCTCGCGAATTGAACTATCTTTAAAGCAGATTATCTTTTCCATATTTTCTTTTTTGTGGCAGAACCCAGAAAAGATTTGAACTTAAGGTACCCGGGTACCCGTTTATTAACATAAAGGTTAAATCTTCATTCACTTCGACAATCAATCAGGTCAATATGTCAGAATTTTGAACGCGTCCGAATTTCTGATAGTTAACAGGCTTATGACACACTCGGTAGATCGACACTTAATTTTCGCGCTTTGGAAAAGGAATATTGTGCTGATGGCGGATGGCGTGAAGCGAGCGGCTAAGTGCCGTCATTGATTCTTCCCGATTTCGCGCAAACATCGACCGACGAAGTGTTTGCCATCGAGAAATGTTTGATCGCGCCGTAATGAAAGTTCTAACACTCCGAGGACGAGACTGGTATGACAGCTACGAAACCTTCCTCCCGCGAGCAGCGTTACACGATAGGCGGGGTTCCTAACATTAATTTCAGTTCGTTTCACCTTCCATCCGCGTCTCCAGTCTCAAATTCGAATCCTTTCCTCCGCGCGTCAGATTTCGCTGTCTTCGAGTCCGTTGGAAGCTTCGATCAAAACGTGTCTATCGCGAAAAGAGTGAATTGACAGAAAAGTTGAATACTCGCTTCCGACGTTGTTTCCTAGAAGACGCATCTTTATAAATTGCTGACAACCCCTTGTCTAAGACGTTTACACCCCGGAAACGCGACGCAACACTTTCGCAGTGTTGTACTGACGTTATTCTGTCCTATTAATCAAGTAGGAAAATCGGCTCCGATCCGGACAGTAAACCGGAGTCATCCATTAGGACTGCGTAAAATATCCCTCATTCCCATTCGTAATTCGTCATAACGATAAATGCGATCTGCTCGTAAAGCTCGGTTAGCGTCGGCCAGTGCCAAGTGGGTAACAACAAACCTGACCCACCCCTGTCGAGGCTCGTAAATATAAAGCTGGCGAGTGCCGATCGCAACCCTCCCGACTCGAGATTTGACGCGCGAGCGTCTTCATCGGAGTGTCAGGATCGCGGCCAATTTTTTGGCCAAGTCTTAGGCCAATTCTTCCGTCATTACCGGAAGGAGGCTCGTAGGGAAACATTAACCCCTTAACGTGCACGCTCGAGTTTATTCGAGCGCGCTAAACAGGCCAAACTGTGCACACTTGAGATAATTCGCGCGACGCTGAATTTGATGCTGCTATAATTTTTCACACTCGAATATAATCGAGAATCAAAAATAACAATGTAAAACCTAAGAAAAAAATAATTTTATCGATACTTATCATTTACATAGGATTGTAAGCTATAACACATTATTATTTCAAAGAAACCGTAGGTTAAGGGGTTAACGACTTCCCTTCCTTCCGCTTTGAGCAACTTCTGTCAAAAGATCGTCAAACGCTTCTCATATTCCTTCCCTGAGCCTACTTCGACCAGTATCCTCTGTCAAGTACTAAAATACTGCAGTGCCAATCTCTTCGCACTATTCATCCCGTACGTTCTTACTTCCGAAGGCCGTCACTTTCGGCAGACCTTCGTTGTAATTCTCGAGTATTACACTTTTTGTCGCGTCGCAAGTGTTCCATCCTTGTTTACGCAAAACTCTCACAGTGGAAGGACCAGCGAAGTACCGAACATCGTTTTTGGCCGGAAACGTCGAGTTCGGTCAGGCTGAAGAGGGCTGATACACGGCTTTTTTCCACCCTGTGTCCGTCTTCGCCCCATCTTCACTCGACATGACCCACTGTTACACTGAAAACATGTGACTTCGTCGGCGAGAATTGCGCCGGTACGCTGAGGGTGATGAAACATGCACGCACATTCGGAATTTCGCGTGATTCACGCAACGGCGCGATGTAAAAATTTCGACGTCGACGGACATAATAAGGCAACCGAGGGTGGGCAGGGGGGAGGGGGGGGGGGGTGAGAGGAGGGACGCGGATAAAGAGGGTGACACGAAAATTACAATAAACCCCGTGTACGCCCCATTGTAGCATCCGCGGGCGGAGGACGCTGCAGGAGACGATGTTGGAAGGTAGTGGAAGGCAGTGGAAGGTAGCTGAAGGTAGCGGAAGGTGGAGCGAAAAACCGGGAGAAAAGCTCGCGCCGTTTACATAAAACCGGCATTGCGTGCCTGGCGGAAAGAAGAAAGCTAACGAGAGGGATGCTGCGATACTTGTAAAGGGAGACGGACAAAGGGGGTGGCGGCCAGAAGGGAGGGTTGGAGAGGAAAGGGAGGGGAGGGCAGGAGAAAGGGGGTGGTCCGGGTAATAGAAAGAGCTGCGGGAAGAGGAGCGAATTCTACAAACGGAGACAAGAGATGCGCGCGCGCGCTCACACTAAGAATGAGGAGTTTCGAATAAGTTGCGGAAGAAAATTATGCCATTTGCCAGCCAGAAGAGGACTAATGAGACGTCGCGAGAGAGAGAGACGCGCGGAAACAAGATAAATGGCCGATCGATGTAGGGGAGGGGGGGTAGGTGCGGGATCGAACGTCGAACGAAGTTTGCCTCGGAGAGAATCGCTCGCAATTTGCATATGTTTGGCGGTATAACGGGACAGAACGAAGGTTAACGAGGAATAGGAGGCGGAGGTGGTGGAGGTGGTGAAGCAGAAGGAGAAGGAGAAGGAGGGGTGGCGTACGTTCGACAGGGGGTGGCAGGGGGTGGAAAAGGATGTCGGGCGTGTAAGGACGCAAAAATCGCGAGAATCCGGAATGGGGGAGGTGGAGGGAGGAGGGGTGGGAAGATGTCTCGGCTATTTACGTGAATTCACGTAGAACGAAGGTTAACGAGAACGAGTCGGGGTAAAAATGTTAAGAAAGATAACTCGAAGGCGAAGAGAGGCGCAAGGCGGCAGGAAGCAAAAAGAAGAGAGGAAGAAGAGAAGGAGACAGCGGGGGAGGTGGCGGTGGTGGGGGGGCTTTTATGCCATTTACGTAAATGCATGGGCCCGAGGAGAAGACTAACGAGAACGATAATGAATGGGAAGGAAAGAAACGAATACCGTTTGCCGGACATCGTCGAGAAGAAGGCGTAGAAGGCGAGTCGACGAAGTGGCGAAGTAACAGGAAGTAAACAGCGCTCGCGGAAGATAAGATCGGGCAGGGCAAGACAAAGTGGAAGACGAAGTGGCGCAAGAGTGGGAATTTCGCGCGCAGGGGGTGGGAGGAATGCGGGATTAAAGAGAAACGCTGATACGCACTCGGAGGGATGCGCTCTCGGTTCCTCAAGTTCGCAATTATGAAATTGTAAGGACATATGAAAAAAGTTTACGTGCCGTTTCCACTGCATTTGGCGCAAACAATAAGCGGGAGATGAAGGGTGAGGGGCGGCTGGCAAGAGGAGAGGGAGAGTGGGCGGGATAGGGCGGGAAAATAAAAATTGGAAAGCAAAGCGGAAGAAACGCTAGTTTACATAAAACTGCGAGGCACTGCAAAAAGAGGAGATGGAAGGAGAACTCGCATTACAGGAGGACGAGAGAAAGAGACAGAGAGAGAGAGGGAGGGAGAGGGAGAGTAAGACAGAAATCGAAGAAAGCGAAGGCCGCATAAAGCGAGAAAAACGACGTCGAACGCTAACTCTGGAGGCGGGAGAAGTGTAGGAAGCCAATAATGAACAAGAAGACACCAGAGAAGAAGAAGAAGAGGAAGAAACGCGGCTAGAGTAAAAAGGGCAATAGAGTAGGCTGGCTAACTCGGAGAAGAAGAAGAATGAAGGGAATAAGAAGAGAGAGAGAAGGTCGTGGAGTGCAAAAGGGAAAATGAGAAGAGAACGAAGAGGCAGAAGACAGAATGCGAGAAAGGGAATATGACGAGGGTGGGGAGGAGGGGGGAAGAGGAGACGACAGGATGAGAGAAAATGGAAGAGACAGAGCGAAAACAAGAATAACGGGCGGAGGAATAAAATAAGCGAGCTGCCGAGGCAAAAGGGAAAATCGTAGATGGAGGAAGGGAAAATAATAAGAGAGGAGCGACGAAAGGGAGGAAAATGAGCGTGGCCGGATTGGGAAGGCGAATGGACGGAAGGGAAGTGGAAGAGAAGTGGAAGGGAAGGTGAGAGACAGGAGAGAAAGAATGTAGAAATAAGAAGCGTCGGCCAAGGTTGAGAACCGCCATGGGAGCCTGGGTAATAAAATGAGGGCCCCTGCCCTCCCCCGGGGGTGGGGCCCCCTCGATAACCCATATTGTACCCCCCATTCCCCCTGCTTCCCCCCAGGTTGGCCCCTCTCGCCGCCGCCCCTGGCCGTATATACTCCGATCGGCAAGGAAAATTTTGTCCCGCCCGTCCGCGCCAGAGAGGAATCGTCCGAGCACTATTTCGCCTACTTGCCGTCATCCGAAATTTCTCAAAAATGATGGCCGTGCGCGTCGCAATTTTCCCGATTTTTCCATATAACTCGCGCCGCGAAATTCGAACGATTAGCATCGGAAACGTATTTTCGGAAGAAATGCGAGAGGTGGAGCGCGCCGACAATACTTTCGCGGCCCGGTATATACACGATCATATACCACCCCTAGTCTCCCCACACCCCCCTAACAACAGTAGGGTGGTACAGTACCGGCGAAAAGTCGACGTCCAACCCCGGGTACAATCCGTGCGGAGAGTATGACCCGGGGAAAATCGAAGGGAAAATGCACGGGGTTGGAAGAAAGCGTCGGGCGTAGGGTTGGAACTGATAGAGAGAGACGGACGATTGCGGAGAGATGTCGAAGCGGAATGCTTGGGAAGGAGCGAGAGAGAGAGAGAGAGAAGGAGAGAATAAGAGCAGAAGAGTGAGAATAAGATGGAGAGAGACGGAGAATGGAAGGTCGAGCAGACGTGTTCGACAGAGACGGACGATGGTCGTAGGAACCTGCTGAAAAGGGAGGACGACGCAGAAAGAAAGGGGGAGAGAACGAGAAGTGGAGAGAGAGAGAGAGAGAGAGAGAGAGAGAGAGAACCGAGCGGAAGATACGCGATGATGACTGGTGTGCAGGAGGAAAAAAAATGGGCCCTATGAAGGACGGCGGAGGAGTCGAACAGAAATCTCGAAGGACCTTTTGCCGCGGAGGACGCGAAGGGCAGTTGTTCCGTTCCGTCGAAGTGGGAGGAAAATAATGAAAAATGTTTTGTCGTTTATCGCGCACCGTGAATGAGATCGGGAGAGGACAGAGGTCGAGAGAGAGTGGGAGGGGGGAGGGAAGGCTAGATGAATGCAACGGATAGACGAGAGTTTAACAACGAGATGCGAAGAAGAGAATCGTGCTGAACATGGAAAACGAGGATAGGCGTGCGGAATGGAGAAACAGAGGAAACTCTGCTAGGGAGAGAAGGAACGAGAGAGAGAGAGAGGGTGTAGGGTGAAAAATCGATGAAAAGAAATTTATTCGTCGCGAATGGCAGGTTTAAAATAGGGTGTCTACGCCGACGATCTACTTTCTCTCTTTATCCCACTGTACTCCTCTCTCTTCGAATTTTGCTCTCTTTCCTCATCTGCAGCACTCCTCACCTCTTCCTTCCAATCCATCCCGACTCTCTCTCTCTCTCTCTCTCTCTCTCTCTCTCCCTCCTCCTCTCTCTGCTCATTCTTATTTTCTCTCTCATTTCTCCCCGATTCTCCCATTCTCCCTTTTCTCCGACGCAGCTCTGATACCTGGGTAACACTGGAATTATATACTGGATTCTTTCTTTCCAGTCGCGCATGGAACGCCGGAATCGGACTGGAATTCGGCGAGTCGATGCCGGACATTTTATTTTTATTTCCTCCGTCTCCCTTTTTTTCTCTCCCGCGTCCGCGCCCGCGTTTTCTCTCTGCCATCTCCCTTTTTCTCCCTTTCCCTCTCCCTCTCACCCCCCCACCCTCCCACCCTGCCTCACTCTCCTCCGTCTCTGTCTCTTTTTCCTGACCGGCCAAATGTACGTACAATGCCCGAATTGGATGGTGCCAACCCCTCCGTGAAACGACTACAGCGTTCGGCGTTTTCGTTCGTACCTGTTTTCAAATACGTAATTTCGTTGCTAATTGCGATTTTACGGAATTGCGGCATTCCGAACGATACGCGAACTCCACACTGCATCGTAGACAATAGACAAAATGGCCTTATCGTTCGCGTGTCCTCCATTTTAATTGTTCTCTCGCCCCCCGCCACCCCCGCTCGACGCGCGATCCGCGTCTCGGAGGGTGACGCGTCATCGGAGTCATTCTTCATCATACTTTCTAATGCCCTCCCCCTTCTCCCCCCATCGCCCTCCCAAATGAAGAGGGAAGTCTGATAGATCGCGCCCCGTACCATTTTCTGCAACATTTGCATTCTATCACTCACCCCCCCTCCTCGCGCCGCGCTACCACCCCCGCAACGGTGTAAAATACGTCTAGGAGCCCCGGACGTTACGTCGAGGGCAAACGATATTTTTTCAATATCCATATTTATTGCAAGTGCCGTTGCGATTTTAGATGATACATGCAGATTCTGTAAAAACTGTAGAGTGTGCTTTGCGTTTTTTGCACTCCCCACTCCCACGTCGGCGCCAGAAATCGACACACCGTCATGCGGAAAATGCAAACACTGCCGCGTATTCGATACCACCCCTCTCCATCTACCCACCCGTCCCTACCCCTTTCCATCCCAGTCATCCCTTAAAGCGTACATTAACACACTGGGCCGGATGGCGCAGCGGGCGGTTATACAATATTTTCCGCACTTAACAATTCTCTTTAACGATCGGCCGGCGGAGGGGGGGGGGCGGGGATGGTGGCAGCGTCGAAAAATGTTCGATGACGGAAGCGGGGGTGCGAGGGCCGCTTACAATTTCGAGCAGGATTTTTAGCGCGTCTCTGTGCGGCGCGCTCGCGAGGCCAAACGGTAGAACGACAAACCGTAGCTCGGGCTCTCCCGGTTATATTCGATGAGGATGGTCCGGTTATTACGACGCATTCGAACGGGGGCTCAATTTTGCGTTTTTTCCGTCCCTCTCCACCTTCCCCCCTTTTTTGTTGCCCACCCTCGCTTCCATTTTCTCTTCTTTCTCGCTCTTTTCTCTCTCTCTCTCTCTTTCTCTCTCTTTCTCGCTCGCTCTCGAAACTTGTCCCTTTTTCTCTCTTTCTATGCCTTCGCTGCCGTCACGACAAGCTCGGCCTCGACAAATTGAATTTAACTACGGCTAAGAGGCAACGAAAGGCGCATATTCGTGCGTGTCTATGCGCGTGGGAAATTCCCGTCTGTGTCCGTGCGCGCACCTGTATACACACACGCGAGAGAGAGAGCGCGCGCGGGCGCGCGCTCCGGGGGAGTCGCATACACGCGGAATGGCATATATATGCGAGTAGATAAATGTCTACTCGCATACGTCCGCCCGTGCGCGTATATAAACGTGCCTGCCTAGGCGAACACTCGTACCAGCGCCGAGTTACACACGACCCATACACCCGCGAACACGCATTTGCATACGTAAATGTACCAACACTCGCGTCGCGCGTCCACGGAAGATTTCGGAAAAAAAGAGACGAATCGTGTTTGCATTCGTTCCGCCTCTGATAAACATACGTCTGCCGCTCATTTTCATCAACTGCGTCCTTAGAAATCTAGAAACCGCTCATTATGTCGCAAAACCGTCACTGTTGTTTATCCGGATTAATTTTTTCTCAGTGACGGTAGGATCGTTACAGGAAAGTATAATAGAAGGAATTCTTACGTCTCGGTCGTTCTAAGAGGTCTGTGGTGGTCGGAAGTGGTCGAAGGTGATCGGAGGCTGTCTTAGGTTATCTTACGTTATCTTACGTTGTCTTACGTTGTCTTACGTTGTCTTACGTTGTCCTCCCAGCGTTCCGTCCCCTCCCCCCCCGTTGTTTTCCAACGGGCAGCGTGCGAAATCAGCCGACGATTGATGCGGAGGCCGCCGCGAAGTTCGGGCTTTGAATTTGGGACGTTCGACGTTCGTTGGGCGCGGCTGCCGCTCTCTCGGCGGCCGCCGGTGGCTCCGAAACTTGTTAGGAGTTATAATGACTGCCGTCCTAGGTTGTAATATTAAATTTATTAACGTAAAACTGCATTAAAAGGGGCGGCCTCCGTATCCGCTCTCCTTCAGCCCTTCTGCTATCCGCTCCCTCTCTCTCTCTCCCTCTTCGTCTCTTGCTCTGTCCTCCCTCTCGCACAGCCGCACACCTACGTGGCGTCTACCTGGGCGCTCGCTCGCGCGCGCACTCACACGCTACCGCCTGGCGGCGTACGTGCGCGGGTGGTAGATACGCGAATCTCTCGCTGCTTCCTCGTTCGCTTGTAATCAATACGCGATCGCGCGAACTCCGGAGTTTGTATCTGGCGCTCGGATGTGCGCTGGACGTGCGTGTGTTGAGAGAGAGAGAGAGAGAGAGGGAGGGGGGTGAGGAGAGAGAGCTACGGGAGAATGGATTGTCGGCGTGTGCGTACAATATTTCGATTAATACGACGCGCGATCTCTCCGCCGGTCGTTCATTAGACGGAAACGCTCGCCAATGAGAGAGGGCCAGCGCCGGACCGAGAGTTTTAGAGCGCTGATTTTTTCGGACGACCCGAGAGGTGCTCCGGATAGTTCCCGGACTCCGGGATATTAAATTTATTAACGCTCGCGCTCCGCGTCAAAAATCATTGCAGGGTTCTTTCGTTACGTTATTGGCGTCCGTTTGCCTTACGGCGTCGTCTTGTTTTGCCCGGAATTTTTCGATTCGATCCATTCTTTCCCGAAGCGTTCGATGCCGAACGCGACAGCGGTCTATGGGAAAATAATATAAAAATCGTTTGCGTTACGGAACTTCCGGGAAATTGACAATTTTCTCCCTCCACATGCAAATTAACGGTAAATATTGAGCCTTTAAAAACAGAGCGTTCGCTCTGATATCTTGGGCAGTTGGAAATCGTGGGGAATAATATTGTTTTGTAACGTTTCAGTTAGAAAATCGATGTGTCAGTTTATAACTTCAACGTCCACCGACCGATAGTTTAACTCTCTCGCCGCGGTAACCGGCGTAGACCGAAAACAATTATTTCAAGTTCCCCGAAATTTTTGACTTTGCCCGCCGTCACAATCATTGGCGGCCGACCGATGAAAAATTGATAGCCGCAAAGCGAGACCGGTCTACCGTTCACACTTTTTTTCCGCATGAAGCGCTGTTTAATAACGAGCAGCGTGCGGCCGAACCGCTCGAAATTTGCAGTTCTTCGATGGAACGCGCACGATTTTTGGGACGATCGCTTCGCATAATTAGCACAATTATCAATGAACGGGGCTCGCATTTCGATAATCAGTCGTGTTAATTGCGCGATGCAGGGCTCGTTACGGGAAGCGTTTTCCGAAAAATCCACTTCCCGTCCCGAAGTATCGCCGACCGAATACCGTATTCTTCGGATTTCGCATTAAAATAAAAAAAGGAGAAAAAAACAGTCCCCATCCCTCTCTCGTAACAGTACGCCCTTAACGCGCGGCGAACTTATCGCGTATTTCGCGAGCGCTCCTTTTTTTTTCCCACCCCTATTTTTAATTATTAACCGAAGTGCTCGCGGGACGTGCGTGAAAAATCGATAGCGCGATTTCAGCGGCGACAAAAGGAAAATGGTCGGCGAGCTCGCCGAACGTCCCTGCCGGTCCGCAGTTCTCTAAATCTAGCGTTACGACTCGCTAAACAGAACAAACATAGGCGCATCGGCGAATTTCGTAACGCATCGGCGCTGCGGTCGACTGATTATCGGAATTTCCCGATGTCTGATTTTGATCGGCAACCACATTTTTCCTCCCTTCCCTCCCTTCCCACCCTTACACTCCCCCCTTTTTATTTTTATCAAACAGTTCGCTCCATTCACTCGGCGCTCGATCGATCAAATGAGGTTCGCAGCGAGCGTGCGCGCGAGCGCGAGCTCATCGAGAATAATTAACGCGTTTACATGCGGATTCGTAATTTTCCATCGGAGTAATATATTAATACGCGAATGTACTCCTGACGTTTGCCCGTTCTGATACGTCAATGCGAGCCCGATGCGGCCATTTCCTTCGAATATTCCGTAAATGCGGGCTGCGCATTCGGGCGCCAACTGGCAATTAAACGCTATCGGATCTTTTGTAGCCGAACGAACGGCCGCGTAGTTCATCGTTACCAACCCTGGGCGCGAAACATCGCGCGCGCTCATTTTCATATCGCTGGCATTTTTGCGATCCTTCCGGATTCGTTTCCGTACTCGGACAGGTCCAAGGTGGAATTGGAGGAAAAATTGTGCGGTCTTTGAGTTCAGTTTCTTCGTTGTATAATGACGGAATTTTTTTGCGGTTTTCATTACCGGTAATTAATCCGTTAATTCTGGAGAAATCTACGATTTAGGTGCTTCTATTGTCGTAATAGAAAGAGTTAATACGTTTGAGCGTATCAAATAATCACCGATATATCTAATCACAAAAATCAGAATAATTAATTCCTAATAGATGTAAAATCGGACAATGTAGTGTCTACGAACGTACATCAGGTACCAAAACCATAACCAATTCCTGCAAATTTCACGCAGACATCCGTCCCACTCGAGGCAATGCCTTAACGAACAATTTTTAGGTCTTGTTCTCAGCCGACATCATTCAACGTCGCCTATTTGTCGCGACGACTGAACGCCAGTCTCTCTCTCCCTCTCTCTCTCTCTCTCACGCACACACAGGCCCCGTCCCGCCTCGCTCGTCTATTTCGATAGCCGCACCGCCTCCCACCCCACCGACCAGCTTTTTCACCCCCCTCGCCGCCCCGCTTGCCAGAAATATCAATTTGTGCGGGAGTGGCAACAGTTTGCTTGATTTGGCACCGGCCTCCTGCTTACGTCCGAAATAAATCTTCCCGCGCGCGCATTTAAGATCCTCCCCCCTCCCACCCCTCCCACCACCCCCGTCAACGGAGGCTGGAGTAGCGAAAAGAAGACCGATTGTTCTTGGTATTTAACGCCGGCGAGTGCGGCTCGACACGATGGCACACTCGAGCCAGCCGAATGGTCGATGCCAGAAAATTTCTTGCGACTTTGACGATGTCTGGAGGGTGTGCTGGAGCGGGGATGGATGACTGTCGAGACGGAATGTTCGCGGGAGAACGTATTTTTCGTCCGGCGGCGCGGTCGCGGCCGAATTCGGAATAGATGAATTTTCGGCCGCTCGGCCGATATTTCGGTCGGACGAGCATTCGAGATGAAAAGATAAAATCGGACGTAATGGAGGGTACGTGGCTCATGCCCGATTACCAGCCGGAATTACTGTGCCGCGCTGTTACGATACTAGGCGCCGATACGAAAGAACCGCGCTAGGCTCCGATGTTAATATTAACGGCGAGGCGTTAATCTATGCGCGATCGCCATTATGCCGCCCGTCATTAACGGCTCGGCGTACGTATAATCGGCCGCGAATGCTTCCCTGGCCGAAGGGGGATGATTCTGTTCAATGTCCATTGTAAGAACTCGATATTTCTATGTCGTTACTACGGATCCACTCATAATTCTGTGTCCAGAGGTGGGATTCAGTTGAATCCATGTCAGAAATCACTGCTTTTTTACTCCTTCTAGAAATCGTTTATAATATGTAAAATGTATGATTAATTGACTCCATGTGAGAATTCACTTTTTTACTCCTTCTAACAATCGTTTATAATATGTAAAATGTAGAATTCAATTGACTCCATGTGAGAATTCACTACTTTGTCACTCCTTCTAAGAATTGTTTATAATATTTCTGTACTCGTCGTTAGCTGATATCGTACGATCTTGCATGAGTACTTCATTGAGAGAGAGCTCGAGCGAACGGCGACGAATTGAAACGCATCCGAAAAACAGGCACGGAGATCATCCCCCGACGAGCCCTCAATTGCATCCCTCCGCTATTTATCTCGCTCTATCGGCGAGCGACCCTCGGCCGTCCGCGTTCGAATCTGCAAGAAAACGGCCACGCGCGGGAAAATAATAATAAGGGCTGCGGGGGGATTGGAGGGGGTGGTCCGAGGGGGGTGGGGGGTGGACGAAGGGGGTGGGATGCATAATTGAATGAAAGCGCGATGAACAGAGCCAAGGGGTAGTTCCTTTCCTGGACGGGGGTGGCGTGGTGCCGACCGGGGGAGGGAGGTTGCGGGGGGTGGGAAAGGGGCGGAATGCTATAATTTCAAGCCAGACAGTCATGCGTTATTCAGCGCCGAGTACAAACCCTCCTCCTTCGTCTGTCGTCCTTCGCTCGACCCTCTGGTCGGTCCTCTTCATTCTCCTCCTTTTCACTCCCCCTCCGGAGCCATCCCCTCCTGCCCCCTGCCCACCCCCTTGCTATCCCTCGCCGCTGCCGCCCTCAACACGGTTATCTCGGTACGCCCTCAATCCTTTCTGTCGGCCTCTGATACCCCTCTTTTTGTGCTCCCTATCTGCGCTTTTTCGGGTTTCGACATCTTTCGCCCGTTCGAAATTCACGATGCCTGCTCATTTCGCTCGCTGGATCGAGCGAGCAAGCGAGCGCGCGCGCGCGCGCGGCTGGCCAGCGGTGTAATCTCGACGATGATATATGTATATTCGAGGTAACCCGTGATTTACGTAAATCCGCTTTTGACCGCTTTTTGCTGCAGCTCCGTATGTCGTTAATGTCCACGCATAGCTGATGCGCCGGCAAGTTTGTGACTCGAATAAAAATTCACTTTACTTTCGTTATGTACGTCGTATGCGTGCCAATGCGACTGATCTGATAGTGACCTTAACCCGATAAGGATTGAGTTTTTGCGAGTGTAGAGGTAGAGCCTGAGGGATTGAATAACGTTCTGTTACTGTGAACACAGAAACATCTGATTTTTGTCATTCTTAGATACATTTTCGGTACTATGGTACTTAGAATGCTACGGTTGTGATTTTCTTATATCTTTCTAACCCCTTTTCACGTTCTGTGAAGGCAGAGCTCATGAATAGAATAATGTTCTCTCATCGTGCAGAAAAATGGAATTTTCGTCATTTTTATAATGACGTAAAATAGTAACAAGTATTACCCAAGTATCATATTTTAGTTCCTTATTGAGATACAAGCTCGATAATGCAGCTAGAGTCCACGTAATTTTACGTCAAAACACCTATCAGACATCTACTAACGCTAGAACACCAGTATGATACAATATACTAATTCAGCCTAGCTTCAAATAGTTCCAAATGCTCCTTAGTATCATAGTTTACTTTCTTATGGCGATAGAAGGGCGGTAATATAGCCAGACAAGGCTCAACTTATCGTAAACATCACCTACAGTAACCTTCTACCGCTAAATCAGTCATAAAATTGCAATATACTAACCTAAAGTAAAAACAATACAGCACTGTGTCCAGTACCGTAGTTTATCATTATGATAAATAAAAACATTTTAAAAAACAAGTTTTTAGGCAGTTCCAATCAAAAATCATTGACATCTCCTGTTGCTACATACCAAAGCAAATATGTGCACAGTCAAATTATAATGGCCATATTTACGAATGATATAATTATTGTTGATGACTTAGCGTTCATGTCATCAGGTTTCATGATCACGTCTAATGACCTCGTCTCCTTCTGTTCCAGGATAGCGACAACCTTTGGTGGGACGCGTTCGCGACCGAATTCTTCGAGGACGATGCCACGCTCACCCTGACGTTTTGCTTGGAGGACGGGCCGAAGAAATACAGTGAGTTGCCGGACGAGTGCCGCGCTTGACGGCCTCGCGATACAGACATTGTTCCTGGACTGCCGCGAAACCGGATGTGGGCCACGGATGCTCGCGTCGAAACTTTTCACCCTTTCGCATTCGCGACCCCCTCCGCTCAGAATGTTAACCTCCGCTAATGTCCACTCACGCGCTAGTCCGGACGTCCAGACATCCTGACACTCGTATCGTTCGGAGACTATCCTATCGTTCGAACATTCAGACGTGAAAGTCGAACATTCAAATGTTTAAACGGAAATCGAACATACGCTGAATTCCGAGAATCTACATAGTCTCTTTAACCCTTTAAGTGCCGGCCGAAACAGAGGTGCCTATTCGAAGATAACCGGACGAATTTCCGGCAATTTACAAGGGTTTGGGAAAAGGCTCATAAATATCCAATAATCATATAATCGATAATGATTGTATATCATATACTCAAACTAATAATGATATTTACATGATTTAAAAATCAGCATATTAATCATCTTGTAATGAAATTAGTCCATTTATAACGTATTATAAATTTGGTTTGAGATAGAGTTCTTCCGCAATGCAAATAGTAAAGTGCTATTGAATACGCGCCGATATATCGGCGTCCGGCACTGAAAGGGTTAAGCCAATGTTTACTCTCGTTGTAAATTCCGACGTCCGTGATTTGGATATTCGTAACGGTCATTCGCATGACGTAATCGGAGAATCAAATATTTCTAGACACGGCCGCTCGGACAAGCGAAAGAATCGCTCGGATCGTGTTCTTCAACGTGCAGGTGTCGGTCACGTTCCGAATGTTCGGAATTTCAAGTGCGGTCGCGATACGGGCCGGGTACATTCCTGGATGTCCGGCTAATTCGCGAGCCGTGCAAACTTTAAGACGTCGGGGTGTCCGGATGTCGAAAAGCCGGCCGCTCAAAATTCTGCGCGCGGCCGGGGCGAGCGTCCGCATATCTGTGCGCGACTACAAAGCTGCGAATTTGCATGCTCAACTCGACGGCCACCCAAATACATAGGTAGACCTTAGTTGCCGAGGGTCGTTATAACGTGGGAATTTTCCGTACGATCGGCGGTGAAAATCGTGAACGAGCGGGAAACTCGTTCGAAAGTGAAGTAGGGAGATAGCAATTTCGAGAGTTCAATGTTTCGTATTGACGGTCAACAAAATTTTTGATACACAACTATCCGATCATTCGCTTTTCATTTTATTGTTGAAACTATTAGATTCAAACAATGTACGAAAGTCATAGTTGATTCTGGCGTTAAATGCATCGAAAGAAGAAGTTAAACGGTTCAGACCGGAAGTCTCGCCGGTGAGCGATAAAAATGATAATTGCCGATGTCAACATCCCAGTGAGGATACGTCTTCGTCGACAGGCGGGGAGAAACAGAAATTGCCGGCGATTTAATTAGCTTAATTAATTAGCGGCCTTCGCCGACGACGTTCAGCCTTAATCTGATCCGCGGGTACGGACTAATTATGACAGAATGACACGGGGGTTGATATTGTTTTTTCCCCCATCTTCTGCCGGAACATTTGCGAGAGAGAGAGAGAGAGAGAGAGAGAGAGAGAACTCGCCTTCACTCGGGCGCTCGCGTAACATTGAACTTTATCCTGAACCCGGTTCGCGTCCCACATTCCACTATTCATCAAGAAAACTAAAGCCCCCCCGACAATGGAAAAGTTAACCATCTACCCACGCGAGTGTTCATTCAGAGGCGCCGAACAATCGGGCGAACGCACGAAAGGTCCAAGGTTCCTTAAACAAAACGTCTCAGACGCAAGTACTAAAATCCGACACCGAAAAAATAGCCGAAGATCCCGTCTCTTGATCAAACAAATCGAAATTACACAAATTTTAAATTGATGCAATAGTCACGCAATTTCTCTCTTAATCTTCTAACTGGGTCAAAGGCATAGGAATTCATTTTTAATTCTAAAATTGTCAATGTTTCGCGATCTGTTTGGCAAGTCTAAGGAAAATTAGGACATGCACTTATATTCCAATCCCTTCAAATTGCATTAATTACAAAATTAACAAAAAATTCAAGTCCGTTAACCACGGTTTCCGGGTCTGTCCATACAAACAAAAAATAATAAAAATCTCAAGAGCAACAACGCTAACAGCAATAAATCCAAAAGATAAAACAAATATTCAGCCTGCATCAGGCATCATTTCTCGAACCGTACGACATTGAACTTCCGGATCCGAATTTCGGCGTTCGTTCGACAAGATCCCGCCGAGCGTATTCCTCCTTCGCACTCCCTCCACACCCCTCGGCCATCTCCTCCCCACCGTTTCGCGGGCCGCTCTCGTTCGCGATATCGCGTTCTTTCTCAACCGCCCATTGTGCTCGGCACTTAGCCGTGGGTACATGAATACCCGGGGTGTTCTAAATAATGACGTGCCACCGCGGAGCAATTTTGCAGTAGGTGGATTTTAATGCCCCTCTTCTTCCACCCCTCTCACTCTCCCTCTCTCTCTCTCTCAATCTCTTTCCTTCTCTCCCTCTCTCTCGCTCTCTCTCTCTCTCTCTCTCTCTCTCAATCTCTCGCTCTTCGTTCCTCGATCTGCCCCGCGCAACGGCGAGAGGAGGGGTGGCAGGACTGAGGGGTGGTGGGTGTGGGGAGGAGAATGTACGATGACAACGTGATTACATGTCGCACACTGTCGTCAACGGGTACAAATGACTGGTCCGCGCGCATTTCTGGAAGGCGCAACAAGAGTGCGGGTGGGAGGGTGAATCGGGGAGAATGTCGGAGAATGGCGGGGAGCGGCGCATGGGTGGGGAGTCAATGTGAATAAAGAGAGGGGGGCGGGCGAAAAATGGGATGGTGGGGCTGAGGATGATAAATAAGCGAGAGGCGAGAAGGATTGGGAGAGGGATTAGGACGGACTGTGGAAAGAACGTGCGGAAGGGTTGGCTGCGGATAATCGTGATTGCGATTAGGATGTTGAGGAGAATTAGAATGGTCGGTATATGGGGAGGTGCGCAAATTTTTGGTGTAGGCACGCGTGTACGGAAATTAGGTGGTAGAGAGACAGTAAATTATCGGCATGGCTCCATTTGTACCAAAGTTAAAGGAACATTCAACGTAATCCTAATCTACGTCTAAAATTATTTATATTTAAATTAGGCTTATAGGCTATTAAATGATTATAAGTGAATTTGCAACGATAAATAAGCGAAAGGCAGTCCGGTATCTCGCGCGAGAAAAAAAACGGCGCGGAAAGTAACATTTGGGAGAGAATCGTACCTGCGAGCGGAATGTGGGACGCGAAAAATGGCGGAGTGCATATCGGGGCGGAGATTCTTCGGCGCACGTACGCTCAAAAGAGAGTCGAGAATTAGATCGGGTGATTGGGAGCTCGATCGACATCGAGCCGCTGAAAAATCGTCGAAACGCTTTCAGCGTTCTTATGCGCGTTACCTACGCTCTACAATCTGTACCTGCGCTGCGCCCGAGTTCGGCCCGCCTATATCGGAGGCTTTCACCAACCTAGAAATATATCGACTCCCCACCCCTCTCCTCCCTCCTCGACAAAATTCGCATCCGGAATCTCTGTTTAGCAAAGCAGAGTCGCGATTTTCCATCTTCGCCCGGCAACTACGCATTACCCAAAAATGACAATTGACAAATGACTATCACCTAGATCGCAGCTTTGTAGGAATAGAATATGTGGCATGAAAGAAAATGAAAGCGTCTTAATTTTTGCCCAACTCCGGAAGTGAGAGCTGCCTCGCGCTCGCACGTTATATTTCTTAATAGAACCCCACCCCGACAGTCCACGATATCATCGGTATTCGCCTCTCAATACGCGCGTATCCCCGACCATTATCATAATCGTCATGTACTTACCCCCCGCCTTCCCCTCTCTGAAATTTCAGCGATAGGAAGGACGTTAATACCTAGGTACTTCCGCTCGATATTCGAGGGCGGAGTGACGGAACTTTACTACAATATGAAGCACCCGAAGGAGTCGTTTCACAATACCAGCATAACCCTAGACTGTGATCACTGCGTCATGGTCACGCATCACGGAAAGCCGATGTTCACGAAGGTAAGCGTTCGACGACTTTAGGGACCTTGGGGAATCTGCCAGGCCTATTCCGCCTGACGATCCGACGCGATCGCACTCGTGACAAAAGGCCATTTTGACGGACCTCTTCAAACGTGTCATTCTTACCTGCTTCCTGCTCGGGCGAACGCCGACGGGTAGCGGAGTCATTAAATATTTGAAAATATATATCCATCCTCGCGACGGATCGCAGTCGAGTGTTACGGAGCTGTCAGTCGATGGGCGTCGCTTAAAAATAACCTTCTCCACAGGTGTGTACGGAGGGTAGGCTAATATTGGAGTTCACTTTCGACGACCTCATGAGGATAAAGTCGTGGCACATGTCGGTGAGGACGCATCGAGAGCTCGTGCCAAGGTCGGTCGTCGGCATGCAGCAGGATCCGACGGTGCTCGAGCAGTTAAGCAAGAACATCACTAGACAAGGCATCACCAATTCCACCCTGAATTACCTTAGGGTAAGTGTACACAGCCATAAACTGCCCTGGCGCCATAGTACCTGCCTCTCGCGAGGTCGAATATTCGACTCGTCATCCTGAGGGGTAACTGACCTCTTACTCTTTAACCCATTATCCGCCACAGTTAAAGAAAAATAAATAAATAAAATTAGCTTACTTAGAAGCTGCAGTTATCAAAAGAAAACAATTTGAAAATGTCCCCCAAAAATGGGCCATTGGCGGATAATGGGTTAACATTGCCTTAGGTCCGAAGGTACAAATAAATCTGTAAAGAAAATCGGACGGAAGTCGCAGCTTAACTTTTCATTTTGAACCTGATCGATCTACCTCGTTAGCCGACGAATTCACCTGAACGGGGCGGAAAATCGACGTAATGGAGAGTGCGTGTCGCGGGGGGTGGGAACTGGTAGAAAAATATGGATCACGCGATGAATGGATCGTGTGCGCGCGCGCGCGCGCGCTCGCGCTCACCTTGTGTAGCGGTCGCCGATAAAACGAGCGATGTCTGAATCGTGGGTGGGCGGAATAGAAGTTCGATATACAACATTGTCGGGCCGATGAAACGCGGGACGCGTGACGTTGACAAGGAGCGGGGTGACAAAGGGGTGGGTTACATTGGCAATAGGCCGACGATAGAGGCGTGAAAAAAAAGTCCGGCTCGCAGCGGGGCTGAGAACTTACACGCCACTTCATCGTTTCGAATGTCAAACCTAAACGCTCGACTTTCCACTCGAGTCTATAATTTTTCACGCCTACGTTACCATCTAACACCCTGTTACGCTGGGATCTGTCATTCGTAATGGACTGGTCGATCGTAAGAGTTTACGCGGAACAAGGACGAAGTTTGGAATTCGTACGAGAAACGATCCGGTAGAGCGCTTCGAACTTCCCGAAGAAAAGCTCGCGAGGGCGGAAAAACGTTGCGAAAGGAAAGTATCGCCGCGACGGTCGGCTATAGAGGGTGACCGCGACGACAGGTGATCGAGGGGGGAGGGGGATTGAAACGGGTTACGTTACACTGCGGAACGCGGATGCGGCGGATAAAAACGGTCGACAAAAAATGACCGAGCGATAATGCGCAGAGGGAGAAAAACACTAACGCATCCCTCTCGAGGGAACGAGGAGGAGTGCAAGGGTCTACGAGCCTATCCGTGAGCCTAACCGAAAAGTGGCTCAAGTAAAAAAGTAATC
This sequence comes from Anoplius nigerrimus, assembly GCA_914767735.1. Taxonomy (NCBI): domain Eukaryota; kingdom Metazoa; phylum Arthropoda; class Insecta; order Hymenoptera; family Pompilidae; genus Anoplius; species Anoplius nigerrimus. Next base: position 5,204,808 of record OU612077.1, read on the forward strand.
GTTACACGCCCAGCTTGCTCGCTCCGATATATAATACTAGCCTCACGCCGGCCCATGACGCATTTATCGACACCGTCGCGAATAAAGAGCCCGAAAAAGGATGCCGGGAAGCTTAAACTGAACAAAAAGGACGGGACAAAAAAAAAGGAGGAAAACGCACTAAATTCAAAGATCCGTAATCCGAGGTCCATTCTCCATCGTCCGCTGCCGGGAGCAATCCAATTCGAAAAATCGATTCGTCGCGCCCGCCGGATTAATTCGGATGACAGGGGTGTGAGGTGGGTGGGGTGGGAGGGGGAGAGCTGAAAAAAGGTGGGCAAATCGGAAATTCGGAAATCCTGCTTTGAAAGTCGAACTGCCTCTACCGCGTGCCGGTGAGCGCTCGCGCGCGCGCGCGCGCGCACGAGTTTTCTGCCTTCGCGAAAGTACGCACGCCACGAGTATCCGGGTTACGATCCACCTTCTTGCTCGGAAACGCTTTCACCGCGAGGCACTCTCCGACGGTTTCGTTGCGGGAATAGTTTGTATCGTCGGGACAGATCGCGGGACAATCGTGTCGGCCGCCAAATGCGGAGCCTGTAACTGATGTAATTGGCGATGGCGCTACGGAGCGGTCGGGCTCGAAGTTCCAAAGTCATCACTGTATAACGTAATTGTTAAGCTGAAAAACATGGTTTATTTTCACTTAATTTTGTTACTATTTTAGTTTGTATAATATTTGTTGGGAAAAATGTAGGGTAGGATTAATAATTGTAAATAACTGAATCAATTGGATTAATATATTTTTATACATTTTTGCTGGAGGTCATGTGGCTGAAATGAGAATTAATTGAGAGAACCTGAGTTCCTTGTTTTGAACGCACAATATGATCTTGGTTATATTCCCCGCAATTTTACATTACGACAAGAGCCTCGAAATATCTCGGCTCATATCCCCTTCAAGACAAGTAACTCAGTCTCAGAATAGACTATGGAAAATGCAATTGATCAACATTATTCCCAACGAGCACGCTACGAGAACCTTAAATTACCTTGGACTGATTTTCTGCACAGTTATGCGTAATCCTGGAGCCGATGCAGGAGTTGATGTCGAGGCACAAGTCGTACCCGTTGGCACCTCGCGACTGCCTGAAGACGACGCTGTTCCAGAAATGGCAGAGGATGGTTGCCCCGCCGGGTAAGAGAGGTAGACGAACAGTTGCTTTACATGAGAAGCACCAGCCAGTGGAGCCAGCCGGCCGGACCGAGTCCAACTTTTCACGGATTCGACGGTTAACGTTCAATTTGTGCAAATGCGTCGCTTTAGAATGATCTCATTGGCATTCCCTTAATTTTCAATCTCCCCACCCGAAACTTAACATCCCGATCCGTTCAGCCGGCGCGACTCGGTTTTCCCACGACTCGCGCCCGCTGATCCGAGAGCCTCTCAGACTTTCTTCGTCTTTTACAAGATGTGCCGGGTAACCAGAGGGGAATCGAACGTTCGAAGCCGATAGGAACGCGGTCGGGTTCGGCCGCGTGAGAATCGTCCGGACGACTCGGTCGGGAGGACAGAGTCCTCCTGGCCTCGTCGCCCGAAGGCAGTCGACCCTTATCACGTTTCTTTATCGCGCCGTATGCGTGCACCGCGTTTCCTGTTCCACCTGCGATCCCTTTCCCGATGGCCGTTCCCCACCGAAGGCCTGGCACACCAGTGCAAGACCTCCCCGACTCCCCCCGCACCTCTTTTCCACCTTCTCCGCCTTCCGCACCAGCTCCCCTCTTCCTTCTCCGCATCCTCAAGGTCGCACGATGCCAATGCAGGATCAAGATAGCGCGACACATATCTATCGGGTTGCACATTACAGCGTGTTTCTCTGTGTAAAGATGCACCACCGATGATGGGAAGTGCTTAGAGAAGAGAGGTAGCTTCCTTGTCAAAGTAGCCGAGAAAGTAGAATTGGCGGAATTTCGAGAGCATTGTAAAGACGAAACGATCGTTTGACACCTTCATTGTTTTTTCTCTCCGTTGCATGCGACTGCCTCTGTCTCTCTCTTGTCTGTGTGCGTTTGTCAGAGACCTTTGATAACGAAGAAAGGTCCACAGCTGGGTAGCGATAATTTTGTATATCGTTTTTTCGGCACGTTCATCCCTTCCGCGGGGTGTTCCGAAAATTTTGCGTCGACACGTTTCGAGGGAGCGATGATTCATTTTCACTTACTTTCTTTGTCATCCTCTACGATGAGACGCAAATTTGATATTCCCGCACGGTGTGCTTCCCTCCAAGCGATCGCGCACATTCTCGGGACACCCTGTATGAACGTGCCACTCTGCTTACCTCGGACAAATTTATCGTGTACGTACGACGCGGCTTGGATGGTGTCGGTCCCACCACGAAAGGAAAAAAAAAAAGACGAGGAACAGAATAATAATTCTCCCTCGCAACTTCGCGATCCTCCCTTCAAGATTATGTTTTTGGCACAAGAAGCGGCGGGCTGAACGTAGACAGTCTTAGCGTTAAGGTGAATGCGGTGTACATTTTCGTAGTGGGATTAATATTCATTGAGGCTGAACGTTGTACAGGGAGGAGGGCCGCCGTACGTGAAACTTATGCGGAATTAATGTTTGCAGAGTCCCAGAGGCCGGCCAGTAAAAGAAGAAAGCGGAAGGGCAGCACGTCGGGGCCGGGGAACAATGCGCCGCCAGCGCCGAGTAAAAAGAGATCACCTGGGCCAAATTTTTCCCTAGCATCGCAGGTAGGTCCCTAGCCAGTCCAGTGAATCCCATCGAGACTCAGATTCATCCCCTGATCGTCCCAGCCTCTCATCCTGTCCTCAGCTCAGTCGACTTGCCGATCATGAGAACAGCCTGATGAGAATCCTGCTCATCTTCAGTCGTTCAGGGTCGGTTGTAAAGGGTGTCAGCTAACTGTCGATTCGTTTTCAGGACGTGATGGTGGTGGGTGAGCCGTCGTTAATGGGCGGCGACTTCGGGGACGAAGACGAACGGCTGATAACGAGGCTGGAGAACACGCAGTACGACGCGGCGAACAGCCTAGACCCGCACAGCCACGACGCCACTGGCGGACCACCACCGCATCCCCACCAGTTCCACTCGGAACCGACACCGGGAAATTCTTGGCCGCCAGACCGCGGCCCAGGTCCGCCACAGGGAGGACCAGGTAGCCAGGTAAAAACGGCAAACAGATTCACCCCCTATGTACAGCGCTAGGATACGATAGAGTCCAAGAACCAAGCGCTCGAGGATATCCGGTCGTCGAGAACGATGCGCAACGCCTAGTAGTTACGGCCGCTTTGTATGAGAAAACACAGAGACACACAAAACACGAGAGGCTGGGGGCGCCTTGCTTAACACAGGCTACGATCAAAAATGCCACCGAGTTACGTACACCTCCTTATACATATATAAATATATAAATATATAAATATATATATATATATAAAGATAGATAGATAGGAATAGATAGATAGATATATCGAGCTTCGAGCGAGGATCGAAAGGGGTGTCCCGCTCCGAACGATAAAGCTATTTCTCAAGACGAGCTCCGAGCGACGACGGAGAAAGCGAATTATTGCAATTATACCCGACCACACGGCCAGGTCTCTGTCCCGTACGATCGGGATCAATTATTAAGCGCGGTAGAGAAATTTCAGCCAAAAAGCAAAAAGCAAACCGAGACAGAGAAAAACGCAGAACAAAGCCAAAACCAAAATAAAACAAAAAAAAACAAACGAAAACAAAAAAGATTTGCGCGAGAGCCCTTGCCAATGCCCCCCATCCTTTAGTCCGCGAGTGGTCGTTCTGGCCTCACTCCGACCAAGCTACCGTCGAATTCCAGGGAGTCCAGGGTACGCAGGGCGGCGCGTCGCAGGGTGTACAGGGATCGCAGGACGCCAGTCAGCAGCAGCAGGACAAGAAGAGCCCCGCGGTGAGCCAGTGAGGCCAGGAGTCCCCGCGCCCCCCCACCAGGGGGCGACGGGGGCGCAGGCCCAAAAACGTGGCTCCCTAGCGGGGCGAGAACCCTAGCCTCCCCGCCGGCGGCTATCATCATCATCATCATCACTTGCCCCCCCACCAGTCGGGCCCGTCGCCGATGCCGTCGCCGATGCCGTCGTCGATGCCTTCCTCGTTGTCGTCGTCGTCCTCCTCGTCGTCGATGCCCGCGTCGATGCCGTCGGCCGGCGGCAGGCTGTCCCACGTCCTGCCGGCCGCGCTCGCCTGCCAGTCGGGCCTGCCGGGTCATCACCATCATCACCATCATCATCACCCGGAGCAGCATCAGCACGCGCAGATCGGCCACGCGGCCGCAGCGGCTGCCGCGGCCGCCGCCTCCATGGGCATGGAGTCCTCGGAGCTGGTGGCGGTCGCCCACTATCAGGCCCAGCAGCTGCAGAGGCAGCTGCTGGCCGAGCAGTCCGGCGCCCCGATGCTGAACCCGTCCGTTCAGCCCGCCGCCGGTGGCCTGACCGGGCAGCCGCACTCGGCCCCGCCGCTTCAGCAGGGACAGCAGCCGCAGGCCCAGGGCCAGGACCCGCTGCAGAGCCTCGTCCAGCAGCTACTCTGCCTACAGCAGATCGAGTACTTCCTCGCCCAGCGCGGCCACAAGTAGTGAGATCGGCCGGTAAGAGCGGACCGGCGGTTCGACGGTTCGACGGTTCGGCGGCTGGAGGGACGCCTCGGAGACGATCGGGAAGCTTCGACGTCCGGCGCTGTGACCGTCCCTCGGCGACCTGGACACGTGCGTCGGGCTCGTTTGGAGAAGGGAGAGCAGAAAGAGAAGGAAGAGAAGAAGGAGAAGAAGGAAGACAAGATGAAGGAGGAGGACGGTCCTGTTTACCTGTCCGGGTCATCGTCATCGGGACCGACGTCCGTGTCGAAGGCTCTCGAACAGAAACTCTGCCTACGGGTGAATCTCGGAAACTCACGGAGGATGGCCGCGAACCTGGGAGAACCTGCCGACCGACATCCAACCCCGATCCCCCGGTCGACCGAGACGGACCTTGGGCCAGTCGATCTGTCGATCTGTTGTCGGACGCGCGAGAAGCTCTGCGGGGCAGGGTCCGGCGGCGCGTTTGCATTTTTTTCTCGTCGTCCAGAACCCTCGTCCTTTCGTCGCCGGACATTCGCCCCCCACCCCCAACTCACCCCCCAAACCCCCCCCTGCTGCTCGATGACGATGATGCCGTTGTTGTTGTTGTTGTTGCCGCCGTTTGTTGGCTGTTGTTGTTGTGACCCGCGTTTACTCTTCGTGGACGGACGATTGTCGCCGGCAAAGGAGTTTAATCGCGGTGTCCTTCCCTGTGCTTGGAGACCGAGATTCGTGGGGGATGGGACTGTGGGAGAGAGGTGTGCACGGTGTCTTCGGGTCCACAGAGAGCGATGCGAAGAGAGAGAGACAGAGAGAGAGAGAGAGAGAGGAGTGGGACAGGAAGGCAGGAGAGAGAATTGCGGACAAACGTGCGATGCGAATGGCGGACGAGAGACAGTGTATGTGTGTGCGCGAGCGAATGTCAGAGAGAGAGAGTGTGTGTGTGTTGTGTGCGTGAGCGCTAGTGAAAACGGTAGAGAGAGAGAGAAAGAGAAGGGTGCGAGAGAGTGTGGAATGAAAGGTGACGACGTACAGTGCGCTCGCTTCAACGTGGATCGATATATTAAACTCCGAGGCACCGTGTGCGAGGCTGGGCGACCTCACCGACGTGGTAGGAGGTCGGAGCGTTTTAGCGTGTGATAAAACAATTTATCTCGAAACGAAGGAAACGAAAAAAGAAAATAATGTTAAATATACAAAATGAACAGGGAGAGAGAAGAGTGCGCGCGGAGGGGGACGCTTGGCGGTGAATATGAAAGGAAACGCTTCTCGGGGGGAGAGAGGACGGGAGGATGATTGGGGTAAGGAGTGTACGCGAGAGGAAGAGACAGATTCGAGGAGAATGCCGATTGACTAGAGAGGAAGAGAGTAGGAGAGAGGGAAAGAGAAAGAGAGAGAGAGAGAGAACAAGATGGGGGTAGGAGGAGGAAAAAAACGATTAACGCCACGCGCGACAGAGACGATCATCATCCGCTCTGCTCGCGAGCTGTGAATGAATCTCTATCCGTCAACAGTATTGATATAATTAAATAGAATAAATGAATATAAAAAAAAAATATTGTAAGAGGTAAATAGCGTTAAGTACGTAATTGTGCAAGCGTATGCGCGAGGATTATAGAAGAGTGCGGTTGTGTGAACGAGCATATTGTAAGCGGGGAGTGAGACAACTTCTTTTTTTTTTCCTTTTTTTCTTCGAGTGTGCGACAAAAGGGTGAACGAGAATGTGATTGGCGCGACAGCGAGAGAGATTTTTGCGGAACTTGCGAGGTTCAGAGCGAGGGAGTGTGAGAGAGAGAGAGCGAGAGAGAGGATCGTCTTCTTTATTCAGAGACACTTTTTTAAGCGCGGAGCCCGATCGAACGCCAACGCACTGGCCCTGATTACCCTAAAAAAAAATAGTAGGTCCTATCGATTGACGCATGGGGTTTCTCCATCCTTTATTCTTAATGATTATTATTTAACGCCGCGCGCGCGAGCCGAGTGCGCGCACTTCGAAATGTCCGAACGCTGGGCCTCCCCGGGCGAAGGGAAGAGAAGCAGGGGGGAGGGAAGGGATAAGGAAGAGAGAAAAGAAACGGCAGCGTAGCAGAAGTTCGTGCGATGCTCGAAACGGTAACACGAAATGTAAAGTTCGCGAGATAAGGGCGACGTTGATAGATCGACGACGGTTTATTATTCGGAGTGGCGAAGACAGAGAGAGAGAAAGAGAGAGAGAGAATGAAAGAATGAGAGAAGAGAGTCCACTTACGACCGTGGCGTGGCAATACGCGCGAATATATTCTCTTTTGTCCCCCCCGGTGCCCTTCGTGAGCGACGCCACACTTTTAACGCTTTTAATCGATTTTTAACGAACCCTGACGTTCTCCCACGGCCCTTATCGTTTTTTTCTTCTTAACTTTTTTTTTTTTTGACTCGCACCTCGTCCCGACCCCTCGGCGATTATTGTCGTTCGACGGGAATGCGCAAACGTCCGCTCTCGTGAGATCGTTCGTAATGCTTGTAATTCGCATACACACATACGCACATACGTCTTATATACACACCAGGAGAGAGAGAGAGAGAGGGAGATATGGAGAAAGAGAGAAAGAGAGAGACACGGTTTTTACAGACATACGTTTCTCGACCGATTTTCACGCATGTACAAAGTTCCTCGCGCCCCTAACACGTCGCAATATGTTCCTCGTCGTACTTGTTCCTATTTTTGTACTACTCTCTTGTGATTCGTTGCGTTCTCCCTCATTTTTCGCGGGGCATTACCGGGATCGACGCTCAGCGGGCATCGTCCGCCGCACTTCCGGAACGCTGCTTCCGGAAGCTCGCCGGCCTGATCACCCCACCCCTCCCCCCCTCAACGCCCTCTCCAAATCCACCACCTCCACCAAAAAACCTCTTCGTCGAAGAATCGAGACTTTCGAGGCCGGAACGGTGGATTCGCGGAGGGCCGTCGTCGATACTTTTTAATTGTAAGGAACATCGCTAGCCGTACACACACACACACACACACACACACACACATAGACATACATACATACATACATACCTAAACGAACACTCATTGCCGAATTGTCAAAGCATTAACGATCGATACTCCGGCCGACTGTCCGTGCCGAATCTACATCCGCCCATCTCCGTCCCTCTCTCGCGGCCGAGAGGAAGAGAGAGGCCAAGTCGAGGTTCTGGCAAAAGCGATATAGCTTCGAAAAAAGCGCGCGCGAGTTCCCGCGATCCGGGGACGAAGAAGGTAGACACCGAATCGCGCGAAAACGGAGTAATCGAGCGAAGCCGATAGGTCAAAGTTCGCCCTGTTCGTTAGACTTTACATGCTCGGCTTCTGCGTGTGGAAGGGATGGCGCAGACGGACGAGGGACTGGAGAGGGAGGGTGGCGAAGGGGTTGGCGGCTCGAGAGGAGGAGGAGAAGGAGGAGGGGGGTGGTGGCAAGAACGTCGGCGTTTCATCACGTCCATGAACTCTGCGCTTTCGGGCGAGGGAAACCTTCGAGGCGATGCACCGAAATCGCGCGAGAATAGAATTTTAAAGTATATGTACAAAGTCATCACGGACGAGGCGAGCGCGCGCGCGCGCGCGGCCGGAAACACACTGGATCACGATATGCGCGGGAGTGAGCGAGAGAAATAGAGAGAGAGAGAAACGTACAATCGATCGTACGTACATTGCGGGACACACGTACCGTGGAGCAAACGCGCGCGCACGCACACAGACACACATCGACAGGCCTCAAGTGCGTACGACCTCGATCGACGGATCGCGGGAACACGTCCGAAGACATGCACACTGGGATCATTATAGGTAAACATGTACAGCGGATGACACACACGAACATATCTATTGGATTATATACATCACACGTACGCCGGATCCGAGGGTGAGTTGGTTAGGGGGGAGGTGGGTGGAGGTGTTTAGGGGGGAGAGGCCGAAACGAAATGCGAAAATCGTCGCGCACGCAGCGAGCTCGCGCTATCTCTTTCTCTTCTCTTCTCGACCTTCCCGATCTTTTTTCTCTCGTCTTTTTTTGCGTGCCCCCTCCCCTCCCCAGGCCGACCCGAGTGATATGACGGGACCTCGCAAGCGCGGATTCTTCGCCGAACCACTTTGGACGCCTCTCGGTCGTGTGAGCTTTTTCGAATTTTCTAAGAGTACGGGTCAGTCGGGGGGTGGGCGTAAGCCTGGGGGGGTGGCTCTCGCGGGGAGGGTGGAAATGCGCGGAGAAGGGAGAGAGAGATTCCGAACGCAGAGTTCGCGCGTGAATGACGAACGCACACACGGACACACATACGGAGGACACAGAGACACACGAGAAAGGTCGTACACTCCGAAAACCGACACGTTTAAACGAGAAATCATGAATTAGTTAGATAAGCCACGCGTGAAGCCAGTACAGTCCCACGGCGTGAGTGTGTGCGAAAAAAAAAGTAGGAAAAAGGGTATTTCTTAACTGTGCGAATTGCGTATGCTGTGCGTGTATGTGTATATGTGCGTGCGTGGGATATGCGAGAAAGACGAATGATGAGTGATCGAGAGAGAGAAAGTTGAGTGACGGAAGAGAGAGACTATAAAAGTAAGAGTGAGAAAGCGTCGTGCGAGCATTTCGAAAGAAATCTTATATTGCGTGCATGCGTATGTGTATTGTGTGCGAGTGAGACAGAACGAGAGCGGGAGAGAGATGAGAGAGAAATTGTGAGAGTGCGTAAAATTTCGACACGAGCATGCTGGTGGGTTCTAGGATAAATGATCTATTGACAAATGTTGTATATTATTACGAATTATAATGACACTATTATAATTAATTAATTAATTAATTATTATACCCTAATAATGTGAATTGAACTTAAACGACAACAAAATACACGAGATGATAAGTAATAGGATGAATAAATTTTTAATTGTTAGCGAAGCACACACGGAGCCGGAGATTGAGTGCATGAGAACGAGAGAGAGAGAGAGAGAGAGAGAGAGAGAGCGAAAGAGATTGAACGTGAGAGAGTGTATGTGTGAGAGACAGAAAAAGAGTAAAATGTCGACGACTGAAAAGCGTCGAAAGCGAAAGAGAGTGAAAGAGAGAGACTGAGTGAGAGTGAGAAAGGGAGAGAGAGAGAGAGAGAGAGAAAGAGCCGATACGCGGAATTCAAGAGTGGGATAAGTACATGCAAAATAATAAAAGCGATTGTCGGATGGGCGAACGGCGATGTGAGGCGTGTTTTTCGCGAAAAATTAATTATCGGAACATTCCAGCGCCGGTTACAACTTTCGAAATGAACTCTCTGTTATCGGAATAATCGGCCGAAGCGCGGGCAAAAACGACGACGCGATCGACTCTCCGGCAGCTTCGGCCGAACGTAAGCTGCCGTAAGCACAATTCGAATCCGTCATTCGATCGTCGAGCATGACGCGCGATAAGCATCGAGCTTATTTCCATTTCGGACTTTTTTTTTAATGCGCCGGGACGGTCGACGATGCCAAAGACAGAATTGTTGCTCGGATAAGAATCCGCGGTCGTTCGCGGAAAAACAGATACACGCAATTAGGAGCCCGCGGCTCGTTACGAGGAGCCGAACGGTGGCCCCGGCCAAAAAAAGAGTGGCATTTATTGATCCAATCTGCAGAGTCGAAAGCCGGAGGAGCCGAAAGCTGCGGACCAAGTGGGAGAGGAAGGAAGCGAGTCGCAAGATGCAAAATGGCGCTTCGATGGCCGTTCGCTCGTTCGTTCGCTTCGCTCTGTAAATATCGTCCTCCCGAATTTTTTGGCAGCAATCAAGCAAGAGAGAGAGAGAGAGAGAGAGAGAGAAAGATAGTGAGGGATGTCCGCGATCGGCGTTTTTGTAAAAAGATTCTAGGAGCGAGACAGGACACGTACTCGGGGTCCGGGGAAAAAGAAACACGCGCACATTCACCAACTCTCATACACACGTATACATTGATTACAAACGCAAACGGGTGAGAACAAAAGGGAAAAGAGACACACCGCGGTTCTTGGATCAGTGCGTCGGTCAATCGTTAAGAGCAGAATAAATAAATAAAGAATAAAAAAAACACATAAACGAAAATCACTGGACCAGTCTTACGAAGCGACGAATCTGCACCGATCATAGTGTATAAAGGGGGATAAAAACGAAAAATATTAGCGAATTAGGGGGACGAAGACGATTAATCGCGATCGAGGAGAATTAATTAGCAAAAAAAGAGAAACAAATAGGGGGAGATACACGTTCGCCATCGCGATGGGAAAGAAAAACAAAAAAAGGAACAAAAAGTGGACATGGGCCAATCTCGGTATATTATATTAATATACATTCAAAGTTGGCCCATCGCCATGACCAATGAACTAATAAAAAAGGCGAGAACGAGCGCGCGCGCGAGAGAGAGAGAGAGAGAGAGCACGAGCGAGAGAGTGGGAGAGAATGGTATGAGAGGGAGACAAAGCGATGCGAATGCGAAAAAATGCGGAGAGCAAACAAAGCAAAAGAGTCGAGTGAAAGGGACAAAGGAAGCAAAAGGTGAGAAAGGAAACAAATGAACATTGATGAAATAGGAATGATGAAGTGATCGTCATCCAATTACATTTTTACGCACTCAAAATTTTTATCCTCGTCATTTGTATCATAGCGAACGAAAAGGCCCATGTGTTTAAAGAAGGATCCAAACAAAAAACCAACCCATTATATGTATGTAATCAAAATTGTAACTGAGAAAACGTTAATAAAAAAAAGGAGAGAGAGAGAGAACGATAATTCGAACGTCCACCGCCGCACCGTTCCGCGAGAGAGTTCCGTCATTCATTCGTAATTTGGCGAGACGAAGATCGAAGATGCGGAGAGCGAACGGGGCGGGACGCCGACGATATATAGGGGATGATGAATTTATTGAAGAGACAATGTTTTTTCCGCGCCCAGACCCTGCCTGGCGTTGCGCGTTTACATGCGCGGAGTGTGCGATTATCGAACGCGATAATCCTCCGATTAATTATCCAAGTAATTTCGTTTTCACTAGACCTATTTGTATGTGACTAATGTAATAGTTAATTATTATTAACTGCCTCGTTCCTGTACATAAAAATATCTGAATCATAAAGTGTCTTGGTAATAAGATTCATTCATTGATATCACGTCGTTGAGATTTCTTTATTGGACTCCTTTTTGCGAAAATATTGGCGTGCCACCCCTTCTTGCCGAGGACGAGATTGAAGGTGAGGACGGACGATCGATATGCCTTCGGAGGGGGGAGAGAATCGCTGAGTTTGCCGGAAGTTACGTAACGACGCCATTTTTATGATGTACCGACGCAAAATGGCGGTCAGCGGAAACTGGTTCACCTAACCTGGTCGGTAAGTCGCAGGATTAACCCTGTCCTACCGAAGCTTGCCTTAGAACGGAAGGGTGAGTATGCTGCTTGACTCAGATGTCAGGTAAAAATAGGTAAGACATGTTTCGCGAGGCAATTTCGTTTCTGACAAGTATGTCGTTAGCATGGTGCTCAACAAACTATAAATTATGTTGCACTTACCTTAGTTTCTTAATGAGACTAGAATCGGCGGTTTTCAACGAAGCCTTCAGCACTAAAACGGAAAAATTAATTCGCTGCATCGCTAACGTAAATGGAGTAAAACAAAGAGAATGCTGTAGTAGGAATAATCGCCTGCATCATAAACGCTTCATCTGAAATGTTCGGATGACGGACGACGCACAGGAGGACAACATTGAAAAGGATAACGTGTTCATGAAAGAATTGATCTATTTCATAGCGTTTCATTTCAAGAAAAAACGAAAAAGGTGACTCTTATAATTATAACAAACACGTCGTCAAATTACGTTGGAGTTTTCTCTATCTCGCACGCATTCTCCCATCTCTCCGATGAAACATCCTCATCCCGTTCTTACTCACTCTCACTCCTCACCTCACTTCATCCCTTATCGAAATGTCTGTCTCTCTCTCTTTCTCTCTCTTTCTCTCTCTCTCCTCTCTCCGCTTCAACCCCAATTTCCTTTATTCCACCATCCGCCGACACAATTTTCCATCCTATTTTTGCATTTTATGTCTCTTTAATACAAAACATAAAAATTCGCGTCGTTCGGAGAAAAATTAACGCTACGCCTACGATCCCTTAAGACGAAATCGTTTTAAATCGTTTGAAGAACGTTGGAGAGCTATCGAGAGAACGCTTTGAAAGAATTTATTTTTTGTCCACGTTCGTCTCGCGGTCTCGTCCTTGATCCTTCGAGCCGCCATCGTCGGAGAACCGTTCGACATTGCTTTTTTCTTTCTAGTTAAAATCGGACGGAACGGCAGCTCGAAGATTCGAAAAATTCCCTTAAAACGACATAGACAGACGGACAGACAGACAGACAGACAAGCGGGCAGACTTTTAAATACGCTCTCCGACCCTCCCACCCATTCCACGCCATCATCACCTTTTCTCACCGTTCATTCCCAGATCTTCGCCATGTTTTTTCTACTCTTAGCTCGTCGTGCTTTATCCGAAGATTTCGTTCGCACAACGATCGCTCGAATTCAACAGTCGCGCCTTTTCGATACTCCCTTTTTCCCCCCCAAAACGGTGGGCCCTCTCACGCACCTCGCCCTTCTCGTATTCTCCATTTTATTATTATTATTATGTATTATTATAATCCGCGTTGAACACTTGGGGGAGGTGGATGCCAGACTTGCCATTCTTTCCGCTAAGGATTATTATACAAAATAATTAGAAAAATGTACAAAAATCCATAAAAATAGTCGTAGTTACATAGTACAAATTACCATTTTTTTTTTGTTTGTTTCTTCGTTTGGATTAATGATAAATAGTGTGTGATCGAGAAACGAGCATGAAAGTAGTACGATTCCCTTACTACGATTTCTTCTTTTTCTCCTCTCTCTCTCTCTCTCCGTTTGCGTGGCTCTCACACTAACGTGCGCCAATAATAATAATAATTAACATTGCATGATTACACGTACACATGTATATACGCATACGACGTTCTATTCCTCTTTCTACCCCCCTCTCTCTCTCTCTCTCTCTCTCATTCGTTCTCTTGCACTTCCTTTCTCTCGCACTCTCCGCTTTCTCGCCGTCTCTTTCTCTCTCACTTTCGATTTTATTTCCGAACTCTTCCTCTCTAGAAGCTATACATTTATATACACATACATAATACGTACACACAGACATATGTATATACGCGTATATCATCGCAGATTTTTCTCCTCTTTCTCTTCTCCTCCCTCTCCCTTTCTCTTTCTCCCTCTCCGCCGATTTTCTTTTCCATGCGAACGTTAAGCAACGTACACGATGGCCGATAAACAAATATCTCGCCGTTGAAAATTAATAGATATTCCGAGCGACCCGAGCAGCGTTGTCATCGGCTTTCAGGAAATTCGATTACCGAGTTGAAACGGTTTTGAGTTAGTCCAATGATCGAGAATTTTCGCTTTGCGCTCGGGATGGATAACAATGTACGGGCCATCCTGTATATTCCGTTCGAAGCGGGAAGCGTTTCTGGATAAGGTCGCCATCTTTCTTGCGATCCGCGTCCCCGCGCAGGATGACGACGACGACGAGCGTACAAAATATACAAAAATACTTGGTCGTGCTCGTGAGATCCGATCGAACTCTCAGGGGGGGGAATTGGCAACGATCGATTTTCCTATCGAGAGTGTATAGGGTGGAAAAAGCGAAGCGAATTCGACGTTACGTTGGAAGAGAGACGTCGCTGTTAGTCGTACAGTTCGGAACAGGAAGTCAACGTTTTCGAGACTCGAGAAGGTTGGAGAGAGAAGGAAGGAGTGATTCTTTCGAAATATTTGCCGCTTCCTTCCGGTTCGTTCCGGTTTCCGATGCTTCCCCTAAAGCTATGCTCCCCTTACCTTTCCTCCTCCCTTCACCTCTCCACGGGGCCGAATCGGCGAAATTCGTGACGATCGCAGGCGTTCGGAGCACTTCGGCGAACTGGACGGTCGGAACGAATAAATGTAACCGACGATGTAACTAATGGCCGCAATATCGGCATTCCGCTTGCTCGTCCGGCGAAACTCGAGGTGGAGTCGAAATTTTCGACCGGTTTCGAACGCCGGCTGAGAACTTTCTAACCGTCTAACGACAAATCGCCTTTCGCAATGTCGACTCTCTACCATATAACAGGCGGCCAAAATAAAAATACCGAATCAGCATTTTAAACAAGGAAAAGCAAACCTTAAGAACCATAATATCGAGTAATATTGAAATACCGATATCAACTTCCGAAGCTGTCCAAATAAGCGAGTAGAAGAAGCCAAAAAATGGTAACGTAAGTAAGGTAAGTATCTCGGAGCGGTTCGACAGAGAGGGATGGTTAAGGGTTGTTTCGGAGGGGGTGGAACGACAGGCGACGGTCGCACTGTCCAGCTAAGATAAAGAAATGTTCAAAGAGGTGTGTTCTTTCAAGGAAAATAATTCATACCAACGGACAAGTTTCTTGTTAGAAATATATGATACAAAATGTGACATGCGAGAGATATAAACTATATAATTAACGCTATGTCGGTGAGAATCGTCGCGAAGTCGCGATGCGATTCCTACTGAAAAGTTCGCAAAAAACGTTGAAACTTCGTTCTAAACGCATGATCGATCGCAATTAGGGCGACGCAAGGAAATTTTCGTCTTACAGGTAAGTTCGCAATCTCCTTTTCTCATCCATTTTTTTTTTCTCTTTGTTTCATCGTATTCTCTACGTTTGTCTCATCGATGCGACTCGTCGCCGACGCAATTTCGGAATCGACGCAAATTCGCATCGTCGGGTTAAATTAGCTAATATTTCGAATCGCGAACTTACTTATAGCATGAAAATATATCGAGAGCGACGTTTTCTTTTTCTCTTTCCTTTCTTTCTCGCTCGTACGCAGGAGTCAAGGTGTGTTCGGGTAAAGTACGGCATTCTCGTGACAATAGCAAAAATTGTGTTATCGCCTCACGCTCTATTCTCCGTGTCACCGCTTCCTTCCTCCGTTAACAAATATCGCAATTAACGCAAACGACGTGTAAAACGTTCTTCCGTTCTCATTCTCTCTCTCTCTCTCTCTCTCTCTCTCTCTCTTTCTCTCTCTTACTCGCTCTCTCTCACACACTGCCACCCTTTCACTCTCATTCCATCCGTCCCTCCTTCCCTTCGGTGCGCACACTCACCGTCTCGCTCGGCATTAAATTACAAACTTATCTATCCGCGGAGAATGGTCTCACTCCGTGAAAAGTGATTGCACGCGGCGTCGAGATGAAAATTAGGGCAAAGTAAGGTATCCTTTGGTAGCGAGTATTTCGACGAGCGTTCTCCGCCTTCCTATTGTTCTCACCGTGGACATGGCTGTCTTCGAGAAGTACCTCGCTTTACCCCGAAATAGCTGAGACGTCACGCTGAAATCGACCCTCCGCAACTCATTCGCGGCATCGAAGGCTCCGATGACGTCATCGTGAGCAAAATTCATCGATCGAGATCGAGCGCGAAAAGCGAATGATCGGAGAGCTGCGGAGAGTCAAAAGCAGAATTCGCAAGCGTCCGACATTCGACCCACCTCGGGAGGCAGAAAATCTGACTGCCCCGCGTAGTTAACAAAGAAATTAGAAGAAAAACATCACGAGAGCACGACGCGAGATATTCGAATACGCCTCGACGGCGATCCGATCGCGATCGCGAACGTCGATCGCGCGCGGCCCGATCGATCGTTCGCCGCTTCCGAGAATTTGGCCTTCGGGCTCGAAAAATCGACGACGATTCGCGAGTTCGTGAAAGGCAACGTTATCGAACATAGACGATCGATCCAGGGTTCTCTGATAAAAGGTTCGACGAGGATTCGATAACGACTTCCGTACAAGGATCTACCTCATCAAGGATCGGCTTGTCTAAGGTGGAAGGATATCGCGCGAAGAATCTTTACTTCCGATTTCTGTTTTTTTTCTTTCTATTCATCTCCCCCCCCCCCTCTCTCTCTCTCTCTCTCGCTTTAACGTCCGCGACGAAGAATAAAATTCCTTCGCTCGACTCATCCTTCCCCTGATAATCGCACTTTCCCTGATTCTGTCTGTCGTTCGTCGTCTGCCAGCACTGTCGTACTGTCCCTCAGTTCGCCTTCGCTTCTCCTCGTTCTCTCTACCTTCGAAAGCATTTTGCAATTGCGTCGACTATCTCGAACACGCGGAAAGGGGTAAACTCCGCGCGGCTCGCCGGAAGTCCAATCCGTCGCCGAGAAAACGAAATCTCAACCCTCGTTCGCCTCGCGAATCGAACTTCCGACCCGCCAATCGCGAAATTCATCCTTCACTCCGCAAGAACGCGCGCTACGTTACCTTAAGTTAAATAACATAGTTTAGAAAAAGGTAAAAAATCACCGCCTTAATTATTCAACCCGCGATCGGCAGAGCGTCGTTTCGCACTGCTAAAAGCGAAAAATTCGCGAAACTTCGACGCCCCCCCTTAACATCCCTTCTCGCCTCTTTCCTCTCTCTTCTTCTTTTTTGTTCGTCTCCATTTTAATACGCGATGCTAAAAATTGAACGATAAAACGCGGAAACAGGAAAAAGTGGAACATTGTTTTAAACCTTACGCTTAGTACACGATTACCGAAGAAACGACGCTAACGATTGGAAAAGGAAAAGGGAGCGTCGCCCGATCGGCCGAAAATGTTCCTGGCCGATGCCTGACGACGAAAAAATGAAGGAAAAGAACCTTGCCTTCGCTCGCTTCGAAACTCCGCACGAGAAGAAACGCGTGACTTTAACTCGTACGCTGGCGTCCGATTCTTCGTCAAACGCTCGAAATCCCTCCCCTCCCTCTCGCGAACCCTAATTTCTTCAAATCTTTTCGCGCCGACTGTCGAAGGTATCCTAGTATAAGGATACCTTCGCGGCTGAATACAAAAAGGTCGAATTCGACAAAATTTTCCAATTAACGTTCACCGTCGAGTTGCCGAACAATTCTCGGCCTGTTTATCGAAAAAATTGGTCGTGCGTTCGTTCGCCTCTCTCTCTCTCTCTCACATTCTCTCTGTATTTCCTATCCTTTTCCGCGAAATTAGCGAACGCGTCGCTAATGTTCGACGGTCTAAACTGATAAGTTCATATCAGCGATAACGATAGCGCGAGAGAACAGGCTCCGCCATTTTGTCCCGACGCGAGAAAGACTACCTTCGTCAAATTTTAGGGATCCATCGAACGAACGACCCTTGCCCTTCGCGTACCACACCGTGTCGCGTACGCGTGCACTAATGTATGCACGTACGCGCGCACGCGTGTATGTCAGTAAGGTGCGCGGTGTAACAATAACATTTGTCCCGTGATTTAGAAAAATTGCACGCTACATTAGAAACGGGCACATTGTTTTTTCAACTTTTCCGTCGTTCGCTCCCTCGCGTCCTTTTTCTCACTCTCATCCCTCTCTCTCTCTCTCTCCTTCCCTTGCCTTTCTCTCGCCTCTCTTTGCTTAATCGCACGACGACACAGGATTTCGATTACAAAAAAGGTGTGTGTGTCTCTCATTCTCTCTCTGTTTTTCGTCCTAAGCATAGAAATACCACGTTATAACGTCTATGTAAAGAGATTATTTAGAAAAAAGAACGGTACAAAAGGACTGTGTAGGAGCAAATTGGCTAGCAAACGACGCGCCGCGACTCTCTCTCTCTCTCTCTCTCTCTCTCTCTCTTTCTCTCGCTCATTCGCGCTTGATCGATTCTACCTTTACCTCTTTTCCCACCTTTCGCTCAAAACTCGCACATCTTCCCTTTCACTCGTGGCGTCGCGCGCGTGCGTTTATCGATTAATGTTTCCCTATTAATATCGACGCTACACTAGCTACTAAGAATAATTAATAAATCGACTCTCTCTCATTAGGCATTCGCACGATCGTTCTCTCGATCTTCCTCTTTCATCCTGATCGCTCTCTTTCTCTCTCTCACTCCCTGTCACGCACACTCTCGTACACACACGCAAAACTTCGCATCCATTCGCAAGCGCCACACACACTCGAAAAAATCGTTTCTTCCCCTCGCGCTCGACTGCACTAAGGACTTAGTTTAGAAAAATTTTTCGCTCGACCGCTTTCCCCCCTTCGCGGATAAAATGTACAGGGTATACAAAAAGACAGAGAAGTTCAGTTTACGCGTCACATCGCCGAACTAAGAAGCATCGTCTCGATCCGAAGGATTTTCCTTTCGTCTTTCTCTGCGCACGACCGGCAAAAAAGTCTGTCTCGAGTGTGTACGTGTATGTGTGTGTCTTCGTGTGTATACAAGGTGTCGGGAAATTGATGCAGGGTTCGTGTTTACACTCAGGTGGATGGTATACGCTTTTACGCTGACGCGTAGTCCGGGGTTCTTTTCCGTTTACTGTGTGCGTGCAGATATATACAGAAGTGGAGAACGTATATGCATATTTATATATATTATTTATAGACGTAGGTATACCGCGGGTTGCATAGAAAAATTGCACATGTCTTGCCGTTTATATACGGAGAATTTCGTCGGGACTTCGACGCGCTCGGGATGGAAAAAGAGTGTGTCGCATCGCGACAAATCGAATTTCGGGGGAACAAAGACAAGTGTGTTCGCGTCGGCGGAAGTGTGTCACTGTATGCGTGTGTGATTTCTTGTACAAATGTTCGTCCTCTCTATCCTTCCCTCGCTCGCCATTCGGGCGCCTCCCCCGTGTCTTGTCTAGACTGTCGACGATGAACTTATTAGGAACCAAAGATTAGGAGACGTGCAACGTAAAGTATACATGCACCAGGCTGTTCGCAGGTATTTTCTCGTATAGGGTAACTAATGCGTGCTCAGGATGGTTCGAGAATGAGATTTCCAATTACGGGCCCTGCTTACGTTGGGCTCGTACTCGAAGTCGGCGTAGAAAAGTAAAGAAAATCGTTCGATCTATCCTTCGGCGCGCTCTTATCGAAAAACCTCCCCCTCCACCTCGCCCTCTCGATTCTCAAGCAGTCCCAGATATTGACTAGTGGACAATACCGCGATTCCGAAGGTGAGTAAAAAAAAGAAAGAAACACGCCCCGTCTCAAATGCAGAGAAATTCGCGAGATGCGGAAAGTACGGATGAAGAGTCAACGTTATAAAGTTTCGCGAATAACGAGAATGGCGAGAGTCGACGGATTACCTTCGACGCGCTGGATCGCGATCGAGGGATCGAGAATCACCGATGATGAAAAATTCGAGTTCGTGCACGCGTCGGGAGAGCTGTACATCGACCAAAACAGGAATGGACATCCGGCGCGGTAATGATTCTCTCACATTCTCCAGCCTCCAATCTTGAGACTCGCACAAAATCTCATCCGTGCGTAACGCAACGCGTCGCGCAATTTTCGCGTTTTCGATTCCGGCCCTCATTACGCATTCGCACCGAGTCTCCCGATGATGCCAAGGTAACGGACGCGTGTGAAAGTTAATCATCGCGCCTACTGTCGAGTCTCAGGGCTACTCAGCTTTATCGTCCGACCGTTGAACGTGTCGAGCCGTGAGAATTCCGCGGTGATTCTTAGATAGCAACGCGTATTTGCTCTCGCGTGCAAAGGATCCGAAACATCAACTAATTTCTTCCCCTTTCGTGGAACATCGACGCCGTTCGACTCGCATCCATTGCGCAACCGAGAAAGTAAACTTGTCTCATTACCACGTGCACGCTCAAATTTTCCTTCCCAAGTCGACACTCGCCATTCCCATGGTAACAAGTCTACCTCAACAAATAACTATGTCCCGATAATACCGTAATAATACAAAAGGGAGAAAAAAAAACGAAAATAAAAAAATAAAAAATATATCTGTTCTCCGTCGCAGTAATATCCCCTCCCCCCCCCTGCCCGGCATCCCCAGACTCACGCTTTAAACTTCCGTCCTCGCCGACGATTGTCTCCCTGCCACTTCCCTTCGACCGTTTAATATCATTGCACTGCTCCCAGCTGCTCGCGTTTCTATCTTTATCAAAGCCAGAACGCTTCGTACGTATTCTCTAAGTCTCGCCCGCGCACACTTTGCCGTACGCTCGTCGCGTACGTTCTCATATGCGTGCTCGCGCGTCCGCGTGTTTACATAGATCCGTACGTTTGTTGTAACGTCAATTCATGTTCACTCACGCACACACCCGAGCCAACGAAGAAACGTGCACGAGACGCGTGCGAACGAGCGCGCGGGCAAGCCGCGCTCACAATTTACATTTACAATTAATTTACCATTAACTAATTACGCTGTAACGGTGTCGAATTCGACGCCGACTAATCGACTAACATGTTAAGCTACGTGAACGATTTACAAAAAGAAAAAAGAATATAGACAAAGGAAGGACGAAAATTGGGCGAACGTCGACCTGCTTCGCAGACTTCTTCGCAGAATTATGTCTGATCGAGTTGCTGTCTCGGTATCGCGGATAAGAAAATTTCAACTATGCCAACGCCGATCTGTCAATTTTCACTACCCGATTAACGTTACGGACTGTCGTCTCGTGTTACTCGAGATCGTAATTTTAAGATTTCTGGCTCTCGCGCGAAATTTACTAAAAAAAAAGTGAGCCGATACGGTGCCCCTGCCCCACCCCCCCTCTCCCCACTGGGGCGCACACGGTATTTCTCCTCCGGATTACCGATATTTCCTCGCAAAATTATTTACATAAGGATCATTTCCGTTCGCGGGCCGCATCGTGCGCGTCCATCCGATTCTTTGGTAAGTAGGATTCGTTACAAATTACCGACGCTACAGTAATCGCGCTAACGATAATAATAGTAATTAATAATAATAATAGTAACTAAGAATAATAATAATAATAATCATAATAACGACGTCAATGATAAACCGTCTACAAATATTTATCGGCTAATAGGTAAATAGTACCGGACGGCGACGCGTTGCCGTCCAAAAGTGAACATCGCAAAATCGGCAAAACGTGGAAAGTAGGCTACTTTGGGATAATCGCAGAACTCGACGTTTTTGTTTAGCGGTAAGTTTAAAAAAAATATATGCGTATATATATGTATGTGTGTGTGTATATATATATATGTATATAAAAAAAAGAAAAAACAAAAGGAAGAAAAAACGTAAGAAGAACGAATAAATCACAAAATCGGGGCGGAAGGAACGACGAACGGATTTAAATCTATAGACCGCCCCGCGATTAACATTTTTCTCTTTTTTCTTTTTTTTTTGCGTGTATGTTGCTGTTTGCTAGGAAACGAAGGTCCGGGAAAGCGCGCGCGTCCCTATTGACGCTCGTATAAAAATTAATGAAAGTCGTATGCGACGCAACTTACATTACTCCCGTACGTATGCACGCGTTTATATATACATGCGCGATGTACATATAAACGTATAATACGTCTAATATGTATAATAATACATTTATGCATAATAATAATAATAATAATAATAATAATCGTAATAATAATAATAATAATAATAATAATAGTTATAATGATAATGTATAGAAACGCTAGAATTTATCTACCATTGTGAAATATAAGAATAATAACTTTATTTAAAAAAATAAAAATTAATCAAGTCGTCCATCAGAAAAAATCGGTACATCGGAGGGTGAGCAGGAGGTGTACACGCTAGGTTCTCAACGTTTATCATTAATATTAATATAGGTTATCATTAATATACGGTTTCCGTGAGCAGGACCGACGTGCGACGCCATGTTTTGTCTCGCGCGATACCTTCGCCAAAAAAATCAAATTCTCGACTCCGATCCGTTCTCACATGCTTCTCTCTCGAGGGCAACAAACAACAAAAAAGAAGAAAACTCCACACTCGCGAGGTAACCAACGTAAAGGGACGGAGGGAGAAGAAGAAAACTCAGAGAGAACAGAACGATCGCACGCGTCCTACCCACGTGGCCTCGTGGCTTTTGCAAAGCGAACATTAAAAATTAATAAAAAAAAAAAGTAGAGGAAGAAAAGACGAAGAAGAAGGAAACTAAAAGTAAAGGAGAAGAGAACTATCGTAGAATCAAGTAGTAGAAGTAACAGAAGAAAGAACGGGGCGGACCCGCCTGCGAGGGTGGGGTCGCACCCCTCGGGGGGAAATATTTTTGGGGGGAAAATCCTAAGAATTGTCTAATCTCTCTCGTCGACATTAAAGAACAATCCGTTTTTCGCTCTCGACGATTCGCGAAAGAAAGCGGCGATCGACAACGCTCTTCTCCCCCGTAATTCTCTCGCACACACGCACGCATACACACACTCTCTCTCTCTCTCTCTCTCTCACTCTCTTTCTCTCTATTTTGGTCGATTCGTCCTCGTTCCGCAAAAAAAAGGGTCGAGAGAGAACGTCGATTTCGTTATCTACGCAAAGTTCTTACGTCCGTTCGCTCTCGATCGTGATCGTCATCATCATCATTTTTTCGTTTTCTCTATCAAATTTTCTCTAGCGACGTCTGTCGACGTTACTCGTCGGGTGCCTTAAGTCGATTATTTTAGAAAAAAGTCACACGCACGCACGTCTTCTCTCGTCGCGTCGATCGGCGCGGATTTGAGAATAATCGAATCGCGACCAACGAACCATTTCCTCTCCCCTTCCGCCCCTTTCGCACACTCCCACTTACGCTCTCCGCACGCACACACATTCTTCATACACGCACACTATCCATTCCTGCGTACTCTCGCATTATACGCCACTCGAATCCGCATGAAAAGCGCAGAAATGACATTCCGTTCTTCGGCTACACACACACACACACACACACGCACACGTATCTACATTCGCACAACTGCTCGCACGCTTCGCATTCTTTCGACATGTGTCTATTTCCCCCATTTGTTTTTTTTTCTCATCAGCATCATCATCATCACCGTTCATCGTCAGCAGCAGCATCATCATATCATCATGCTCACTATCGCTCAACTTCTCTGAACTAAGATATTTAGACAAGAATATAACAGCGGTATAAAAAACTTTTCAACACTGAAAAATACAAATCTATCGTAAATGACTACCATTGTTACTCGTTCCCCCCCACATTTTTTATCGGATTTTTTTTTTTCATCGTTTACGCCTTGCCTCGGTAATTACACACACGCATTGCCGCGAACGACAGTAAATGTCTCTTCCCGTACGAACTCTCGCTGTGACGTACGCTTGTTTCAACTCCAGCAAGCTTCCGTGCCTCGTCGCATTTTTATTTTTTTATTTTTTTTGTTAGCTGAACAGGCTTCTACTGTTTCGTGCCACCCGCCGGGCACACCGACCATCTCAAAGATTGACGATCGGTCGCGATCGTCAACCTTCGACTCTGTCCGACTAAAGTTACTGTCGTGTCGCGCAATTATCGTATCCCAATTACAATCCGCACATTTTCTCTCTCTCTCTCTCTCTCTCTCGCTCTCTCTCTCTCTCTCTTCTCTCAAGTCTGTCACAATATATTAGATATTTTAATCGTTATTATCAATTATATATTAGTACTTTATATATATAATATATATATCTATATAATTGTCATTATATTATATATTATGCTTTATCACACATATTACAAAGGAGGTGAAGAATCACACCTAACATATTATTTTATTATTTTCTTGTTGTTATTTTTTTTTCTTTACTGGCGACTTCAAACAATAACTTCATTGCAGATGTGGTTTTTTTTTATATTCATAATTATTATTTTTTTGCTTATACTTTGCGCGCCACGCTTACAGAGACGTCTGGTAGGTTGTCCGTGTGTAAGTGTACGGTTGTGTAGCGTGTCCGTGGGTTTATATCGTGTAAAAGCGAATACGCGGTGTAGTGTGTTCTTTAGCATTCCATCTCTCTCCCTCCATTCTTTCCATCTCATTCTCTCATCACTCGAATCCACTTTCTTGCCGATCATCAAACGCACACACTCACGCACTCACATTCTCTCTCTTTCCCTCTCTCTCTCTCTCTCTCTCTCCCTTTCTCTCTGTAATGCGACAAATCTAAATTTCGAGGCTGCAGTTCCGTGAGAACGTGTTCTACAAAGACGACTAAGAAATGGAAACAAAGAAGGTCCATTAAGCTAAGAGACGAACGGAACCATCGGTGCTCGATCTCGAGAACTTTCTTCACCCTCAAATCCTATCCCACTCAATCTGCCCGCAATTGGACGCCATGCGGACGTGCCGTCAATTCTTTACCCTCCGTACCCTCTGTTACACCCCCGCGTCAATGTAATTTCTCGGCTAAGCGCCTATGTAATTCGATAGCGATCTGACAAGGATCTGCAAGTCGCGCCTGATATGTTCGATCCTGTTTTCTAAGGCTTGCGTTGAAGGTGGTGCCCCTTGAGAACTGATTCTGCAACGTAATCATGCCTAAGCTATGGCCTATGTCGTCTATTGTCGCCTATCGTCATCTCGGCAACGTTTCTATCAGAGTTCTTCTTCTAAAGAATGCTACAATTTCAGCGAAAGCTACGAAAAAGCTTCGCGAAATTTCGACACTAAATCGGGCAAAAATGATGGATTTCAGTTAAACTGGACTGACTTCGTTTAAGATGGCGAGGATGCTATCAGAATGAAATTTTTCCGGTCCCAGGATTTTTTCCTTCTCAAAATCAAAAATTCGCGCACCTTCCCTCTGTCCGTGGCGCCTCCGTGCCATTTGTTCGAAAAAAAGCTTTCAGCGGATGAGACGACGGTCAACAAGTTACGAAGCATCGAGCATCGAGACGGTTTAATTATGTATATATATCGTACGTATATATACTACACGGTACATCTAAACTTTTTTCCACTCCTCCCCATCGTGTCTCACCCTCATCTCTCTCTCTCTCTCTCTCTCTCTCTCTCTCTTTTTTTGTTCATTTTAGCCTTAGAACGCTACCACAAAAATAAGTGTCTGAGCGCGCGTGTACGTAAAGTCGTGTAGGCAGAGTGTATACGTGTGTGTATGCGTGTGACGCTGTTACAGAGTGCGTGTTCCTTGTCCATTTCGCGGGAGAGCTTTTTACCTATTTAATCCCATTTTCTTCGCTGTCTACCGTTTCGCTATACGTCTCCCTCCCTCTCTCTCTCTCTCTCTCTCTCTCTCTCTCTCTCTCTCCCTCTTTCCCTCGTTCACCTCTTTTACTCTTATACCGCACGAAGAATGTACAACGATGTCGGGAGAGTCTCGCACTGAAGTTTCACGTACGAAAAATCCAATAATTAACACCACGCCTAAGTTTACGGACCGACGTTTATTATGTACTTTACCTTTACTTTATTTTAATTATTTATTTATCGCGCATTCGGTTGGGCACGTTAGCACACATCGACGGTTAAAGAACTTCGATATTACAAGTTAAATTGAACATTTAGACACCCATATCCAAAAGACACGACGTCCCGCTTTTCTTTCTCACAAAGTGTAATGCTGTTACGTATGTTCGTGTATTAGTGTACGTATCATAAAAAAAAAGCACGTTTCTTCGAAAAAAACGTTTCTTTCCCATCTCAACATTGCCCGCTGTCGGTCGCTGTCAGTCAGCGACCGCGTTTCGTGTTAGCCGAAGCCTCAACAGCGTGTGACTCGTGTAATGCGTGTGTGTCGTGATTGTGTTCGTTTTACGGGAATCTGATGGGATTTTGCGGCGTGTACGCCGATTTACGGGACTGCAAACGGAGAGCTACCTCTTCTTCGTGTTACCCCGGTGTGTCTCATTTTGAATCGCGGAATGGGAGGGGGGGAGGGGTGGGGGAGGGTATGTGGGGGTAACTTTCGATTTCTTGCTCCCCTCATCGTCTCGCTCTCTCCCTATCCACGTTATCAATCTCTCGTCGTCGTCATCATCGTCGTTCATCTTTTGTTCGCCCCCCCATTTTCATTTTTTAAACATTAGAAAAATTTGTCTAGAAAAATCGGTCTCGCTCCTCCGTCCAAGTACTCGCTCGCATCAAGTATTGGAACAATACTACTCTCTATATAATATATATATTTATATATATAATATGTATATCAATATATATTTTTAATTATCAATTGATTTAGGTAAATTGGTACCTAGGTAAGTTTCGCTACAATTATATCAATCGATTAGTGGTAGGTGTCTTCAATGTGTGGCTCTGGCGTGTGCTATCCGTGTATGTGTACCTCGAATGAGTGTCTGTGGATTTGGTAAGGATGCGCTTGTCCCCTTGTTGATTGAGTGTCTGACTGTTTACTGTGTATGTGTGCGTGCGTGTGTGTGTGTGTGTGTCTGTGTGTCTGAGTGTGTGTAGCGTGCGTACATTTACGAGCGAAGCGCGTGCGATTATTTGACGTACGCCGCGCGTTTCCTCGCTCGCAATGTGGGATGAAAATTTTTGCCTAATATATGAACCGCGTCACGGGGCACGCCCGCGAATTTTTGCCACGCATCCCGGTGCCTTTTCGAAAATTCACTCTATTATCCGACTGCCGTCCGAAGGACCGCTCAACCTTCCTGTCGCCCCCCACACGGAAATTTTGTACAATTCAAAATTTTACTAAGACGATTGGAATTAATTTCGCTGCAAATATCTCCGCGAACTCGCTGCCGTTCAAAACGGAGACTTTGACGCATTCCAAAAATTCGCTACGATTCTTATCCCGACGCAAAGAACGTCTTAGCGTTCGTGAGACAATAGTGTCGATGGCGAAGAGACCCCGAGTCGGCCGGTTTTTTATTCGGCGAACAGACGTCGAAATCTAATTACGGTGCATCACTTCGACTGCCCTCTCGTAGCCAAGGTCGCCGAGTGCGTTCGATGTTTGAGCTCCGATTACGTTGATCCGCGACCTTGTCCCCGGCAATTAGGCTTCCGAATCTAATTAAAACTTAACGTTCGACCGCCGTCTTCGTCCGAAGTCGCCGGTCTTTCGCGGGACAAGAGCGAAACGTAATTGGATAATTCGATCTCGGCCGAAATCTCAGTCCCGTCAAAATCGAATGCCGACCCCCGAAAGCTTCGAAGCAAACGGGATCGACAGGAAGTCGTCCTTCGTCCGACCGACAACTCGAAGGGCGCGGGACGCGGGCGGCGCGTGATCGCACTCGTCATATATGTATTTTTTTTAATAAATTTAACCGCGCGATATCGGTGTCGTTGCTCGAAAATCGCTTCGTCCCGAGATCATCACGCACACACGTACCCGCGCGGCAGTTAATTTATTTACTTCTCCCTCGCCTCTCCTCTCTCAAATTATCGTCCTCCCCCTCTCGTCGCGTTCCATTCGCTATCCTCCCACATTCGTCCCTATTTCGTCCCTATTCGTCCCTATTCGTCCCTAATCGTTCTCTCCGTTCCTGCAAAATTCTCGTCCGATCCCGGACTCATCTGCGATGCGTACCTCGCCTTCGTCGAACGCGAGAAGACGTTGGCTCGCGTTTTATAATTGCACTAACTAATGCTAGTCCCGCCCGTACCTCTCTCTCTTTCTCGTCTCTCATAATCAAAATTCACGCACAAGTCTCGCCGATACGTTTCCCTACAGAGCGAGCGCGCCTCGCTCTCTGACATTTCCCCTAAGTCCTCGGCGATCGAGGATCCGATCCGAGTCCCCGATCACATTCTCGATCACGTTCTAGATCCCATTCTCGATCACGTCCCTCGACTTCAGCGCCCGTCCAGAATTCCAGCCTCGCCGAACGTCGTCGCAATAAAAACGCGCCCCGTCTCCGAGAACGGCCGCGCCTGCCTAAAAAGATTCTAATCGCTATTTAGAATATTACACATAGCAACAGATAGAAAAATTCTCGCAATTCCCCGTCGCTCGCTCTCCCACCGACGAATAAATCCGCGCACGCGCTCTGATCCAATTACCCTAGCTTCGAACGATCCACCTTGCGCGAGCTTCCTCGGCCTCGGGGCTCGTGACCTTGGAGCGCTCGAGGGATGCCTGACAACTAGAACTCAACCCTCGATCCCCCGATCCGCCCGGTCGACGAATCAAGGGAACACAGGAAGGAAAAACTACGAAGAAACCCTATTCAGAATTAGAACCCTACACTTTTGCCCGCCAACTTCTCTTTGCTTCTAGTCAAGGGGCGCTCTCGCTTCTCATAATTCTTCCTCTAATCGCGTTGTCTGCCGTCCTCTCTTCCCCTCCCAACGATTCGATCCCTCCTACGTTCCGTCATCCTCCCTAATCGTCCGCCGTCAAAGTTGCGTCAGCTCCCGTTTCCGTTCGTTGGAATCGTTAGACTCCTGCCGCTCAAGGTCGTAAAGATCGGCGAAGAAAAGCTGGACAGACTCCAGGGGTCACGGGGTCGAAACGCGCGTAAGATTCGTCGTTCCACGGTCGAAACGGCCGCCGATAGTCGTTCGTTCTCTTTCCATCCTCTCTCTCTCCTTCTCTCTCTACCTATTTCCATCTTTGTGTTTCTCGCTCCAAGTAGCGTTGCGGCGCGTGACTCGACGCGGAATCGAATTCGGTCGTCGTTACGTAGTTCCGGGACGCCGCGGAATGAAACGCGCGAGGCATAATTTCTTCGGCCGTGCGCGCCGGCGACGGATTCAATATTTTCCTTATTTTCCACACTTTTCTGCCCGAGGAGGATCGCATCCGCGCCGCAACGCATCCAACGTTGTTCGCTACAGCGTATGACCTCCGGTTTACCACGCACATGTACATATCGCAAAGTATTCTCAATTATCGCCTACCGACCTAATCATCTACGGCGACAAGTTATATACAAAAAGGAGTACCAAAAAAATAAATATATATGTTTATATATATAGTTGCGGAGATTACCTGTTAAGAGTGTGTATTCAAGTTTCTTTTCTTTTCCATTTTTTTACTCTCTGCAGTCTCGCGTGTCACGTTCTCTCCCCCCACGCGTTCACAATTTCATCCTATTTTATTTCCCACATTATTATTATTACTGTCCGCGAAATCGTCCTTTGTTCCGTACAGTATATGCCTGTCACTCTCACTCTCTCCCTTTCTCTCCCTCTTTCATTCCGTGTGAATGAATGGATATATATGCGTGTACATCTTGTGTATGACGGTGTGTGACTGTGTGTCTGTCCTTTTACGTGTCTCTCTTCTTGTTTCTCAATTTTGCGAGATCACGTCCGTTATCATCAGCGTTTACTTAGACCATTACGATTGATAGTACATATCGGTGTATCGTGTACGATGTATGTGTGTATGGCTGTCCAGTCTCTGGACTGTGTCGGTGTGTATCTGTGTGTGTGTGTGTGCACGTATGTCCGTGTCTATTATCTGCGGTACGTGTAAAAATCCGTCCTACGTGTGTATTTAAAGAGGAGTATCGCAAGAACTCGTCGTGCGAGGTAAAATCTACGGACTTTCTACGTTTCCTTATTATTTCGACTTGCTCGTTGGCTGCTGGTTTTGCTACACGTAGAGAAATGTCGATCTATGAAGCGGAACACACAGCGTTGCATACTAATTCCGGGCGCGACCTTTGACGTTTCAGCGGCAAAAAACACACACACTAAACCCGACCGACGCCGTCCCGTTTCCGTTTTCATAACCGGTCGCGCACGGCGCGGGGTCCTCGGGGGATCTTACGAAGTACAAAAGATTCACTTTTCGAAACAAAAAGGTCAGCGACGCACGACGGAGCGCGCGCGCGCGCGCGGGGGGGGCCTTCTGAGTGGGCGGTGAGAATTGTCAGGGGCCAATTTTAGCTTAAGGCGTACGTGTGACCCCCCTCTTTCCTTATTCTTGACGAACGTTTTGCACTTTCGATCTTCCGAAAGCTCAGAAGACGCTGTAACGTACACCGATGTTCAAAAACAGACGTCCGGTCT
Source organism: Anoplius nigerrimus (assembly GCA_914767735.1). NCBI lineage: Eukaryota > Metazoa > Arthropoda > Insecta > Hymenoptera > Pompilidae > Anoplius > Anoplius nigerrimus. The sequence continues at coordinate 5,235,098 of OU612077.1, forward strand.
GTTCACAAACCTGCGCCGTCGCAGTGTAATAATATTGCTCGTGTTGAAAGTGGCATAATTTGATCCAAAAATCACAAGGTAGTCTTTAGCAATTGGAATTTGCTTTTGGACGAAAGTTGACTCGTGCCACGTGACAAACGGCTATGGATTGAGATGTTCGGTCAATTTCCGAGCCGACTTTTGTGCTAGACGTCCGTACAAAAAAAGAGCAGCCCCAACGCGAACGAAAACCATTCCCGTCAAACGAGAATCTCGACTCGCGCGCTCCGCCATGATCGCCATAGAAAAAACACTAATCTCACTGCGCCCGATGCGTCGGCGGGTGAAGCCTCGCGGCGAGACAATTATCAACCCCGACAGCGTTAGAAACTGGCCGAAGCCACCCCTCGCGTCCCTTAAAAATGTTTCGCGAACGACGCCGACCCCGGCATTCGCTTTTACGACCGCCGGACGACGACCTCTTAAACTCTACGTGACCAGGAGAATCGCTAATCGCGCGCGCGCGCGCGCTTTCCGTGTTAAAAATTTCTACGCTCAGTAAACCCCCTCCCCGAAAAATTATTCTCCACACCCCCCCCGGCACCCTCCCCACACGAGAGTTGGCCACCGACAGAAAGGTAAGCAGCGAGAGCAGAAGAGAACCCGCGACGATGCCGATACCTTCCGCGTACCTTCCACATCATCGTATCTTTATTCTTCTTCCCGTTTTCTTTTTTTTTTTTTGTATGATTTTCACGTTCATAACAACACGCCCGGCCAAAGAGTCGGGGGTTCTGACATCGTTTCGAGAAATGTCGAACCGTTGCTTATTGCGTTTTCTTTAGCTCTGAGATCGATTACATATATACAGCAGCGTACGCGCGCCGAGAGTGCGCTGAGGAAACTCGTTAACGGGATTCATGTTTTTTGTGTGATTTTCTCATTATCGTTCGAAATCCATTCCCAAATCGGAGTCGTCTCGAGACGAAGGCGTTCGATCCGCGACGATCGAGACGGATCCGTTTATTTACACGGGAGCGTGACTCCACGCCCGTATGTTTACAGTATATATACATATACACGGTACGTAACTCGGTGTGTATTAAAGGGGGAAGTGGGAGGTGAATATACTTATTTTTTTTTTCTTTAGTAAAAATTCGTTAAGTCGACGGTTGAGACTAAACTTACGGACTTTATAGGGGGCCTCATTTCGGGTATCGTTCTCTTTTTTTTTATCGTCATTAGCGGTAGTGTGGTGTGAGTGTGTTGGTGTCAATCGTGTGTCATGTCCGTGTGGGATTATAGAATACGAGGATCTACGGATTATCTTTAAACGTCTATAGCCATATATGTATATATATTATAAACTCGTCGCGTAAGAAGCATTATTACCAGAAAACGTCTTTTTTTTCCTCTATTATTTCGTCGGACGTATGAAGAGAGTAATTAGCTAAAACGATTTTCCGGCCGTTATTCTGTTTCGCGCCCGTTCTCTCCCCCCCTCCACTTTTTTTTTGTTTCTCTTGCGATTTGTCGCAAGCGGGGGAGAGGCGCGACATCGTAGGCAACACGTTGTATATTTGCTCAATGAAAATTCTTATCTCTTTTTTTTTTGGTTCCCCTCAAATCTTTCGGTGTACGAAAAACACTTTTCTACCCACTCATTTTTCTAGTTTTCTCTTAATACTCGCGTCAAATCAACTGTCCCATTCGCCCATCGTCATTCTCGCACCTCGTCTGACACAAAAATTAGCTAAGAGGACGCTTCCTACTTGAACTCGGTTGTTTCAAGAGTGTGCATCCTAACCTTGCATTATCTAACCTGTACCCTCGCATATGACAATTCACATTCCAGGTAACTCTACGCGCTGACCCACTGTCTTAACTCGTGACTCCGCTGTTATCCTTCCCCGTGCTATCAATTTCGCCACTCTCAACACCTATCACTTGAATAAGTTAATAAGTAAAAAATCAGCTTGCTCATCACAAAAAGTTGTGTGCCATTTCCCTACGACGCGCGTAATCCGGCGCAACGTTAATTAATAACGCACCTATGTAACATACTTAAAATGTCCTTAAGATCTAGAGACTGTGTCCGATACAGAGAATTATCTAATACACAGCGGTTTGAAGCGTGGATTTTCCATTTATCGATTAACATTCAAAAATTACCTCATTTTTTCCTATCCTCGTCGGTATCGGTTCTCGTCTCTCCGGCATTTTCTACTCTCTCACTCTTCTCTCAATCTATCCTCACTCTCTCCCTCTCTCTCTCTCTCTTCTGTATGGGTCTGATCACACTCTCTCAGTCTCTCTCTATCACTCTCTTCTGTCTTTCAAAGCCAGAGTTCACCTTTGCGGCTCTGCATTTGTCTCGAGACTCCTTCGACGTTCTCTCGACCATGCTCTCTGTTCGTTTCGCATCTTTCTTCATCTCCATATTCCTCTCTCTCTCTCTCTCCACCCTGCGGTCTCGAAGCAGGTACGCACACACGTACACAACACCATACGCACTCGATCGACGAGCGGAGAACTCGCACTTATAACCTCCGATTAATCAAAATTGAATGGGCCGCAAGTCTGAATTGCGGTTTCTAAAGTGCGAGGATTCCGTTTTTTTTCTCAGAGAAGCGCGGGATTATTCGCTACGCACTCCCGGTATAAAAGGATCTTTCAATATGACGGAAATATAAACGAACGATAGACCGCGAGCGAAGGAACGCCGCGAAAACTAACCTGACCAACGACTGACGGGGTCAAGTGTGACTTTGACAGTGACTAATAATTGGCTTGATTATTACATCCGGTTTTGAAAAAAAGGGGTTATGGTCGGTGGCGTCACTAGGGTGGTCACTTCCGGTTTGGCGAGCGGTGCTCGAAACAAGTGTCGACGCGGCGTTCTCAGTTTTAAATTTGTTTGCATACAGTGTTTTCATTTCGAAAGTGACTTGTGAAGTGCGACGAGATTTCCGCTGAACGAAAACTGGACGACTCCAAGGATGTTTCGGTAAGTTGCTCGTCAACGCTGAGTCGCCGCAAATAGAGAATGACCGAATCGATCGAAAAAAAAGTTTATCGACCACCCACGCTAACCTAAATTCCAAAAACTCCAAGAATGTGCAAATACCGCGTATATATTCGTAAATTCCGTGTAAAGTAATAAATTCAGCGATACGCTAGTACATATCCAAGGTACACATTATCCGCGGTCGAATATAGATATACACACACACAGAGGGGGAGGGGGGACTAGTTCGTATTGCACAGATCCGTGGATATGCACGTGTATCCATCAATATTACCATACGTATCGCAATGTGCGATCTGCGATATTGTACGCGTACGTGTCGGAGGTTAATCCCGGCGACCTCGAGGTCCCGATTCGCTTAACCTCCTAAGCCTAAGCCTAAAATCAAAGTAACAATCGAACCAACTATCCGGGAAAAAAAAAATATCATTCTTCACTCCCCACGCACGGGGTCCGTAGCGAACATCTCACATTTCTCTCGCACGCACACTTTCTCTCTCTCTCTCTCTCTCTCTCTCTCTCTCTCTCTCACTTTAGACGACCATGGTCGCAGAATCGAACTAACCTCGAAGCCTCGAAAAAACGCAGGGCCGCAGTTGAGTGGGCATATATGTTTTTTTTTCTCTCATTTCTATCGCGGTAACTAAGATACTCGATCTCTCTCTTTCTCTCACTTCCTCTCCTGGACTCGGGACAAGTGCATTTTACAGCGACAGATTAAAAAGGGGGGCGGGGGTGGATATTATATGCTGAGTTAATGAGTTTTTTTTTCCTATCGATATACTGAGAGGATCCATTGTCTGGTTGTCCTGTTTTGCCGTTCTTCTCGGATTCTCGTATATGCCAACCTCGGGGACATAACTTCCTCCTCATCTTAATCCCCCTACTCCTCTTCCTCTCGCGCAGATTCTCTTCCTCTTCGGGTTTTTGTTCTCTCTCTCTCTCTCTCTTTCTCTCTGTCATACTCCTCGAGCTCCCGCGCGGCGCCTTGACTTTCTTCGATCGAGAGAAGAGTTCCCCGTCAAGGCTGCTCGATTACAAATGGGAGACAAATTCTATCCTGCGCGAGAGACTTTCGACCAACGGACAGAGACGCCGAGAGGCATCGAGCTGGCAGCAGCGGGCTTCTTATCTTCTTCCACGAGAGTGAACCAGTAGTAGAGGGCATTCAAAGTACTTTTTTTTTTAGCGGTGGAGTAATTTGTAGAATAGTAGTTTCGTGATAGTAGGTAGTAGGTAGTAGTAGTAGTTATAGTAGTAGTAGTGGTAGTAGTAGTAATAGTAATAGGAGTAATAATAGTGGTAAGTAGTAGTAAGTAGTAAGTAGTAGTAGTAGTAGTAGTAGAGTAGTGGTAGTAGTGACGATCGAGTGTGATAGTAATAGTGGTGGTTTGAGGCTGCTCTGTTGGTTGTCGTTTTTGCTGGCATCTGTTGTCGTAGCTGCTGGCTGTTATGTTGTTGTCGTTTTTGTTGCAGTTTTGTTGCAAGTGGTACTTTGTTTTTGTTGTTGGAGGTAAGTAAGTGGTAATAAGTGGGTGGAAGGAGGGTGTGGGGGTTTTGGTGGTGGGGGGGGGGGGGTTGTTGGGTGGTGGTGGTGGTTGTTGGGTGTCTTCTGCTTGGTTTGCTCGGCTTGTGGGGGGAGGGGGTGTTCGTAGAAGTGGTAGTTAATTAGCTAGGGCTGCGAGATAATTAGGGACAACGCAGCTGGGGTTAACACCAGCGGAAAGGCACGGCCCGAGGCCGGTCCGCACCCTCCTTCACCAGTGGCTTGTGGAACTCTCGTCCTGGTCGAGAGTGAATCGTTGCCCAGCAGTGCTCGCAGTAGTACTAAACGGGAGAAACAGAAAGAAGCCGTCATTAATTACGCTCTCCGCAAATCTGACACGCAATACTTCTACACATAACGTTCGGATTGGCATGCTTCGACTCCGCCGAAGCTGCTACGCGCAAAATTGATGAGAAAGTTAACGGTTTTAGGTTTCCAAGATTATTAATATGCGACAGAGGATACAGCCGCGAAACGAGTCAAGTGCGCCAATCCGAACGCATCTTCCGTTCGCGCTCCTAAAATAAGCCCAGGGCAAACGTATCGAGAACTCCGGCCACAATGTGCCAAAGAGTGCAACATTGAACCGAACGTCGAATTAATGCAACGATCCCCGCGTCTCGCAGGGCGCGTTTGGAAATCATTGGCACGATTGTAGGTCACGGCGCGCGCGCCGTTACAAAAATACGTCCCAAATGTCACGTCTATCCCTGGTACGAGTCGCGGCCAGCCTGTTGCGAATCCGTTCCCTTTCAGATCCGCGACCTCGTCCGTTATCTACATAGGAGTCGACCGCGTATTTTCGAATTTTTCGATCTGTCCCTCATCCATCGAACTTCTGGCGATAATCAGGTGTCTCGAACTAAACTCGCTCGCCGATCCGAAGTCGACCGAAACGTTGGGCAAAGCAAAACGTCGCCTGCGGTTTTCCGAGCATCAACCTTCCAGCCGAGAGATTCGCCGAGTTACGCAAGGGAGGAGGAGGAGGGGAGGAGGGGAGGAGGGGCGAGATTTATACCACATCGGGGACCATAAATCGAGTCTTCGATCGTTTTGACCGCAAGACTCGCGCGGCGGGCACGTTTTACCTGCCAGACGTTCGGGTTCGAAGCTGGCGCACACACGCTTTCAATTGACTCGCGATCGGCTCCTAAACGGCGAGAGGCTGTTTATTATCCGCGCGCAGCTCGCGTGCTCCGATGAAAGCGCCGCGAAACATGTTTGATCACGGCTTTGCGCTAAATCAAACAGTCTTCCCACTCTCTCCGCGATTCTTGTTTTTTTTTTTATCTCCGACCGCGCGTTGTCGATCTTCCGAGAGTCTGAGTCACGCGCCGTCTCGTGCCGCGAATCAGTTTTTATCGTCCACTTTTGATCTGCGACCGGTTCGCGAACGCTGCGTAATGACGATTATAGGAGAAAAAATCGTGACGTAATTCGAAATAGTGTCCCGTAGTCAAAATCGTGAGATTGTCGAAAGGAAACGTCCTGTCGACTTTGCCTCCGTCGTTCCGTGACTTTTGTCAGGGTTCGAAGACGAATAACTCCGACTTCGACTGTTTCAATGACGTACACAAATCGTCTGTTAGCCCTGCCGTTGAGCTGGCCATCATATCTTTTTACATCGTACAGGCCAATCCGAATAGACCTCGACTTTCACCGTATGCCCCACGGCATCATCGGGCCGCACGGAATATTTACCTGTAGGCAGGTGACGTTGGCGCAGAAAAATGGCGCAAACTTGCCGCCGCAGCGCTGACCTTGACACTCGTCGCACATCTGATCGTCCAGAACGTACGGCTTCACCTCCACCTATTGAGAAATTAATGGCGCATAGAGCAGACGTTCGCAAGCGGGAACTATTACCTAATCGGACGGAATATAGACGGTGATCGCGCGCGATCGCGTAACGCGAAATGCGTAATTCGCGACGTGAGTTATGCTTCGGGCTTTGTGTATCTTCGATTACGTACGCCTTTGGCGGGATTTCGCCCGTTTCCTTTGAGCAGGGAACGAATCCGCGGTTGAAGCGCGAAGGATCGGCTCTCTGTTCAGGCAATTTCGCCCTCGACGAATGTAAACACGGCATTAGCGAGACGGATTGAAGACTCGCGGATGCACGCCTCTAGCGGCCTCCGGCTTCCGCCTTCTCGACATGGGAGTGTACTGATATGTCGGCGAAATTAATGTGAGCCTCGAGTTCAACTCAGACCCGTACACGAGCTCGGAAACGTGCACGACAGAGAGTACAAAGCAGTTAGCGGAATATAAAAAGAATCCAAGGTTATGGAATTATGTAATTGGTGTTGAACCGAACGCAAAGGTGTTCAGGTGCTCTTAATCGAAACGGATGGAAAAATGATTCTTTATACGTGCGGCTAGTACTCGGTAAAGCTTTGAGGTAGGCGCTTGGGTGATTATTGATTTACGTATCAATTAATATGAATTACTCTGGATTTAAATATACAAGATATTGAACGGTTTTAACGGAGAGACTATGGAGATTGATTGGAAAAAATTACCCGTGATTTTAAGTACTTAGTAAATGTGCAGAGTTTCACAAAATAATTCTCGTAGTTGGGTCGGCGATGATAGGGTCGTTAAGAAAATTTATATTTAAACGTTTCGACCACTTTTATTCGGGTCCCCTACGGCTACTATACATAATAAAGGTTAGAAACTTTTGAACTGTATACAGTACTAATTGGCTTGTACAGTACCATCGCTGACCAAACTCCGTTCAATAACAGAGTCAAAGGCCATGAATGCAATTCTCACAGTCTTTAGGGAAATTATTCTTGTAAAGTAATTCCTGCGGTTGAAACGATTTGCCTTGAATCGCTCGCCGAACAATGATACTCACCCTCTTGTCGATGTCGCCGTGCTGCAGTTGGACGAATCTGGCTGAAATGGCTGCGATGTAGCTTTGCTGATTGCTGAACGCGACTCTGCCGGCGCCCTTCGGGTACTTGAGCTCGGGATCGGTATCGATGCCCGCGTAACAGACGCCGCCGTAGAGTCGGTCCATGATCATGGCGAGTTCGACGGCCTTCAAGGGCCGCGGGACGCCGCCGACGAAGACCGTCTTTCGCGGATCCAGCGGCATCGACGCGTCCAAAACGAAATCCGCGTCGCTCAGCCGCCACGGTCGGATCTGAACGGGTTTGTCCTTGATCGTCGGCGAGCTCACGCAAAGATAAAGCTTGTCCTCATCCTGAATGCAGGAGTCGATCAACTGTTGCACCGAACCCTCGTCCTGGAAACGACGGACAACGTAAGCATTCCGCAAAGCGTTAGGCAGATTAACCCATTATCCGCCAATGTCCCATTTTTGGGACGTAGTTTCAAAATCGAGTTTTAACGCTTTCGCGGCCATTATTATTGAAAGTATAGGCTTCCGGATGATCGCCGCGTTTGGGATCAGCTGCCGACGTTTCGCAAAGATTACAGTTTGCATCCAGGCAGGTTTCTCCGATACGTTTCAAATTGTTGTCTTTTAACGACTGCGACTTCTAGATGTACAGTTAATTTCCTTTCTTTATTTTTGTATTTTTGTATTACGGCGGGTAATGGGTTAAAATAATTCGAGAAACACGAAGAAAAGCGTCGGTTATCGTAGAGATCGACGCTGATGGTTCACCTGGAAAAGCAGAAAGGCGTAGCCCTTCGGCGGAAAGTATGACTTGCTTTCTGCTTTGTGTGGCCAGTCGACGACCAGCGGTCCGAAACGACGGAAACTTTGCGTGATTTCATCTGCGAAAAGGATGAGCGTACGTTAAGATGACATTTTCACCTTGGAGGATATTGCGTAGAGAAGACAGAGAGAACATACTCGGTATCATGTACATGTCTGATCGTATCGAGGTCATGCGAATTGGAGGGATTTTTTTCCGGTTGCAGTGAGACATTTAATCGGTGAGTAGGTTGAAGAGGTTGTCTTACCTTCATCGATATCCGGTGGCAAGCCACCGACGAAGACTTTCCTCGAGAAACGTTCGCCGGTTTCGCTGCCCTGGCTGTGAGGGCTGCTGCGACTCGGCGAGGAAAGTGGGGCCGCTTGCGACGCCGTGATGCCGCCGCCGACGCCGACGCCTACTCCGACGCCGACGCCCACGCCGACGCCGTCCAACTGGCTGGGCCCATTGGGGTCGTCCAACAATGTGCCGCTCTGCTCCTCAAAGCCCGGCAGGAACGCGGACTTGGCTGCAACATCAAATTTCAAGGTCAAGCACATATCTCAACGTTCGCTCACTATCAAACGACGCTGCGAGCTCGAAAGTGGAACGAGTCGCTTCTTCCCTCAAACAAACATATCCGAGAGTTTCAAAGCGAAATTCTCGGAAGTGAGGTCAGCTCGACTTTTGGCAAAAGTAAACTTTCCTCCTTCAAGGCCGACGATTGTTATGGGATTTAGCGGTATAAGGAGTAAAATGGAAGTTTCGAGAGGTCACCGGACTATTTATACGTGATACGCAAAGTTTTTCCAAGTCGACCGCGTTTAGATCATTCTTCGACCAAAGAAATACCGAGAAGCACGTGCCTGATTCCTGCCCGAGCAGTTCACCGGATTCATTCCGCGAAAAAGAGAATCAGTCCGGCACGATGCGGCCGGAGAAAAACTGAGAGATCAGCGCCGAACGCGTCACCCAATATCGTCCCGTAAATTTCCTGAGCGCGAGCTCGAATGAACTCACTCGTTCGTCGAGAGTCGAGACAAAGATCTCGTCCCCGATGACTTTCCGGTTATCTGAGATAAGTCCAGATCGAAATCTGGCCGCTGACCGAGCCACGTCACGAATTCGGAAACTTACTGTGTCGCCGCTTGATAGGGAATCTCGCACGTCTGACAAAGGTCGCCATCGTGATTCGCTCCGTTCACTCTCAATCCTCGTACTCTCCTCTGCACGCCCGCTTGCGGATGAACGGATGAAGGGATAAACTCGCGGAAAGAGTCCTGTCCCGTCTACACGCGTTCACGTTTGTTTCACCCTGTCGTCAGGGAAAATAGTGGAAAACAAACTGTGCCCGGCGTCGCGCGAGGAGCAGCGAACTTTACGAAACATTTGCCCGACGAAACCCGTCCCTTCCCTGTTTCGCAATTTGTCTGTTTCCCGCCGAATGGACGCGCTCGGAGTCTCATTGGCATGTACGGTCGAGTCAAGCTGTGTGTGTGTGTGTGGGTCTATCGATCGGCGCGATGGTACATCGGCTGGCAAATTACTGTTTTCGTTTCGTCGCGACGCTTCGTTGTTCTTTCGTCGATCGAGGAATTCGAGGTCGAGGTGCGATGAGCCGTGAATTATTTAATCGTCCGATTATCTGAGAGTCGCACCTTCTAATTCGAAGCGGATGAGCTCGATTGTGCGTCGTGCGAAGGATGCAAAAGTCAGTGCCATCTGATTTGGCGAACGAAACCGAGCCGGGCACGCGCGGCGAAGATCCTCGCCTCCGATATCGCGTTATTGTTGCAAAATCGCGAACGTGGGACTAGGACGGCTTCTAGGCTGGCGCAAAAAGTTTGATCCGCACGTGGTGAGCCTCGTAGGAGCGAATCGGCGAGAGCTTTCTATAGATTGCGGTTGGAGATGAGGTGTCTAGGATGTTCCATCGCCATTATGCAGCTTCGAGCTGTTCCGATCGAATGGCTCAATGATTTTTTAACGTTAGGTGGATGCTGGGTATCGCGATGGAGGCAATCATTGAGTTGTCCGACGACGAGAGGGTACTAATGGCTTGGGAACGATCATTTGCAATACAAATACCGAACTAAATTGCGGGCGCTCGTTGTTTCGACGCTGGACAGGTTTAGAATTGTACGCACGTAATTGCGATAGTTGGTAGTCAAATTAATTGGGTCCAATTTTTCAATTTTTAATTATCACATCGAAGGGTTTCCGACTCAGCCACACTCATAATAAAGCTAAATTTATTGTCAACCACCTAAACTAGTGATGATGTAATAGTGAGAATCACTTCATATATTTATATACGCAAAGTATATATACGACAAATTTCTTCTCGTTTTTATTACACTTCAATATGTTAAAATAGTATTATTTTCAAGAATTACTTAAAGTCAATGTTTTTTCTGTTAAAATTCATTGAAATTTAGTAATCAAATGTACAACACTGATGCATACGCCGAAAACTTAATATTATACATATGCGACAAATTTAACACATCGATGTCGTAACATAAATTCTCTCTCCCCCTTTTATGCAATTAAACGTTTCGACCGCCGATCATCGCAACCCTGCCACTCAGCTTTCGCAGAATCGTTTCCTCCCAATATTATTGCATTCTCAGCTTCGGCTGAGAAAGCGTTTCGACGAGAGCGTGGACAAACAAGCTAGGTGCACGCGAGGCGGAGCTCTTCATCGGGCGTCCGGGATGGAAAATCGAGTCGACGAACGAGTCGCGCATCCCGACGAGAGATCTGCCCCCGTATTTCGTCAGGTGTTAATGGAATTCCATCTGCATGGGCGCGCTATTGTTTGCGCATCGTCGCGCACCTGCGAACGACCTGCGACCGGCACGAAAGGAGCGTCACGAGTCTCACACTATGTATAAGATGAAACAATTTACGCTCCGAAATGCCGAACGCGATCGGTTAGAGGGCATCGGATCGGTAGTAACAGAGAAAAAAAATCCTACAGAAAAAGCAGATCCCTTTTCACGTATTAACCCATTATGTGCCAAATTTTATTTTCTTTCTTAACTTTAAAATTTATAGGCCCTTTTTTTGGTTGAAATTTCCTTTATTTATTCAGTTTTTTCTACATGTTTCGACACCTTTCGATGTCCTCATCAGGAGTCCACAAAAATTATTTAATCTATAAATTTTAAACTAAAGAAATTAAACACAGGGTTGAAATAAGATATAGATATATGCAAATTAATTTTGTTTTCTTATTTTTTGGCCAGATAAGTTATGTATATGCACAGAAGGTTGCGTAACAGTATAATTATATAAATTCAAATAGTCCCAATTGGTAATTGTGGCAGTAAATGAGTTAAGCACAATAAAAAGAAGTTTACGATAGACACAAACACTTCGTTCGGTCTTCTTTCCCAATGATCGTTCGCACATTTTCGGTCTCCACTCTCGCCTCTTCCGATTCGCATCAACTCCCACTCCCCCCGCCCACCCTCGAACACTAATTCAGCACTTTCTTGCCACCGTTATTTTCCTTCCCGGCACGCGCTCATTACGTTACGCGTCTCGTTCTTTCCCCGCCTAATCTCGTTTCCCTCCATATTCACAATTTCGCGCTCCTCTCCATTTTCTCGCCCCATCTCTCCGCTTCCACCCTCCCTCCCCACCCCTCTACACCCCAGGCCAGTTTGCCTTGTTTCCTTTCCCGCGTGCAGTTCCTCTCTCTTCCTTATCCGCGACAAATTTGCATGCTAAAAATCACTTCCGTCCCCTCGCGCAATCAGGTCGCTCGCGGGGGGTTGCTCGCGGTGGAAGGTGAGGGCGTCGGCGTCAGGCGGAGGGGTGGCCGGGGGGAAGGAGGGTGGAACGGAATAAGCTCGGGGAAAGCGGAGGACGATGATGACGCGCATTCAATCTGATTGCCGTGCCGCGACGAGGTCTTCCACCTAGAGGGGTTGCCGAGGGGGGTGAGAGAGTGGGGCTGAAGGCGGCGGGGGATGAAGAGGGGGGTGGCTTGGGATCGAGGGCATTTATGTCGTTTGCTGCCTCTCGCCGTAAAATGGATTCCTGCTTCCCCCCCTTCGCCTCCTTCGAGTCGACGGCTCGCCCTCGAGCAGAGATGAAAATTCGAATGACAATGATAAAGAGGCGTATCGTTTTTTTCCAGGCACCGGCTTCGCCACCGCAATCGCGGCCGGAAGGGATGGCCGCCGGGTGAATGCGGAATTTTGCCACGGTGAACGCTAAGAATTTCGGAGCAGCGATCGTCGTCGGTGAGTACAATTTTGGAATGAATTTCTTGAATGGGTCAAGTTGACGTCGGTTCGCTTCGAATCTGTTACGTTCCTAACACTTACGTTACGAACATTTGAAGAAATCTAACCATACTCATAATTCAGAAGAAAACTAACACTGTCCCTTTTTACCAGTTTCTAAAACTGTTAATTTCGTTATTAAATATAATATTCGAATTACACCGTTCCATTCGTCGCAGCTTACAGCCCGCGTGGGATAAAAATTTCAATTCAACCGAACAGTAATACGTACCACTTCCGTAATCACCGCCGCGCGTACGAGCGTAATTTATCTCGCATTAAAGTCCGCGCACGCGATCTTCCCTGAAAACGCGACGCATTCACCGGCTCGGTTCAAAGGAGCGGGCGTCAAAATGATATTACATCGGCGAAGGGGTGTAATTTTTTAATTCGGACGCGTGCCATTTGCACGGCCGCTGTTTGCACGCGCGAGATGGAGAGAAGGTGAAGAGAAGGTAGAGAGAAGGTAGAGAGAAGGCAGAGAGGAGGTATAGGGAAGCCGAGAGGAGGTAGTGAGAGGGTAGATAGAGGGTAGAGAAGGCGGAGGGGGGTGGGGGGAAGGCACGCAAGTAAAAGCGACAGCGCGAGTCCGTCCCGGTCTTATTCACAGGCCGCGTAATCGCACTTTCTGCGATGCCCCGGGAGAGAGGAGAGCTTTTATGCGTGTGCCCGGGCACGAAATGATGAGTCCCCTTTTCATGCCCGCTCCAATTCAGACCGATATTATGCCGGATTTATGCCGCTTCCGTTGAGCCCCGAGCTTTCGAGGCGGCCGAGGAAGTTTTTTCGAGAAAATTCTCGCGCGACGCTGACTCGATTCGAAAATAATTTCCTGATTATTCGGCGGGAAGTATATTTCGTGCCAGCGAAACTCTACTGCGGATCGAGGGAAATAATGGCAAATTGGAGGAATAGATTAGATACGGAATTCTGAACAGTTGGCTTAGCAGACATGTCAGCGAATGCGTTGCCAAGGAACGATGTTCATTGATATGCTTCGAGTCGTCATCGATGGCAATGTAACGATAGCGTTTTGTTGATGGCGTTACTTTTTTGTCACCGTAGGTCGTTGCCCGAAGATGGAAGTAGTATAGGAAATGGCAAATATTGTAGTATTTATAGACATACATTGCATGTGGTTATTCAGTGGGGCATTGTCTTTCGTAAATAAAACTAATTATAAGATTTACTACTCGGAAATTACCCTTACAACGCGCATAATAAAATAACGCCGAACTCGAGATTTTTCCATCAATTATTGTTAGAAATCTATTCTGAAACGTATAATTTTGACTACCGCACAGTGTACATTAATTTTATCTTAAGTATTCATTCATCGAACGAGCCACTCTGCAAAGCTCGTTGATTAACAGATAAATAATTTCCGCTAGCGCGTTGAGCTGGACTGCTCAATTTTTTGGCCAAAAGGAACGTTCGGGAGGTGCGAGAAAAAAGTATCGCGGACGGGAGAGTGCGAAGTTCCGCTCGATGCGGAGCTCTAATTCGGAGTGCAAGTGGGAGGAGGGGGGAAGAGGGAGGGGAGAGGATGCGGGAGTGGAAACGTTTTGCGGCCTGGCAGAGTGTTGACTCGCCGTTTGTCGTCTGCTTTTCGCGCGGACGATAATTGCGCGTCGTGCACTGACGTAACTTCGCGACGATAAAGCAACGGCACGCAATGTTTTGCAGTCGCGAGCAATTGCCAGCGGATAACTGACAAACTCTTCACTTTTCAAAACTGCATTCCGAAGCAGTGGCCGGTAATCCTTCAACTCACGCATAACTATCGGAACGAATTAAATTATTACTTATAAATGTTAATGTAAATATCGAAACTGATTTTTATTGGACTTTTTGAATTGAATTTCAAAGTCAACTTTTGTAAATGTCCATTATCCCCAAATGTCCCAGTTTCAAATTGTTTTCTTTTAATAACTGCAACTTCTAAATATAAAGCTGATTTTATTAATTTTTGAATTGCGGCTTAATGGGTTAATTTTGAAAGTGACGAGTAAAAGTTTGACGCACTTGTTTAGAATGATAATATCCTGTTTTAACGTAATACCGCTCGCCATAACCTCAAGAATCCGCAGGCCGACCGACTCGGCCGGCGATAACGGGCAACCTCAATCCCCTGCCAACAGACGAAATGTCAAGACGCATATCCTGTTTGTCCCGGTTACTCAAATTTATCCTCATTGTCGTCGGTTCCTATTCCTGGCACGCGGCTTTTTTTCCGGTCTGCGCCGCCCGTATCCTTTCCGCTCCGGGTCGCCCATGCCAGGGCAGCGATATCGATTCCAGTTCCAGCCGCCCAGGAACATACATACATAGAATACACACCCGGGAGACCGTTCCCCGGCTCTCGATTCCTCATCAATCACCCTGCCAGCGATTGTCAAGGGCGAAGGAGGCTCTCGCGATCGTCGGAAATTCACGCTCCGAGACTCCTTGAACCGATTTCCTTCGCTCATCGAAGGGGGGTGGGCCACCCCCTCACACCCCCTTCAACCCTTCGATTCTGTCATATTTTCTTGAGCCAGACCTAATCCGAGAAAATGCCACCCCGCAGTAATTCCGCGGACTCGAAATGAGAAGTTGCCCGCTCATTTCTCCCATCCGCCTCTTCGTTTTTCGGAGTCACCCTTTTTATTCGGCGTTGCGGAAATTGCGCAATGCTCGGCGCCAGGATAGAATGGAGCGAAACGTACACGCTCGAATAGGTTATTTATAAGGCTGCCAAGCGAATATCGGCCATCGCGCGATATGGGTCACGTCGATATTCCGGGGCGAGCTCTCTCAATGGAAGCCACGGGCTCGGAGTCGGTGTGCGTGCGCTCGCGATACCAGCGCCCACACACATACGTACGTGTGTGCAGATACGGACGTCCCGGCCGCGTCTATCGTTTCCTGATTAACGATTCGGCGACCGGATGCGCTTTTTTCCCGCCTGATTTCCATAATAATTTCCTTCGGCGCGAATTCGTTTCGCAAGTAGGTTAAGCCGTTTTCCTTTTGAAGCGAGTTTACGCGTTTCCGTCCTAGCGCAGAACAGTGGCTATTACACAAGCCACCTTGAGTTTGTTGAAAGTGCGATTTGCGTCTCCCTCTCAAAATAAACGGCTCGTACGCGTCCCGAGTCTCGCTGTAACGTATTATCATTGTTTGCGTTACTTCCATGTTTCGATTAACGCGGTCTCGGTACAACGCGAGGAAGCCGTGCTATGCGAGGGTGTCCCGAAAATTGCGAGTAATCAAGCTCGAGAACTTATTCTGTACTGCATTGTTGCAAATTTTGATTGTGCCAACTCTCCGACGTCCCGCGTTCATTTTGCAGTCTCTGTCGTCAAACGCGGCGGCGCCGAATAATTCAGCTCATTTTCGAAAGCGAATCCCTGCCGAAGACGTGACCCGGTTTCCCCGCTGCAGTTATCGCGTCATCAGGACATCGCGTTTGCGGCCGCGCGAGCGCAATTAACACATCGAGGAGGACATAGACGATTGACGTCTGCGCAGCCTCGTTCGCGAAAACTTGGAAATTTCGTAATATCCAAAGACTAAATTTTGCGACTTGACGGTCTAATGTTGAGTTGAACTCAGAGCTCGTCAGACGAACGTCAGTGAATATACTCATATACATATAAAATGTAACTAATGTTACTCTTCATCTTATTAGGAATTTTCAGAAATTAACTGGAAATTGTTTCTCTGCAAACAAAGAAACGAAATTCAAAGCTTTATCCTGTATCACTTATTAGTTATTCAATTTTTATATTCTATATTATCTTCTTCCACACATGTCCTCCCACGTGATCTCTCCCCCGTGCCCTAGGTCACTATTTTACAACCGCGCGAGGCACAGCAAGGCTCAAATTAAGAAAACACTATTTCTTTACATACATATATGCAATTATATGACTCTCATTAGACTCTATTTTGCACTCTCTGCAATGTTCGCGACCCGGGCAACTAGCTTCAGCGGAACCTCGCATCCAGGAATGCTCAATTGCAATTTCTGTACGTTCTCGGTATCCTTCGCTGACGGGCAGAATGGCGAGAAAGATAATCAATCCGGAATTTCCAGCTACGACGTTCGCCGATGTTTCGACTTTGACTCTTCGAATCGGCCTAGACCGACAGTTCGAGAGAGCGGTACAGTCCGACGGACGTTCGATCCGACGCTTTTTCTCGCTTCGAGCCGGTCAGTTGACCCGGGAACCTCATTAAGTCGGAATCGTGTCAATATCACTGTTGGCAATGAGCGATCGACGGCCAGTTGAAGTATCGTCGGCACGTGTCGCGATTGCGCAAGCCGAATCGTCCGGCAGAGCTCGCGGCCGACTCGCGGCAAGACTCGAACGATATCGATTAGAGAAACCTGGGCCCAGCACCCCCCCCCCCCCCCCCCCCGCCTTATTCCCGGGCCTCGATTTCCCATCAATCATCCGTTAACACGCTTCCGCGGAGTGGAAGTGGCCGTCTGTGGCCAACCACTTTTATAATTGAAGAAGTAAATTGCAAAAGTTCCTCTAATACATCACTCATCGTTCAGACGAAAGAATGTTGAAAATTTTGTGAAGTTCGAAGTAGGTGCTTTGACAGATATTTTCAATATTGCATGCTTTCTGCGCTACCGAATCGACTTTGATGATTCTTTTACGTTCTGCCGAGTCATGCTCGAATCATCAGCGTCTGAATATGGAAGTAGAGTCTTAAAACGCCGGGAACGGCCTCTGACGAATACGATTGGCGGTCTGGCGCGTATCGCGCGCATTTTCGTCTCCGCCTAGAGAGCAGCCCCCCGCGCCAAGGCAATCCGAAGTGCCCGGAGCTCGTAAAATTGAGGGCGAGATAAGAGGCGGCGGCTACTAGAGCCAGAGAGGCAGACCTTAGAAAGGGGGTAACGGGGGGTGCTGCGCCGCGAGAGAGGGATGGTCTCGGAAAGGGTTGAAGAGGCAGGAGCCCGTCGTACATAGACCCTGGCCAGCACCGAGTGGAGCCATCTGAATCCACATACCGGGTACATAGGTAAAAGAAGACGCTCCCGAAACCCGGCACCGTCCCAAGGACGCCGGAGCGACGATGGAACAAGCTTGAAGAGCCGAGCGGTAGGAGCCGCGAAGGCCTGAAGGGCCGAGAAACGGACCGACGGCACAAGGAGGCAGGCAGATAAAGGGAAAAAGGGGGAGCGGAATCTGGGAGACTTACGTCAAAGAAAAAAAAATACCTAAGAGTCAACCCCTGAAGAACGAGCGACACAAAAAAGGAGCGAACGAAGGGCGCGCGAGAGCACGGCAGGCGAGAGTTTCCAGAGCCAGAGACTCTAATCCCGGTACCTTTACCCAGGTTCCTTCCCTCCCCTTGCCCCCCCCCCCTGCCGCCGCCACGGGCCACCCCACCCCCTCGTCCTCTCCATCGTATCGATTTAACGTGCACCGAGTGCAGCTCCGTGCTCGAGCATGCACCTTCGAGCTCGGGCTAGAGCTAGACTCCCTCTATCTCTCCCGTCGCTCACCTCCCCCTCTCCCCTCGCCCTTCGACGCCGCCCTCCTCCGCCCCCAGCCACCGCCACCCCCCGCGTCGCACGACGCCACGATGCCGAGGAAAAGCGGGAGACGCGAATTACAAGCGGGAGGCGAAGGTGAAAAACGGCCGTTGACCCTTGCCGAGCCCCGTTTCCACCCACCCCCGACGCAACCACCCCCTACGACCGCTTCCCCGCCCTCAAGCCCCCCCCCCCCCGCTTCGGCTACGGCCAGGATTAAATGGCGGTTTTTGTTACTCCGCGAGCGCGGATCCCAGAAGGCGATCGTTATCGTAATTGTGTGTCCCGTTTACGTGGATGGATGGGGGTGGGGGTGGAGGGGCGAAAAAAGGTGGGTTCCTTTTCATTTCTGCGTTTCGAGGGATTTTTTGTTCGCGCGGTGGACGAAGGTGAGTAAGGAAATGATGGTCGGAGAGATTGTTTGCGGAATCGGATAGTTTGATTCTGAGAGGAGTGGAGGGGGTCTTTTATTTTTGGGTTTTGTCCGGGCGAGGGTAGGTAGAGAGATTGAGCTGCGGGGCGGTTTAGTACGTTGCGAGGTTATGTATTTTGATTTTGAGACGCAGTGTTATGCAGATATTAAAGTCATTCGGTTCATAAGCAATAAAAGAGAACTTTTAATGCGTCAGATATTTAATAACGAAGAGAAGGGGTTGAAGGGGTTGAATGGAGATTCTTTACTTTTTTGTGCAGGCCAGAGGAGGGTAAGAAGGGGATTAATCATTCGGGTGAATGAATAAGTCGTCACCTCGATCATATTGTTACGAAGATGTTAATATAATCCAATTAGTCACCAACAAAGACAAACATTTAAACCCACGATTCGAAAAGGGTTACTCGCTATATACTCATACACGCTCGTACTCGCTATCGGCATGTAGTCATTTACTCAGAAACTTCATCCCTCAACCAAAATCGTTACGCTTCAAATCGAAACAAATCCATAAATAAGCAACGAGGACGAACGCTTAATCACCGCTCGCTAAAAAAAATGACCGCGTCACGTTTCCTATATCAGTGTCGAGCCATCAGTATCAGACGTCCGACGCTTCCGGCTATCAGCTTATCCTGCCCATTTCCGATCGGCCAGATATCCGGACATCTGTCCGAAACGGTCGAAATCGAAACAGGGCCGATACCTCATTACGTTCTGACCCAAAACCTTCACTCGACCCAGCAGCGTCCGACCGCGATCGTCTGACAATTAACATCGGCCACCGAGTATCCAACCCCCCTGCAGGAACCTCTCGGACATCGGATCCTGCCAATATTTTTTGAGGGATTAAGCGGACGAAGGCGAGGGCTAACGAGCGTTAAGAGGGAAAAGTCGGGGTCGACTCTGCCGGTTTAATCGGATCCCGCGCCATTTTCCGATACATATATTTGGAATTGGGGTCGTTACGCTTTATTTGGTTAATCCTACCCCGGGCGCCGCCCCCGTTGCCGCTCAAATCGGTCCCCGATCGAATTCGACACCGGCTTTCTCACGCAATCGGTTTAGCCTTCGGTATCGGCCACCGAACGATCCCAATAACGGTAATGTTTTTTTTTTGCTTCTCCTTTTCAACCCCCACCCCCCTCCCGAGTCCCGCGCCACCGACGAGATGTTGTGTCATGTATAAATTGATCGAAAGCGCATGCGAATGCGCGGTCTGTTCCCCCTTCGTGCCTTCTCTCTTTTTTTTCGTTGTTCAGCTATTCGAGGGGGTGAGACGTGGAAGGGGGAGGAAAAAATCTTCGGATCGTTAACCCCGAATGGCTTCGATCGAGGCGATAAACGCTGACGCGTGCCTGACTGGAGAAAAAGAGGAGGATCCGAAGTCGGAAGTTAGCGTGAAACTGTTTTAACCATAAATTTCGTGGATTTTTTGGCCATGGGAAGATCGGTGCCGCGATAGGGATGCGGCGAGAGGGTTGGTTTCGATGGATTTCGAGATTTGACAAGCCGAGTGTTTAATTGGACACATTCTTCAGGCGAATGAAAAAAAATACATTCTTTAGCAAACGTGCCTTTAATAAAGCAAATAAGAATTTCGATATAGAATTAATATACACACGTTGTTCGACACATAGAAGCAATCATAGATATTTTTGACGGATATTAAAAATTGAATGAGGTGTCCTCTATCTCCGAAAACTGTTTTAAGATGGAATAAGTGTATCATTGAAATGGAATAAGAATTCGATCACACATGATCTGCGACGTCCTCGAATTTTTGTTAACCGCAGCAGGATAGCATCAGATTCGATTCTAGAGGCTCAGCGAGGAACCCTAATTGGACCGGATTTCGGTCAAGTTTAATGAGGATGAAGACGTATAAACGACCTATAAAACTGTTTTAAGATGGAATAAGTGTATCGTTGAAATAGAATAAGAATTCGATCACACATGATCTGCGACGTCCTCGAATTTTTGTTAAGCGCAGCAGGATAGCATCAGATTCGATTCTAGAGGCTCAGCGAGGAACCCTAATTGGACCGGATTTCGGTCAAGTTTAATGAGGATGAAGACGTACAGCGAAAGGGAGATTTAATGGCTCGGAATAAGAGCTGCACTGATGTCAAATAAGAATCTGAATGGGACGGCACGCGACAGACGTCCGATACGTCCGCGGATTTGCCCTCGTGATGAATCAGTCCAGGGCTTAACTATGATTCGGCCCACTGTCGCCGAAGCTTTGAGGTCTCAGCGACGGTCGTGCGAGTGCGCGAATCTCGCGGATATCCCTTCGAATCCTGTTGCCATTGCAAACACATATCGCACTCGCGCGCCGCACTATAAATATTTTTCTAACGTGCGCACGCATATATTCCTACCACCGAGCTCTCCATTTACATAAGCCCTGCCGCGAAGGAAAACACTCTTCGATACAACGGACACTTCCCACTCGACGCGAATGGGAAATTTAACCGAACGTGAGACGGAAATCAACCCCTTCGCCCGCCAGCCATAATCGGCGCGCAAAACGAATATTTGAAATCTAAGAATAAAAAATACATTACTCTATGTTGTCGAGTATAGAACGAATTATGGTCTAAATTCAACCGCATCTCGCCTGTGTACGCTAGATAACAAATGCAGTGCCACAATTGACCTGTTTTCAATAACCAAATCTCTGTTAAAGACTGAATTATATACATTTTTTAGCTGTTAACATTATATATTCCGCAACTGTCTTCTGTTATACTTTCTTTCTTTTTTCATTTTTCGTTGTCATGTCCGTATCAACCATATTCTACGTATCAAAGGCGTTCTGCCGTTAATCAAATAAATAAATAAATAAATATTTAATCAAAGTTCCTCGAATCCGCGACGTACTCAAACTAGCGGCCAAAGGCTGGGATTTCGATTCCGTCGCGTTTCAGGCGTCCGAAGGGTAGACTCCGCAAGGGTGGCTAAGATGTCCGAGGGTCGAAGCCACCGATACTTTCGATTCACCCTCCGGCATACGCTCCTATCCTCCGACCGGGTCGCATGTCACAGGCTTTAACGATGATTCGACAAGCCTGCACGAGATTTTGCGTCCCCGTAGATACGCAAACACGCTTGCCAACGCAATATTCCATCCGAGGGTGTCCCCGTTGAACTCGCAGTCCGTCGAGTCTGAGTCACGCTCGTAGCGGTTCGGCCCAAAAATTTCACCGATCACGGTTAGCCAGGGGGTATTCAATGGGACGCGGGAGTCGAAAAAGGATCCGGCCGGATGAAGGATGATCGGATAAACGCCAGAAGCTTCGAGCACGGTCAGGCGTATCCTTTTATGCGACGTGACTTGAGTTCTATATTTAGCCAGCTCCGAGAGGTCGCGCTTAAGCGTGGAAAACACGAAAGGGGTCGTGGTAGGGGGGGGGGGGGGTTTGCCAGTATCGGTGGGAGATTAAAAAGCGTCAGTTTACTCTGAATTTCCGTAATTCCTCGCGGCTTAACCCTTTCGCTTCGGCAGTCCAGTCCGCTGAAGTGCCGTCACTGAACGAAAGCATGCACCAGAAATGTGCACAGTGCGCGTAGTGTTTGTGTATAGCTACGTTCTTCTAAGCCTTAAATAATTACTATTGTTAAGAAATCAATTATTGCTCTAATATAGCACGTATGCTTTATATTTTGCAAATGAAAAGATGTACAATTATACAAAATTATATTATACAAAATTATATTAATCCTTCGCGCGAATGCCGGATATATCCGGCGCTCGTACCCACAGGTCGTCGCGCGGCCGCCGGATATATCCGGCGCTCGAAGCGAAAGGGTTAAGGTCCTTTTGTCAGCGGTCGCCATTCTTTCGCCCCGTCCTTTTTATCGGCCGTTTTTTCTTTTTGCGCTCGCGGACTGACCACTCGGTTGCACAACGACGCGTAATTCTCGTTCAGAAGACGTCCCGCGCCGTTGCGTAACGGGCGCAACAGCCAATTTGCATGCCGCCACGATAAAGACTCGTCTCCTTCTTTCGCCGTCTCCCTCCTCCTCCTCCTCCCCCTCGCCATCCTTCCATCTCGTTTTCTTGCCGAGGCCACGAGCGCTCCTCCGCAGTCTTCCTGTTTCGCTGACTTTTTCGTGAAAAATAGAGAGTAGACTGCTTTTGAAAGTAGGCGAGGTTTCGAAATAATTCTATTTTTTTCTCGGAAACTTAAGCGATGGGCAAGACTTTGCACAGTTGAAATTTGACTGGTTTGCGCTGTTAATATCCGAGAGAATGAAGAATTTGAAAAGTTAGGGACAGCTTTGGTATATTCTGTCTTGTGAATCGAACCTACGAACGATGCCTAGCGAGTTCTCACGTTTTTCATGAAAAATAGAGAGTAGACTGCTTTTGAAAGTAGGCGAGGTTTCGAATTAATTCTATTTTTGTCTTGCAAACTTAAGCGATGGGCAAGACTTTGCACAGTTGAAATTTGACTGATTTGCGCTGATACTATCCGAGGGAACGAAGGATTTGAAAAGTTAGGGACAGCTTTAGTATATTTTGCTTGTGAATCGAACCTACGAACGATGCCTAGCGAGTTCTCACGTTTCCGAGTCGCACAGTTGAAATTTGACTGGTTTGCGCTGTTAATATCCGAGCGAACGAAGGATTTGAAAAGTTAGGGACAGCTTTAGTATATTTTGCTTGTGAATCGAACCTACAAACGATGCCTAGCGAGTTCTCACGTTTCCGAGCGGAGTCGAGACTGACGCCGAGATGGGGAATATTTTTCGAAAGGAGCCGAGCGGCGTCGCGAGATCGAGGATCGATAACCGGCCCGGAACCCCGTGCCCTCGTCGATCTCGTCTATATTCAGACCGTCGACGATCTAGAAATTGAAAGTCAACGAGGATCCGGCGACAACGCCGGCGGCCCTGCGACTATTTCAGGAAGGGTGTTACCCTAGAAATAGCTTCACCCTTTGACCCGCTCCCCACCTCACGCTTCTGTCTCGATACCGATCGATCGACAGGATCCGTACATGCGCCGGGGAATAGCTGGCGACTGGCAATAAGTGCATTCCGAGGCATTCCGCTCGCGTCCTCTCCTGACATTAACATGCGCCGTTTGCGTCATACGCTTTTCGTTTCTCCGCCAGTTTTCATTGTTCCGCTCGCTTTCGTCACGTTCCCATCGTCTTCCTTTCCATTCAGCCTTACAAAGTAGCGCGAGCGGAGTCGCTAATTTGAATGGTTACGTTCTGAGCCCCCCCCCCCTTGGACGAGCGAGCGTCGGGACTCGAGACGGCCGGAATCAGGGAATAATTTGCGGGCTCGAACTTTTCGGGAAGAATCCGAAGAACGGCGAAATTTCGTAGGCTCGAAATTGGGGAATGATTCGCGGGCTCGGACCATCGGAAGAATCGCACTAGCGAAAAGCGTCGAAACTTCAGGTTGTGACGAGATAAAAGTGCATCTGCTCAAAATGAGGAAATAATTAGCAGGCTCGGACCTTCGGAAAAATCGGACCAGCAAAGAGCATCGAGACTTGAGGTTGTGACGAGATAAAAGTGCATCTGGTCGTTATGGAATAATTCGGAGGTTCGAAGTCTTGAGAGGAATCGAAGAACGGCAAGGAAAGATGAAGAATTGAATCGTCGGCTGAGAGAGTGCATGACGGGGACCCACTGAAGAAGAGGGCATGAAATATTGAACGGGAACCAATCCGGCTAAGTGAGGAGTGTCGCGTGCATCGAGAGAGGCTTCCAAAAATATTCGCTCCCCAGGTGACAAGATACACGGCGAGGTATCGAGTCCCAGTGATCCCTCTCGGTCCGGGAGAAAGAATAAAATATCGAGCGTGCCCTATCTCCCCTTTCGGGTCAGAGGGGTGGAAGGGCAGGGGGGCTGGCGAAGTGAAAAGGGAGCGAAGGGACGGAGGAGTTGAGTGGAGAGGACTGAGGGTCAGAAAGAGAAGGAGACTGCGAACGAATAGACAAGGATGGAAGTGCTGGAAGCACGAAGTAGGATGAAACAAGAAAAAATGCAAAACGTATCGAAAAAGTAAAGGACTAAAACGATTAAACTCCTTTAAAACTTGACCTAAACGCTGACTCCTCTAAAAGCCTTGAAATAATTCCCATCTTCTTCAGCACTGATATTTTCTCTTCTCTTTCAAACTGTTTTCATTTCGAATCGTTTCAAAAAGCAGCTAATGCGACGAGGGGCAGAAAAATTGAGGCTAACTAATTTTCCGCCGACCCTCGGCAAGTACTTACGCAAACGTGGCTGAAAGGAGGCACGGAGGAGGGCCGCGATTAAAAACAGAAGGAAAATCGAGGCCAAGTAATTCCACGGCAATCCGCGAGGAGTCGAAGTAATCTCACCGTTTGTTCAATTACGTAATTCCCGGAATTCGAAGTTCAGCCCGTTTGCACTTCTTATTTCCCCGAGTACACCTAATTTTCCCCGCCTCCCCCCCACCCCCTCTCACAATATTGTCGCACGACTGGCGCCCATTCCCGGTGGCGATAAGTTCTCTAAATACGAGTCCATTAAGGGCGCGCGCTCGTCGGGGTCGGCCTTATCGATCCTTATCATCGGCAAGCCCTGGATGCCATTTTTGCTTTCTCCGAGGGTAAAGAAGGGCCGTCCATTAGTGTAACTTAATAAATTCCGCGAACGAGTCCGCCACCGCGGAAAAGGCGGGCAAAGAAACTTCTCCTCCGGGAAACCTTTCCCTACCGTGCCGTCTGTTTGCTGCCGAGCAGTTCGAGGGTAGGAGGGAACGGGGGGGGGGGGGGGAGGGGGCTCTTTTATTGATTTTGTATATTAGCGTCGACTATATCGCGCTCGCGACCTATATAACGGCGAGCAACTCTTTCTCATTCGATTTACGTACGGAGAGCTCTGAGGTATGTACGGAGTGCTCGGTGGTAGTTGGACATCTTACGACATGGATAGCGACGGATCGTTAGGGGAAAACAGACTATTTACATGGATACTTCATTTAACCCATCACCCGCCGTAATACATAAGTACGAAAATAAAAAATGAAATTAACTGTACATTTAGAAGTGGTCATTAAAAGGAAACAGTTTGAAACTGTGTCCGAAAAATGGGACATTGACGAATAATGGGTTAAGATGTCAGAATAAATCATGAAACGATCGTAAGGTATGAAACGTTTGGTCCAACAGAAATCTACGGTTATGTATACCGAAACTGAAAAAGTTTGCTCAGCGAAAGCTTCCGAGGCTCAAATTTCTTCCCTCCCGACGGCTCATGTGCGCAGAATCGAATTGCGGTTAGGACTTAAAAACAAGTCGACCCCCGGGTGCCCGCGTGCGAAACTCGGCGACGTTGAAGACAAAACGGCCTCGGCACTCGGAAAGTTCGGCCTCCCTCGTCCGTGATCCTCCGGGGGGTGCGCAAAAGTGACGTCGGTCCGAAAGGCCGATGTTTTCATTTCAGCGCCCAGCGACAGTTATGGAACATCCCTCTAACACAGAACCCGGAGGCGAGGGACGGTGGGTTTCTGTACGGATCAATATTACAGGTAGCTCTGCCTCCGACCACCTCCACCCTCGGCAACCTCCTCCACGACCCCTCAGCCACCCCTCGGCCACCCCTCAGCCACCCCTCAGCCACCAGTAATGCCGGGCTTTGCGTGGTAGATATGTACTATGTACGTAGTACACACGTACTATACACGTAGTACACGTACTGTACACCCGGTATACACCCACCGTGTGCACATAGGGCAATACGTGCACGTGCCACGGAATATATGTACGAACGATAAATACTCTAAACGTACGCGCGCACGCGCACACAGACGCCGTTCGTACGTTTATTTAGAACACACGTGTCTTTGCATATCTATGCGCGGAGATATGCGCACGTATAAATAGTCAGGCGTACCCAGGGCACATTGAACGTACGCCTCGCCCACGTACACATACACAGAGACTGGCACACGCTGGAGACTCGCAAAATTGCGGTGCGAAATGAAAATGGGATGATTCGACTTGGAAATTTTTAACGAGAACCGCTGCCCTTTTATACTGTTTCGAAGAACGATCCATCGCCAGATACAGTTTACCAGTTTACCTTCCCTTGCATCGGGCAGCTCGCACGATTTCTTTCCAACCTTTTCCTCCACCTTCCGTCTCGTTTCCCATCGCGATCGTAGGGCTCCGCGAAACTTTTCGTGCGGCAAGCTCGCGCTCGCTAATTATCGTAATCAGCGATCACGCCCAAGCATCGTACCCGGCCACATACATTACACGTCATATACGTGTCTTACGTGCATCTACCTTCGCGCTAGGTACGAGGGCGCGGATTACGGAATTTACGTAGGCGGCAGTTTCGTATCGGAAGATCTCGATGCCTCGTTCCACGCTAAGCTTCCCTTTTCCTCGCAGATTGCTCCGGGAAAATAAATAAAGCCCCGGGCTCTGTATCCTTATGCATTCTTAATTCCTCCGGGCCGCTTAATCGTTTGAATTCGCTGAATTAAAGGAAGGCTCGAGGGCGACCCCAGGCCAGGAGCTTTTCCTCATTTATTCCTCTTAATCATTCCGCCGGCAATATTTCCAAAGAACGAGGAAATTTATTGGGCTCCCGAGCTTTCATTGTAAATCGAATCGGGGCGGCCGGAGGCCGGATTTCGCCGAATGACGTAAGCGAGCGTTAATCTCTGATAACCGTTGGCTCGCGATCGATTGAGCGGCGTTCGTTCGTTAAATCATTATTTTCCGAACGAAATCGAAACACCGGATTAACGATCGGGCACGATTTCGGGTGGGCGTAGACGAGAAACATTTAAATGTGGAGTCTTTCGCCACTCTCGTCCACAAACAAAAATTTATCTGACAGCGTGCCTCGGAAAATGTCAGTACTCTTTGGCGCGAGTAAAAATCGAAAGAGAACTCTGCGGCAGCTTTTTTAGGGTTGGTTCTCTCTCTCAGACGGTGGAAGTTCTCGCGTGTGGGCGTAAACATTGGAGCACGGTGACGCATTGCGTTTTTTAACGAAACAGACACTCGGGAACATTTTCGTCAATTAACCTGCCCGCTTCCCGGAATATCCAATTTGTTATCATCCCCCGAACACAGGCCGCGACACGCCATTCTGCGCACGCGACGTAATTAAGGGTGGAGGACGTGTTCTTCCGTATAACGAGCTAC
The DNA here is from genome assembly GCA_914767735.1 of Anoplius nigerrimus. Lineage (NCBI taxonomy): Eukaryota > Metazoa > Arthropoda > Insecta > Hymenoptera > Pompilidae > Anoplius > Anoplius nigerrimus. Next base: position 5,262,756 of record OU612077.1, read on the forward strand.
TGAAATTTCTCCTACGCCCTACACCTCGGCCAGTTTTTTTTTCACCCAAAATTTCAAGTCTCTCCTCGGCCGCACAGGCGAGACCCTAAACGATGGCGCTAATTAATATCGTGCACGGTTCGAACGAATTCGACGTTCAACTCCCGTATTCGACGAAACACGAAGCTCATGATCATTAATGGGCCTTAAAGTAATTAAAAGGCCATTTGCCGTAGGGGGAAAATAAGTATAATGACTGTCGATACGCGAACCGTCGGTCAATGTTCTATCCCACTATTCTATTAGCAGTGCTGTAATAAAAATATTGTGATATCGAAACGCGTACTCAGCCAACAGTAGAGTTCTGTTATTTCGAGTATTCTTCCCCACGGCAAACATCGAATCCTCGAAAGTAATCGAATGTGCATTCCGAAACGCGTACAATAAACGTAAACACTTCATTAGTCATTCAATATTGGATCCCTCAATTCCGCCGAATGTACTGTAATGAAAGTGTTGCGATATCGAAAAATGAGTCCGCGCCCGACATCAGTCTCCTGTTATTGGACGCTTCTGCTCTTCCGCGGAAAAAATTGAATAACCCACGGTGCGAGAGCTGACTTTTTGCGACCGACTGTACGCGGCCAGGCCAAAGTCGAGCAGGTAGATACGGAAAGAGAACGAGGACGAGCGAGCGAGACAAAACGCGCTAGAGTAAGAAAGAGAAAGATACGATGCGAGCGAAAGAGACCCGAAGAGTGAGAAAAAGAGAGAGAGAGACAAGCGAGGCAGAAGGTACGTGGGTGTATCGCGAGGTAGCCGATAGCATTATGCACGGCCTGTATAGGGGGCTACATGTGTCACGAGCACGTGCTACTACGTACGAGTCGAATAGAGACGCTCACGTGCGACGGTGTATTATTATGAGGCTACTCCGGAGCAAAGGAGCCGCTCTCCCAGAAGAAAACGTCAATACGAGAACGCGAAGGGTGGCACACCTTCCCGACCTCGAGCTCACCACCCCACCCCCGTCCACAAGCCATCCCCAGGCTCAACCCTCCTGCAATCCTCGCGAAAAACACACTCCTACCCACCTTTCGAGACTTCCGTCGCTCCCGAGAAGCGATGCCGAAAAATTAGACGGACCGCTTTAAATCCAGGGGGCAAAAAATAGAGAAGGCGCGTATCTCCTCGAAATCGGCGGCACGAAGCAGCCGGGAAGCAATTTAGCGTGAGCCGAGTCGTAGACGATCCATCGATCCGCAGGTTCGATAGTCGGCGCAGGATATTTTTCCGTTGCCGTTTCGAGGCGCGTACACGGACGTACACGTACGGTGGAGGTTAGGTGGTGCGGGGGGGTGGGACGGATGTGTGCGATGATGCGAGTGTAGAAAACGCGTGCGCACGGAGGTGAATGCCCTTTTCCAGGCGTCCCCCCCCCCCCTCCCCCCATCCCCTCTTTGCCCTCCGCCTGCCCCCTCTCCTCACATGCTTCCCTTGAACGACCACCGTCGTGTTTTCCTAGCGTCCCGACGCCCCCTGCGTCGACGTCGTCGTGGCATTGCGTCCCTCTTTCTCTCTTTCTCATTTTCTCTCTCTCTCTCTCTCTCTCTCCACTCCTCGCATACTCTCTCCCTCTTCGGCCGAGTCTCTGTCTCCTGGTTCCATACTGTCGCCGTGTTCGGTTACACCTATCACGCAAACGGATTTTTTTCCGACCCTCGAGACAAACGGTCGTGTATTTTTAGATGATTGACATCGAGGAACGTTACGGGAAACGGACGATCGAGACATTTCGGCCTGACGCACCTACGCAGACAGACATTCGGTGTACGACGCATTATTTTACTCGGGAATTGCGGTCGGCCCGCAAAAATTGCATTCGATACTCCCGAGCGATGTAAATAAAGGCCGAGCTTAAATGTAAACAGCGGCTGTTAAAAGGCAACTATGTCAGAAGTGGCGCTACTCGCGCATTAACTATAATCGCGCCACTTTCGCGAGTGTGCACTTAAACGTAATTTACGTCCATTTTTATTACGGCACTTAAGCGTACGCGCGCGCGCGAGCTGGCCGATAATTTTAATCCGCCTCCGATAAGAATTCACGATATCGGTGGAAAGTGCGCTTGCAGTTTTTTGTCGGACGCTTGCTCCCGTTTTATCCCGCGAGCCCGTTTCTTTTTTTTTTCTTTAGCCGACCAATAATCGGGCGGATCTGAAGGTGTGAGGTTTCACGGGGGTGGAAAGATCAAAGGGCAGAAAGACGGCGGCTCGTATCTGGACGCCTTTATCGTTTCGGCTCGATTCTTGCCTCTCGCGCGACGGGTTCCTTTCCGTTTCTTCAGTTTCGCAGGCCTTCCAACCCTTACTTTTCTATCTGTCCGCGATTTTCAACCCCCCCGAACGAGTGAAGCACGCGACCGCCGCGAAGCGTTTCGAGCACGAACCCGACGTCGTTAACCTATCGTACGATTCCAGCACGGAAGCTGATAAAGCAAGGTAGGTACACGTACGGCAGAAAGGCAAGAAGTGCGGATTCTGAAGCAGCTACAATAACGATGTTCAAGACTGTGTGCTCAGGGGAGGGTTGCTTAATGCATAGCTATCGTGTAACTTTATCCAAATTTTTCATTGACATTTCACTGTAAACAACTGATGGTGAATTGTAGAGTAGAGGTGCAGTACGGTATACTTTTAACGTTAACAGTTAAAAAAGACGTAAATTGATATTTTTTTTTAGTAACTAGCATGTTATTTTAAGCATATGTTTTTCCGGGAAAAGTTAGAGTCGCAGAAAGCATTCTACAAAAATAGCTATAATATTAATTCCATGTGAATGCTTTCGAAGCACAATTCGGACAGCTGCTCAGAAATAATAAATCGTACAAAAAAAAAGTAGACCGGTCGCGTTTCGGAGAGCCCGTCTCCACGACGCAATATTCTCGCGCGAGACGCGCAATAAGCGAATTGGATCCGTCATTATATTCGGACCCGACAGCATTTCGTATGCACCTCGGCTCGGCTTAATGTCCGCCATCGAAATTTCTGCGTCATTCCCCGCAGCGAAATTTCCCCCAAATCGTGCGTAAGGTCGAATGGGAAGGAATTCATGCGTACGGCCGGAACCCTCGGCCCAAGTAAATATTGCGTAGCATCGGGGGCCTCGACCCTGTTTTTCGCCGAATCCGCGTCCTAAGTTCATTAATAACCCTCTCCGCCATCTCTCCGTCTCCGAGCATCGACCCTTCTCCTCCCCTCCTACCCTTTTTGCCCCCGTAACTTTTTCCTCCTCTCTTCCTCGAACGCTTCCGACGCTTCCGACGCTCCTGACGCCATCCGTCGAGTCGGCCACGACTTTACTTACGTAATCGGGAAGCAAAAGTTTTTGGACCTTATCGAATTTCGAGACTGAGGACCTTTATTGTTCGATATAGATCGATTCAATTATCTGATGCTGAAGCTCGAGGTCGCTCGGTTACTTAACCGGCGCCGGGGTCGTTGAGGACCCGCGATGCTCCGAAAACAATTAGCGACGGATGGCTCTTTCGAGAGACCGAATGCGGATTGTTTTCCTTTCGGTCCGGAATACGCTGAGCCGGAATTATGGTTAGCGAAACATTGAGTTACTCGGAACGAATCGCGCCGCTCGCATTGTTTGCTTTGAAAGTGGCGCTCGGCGTTATCGCGGATAATCATACGCTTCTCGGTACGCGCATAACCGAACGGATCGCCGTTTTTCATTACCGGTTGAAGTGACTTGCGTAACTATCGGAATAAATATTTTCGTCGTTGCCGGCAATTAGCCAGAGTCGCATCAACAGTATCTCGGTTTAATGTGACATGTTAAATTCGAGCTGTTGTGGAAGAATACAATTAATCCAATCCTCAGCACGAATCAGAGTGACATTTTGTTTTTCAAATAAACTGGTCATGTGCACTGTGCATTTATAGGAAAAAGTCAGCGTAAAAGCGCTTCGAAATTGAATGCGATATTCACCGATGACAAATTACAAAAATAAATCATCCGACCCGCAATATTACCAACCTCTGTAACGTCAAATTACACACTTTCCCGCGTTTGTTATTATAATAGTCCTCTAACTTTCCTCCCTATTTTCATCCCCCCAGCATCGGCCAGACGAGCGAAGTAAGTAAAGGCTTAGGTAAAGGTCGAATGCCGCGCGATTAGAAGGGGGTGAGCTGCCACGAGCAGTACGGGCGGGCGGGGGGGGGGGGGGGGGGGGGTAGTCACGCGAGTTTTTATGAGTGCGAGTGCGTGCGCGAGTTCGACGTGATAAAGGCAACCCTTTCGAGCCGCTAACAACTCCGCTATCTTGATACCCACGAAATGCCACTCGATTCACTTTCAACCCCCCCTCATGAAAGTGGCGAGAGTCGGTGCCGACGAGAAAATGGAAATTGAAGAGCCAGAAAGGACAAAGGCAAGAAGTTAAAACGGACCATCGAGCGTCGGGGTTGACAGAAATATTCTTAAACGAAACAAAGAGAACGATGGGAATGACGAGAGAAGGAGGGGGTTGGGGGGGGATCGGGAAGAAATGTGTATTTATTGCGGAAGATGACAGAAAAGAGGGAAGTATCGAGATTGCGTGTCTGTCGGAGTTGGAAATGTGAGTCTGGGAGAGAGAAAGAGAGAGAGAGAGAGAGAGAGAGAGAGAGAGAGAGAGAGAAAGACACACAGAGAGAGAGAGAGAGAGACAGAGAGAGAGAGAAAGAGAGTAAGCAAGCTGTAGGGAAGGAGGACGAAAGTGCAACGGAACGAGGCATCCCCAGTTCTAAAGCAAATATACGAGGCATACGCTCGATTCCTGCTTTCTCCTGACGTACGAAAATAGTTGCGAGCGACGGAGCTCTCGCTGAGGCGATGGGCTACCCGAAAACAGTGCGGCCGCGAGCCGCTCATTGGCTTCGGCCAATTTCGTTCGGCTTTATCGGGCGCCCGACAAAACCGAAATAGACAGACACTTCTTTCCGCGCCCGACATGAGTCGGATGTCATTGCTTTTTCCGCGGGGTCACCGGAATTGTCCTGCACGCCTCGGACTTTGGTCCATCAAATTCTGCGCAAGCTCGGCCATTTACAGTTCCCTACGATTATTCGACCTCCGTAATTCAACTTCTGTACCAAACTTTCCTTCCAACTCGACATGCGAGAAAAACGGACCGAACTTCGCTCCGTTGACTTTATCGCTGTCATTTTCGGCCGACACGAGTTGAATTTACGGGATTGAAAGTGCGAGCGGACAGTTCGGATTAAGAATACTCGAAGGTTCGATCGAGGTTCGCCGGATGGGATTTGTTAGACGATGGGACGCGCGCGAAAAGATCGAAGGTGACATTAAACGGTATCCAAAGTGCTAATTCGAATTTGATAATCCGGTCCGGACCCGGGTTCAAAAACACATCCCGGTCCCGGGGTAGGGACTTCCGAGGAGCATGACGCGGAAAGCCCGGGTCTAATCCAATTTGACGGGAAAACCTGGGGAGAGGCCGGGCACGTCGGAAGAGGAGGGTTTATCGTAATAATCGTCCATTGTTGAGGGAATATAATGAATGTTGCCTGATGGACCGAGGCACGCCATTCTTCTCTCATGATGCTCTTCCTGTCCTGCAAAAGCGCTCATCTCCTTTTCCTTCCTCCTCTCTCTCTCTCTCTCTCTCTCTCTCTCTCTCTCACTCTCTTCGTCTCTCTTTCCTTCTCTCTGTCTTAGCTGAAGCCTGCGAATCCTTCGGCAGAGCGCCCTTCTTACGTCGGCCTGCCGATTTAATTTTAGATAAGGGCCAAGGGATTGACTCCTCAAAGATTACCGCGTGTCGAGCTTCAGCCTCGTCGACTCTCGCTTGTCCCGCGTCGGTAACATCAGAAATTCAATGCCGAGAATGGTGGGAAACGTCTTGCGTTTCGGCGACGATACTGCTCCTTTATCAACTAAACCCTCGAGTTTCGACGAAACATCGAAAAAGAAAAAAATGTCATACTCCGAGAAGTGGACCGTTTACTTTGAAAGCGGTGTAAACGGTTTATTTATGTGATATTTAATTTTTTTTTCAAAATGGACTTACACCACTTTCAAAATAAACGGTCCGAGTATAGTCTCTTACAGCGTATTGTACTGCTTGACGTCGTAACGAAAGATCAAATCATCCGAGAACGCTTTACGTCATGAGAAGAGAAAAAGTCTAAGAATACTAACTAAACCTTACATTGAACTCTGCACTGTCCACCTCATTGCACTATGCAGCGTTTCACTGCGCCATCAACTGCCTATTACGTTTGATAGTCCAACGTTTCGCATCGCTGCACCGCGTGCAACATTGTGTCAAGAGCAGGTATAATAATACCGACGGGTGGGGTCGTGAATTTTTGCGCTATAAATCTTCCCGGCGGGCAGAATAAAAAAAAAGAAAGTCCCATCGGCAATCATTTCGACAATGCGACGTTCGATCCGCGCAATTAAACGGCCCGATCGTAAATCCGTTCGGCGGCCATTTATCGGCGCTTAATTGCGCACAGTTTATGGGGAGGACTATACTTCGCGAAACTCACGCCCCCTACTCCCCCTCCTGCCGGCCCTCCAACCCCACCCCCACCCCCACCCCCGTCGCCACCGCGTCAGCTGCCGACAATGAATTCTAATTAATATCGAAACAATCGGCCGGTGCGGCGGGTGTCCTTTATTCGACGATTACCATTCAAAGATACTGTTAATGAAACTTCGAGACGTTCGCCCTTTTAATAAAGACTTCGGCCCGGCTTGTGACTACACCCTCCAAGGAAAATTACAATCGAAAACTTCGTTCCGATTCGTCGGCAGAGCGCGCCGATACTCGCCGATCCCTTAAGCGGTCGAAAGTCGTTAGCGATTCCGCAATCAATCTCGGCAAAGTTCATCATAATTCTTCGAGGAAAGTTTAATGATATTTTTTTTCGTCGGGGGGTGGTGGAGATTAATTTCGATCCGCCAGAGTGGCGTCCGACACTCTCGCGGTGGTCGGTGGGAGTTACGCGGTCGAAAGGTTGACCTCGGGGAGGTCGTTTCCGGTTTACAGGCGGCAATTGCAGTGAATCGTGGCGGAAAGCGTTAAGGGAAGAGGCGAAAAATAGGCGGACGCCAAGAGTGAGAAGAGAAAATTCTCCCGCGGCGCGCATGGCAAACGAACGAACGACTCCCTTGAGCGACGCTTCGAGCGAGATGGAGGTAGAGATGGGGGAGGTGGGAGGGAGAGGAAATCGAATTTATCGTCGGAAGGCACGATAAAGTCGGCGGCAGGGAAATAAAAGGAGCGGCAGAGGCAGCGGAAGAAAAAATAGGAAGAAAAACAGCCGGCAAGGAGAAGGAGAAACGGAGAGAGACGTAAGGAACGAGGCTTAACGATGCTTCTGGCAAAAATAATATTGACTCGATCGCTCGCCTCCCCATTCTGTCCGCCCTTATCGGCCGATACAGGCCCCGCGTGAAATACGAGGGTGAATGATGCGATCGGCAAGGGTTGCCGCCGAATTATGCCCTCGATGATCTATTTCCTCGCATGACTTTCCACGAACTTCGAATTCGGTACGAATATACTTATACGAAAATGGAAGCGTCGATTCCATCTATCCTATCATTTCGTATATTTGACAATTGATGAATGTAAGCAAATGTGAATATTGCTATTCGCTTTATGATTAATGCGTCTTTAATTCCATTTATTTATTTATCTATTAACGGCAAAATCCTTTGAGTATAGAACAGAACAGAATGACAGCTCCTAAATATTGTATCAATCTACATATAAACTGTATAGATTTTAGATAATTACTGTTTTATTCCCTGTTTTCAATTTTAGATATTTCAAATTAATTCTTCAAAAATATCGCCGACTGGCGACGTCTGACTATGTAGACCATTAAGCGTTACATGTCTTATGTCCAAATAACGCAAACGATGGACACGACGCTTCTTTCTCTCGAAGTTTGGGAACCGTTCGGCCGCGCTCGCAGTGATCAGCGTAACATCCCTTCGCGGCGACCGTCCGAGCGACTGTCGCGGAAGTTTAGTCGGTCGCGCAGCATCAATTTCAGTCCTTCCTTTCCATTCCGGGCGAGAAGTCAGGGGACCGCGACTAACGGGCGACATGATAAATTGCGGGAACCCGTCGTCTGCCGGGCGTACCGGGCGCGGTATATATGAATGTTTGTTACTCGTCCCCCGGGATGGAAAACGCACTCCTCAAGAGTGAAGAGGGGGAGGGGAGGGGAGGGGAGAGGGAGGGGGGAAGGGGTGGAAGCTCAGGATTTCATGCGCAAAGGAGCCGGCGAAGAAGAACGCCGTGGCCCACTCGACGTTGCGGAACTTTCCTTCGTCTATTTACATCTTCGTCAGAGCGGCAGAGAGCGGGAACGCCGAGAGAAAAGGAAAAAGAGAAAGAGGACGCGCGGGGAGGAGGAGGGGGCTGAAGTCGGGGGTGTTTAAGAGGGAGGGAGAACAAAGAGGATGGGAGAGAAGCAAAGAAAAAAAATACCGAAGCGGAGTGGGCGCAGCGAGAGAATGGAAAGGAGACGGAGTTAAGAGTTGCGAGAAGCGAAGAAAAAATGGAGGAAAAAGGAGGGTAGTGTGCGGAGAGGGGTGGCAAGGAGGGGAGGCGCAATGGAACGGCGTAATGACGGAGTCCGCGAGAATGAAAGTAGCGGAGCGTAGTAGAGACACGGAGTGAGAGTCGAGTGAGGAGCGGAGAGTACGGACTCTATACTCGCGAGAAATGGGTAGGGATGCGAAAGGAAAGAGAGAGGAGGAGGGAGGGAGGTGGGGGGCTGAATGAAAGGAGTTCGGAAAACCGGGCGAAGACCGCCGGGCTCATTGTTTTTCGCACCACTTCGCACCGCTCCGATAAAGAGTATCGACTGGCGAGATGCGTCCTGACATCAGTTCGGAAAATTCATTCAAAAAATTCTCCCTCCTGGCACCGACCTACCAAGCTACGAAAATACGATGACAAAACTGATTGCCATCGACGAAAACAGGGCCTTGAAAGCCTTTTCTATTACAGGGCGTTGGACGGAAAGAAAAAAGGAGAGCAGAGTAAAATAGATTCGCGATTGACGCTACGCGCGCGGTCTATGTACATGCGGCGTGCGTGTACATATGTACAGCATTTTGTATATAGGGAGCGAACGTATTCGCCGCGGCGGAGACGATATACAGCGCAAATGGACCAGACGGAAAGGCTCACGGGCGTAAACCGGAAGCGCGGGACACGATCGAGTGCACTCCACCGTGCATTTCACGCTCGCCTACGAAATATTGCATTCGTCTCGAGGAGACGAGGATATCGTCCGAAGGGAGGAGCGGAACATTGACGAGAAGAAAAAAAGACTGGAAACGAAAGGAAATAGAAAAAGGAAGAGCCCGGCTGTCAGGCTAGAAAAACAAAATCGTAAGATTGTCAGTTTCGGCTGGCAGAGAATACGAACCAATGGTTGGCAACGTTAATTACGACTGTAGGAGATTAATTAACCCCCTTTCCACCCTTCCGCAGCTACCACCGCACACGTCGGCGTCGATATCGGAGATAATTTTTTAATGATACGCCTTTAATGAATGGCGTAGGTGATAACGGTAATTGGGGAAAGCCGCGATAATTAAAAACGCGACATTTTCGCCACTTTCTCTTTGCCGGGCGTCTGGCCCGCTCTTTGCCTCTTCTTTGCCCCGACCGCCCCCGGTATCCACCCCCCCCCCCCCCCTACCCTGAGCATGCACCGCAGTGCCTCTACCGCGGCCGACGACATCGCCAGGGGCCTTTCGTCGCCGTACAAATTATGAAAATTCGTAATTATGGGCTTATTAACGGCTTAGAAAATCCTGTGAATTAACGAGCGCGCGTCTCAAGGGCCGTCACGTCTCCGCCCAACCCTCCCTCCCCCCTGCAGCTGCTACCCCCGCTTGCACCCCCGTCCGACCGCGGCATCCAGCGAGCCCACTTCACTCTCTTCGCGTTTTCACGTTTTGCCAACCTCGATGAGGCGCCACTCCATTCCTCGTCTCTCACCCCTTCACCCTTTGCCACCCCCTATGTCGTCTCAACCCCCGTCGCAAGACCGTCGCAGCTCTCCTTTTTCCGCCGGAGGACACACGTTGGAAGTCGTGGAAATTGTACGGGAAATGTAAAGTCGATCTTCGGTCGAAGTCTCGATGGTTTTGTCAACCCTGTATTTTTCGGTAAAGGCAAACATTTTGTTTCTGTGGCTCGTCAAGGGTGGTCGGCGCGGTTAGGGCACGCCCTATGGCCTCCGGGATTTGTCGCGGACCCCTCGGAGGCGCGAGACGAACGGTGCCTACTGGTGCAGGAAATTAAAAATTCGGTTGGGAGGGGAGGGGGGATCAAAGAATTTGAGGCCGCTTTCGCGCTCCAGCGAGCGACCGTATCCTATTTATACCGATCCGGGGACCTGCTCGTCACGCTTGAAAATCCATCCTCTCCGCCCCCTACGGGAAGCCACCTTAACGCCGGTGAAATATCGACGCGCGGCGTTGACTCGAGATTACGATGTCAGGCTCGCACGTTCCGTGCCAAACTTGTAACGTACATCGACGAGGCTCACCGTAAAAAAGCACGCAATTCATCAATCCGATGTTAATCGGCGATCGTAAACGTAAAATGTATAAAAATGGAGTGCCGATGCAAATCTGATTGCATCCATTAGCGTTTTGTGTAAGATTGTATAAAAATTCATCGTTGCGCGTTGAAGCTGCAGAACGCGCATAATGACTCGGAATGTGAGAACGGGTGACAGAATGCGACAGAATGTGACAGTAGGTGACAGAATGCGACAGTGGCTGACAAAGTGCGACAGAAGGTGACAGAATGTGACGAAATCCGACTCGTGCCTTTCTCGTGCGATGACTACCTTCCGGGTTGCGCATTGTTGCGGGACACCCTGTATAGCGGTAGAGGAAGACATTGGCCGGGTTCGCGGGCGTAGACTGCCGCGTGTCGTACGTAATAAAGAAGAAGAAAGGGAATTCGCGCGGCGCGATGCACTCCTGACCTTTCGGCGCTTCTTGCACAACCGAAACCGCGGGGCGTCGCGTGCGCTCTCTTGCGCATCTTCAACCGGCGGCGCCGAACAAAAAGGAAGGGCCGCGAGGAAAATCGAGACGGGGGACGGGCCGAGGTGAGGGAGGGCACGACATTTCAGCGAAAGTAGGGTTACCACACCGAATTCCACTCGCGTTGCCTCCCTTCGGCTTCGATCACGTCCCACCCCTCAAGTCTGTATTCCACGAAAGAGATCGAAATGCACGGTTACAGGTTCGTTCAGGACAAATTTCCAATTCGTCGTATATTCTGTTGGAGCGCTAGTTCAAAGTATAAATAGTTTAGCTTTTGATTTTAAATAAATAAAAATCTCGAAATATACCTAACATCAATCCAATACAGTTATGATAAATAAAATTTTCAGTCAGAAAAAACGTGTCAGCCGTCAAATATTTTAACCTTTCAACCTCAACGATATACGAAAATTATTAAAACAAAAGGATAAAGAATTATAAAGAATGAGAAGAAGAATCGTATCGAGGGCAGAGTATAAAGAAGCGGGAGAGGTCGGATTTAAAAAATATCCGATTAATCGGCCTTCAACTTTCTCTACCCCCATTTTCGGGGCGCCTCATTCCTCGGCGCGCTAAGCGGCTCTTCCTTTCTTCCCTCCGCGGCTGCAATCTGCATCGAGCGCGAAAGCGGTCGGTGCTCTTAATACAGAAAACGCGTCCTGCGAACAGCGTTAAGGCAGGTCTTGAAAACAGGTCTCTCCCACTTGGCAGCCTCTCTGCCAACCTCGTCCCTCGACTCCATTCTTATCCTCTCCCTCCGACTTCTCGCTCTCCGTCACTTTCGTTCGGCTCCATTTACATTTCGAGATCGGCCGGGAGGGAGAGAGAAGAAGAAGAAGAAGAAGAAGAAGAAGAAGAAGAAGAAGAAGAAAGAGAGATAGACAAAGCGTTGCGAAGTTCTGACATTTGATTTCAGAGATTGGATCCGCGTATCATCGAATTCCTTGCATTTTCTGTCCTCAGAACGGAGAGTGAACATGTCTTTCTGGAACATGCGCGAAGTTTCGAAGATTTCATACCGACGCATAACGCTGGGATTCGTCCTTAGAATTGCAGCTCGATGCGAAACTCCGTCCTTCGGTTGACGAGTGTGACGTAATGGGAGGGAAAAAAGTTCATTCAAAGGTCGTCGCCGAGAGTGCAACGCGCTTGTCCCGATCGCGGAGACCTTGACGAAAGATTACCCTTTCGTGTAAAAAAGAGAGAAAGGGAAGCGGAGTATATTAGTCTTACACGCGACCCGTATTACAGCCGACAGCCCAGCGTGAAACTGGAGACTGCCGTGTTCAAAGATTCATCCTCATCCTTCGATAATTCCTTTCAGCCCAAAAATCGAAGGTAAACGTGGAATATGCGGAAGACAGCGAGAAACGTACAAGAATTCACAGTACGATCAGTACAAAACTGAACACAGATTCGACGTCTTCATATTTTAAGAGTCCTTCACGTTCGAGAAGGTGACCATAAAAATGAAGCAACGAGGAAAAGAAACAATGAGGTTCAAAACACAGATTCGACATATTCATATTGTAACAGTCCTTCGCGTTCGAGAAGCGGACCATAAAAATGAAGCAACGAGGCGAAGAAACAACGAGGTACAAAACTGAACACAGATTCGTCATATTGATATTTTAAGAATCCTTCACATCGAGAAGCTGACCATAAAAATGAAGCAACGAGGTAAAGAAACAACGAGATACAAAACTGAACACAGATTCGTCATATTGATATTTTAACAGTCCTTCACGTTCGAGAAGCTGACCATATAAATGAAGCAACGAGGCGAAGAAACATGCCGAAGACAGTGAGAATCGCAAACACAATCCTCTCGACCGAAAACAGTGGCCCGGAATCAGCTTCCTCCGCGCGAGCGGAAAAGCATTGTTCTCACGAAATTCGAAAGGCAGCCGGAAGTTGCAAGAGCCGCTCGCCTCGTCATATTCCCTCGGCTCTCGCTAATTCGCGTATCGAAATCGAAAAACGTGAGCAGCTCGTTTATCAGCGTCCCACCGGCGGAGCCTGACCTCTTCGCGGCTGGAAAGAAGGCCAGGTTGCGCAAAAGTTTCGGACTTCGCCAGACTGGAAGTCTCGAAATCTCGAAATTCCTCAAACGACCTCCGCTGCTCGAAATCGACGCCTTTCCTCGCATTGAGCTGCGTCCCGCCGCGTTTTTTGCGCCTACGACGCCGATCGCTCGCGGCCTGACGAGCAATTTGTTCGCCGTCAGCGTCGAGGCGCCTCGTAAATTACCGATCGCAATCGCAATTGTCGCGCTTCGACTGGCCCCGATGAAGCTGTAAACGCATCGAACCTACGAACCTCCGCGCACCTCCGCGCACCTCTGCGCACCTTCGCGTACCTTCACGTACCTACTGCTCACCCGGCGGCATTTAGCCGGGAAAGTTATCAGCGCTCGTTGCGCCGTCACGCGCGTCGCACGCAGATAACGCCATTAATTACCGCAATTACCGATTATGCGACGTTAAACGCTCGGGATGGCGTCGGTTGCATCAGCTTTTTCAAAAATTGCCACACTCCGCAGCGTCATCTCGCGTGTGCCACTTTCATTCAGCGACACGGGACACTCGATTTTCGAAACGTACTCGATTTTCAGTATCGAGTTCCTTCAGCGATCAGAAATAGAATCCAAGCTAGCCTGGCGGCTTCTCGCGTTTCGAGTCTGCGCCGATCCGCGAAAGAGTCCTTTCGCAAGTCCTGCCCCTCCTGTTAGCCACCCGCTATCCTTCCACCGCGGATCCCTTCGCGCGGAAGGTGTTCGTGTCCAGGACTGGCGAGCCTGTCGCGACACTTCTCGCTGTCTCCCGTTACGCTTATTACTCATATCGTCGGATCTGCCGTTCGGGAGGACGGTAAGCGAGAAGGCGTGCTCGAGTGGAAATTCGATCGGTTCGTATGAATACGCGATGTAACGGTACACCACCTCTCGTGGGCCCCTTCTCTATCCGGCGGCAAACAATGTGGCGCGCGGGCGCGCCTGGCGAACGTATCTGCCGATGAAAGGATTGCTACCGGGCGAAATTCGCTAACTATTACTAGAGATCGAGAGTCATCCGAGGATTAATTCGTCTTTCTGTCGAATGGTCTAAGAGATGGTTTTCAAATTCGGAGGGAAATATGTCGTTGGAGATGTTGGTAGGTTGTTTGAATGACAGGAATGTTTGAATGTTTTCTTGGGAGGAGGATAAGTTAATTTACTGTCTCGTGCAAACGTATCTGCCGACGAAAGGATTGCTATCGGGCGAAATTCGCTAACTATTACTGGAGATTGAGAGTGAACTCAGGATTAATTCATATTTCTTTCGAATGGTTGAAGAGGTGGTTTTCAAATTCGGGAGGAAATATGTCGTTGGAGATGTTGGTAGGTTGTTTGAATGACAGCGATGTTTGAATGTTTTCTTGGGAGGAGGATAAGTTAATTTACTGTCCCGTGCGAACGTATCCCCGCTTTGTCAGCTGGAAGTGGAAGTCCCAGGGGTGGCGAACTACTTTTTTCCTGGCCTGGGCAAAAAAGTGTAGGCAGCCGAAGAGTTCGTTGGGAAGGTGTATTACGGAGAGTAGCTGGAGTTCGATGTGTCGGTGGCCTGGAAGTCGCGCACAGCTGGTTTCGTTGACTAATCGGAAGGTTGTATCGTAACGAATCTATTCTGTACAGCTAGCTAGGAGGCATTTAGATAAGAGTCAATTAAAATATCGCGTTAATGATCACCTCGAATATTTATAGAGCCCAAAACAGTTATCTATTGTACGATAATAAGTATAATTTTCTCAGAATAAACGATAAAGTTTGAACTTTCAGATGGAATAAAATTGATGTATTGTAAAACAAACGTGTCTTTTTCTGACTAAAAATTGAACGTACAATTGAAATTAACAGATCTACTTTTTTTCAAAGTACCACTATGAAAATAAATAGGTGACATCGACCAACAGTTTCAAAATCTCGTGAACCCATCCCATTAAAATACCAGCTTACGCAAAAATCGGGTAAAAAGCGGGCAAATGCCGAAGTAACGAAGAATTGACACAGACGAGCCGGCAGAAAAAGAGAAACGGCGGAATTGAGAAGCAGAACACGCGCGCGCGCTTACTCGCATGCCTCTCCTCCGACACAATGTATATGCACGGCCGTATACGTGAGATGTGAGTAACGAGCATAAATGTGTGAATGCATAGCTAAGCGCGCCGCGCGAGTCGCATTAGAGCAGATGCCACTTAGGGCTTATTCTCATAAGGGAAAAGTAGTTCACGATGCAGATTGTGTCACGTGATCCGCGACACGAATAGGACGCGGTAATTACCTTTAATTGCGCAGCGACGTGATAAGGTCCCCCGGCATAATAATCGTCGATTTTAATTGGACAAAGGATCGCATCCACTGTCCTTCGGGAAGCGGGTTAATCGCGCGTGTCTTCGGACCGAAGTGAAAGAGTCGTTCGGGTAATGACGGCTGCCAAGTGGTACAAAACGCAGTCACTTCTGCCATTCGAAGTCGCCAACCCAACGAACATTCCGATAAGCAGCGGAATATAATAGGAAAGAACGTTAGAATTAAGAACCGGCCTATGGAACAGGCGTCTATCTCAAGATTTATATATTTATACCCGACATGGAATTTGTCGCATAAGAAGAAAAGTCTCCGGCAAGAAAAGGAACTTGATCTGCGCGTCGGTTCTTTTTTTCACTCCTGCCTGGAAAAATCTCGTCCGACTCCGCGCAACTCTCGTGACGCGAACGGTCTCCAGTTTCTAACGAAGTTTCCAATCCCAATGGCCTGTCTCCGCGGCGGCCGTACGGGAGGATTGGAAACTTTGCCAAGGATGCGCGGAATGTGGGACAAGGAAAATTTTGCACCTTGGCTCCGATACGAGAAGAACAGAACGATCAAAGGCCGTGCGGTAAGGCGCGAGCCGAAAAAAAGGAGGAAAAGACAGTTACACCTGACCGATGACGATCGCGATGAATCAATCATCGATCGTAAGTCGACCTGGCGGAACAAAGACAGCTTCTGCGATTTTTCTTGACTCTACTCGACACTTTATCGATACTCATTACCTGGCCAAGCGAAAAAAGGTGTACCGCTGACCGAGAACGCTGAACACGACGAATCAATCAGCCGTCAGTCACGAGATCAAGTTTCAAAGAACGCGGACGACTTCGCCGAGTCCTGCCGTGCACTTTCCGTACTCCGCAAAACGAAAAAGTGGCGCGCAGAAAATGGCCGGAAATCACGTTCGCCCGGCATCCCTCCGAAGTTCTCTTTCCCATGGAAACTTTTGAGGAACGACTTCTCCGCCACTTCAGCCGGCACTTTTCCGCGATTGGCGGTTCGCAACTTGTCGGCCTGGGCAACGTTTGCGGACTCACGCGATTACGTAAACGTTCGCCAGCGACGACAACGTGACGTTCGGTAAAGCGGCGAGACGGAATAAGGCACGTGTCCGCTCAATTGTTCGAAGTTGAAGTTCGCTCCGGGTTATTCTCTTCGCGTTAACTCGATAATGACGGCTCGGCCGGGATAAAGTCCTTTCTCAAATTACGCCCGCCATCGCGAGCCGGTTGAAGCTGAGGATCCCGAAGGGTTCCATTGCACGGAATTCGACTCTACCCTTTTCGACGAATATGAATTTCTAATTCGACAATAGCTGCTTCGTACTTTCTACCGGAAATTGGTGACGCCGTTTGATGGACGTTAATGCGACATTCGGACGGGTACGTTACGCAATGTACACTGTGACACGTTCGACCGCACGAGTTGCTGCCCGGCAGCTCGCGGCGAGTGGAAAGAATTATTTAAAAGTATTAAATTGCGTCATTGCGTAAGGACTCGGCATTATTTGGCATTGGGAGCTTCGCGGGTTCTCGCGGGATTTTTTTTCCGCCGGGGAGAATGAAAGTAGCTTCCTTCGGCGGAATGAAACGCAAACGAAGCTGCCTCGTTCGTTCGTCTCGCGGCCGGGACGTAAAATCCCACATCGCATTCGGATAGAATGCAAAATACCGTTCATTTCTCAACTTCATTCTTCTTCGCCTTGCGACATGCCCTGACGAGTCGGCTGGCGCAATGTTTAAAGAAGGGACTCCCGGCGCAATCGTAATCTAAATTCGTATCGGTGTACCTTGTGTCGTGAAATGACAGCTCGCGGGACTGCGAGGACTAAACTCCATTTAAGTTTCGACTTTTGGAATCGTATAGAGAGCATTACCTATATGGAATTCTCAACTATTTTCCTTAAATAGGACGAAAATTCGTAACTGTGCAAAGGACATATATCGTTCGACGTATTGACCGTTATACGGAATAGTAATATAGACATTCATTAACGGTAATGTTTATCAAACTTAGGCTCGCGCTGGTTTCTCTTTCGCATGACACCGCTTATGTCTGATTCCAGTCTTCTCACTGCTCTCTCGCTTCGCGCTGTTTACAGTGTGACTTTTTCTTATTGCGTACGTATACTTCATGCACATCTGTTCCGCTATTTTATCATTGAGTCACGATTGCCACATTGTTTTGTGTACATTTATAGCCGAAATATGAAAGTCACGCGGTTACGTCCATAGTCCGACTCGCTAAAAAATTCCTACTACGTCATTGTAAACATTGAAAATTTCTCACGCGGTTAATTCAGAGTGCCTGAAAACCTGAAGCTTTCCCTCCGGTGGAATCTGCTTTCGTTGCTCGCTGGCTGCCCATCAAAATCGAGGCAACCGCTGGAACGAAAATTTATGGAAGTATAATGAGCCGGTAATGCAACACGCGAACGATGCTTCCTCCTACACTCAGAATCCAACCTAGCCATCTAACTCGGCCGATCTCATGGTCGATTTCGTCCCGACGGCCGTACGAAATTTCTTCATCATCCTCGGTACGTGCCTCTCGTCTACTTACGAGGCGATTCTTCATCGTTCCCGATGCAAAATCCGTGTTCGTTGGCCATTCAGCGAAGACAACGATCCTGCAAAGTGTCCCGATGGCGCACGCTTTCTCGCTCGTGCTTTCGCGGACTCCCTAATCAAGGCGAAGATGTACTGTAATTTCGTCCCGACGCCAGGCGAAGTCTGATGATGCCTCGGTGTGACGATTTTATCGATATGCTATCCTCCGCTTTGTACGGAGTTAAATAGTTTCGAGTTTCTAATACTGCGGCACTTGAGCTGAACTTTGTGTTCAACCGATTTTTTTAGCCATCGATTTGTGTGGAGTTAAGAAGTAATGAAATATGAGGTGTCAGAGCCCGAAACTAGTCTTACTTATGTTGCAGGGCCTAAACTGAAACTTTGTGTTGTATCGTACTGTTTAGCTGTCGATTTGTGTGGAGTTAAGAATTAATGAAATATAAGGTATCAGAGCTTGAAACTAGTCTTAATTACATTACGATAATTGCATTCGTCTCTATGCACTTCTATTGAAGGTAATATCGGAAGCTTCAAATATCCCACATTACTACATACAATACATTAATATACCACCCGTATCAATCCGAAAACTATCGAAACACATTTATAATTCAGCGATAAGCCGTACCGCTCGAGCGGCATTCCACGCAAAAGTCGATTATCCCAACCTCGGCAGTGGCGAGAAATAATTAAGCTCGCCGATAGCGGCCTCTCGCCTCAGGAAAACAATCGAATCGGGAGCGTCGGTGCGCGCGAGAGTTCGGATTTAAGAAGTATCATCTATCTTATCGGCCCGACAAACAAAGTGCTCGCGCCGCGCGCGCACGCTTTCTCGCTCGCGCTTTCGCGGACTCCCTAATCAAGGTGACGAAGTACTGTAATTTCGCCCCGGCACGGGTGCCCCGCTCTCATCATCATCATGCTACTTGGAACAACGAAGTGTTACTCGCGGCAGCGGGCCAATTTTCCGCCGCTAATCCGATGAAGCTCTGCCTGCCGCCAGTGCCGCGGGCCTACTTCGCGCCATAACCGTTGGGCAATTAGTATTTTCCTGGCGGTCATGCGCGCGCCATTGTGCGCAACACTAACAATGTGCGGCAGTGCAAACAACAATTTCGGTTGGGATCGGGAGTGAAACGCGGAATGGGCCCATTGCCAGTGAGGAAGGTTCAGCTAGTTAGCGGACTTACGGCGAATGATGATGATGATGATGAGGATGCGCAGGATGATGAGGTGAGGTCGCTGATCGGAATGGTTGAGTTTGAAGATGATACTCGAGGAAGGTTAGATTTCACCGGGTGAAATTACGCCCGACGCTTCGGACCTCGTAAATCGTCTGATTGCGGCTTTTGAAGGCGACGCTTCGAATATTTGATCATTCCCGTGGCCCGTATCAATTTTATAATTGCGGAGGCTGATGCCGCGAGGATGATATCTGGCGACGGGGTTAGATTTCACCGGGCGAAATTACAGTTGGACGGCCGAACTTCATAAATCAGGGATTACCGCTGGGAGACTGATGTTTCGGATACTTTGTAATCTTCGTACCCTATCAATTTCATAATTGTAAGGTGGGGGGCGGGGGGGGGGGATATAGATGTATAAGTTAAACAGCATTAAAGTTTCACCGAGGTAAATTGTAATTTGTGCGAAGTTTGTAAATTGAGTCCTACCACCGCAAGGCTGAGGCCTTCTTAATGCCAGAACGATTTATAAATGTAACTTCATTTTAGATAGCGTAGCTACAGGAATTCGGCATGTAAAAACCAGATGGAAAACGGTTAACTTCGTACCTTCCATTAAATATCTCATTTGTTGCCGACAAATAAGAAATGTTCAGGAAATGAAGTTGTTATCAACGCTATATTTATCAAACCAGAAAAAAAATGGTTTCATAATTAAAATTGAATCATTACTGAGATGAGCCAAATCTCATAAGAGGGGAAAGCCTCGGAGGCCTCGACATTGCATATTCAGCGGATGCAGATTTCGCGACGTACCGCAGCCGGCGAAACAATACATTAATTAGCCGCTCTTTCGGAGGGCAGAGGGCAAGCTGGACGCCGGTGGTCTTACACCACTTCGGCTACCCTATGGAAATATGTGGCGGAATCCCGATTCCGTGGATCGATGTAGCCTTTCGTGGCCCGTATTTCGTTCTTTCTCATGTAACGCTATAATGTATTTCAGGGGATAATGGCGATCTAAGTTTGTATGGTATTTGGTTTAAGATTGAGAGGACTTATTCAATTAGTGACAGCCGATGCTGTGTAACGTATGTACGTTGTTTAATTGAAAATGATTACAGATACTAAATTGAGAAAGTTCAATATTAATAATAATAATAAGAAGAATTTATTAACGGCATAACCGCCTTTGGCAACAAATAAAAATACATTAACATTAGTAATGTAATGTAAGAATATTCTGTTTAATCCGCTGACGGATAAATTGAACTTGAGAAATTTACGTTACACGTGTAAAGCATTGGTTGAATCACATCAAATCGTTTATTAAGTGCTCGTGTCGAGAAAAATTCGAATTCGAATTACATTCCATAAATCTCTCATTGAACGTCGATACCGAGGAACTGAAATTGGTTACGTTCGCGGCTAACATTTTCACTTCCTCGCGGATGGTAACGCGATAAATTCTGTCGATCGGTTCGAGATGTTCGGCATTCGAGCGAGCGGAACGCTTCTCGCCGAACATCGGCGAGACTCGTCACGTCGTAACGTGTCCGAACTGTTTACGGCCTCCGGTGCTAGGGTCAAAGGCCCTGGAAGATCGTTAGCGAGCAGTCGCTACCTCGTTCGCACCGGACATCCTCGCCTGTCGGATCCCGTAACGTTCTCCTTTCGACAAAAAGTCAGCCTCGCCAACTCGCTCGCTCCCAAAGTCGCGAGACTCGGCCCGAACTTAGTCGCGAAACTCGATTCGAATTCGGTCGCTTATCTATTAACTGAACACTTATAGACCGTAGTAGTTCAATTCTGGAAAATGTGAAGTAGGGATCCATCGAATTTTCCAGTTTATTTCTTAATTATTTCATAAATGCTGGTTATAATGTAATACGTGTAATCGTGTTTTGCAGACTAATTTAAAATTTCGAAAGAATCGAAACGTTGGATTAATTCAAGAAACTGTTTTGAAAATATTAGTATGATCGATATAGGGCCGGATGAGTATTGTACTCTATTTCGAATTCGGTCGCTTATCATCTGCGGCGAATTCCAGGCACGTTGATGCGAGTGGAAAATCGTAAAGGATTCCCGGGCAATAAAGTGAGCGAGCGACGTCTCGCATTATCACGGAGCCTCTTCCCACATTCGGCGTGTGGGGGCCCACGATTACTCTCGTCGCCGCTTCATAAAGTCGCTTAGATTACGGCCGACTGGCAAAAGTTCGCGCCGCGGACCGAGTCCGAGCAGGCGCTTTGCCGGATTATTTATGCCCGACGCTTCCGATTTCGAAAGCGATCGTCGCCCCGAGTTTCGTTTTCTAATGCCTCGGATTATCCCACTTTCAGCCTCCGATCCTTTCAGCGATCGCAAGCCGGCGGATCCCGCCATGTTTATCGACCAGTTACGGATCTCGCTTTCGATCAAAAGTCCGACCGAAGAATCGATCTAACGGCGTATCCTCAAAACATTTTCCAACATTGCGTGGCCTCACTCGAGTATACGTGGCGGGCAGTCACGATGTCAATAATTGGCATCACGTGCTAATAGAATCGTCCTGCGGGAGGGGTAGGAAAAAGTCGTCGAACCTGAATCGATCGGGTCGAAACTTCGAATTTCGCGTGATTAGGCGCACGTGACCGGTAATAGTTATTACCCGAAGGAAAACGTGATGGCCATTAATGCGAGTAGGAGCGAGCGAACGAAACGAAATGAGCTGGGCCGAGCGCGTGCGATAGCGCGAATAAATCACGATCCTGTCAGTGGGCCGCGATTACTCATGCCGAGACTCTTAAGCGGCGAGAAGCAGCTCGCTGAGCGGGCGAGGGGAAAAAATATTCGACACTGTCCGATTTTTCGCCTCCGACCCGAGCTCTCGCGATTCGAACTCTCCTGCCGGCTGCCCCAGGCACGGAAATTAGCTGTTCGCGGTCGGAATTTGGAATCCGGATCGATGCTATCGCAGGCGCGAATCCTGTAATTTGCCTAAGAAGGTGTGTAATTGCTTTCGAACGTACGAGGTTCTAGCGGGTCTGCTTGGCATTTAGGATAACTCAGCGATGCTACTAATACTGTCATTGGCCATAATAAATATACCATTATATCAAATTTTATTTTAAATATAAAATTTTTCAGTATTATTGATATAACCTTTGCTTGAAGAATGATAATAACAGTAATGCCATTATAAATATTACATTAAATAGGATATAACCGAATATAATTCCATAGTTTTCTCTACCCTTTCAGTACGATTAATAATAGCGATACCGCAAGAAAACCCTTATTACCAACTCCATCCTCAAAATGACAGTAGATTCATCTACCGAAGAGGTTTTAAGCGAAACGTACAATTCCGATTCCACATTTGCCAATCCTTTTCCAGCGCCGCCACCACAGGCGATATTTCAAGGAAACGAAGATCGTAATATGGGCTCGCCTAAGTACTAATAAAGTACGAAGGCAGTTAGCGCGCTAAAGAGCTTTCCGCGTACAGTCCAGGAACGTTTTCCCCATAGAAGAAGACAGGGCAACCCTCCAGTTTTTAATTGCATGCAGCGTCGCCGTCGTTATTACGAAAGACGTACGCGCGTTTCACGCTGTCCTGACTCTTGCACACAATCGTCCCATCACCGGGGTACCTCGTGCATGTCTGTCACGCGTGCGATTCCGTGCATGCTCACGTAATTTCAGGCCACGCTGCCGCGACGACGGCGTCGCGCCGTTCGCCGACAGAAAATTCTCTGCGAAAACGAGCGGACGAGCATCGACGTGGATAATCGAAGTCGAACGATATTCCGATCGCGACTCGAATCGAATCACGAATTTGCATTTTGATAAGAGCTCGTTCTGCGCAATGGGATCTCGTGCCGAATTGCTAGGTTAATATTGCATCTACGACTCTGAGTTCAAGTGAATCCTACTGTCCACCCTTTGAGTGTGGGTGAATATAGTTAGTCATATAAAGGTATAATAATAAGACATAAGGTATATGATGTATGAAGAGTAGGAAGGCAACGAGCGAATTGAAAGTGGAAACTGTCCACGTATGTAAATAACGAGAAGGAATTTTTGTATAATTCTTAGGAGGATTGGTTGAGATTCATTTACTTTAAATAAGTCGTCGAAGCTCTAACGGTGGAAGATTCGGATTAACCCGGACCTTTTCCTCGAAAGAGGGGGACGGAAATCTGTTGACTGCGCGGTGATTTACGTTGGCAAAACTCTCTTTCCGCCGATCGGCAGTCGCTAACATAACGGGGCAGTCGAGCACAACGCGAACTCGGCGGCCGTCATTCATCGTTTTTCAACTAATACTTCTTATTACGCAAATCGTGAAAGTAACACGACACTCCTGTCACTCGAGAGGCCTCGGGGAGCTTTGTGCGCGGAGAGCTCGCCACTTAACACATTGACTGGCCGGGCAAAATTCAGCAATGACTCGCCGGCGGACGGCGAGCAAATGATACTTCTTGCCTTTCAGTCATCCTCGCCTATCTTCGTATTGTGTTACGCGCACAATGCAGCGGCCGACGAAAATGACCCTCGGTAAAGCCACTTTTCCGGCAGCCCTGAGCGCTACCCGAAATTACGTAAGGGATCATGCGCGATCGTGACTGTAAAAGCCGCCTAAGTCGGGCGCTTTCCTAACAAGTGTCAATTGGACCGTTTATTTTGAAACTGACGTAAGTTCAGTTAAAAGAAAATTAAATATCACATAAATAAACCGTTTACACGTTAATCATAAATTATATGACATCTCATTTTTTTTTAAATATAGACTTACACCACTTTCAAGATAAACGGTGCAATATTAACTTTATCTTACACTACGCTGCTACTTTATTTTGGTTTGTCATAAACGTCAAATATTTCGAAACCGCGATCACTGACATTCTTCTATGAGTGAAGCAGAAAAATCGGGCTAACTGTGTCTCCTGTCATCTGACAATTTCGCGAGCCCGAAAAAAGTACTGTTTCCGTCGCCCGTTCCCGCTATCGCGCGAATTCAGCGGACGGGAACAGATTTCGCTGACGCGGAACGTGCGATGCCGGGCGCGCAAAAGATTGCGAACTCCCGTCCCGGCGTCGCCTGGCGTCGCGCGGGGAGGCCACTTTCAAAATCCAGCTTCCTCGCATTCCGTCGCATTAGACGTCTACATTCATCTGCCGGCACGTTATGCCATCAATCACACTCCGCGATAAACGATACCATCTTTCTTGGCCGAGGCGATTGAAGCCAATGAACGAGCGCGACACCGGCCTCTCCATCAGTCATGCCGAACAATTCCGCATTAATTAGGCGAGGCCCAGTGGGAAGGGGCGAGGAGGGGGGAGGGGAAAAAATCGAAATCCCGGTATCGTCCAATTAACCGTGGACCGAGGAAACGGCCGATGCTAAATGGACGACATTAACCTCTCGCTGACCCGGGCTTCGATTCTACGCCGCTTCGAGCGTCGCTCAAAGAAGACGCCTCGAGATTTGTCCGCCGCGACGCCGTAAACCGACAGATTTTCCGCAAACGAGGCCGATTCCCGAAACCGTGGCCGTTTTAACGTGATTTCGCTTAATGAGCGGGATGTCAGGGATCGGGATGACAGCTTGACGGTTGAACTCTGTCAGGCTTAGTGCTGACGCCGTCAAGACATGATTATGTCGGATAAAGCAATTAATAGTTTAATTATTTTACTGCTTGACGTTGCAAATCGGTCTTAAGTCGCTAAATGATTTTGTTTCTCGAAAATTCGTTATAGGTCTCTGTGTTGACTTATGTAATCGTAATTCAATAAAAGTGTATATTTATGGCCATTGGCAGCGTAACGATAGTCTAAACCGCCGGCAAATTAGATTATTTTACGTCGCGACACGCTTAATCGAGCTTCGCGTGTTGGCCGCGTACAAAGGGAAGCCTTGAAAATATGATTAGAACGCGCGAATACGACTCCGTATGAAAAAAGCTCGGCTGGAAACGAAGCCGATGTCGAGGTAAACGAAGAGAAGGAGGATTTCTCTCCGCCGGGCGAAAACATTCTGCGTACACTGTGTCCCCGCAATACGTCAATATATATGGTAATGGGCGTTAGGTGCACACAGTCGTAAATGCATTATGTATGTACGGTACGTGAGCGCGCGTTTAATAACGCCATATAATCCGGCGGCATTAGAGTTTACGTACGATGTCCGGGTTTGGATGGTGGCGGCCCTCCTTTTACCATATTACGGAGTTTACGATGCCTACGACGTGAGCGCGCGCGCACCATGCAGAGGATAATGCAGTAAGTAATGTAGATTTCGCAGGTTACGGAGCAACGGCGAATAAATTCGCCGGACGGTGGCGGCAAATTTATATCGCGCAACGCGCATACGTCCAATTTTATAATCGGCATAGTCGAATGACACACTTCGCATGCGCCTACGCCCACGCGCGCGGTAGAAACGTCCGTGGAAATTCTGCCCGACCGATCGCGGCTAACGTATCATGTCAAGCTTCACTTTCTAGGTATAATTGCTCGGGACGCCCATCGGATACGTCGCTCCGTTCGAACGGGCCGAAAAAGATGGCATTGTATCGAGCTTCGCTTTCTACGAATTATCCTTCATTCGAGTCACTAATTTCACCTGCACCGCTTGATGGGGATAGGTTGAACGCACAATTCGCCTCAGACTGGGGAGAGACGAATCGTCGGAATTACGAGAGTGGTCTACATCAAAGTATCGCAATCCGAGCCGTTTATGACTTTTGCTAACGAATCTAATCTGAATACTCAACTTCTCAATCGACGTGAATCGACTGCCTTTGAATACAAGAATGACCGTGTTCTAAAAGTATGTGTATTACGCTAGGGCCTGTACTTCGATTAGATAAGGCTGTACAACTTATTCGAGCCCCACGAGTCTGTTACTTGGCCCACTTTCATAACCAGCCCCGACGGTCCGGTAAGCGGCAAATAAATGGTAGATAAATAAAAAAATAATTAGGTAAAAAATGAGTGACGTTTGTTACGGGTTAGCAGGGTCCTCCTCGCGATTACGAGACTGGTCTAGAAGGAGGAAGTGAGCGCGGGAGCAATATTTCCTCGATCGCCGTCTGGAAGGCATCCTCATTACGTAGGCATTACGCAACGATTAATTTTAATTACGCCGCGCGTCTCTCGGCGGCGAGCCGTCGGCGTCGGCTCTCCTTGTCCGGTGACCTTCTGTCAGCGCGATATAGGATGCGATAGGAGGTTGAAAGGGAAAGAGGAGCCCGGAGGGAGCAGCCGGGATCTACCGACAAAGAGCCGATTCGACCGGAGATTTTCACTCACCGTGTAGCTGCGCGATCGACTGTAACGAGTGGTTGTTGATGAATCCTGCAACAGAGAGAGAAAAATCGGCGTGGTTAGATAAAGTTTGACATTAGGCTAGCGAGCTATTGCGTCGCGAGTGCAATTGCTGAAATTAATCTAGCGTCCTTATCAGAGAATAGATTTTCCTCGGAAAGCTTCGAGATAGTCTACCTCAGAGTGGACGAACTTAATTCGATGATCGTACGCGATGTAACGATTGTAGGTAAGTCAGTGTAAATGGAAGTCAATTTTTGTTTGTTAAATGTAAATTCTAACAGAGCACTAAACTTAAGAGAATATAGACATTTTGTCCCAAAGCTTCGAGACACAGTAATTTATCTGTGAGAGAAGGAACTTATTTCCATGATGGCATATTTCTGCCTTTTTTCTAAAAGGTATTGGCTTCGAGATCGGTGGGTTATTGCGAGACACCTTGTACGTGCAACAGTGACATTCATATCCGACGGCGATTTATGCGCGAGGTCGCCGAGCGTGCAGTTAATTGCGTAATTTTTACTTTCCGCATTTTCTCTGCGTTCAAGATGACGACGAGCGTCGTGGCTTCGTTTAAAAGCTTTGCCGAACGATTAGGAACGTTAGAGGACGATGCGGCCGATGTCTCCTTCGCGGATGGAACCGAAAGTCAATGCACGCTGGCCAACGGGTTCCGACGAACAATGAGCACATTAATTACCGCTTTACTTCGGCAGCCGAGCAGATATCATTTTTAGATGGGTCTCCACGAAATATATTATTTTTGTCACTGATTGAAGATAGACTAGACGCGTTTGTTGGAAGTGCAGAGCGGTAGGTTTGATAAGATGGTCGATGGGCCCAATCGACAAGTGAGAATTTTAAGTAGCGCATTCTAAATGGTTTAAATATGGGTATTGGGGAATATCAGTGGCTGAGGTGAGGAGCAAAATAATATATAGACCCTGGCTGCGTGATACTTGGTGCGTGTTGGTGTTGCTTGTCTTTGCCCTCTGCCGGTCGCGCTAGCTAATTTCGGAATCGGCGCTCTATCGTGCTAAGTCAAGCGTGCTTTTTCTCAATTTCGGAATTCTGTACCTGGGATCGAATCGACTAACCCGAATCGACTAACCCACCCTTCCGCCTTGCGAGTCGTAGAGTAGTTTGGCGTACATATTCTTACCGGGCGATTATTAGTCGACTATGTCAACGCCGTCTTTTCGTATTTATGATATTTTACACCTACTTGCGACATTTCCTTCACACTTTTACATTATTTTCCATTACTTTACACTACTTTACATTGCTATATCCAATAATTGTGTTTCGGAGTTACAGCCAAAAAACGGTTTAGACATAAAAGTCTTCAAATCGATTCGCCCTTCAGTAGGGTGATACAGGCTGTCACGATTATTCCACTGTAATATGATAGAGCAGTCAAAATACTTTTAAAAAATCGCAACTCGAGCTTTCTAACCACAATAGCTTCGGAGATACGGTCAAAAAAAAGGCAGACAAAATCGTGCAAAAATTGTGCAAAATCGATATTTTCTGAAAATGCGTCGATGCGCTGATTTCTATGAAAGCAATTACAACGAAAACTCGGCAAATATCGATTCTTTTCACTTTGCCTAATTCCTGCTCCTTGTATTTCATTCAAACAACTGCTCATTGTCAGTGGAAACTTAATCACTTTGCTCAACTTTTTCCACAGTAATCACAATCACGTTGTTTCGAGAAATCATATTTCCCTACGTAACCATTAACTTCCAGACTTCTGAACTCCCAGCATAATATCAAAAAAATGGAGTGCATTGTTGCCGACATAATTACTTTTCGAGCCCGCAGCTGGCCGGCGATCAAGCCTCGTAAAGTTCGAAAGCCTCCGGAGTCATTCGTTGAAATTCAGCGGGGGAACAACTCGCGGACGAGGAGTTAAAAACGAATCGATCCGTCCGGGTGAAGCCCGGCAACTTTGTTTACGCCCGAACGTCTTGGAGCGGATTTGAAAGGCTTCGGGAACGTCGGAAACGTCGCGCGGAATGAAATTAACCGAAGAACTTTGGCGCGGGTGGCGAGTGGGCCTGCCTTTTGACAGGAAAGGCGGACGAGCGAGCGAGAGAGGGAGATGGAGAGAGAGGGACAGAGAGAGAGAAAAGCTCGGTCTAAAAAGGACCCCGACGCACGAATGGGATATCGAAGTGGTCTAGACTTTAGAGGCCTCCGGAGGTAAAGACCGGCTAACGAAGCCGGGCACCGATTCAATCTTCGCTTATTCGCCCAGAGCCATTGTGCTTGTTTCACACTTTTAATAGCGAAAATGCCGCTGTTTCGCGGCGAGCCAATGTCTACCCAGTCGCTGAATGGGAATCATTATTTAAGCAGCCGTGTTTCAACTGTAAATCGTTCCGGCGGCCGGCGGGAATTTATAAGGCGACGAAACTCGAACGGAATATTGCAATCTCGTCGGACGCGGAAATCGAGTGAGACAGAAATGCATTTGCCGAGCGTCGTGGCGTTAGGAGGGATTTGAATCGGAGTAAAAAGGAATTGTACGACTGAACCATTATTGAAGTAAATTACATTTTCGTAATGGGATAAAACAGAAAATTGAATAAATATTACCTAACGACAGTTTTATATTTAGTCAATCGTAAGATGCAGTAATTATTGTCGAAATTTATTTTTAGTCTAAGAAACTGAGTACTTATCAAGTTCTTCGATCGCAAATGCTGAAGAAAATTCGAAAAGTGAAACAGGCCGAATTAGTCAACCAACGTGTATGATTTATTAGAAGCCCGACGAATCAAAGCAAACGAAAGCGTCTCTCCGTGGAAAATATCCGGAAGAAGAACTGTTCCGACTGCCATTGGATCACTCACTTTCAAACACCTGCGAGCGGTCAAAGAATATCCACGTACCCTCGGTACGTAGCTCGGCAACAATCATGGAAACATCTCGACGCACGCAAGGGAGATCGTAGGGAACTTCCTACGATCGGCCTCGCGGCTAGTTTTCCTTCAAAAGCCGAAGACTCCGACGGTCGTGCCGAGCCTCGGGGGCCAGTCTTTAACTCAAAAATTCCCGCACAAAAGGCAAGCCTGCCCTCGCGTGTCCGCATATTTATCCACCAGCCTCGACCGTAACTATCAACCTACGTGTTCGTCCGCGTAACGCGCGTCTGACAAGTTTCGCCAAACGTGAAGCCTGTGCGCAAAATTGATTTCCACATTTTCACTCTGAACCTAATAAATTCGTTCGCGCGAAGAAGCCCATCTTTTCTCGGCACGTGACGTACTCGAATTTACACAGAGCGGCCGGAACGTTATCAAATTACACGTATTCTTCCCTCCGCAAATAAGTGTACGCACACACGTAGACGGGGTGTGCAGAACGTTAGAGGAACACATACTCGGCTACGTGCATGTACGCCGAGCCACGTAGAGCTCGGGACGAGTGTCCGTAAGCTGAACGTGACGTACGAGCCGGAATTTAACACTGGTACGTACGAGTTGAACATTCCCATGACACAGGATAACCTCTGATCTTAGGACTCTAGCCGAGGAGCAGTCAACCTCCGACTCGCGCTCGCCCGTCTAGTGTAGACGTACGTCCTCAAACCGCGAGTCTTTTCTTCTCCGGTTCCTAAGCTCTCGTCCATCTGTCTCACGGCAGACGCCAGTGTAAACATTGACATTTAGGAACGTGAAACGAGTGCGTCGGGCTGGGATGCGCGAGGTCTTCTAATCCTCAGCTCGAGGCTCGAGGAGGTTGAATAACGCGATGTCGATAATGAACGTTCCCAAAATTATTGCTTCTGATTCTCGTAAGGTGCTAAGAATTCGTTATAATCTGGATGCACTGTTAAAAACGCAATCATTCGTCCAGGACTAATTGCCATTCTCCGGGATAACCCACCCACCAGTACGGAACCCTACCGTCATTTTATTATCCCAAATCGTATCTTTCTTGTTTCCATTCTTTTCCATGCACGGAACTTATCCCATCCTAATCCGTCCTGCATGGCGATCTCTCGTAATTATTTTTTTTATCTACGTTCAAGGCTCTCTCCCTTAAGTTCTATAAGCTCCTACCCCCTAAAACTGCATATAAGAACTCTCCACACACTCACTTCCTCAGTATTATCTACATCACCGTATAGAAATATCACCCAAGCTTGTAAGTGCGCGTTAACTCCTTTCTGAACTATTGTTATTTGTTGTTCAATATAGTTATTATTAAATAAAATATTTTACACTGACAGGATCGATTATGGCAACCTCTATAGTCTCCAATCCTCCTCATCATCCTCCCTTCTTCTCAACATAAGGACTATTTTCACGCTATCGTCTTGAAACCGATCGTTCCGTTCTACGCGACAGCTGTGAGACAAGACGTATAGTCCTGGCCAACTTTGCGCACGTTTTTCGAACGAACACCGAGCAGAGACTCGAATCGTTGGTCAACGACGCTTCGTTCGAGGAATTAATCTCCGTAATTAGGCGTCCGAATTCGTTTTCGCAATACTGGTTTCCTGCGGTGGCGTTCCGTTAACACTAATGGCCGACGAGATTGGCATAATATATTTTTCGACTTTCAGCGCCGAAGTTCGACGGGCGCGGGGACAAAGTTGCGGCCCCGATCGTTTTGCATGAACATTATTCACACCCGCGGCAGGACGGTTAACGTCGATTAACGTAACTGTAGTGTAGCACACTTTTCTTCCAGGAGACGCGCCGCTTAATATCGCATAATTCAGCGTTGTCTTCCGCGCATCGGCAAACGAGAAATTTATCGAATATACGAAGGCCTGCAAAATTGTAAAGTGAGAGCTTTGACGGCGATCGGGCGATTAAACGTAGTCGAGTGCCGTAGCTTCGATCGCGAGAGTGAATTCGGTTCCTGTTTACAATGGCCCGATAAGATAAAAACAGCCGCGAAAGCAAGCCCAATTCGTTCGGTCACTTACGACACTCTCCGTCGACAATTTCCTCGGCCGAAGTAATTGCCGAACGGCCACCCTCTCGTAACTCGCGATCATGCCGATAATTACTCTGCCATTGACTCATAACGACCTCGAGTGAACACGGTCAGGATATTGTTCCATAAACACGGTAACGGTCGAGTCTATTGTGACAATTGGATACCGTACGAGCGTGATAGGAATTTAATACGCGCGAAAAATTGTATCGTTACGACTGTAAAATAATTAATGTGAATTCCGATGAAATTTTCAGGCGCGAGTAATAATTCAGAGTGTCGCGCACGCTCGACATAATGCAGGTTAAATATTTACGCGCCAAGACGTTACCGTTCCAAATTGGTCTTCTCACCCGCGCGCGGCCGTAAATTCTTAATCAAAGGGAAAGGCATATTTGAATACCAAACATTTGGCTCGTCCGTCCCGTCAAATTTACGGCCACCCTCCCCCGCGCCCACCGTTGCCCAATGCTCGCTGGCCAAACTTGACGCCGAGTTTAAAGGCCCCGCGTCAACTTTGCGCCGGATCGTGCGAGCTCGATGCGAACTTCTCTTACGCTCGATCCATCGTTTTCGCCCGGGAGGATAATGACCGGGATGCGGTAAGATCACTTTTTGCCTGTTACACGAGCCCGAGGTTCAAACTTCGTTACGCCGGCGCGAGGGTAAGAATTACATAGATTACATGCACGTTGCCCAACCATGTTCCAGTTTCGCGCAGGCCCGTACACCCACACACTCGCTTACGCCCTAGCATTAAAAGTCGCTTATTACGAGTCGTACGTCTCGAAGTCGAAAAAAGTATTTGCCAACGAACAAAGGGATTATTGAACGTAGAAGACTATATCGACGAAGCTGGAAACGTTTCGTTGCGAGTCACTCTCGTTGCGTACAGTGTGTCCTTGCATGTCGCGTATCGCTCGCGCGCGCAGGAATGTCTCGCGCGTAAGCGCCCGGTATGATTTTCATTAAAAGCTGCTTATTAGAACGGATCCGGGAATATGGAGCGTCTTCAAATACTCGAGTGCCTGCGCGTCGGTAAGCTAATGGGTTTCTTACCGCCCAGTTCGTTAAAAGGAGGAAGACTCCGGCCGAGGAGCGTGCGAGCGACCGAGAGGGAGAAAAAGAGACGAAACAGAAGCCTAGAAGCCTACAACCGGTTTGCAATAGCGAACTAAGCATCGGACGTCCCCCTCCCTCCCTCCCTCCCACCCTCCCTCCCTCTGCGCCTCCTTAGCCTCCTGCGCGTCGTCGATCCTTCGCCAGGATACTTTGTAGATGATGTTGCGAGAGTCGAGACCCCCCTTGATACCGTGCACGGGCTTAAAGCGGGCGTTGATCGCTCTTAGCGCGACCAGCGAACACGATTCGAACGTTTCGAACGTCTGCGAGTCTTTGCTTCGGGGTAATTACTGGATTTTTATCAGAAATTGTGACACGCAGCGTGGATTCGAAAAGTATCAACAAGAGGATTAATTATCCACTTTTTGTAAATTGCTTTGATACTGCTAAAACTTAAAATAAGTAAATGAACATTGATATGTTCTGCTGGTAATAAATAAAAAATTAGAGAATCTTGAATTTATCGTTTTTTTTTTATCCTATCTCCAGCAATGCAACAAAAAAGAGAAATGGTAATTGTCATAATTAGTGTCACGTATATCAGTTCGAGTGCTGACTTTTTTCGTTCCACGACGGTAGTGGCTACTTTGTGCAAAGTTAATCGGACGTTATTAATGGACGCATAACAGTGACGTAACCCGAAATGCGAATTCGTCCGAGCGCATACCTTTATGAAACGACGACGTGCGAAAGGTAGCCGTGAATGGGACCGGCAATTTTCGTTAACACTGTGGGGACGATTTCGTCACAGTGTGGAACAGGAGTAAGGTACACCTGCCACGGAGAGAGAGTGATTCGCGGAGGAGTGAAAGAGCTCGAAGCTATTCGTTTTCACATTTTGCGAAACTGCGTCCACGCGGCGCTCTTTAAAGGTTGATTCCCGCAGAAGAACGAAGAAGAAGGAAGGATCCCACCATCCGTCGAAATATTGCTCTCTGGCCAGCGTCCCACGACGCCAGAAATCATTCTCCCATTTGCCCGACTCACAACGATTTCATTCCCGAAGCGTTCCGAACGAAAACTTATATCCCACTTAACGGCGTATTAAATTCCTATTCCGCGACTAAAGACATTCTAATAGAGCGTCCGCGATACTCGCAAACGTATCCCGTACGTTTACGCGTAATAAATTGCAATAGACGGCGATGTCCGATAGTGAATCATGACTGAAATTGAATGCTCTTAAACCGTGCCGCGCGACCTCCCCCCCTCCCCCTCCCTTGAAAATGAAACGTAACGTAATGATCGTTTTAGAGATATCTTAACCGGCCGTGCGCGGACAATTGTTCGGGAATTAAGTTTCTCCGGAGGATAGTTCGGATGCAGGTGGTTCTCTCTTTCGCGGAACGACATGCTCGGCGGCGAGCCGTAATGTGGACGTCAAGTGGACGGAAAATATTACGGCGAAGCGAGCCGTTCCCCGTACTCCGTGTGCGGTAATTCCGCTAACATAACGGCGGAACGGATGACGATGCCGGCCGAAAATAAACCCACCGATCCGATGCACCCCTGCGTCCCGAAACCAGAAATACATCCCCCTCGCGAACATTCATATTTTCATAGACAGAAGTCGGCCAAAATGGCACGGAACTCGTGACGCATCCGCGTGCGTCACGATCGTGTCCCTCTATAGACTCGCGTGATTTTGATGTATCAGGTCAATTTCTGAATCATCCGTAATCACTTCTGGACCCCAGGATTGACATTAACGATTTTCAACGTTACGCTGTCAAACGCTTATTAGGTCTACCGGAAAGTTCTGTCCGCCTTCGCAAC
The DNA here is from genome assembly GCA_914767735.1 of Anoplius nigerrimus. Lineage (NCBI taxonomy): Eukaryota > Metazoa > Arthropoda > Insecta > Hymenoptera > Pompilidae > Anoplius > Anoplius nigerrimus. The sequence continues at coordinate 5,297,132 of OU612077.1, forward strand.
AAAGCAAAAGAATAAATTTCTCATACCTTGAATAAACTTTATTGAATAATATAATTGCCATCGTTATTTATGACTTCTTGTCACCATGATGGCACTTTGCATATCCCATTTTGTAAAAATGCCTTATCTCTGGAAGCCAAAAATTGAACCGGTATGGTATCCTTGTCAGGTATCTGCTTCGTTCTCGAGTTTCCTGCCATGGTGGCAGCAAGTCATGAATAATGATGGCAATTACATTACTCTATAAAGTTCATTCAAGGTATGACAAATTTATTCTTTTGCATCACTCTAAAGGCGGACAGAACTTTCCGGCAGACCAAATATTTAAAAGCTCCGCACTTAACGTTGACTCGTATTCCGTTCAGAGGTTGACGAACGTCAATCGATACGCCGGAGTGCAGAAGTTTCTTTCCAGTCCCAGCGAGCGTTCGGACGAGCGCATCGACGAGCGCATCGACGAACCGCACTCGACCGAAAACGGCAACGGCACTTTCTCGCTCGCGTTGCACATGCACGCTCGCCGATTAGTATTATCAGGGGGCGACCGACTTAAGGAATCGTTGCGGCATCGCTCCGTGTCTCTTTGTTATTCGACGAGGACAAGTGTTTCTGCCTGCGCGCGCGCGCGCGCGCTCCCTCGCTCGCTGCACACGTGCATGAGGCGAATCGGCTTGTGTAATCGCGCCTGAATCGAAAATACCCACTATATTCGGGACGCTCGTTGCGTGACACTTCCCAGTGGTAACTCATCGGCAACGATACCTTCGTCCCGTTCGCGCTACCTTCGCCGATGCCTATCTTCAGCTCCTCTCGCGCAGACTCCGCCGACTCGCCTTTTTCGGCCCACCCGATACGTCGCGAAAATTCCCTTTTCCTCGCTCACTCCTCTTCCACGGATTTGCTCGACGAGCGGGAGCATTGACACGTTTCAATTTGTCTCCGCGAACGGTATGCGTCCTTATACGACTTAATGTATTCGGCCGGTCTTCGATTTGTCTGTTTTTTTCTTCGAGAGAGTTTTTTATTGGCCTCCGCGAATTAACCGCATCGACGGATGGCTTTCGTAGGCCTGGGATTTCTCCTCGCGTCCATTCGATCGCCCGGTGTACAATGGGCGGGGGACGCTCGACGTCGCGTCGGGCAGAAAGACGTCCGCGTCTCGATTCGTCGATCGCTTGCACAATGCGACGATTCTGGTCGGCGGCCGACGTCCGGCCTCTCGTTCGTGGAAAGATCCAGGGAACGAGATTGCGCGGAGGTGACTGACGACTGGAGGATTGCTTCATTGAGAATCGGGCAGGCTTAGGCGGCCGCGGCTTTCACCGGAACGACACATTAGACGGTTCGGAACGATTGGGAGTCCCGCGTCGGGTGTCCTGATAGGATGTGCAATCGATGAGACGCTCGCTTCGAAAGTGGCGTGTTCTTTGTCGCGTTAGGTTTGCAGGCTCGAAACGAACTCTTTCGGGTTATTATTCAATGTACACTCCATAAGTCAACGGGCACTCAGGAAATTACTTATGTGTTTCATGTCTCGATGAAAAGAACATATATTTGCGTAACATTTTCGTTGAAAAATTGAATATACTGAATTCAAAACATTGTGCCCTGATAGGATGTGCAATCGATGAGGCGCTTGCTTCGAAAGTGGCGTGTTCTTTGTCGCGTTAGGTTTGCAGGCTCGAAACGAACTCTTTCGGGATATTATTCAATGTACACTCCATAAGTCAACGGGCACTCAGGAAATTATGTGTTTCATGTCTCGATGAAAAGAACATATATTTATGTAACATTTTCGTTGAAAAATTAAATATACAAAACAATGTTTTTCTGTTAAAATTCATTGAAATTGAAAGAGTTTAAAAAGTATAACAGTGACCGAATATGTCAAAAACTTATTATTGTAGGTACATACTTTCATTATTTATTTTCATTTCATAAAATAAGTGTCTCAGTAATAATTGCCCGATTTAAATTCTGGTAGGTGCCCGGTGACTTACGGACGGGAGTGTATACTTCTGATGCGCTCAGCACGTATTAGTACAAAGCGTTACATTTGAAAATAGGACTGACTTTTTGAATGAAGCGAACTTACTCGACTGTGAGTAAAAGTCACACACTGAAGGCGATGTTAATGAATTTTCAGCGTAACTTGCCGTCGGATTTTCCCTGACTGTTCCGATAAATATTTGTGGATCCTACGCTGGTAATAGGGAAGGTGGCATCGCGAGTGGCAACTCTGATAAATAATGCAGAGACACGCGTCAATATTACACGCGCACGACAGTCCGACGCGACGGGAGTCCGATGTTTTTAATCGCCCGTTATGAAATACGCCGTTTTCACCTTTCGGCGCGTCGCGAGCGCGCGATCCGATCGCACGAAATTCATCCGGATATCGTGGAAAAAGGAGGTGAAATTATGCGGACGTTGAATTCGCAGTTTTGTGGTCGAATCGGCGTTGACTGGCAGCCTTTCTGTAAATCCGTCGTTAATATATTAATTGACTCGTAATTCACGGCGCGAAGTGAATTTTATGTAAAAAACAGGTAAATCGAGGATATGACGTAATTTCGTAATCCCTCTCTTATTCTCACTTTCCTTTCCCTTCTGCCATTGACGGAAGGGATCACGGTACTTTTTTTTAGGGATTTTGGGGTCGGTTAAAGAAGCCGCCGGCGGAGAAATCACGGGGAGTGATTATATTATAATGAACGTATCAGTAACGTGGCGGCCGGTAAGTAAAGGGGCACTTTCAATCCGGAACTCCCCCAATTGGCCGGCAATGCAAATGAGCGAACGAGTTTTCGCGCGCAGGAGGACGCCTGGACGTGCCAGTTCTTTCTTTTCGATAGGAACGGCCGATAACGACGATGCACGGTGCCGCTCGCGTTACTTATTAACCTCTCGCACTTAATGTGCCAACCCGGGTCGAATCTCGAAACCGACGTCTGGACTTTCTATCGTTTTGCCTCCGCTCCTTTCCAATCTTCCGCCGTATCCACCGAGAAATGACAAAATAATGTCGCCGGGCAACTAACTTTCATCGCAATATATTTACCGATCCCTAATGCGCTCAGGTTCCGAATGTAACTCCGATATACCGCATTCCCGTTATTTAATGTACACGGTGGTAAATATCAACCTCCGTCGACTAATGAGATTCCATTTATCAACCCTGTGACGTGCGTTCTTTGCATTTCGTACGTACTGCTTTCCTTCCGATATACATTTGTCCTTCCTGATCATCCATCGTACTAATCCTTTCCTACCATCGCCACCCAAAAGAAACATTACAAAAACCAATTACTTAACTCAGCCACACACCCCCTACGCCCGCCAGCGAACTTCGCTCCGAGTTCCGAACTCGAAATAAACATCCACCGAGCCTAAACAGGCAGCAGACTACGTTTTCCTCAGATTTGAAAGCCGCCCTCCGACCGCACCTAATTCCAAAACTCCCCGAGCTGAATCCCTTGCGAAATTCCACAGTGCGCGTTCCCTCACTTCCGGTCGGGCCGGAAGGACGGGAAGAAAAGTTTCGCAGGCAGATTTCCGCGCGCGCGCGCGATTCAGGCCGGAATCGGCCTGGCAGAGATGCGAAGGCCAGGACCGATTTCAATGGCCGATTTCAATGGCGGAACGTTAGCCGGCGCATCTATCATTCGAAATGTCGAACTGCGCGCCGATCGGCGGCTTGCGGTCCGGACTGCCATTTATCATTTGGCAAAATTGCGCGTTATCGAGCGAGTGCCCTACGCTCGCCCTCTGCGGTCGATTCGTCGATCGCGATATTCATTGGTCGGCTACCGCCTCTGCCCGCTTCCCTGCCCGCTCTTGCCCATCCCGGTCAGCTTCTACCTACCCGGCGGAAGATAGCCGTGATAAATAAACCGTGATATGTACTTGGCGAACCGCGCGTTTGCCGGCTCTGCGAATGTTCGGATGATGGAGGATACGACTGACGTATATCCCAGAGGCGCGGAGGAATTTCGTTTCGGCTTTTGGGAGTTCCGAATTTCCGTCTGGGTCTCATGTTTTCGTCTGCCGTTGGATGGTGGAGCACTGAAGGGTGGTCACTATGAAAGCGGTCGAAATCGATGTTATAAATTACAATTTGAAGCTTCTTAAACCTCTGTCACTTTTATTTACCGGTCTATACCGGTAACTATTTACGAATAATAATCAAAGATTAGCATAGAAACATTTTAGACAATCAATGCCAGTAATATGCGAGTAACAAACTATTCGCACAATATATCTGCAAAAGGCGAACATAATCCCAATCATTGAACTAATTCTTCTCCCCCGTCACGCGTCAAAGAAAACCTCCACCCGAGCAAAGCGAAAGAAACGGCGCAGAACCTTCAACTCCGCAATCAGCGGGACAGATTACGCTCCCGGGAGTCTGCCCGATCGGCGAAAGAATTAATAACAAAATCACTCGCGGGCATATCTCTCCGCCGAGTCCGTTCCGCCGCCCACCTCTTATCTCGCCGGCTATCTTATCAAGTGAAACGGAGTCAAACCAGTCGGGCTTTTTCACCGGCAACACCTGCCTGCTCGTCTGGCTGGCTGCCGCTCTCTCGAAAACACGGCTTCACCTTTTCTCCCCTCACCACCCCCTCTCCACCTCCACCACCTCCACCCGACGGTGTCCCGTTCTTACCGGCGCGAGATTTACCGGATCCGCGGTACACGATCGACTTAACGAGAAACGACTAATGGCCTCCCGCGGGATCTTGTCGGCGAATCTTCGGCCGGGGCAACTACGAACTACCCTTGCTGCTTCGCTGAGTAAGTGGCGTGTTACCGTCGGGAGAAGTCGGCGGCGTTACATCGGCTCTCGATCGTGAGATGCTCGAAACGCGGAAGTTTCTGCTGGGAGCGACGAAGGGATCGCATTCCGAGCCTAGAGGAGCCCCAGGACGAGCTTCGTGCCGCGAGAGGTTGCCGAGCTTCCGGGCTACCGAGTGCCTCCTCGCCAACTTCCGCCCACGCGCCTTTAAGCGCCGTTATTAATTTCGGCCGACTGACGGGGCGAACTTCGGAAGCTGCGGGCCGTCGAACGTGTAAGGAGGATCGGGAAGTAATTTGGTCTTGGGCGATGGGAAATTGTCGCGGGAGAGGTGGATGAGGATGGTTGGGTTCGAAGGTTGGTTTTTTGGCAAGGTGTAAGCTGTAAGCTTGAGTAGGTATTTTGTAGGGTGGATGACGATGGTTGTGTTCGACGTTTGATTTTTCTGGCAAGGTGTAAGCTGTAAGCTTGAGTATTTTGTGTGGTGGATGACGGTGGTTGGGTTCGAAGGTTGATTTTTTTGGCAAGGCGTAAGCTGTATGCTTGATTATTTTATAGGATGAATGGCGATCGTTGTTTCCTCATTTTCACAATATATCGATAGGCAGTAGAAATCGGTAGATTCATGAGCACTCGCTAATACGGCGTTGACAAATTCTATTGACACAAGCTTTCCAGATAATAACACAGGAATACCGTAGAACATAATTTGATGGGTGTCAGAGAGTATCACGTTTGTCAAAAGCGTTAATGTTAATAAATCATATAAATTCGTCGAGCGATTTGCGCAGAGCCGACGAAAGGACACCGATAGGAGAATTTATGTAACCCGCAACTTTCCGGATAATAACGTCGAGCGTGAAGAGCTATCAAACCTGGTGCAGAGATTCGCGCGGCCCGACACCTTGGCGACGACACTTTGAAAGGATCCGCAGAAAAATCCGCCGGCATACTCCGCTCGCGGGACCCCGGAAGAGACCTCGCGGGAGGAAGACGATCATCGGCATCGGCGGATTACAATGCGCGCGAAACGGCCCATTATAAGCGCGGCAATAACTTCGCGCGTAATTCATCCACCAATCAACCGCAGGGAGGCCATTCATTCTTCGGGCCGTCGCGACCTCGAAGGACCTCCGGCAAGGAAAGGAAGACGCTGACAGAAAATTCATTCCGCTCGACTCGTTAATAACGCCGAGACTGGAAGATCGACTAGAAGAAGCGGACTACGTGAGAACCAGATATAAAGTATTCAGTAAAGGATAGGGGAAGTTGGAATTCGTAATGCGATAAAGAGTCAATCAGCTATTTCGAGAAACGCTCGGCATTCCTGCTTCCTTATTCCCGTCTTTCGATATCCCTCCCCCACCTCTCATCGCCTTTCCCTGCCTACCGGCATAACTCGCCTCATTCGCTGCCGCGACCTCAGACCGTGGGAACTCGTCTGCCTCACGGTGAAGATTACGACCTTAACGGCCGAACGACGCTCAACTCGATCGTAGCTTCCGAATTTCCGCTAAACGTCAGCGCTGCCATAATTGCGCCATTTTCGGTTTGCTCGAATCGACCTTCGAGGCAGTATTACGACTGTTTGTTTTCTGAGCGCGAAGAAGACCTGAGAATCCGATGCGGTTGAAGGCTGGCGAACGATCGAAGCCGGAGCAGTGCGGCGATTTTGCGTTTTGAGAAGAGAATCGCCGACGATGCAATCGCTGAAATGCCGCGGTCCGCCGTTTATGCGGATGTTGCAAGGTCGATGTCGTAAGCCGAGGACCCGACGAGCGAAGATAAAGCGAGTTAAAGGCGGATAATCGACGGCCGAGGCCCCGGCCGCGTATTAAAACGATCGAAAGTGACGCACGGACTTGCCAGCCGAACGACGCGGACGACGTAACGATCCATTGTCTAAGCGATGACGTAGATCCGATCTCGTCCGCATGACAAATGCCCTTTTGCCACCCCCCCTCGTCTTGTGCCAACGAAAATTTCACACCGTGCACATTTTTTGCTCATCTATTCAATCTTCGTATGGCTTGAAATAAGAATTCTACGGAATCAATTATGTATTACGTCTGGCCGAAGTCGGAAGTGTTGAATATCGATTTTCGAAAATGTCCGAAACGTTGAATAAGTTGGTGGAAGCGGACATTTTTGTGGAATGGCTTGAATAGTGACGCGACGAATTTCAATGGGAGGATAGGAAGGTATTTGCAGTTATTGTCGAAGGTATTGTCGAGGATGGCGGGTGGACAGTGCGCCGAGGCAAACTGAATGGCAGACTTGCGCCTCGGCCAAGCTGTCGCACTATTTGTGGCGTCTTCTTATTTTCAGTCGTTCTAATAATTCTTCGAAAGGCGGCTTACGCAAGATACTTACGTAATTAGCCTTAACGCGGAGAACGTGCCGGTCGGCCGCCGCCATTGCGAGCGGCTCGGGACGCCTTTAGACCGAATTGATAATTGAAAATTTGCGTCCGTCAATCTCGGTACCGCTCCAAAAGGTCAATTCTATTTTTTCCGCGAATCTCATTGAGAGCGATTCCGCAGTCGAGTCGATTCGATAATCTCACGTACGACTTCCGAATTAACGGCGGAGAAAGAAGAATGTAGGTCAGTTCTATTCTTGACCCGTTCATTCACCCTGGATCAATAACTCAAAATTCAAATTTTACATTCTACTCTGGCGATCGAATCTCATTTCTTCTAATCGTATTTTTTCTCTCTCTCAATATATTATTTAACATTTCCCTTATTCGTCACCCGGATACCAATCTAATTTTCGACAATTGGACCGTTTATTTTGAAACTGATGTAAGTCCATTGGAAAAAGAATTAAATATGACATAATTAAACCGTTTACATCACTCTAATCATAAATTATATAATATCAGACTTTTTTTAATTATGGACTTACACCACTTTCAATACAAATATGGTCCAATTATTACCGACGCATACTGCGTTTAAAGCTCGAAATATCCACAGCAATCAGATCTTGACCTTTTCTATCGTCACTCGATTCTATTTCAACTTTCATCCGTTGCCGGAAGTCTAAACTTTTCGCCCCAATTTCAGCCGCACGCAAAGCGGTCGCCGTGCGCTCGACTGCGTTTTAGGCCCATAATTGTCCGCGGGCCCGGCGAGCAACGTTGCCTCTCGATCTCTCGGTGGGTCCGGTTCGAGGGATCGATTATCGCACGAGGCCCGGGCGCCAAATTACACGGCGGCGCGTGCCGCGTACGGGCACGAAACACGCCCGGCCGGTATTCCGCGTGCACCACGGCTCGGAACGATCGAAAAAAAATGGGCCGCGTTGATTAATTGTCCCGCAGCTCGCCGAACTGCGTGGCGAGGGGAAGCTTATTGGATTAGTCGACGAAAATTTATCCCTCTCGCCCGCCTCCTCCCCCTTTCTCGCCGGGGCCCCCCCGATAATGTCTTAATAAGCGATTCCCAATGGGGCCTAATTAAGCGAGGCTAATTTTCGTGAAATCGTCGACGATTAGGAACTTTTTATTCGATCGACGCGTAGGCGTACGCGCACGTTTTGCGCTGGCAAGAGCGTAGGCTCATTAGTCGGCTCATTGTCAGCGCGCGAGACTCGACTGCCAACGTAAGTAGCACTTCAATAAGCGCACGTTTCCTAGCGCAATACGTAGCCGGAGACCGGTGAATCCGAAACGTATTCGCCACCGTTGCGGAATACGTGCACAAGTGCCGTGGCGGGGGAGGGGGGAGAGAGGAGAAAATTCGTGCCGCTAATGAAATGCCACGGTTAATTGCGTCGCGGTTACTAATCACGAGTATATTGTAAACTTCTTGCCGAGGGTGGGTCGCCGTTACGTCGGACCGGTCCGTATTAGTTGCACGTGTCACGCACAAGCGCCGCTAATTACGAAAATGGTGAAAAGTTTTGAGAACGGCTTGTTCATTTGCGCGTCGTTCGCCAGAATGATACGGAGGATTGAAACGATTTTCTTACTGTAATTACTAGCAGGCTAGTGTCAGAGGAGTACCGGAATGCGTAAGACGTATGAATGTTGTGTGAACCTTATACATACGACTTCGAGGACGCAGGAGTTACAAGACGAAGTAAGATGAAGAATAAGACATTCGACCGAATGATCGAAAGTAAATGTCTGAGCGTTTTGTACATATGGTTGCTAATAAAGGATAGTACGCACAGGCACTGCATACGATACGAGGTTTGTCAGTCCAGCAGCTGCGAGAGAAACGGATTTCTATCCACCCTCCCACTTGTCCGGGGCTATTTTGACTGGAGCAACTTTCATAATCGGGAGCAGATCGGGAGCAGGCCGCGAGCGTAGACAAACGCGTAACGAGGCAACCTTCGATCGCGTCGTACCTCGATATTGACTGTAACAGGCAATAACCGAAGGAGTCGTTCGGAGGCCGATAATCGTTTCTCCTCACGGGAAGTAATCAGCGCGAGCCGACGGCAAATTCAAGAGCCACACTTGCCGAAGGCCGCCGGATCGGCGAGCGTCTGTTGCTCGGAATTAAAAGAAATGACGCGAATTTCTCGGCCAGCTCTCCCTGACTTTTCTTGCGCGAGAGTTGTACACTCCGGAAAGTTAGCTTGCACGATTCTCGCACACTTCTCGCTCTATTCTGCGATTCCGGACGAATCTTTCGTATCGGCGCCTACTAGAGTCTTTTTGCACTTTTCAGAATTCGACCGTAAAGAGACGCGCGTTTCTCGCCTCTCGTCAACTCTTCTTGCGTAGAATTTGTTCCTTCTGTCCGACTTTGCGCCAAGAGCGTCGAATCCTCGACTTTACATCCGTTCGCATCGACGCTCGACTCTTTTTGCACTCCTCGAATCCGACCGTAAACGTCGTTAATTGGACTCTCCGGCGCGAACTCGAACACTTCGCTCAGGCTTTCTACGTCAAAAGTAACGTTTCACTCCGCAATGTCATCTCTTGCTTCGGAACAGGAGGCCAGTATTGGGCCAGTAAGATCGTTCCCGACGTCGAAGGCACTCGAATCTTGAGAGTCGACGGCAAAGAAGTCTCGACGACGATCTTTTTGTCGCCCGGAGGCTTCTAGGCTAAATAGACCACGTCGGTGCACCGTTTAATCTTCCAGGATAGCGATCGAACGGATCGACCGTCGATCGTCGGAAGAAAAGGTGTAGAAAATTCGATCCAGCTCGCGTGAACTCATTGTGAACCGAGCGAAAATCGATTAACGACGGAATCCGTCCTCCCCAGCCTCCGCCCCTCCTTCCCCCACCTTGGCCACGAATCTATTTTCGATTTCGATCCCGATGCAGGGAGAGGAAGCGCGGCCGTAGATCGCATTTCGCCGCGAACTTTCGCGAGTGGGTTCAATTACAAAGTTTCTATCGCGCGCGCTCTGTAACCGATGAGTTCTATTTTCGACCAAAACCAGTAAACCGAGTTCCGCGGAAGAAAGTTGCCCGTGTAACCGACACCGTTAACCGAACGAATTTCTAATCGGGATCGGCCATCCCCGTTCGGCGTCGGCGACGCAGGATTTGGGCAGGATTCATCGCGATTCGCTGGAAATCGATGTTTGCGGAGGCCGGTCGACGCGGATTGTTTACTTGTTTGTTTAGTAGTAACCGATGGACGGCTGATCTGTAGTGCAAACGGTACTACGAATATTTACGAGTACGGCGGATAACGGTGCAATGCGAGTTAACTGCAAACACGCTATGCAATAAAGTGGACGAATATCATATTTAAAAATAACATTTGTTTGCCTTGGAAAAGATGTAAAATTAAGAGTTCTCGTCACGTTAATCAATCAGGACATAAAACTATATTTTTCATAGAATATTTAAGTCATTTATATAATGGTTTCTTCCATTACTAAGTCATCGAATGCATAAATTACGAACTGCTACGTAAAAGTGGCAACAGTATAAACTCTCCATTGAGAATCTAAAGAAGGATACGTTCAACAATAATTTACACACCTAACGAACGTATCGTATGTAGCTTCTGTGCTACTTGTTCTGTCAATAGTCTGGTTTAAGGTCGGAATGAGAAGATCGAAATCAAAAAGCTGTTTACGTTATCGACCGGCCGCGAAACGTGTTCTGTCCGCGGATCGGCACAGAGGACCGGATTAGCCATTGTGTCGCAAGCGATAACGGTAATTCGGCGGATCGACGTTAAGAGAGCGAAACCGGTAACGGTCGTTGAAATGTCGCCGGAGCCGTTCACGGTGACGAGCATCACCAGGACCCCGTACGAAAGTTCCGGCACGTTTCTCCGGTCAGGAAGTTTCCGGATCGCGGCCTCGCTCGGATTTCAGTCCAGTTTTTCAGCAAAAGTCCCCGGCTCCGATTAACAGTACGTCGAACCGCGCACCGAGCTTTCTATATCGATCTCTCGTTAGTTCAATATCATCCTTTGTGAAAATTCGTACTTCTCGCTGATTGCGTCTCGATGTCAAGAATCGTCGCGCATTTTGTTAGATAGAAAAATTTGCCTACCGTGCAATTCCGACGTAACGTGAGCGCGGGCTATTAACGGCTTAATGAAGAGTTTACGAGCGGAGAAACAAACAGCGACGCGGGGCCCCGTAAACCTGTTGAGATTGTTGATTCCCGAGGTTGGATTCGCCTCACGTAACTAAACCGTTCGCGGCGGAACGTCACGATGACAAACGAAGGCCGACATGTGCTTGAAAACCGTGCGTTCTAAGTGCAGTAATAGCGCAATGCGGAGTAACGACAGATGCTAACCGTGGAGCGGACAAGTCTCGGATGATCTGCAATTCCTTCGGCTTCCATCTCCTACCGACTCTCATCCTCGTCCTCTCCCCCATCCTCTTTCTCCACTTTCCACGTCCATCAAGCGACCGCTCTCCTCTCCTCTCGATCTCCCGCGCTCGTTATCCTCTTTGATCCTCTTTGTCTCCAATTTTACTCGTCTCGATACGCATCTTGCGACCCTCGCCATTAAATCGGAAGAAAAGAAGTCTATTCGATTAAATCGTCATATGGAGTGGGGTAAAACCGACCCAGAAATGGTAAAGTTTACTTTAAGCTGATGTATTTTGTATCTATTCCACTAAAACCTAATAACCTTAGTGCTTTTATTTAGCGCATGGTTGATTGTTTAAGTTGCATTAATTTGGATTAAAGATATCTTCTGAAACTTAGTTTCAGTGCTGCTAGCGCTGGGCTTGCCCCGGAACTGGGGTAAAACTGTACCAACCTGCTAAAAAATTATTGAATCTTATATCCTTATATTATGGGGCAAACGCGGAATTATTATTAGTAATACGAACTTTGTCGAACGAGTTAAACGCGAGTATCACAGAATACATGGTGGCCATCTATGTCGAATACTATCCAAACCATTGAATACTAACTAAAGGTAGATTTCTACCTTACAGTTGGTACAGTGCAACGTCTATTAACAAAAATCCGCCGAGACGTTCAGTTTGCACAAACGTCAAACGCGGCAGGAAAACGCACGCGCATTGACTAGAAAACGAAATCGGACGTGAGGGACGGAATTTTTGTGCGCCCGTATAGACGGCACTCGAAATGGCAGGGACACGCGATAATGCGTTACCTAACACTCGGCCAAAGTGGAATGCGTGACATACAATGACGCGGGTTGACATATCCACGGCCTGGAACGCGTATTCACACACTTCTGACGAATGGCCAACGCACCCACATACCGTGAACCGCCGTGAAAAGGTTGTTTTCGCCGAACAACGTCAGGCATCTCCGGCGTCGCGACGGCCGACGATGCCGAGCATTTTATTATCATGTACATTATGTACGCAAGATTGTCAGCGTAAAATGAAAACTCAATACTTTCCCACCCGGAAATCTGCCGCGGGAGCACGTTTAATCAAAAGTTAATGAAACTGCGGTGATAAAGCACGATTAAGCCTGAGCGTCTAGCCAGCGACAGGCGAAACTGTGTGTCGAGAGTGTGTTAACGTTTCGAGGAGCGACTGGAATCTGTGGTATCGTTCGTGGGCTTCGATGTATGCGGAACTCGAAGAAACGTGCGTTTATCGATGACTATTAGCCGACGTCGGTGAACAAGCGTGGAAATACCCGCGGGTATCGCGAGCGAACCGATGAACAAACAGATGCAAGGTCCCTCGCGGAGCCTTGCAATAATTGCGATTGTTGCCTCGAGTTCCAGTGGGCTCCCGCTGCGAGAAATACAAGGAAACGGTAGCAAGAAGCTGTTTGCCTCTCCTCCATCCGCGAATACGCGATCATTCCGCGGATGTTCCAATCTATTATGCCGATGATCAGAAAAATTGAAAGGAAATAGCTGCAGTTTTTTTTTAACGTAAAATATGATGTATATGAATCTTTGCTCAGCGTCCAAACAGAAATCTGTCCAGCGAAGTTGTATTATGAAGAACATTGAATTCCTGACTCAAAATGCACAACTCGTATGTCGGTGTAGCGTTTCGATAATAGAAAAGGGAACGAAAAATTGTATGATTCTTGAAAGTATATGAATCTTTGCTCAGCGTCTAAACAGAAATTTTCTGTCCAGCAAAGTTGTATTATGAAGAACATTGAATTTCTGACTCAAAATGCATAACTCGTATGTCGGTATAGTGTTTCGATAATGTGAAAAAAAAGACCGAAAAAAGTATGATGCTTGAAAGTGAGATGTGAGATTGTATACGAATTATTCGTCAGCATCCAAACTCGATGGCGTACATGCAACAAAGCTCGAGGCCACATGCGTGTCGAGTTTATAATGACTGCCATTAACGGGTTACCTACAGGGTGTGTATGCGTGCGAGGTCCAGTTTAGGGTCTGCATTCGCAACCAGGTCCCGAGACGATCATCGTAACAAGCGCGTCATTTTAAAATGCCATCCATCCTTTCCCTTACCCACACTCAGCCCGCGAGGCAGGTAACGATTCTCCCTGCATAAAAGAAGCGCTTCGCACCTCGCGCTACACCCTGTATACACGCCACGTTTCCGTACAATGTAATGACACGTGGCAATCGATTCCGTTCTGCCTTCCATTTCGCGAAACTGCCTCGTAAACCGACTTCCAGCTTAAACTCACTCCATCCTCGCAGATTTACAATTACGATTATCATCCGACATGCTCGCCCGAGTTAATTAACTCGCAGAAAACTTCCCCCCTCCTCTCCATCGTCCGTTCCCGTTTTTTCATCGAGCTCGCAATGTGAACTCCAGCGGAGTTTTGCCGGCAGAATCGAAACTGGACAGATCGATCGACCGGGACGAAATGTCGGACGAATTCTCGGACTCGGACGAGTGCATGCCAGCGATAATGGCGCGGGGAATGCACGTAACTACGACACTCGACACCGATCGTATTGTGACGCAGCCTGAAATTGTCCCCACTCCGAGCATCGTCCGGAGTCAAACAAATCGGCGTTTGGCCGGGTGAAAGTGTTAGATAACCGGCTTCGTTCGAAACGCGGGCCACATCGGTGGACTACTTTGTACTCACTCATATTGCACGGCTTCACGACAGACACCGGGCGAGCACGTACGCGCGCACAGAGCCAGACACACACGTCAATGTTCACGTACGCGGACGCCGGCTCGTACCGAAAGGTAGACACGCGCACGTTACGGACCCCGAAAGTGACCTCGTTTCCACACTTTTTCGAATCGATAAAAGCGAGCGGGCCAGTGTTTTTTTTCAATCGTGGTTTCGATTTTCTCCCCCGTTATTTCAGAGAGCGGAGTTCTGTCCGGAAATTGGCGCGTAAAGTCGACGGGGGGGAGATAAATTTTTGGAGCGGATTGTGAATTCGAATTGGAAGATAATTCGTTTGGGAGGATGAGAGTTCGCGGGCACCCGGTAGATCGTGGTCCATTCAATTAGGTCTGGGCATCAGTGACATAACGTAAGCCGCGATACGGATGTGCATATTAACCCATTTAGCAACGTTACATCTGTACGATGCGCGGCTGTGGGCCTGGCTTTATGCGCGTTGCACAGAATTTTATGCTGCTGTGTGCGTTTCGATGCGAGCCTGTGAGTGTGACAGGGTTTGCGCTGTTTTACGGTAAATCCGGAAGACGGAGAGGCACGTCGGCAGCATAAAATTAAGAAATTTAAACGGAACGACGCGACGAAATTTCTGTCGGCCGACTCGAGATGCGACTGACGGCCGCTTGAATATGAAAATGTGGGCGGGGTTGTCCCGGGTCGTTAAAGTTTTACACGGTGAGTCCGACCGTATTCCGGGGAACGAGAGGTTATCGCGGCGAATCGGAGCTGATACGAATAAAGTCCATTAAAACGTCAGGTTATTGTAATCTATTAGCCAATCGTCTATTAAGCCACGCCGCTGCCACGTAGGTCCGTATATTTTAGTCTCTTCCCGCGCACAGCTTACATCGACCGCATTATACTGTACACTAGAATCAACAGACTCGGATTTCAAAAAAAAAAAAAAAAATTGCCAAAACCTTCAATCACTCCTGCATCCGAAATCAATTTTCTCAAAACAAATGTTTGAACGAACAAGTAATTATTTCGTCAATCCCCAATCAAAAACGAACGGTACAGCTTCGAAATACCAAAATCAATCTCGCAGGACTCCAGAAAAAAATGAGCTACTTGTCTACACTACTCGTGCACTTAAGACCCGAGGATTAGAGACGATCCGAAAGCGAATGTCGAAATAATCGGCCGGAGGCGAGGATGTCGATATCAAAAAGCGATTGAGACATTAGATTCTGCGCTCGCGTGTTACGCGGGGACGATCTAACGGGCGTCCGTCGGTTGCCTCGACAGAAGCCTCCTCCTATTAGCCAGACGCGGATCGGGGCCGGCGCAAGGGAAGGCGGCATTAACACGAAAATCGTGCCAGTCGGCAAGCGAATTTCCGGGATTCGATGCATAAGGCCGACTACCGGAAGGCGCCTTCTTCCGCCTCCGGCGAGGATCGACAGGCCCGATATCTTCTCCCGGGCTGTCACGATCCGTTTGATCCTCCCGCGCAAATAATACACAAGGAGGCCGGCGGAGCGAGAGACGGAGCGGGGAGGGGAGAGGCGCTAATAGAAAAAGAGCCGACGATGAAAAGCGGCCTGAGAATGGATGAGAATGGAACGGTCATGACTCGCGTTTCAATCTTGCCGAGAAGCGATAGGAGAATCGACGATCTATGCCTTAAGCGAGGCGTTTGTGGATCGTGCGATCCTGTATTGGTACGATGATCGCGCTGTTATGCGGTGGAATTAATTTTGATTTCACTTTTTAGAGAATTAATACGCAAATTTATTTTTTAAAGCGGTGTTCAGTTCAGTCAGGTTGGTAAATTGCTACGATTCTAAGTGAATGCGAAAACCTGAAAACGTGATTTGCGTTCATTTAGCAAGTAATCGAATTTTATCGCGATCTTTAGAATGCGCAGGAAAAAATGGAATACCGTCGCGAGTGAGTAACTCTGCCAACTGAAAAGTCAAGTTTTTGTGTCAAGGAAAGACTCGTGGCGCGCAACGAATGGTCCATCGTCGGAAAAGTTGCCGAAACGGGGCCTTACGTCGGCGAGCAATTGCTCGTTGCGAAACGGGTCAGAGATTTCGACGACGGAACTGTCACGATCGCGTGATAAAATATCTAGTTTCGGCGCTTGACGAGAAAGTCCTCGCCGAATGCCAAGGCGTGGTCCGGAACACGTCAGTGATTCTGACGTAAGAATACAGGTGTGCTCAAAGCTGCCTTTTGATTCTTTCGCCGAGGTGAGGCTCCGGCCAAAAGGTAGAAAGGTACGAAAGGCGGAAGGTGGGTAGGCTCGAACGAAGGTGGATAGGCGCACGCGGGCGCACACGGGCTTCGAAGAATACGTGACCGAAATTGGGATCCGTTTATGGAGATGCAACTGCACTTTTCGCGCCGATTCGCTGCCTCGCATGGCAATTTCCTCGCTCGCGGCCCAAAAATCGATCAACTCCGAGGTTCAACGACACCTCGGCTCCCGCTCGACCGTCCGACCCCGCCAAAAGACTCGTGCAAACGATCGAGCGTCGAGCTTTACGATTTACCGTTCGACATCTAAGAATAGAGAGGTAACGTAACGAGAGCAAAATGATCGGCGCGGAAAGAGAAAATGGTAACGCAGAAGGAACAGTGAGGAGGTAGGAGAGGGAGAGGGGGGTCGTGGAACGTGGAACAATCGGAAAGAAAATGTCAGGCCGAGCGAGGAGCGTGGGGGGCGAGTTATCCGTCTGTTCGCTTTATGCAAATTTGCCCTCGTCGAATGATTCTCAATGACACCCTGTCACGCGCTCGTTCGAGCCGGAATATTTCAGTTAACGCTCAACGCGGCGCATGCACTCCGTACCCCGCGTCTTCTTCTTCCCATTCGGAGCTCGAAACTTTTTGTCAACCCAGCCGCGGCATGGGCTCCTCTGCCTAGAGCCGAGACTAACGGAATCGGGCGGGCAGCTCGGTTATTACTGGATTCTGCGGAACGTACGTGCCGGTAATCACGAGCGGGGCTTAAATAAGAAATTAGCTCCGTAATTTATTCCGCCATTATGCTCGGTGGGAGGCGAACAATAAATCTCCCGTCCGCCGTCGGGAATAATATCGGTGGTTTTACGAGATTTTTACCGGGGCGCCGAATCGAAGCTTCGAGCCCGTTATTGCAGGATTTCGCGACGACCCGGGCGTGTAACGTCGAACGTGGATTAAGTGAAAAGAATGACAGCGATTCGTTACGGAATTGAGCTACGGTGTCGCTCGAACTTCTTTGCGTTAATAATGTGGAGATTATACAGGCTTTCAATTCTGTATGCTGTTGTTAATACTTTGGTAAATGAATAAACGATTCTTCTACCGTCGGATTTTACCTACTGACCGAAGAAGCAGACATGATTACAACACCGAACAGAGCATCAGTTCGAACTTGCGATCTTTGAGTTGATAGTGTCGGGATTAAATAAGCTTCCAATTCTATATTCTGTTGTTAACACTCTGGTAAAAGAATAAACATTTCTTCTACTGTCGGACTTTGCCTACTGACCGAAAAAGCCGACATGATTACAACACTTAACAGAGCATCGGTTCGAACTTCCCGCCACTTCCTGCGTGCCGTAGCCGAAGAGCAGCTCTCTTGAAAGTGAGAAAAGCGATGTCGCAAGTACCCCGAAGACAGGAGCGTTATCCGGCACTTACGGCACGCGCCATAACTCGCCGAAAGCCGGGCCCTCGAAGCCCAACAAATCAAATCCGGAATTCCGTGCGACGTAACGGCACGGCGAACGAAGGAGAGGAGAGAGATCGTCGATGGGAGTGGGGGGGAGAGGGAAGATCGTGAACCAGCGAAGAAATCCAGTCCTACAACTGCGCCCGATACCTTCGCTTACACGCCCGCGGCCGTTAAGGAC
Organism: Anoplius nigerrimus; assembly: GCA_914767735.1. Taxonomy (NCBI): domain Eukaryota; kingdom Metazoa; phylum Arthropoda; class Insecta; order Hymenoptera; family Pompilidae; genus Anoplius; species Anoplius nigerrimus. Next base: position 5,315,306 of record OU612077.1, read on the forward strand.
AATTTATCGCATTGCATAATCCACAATAGAGAGAAAGCGAGGGATCCTCCGGCCTCGTAGCCCATTTAAGCGTATCGCATCCTGATAAAGAAATCTGACCCGTCACGAAGAAAATCTCTCGTCGAACGTCGACCGTAATCCTCGCCACTCTCCGTTACTGCCGACGCATCGGAGCCGAGTTAAGAAACGGCCGATGCCAATGATACACGTCAGGGCACATTGTTGCCACTGACCGGGCGATTCATTAGCATCTGACAACTTAATCTCGACGTCGCGCGCATGCCGATTGCGCAACGGCAAATTGCGTAATGATCGGCTGGAAATTGTTCCTCGCGGGCTGCGTCGGTCGAGGATTTCGGTTCCCGGCTCGACTCTCGTCCTTCTTCTTCGTTTTCGCGCCCCGAGGCGCGGGTTAAGGAACGGTCGAGGAACGGTCGAGGAGGCGGGTCGGGAAGACAGGAAAGATGAGGACCGAGTGAGGATGAGGAGGATGAGGAGGATGGGGAGGACGAGGAGGATGGGGAGGACGAGGAGGATGAGGAGGACGAAAGGCGAGGAAGGTACGAGAAAAAAGCGACATCGGCGGACGCTAATGTCGGTTGCAGCCGGTTTCGATTCTATTCCCGTCCTTGCGAGGCAACGAGCGCGTCACGTATGCGACACCGAGCGCGTACGAGCCTACGTACACACCTACGTCGGCCGCCTGTCGCACGCGAACTCATACAGGAACAGGTGCTAAGGCCGCCGAGGGTAAGGCGATGTGCACACCGGCCGCTCGTAAGCAAACAAATCGGCTGCCACCGATTATCGACCGCCGGGACTCACGCTTATCAAGTACGGTACCAAATGGTCTTCCTAACGGATCGTTCGGCAAATTTATGTCTCTCTTCTTCGGCTCTTGGACTGGGTCAATTAAAAGATCGTTTTATGTACCGAGTGTGCGGCCAGATGGGGAGAAACGAGCGGTCGCGAGGCTGAAGGAAAAAAAGCTCGCGAGAAGGCCTGGCTGATTGTCCCGTATATGCTGCCGCGAGTCGTCAAATAGGGGATCGTATAATCGTGAGAGATGAGCAAGAAAGCACCGTTGACGACTTCCTACGAGGAGAGCTCCTTCCATCGGGCGCGAGCGTCGTTCCGCGGCGCACGGCCTAAGAATAAAGTCGCAGTGCATTGTGTCGGGCCTTCTTCTTATTGCCAGGGCCTAGAGAGCTATGACATCTCTAAGTATGGCGGCGCGCACACCGAGAAGTACTCGTGGATGGAGTACGGTAAGCGCAGGTCGGGTTTCTAGAGGCGTCTCTTCGTTCCGGAAGGAGGTGAGACTGTTAGAGACCGAGATTTTGACCAGCTGGCTGTCTAAACTATTTACATCCACTTCTGATAAATGCTCTATATGAACTAGAGCAGATAGAAATTGAAAGAATCCACAGTTCAAATAGCTAATCGGTATGTTCCGTACCTAACAGGGGAGTCCACACTAATAAAGCAAGATCATTGTGTTTCTATTATATACGCCTATTATGATAATCATACCGCATTTTGGCCGATCGTGGTACTGTTAAAAGGAAAGGAAAAGATGTGTATTCCAAAAATCCTTTCAGTATGATTATTTTACGATTCACCGACGGTCACTAAATAAACCCCTTATCTTACATACACCTATTACGTGTACGTTCTCCAGTACAACGCTATGAATTACACGGAGTGAAGTTTTGAAAGAAAATCGAAAGTTCGACGAAGAAGCCAATTCCTAAGAACAGTTCCTCGCTATTAGGCTGGACGTAGTAAGGTTCCGCGCGGAAAATCGTATCAGGCCGAGCGTAATAACTCGAAGTTCGACTGCGAGAGGCAAATCGGTCCGCGGATAGCGCGCAACGGCCGGAGGGTGTAATTTCGTTGTCGGGCAAACAATTAGCCGGCGAGCGGGAGGCTGTAATCTTCGGATCACCAAAAAATCAGCGAGCAGCGCCGCGGCGACCTATGCCGCTTCTCGCGGCAGGCCTGGCGAAAGATCGAGTTACATCGGGCAGGCGAATGCTACCGTTACGCGATCCTTTTCAAAAGAGGACCCGGCGACGCGCGAGATCGACCAGAGATCTTTTCAGGGGATCGATATCGATCCCGGCTCGCCCGATCGAATTCGACTCACCTCACCGCCCGGCCATGATACACTCGCCCGGCAAAGTCGATATGCGAATGAAGGTCCTTCTTTTTTTAACACGCTCTCGCTACTAGTGTTACGTACACGCGACGAATTCGAAGGATGCGGGATCGAAAGAGACTACATTTAGCAGCTTTGATCGCGGTTCCTTTACGGTACTAGGAAATACGTTTCGTAAAACTGGAATCTTTAGAGAAATAAATCTTCTGTAAATCTTTACGGAAAAATATGATGCTAAGAGACGTATTAATAGACTCATCGAATAATACGTTAACTCATTATCCGCCAATGTCCCATTTATGGGACACATCTTCAAATTGTATTCTTCTAATACAAACTGCAACTTCTAAATATACAGCTAATTTTATTTTATTTTTATTTCTTTTATTGTGGCCGGTAATGGGTTAAGACAAGTACCCTCTTCAACAAACGAACAGTTCAATTCTATCCAAACGCTTCACTTTCCAAAAAAAATCCAAAAATCAGACATGCTCAACTTCTCACCCCCGAACACCTCAAGTACGCGTCTCGTCATCAGGATCCGCAGTTCGAAAGTCGGACCGTCGCCGTTCGCCACAGCATCGGCCACTTTCGCATTGTGCGATGATTCGCACCTCCGACTTTCATGAGACGCCGATGCCGCATGCAAAAACGCCGAGTTAAGCGCGCGCGTCGGATTATTTACAGCACCCGCGCGCAGCTTTATACGGCGACGGGCGCGTAAAGCGAGAATGCCGCGGGGTGGGAAATCGTTAAACTGTTCGAATCGTTAAATCGTCAAATCGTTAAATCGTCGAGTAACGCGCGCCGCGGCGGCCTACGTCGTTGTTCATGAAGGAAGAGCCGGGAAGGGAGAGAGGGCGGGTGGAAAGGAGGGAGGGCGGGTGGGGGGAGCTGACTGCGGACCAGCATCGATGCCGGACATTGTACGCGAGTTCGTGTGTAGCCCGCATCCTCTCGGCCGAGTTCGTCGCTCCTGAATAACGATTACAACACGGTATCATCGGTCACGGGGGCCAAACGTGTAGGTGTCTTCGACTGCTGCCCCCCCCCCCTCCCTTCCACCCACCACTCTCCCATCCGCACTCGATGCAGCGAGCGTTATTTTCGTGCGATGTGACACACGACTGTTTTCACGCTTTAAGCGGGCCCGGTGCCGAGGAATTGGGTACAAGCCGGAAGGTTGAAAGAAAGTGCGCTTACTGCGGTTCGACGATCTTTAACTGAATTAACCGAATTGCTTTTGGTGGCTGTTGGAAGGTCGGGGGTCAAGTACTTTTCCAACGTTATGGTTTGGGAAGGATTTTTTAGAATTTGAGTACTTTATCGTCAGGCTTGATAGTGTCGACCGATCTGATCATTTTTGGACAACAAAAAGATATTTGTCTAGGGCAGGATCTACTGACATAAGGATAGATATTCGTTTAGGGCAGGATCCAATGATATACTATCTTTTACATATATTATCACTGGCGGACTCATCAGTAGGGCTTATGTCAGTGGATCCGGGACGAAACGATTTTTGATATACACTATCTTTGTCTTTTCTCTCTCAAGTTCACAGTGATCGAATTGGCCGAAAATACATGATTTTGGACAACTATTTGAGAATTTGCGACTTCAATATCCGTCTAATGTTCTTCGAGCAAATCTTCGGCAAGCATTACGTTGCGTTACGGTCGCACATTTCGAGCGTAATTCGTTCTCGAACCAAGATGGGGGCAAAAATATGGGGAAAGAACGGTGGTGAAGTGATGCATGGAGAGTAACGAAAAGAAAGAGCCGGACAAAGAGAGAGGGTATCGGCTTAGGCTCGCGTGTTCGACGGACTGAGGAACAGGAAGTGATCGTAAGCGAGCGTGTACCGAGAGCATTCCTTCCCTTTTTGCGCGGCGCTCCGTTTTTAGGTGAAGTGCACTGCGCCGTCGAAGGAGCTCTCGGCAAACGGATTCGAACTGGGACGACGTTTTCTTCCATCGGCGGAGAACTGTAACGCCCGCGATCTACTCCAGATCTCGATCCCGATCTACGATCTCCGGCAAATAAATCTACCTCACCGGTACTCGCTGACCTTTTGCGCAAGGACATCTAAAAAGTGAACTGGCCTGCGGAGCATGCAGGCAATCTGAGAGACAGAGGAATACGACGGAAGGTCAAAAGGTGTACAGTTATACCGGGTGTCAGGGAAGACTCTGTCAAGTACATAGCTTAGAATAAATGTCCTGAACAAAAAGAGTGAATTATTCGAAGCTCGGTACCAATCCGGGTTTCGGGAAAGTAACGAATAGTCCGACGGCCGAGAACGTTTAGAATGGAAGTCGGCGGTAATAAGGTGGAAAAATTGCGGAGTTCGCAGTGCCGAGGAATGGCATGCGTTACGGGAGGTTGCGTGTGCGAATTTTACGCGGTTTCGCGAACGAACGAAACGTGGGAAGAGAGGCATTGTGAGATAATCTCTCTAACTCTTACTAACAGTTAGGAGCGCGTGCTCATACGCCGCTTCCGGTTGACCGAGTTCATCCCGATGCGCAATCGCACCGTCGCCCGAGCAGGAAATTGAAACAGACTCCGTTCGTCTCCCAGCGCGAAAATCGCAACTAACACAAGCACAAAGCCGGTGCCGATCGTACCGCTTCCACGACTTCATTAGATTCCTCTAACGACCTATTCGGCCGCGCTTCCTCCGAAGCGTAAAACGCTTTCGAGGCCAGGCTGGCCTCAACCTGGTCAATAAAACCGAGCATGAATATTAATTCTCAGAAATCAGGATCGAGCCCGATTACGCTCCAGTCGTAAGCCGTGGCGAACTGGGGCAGTCTGCGGCGATAAAAATCTTCCCCCACGTATCGAGAATCGGGAGCTTAGATCCGCTGAACTGTCGGTGAAAATCAGGAAGCGATCCATGGATCCTATTTTGAACGATACGGCCGTTTCCACGAAACTTGCCTTCGAATTCAAGTGTCGATACGTTCGACTCGGCACGCCGAACTTCGCCGATCGGTGGATCGGAGTTCGAAACAGTGTAACGCCGTAACTCTAAGGTTGCACGGAACCGGTTGGCGAGAAGCCGGAGGAATTGAATTTATTCGGGACAAAGTTGCGAGTGCGAGTCCCGGTGATCGAAATTAATCAGAGTCCTCTCCAACAGGAACGACCTCCGCGGCCCGATTATAAACGATGCCATCGATTAACAGTCAGCGCCGCGGATTTCCATCGCTCAAGGTTCCACCGCCGATTTCCATTAACCCAGACGGGAGCAGATTTTACCTTCGACAGCGATATTGAGATTAGAAAGGAAACGGGTACGATGCCCGAGCTGGATGCTGTCGAAGACGACCGAAGATCGCACGAAACTTCTGCAACTTTCCTTATACAATATTTCAGAAAGATCCGAGTTAATAAAGTCGAAAATTAACGACTACAGAGTCTCAGTTATATTCACTCGCCGCCGGTGAAAGGAAGACAAATAGAGTATTGAAAATTAAATCACGATTAAGTCATCCTAAGTCTCACCTCACTATTCTTCCTTCGCCTCTGAGAGGCGTAAAAAGCGAATAAAGCTGAAAATTGAAGTGCTACATCATGCGCATCCAGTGTACGGTACCTGGAGGATACGAGGCTAGATTGAGATATATGTCTCGGGTCGACACGAATTAAGTGCGCAATCTCGGGAAAAATGATAAAAAGGTCAGCGGCTGACCGGCCGGCGCGGAGTCGAATCAGAGTGGAGCAGAAGGGTAAGAGAGGAGACCGACTGTCGACGGACACACCATCGACATCGAGCCCCGTACGCATGCGCGCGCATCGGGCGCGTAACGCAAGTAGCATACGAAGAGGCACGGGGTTAGGGCTAAATTTAAATGCTCGGCCCGCTGCTTGTGCGTCATTAACGAAATGCATCCACAGACGGTGCCGCTTGGCAGGGCTGACGGGGAAAGGGAGAGGCGAATCGAGGGGGGACGGTAAGAGGGGCGGGGGGAAAGAAAGTTTGAGAGTGTTAAAGAAACGTTTGACGAATATCTTTCAAGAGTGTGCGTGCGGAGTAACTGTATACGCCTATGACGACGCGGGAGAATAAGAGGAAGAGACTCTGACGAAAGTGTCGGTGTCGCGTAACTGTATACGATGAAGGCACACGCGAACACAAAGGTAGACGCGGAGGCATGGGGGGCACGCGAGTGGCTGGAAGTGTGATTCCGTGTACGCCACTGTGTGGGAGAACGGCGAGCGCGCGGCATACGAATGTGTGGGAGAGAGAAACAGGATGGGCCAATACAGGCTGCACATGCGGACTGCGGACGATCAGCTGGCCCGCATACTACGGCCCTCGACCCTTTTGGCTTCCCCTGCCACCTACGACACCCTATCGCCCTTCGCTCGGACCCCCACGTCTCTCCCCCTCTCGCCCACTCTCGCCCTCCCCAACGGGAGAGGTTTCGTTTCTTCTTCCTGGACACGCTTCGGGAACACGCAGTCAGAAGCTTTGATTACGGTCTCTCGCATGCGATCGTGGCGAATGCGTCCTTCGCGATTAGTCACCGGACTCCGATGACAGGATAAACATTATACAATCGATACATTTCTTCTCCTTGCGCGGGATGATACGGGAATGTAGACGAAACAAGCGTAGTGCGCAAGGGCATGGATGTATTTTGAGGTGAAGTGGGGTAAAACCGACCCGGAAATTGTAAAGTTTAAATTGATGCATTTTCTATCTACTCCGTTAAAATCTAATAATCTTAGTGTTTTTTTGAGCGCACGGTTTATTCTTTAAGTAGGAGTACTTAATTTGGATTGAAAATATCTTCTGAAACTTATGATTTTCTTAATCAATTAAAACAGTGCTGCTAGGGTGGACTTGTCCGGGAACTGGGGCAAAACCGCCCAAACTGTTTAAAAATGATTGAATCTTATATCCTTATATTATGGGGCAAAACCGGATTTCTTATTAGTAATACGAACTTTGTCGAACGAGTAAAACGGGGGAATGACAGAATACATGGCGATCACCTATGTTGAATACTATCCAAACCATTGAATACTAACCGAACGAAGATTTCTACTTTACAGTTGGTACAATGCAACGTATACTCGAATAAATAAGGGCCTAGTACGGATTTTCCCCGCGTACAAATTTACCCCACCGCACCTTACTGCCTTGTAAGAAATGCGTAATATATAAAGCAAGTCTAGCTTTAATCGTCGACGGTCACGCAAATTCAAAGCTAAAATCAGCATCTCGTTTAATCACATTAAGTTCCTCTCGTAAATTTCTCCTGGTCAAACAAAGTTTTCTCCGACTCCCGATGCCTTGGCTGCCGCGCATTAGACGCCAGCGTGGATGGCATATATACGGACGTGCGCGCACGAGGTGCCACACGCTGTCGCGTGAACTCACGCACGAGGTCAAGTCAGTTTTAAAATTCACGCCGCGCGCTCCTTCCCGTCCAGCGTTCCCTCTCCCGCCCCAAGGGTCCCGATCCCTTTTCCTGCCGCGGATCCAGCCGGGAACGCCGACGATCCACTCCGCTTCCTTCCTGCTCGGCCTACCTCACTTCTCAACCTTCTATCCGATGTTCGTACGATGTTTCGTCCAAACGAAATCTGACGCAGATATCTGACTTCGATACACGACTCTCAGATGCGTGACATCGATAAAGCGAGCGTCGCCGATCCATTGTACGAAATCCGGGCGCGAGAACACGGCCGCGTCCGTCAACGTAGAACTCTGCGATCCATTTTATCTGACTCGATGATCGTGGAAAGGCTGTTAGGCCACTCGGCGCACAAGCGTCGTGGGTCACGCCGACCCGGCCGACTCTTTTGTGTACATATGTTAAACCGGCTCTCGGGGTAGCGCACGGTCGGACGGTGACCAATTTCGACGCGCCGTTGATGTAATGGCCCCAAATTTATGCGCATATTATGTCGGAGAAACCCGGGACGCTACTAAGCATCGGGCGTCATTGGGAGCCTTCTGCGTCGGTAGTCCGTAACTCTGCTTGGGAAAAATGCGGAATCGATCGATCAGGAGAGTCCGATTAACCCCTTAACGTACGGTTTCTTTGAAATAAACCGGTCAAACAAATTTTTTTTATGTAAAAGACTTCAGAACACTGTCTTGGCAAACAAAAAAAAAGTACAAAATTAATCAGAATTTTTATTTTAATTTTAGCAGCATCAAATACAACGTCGCTCGAATATACTCGAGCGTGCACAGTTTGGCCTGTTCAACGCACTCGGATATACTCGTGCGTGCACAGTTTAGACTGTTTAGCGCACTCGGATATACTCGAGCGTGCACGTTAAGGGGTTAAGGATAGGTCCTCGGTAACGAACCTAGGATCGAACCTTTTTCGAGCCTGACTGCCATTGTGCGTCGATAACGAACGCGTCGCCGATTTGTCGCGAGTTGCCTTTCCCGGCATTCAATCTCGCAATCTCCTTTCCCGAACCTGCACCCCTCCCGTTCCCCATCCGAGCCTCCCTCTCATCCTCTTAGCGCGATCCTGCGCTTCCGGCGCATCCGACCGCCATGACTCCAGGCGTCTCTCGGAATAAAAGACTTCCCGCGGATGACAGTTCGAGCACAAGGGGGGGTGGAATCCGCCGAATGGGTTTATTGCGGCCGAAATGACTCTGCCTGGCCTCGCGTGCGAGTGCACGCGCGCGAAAGGGGTTGCGCGGCCGCAGAATGGCGGACAGGTGGAAACCCTGAAGGGGTGAGAAGATGGGAATAGAAGCGAAGCGTAAATAGGAAACTACGCTCGATTTAAAGATCCTACCCCTTCTGCGAAAAAAGCTACCCCTGCCTTCGTCGAGTAAACTGCCGGCTCCACTCTCGGCGAGGAGTCTCGTCGGGGCCAGACAAAAGGGGGAGGATCGAGCCTCGTCTGCGGGGGCAGCGATGGTCATGCGGAAGGGTACGGATGGCGTCGGTGGCCGAGGGGTGCGGAAAAGGTTCCGACTTGCGCAAAGTCAAGGTGAAGTGTCTCGATGGCGTTGGCGCGCGCGAGAATCCGCTTGAATGGAAATTCCCGAGCGCCGACGCCACTTGCCGGCGAAATCCCGGACTCGTTCGATTGTGAGCGCAAAGCTTGCTGCCGGAGGGGGAGGGCGGGCTGTATCGCCGGGCGGAATATTTCACCCTCCAGCTTTCCCTTCGGCGGTTTTACGCCGCAAAACTTCGTCGGTATTATTTGGACTGCGCTCGAATTTTTCGAAAGATTTCGGAATCGATCGACAATACAGTTTGATACTGTGTAAAGCTTCATAATGAGATTTTCAGATTTATAATTGCAATTCCGAAATTTGTTTCGCGTGTGATAAATGTAAAAAGTAAAGAATCATTGTTGTCAAGCTGACAAAGTGTAGCAGTTCAATGTAAGAGTAGAAGAGTTTACAATGAGATTTTGCTTAGTTGAATTTTTAGTTGAATTGTTCGGATGTCGCGGAAGTAAAGAATAAATTACGGGTAGTTTCAAATCGGACGGCTTTAGCATTCAATTGCGGTCGGTTGTAAATCGGGAAAAGGTGGACGCATAGGGGCACGGAGGGCGAGGGAGGGGAGAGGAAGAGTTATCACGGCTGAGTTATAGAACGGCAGGTAGAGGGGCTACGCATGTCAACTAGAGGGCATTCAACTATCGATCGCATAGTTTCAACCACCCCTCGAAAGGGAGACACGGTTCCCTCCCTCTCCGAGCCTCTCTCCTCCTCTCTCTTCCTCTCTGCCTTCTCTCATTCTCTCTCTCTCTCTCTCTCCCAGCGTGCCTCTTCCGTCTCCCTCCATCATTCATCCTCCCCTATCCCGATGTTGTCCTTCCCTCCTTTCTGTCATTCACTCTCTCCGCTCCCATTCTCTCTCTCCGTCGAATTCGCTTCTGCCATTCACTCTCCCTTCATCGCCCTCGTCCTCTCCCCTCTCTCTCTCTCTCTCTCACTCACTTCTGCCATTCACTCTTCCTCCCTTCGCCGCCCTTCGTCCGTCATTTAAACACCGACAGGCCGTCGACTCGAAAATTTTCAATTTTCCACCCCGAATTTTCCAAACCACACGGAAGCTCCGCCATATTTTAAAATATTCGACGCTGTTAATCGCACGATGAAATCCGTAATGTTGATCTTGGGAAAGCCGCGACGTACTTCGAAGCGGCTTATGTATCTTGCTCGGGTGAAATTCGCTGCTTGATTCGTTCGACGAGGCCTCGTATGTTTACATTGCCGGGATGTAACGTATGTTAACTGGCCTGGCGTCGAATCAGGTAACATGTACGAGACGCTCGACAGGACGAAACCGTAGGCGAGAAAAAAGAAACTTCGACTGCGGCGAATTAGACGGACTTAACGCGATCTTTCATCGGGCAGGTCGGCCTCTCGGCGTCGAGACGTCAGGCGACGCCGCTCGACGCAGCGCGAAATCTTCCCGCCATCCGTGGAAACGCACTCGAGCGAACCGGACGTTTCCACTGAATACCGTTGAGTTTTGATGCCTGCGCGGCTTAGAAAACGCGACTTAAAGGCTTGCACGTCCATTTTCCATGCATCGCGCGCCCTGGGGGAGGGGAAGGCGAAGAATTGAAGACCATCAAAAATTCCGTGAATGCGCCGTTAACGAGCGTCGCTTTCGCGTCGCAACCGACACAAAGAGTATCGGCGTCGGAACGGAATCGACGGGCACGCGCGCTTAATTCCGAAAACAAGCGACACAAAGGCGTCGATCGGCCATTACATCAGCCTCTATTCGAGGCGAAGGTGGGCTCACCTTGCCCGCTCGTCGAGAGTAATTTTCTAACGCGCCGCATTAACTCAATTTGAGTCACACTGGGCATATATAATGCATCGCTGGAGGAGAGGAACGGCGCGATATCGAACAGCTGGCCAGCTTAGTCACGAGTCACTCCGGGCGTTACATCTGTCAGGAAAACAACGAAGTCATCGAAATTAACCATTTCCCTCGTTTCCGGAAAAAAGGTGTCCCGAAAAACGCGAGCGAAGTGCCACCGACGCGCACTCTCGTCGCAATTAGATCAGAGCACCTAACCTGACGCGTGCTTCCGCTACGTCGAACACGACGGACAATAATTTCCCCTATAATTCTCTAATTTCCTAGCTCGAATACGAATTCGACGACCGCAGCGTCCAGCTCGAGAATATTAATTCATTATCCGCCAATGTCTCATTTTTGGGACACACGTTCAAATTGTTTCCTTTTAATGACTGCATGTAAAATGATATAGTCTAAATAAAAATAATAGTAGTCTAATGCACACTTAATTTCATTTCTAATTTTTGTATTACGGCGGGTAATGGGTTACACTCGCTCTAAATCCAACCGCAAGAGCGTTCGACAAATAACACGGCATCCGATAATGACCATCGTTCCCATCAACAAATTCTTGAGACCCATTCGATTTCCATTGTCCACTCCTATCACGGCAACAAGCTCGGACAAAGCGGAGTCGGAGTGAAAGTCCGCTGATTTCACCGAAATGCAGTTCGGAACAATCGTGCGCGTCCGGCGGCGGCGTTCTGCGCGGAAAATTGTGAAAATTGCGACGCACATCGCGAGCGCTGTTACGCGCACGCGTGCCGGCGATCCTCTTATCGTCTCCGGAGAAGGATGCGCCGGCCTGCCGGAGCAAAATGTGCCGCAAGATTCTGTTCCCTGAACAGAGAAGCGCCGTTAAGGCCTTTATAGAGCGAGACGGTGAAATCACTAGACAGGAAAGGGAGAGGATGTTGTTTTCCGTGTACTAAGAAACCCGTAACGAGAACTCTTTCTACGTCTTTCTCTTTCCGTCTCATAACCTCGTACCTACGACCGCGCCTTGCCTCAGGTCTACGCGTTTCTCGACGCACTCCTATCCTACACTTTCCTCAAAGCTTCAATCGTCGCTTACGTCCTAGTCCTCTCTCTCTCTCTGTTTCTCTCTATCTATCTATCTATCTATCTATCTATCTCTCTCCACAAGAAAGAATGCATACACTCCCTCTTTCCCTCTCAAAGAAAGAAGGCGCGCGCGCGAGCGCAGAATAAAGGCAAGCTTTCTTTCTGCGAAGAAACTTTTGCCTCTCATAGCCAAGATGGCGCGCGGCGTATTTCGTCACACAGATCGGAGTGTGAAACGAAAATCTTCCCTACGCTACGTTAGGTGAACCAGCCGCATGCCGAGCTCCACAGATCCGAGGTTTTGCGGCAGATCGAGGATAACAGCGATTAAGCACTTATCGAATCCTACGGCGGAGAGACGTACGCGGAAAACTGGAGACGGTCAATTATCGAAGGATAGCCGGGATGGAATGGCCGATATCTGATTGGAAAATAAGGAGCTCGCGACCGTAATGGCAGACAACCCGCCCTGAAACTGATATCTCGAATTGACAAGTCTAATATTAACGCATTAAGCCCGGATTGTGAGCCACGCGCTACACTGTACAGTTTGCCAGACAAGTTAACGCTCTCAACGAAAGGATCGTCTCGGCAGTCGTTTGGAAGTAAAAGCGGTTACCTTAACGAACGGAGCGTCGAATATGGAACGAAAACGATCTTAAAAGCTGACGGCCTAACCTCGGCGGGTTCAGAAGGATATTTCGCTTCTCGGGCCAATATCGGGCCGACACAATTGACGTGCCGGGTCGGATACGCGGTTATTAGCAGGATGGCAAATTGAAAGGAAGTGGCCGTGGCGAACGGTGCCGTGTCAAGAGCGACGGGATGTCATCTTTCGCGGACGCGAGTTCTGGTGGCTAGAGGGGGGAAGCGGGAGGAGAGTGTCGGCAAGTAATTGGCCCGATCTCTCGCTATCAGCTATTTTCTGCGCCGCTGGCATGCATTAACGCCCACCAGGCAGCGAGTGGCTAGAGTAGTAGCGCCATAGGCGCGTCGGGGCCGCGGAATGGAATCTATATCTTATCGAGGTTTCGTGATAACGTCGAACGACCTCGTTGAAAGTCGCCCGTTTCGTCCCGGCAAGAGCCGCGGGAGAGAACGTACTCCTAACTTTTCCATGACTTAACGAGCGCGCGCGCGCGCGCGCGTTCGTAATAATCCGGGTTGCGATACTCCTTTCTTTCTCGCAACCTTTCTTCGAGCGCGTCCGTGTGCTCGACTTGGAAAATTAATTGAATTAGGTATATCGAGATTGCGGCTTTGACAGATATTCGTAAGATTGAAAGTGACACGTTCTGCGATTGGGTTAATTATTAATTCTTTCATGGGAAAATTCTGGGATTATATTACGAAATATGACGGACTAAACGGTTACTTGACGTTTGTTACGGTTTTGTAGGTTTCCAGTTGTGTACAGTTTTGCAATCTGTGATTTGCACAATGTTGCAAGTTGTTCGAAGGACTCTGTTGATCGCAACGATTCTATGAAATTCTGCGCGATGTACTAGGAAAGGTGATCACGCTGCTCGAGATATCGTGCGAGTGTCGCGCGAGCCAGAGCGGAGGCAGACGTCCGATGCGATTTGAGGAATCGGCCGAGAAACCGTGCGGAGAGAGAGTAGGTTCGCGGAAAAAAGGACGAGGAGGGCGAGATAATTCCGCTCGATCGGCGGCCATTTCAGCCTTTCAGCCGATCGATCGAGCCGATAAACGACTTTTTGATCGCGGGCGCCGCGATAAACTTCGCCGCGGAAGACGTCGTGGCCTGCGCGGAGAGGAGAAGAGGTGGGGGGGGGGGAGTTATTAATTTGACGTAACCTTTTCAGGGACGGGAGGCCCACCCGACCTAATTGAAAGTCGATCGACTGTTGCGAGGTAATTAATGAGATTGAGAAACTTTCCTGGCGTGCGCCCCGAGAAAACGTAGCGTCATCTCCTTACGGCAAAGAATGCCACTCGTTACGGCGCTGAAAAAGCGTCAGATAACGACGCCGACACAGGAACCTCGTGCAAAAAGCTGCTCGTCATCGCGTTTGAATTGCCGGCGACGGTAAAAAAGTCGACTTTCCTGGAGATCGGCGACGATAGTCGCTCATTTCGGCCTCCGCGGCGGATGGAAAATTCGCGTATCGCCGTATATAATATGCGTGTAATTATCGAAGCTCGACGCGGGACGCGTACAATTAACGCGGACACCGCTTCAGTCCTTTATCCTACGTCCAGCGATGTAGGTTGAAATTAGCAATTGATTCTGCTTTCTTGAAACTTTTTACTCAGGTCACTTTCGTAATTAGCATTTGCGCGTGCGTCGATGATAAGTGGGTTAAAATAATAGACGAACCTTGTTAAATTGCAAATTCTCGAAGTAGCCTTAACGCCCGAGGTAGGCCTCGTTCCTATATATAGAGCGAGCGCTCTACGCCCGGACGATTAAGAAAAATCAGCGAGAATCCGCCGTTCGAGACAGGGTCGAATTAAAAATTCTCGAATCAGCGGCGAAGCGTCGCATAAAATTCCCCATTAAGTTTCCCATTTTGCCGGGCGACTTACGACGTCTGCAGAGACTAGCTTCCACTCCCGCCCATGTCAGCGATATAAACTGGCCACCCCCTATCTGCGAGCACGCAACGCTTTCGGAATTGCACTCGCCGTTCGTTCCGTTCCAGACGAAAGACGCAGTTTCTTCGGCTTAGATCGATCGCCGGCCCGACGCCCGGCGTCGGACACGAGCCTCTCTCGAGGAAAACACGAGCGAGCGAACGAACGGGGACACGAAGCGAGGGAAAGAGCCCTCGAGGTGTGGTTTCGACCGATCGATACGTACGGGCGTACCAACGGTGGCACCGCTAAATTGGGAATAACCGTCTGTCGCCTCGAGAGCCACGGCCAAGAGAGCGAGCGAGAAAGAGACAGAGAGAGAGAGAGAGAGAGAGAAGACGAGAGCAACAGAGATCGTATCTAGCGATCGTCTCGTTCTACGATATTGGGTCACGTCGAAAGGTGAGCCGGCCGAATTAAATATTCACCGCGCAGCGGACGTTTTTAGTGCCCGAAACGAGGACGCGCCACTCGAATTTCTGCGATCGGCAATTAATTTTTGGAAGGAACATTCTGGGCGAGCGCCGATTATTGGCCGCTTCGTAACGGAAATCGGACTGCGGACTCTCACGATGATTGACAAGTCGCTTTTCCGATTGGCTGCGAGCGAATTAAGAAGAGGTCAGATTACCGATAGGCGTTGTGAAATCGATTCGTACTTCTTCGAGGACGACGATGAGACCTGGGTACTCTTACTTCGGCGAGGACGATGATGCAAATCGAGAGGGAACCGGGCAGAATCGTTCGGCTCGGCAAGCGATCGTACAGATAAACGGGGAAGGAAACGATAATAATCGAAGATTACGAGCCGTGACCCGTACCTGAGGTTTACGATTTTGCACATGGCCGGCGAATCTTGCCGGGCCATACGCAAATAACGCGCCTGCGGCACGAACTTCCTGGATTCGCTGGCAAACTTCCTCCCTCCAGCCTCTGCCGAGTCTAAGCCAAGCGACGATTGTTGACTTCCCAGCGAGTACGAGCCACTTTTTTTTTCCCCGGCTGCTTATCTACGTCCCTGCCTACGACCATGACGATTCCGCGGCGGGAAACAATAAGAGATCGAGGTTGCGCTTTATGAGGCTGACTGGCGAGATTCGATTATTCTCCGGAACGAGTCGCCCGGAGCTGGAAAGCCGAAAGGTCTCTGCGGTTGACGGTAAAAATCTCAGGCAGCTCTCTAAACCCATTTTAAACGTCTTGTAAACGCTATCGGGCAGTTAACACTTTCCGTTAAGGACTCGTTCTGAAAAAAAGGCGTTAATTGCCAGAACGGAAGCGTGACTTTTTCGAGGAATCGTCGAAAGCTGTGGCTCCGAGCGTTTTTGTGGCGTGTAGCCTTTTGTTATCCGGATGCTGAGAGTCGGAGGCTAAGTAGTCGGTAAGAAGACCGTCGGCTGAAAGTCGGCCGATAGTGCTCGAGTTCAAAAGATGCTTCGCGGTTACTATCGCGGGCGCGTAGCTCTCTTTCGCCGAACGTTATCAGCGTCGTTTGAATTGGCGATAACGAACTAGGAAGTGCGCGCTTTGAGGTCGGATTAAGCGGAAAGCGGAGAGTTTTTAGCGCGCTCGAGCGAGCGAGGCGAGAAAATAATTGCTCGCCTTCGAACGGTGCGGAGGATCGCGATCCGGATCGGTCGACGGCGGAGAAAGTGTGTGTGCCGATGATTTGTCTCAACGAAACCGAACACCGATCTGCCATCTCGGCAAATAAATTGCGAAAGAGAGCAAAATATTACATTAAGCTGTAGGATCGTATAAAGTGGGTATCGTGTACGTGATCATGTTCAATAATAGGTCTATTCTGTAAAGCTTTCTGTTGTATTACTAACCATATCGTTTACTTCGCAAAGATAATAATCCACAGATTAGTATGAACTACTTTTTACATCACATCAGACGGTGACAGTTTAACTGATATCCATTGCAATGCGTCCAAATTAAATCTCTTCTCGAACCTATTATTATATGTAAAATGAATAAGTTTTTGACCGTCAAAGTAATGTATAATCAAAGGTTTTTTCGGCGATTTCGGTCATTACAATCGTTATAATTAAATTTATTTTTAATGAACTGGTTATTGACAATGCTTTCTGTTAAAACCCATTGCATTACATATTATTACATGTCTAACAATTTCCGTTCTCCTAAAGAACCCGTATCAAAACTAAACATCAAAAATACGATAAAAAAGGCACCGAAATTTTGTACACCTAATACAACCCACCTATCAGAAACTTAAGCTCACAACTGTTCCATCACATAATTTCCTATCTCACACCTCTCGCACGAACCTCTCCTCCGCCGGAAACGACTAAACAGCAGCAACGACAATAAACTCTCGACCGCCATCGTTCGCACGAAGCCAGAGTAAAAATATTCCAACCAGTGCACTCCCGCCGTTAATCGACGAACGGTGGAAGGCACTTATTTGCGGACGTCCCAATTCGCCTGACGTTCGTCTTCGACGTCTTCTCCCTCGCACCTGGATCCTTCGTTAGAGGACTAGGTGGCAGAATGGGAAAGAAAGGAGACTCCCGAACGTCCCATTTCTGTCCGTCAAGGCGAGAATCGTCGACGGACGGGGACAAACGATGCAGGGACGATATCGATTGTCGGGATGCTCGTCTGCTCCTCGCGTTCGTGCCGGAGGCGTTCGCGTGGGTGTGTGTCTGTGTGCGGGGAATATCGTGTGAGTGCATCCACTCTGCTACCCACGCGAAATTCGCCCTCGTCCTTCGCCACCCCCGATAGTTCCCCTCCCCTCCCCTACACACCCCTTGGAACCCCTCTTGGAGTCCGTCGGAGTCCGTTGCGCAGGATCTTAGCGGCTGGGGTTTCGTGAGGATGTATGTGTGCGTGCGCGTGTGTGTAGGATGGACGGATGACGTATCGCGGGCGCTGGCGTCAGCGGAGATGAATATAGAATGAAATCGGAGAGGCGACGCTAACGATGTAAGGCGTGATTAGTGCCGATGATGTATGGAGATCAGGTACGGTTTTTATGGGGGAGGTCGTAATGGCGATTCTATGTTAAAGATTGAATTTTGTTATTAGGATGATGTTTAATCTGGGCACGATTGAAATATTTTGAATGTTTCGCCGATGGGTTGTGCAGAGATTATATATTAGTACACGGATGAGTATCTCAGAGATCTGTGTAAGATTGTAAATAAAAATGTCAACAATTCAATTTTTCTCCTAAGTCGAAAGATAAATGTTGTTACCTTAGCAGGTACGGTTTTTATGGGGGAGGTCGTAATGGCGATTCTATGTTAAAGATTGAATTTTGTTATTAGGATGATGTTTAATCTGGGCACGATTGGAATATTTTGAATGTTTCGCCGATGGTTTAGTGTAGAGATTATATATTAGTACACGGTTGAGTACCTCAAAGATCTGTGTAAGATTGTAAATAAAAATGTCAACAATTCAATTTTTCTCCCAAGTCACAAGATAAAAATTGTTACCTTGACACGGATAATCGTCGTCGCGTAATCTTCACGAGATTGCGCCAACAACCGTAACATCGAGAATGTAATTTCGCTACAGGGTACGGTGACACGCAAGATGGAAGATTAACGCAGCGCGTTAGATAAGCATCCCCGAAACAACGCCCCATCAAAAGCGTCCCTTCGCCGTAACGCCGCAGAAGAGTCGCACGAAAGGGCAGTGTCGTGACAATCGAGCGTTTACAAAAATCATCCCCCGAGCCAACCTCCCTCCCTCCCTCGCCCTCGGCCGCGAACAGTTATCTCCGCCCCTAAATCGTCGCACGGAAGGCTCATCCCCCCGGATGCGAAAAGGTGAACGACCCGCGGAGCGTACGGCAAAAATCCGGCGGTCTAGCCTCGCGTCAAGGATCCGAGCGACGAACTCCGCCCAGAAAGGAAACTCCACCCAAGCGTCGTGCACTCACACAGAGCGAGATAAAGGTCAAGTGCCCTGACGCCACAGGCCAGGCGCGGAAGGATGGGGCGAAAGGAGGGGGTGGAAAAATGAAATTTCGTGACGTAATATTCGCGAAGTTGGGTAAGTTGGCGTACGTGGCCGGAATGAAGAGCTCGTATAAACCGGTCCAGAAGGGCTCGTCCAGGAGGGCTCAATCCAGGAGAAGTCGGTCGCACGAAGAGGGTAGTTCGCCGGCGAGAGAATGAGGAGAGAGCGAGGGGTGGATGCCCAGCTTGTGGCGTTGCCGAAAGGTCCGAGTGCAAAAAATGAAAAATCAACCCCGGAGACGGAAGTTTATGAAGCTGAGAGCCGTGAGGAAAGAGGGGGGGGAGGACAAAGGGGAAAATTAAGGAGGATAGGGGGGATGAAGGGGTGGAAGGATGGGGAGGACGAATTTCCCGAGGGGTGAGGAGAATCGAAGGAGCGAATTCAGACCTACGGCGAGAATGGAGGGGATAGGGATAGTAGGAGACGGAGTGATATGCGAAGGGAGAGGGGGAGGAAGTGGAGGGGGGATGGGGCTCAGGTAGGGGAAGGGTGCAAAGTTGCGCAGGTCAGGCCAGGTCAAGGCACTCTAGCGAAATACCCCTGTGCGGATCTGTATTCGTCTGGTCTGGGTTAGGTCTGCGCGCGCAATAATTCTCTTCCTCTCTCTCTCTCCCTCTCTTTCTCTCGCATTCTCCCTGTCCTTCTCTCTCCACTCGCCGGATTCATCTCTCTATCCGTCTCTCTCGGAATATCTTTATCCTCCTCCCACCCGTTCTCAGCCCGCACGATGTTTTTCCTTCTCTCAATTATAGGGGCCCTCTCAAAACCTCTTTTCGGGTCAGACTCGTGTTTATCCGCCTTTGAGCGCTTAGGCTCATTATCTTCCTGGTCCGTTCTTTATCTTCTCTGACCTTTATCATTCCCTCTCCCCTCAGCGTCCTCCTCCCACTCTCACGTTTGCTCTCTCCGAATGATTATCAACCCTTTTCACCCCCTTCCACGATTCCGTCCCAGCTTCCGACATCGGGAGCCGCGCGGGACCGCCGAACGAATAAAAGGCAGAATCCGACCTCCCGTTCGTGGAACAGGTGTACGGCACCTGACCTACCGGAGGGGAAGGCCTTTAAACTTTAAAGGGTCTCCCCTGCGGGCCCTTTTTCAAGCGTCGCTCGTGCTCCTCGTGGCGTCCTTCCGAGCGCAGGACACGCGCACCTTTTGCCCGTGAACGAAGGTCCACGTGGAGGCGCAGGCGCCATTGGGTCGATCAGTTTCCTCGAGGAACGTAATTCTCGCAAGGGCAAACCTCCGAACATGCGTACTCGACCTCCGAAAATGCGACTCCGCCGGAAACGACGTTCTTCGACCTACGTGGAAAGGAACCGAACGATGCGTGGAACGTGACGCAGGATGAATCCGAGCGCTTTTTTGGGGAACGGACGCAAACACGCGGCCGCGTGAAATTCGTCGAGTTATCGTGACCTAAGACGACAAAGCCGGGGAGGGACGCTTCAAGGCGGAACTGTTTTCCGCACCTTTGTTGACGGAGTCAGCGACCGGGCGTAATCTGATGCCTATCTCGTAGGACCGCTGCGAAGGAAACGTTTCTTATCGCCGCTTTTCCTCGAAACCGGACGTTATCCCGTTCTCGTCCTCTCTCTCTCTCCTCCCGTTTCTTCCTCTATCTCCCGCTTCGTCTCCGTCGTCCTATCTCCGCCTTCCTCCGTATTTTTCGTCGCATACCTGAGACGTCGCGAGATTACGCGAGAAACGAGATTCTCGTACGGGGAAAGCTTTCCGGACGTTCGTCGGGCAAATTCGTGTGGCGTGACGCGAACGGACGCGCGAACGCCGGCGTCGCCGAGAGGACATTCGTCATTTTTACGAGGCTACAAAGTCCGGGACGACGGCGGTGGGCGTGTGTTTTCGTGACGCGTCGAATTCGAAAGCCGTAGGAAAGCGACGTCGGGAATTCTGGCCGGCGTCAATCGACGCTAACGTCTTCAATAGCGAAGCTGGAATGACTGGGCTGGTGGTCAATGTCGAAACAGACGTGACGAATTGGGAAAAAAGGAACAGTGCCGTCGACGCGCAGGTCGATCGAAGATTACGTGACGAGTCGTCAGCGAAAACGATTAAAATACGAGTTAACACAGTGTAGAAATGAATTCCGAGATAGGGCGTGGAAAATTGTCAACTGTCGTGAACGAATGCGACTCGGTCATCCGGGCGAGATGTAATGCGCCGCGTGTGTGTTACGAGGCTGAGCTCGCAAGGACGCGGCGCGTGTGCGCGAACGGTATTTTCTGGAAAACAGTCGTCCGCCCTCACGAGGTCTCGCGAACGCGGAAAAAGCTTCAGCGACGACGCATGCGTCGCCGGCGTAAACAACGTGTTTATCGACGATCGTCGAAGCATGTACGCCGCCGCCGACGACGCCGCGGCCTCCCGTCACATTTTCCGATTACGCAGGACGCCGAGGTGGAATCCTACAATCGTCGAAACGATACCAAGGTGACACAGCGATTAAATCCGACGAGGAAATACAGATGGAAATATATACGAAGAGATCGCCTGCCACTGAAAGTGCATCAGACGAGATTGAACGGCGCTAAAGTTAACAATAAAATCGATGAACCTCGACTCTCGCTTCGGAAACCTTATCTTCCGTCAGGCAGCGAATTACGAAGGCCTGTATACGTCGGCGCGATCATGTGCTCGGTTACGTGCTCGCGCGCTCACATGCCGAACGATCACATGGTCGATCGTCGAGTTGATCGATCACGTGGCGACGCACAAGCTCCAAAAGCGTCGGCACACGAGCGCCCATATATATATACACACACACACACCGACACGCCGGCTCGTGCCAATCCCCGCGCCACGCTCGAGAAATTCGCGAGACTCGGAAATTGCGCGTAGTCGCGAGAGGAAGCGTCGAACGATCTAGCCTAGGCTCGGTTTCGCGTGCAGGCGATCTACGATCTACATCGAGCGCGCACGGCAACAAGGCCTCGGTTGACACACGTAACGCATCTCCCGGTACACTTGAATACATACCCACACACTCCCCGGTCGCACTCGTACGCATGCACGCGCCGGGAGAGGCGTACGCGCGGCATATAAATATATATACATATATATATATATATATGTATACATCTATATATATACGTGTAAAAGGATTACGACAGCACCTTTATTGAAGAACATCGTGGTCCATGGACAGATATCGCCGCCCGAAGGTGTCTCAGCAGGCGCAGTACCGTACGCACGAAACATCTTCCCCCAGGGCTCTTCCTCTTCTCGCTCTCTTCCGGTTTAATCTCCGGAAGCGTCGTGCGGGCTGGAGGAGAGGGCGAAAGCCGAGCGGGGCGAGCCTAGCCTAGCTAGCTGAAATATTCACCGACTCTTCGACTCCTCTCCGCTTCTCTTCTCCGCTTCCTCCCCTCTTCGCTCCCCTCGATCGTTCTCCTCTTGCCGAGCGTTCCTCCTCGGGGCGTTATACCCTCTTCGACGTATCTCTCTCACCCGCCGGTTCTGGGCACTCTCGCACACTTTGAACTCACCTTCCGGACCCGTGGCCCGTCGTCGTCGTCGTCGTCGTTCGCGGCACAGGACGCTTGCCTTATCAGAGCAGCATCGGGGGTCCGCGTCGCGGCGTGCGCGTAACACATACGCACGGCGTGCACTGGGAAGGCCGAGGATCGCGGAAAGGAACTTGCACTCGCGAGACTCGCTGCTACACGCTCCTTCGGGATCGTGTGCGTTCGGCGCACGAAGCTCCTCGGTTGTCGAAGGTCGCGCTAAATCGGAGCTCTCGAACTGGAGGAACTGATCCTCCTCTCCGGCGGCAATTCGGCGACGAAGCAGACGCTCGACGGAACTGGTCAAGTCACCGCGAGGGTCATGGATGACGATGACGCGCGGCTTATCGCCGATCCTCTTCCGGCTTCCTTCACTCCTCCCTCCTGCTCCACCTTCTCCCCGTTGCCGATCACCTCCCCTCCCCACGTATCACACCTTCGGCGCGCGGTAGCTTCCGCGGACGGGAGGCCGCCGTTTTGTCGCTCGCCCGTCACGGCCGAGGAGGCAAAAGGGTATCCACCGCGGGAGGTTGTTGTCGGAGCGCACCGGCTATAGGGCCGAGAGCGTGGAAGCGAGGTGGAGGCGAGCGCGGAGCCGAGCGCGGAGCCGAGCGTGGAAGCGGGCGGAGGCGAGAGGGGCCGAGGAGCGGAACGGAGCTGAATGAGAGTGAAGAAATGGGCACTCTGCTCTCCTCGGGGCTGCCGGCGGCCAGCGGGAAATCCGTCGGGAGGTGAACGGCACCTGACGGACGAACGAAACGAACGAACGGACGGGAGCACAGATGAAGAGAGCTGACGGGCTGACGGGCAGACGGGCAGACGCGCGGACAGACAGTGCGGACAGACGTGCGGGCAGACGGTCCGGCAGCTCCGGCGACAGTGAGTGCGCGCAAAGTTCGGGGCGGCGTGAGCGTCGGGATGCCGCGATATTTAGCCGGCGAACTCGTCGATCCCGGCCAGCCAGTCGTCCCAGTCGGACTCTCTACGGCACCGTCGCCTTCGTCCTACCAGCTCGATAATTCGTCGACCCTCGTGTGCGTGGCCTCTCGTTCTCTCTTCCCCGGGTGTGTGTGCCTCCTCTATCGCTCCCCGGTTGCGTGTCGCTACTCCTCTCGCTCTCTTTCTCCCGGGGGGGCAAAGGCGTGGTTGTGCGGAGGTTGGGCTCTCTCTCTCTCTCTCTGTCGCTCGTGCTTGCCGCGAAAAACAAACGTGCGATGCGCGTTACTCGAGGCTCGCTGAAGGAATGGCCGCTCCGCGATGGTCCCCGGCCCCCAGGCGTGGGAGGAAGCGGGGCGCGGCGTGCGGCAGGAGGGAGAACGATGCCGGCGGAAGGGTGGGGGGGCGGCCGAGGTCTATCGCGACGTCTGTGAGCCATTTTTGAGAGTGTGCCCGAGCGAGCCGAGTCGAAGCGCGCCGGCTTCTGCCGGAGCGCGCGTGAGTGTGTGTGAGTGAGCCGCGGTGCCTTGGCTGCGGCGAGAGACGGAGAGATAGGGAGATGGCGAGAAGGAGGGAAGGATGAGGATGGAACGATTGGGGGGGAGAGTGAGAGAGAGGAGGCTGGGTGTGGGAGAGAGATGAATGGACGGGGTAGGGATGAGAGCGCGGGCTAGAGCGAGACGGAGGGAGCGAAGTGCGATTGCGAGAGAAAGATAGAGTGTATGTGTGTGAGAGAGAGAGAGGAGGCTCTTACTACGAAGCAGGAGACGTAGGCAGGCCCGTACGCGAAATATTTGATACCCGCTTCTTATCTGATGTTTTAATAAACATTGATCCAGACGCAGTTATTTATCGGAAATGTTAAGAAACAGTAGCTGCGTTACGTGTACATCGATTTTCAATTAATTTCATCTTCCTATCCTTCGATTACGTAGAGACGTATAAAATTGTTGAAACTGCAGCGAGTGTAATGGAAAAATTGGATAAAGTTGCCCGGTCCTCCCGGGCGGACAATTTGTCCCGGAACGTTTAAAAACACGATCGGGCCGCGTCGATAAAATTAGGGGGCATTTTTCACCCTCGACACGACACTGCTCCAGTGGTGGTCGACGTTCGTGGTTGCCATGGGGTTAAGGTGGGGTGCGCGTTAAAGGGGCTGAGGGGAGGAGCGAGCGGAGATAAAAAAGACAGAAGACCCTGTTACGCATGTGCGTGTCCGGGGTGGGAGCGAGAGGGTCGAACAGCACACGTACGCGCGCGCGCTCGCACACAGCGAAGGCGAACGAACGGGAGCGAGTGTGACGAAGCTAAAAATGGGAATCGACGCGAGAGTGTGTTGACACGCACACGCGCGCGCATTCCTATCCTCGTCGCGTCGGGGCACTCTCGGACTGGATCAGCATTGAAACGCGATGACTCAAAAACACATACACGTGATACTAGTAACGCGCCGTCCACCTAAAACGTGTGTCTCTGACGCATGGAACAGCGACCCTCGCCGCCTTCCACCCCCTTTCGCTCTTACGTTCCCTCTTACGTTCGCTCTTGTGTCCACTCCCGTCTTGCGAGGATCACTTTTCGCGTTTCCGAGCTCAATGCTCGGAGACGCCGGCGTTATATAATTGCCAGCCGATGAATCGATACGATTTACGCAGCCGAGTAGTCCTATCTTCCACTCCGGCATAATGGATTTTCGTTGGTAAATATTGATACGGTAGAGGGGTTGATTCGGGGATGTTTTAAGTAATGCGTATTTTTGTAGGGATCCTACGGAATTGTGCCGGTTTACGCCTCAGCCTTTTTACCCCTCTTATCTGCCGCCGGTGCCATTTCGTATTTTCATCCTCTTTCGCCACCCTCCTTCCTTCTGTCCCGGTTACATCTACTACTTCGTATTTTAACCCCCTCCGGTCGCACGCACTTCCACTAGTGCAATGCTTCCAGCCCCTGTGTACACCCTCTCGTTCCGGCTACGTCACGTCTTCATCCCCACCGACCAGCCCTGGAAATGAACCCCCGACAGGGGACACCCCCGCGTTGATTCTCAATTTCGATCGGCGAGCGCCAGAATTTAAATGCTCGTCTGGCCGGGCTCAATAATCGACGTCTGTTCGGGCGAGCGCCGGGAGGTCGGCACCAGCTGACGATGGGTTCGATGGAAACGATGGAAATGACGGGAAGACGTGAGCAAAAACTGTCGAAGATTGTGGCACCGAAACGGTCGGCGAAATTGAACGAATCCAAAGTCGAAACTTTTAATCCGATAATCCCAATCCGTCACTCCGTATATTGCAGTACTTAACTGCGTTAACTCCGAAAATTCAAACTTCGTCAGTCAACATTCCCAAAATTCGACAGCAGTACCTATTCTTAACATTTCGAGCGAACCAGGAATCATTCCTATCCCCCGAAGATCAAAACCGCAACGCACGCCGGAGTATCACGAGTGCGGCTTCGCTGCCGTTTTCCCCGAATTTCTCACTTCTCTCTAAACGGCAAATACCTCCTCCGAAAATAGTCCTTGGTAACGGCGAACAATCGACAAACCGGCTGCCTAATACTCGAGGCTCGAAATACCCGCGCAACGTACGAGATTCTCCGCGTCTTGCGCGCCGGATTACGACTTCAACTTTAGACCGTCCCAGAAACGGGAAAATCGGCCGAAACGAGAGAATTCGGCGAGCCAGTGGTCAGCTCGAAATTTTCATCAAAATAGAATTACAATTCTGATTGATCAGCGGATGTCCGATGAGAAGAGAAAAATGAGAAGTCGAAAGCACGTTAGTGGAATCGATAATGAGGAATGCGATCAACTGGCAAAAGGGTACCTCAGCTTGGCCTCTCTTACGTAATTAGCGGCGTTAGCCTTGATTCGCGGAGTAAAACAAAATCATAACCGCTGCCTTGTTTACACACCGTCCAGGCCAATCTATGGATTCTATCTAACTCCGTTCGCTCTCTGCGGTCAGCGCTATTCGCTCGGAGTGTTCAGAGTGTTCAGGGTGTTCAGGGTGTTCAGGGTGTCTCGGTTGCGAATCTACGGTCTGCGGATCGTAATCTGAAACCCAGTCGCAATTCAACGCAAGCTGCGGCCGGTCGGCAGATACAGTTTAGGCGTTCGCGCATTTCAATTTTCGAGAATAGGAGAGGACGGTGACGTGGGTCGGATTGGATGTAACGCCGATTGAGTCGTATCGCGAGGCCAACACTCGCCTTTACGACTTGATTGACCTATCGCTATTCGCCTGGCCTCGCGTCAACAATTGAAGACTGGTTTTCCGAACTTGAACTAAAAAGTAGATCGTCGACGAAATGCATATTTTGTTCTGATCTGAATATTTATTTAATTTCGAGAATAATTGGTTCTTTCTTTTTCTATTGTGATTCATTGTGATTCATTGTGATTCATTGTAATCCATCGTAATCCACTGTAATCTGGAACCAGCCGCAATTTATCGCAACTCGCGGCCAGTCCGCAGACACTTTCAACCTTCGCCCGTTACAATTCTCCAGCCTCCCGTACGAAGCTTCGGAAATTAGCTTGAATACAATACTGATTGACTCGTATCGCAGTAGAGAGAGGCCTTTACAAACTCGAAATGGCCTCCCATCGACGTCGAGCGACCCGTTTCCCGAAAACGCACCAAAAAAAACCCAACCCTCCCCATCGCTCTCTCGCCACCCCACACAAAAGAAATCTTCACTTCCACGTAAAATCGGATACAAATATCTCTCATTTTTCCCGCGAATGACGTATCGCCCGACAAGCAATTCCGCGAAGTGACAAAAAGGCCATTTCGCATTGGTCCTCCCGTTCGACGGTGGCATAGCTACAATATTGACGACCCGGTGCATTTCTCAGGCTCGCTCCGCCTAATGCCACCTTTTTGTCACATCCGACAACGAAAAAGGCTTTTTTTCCGCAAACGCCACCTTTCCCCCCCTCGTGTTTTTCCTATCTCCGCCTCCTCGCCCGGCAGGATTGAGTGCGCGCGCGCGCGCACGCGCGCATGTGCGGCACGCTCGACGGGCGCTGGGATCCTCGAAATTATTACGAGGCGAGTCGAGGGGTTACGCGGACAAATGAATGCAGCGAACTTGAGGGGTGACCCATGCGAATACGCATATGCGTTAATGGCGCGAGGAAATGATTCATATTTTTCCACGAGCAACCCGACAATCGGCGGGCCTGCTCTGACCCGACCACCGTCTTCGCCTCGCCCGCTCGAGGCCGGACGCCGACTTTTTCTTCATTTCGCTCCGTTTCGCTCCCCGAACGCGCGCTCCCTCATTTTCGCAATAAAGATTATTGCCCCGGCAGAAAAAAAAGCGGAAGAGAGCTCCGGTGATTCGTTGTCAACGATTCATGTCGATTTATTAGGCTGACTAAGTGATTTAGTGCCGGCTGCCGAGGGAAGAATTGACGGATAAGAGCGACGCTTGTTGGTTCTTTTTTTTTCAGTTGCCGCGGCGCATCGGTAGTAAAGAGTCAATTATTTACGGGCGCTGGATTGATTTATTTGCCGGAGAGGAAAATGGAAATGAATGTACAGCGGGGATACGTTCATAGCGAGAGTTTGTGTAGTGGATCGATGCGTGCTGTTTTTGAATGTGGCGTATCGCTGTTTTTTGAATGAGATGTCCGAGAGTTTATGTACTTGCGTGGAATAGTATCGGATCTAATCGCTGACTTTTGTGAAATAGGTGACAGTTTCGATACAAGCGGCTCATATGTTCAGAGACCGGTTACATGTATACTGACACCATGTATAACTATACGAAAAAATGTATGAATCTTTCGCTCTTGGGAATAAAAGTTTCAGTTAAGCATGACAGCTTCCATAACTGACATCTTCCACAACAGCAATTAATATCCTTCGCTTTAAATCCATAACGAAAACATCCAACTTTCCACAAAGCCTTCATTCGTACACAGAAAAAATGTACAGATGACACATATTCATTCCAGCCACTGCTTTACATTATTCGCGTTGTAGGAGGAAAATTGTAGTAAAACCAAAGTTTATTCACGACTTAAATAAGGAAGATTTTTGTGAAATTTCCAACTAGCCCATACGGAATTTACGGACGTACGCTACTGGTAGGCGCACACGTCAGCCTCCAACTATCCGTACGCGTACGCATATCTCGCGGCTCATTACTGCAATCTGCGGAAGAGGCTGAGGCGCAAGAATCAAGCGATAATTTCGCATTCGATCGGGCTCCGGTAAATGTCACACTCGCGAGCGGCGGCCGTTGCTGAAGCAACGGCCACCTCTGCCCGATTGCAACAAAGTGCATGTAGCTCTATGCAAAGCGCGCCGGTCGACCAGGTCGAACGTTCGAACGAGCGGCGGTTGGGCGCGATCGGCCCAAAATAATGGGCGGCCCTCGGAAAATTAACAATTCGACACCGCCGAACGAACGAGTCGGGCGACGTCGAAAATTGGGAGAATATGAATTGCAATGTTTCCGGCCGGCCGAACGACGTTGGGCTGCTGTTTGCGTAACCGTTGGCAATTAGCGGGCTTACAAAGTGCGGATGAACAGAAGGATGGAAGAGTAGAAGGATAGAAGAGTACAAGAGTGCAAGAGTACAAAAGTAGAAGAGTAGAAGAGTAGAAGAGTAGAAGAGTACAAGAGTACAAGAGTACAAGAGTAGAAGAGTAGAACAGTAGAAGAGTACAACAGTACAAGAGTAGAAGAGTAGAAGAGTAGAAGAGTACAACAGTACAACAGTACAACACTTCAAGAATACAAGAGTACAAGAGTACAAGAGTAGAAGAGTTGAAAAGTAGAAGAGTAGAAGCGTCGATTCAGTATCGATCTGTTTCAAGAATAACATGCTAACATCTTTCGAACATAATTTAGAGATTTTTTAGCCGATCGGGAAGCTAGAGAGGTTAGAGTCGCTGGATTCAGCAGAGTCGTGCAAGTTTAACGATATCGTTCCATGTACGGGGTGTCGCTCTCGTACGTGAGACTGTCGGCTCGCCGAGCGTGCGACGCATTTGCGAGCCGCGGCAGGCCTTGAGAGTATTATCGGGTTGCTAGCGATCGCGGGGAGAGGTGTTAGAAGACCATTTTTGTCATTTCACTGTTTGCGGTTGCTGTTCCCCTTCGTTCGCGCGATCTCGGCCACTTATCGAAAAGACGCGAGCTGTCGCGAAAGCGAAACAGTGTCGGAAGGTGAACAGTTTTTCGAATCGGAGAGGTCTTGTCGACATGAAATCCGATGATCGTGTGATCTTACGTTTCGTTCCTTTTGTTTGATAATGTCGAAATACGAAGTATTGCACAATGCGCGAAAGCAAAAATGCATCTGACGTCAGCAGTTTTTCAAGAGTCGTTTGTCTTGAAATTAGGTGACTAGACGATTTCGTTATATTCAGTAACTCATTACGGCTTGAAAATGATGAAATTGTTCATTGAAATAAAGAACGAAATTGTAAACTTTATAGCGCAACATACATTTATACATATAAAGATATATAAATACATTCTTTATTATTTATACTACTTTAGCAACCACTGCATATCCTCTTACGTGCCACATTCACGTCAACAATTCTTTCCGGTCAGATCAACTGCAATACTCAGCGGAACTTTCTGAAAGGTACCGGAATAAGACAAAAATATGAACCGGTTTAATTAAAAAAATTGAATGCCGCGCGATCGTTGCCGATTGGAGCATAAAAGGAGTAAACAGGCGAATTACGGTAAAGGTGCTCGCGAGAATTGTTTTAATCCATGTTTTCGCGATATATCCCGATAATCCGCGATGCAATTACAGTAGCGCCCATCAACCGTCATTGAAATCGATACTCGACAATTAATACCCGGTAATTTTTCATGCCGCACAGTCTCGTACAAGGAGGCCTCCCACTGTTACGGCACATTTCCTTGTCCCGAGGCTAATTACGTTGTAGAATACGCGCTGTATAACCTACGACGGGATTACGTTCTGGCCGACTATAAATTGTAACGCGTAAATTACAGACTATTGTTGGCCGATGGCGATTGTAATTTCATGGATTGTCTATGCGCGATACGCTGGGTATGTAATTCCAGTTCATGGATTTTATGTCACTCGAGACATTGATTTATCGTCGCGGGTAAGGTGTCGCGGACTCCGGGCTCGATGTAAATCGTCGTAAATTACAGATTTCGACCGGCAGAAGTGATACGGACGCGGGGCAAACTTTGCGTCGGTATATTGACCGACCTGTAACGCGTAAAGCATTACTCGGCAATGAGCCGCCGATCGAGAGGTGATAAACGG
Organism: Anoplius nigerrimus; assembly: GCA_914767735.1. NCBI lineage: Eukaryota > Metazoa > Arthropoda > Insecta > Hymenoptera > Pompilidae > Anoplius > Anoplius nigerrimus. Next base: position 5,345,698 of record OU612077.1, read on the forward strand.
CGCATCAGTGAAAGTACGGGAGAAGCGATGCTCGGTCAAAAATGATCCCGCGCGTGGGCGCGCACGCTTTTCAGCCGGACGAGGCGAGCGAGTAACGCCATTGTCGGGGAATTACGGCTTGTAAAGCCCCGTAATGACCTAAGCCGAAACGTATACGATGTAACGATGTAATGCCGGTCGCGTAACATTATTCTTTCGCGCGTTACTCCGACTGGCCTCGTAAATCCCGAAAAAAGTTACACCCGTGTCATCGTGTCCATCAGCCGCGTAATCTCGCGCACACGCACGCGCCCACGACCGCCGACATTCTCACACACACACACACCGACGCACGGCGTCGGATTGAACGTCAGAGGGGATAAAAACAATGTTATTTACACCTTTTTGTTTGTTTGCCGCCGCGCGAACCGTAACCTCGAAGGGTGCGCAAGATATCGTAAATTGCGCGAACGAGAGATCATCATCGCGTAGCGGAGCGCGTATGAATGTCCGCCTACGGGGTGTTACGAAAGTAGCGACCCTCACTACGCTCGACCTTCGACCTAGCTCCCATCGAAAATAAATCACGCTGAAACCTCGTACAACCGCCATTTTCCGTGGCGAACTTTTTGCACGCGCTCGTTATTCTTCGATTATACAATCAGCGCTTCGTCTGCCTTACCTTTTCAAGGTAGGCACCCTATTCTTCCGTCGCTTCTATTTCCACCGCACCCTGTATATTCGCGAGCGTGTACGGACGCACGCGCGTACACGCGAGCGCCTACCTATACGTCTGCGCGCGAGGTGCACCGATATGAAGAATGGTTTAATCAATGTCCAAGGTTAAGCGGCACAATTATTGGCGCGCGAGCGCACTTGCGCGAGCGTAAATACATTCGTCGCTCTCGACTGTGCGCCTGCACACGTACGCGCCACCGCCGAGCGTGCGTGTGTTCGGTGACGCACACCCGTTACGTAACCCGTAGTGTCAGTCCGACCATGCAAACTCGGCTAACATACTCGACATTACCTACCGGCTGTTGTGCGTCGAATCGACGGATTGTAAACGATGCCTCGTTACGTGTGTAAGTACCCCGAGCCAGTGTGGGTGTGGGCGGGTGTTGACGTATCCGTGCGTGGTCACGGTTATGCGGTCGTGCGTCCTCCCATTCCTTTAATTTTTTCGGCATAGCTCGAGTGTCACGGATTCATGAGCCTAACGCGTGCTGGCGGCCGATGTGTTTAGGGTGTTAGACTGAATGCTTAGCCTTAGAAGCGCTGAACGGGCCCGACCTGCCTCAACGCGACATCAGCAGTCGAAGACTTTTTCGAAACTTCAGATGGGCGGAAGGTTCAACTACTCTCTATTTACGTTTACGGAAAATTATGTTATTACAGAAAACATAACGTATAATGAGGGTTTAAAAAACAGTGTTATTTCTTAACCGTTTCAATGGATCAACATATGTTTTCGGGCAGTTTGGTCAATTGAGACATGAAAAGGGGAAAATATTATATTTAAAATATTTATCCAGAAAAAGTAACCTTATAATAGTTTGTAGTAGTAGTAGTAGTAGTAGTAGTAGTAGTCTTTATTCTCGCTTCCCTGTCGGGTTTGCGACTTTACACCTTACAACCAAAACACAATCTTACACATGTATAATAGTTTGTAGCGACAGTGTTAAAAAGATTTCTGTAGCACGTTACGTCGAGGCGATACCTCATGGGGTAAAATTGGTATTCAGCGAAAGAAAAATGGGCCGCAGATTGAATTAGCGAACTTTCAATACGCCTTCTCCTTCGCGCCGACCAGCCAAGCATATCTCATGCGTCACACGTTAACTCGCCATTTTTAATCCCGTTTCCCACAGTAATAACTGGCGTCCCGTCACGCACGGGCCCGACTCGGCTAGGCAAAAAAATGCTCAAATTTCCCGCATCCATCCGGGACGCGGGGGAGGACGGGAGGGTCTTCCTCCCCCTCCCGTCGTATTTCATCTGCCATCCTGGAAGATCGTACCCGTTATTACGCTCGAAGGAGAGCGACGCGTTAACGGAAACTCCGGGGACCACCGGCGCGGATTTATGGTGAGATTACACGAAGGCGATCCGTTTTCGCGCGCCGACCGTTTATCTCGATTTAGGGATAGGGGGGAGAAAGCGTCCGCGGAAGGAAACGACGAACGAGAAACAGGGCACAAGATGAAGAAGGAGGAACGGACAAGCTGAAAGAGTCGAGTGAGCGAGAATGAGATTGCAATTTACGCTCTCGCGTTGTATCGCGCATAAATCGGACGCGCATTAGACGTTAGACAGTTTACATAAGGCCGCGGTTTACATTCGGGCCCCGGGTGTTTATCGTGCGCGAGGCAGAGGCCGCTCGTCAAATAAAATCGCGCGCGCGCGCGCGCGCGCTCGCCAGCGCACTCTCGTTAACGTCCGTCCGAGCCCGGTAAATTACGAGCGTCGGGCGTTGTACGCACCGTAACGTACGTCCATCGACGCACACATAGGAACCTGCACACGTATGTGAACGAAGCCTCTCCTTCCCGGGACGTCCAGGACGCGAGGCCCGGAATTACGTAATGGGAGCCACGGATACGATTCGCAGGACTTTAATGTCGTCGCGCGTTAATGGACTCCTGATGCGCGGCCAGGAACGACTGAAACGACTGAAACGACCGAAACGACTGAAACGACCGAAACGACCGAAACGACTGTCTTATCGACCGAATCTACGCTCCGAAGCTGGAAAACAGTATTCTTACTCGAACCTGTAACGTCCCTAATCAAGAGTCCTACGACTGTACAATTTACGGCTGTTTACAGTCGCGCTACGGCTATCATCGTCAACGAGGCGAACCTCGAATCTTCATCCTTGTCATGAGCGGCCGTTACCGGTGGTGAGGGCAGGGGGGATGAGGGGGGTACGATGCGAAAAATGATAAATTCTCTGTGCGGCGAGCAGCATCTGTCGCTCGACGCTCGGTAGGTCTCTTTCGGGAAAATGGAGCCGGCAGGCGAGATTGCGGGAGTACGGGACGACCGTTAAGCGCGCGGAAGAGAGGCTGGCGAGACCGCAGAGTGAGGCGAACGCCATCGGGATACGGACGGTGTATCCGTTCCTTTTTCCCGTTGCGAAGCGGTTTTAACGCGCTGCGGCCCATAGATAACGAGCCGCGCGATGGACAAGTTGACGCGACTCTTTCGTGCCAGACGGCTTTCGGCACTCGCTTCCCGTCTGACGAAAGCCACTCCGTCCGTGGGGAGGTAGGTGGAGGGGAAGGGGGAGGACGGGGTGGAAGATGGGCGTCGGGAGGAACGCGGAATGCGGCGAAAAGGAACAAGTCGCTAATAACGCGGCTGGCGAGATGAGACTCGCTGGAGATCTTAAGGAAGGTATATGGATCGCTCGTAATTGAGTCTCTCGGATCATGATACGTCATAAGCTCTTTGAAATGAGAGGAATTTCGTTGGAAAAAATTTAAACCGTTCATCTTTAACGCCGTACGTCTATTAGCGCGGAAATAAAAGTTACCGGATTACCCGTAAACTGCGCTTGATACAAATTGAATAATTACGTTCTGTAATCTTTATTCGATTTTCTCCGGGAAAGAGGATTTTGAAAGTAAATGTTCCGTTATATTGTGTACTCGCATGCCCTGCGGAATTAACCGATTTGACCGACGCAGGACTGGCGCGTTACCGGCTAATTTACGCTCGATTTTCATCCCGGCCACTTTCACCGCACGAAAAGTGAATATTGTTAGCGGCGCGCTAGGTTGCCGTTCGGAGTGTACCGTTGATAATATTATAATGTAGCCGATACTCGGCGCCGGGAAGAGTAGCCGAAGAGGTAGAGGGCACGAAGACGGAGAGAGTGTAAGTCGAGGGAAGACTTCTCATCGCGAGGAAGCGAAGTTGAAGGAAGCGTAGCTGAATTCTCATCGCGAGTGAGCGAAGTCAGGATCGGCAGCGGTTCGTCGACGAGTCGTGCGCGCTATTGCATAATTTAGGAGGAACTTTTTTCGGTGAGGTATCAATTAGCGTTCGATAGCCGTTACGCTCCTTTGGGGACCCGAACGTTAAGGCGGAATGCAAGAAAGAGCGCCAGGTCTGAATTATCGAGATGCCGCGATGTTTTTTGCTCGGCGAACGCCTTCCAAGATGAATATTTGAATATTCGGACTGGCAGGATTAAATCGTTAACATGCCACGCCGTAATGCATCGATAAAATAATTTCGCTCGCGTCTTCGGTGAAAAAAGCTGCTTCTGGCCGGATTTTTGAATCGTGATTCCGCGCGGATAATGGAAGTGAGATTCTTTTATTTATCGCGCAAGGTTGCGAAACGGACGCAAGGTGTCTAAGTGGCGGCGCTGTGGGAATAATGAAGGATGTTTTGGTATCCGAGTATCTGCCGATTCATTCGGAACGCTCGGACGTCCGAGTCGGAAAGGCACGGCGTCGGTCGGCAACCTTCGCCTCGCAATCCCTAATTACACATATTCCGCCCCGTTATGCTTTCTCTCGCACGTCGCGCAAGTCGGATGTAAAGTGTGACAACATTTACAACATCCACCCGCCCGCTTTCGTAACGGCCGTAACTGTCGTAACGAGGCGCGCGGCGCTCGTCAATGAGAAGTTTAAACAGCAGCGTGCCGAGCGACGAGCGACGCTAAATGGCCTGAATCTAAACACCGCTAACAATGAGAGGTGAACCTGTCTTTCTTGAGGAACTCGGACGGGACTGCTGTCTGCGACTTCTGCGCAGCCGTTAAACTTTGAGCGCTGCGACTTTCAGAATATTGACAGGTTAAACGTTCTTTCGTATGTGAAAGATTTTTAACGCTTGGCGTCCTTGAATTTTCAATTTTGTACCTCGACCGCGGGGGGTAAGAAAGCGCCTGTGGAGAAATGAATTATAGAACTAAGGAAGACGAAATTATTGTCGATCATTGACTATCCGCGTTTTTTGGAAGTGTAGAGCGGTTAGTTTGATGCGATGGTCGATGAGTCCAATTTTCTAAGGGGTACCCCTTCTCATTTTTGCGAAAAATTGAAGGTCTGCGGATCGGATCGCCCTTTTGCTACCTGGTAGGGGGTCGAAAATAACTCAGAAAGCCGTTTCCCGTTGGTCGAAATTCGCATTAGTTTCGAAGTTACAGCCAAAAAACCGTCGAAAAAATGGGGGTCGCAAAATGGGTAAAAATTAAAAGTCTTCTGATCGACTTGTGAATGTGCATACTGAAAGAGGATCAAACGAGGATCACAAAAATCGCCACCCGAGCCTTCTAAGTCCCAATAATTTCGGAGATACGGTCAAAAAATTGTGAGAAAATAGTGGAAAAATGGTGAAAAATCGATATTTTTCCGGCTCTGTAGCGCATGATAACCGTTACCTTAAATATTCAGTCAGAACATGATAAAAACGATGGCAAAAAACACTTAAGAGCATTTGAATCTAGGATAACAGTTTTCTATCCACCGGATTCAGCATCATTTTCAGCAATATTTTTACGTACAGTCGAAGCTTAATCGTGCGCGTCTAACTGTTTCGACTGCTCGATATTCTCGCCGCTTACGCGTTCGCGCACTTTTCCGCGTCTCGACTGGCGAGCGCGGAACGATGGAAATCGGCACAATTGAGGAAATCCACTAATTGCTCGCCTTCCCTGCCCGTAGGAATTCGGTAATAAACGTCTGAAACGCGGCGCGATCGTAACCTGCCGTTTTCTCGCAGCGCGCGCGCGCGCGGATGTCTGGCCTTCATAAAATGCGAACGATGCGCGTCCCGCACGCAGATATTTCACCGCCTCTATCGTTCGGGACTATTCAATTTCCCCGTACACTCGACGGGGCGAAAAAACAGGCGTGCGACTGCGAGTCGAATCGGCTCGCCGTAGCTCTCGCTCGCTTCGAAACTGCCAGTTTTATTGCCTCGCACTCCGTTTTTGCCCGGAGCCTCGATTTGGAAACTGAAAGTTTTGCTGATGGGAAAACGAGTCGGCTTCGTAGCCGTGGAGAGTCAAGTCTGGTGCGCGCAACATTGACAAGAGTCTGAGTTATTCTATCCGACTCGGCTCCGATCTTCGACGCTTCTGACTGTGGGCCTCTGTCAATAACGAGTGACAAGTGCCACCTTCGTCGATCCAATCTTTCTTCCCAGCTACTTCCTAGTCAGCTCCTATAACTGTATATGGCCCAATCTTGGATACTTCGATTTTAAATAATCACTAAACCTGTCTATGATAATCATCAATGCCCTGTCAATCAGATCCTTCCCCCTGCCAATTGTACGCTTCCAGAATAATACCGAGAAACAAATATGTATTTGATCGCATATATCAAACGACCCAATAATACAAAACAGAACGGAAGGAATTCATCTTATACCATTCGCTCTCCGTTTTCCGTATCCGACCGATCGTGTCAATGACCGGCTCCAAACTTTGAGAGAGAAATGACAAGACCAGCGTCGACTTCCAGGCTCGACCGGCACGCACGGAAAACAATTGAATACCGTTGTCCCGGTAACGAGGCGAGATTCGATAACGAGCCTGCGGGAAGGACGAGGAGAGTAAGACGTCAGAAGTGAAATGGGCCTGGCCCGATGGTGGGGCAGGAGGGGGGAGGGGGGAGGGGGCTTGCTGCAGGGACGATTCTTCGGCCGATGCCGGGCTGCCCCCTTAGCTAAAATAAGCGGAAGTAAGCGGCGAGCGTGGCTAAATTTAGACCCCGGCGTGTGCTCATCCTTCGGCCTGCGCTATTACGTTCAGCCTTGCCTCGTTGCATATCGTCCGCGCGCGATCCCACACAGGCGCGTGTAGGTGACGGCGGGAGTAAGAAGTTCCGGCCGAGCAAAAAAGAGGGACATCTGAGGCCCTCCGTTGCGCAACGCGGTATCAACAATCGGCGGGATTGGTGTGCGTGCGGGCGAGAGGGTCATTGGCCAGATTAGTGAAGTTCGGAAAGCGGGGAGGGAAGGAGTTCTGTGGGTTAATTTGAAAAATTCACTTTCGTACGGATGAGATGAGCGTAGCGTTACTCGAGACATTTTATGTGAATTCAGTGGAAGTAACTGGGTTTGCACTATATCGAAATTGTATTGGAAGTGTATTTAAAAGAAAATCTAGCTTAGAGTCAATTTTTTGCCGTTACTCCCTATTACACTTAATAATAAGAAAAATTATTCAAATAATAAAAGATTAAAGATCCAGCCGTAAGTAATACAAAAATACAAGAATAAAAAATAAAATTAACTGTACATTTAGAAGTTGCAGTCATTAAAAGCAAACAATTTGAAACTGTGTCCCAAGAATGGGACATTGGCGGGTAATTAAAATCGAAACCGTCGAAAACCGAACTCTAACTTGACAACGTACGTCACAGTCAACCATGTACCCCAAATCCTTCGAACGTTAGATGACGCGCGACTGCGTTACATGTACACCGGGCGTCATATGTATCCTGCGAAGAAGAGGCCGCATATGCGTGCGTCCCGTACAGATCGACGCACATGTTCCCGTGGATGTAATACACGCGCGGCCGCGTGAGCCAGACCAGCTGACTGCCAAAACAGCTGTAGCGATAGACGATGATGCATCGTTCGCCGTCTCTGTCCCTCTCGCGCCACACTCGAAGCCACCCGATGGCAATGGTTTTTAGGCCCCGGCACTGATTTTCGTCTCGTGTTCCCAACAGGGAGGACAGTTTTGGCCGCTGTCGTCCTCCGACTCCGTTTGGCTGGCATCGATTTTTTTGTTCCCCAAGCGCAGCGCCTCTCGCGACTAATGGCGGCGAGAGGCAGACTGATGCGTCGAGCGGCAAAACACGCGTTTGACGATCGTTTTTGATCGTCGGCTCTTTAATCGCTTTAAAAGCCCGACGTTTGTTCGCTTTGACATCGAGCACGCCCTCGCTAGATTCTGCCTTCTCTCTCTCTCTCTCTCTCTCTCTCTCTCTCTCTCTCTCCCGTTCGCTCTCTCGTTCGATTCGCTCGCTCTCGCTCCGGATTTGGCAGAGAGGGTAAGATCGAGCTTGTTGGCCGGAATTACGTGTTTCGTGTAATGGACTTGGCGAGTCTTGCCCTCCGATGCGGAGGGAAGGTTTCATTCTTTCGGGGTTGGAGTTTAAGGATCTTGATTTTTGAACGGTTCATTGCTTCAACTGCCCTTGCGAACAACTGGATTGATGGATTACATTGATCCTTACGTGGAGTCTGGCTCTTAGAGTTCTTATAATCTTTGATAGATATCGAGTTTGGTAATTTGACGATGTTCATTAATTTTTGCGTAATTACTGATTCTTGCTATACTTACAATTTTTGTAAGTATGAAAATATTTATGTGATATTTAATTTTTGTTAAATCTAGACTTATACGACTTCAAAATAAACGGTCCATACGCAAGTTGATACTTTTTATCAGTTTCAATGCAACTCCTACCATTCCTATAATTGATGATCGACATTAACCTTTCCGATTCCTCCAACCGCGAACAATCAAACAATCCATTCATTACGCATCCTCCCGCGATCGGATCGTCCCTCGTCCCATCGGCGTACGCAATCGTGACACAGTTCGCCCCCCGTTCCATCGCAAGACTCACGAATCAGAGCTCCGCTGCACAATGTTTCGGTATCGCGCCCTGAGATGGCCCGATAATCTCTTATCCGTCCAGAAATCTCCGCTTCCCTTATCCACGGTCGATCGGCCGCGCGCGGCACCTTGTAACTCGCCATTCCGCGCTCGTAACAATTAACAATGGCTCCCATTCAGAATCGCACAATGGCCAGTCGTGCGTTTTGCGTCGCCTCGAGTTGAGCAAGCGGCGTGCGTTTTCGAGTTCACGTTTTCTTCGTGTGTTCATGCGTGCCTGGCTGCCTGCATGCGCGTGACTGTGTATGTATGTGTGCGCACGACGTCGCAAGCAGGGCCGGTTATCAAAAACGGGCAGGCCGGTGCTCCCTTCGAGATAACGCGGCCGTGTGTTTCAATATCCCTTGGCCCTCTCGTTCCCTTCACGGCGCGTAAAGTCGGCGAGTCGATGCTTTCCAATGGCCACGGGCGTCGGACGGGGGCCATTTTGCGCGAGCGAGCTGGCGCGCGATAAACTTTTCATTTATCAAATTCCGAACCGCCCGGCCTCAATGCCCGTTAGGCCCCGCAGGATGGCTTCGGTGAATGGGGGAGAGTTTAGGGGAAATTTTTTGAATGGGGGATATAAAGTTCGCTGCAGAGGTCTGATTTTAATATAAATTAATGATATCGATCATTTTTGTACGAGTAAGCGCAGCAGGGTAACAGGGTGTTATTTAACTGGTTTTCACTGTGACCTTTCGGTCGTTCGTTTCATTTGTTCAGCTACACTCAGGAAAGATTAGGGTAAGTGTATGATTAATCGAAATTCGGACGCCAACTTAGCGACAAGTTAAGTACGAACGAGTACAGAAATCGTCTTTAATGTGAGTGTTGCGCAGGTCACGATTTTGGGCAGATCTTACGTGGACGCGTGGAAATAATTTGAACAGGTGAATGGGATACTTTTTTCCAAAAGAGACGAACCTTCGAGGATCCGAAAGGGGGAGTCTCGTGACGCGCGCCGAAATTATGCAACAGTATTGACTTCCGGATGTGGCCACGCACGCGATCCCGCATCAAAAGCGACTGCTAGGAAGCCCGGCGCCTTATGTAAGACGGATGGTCGGCCGTTGGGCGATTAATTACGATGACGATTAGCATAATCGTCGAGAGAGAGGAAGCGCGTTCAGCCATTTGAACTTGAAAACGCGAATTACGCGGACCGTCAACTTTGCCGTGGATTTCGTTGAATCTGGAGCATCCTGCTTTGCGACGACTGTCGTCTTACGTTTCATCATTCGAAGGACAACAGGAGGGAAGTCTCAACGACACGTGCTATGCGTTAAAAAAAGGACTCTCTCTCTCGGGAAAGGGCCTGTAATTAACGGAATCCTTTGAGCGGGTGTTAAAATCCGCGCGCGCGCGCGCACGGATTAAAAGGTTTCCGCCTTTCTAACTGTAATTACACGCCGAAGGCCGAACCTGCCGTCATCCTTCTTCGCTGCGTATCGCATTCAGCGCACGTGATAATCGTGTCGCAGTCATGCGATTCGCGGGGATAAACAGCAATTACTGCAGTTCGTCCGAGCGGAGTAACAGATTCCGCTCGGATTCATAACTCGCAGCCGAGCGAGAAGCTTGTTCGCCAACTTACCGGGAGAGGATCAGCTAATAATCATTAAGAGGTACAGGGCTGTACGAAGCATAATTGCGAAAGACGTACTTCAGTATTTACGAACGATCTACAAGCACCGACGGAAACAAAAAGTAATAAATGATTGTGAGTTTTCGAAAGTCGCTTTTCTTGCATCTATGACAGCGACCAAAGCTTGATTGCTAGATTATTAAGTATAGTCCCACACGAAATGAAATCGTGCATACGAAATGAATTTGTTGCATTTATGACAGCGACCAAAGCTTGATTGCGAGAGTATTAAGTATAGTCCCATACGAAATGAAATCGTGCATACGAAATGAATTTGTTGCATTTATGACAGCGACCAAAGCTTGATTGCGAGAGTATTAAGCATAGTCCCATACGAAATGAAATTGTGCATACGAAATGAATTTGTTGAATCTATGACAACGACTAAAGCTTGATTGCTAGGATATTAAGAATAGTCCCATACGAAGTGAAATCGTGTATACGAAATGAATTTGTTGCATTTATGACAGTGACCAAACCTTGATTGCTACAGTATTAAGTAGAGTCCCATACGAAATGAAGTCGTGCATACGAAATGAATTTGTTGCATCTATGACAGCGACCAAACCTTGATTGCTACAGTATTAAGTATATTCCCATTACGAACTGAAATCGATACGTGGTTGTAGTTCAATTTCTACAACTCACTCGTCCACCAACATCACTACCTTCAACTCCAGAATATCAAAGTACCCTCTACTTAAATCCACAAAGTTCATCGTTAATTTCCATTTACAGCCTGGCAGTTATCGACTCGAACGGAAGTCTCTTTACAGTGTCAACGAACATTCGGCCTGCGGAGGGTTGACATTCGTCGTGGAAAAGGCAGGCTGGCTCGCGGGCGGATAAAAGCGTACGGGTTCGGAAGATAAGGCCCACCACGCCCAAAAACAGATACGGCTAAGTTATGAGGATGCTCGCGTTACGCTCATGCGAGCACATACGGTGCACGCCACCTTCCGATTCCGATCTCAAAATTCCTCGCCCGCTTTTCGTGTCGCGCTTACTCGCTTCTATGACGCACACAGACTCGCGAGTTACGCGGATTAATAACGCGACTTAATGGGCTTCCCTCGTAATGTGGGAACCGATTTATCGGCATCGTTTAGATATCGTTCGACTCGCTGCAAGCTCCGACTGGAAATCATTGCCGGAGCTTGCTCTGGGTCGAGAATGGCGGCGATAAGGAATTAGTCGGTTAGTTCAATACTTTAGATTATGATTCGTAGTCGATGACCTAGTAACGGCCGATAATGGCGGCCGCGAAATAAAGTTGTATCCGAACTGCATCGGAGATATATTATTGGCTCTTCCGTTGGCCAAATCGGATAACTCAGAAATATCGAAAGTACAAGAAGAGAGTGCAATATGGATACAAAATTAATAATTTAAGCATTAACAAAAATAGCATACCTTCAGAGAAACCATTATCACAATTTTCGCAATTATGTTACATAAAGAATCGATGAATAGTTAGGGCGATAAAATAAGAGTGAATATAAAACTTACTCAATGAGCGAGTGAATAAATAGTTCCACTTTCTCGTATCACTAATGAAATAATAGTCAACAAAGAGGACTGAATCACAGATCTGACTCACCGGATTCTCCGAATTACATCGATCACGAGATCGAATAAACGTCATCGACAATACGATAGGAATCGCATACCTGAAACAGAAGAAAGGAGTAGGTTAGCGAATGCAAAATAAACGGCGTTCGAAATCCTCCGCTTTCATGACGATCGATGCCATCTGTTCGCGAGGCTCGAAACTACCGTAGACTTTGCGGACGCGCTCGTTTTACCCGCACTTGCCCATCGGTATCGAATTAGTTCCAGCACGTTAACGGGCCGAAGCCGCATGACATTCGATAATTTCGCATCGCATACATTACACGACGCTTTATTACATTAATAAACGAACTTAATTGCGCTGTGCCAGCGGCGACGCTTTTCATTACAGCAATAACAGCGATTTTCCGCGGAGCGCGCAGACAGAATACTCTCGTTATTCGCCAAAGAGAAATTCTTTCGGGACAGCAGCCTGTGCAATCCTCGACATTGATACGAGGCGACAAGGATCTACGCCGGCGATAAATTTATCGTCCCTCGACAGCGTGCAATTTAGTCTGCCAGGTGTCTCGAAAGTGCGCGCGCGCGCGCGCCATCGTTTCTGCATACAGATCCGAGTTACGGATGCCCGGTATCGAGAGACGGGATCAAACGATCTTCACAATAAGCTGAACATCGTGAGACCGTGATGCCAGTTATTTTGTCCTGTAAGCTCGTGTCGCAACGAGCCTGCAAAACACTTACGTGGCACGAGGAAATAACAACTGGAGCGGGACTGGCATTATTTTTCTCCGTCTCGTTCGGCGAGCGCGGAGTTTAATAGACGCAGATTCCGCAACGTGTCACTTGCCGTGACAGCTAAAAATAGTGATTTGAGCCGTGCGAGGTGACGCGTTCGAATGCGTTTGCCGGATTAATGGCAATAATCGGTCAATCCACTCGCATAAATATTTTCGAACCGCGTTCGTCCGATATCTAACGCCGACGCTCCGTGCATCCTTGAATTTACGTAACGAGTACTCGCGACGAACGCTCTTCCATTATTTGTTAGGCTTCTTTGGCCGTGCCTATCTGCATCGGCGAAGGTTGCCGGCTAGATTATTGTGCAACGCTTTTTCGCCGTAAGCCGGTAATTTCGAATTGACGCGCAAACAAGATCGTTTCCCTTCGCTCGCCGACCACTGTTCTCAGCGGTTTCGTGCTCGTGTTATGGTAGATAGTCGACGTGGCCGGTTTTAGGACTCAATTTGAAAGTAGTTCGTTAGCACTGCGTGTGTTACGAATTGCAGTGGGTAATTGAATAGACGAGGCTGGAGTCACTGACGATTTATGTACGTTTTCATCTGAGCGAATTTGAGTCGTGAAAATAAGCTGGCACGTGTGACGTGCCAGGTGGAAAACAGTAATTGTCTGATTATGTTCTGAATAAGTGTCGAAGGGAAGTAATGGTTGGCAAATTAAATCGAGTCGACTGTTGAAAGAATGTTAGTATTGCGATGCCATCGATTCTTTGTCGATCTGGCCTCACGAGGAGAATAGCTGTCACCTATACGTCCGTGACACAGCACGCGACGAGCTAAATAACGAAAAACTTGACTCGTTTGTCAACAATGGACGAACAACTGCCAACCTTGGAAACGTGATCATGTAACAATATCTCGTCAGTTGTTATTGCAAAGGAGTTGCCTACGAGCCTGTCGCTGATCGACAGGAGGGAATTATTTACACAAATTGTTTTTCCGGCAGTCGGAGTTTAATAAACTGAAGCGGCCTTCGGATTGAACGCGTTATTTGTCCGCTACCCGATGTAATTCTGATGTCCAGCGTAACGAGTGGCTCCGACGATAAGATCGGAATTAGACCCCTCGCCGGTAATCAGATGTAGAAAGTGGGGAAGCCTCGAATTGATGACGATCCAGATAGCCGCGCGCAGCTCGCACGTGAAAATATCGAACGGACAGCGCGAGATTCACATACGCTCGCTTAAGGTCACACGAGCTCGTAAGACAACGTTATTTCCACGATGCCGTCTGAGATACGGGCTAAATATTTGATCGGCTCGAATCTTGGGGCAGCGTAATGCGCGGATCAAATATGTAAACCTCGTACGCTGCGTCCAAATACATACATCTAATCATGGGTAATGGCGGACGACGCATGAAAAATTCAGTGACCGCAAGACACACAATCTCAAATGTAACACGCGAACGGGTGGCCTTGGACTCTCATGCTCGGCAATATAACCGGGCCCTTATGCCAACGAACAAACCCCCCCCCCCTCCCCTTTGCCAACAAAATTCGTAATAATGCTTCGTAATTTCTCCAGAGAAATTTAACGGCCGTGTTAACGTTCTCTAAGGCGACGCTGACGAAATATTTAGCGCATACATTTGCATACCGACGCATGTTACTTCCGTATTCATTCGCTCAACGACGAATATTGCATGACCTTGTTTGACTACATTTTCGGAATCCATTGTACTAATTGCGGGGGCGAAATCTGGTGTAACATGAAACTGTAATATGTGTATCAACCTAGATCCTAAGACGGATTTCTGTTCGTGTCGGTTACACTGTTTGCGATTAAATTAAATTAATATATTCCTTTACGATGCTAGATTTTCTTACCCAATTGTAAGTTTTACTCTCTACTCACTTACTCCACTATAGTTAAAAATAGACAATTATAAAATTATAATCAACGAAACCTACTTCAGGAGTGCCAGAAAGATGAAAACAGTTACGGTCACGATATTCTTAAATATAATTCAATGGCGCGATTAAATAGTTAATATTTCCCGTGAAAAAGTAAGAATGAAGCAATAGATCAGGGCCAACGAGAAGACAGGAAGAGGCAAATATGAAAGAGAGGCGAGATTGGTAGGCCTTCCTTAAGTGTAAAACTGGCCGTAGGGCGAGGCCAGAAAGGCGAAAACAGGGTCAACGAACTCCGAGGAAACCGCGGTGGCCGCCTCACCCCCGCGCAAATGACGTTGTTGATAGATCTCCGGGGCCTGGCGGGGGATAAGGGAAGCTTTTCGGTCGACGGGGTGGGTGATTGATGAGCCCCCGGCCCCGCTTTGATCGTGCATCTCTTCTGACCTCGATTCCACGAAAGATCCCTTCGCTCCGGGCTCTCTTTCCTCTTCTTCATCCCCCGTCTCCTTCTCCACCCTTTTCCACCCCTCTCGCGCCGCAGAGCACCCGCCTCGCTCCCTTTTTCCCTACTTTTCCCCGGTTTTTCGTTTGCGCGGATAAGTGCGTGCGCCACGAAATTGCTGAAGCTCTTTCCCTACTTCTCTCTCTCTCTCTCTCTCTCTCTCTCTTTCGCGTTCATTCCGCTTCCATCTCTCTCGCTCGCCATTGTTGCCGAGCGTACGTACGCCAACCCTCCTTCTTCCGATCGTTCGAAGTGTTTATCTAGCTTTTATGGTAAGTAGTTAGATTTCTGTGGGGCGCCGACGATTGGATGCTACGCGAATGGAAGCGTTGCCGGGAGTATTTTCTTTCGGCCGATGTTCCCAGTCCGCGTGAAAGAAGGAGGGTTAATATCGGGGGGGCGACAGTCAACGGAAAGGATGCACTGACGGTCCGCGATAGGACTCACTCGGAGAGAAGTGAAAAATTGAGTAATTTAATTCTCGTCGTGGCGTGCTAGGGTCAGACTTCCACAATTTGTCTCAATGACGAGTGTTCACTCGCATTTTTTTATTTCATTTGGCTGAGATACGATTAATTGTTAGCAAGTTGCTTATCTACCTTAACCCATTATCCGCCAATGTCCCATTATTGGGACACAGTTTCAAATTGTTTTCTTTCAATGACTGCAACTTCTAAGTGTACAGTTAATTTCATTCTTTATTTTTGTATTTTTGCATTAGGGCAGGTAATGGATTAAATCTCGTCCGTGAATTCAAGCGAAAATACATGAAGTCATCGGTAGTTCTAGTTTAATACTCCCGTACATCCCGTCCCTCACTCTATTACTATATATTACCTGATTAATACCTAATATCATTTACAGTATTTCACCCTCCCCCGTAAGCAATCCTACCCTTAACCTGTTTTACCATACATCCCTTAACACGACGCATCTTCTGATAATCGCGTCAAGTCCTGAATCGGGGCTCACTCCGGTCGAATAATACCTTTATATCCGCCCGCGGAACGCAATTAAAGACGTCAGAGGTAATTTCGAGCTTGGGGGCCGAAAAGGAAGGCACGATGGAAGGATAGGAGGGTAGGGGAGCGACTCCAGGCAGGGGAGACACCGACTGCCGGAATGGACTGAGCGCCGAAGAATAAGTGCGTGAAAAGGGTGGAGGGGTGGGGGGAGGAAGGGCCGGCCGAGAGATGAGCGGAAGGGAGTGAAGCGTGAAAGCTGAAAGGCAGAAACGCGATACGGGGTAGGGGGTAGGAAGGAAAAAATTTGCCGGACAATACTTCGCGAGCGAAGAGGGAGAGAGGACGGGAGCCGAGCGACGGAGCTGGGAAGCAAAAAAAGGTGGCGGGGGTGGAAGCAATGCTCTAATTGGCATGTAATTGGACGAAGGCTGGCGACTTTTCGTTCGCGCCTCGATAAATAATGCCGCGCCGTAAATAGCGTCCGCTCGCGCGCGCGCGCGCGCGCGAGGCTCGAATTAATTGCGTCGGAAGGCTTCGCATTCAGGTGAGGTCGCGGGAAAAAAAGGAGGTTAACGTAGCGACCCGCTAATAATTTTCCGCGCTTCCCGCCGTAAGAGCTTGCGCGCAATTAGGCGACAGCGCGATGTGTCGTCCGGTTTTGATGCGGGCTTCGTAAAATTCGGCTTGCAGGGGGGTGGAAAAAATTGGGAAGTTTACGGCGAGTATAGAAGCTGCGGCACGCGTCGCGCTGAATATTCACCGACTACTTTTTCTTCCTCTACTCTCTCTCTCTCTCTCCCGCTCCGTTGTTTTTCATCCTAGCCGCCAAAGTCGGCTTCCTGGTTTCGGCAGGAATTACGTTCCACCCTGTATGACAGCCCCAGGCGCTTCCGACGAACTCCGCCAGAGGGTAGTTTCGTGCGGAGTTCACCCTCAACGAATGAAACCGCCTCCCGCCACTCTCCACCCCCTCCTCAACCCCTCCCTACCAATCTGTTTCCCTCCCTTGCCTTCCGCCCCCTCGACGCTAGGTTCCGAAAAAAAAAAAGATACAATTTTCCGAATCCTCGCCTCGAGATTAGCGGAGACACTTCGTCGGCGCAACTTTCCTCGAATTCCCTTTCATTCGCCCGAGTCCAGAGAGCCTCGGGAACTCGAAATTTGATATAGACAGGGGGTGGCCAGGGGTGGCAAGGGGGGGTGGCGCGAAGGGGATAGAAAGTCGAGTGGCGAAGTTACTTGACCCTGCTGAGACGCGACTTCTGTGTGCGTGGATAGCTTTCTATGGCGGTGGCACTCTCCTAAGGGGTGGCCAGCCCCACCCCCTCCAAACCCCCAGTCACCCTCAAACATTCGAGGCGATTGCGAACATGCCACGTAGTCGCAATCCGGCAAAGAAATTGGAACTTTTCGTTTACGACTTGTTATTTCGGCGCGGACGAGCTACGGTGGGAACAAAAAATAAGATACGACGATTGCCGGGGCGATATACCTAAGGGGTGAATGCACTTACTGTCGTCTCTCGTAGGGATCTCCTCTATTCTCGTTGCATGCTAAGAGGTCGGGGACGGAGCGATCTCCCGGCACGGGCCGAAGTGAATTTAACGCTGAGATTCTTCTGGAAATTGACTTCAATGAATCCGCGATCGTCCGTGCGCGTAGGAGTGAGTTGTCGCGAGGAATGGGGTCTTTGAACCTGGCGGAGCCGTTTGGGGGAGTCGGGACAGTCTGGTGTAGCTGGCGGAGTACTGTTATTCGCCGGCAATGTTAATTGCCTGGCACGGCTAATAGGGAAGATAGAGCGAAGTGCGCGCGAATTAAAATGTTTTCCTCTTCACTTCCTCTCTCTCTCTCTCTCTCTCTCTCTCTCTCTCTCTCTCTCTCTGTCATGCACACACACTCCCCCTTCAACACACCTCTAGCGGGCACCGAATGATGAAGCCGTCGGATCGGCGGGTATTGAAAAACGTTCTATTTTAAAAAGTACACACGCCCGGGCCCCGCTTTAAACAGACCATCGTTATTTTCGAAGCACTTCATACGCACGGTAAACCAGATATATTGGGGGGAAAAAAACGAACGGCCGCTGGATGCGCTCTGATCGATCCCTCACCCCCGCCCCGCCCACAGTCCCTTTTCACCTCCCACGCCCACTCCCTGCCACCGTCTGCGAAAGTCAAAACACCGATCCGACGAAATATTCCCCCGGCTAATTGTGACAAATGCGACTCGACACAGCCTAATTTCCAATTAGGCTACCTTAATGGAAGCAATCCGTCTTGATGATTGCCGCACAGTTTTCACGGGGATTGGAAACAATTCGAACTCCTTCCTCATATCCCGTTTATTTCCCACTCGTCCCTGGGCTCTCTCCCTCTTTTTTTTTTGCCCACGTCATTCTTTCCAATGGCTGTCCTCGTCGATTGTCGTCGAAAGTTTCGACGCGGCACGAAGGGAGGGGGGGAACGAGGCCTGCCGACGAACTAGATTTTCCTCGAAGGCCGACAGGGGGGGTATGGTGGGGGGGAAGAAGCTAATTGCGAATGCGCCGAGGCCTCGAACGAGGCTGCTTATTAATTTCCCTAATGAGTCGACTGCATCGCGGGTACCCTCCGCCGACGGAGTGTCTGTCCTGGCATCGGCGTAATCGAACGATTAAGTGCCAATTAATTGGCGGCCTCCGAGCTCTCTCGTCGATCGACAGATCGCGATTGGCTGCGGGGGTTGGCACCCCCCGTCTTCTCGGTTTTTAGATGGCCGGGGGTGCACGTTCTTCGCAGTCGGTGCCGAATTGCACCTAAGTTTGCAGAGCGAGAAGTGTGGTGCGGATAAAGGTTGAGTCTGATGCAATGGACTAGTGCATTTGTCATCATGAGAGTGGGGAACGATGAAGATGTAATTTTAAAGTTAATAAACAGTTTTTTAAAACCAAAATAATCAGTGGAAAATTCGGTGGACGGTCAATTCTGTAAACGTTACCTTTTGCGTTAATAACTGTTTCAATTAAGGCACCTGACGAGAAAGAAATTGAAAGAATTAAAAATGACAGTAAAAAGAAATTAAAAATATGGGGCTAATATACCCAGTGGACGATTTAACGATAGTCACAGATCGACCTGACATCGCTCTACGTTTTTTTCACGTCTTCAATCTAACTCCTAACTGGCCAAACATTTTATTCAGAATCGACGTATCTAAAATCCTATTTCTATATTTTATATGTTCCTGCCAACCGCGTTACATTCTCGCGGTCAAGAGATTACGTTTTCTGCCAGTCGAAGAATGAAGACTGTCAGGTCGGTTTCCCAGCTACCGAAAATACCGGGTGAGAACATCTTTCCGAGACGTCGTGGCCGAGAAACGTTTAACGCTGGGCGTCGATACTCGAGAATAGAAATTTCAACGGAGAGATTGGCGAACAATCCGAGACTGCCGGAGAGCCTCCAGTCTCTCTCTAGGCCTAGGCGGGAAGAAAGGACGAGCGGAACGGGAAGCGAGGAACTATAACTGTCCGCGCTCCACCGCGGCAACTTTTTCGCTGCGGTTTTCGCGCAACAGCACCGCGGAAAGAAATCGAGAAAGAAATCTGGCTGCGGTCGAGGCGGCTCGAGCGTCGCGAAACTACTGTTTCGCGGATAAATGTCGCGCCGTGACTTTCGCTAGGCGATCTGACCCCTTCCGAGTAATTGAGGAGTGTGGACGCGGGGGTGGAAATCGGCGGGAAAAATTTTCTGCGACAAACCTTCAGCCGCGGTGTCCAACGAGAACGAGGCAAATGCAGGCAAGTGAATTCTGCCCGACGCAGCTGGAATTCGACTGACTGCTTTCGTCACACTTCCCGGTTTGTGACGAATTTAGTCTACGCAGGTAGTCAACGATAAGACTGGGAATTCTTAATCTTGTCACGTTTCGACAAGAAGCGAACTCAGCTGAAATTCCGAACTCCAGCAGCCAACTTACGCCAGTCAGCGTTCAGCCAGGAATTATGAAATTAAATATTAAATCGCATTTAATCGTACTTTCCATCCGCGAGTACGGTTCGTTACAAAAGTGACGGATTGAGATTTACGACTTAGGGGTGGGAATGACGCGTGCTTACAAAAAAAAAGCCAAGAAGCGCATAATTACCGAAGTATCGCGAAGACAAAGAATGTTTTCACGGAGAAGAAGGTTGGCCCAAATGTTTAAGACTCGTGTCAAGGCGCGGCGTCGAGAGCGGCGAGAGGCGACCTTGATAACTTTCAAGTGCAAGGCCAAGAAAGGAGTGCTCCAACGGGCGTACTAGACTAAGTCGCACCCCAAAGTCTGCGCTCATTCGTCTGCTGAACGGCTTTCATCCACCCCTGTCGTCCCTGCCCCCTTTCATCCCCCCCTCGAGGCCCCCACCGCGGGCACATGCACGCGCACCCCCTTTTTTTACCCCTTTTTACTCTTTGACGCAAGCCTTTTGTCCCCCAGGATATTTGCCGAGCTTTGTTTCGACGCGGAGGCTTAAATATACGCCGCTAATGGCGCAGGACGGTGGATACAAAGGGCTCCCCGGATACCGGCAAATGTTTATTTATAATTTCGGCGTAAGAAAGTGGCGGGTCGCCGCGGATGCGAAACTGTACGCCGGCGTCGGGAAAAAATTGCGAGGACCTCGCATCCACCGGCCGTTACTCGCTTCGCAAGGTCAACGAACCCGACCCTATCATCCCCTGTTCCTCGAATTCCTACCGGGTGGAACTCGGACCTCTGGGCAGCAACTGACCGTACGAACGTGCCTCGGCCAGATGCGAGTCGGAGATTTCTGCGAGTCGAGAGGTTTCATTCGCATTCAGGACGGCGCGGTATCTTTGCGCGTCGACGGAATTTTTTTTTGTACCGAAAGGGCCTTGCCGCAGGTCACTGCAATGCGGCTGACGGTGGCAGTCGGTCAATAGGCAAGCGGCCAACTCCGGGGGCGAAATCTAAATAAGCCCTTGTTCCATTTCGCGCCGGCCGACCCGCGAATACATTACTTCCACCCGACGATCCACCGCGCGCTCTGCCTAGATCACGCGAGCCGGTCGAGTGATCTCGACCGGAAGGGAGCGCGCTCTCTGCCCTCTTCCGTTAACCCGGATGTGCCCGAGTATGATTATCAACTTCTCGCCTCCCCGTTTCAGACGTTTCGCCTGAACACGAACCTCGGACTCTGGCTTCGCTCACTTCAGCGTCCGGTCGCACGTTCAACCGAACTGATTATTCGGACTGAAAGTACGATCGGAATGTCGAGCGAAACGTCGAATGTTGAACATGTTGGTTCGACGCGCGATTCGAACCTTCCCGCTAGGCTCACGAAGCGTCCGCCGGCTAATTCCAAGTGGGGGGATCTACGGCGCATGCGCGATAAGAGTGATCGCCGTGCCGTTCCAGGAACAGCCTGGAGATGGCGGCAGACAGATTTTCTGAACCGTCGTCGGTCATTTAGGCGACGCGCTCGGTCGGTAGACGGACTGGCAGCCTCGAGAATCAACTTCCCACTTGACTCTCTCCTCTCGGCCATCGGTAACAAATCTCACTCTTCCACTCTACCACTCTTCCATTCTCATTCCCGCCCACACCCGCCACGAAGTCCACTCTCCTAATCACGCCGAAAGCCTGAGCGCTAATAAAGCGACGCGAAAGATTTAATTACCACCGCACCCTCCAACCTTCACCCCCCTCCATTTACCCGCGCATGCAAATACACGGAATACGGCAAGAAGTGGTAACGCGAGCTTATCGCGTCCGGATTCGGAGTCGAATTGATACGGACGTGGCCTCTAACACCGCGTCGTACGTTACACCTTTTCCACCTTGCAACCTCCGGAGCCGAGAAACGAAGATTTATGCCTGCCGTTCGCAGAGCTCGTAACGCATACGCCGGCAGCGTACGAGAGCCGACAATGGGCAGGCGGAAAGCGAAGGGCGCTGATACCGTTCCTGCCGTGACGTTACGCGACAATTTACCGGACAATAGGAGGCCGAAGGATTGTTAAGGTTTCGGCCTGACATGTTCGCCGCGAGATGCAATGCTCGGCCTATCGTCCGATAATGACGCGTCGTATATCAGAGCGGCCGATAAGATTTCGTCGTCGGTACTAATAGTAGCTTTCGAGAGCGAAGGAGGAGGGAGGAGAAGAGTGGTGGGAGTGAGGGGGGAGGGGGCGATAATCGAGTGTAACGATAACGGGAGATCCATGTTATTTCGGTAGTTAACGACCGAGACAGCGATCTGATTGAATAGCGACCGCGATAATTTTGGTATGAATCGAGCGAGCCGTAACGAACCTTTCGCCGGATATTTCGCGTTGCTCGAAGGTTCTTAATGAAGACCGGATGAAAAAGGTTGAGGAGAGTTAAGCTGACGAAGATATGTCCGCCGTAATCTCGGCCCCCGCGCGAATCATTACCATAACGTTCGCCGGCAATGAAGGTCGGGAGCGGACACGCTCGGGCTTTTCTATAAAATAGTCGCGGGAAGAGAATGAAAGGGGTGGAGAGAGAGAGGTGGGGGTGGGAGGCAAGAGGTCCGGGGGCATTAGTGCGTTCCGCTCGAGAGAATCGCGCCGCGGATATTACAATGTAACGAGCCGGCACTCGGCGAAGAAGTTCCGCGTAATAAAGCGTCGGAGTTAACTGGATATCGAGTCATCGAGCCGCGAGAGGAAAAGGAACGAACGGAGAAAGAATGGCGAAGGTGGAAGGTGGGAGAAGGATCGGGAACGGTTCGGGACGCGCGCCACGAATAGGAAGCATGAAATGATAAGGATTGAATGACAAAGTTCGACGCTAATTGGAGGGGCAGCGGAAGTGCAGTCTCGGTTTATTCCTACGTCGCTGAGGTATTACAGGATCGAGACTATTGTTACCTATGTAACGGATCGACGTGCCGCGAAGCATTGTAATATTGCAGGCTGATCGCAGGGGACGAAACCGGTGCACGCTCGTTATATATATTTTTTCGAAGAAATTATTTTCCACCTGATTTAAGCTGACAACTTGACGCTCGACTTACGGTTAAAGACGATTCGTTATTGGACCATTTTATTTTGAATGTAGTGTAAGTCCATTTTAAAAAAAAATGGAGTATCATATAATTTATGATTAACGTAGTAAACGGTTTATTTATGTCATATTTAATTTTTTGTTAGACGGAGTTACACCACTTTCAAGATAAACGATTTTATAGATCACGTTAACAGTAATAAAAATTATTCGCAATCAAAATGCATCATTCCTAAAAACTCACTATTAAGATAGGTCGAATCAGTAACCTACTGGTTCGGTAAGTTTAGCATCGAAGAAGATATCCACCTGTCTCATTCGTCACAGTGCTTAACGTCGATTTATTCTCTAATGGACGGCACATTTTCCGTCCGAGTCCCACCGCCCGTTATTAAACGTGACGCGGAAGCTTCGAAGTTGGAAAAAAACGAAAATCGTTCGCCGGAAATTGAAATACTATTGCCGACACGGCCCACTCATGAAGGCCATTAAACGGCGACGCTGAAATACGGCACTTGTTACGTCGCGCAAACAATAGAATTTTCGCTCCGCTACTCTGTACTCCTCCTCACCCCCTCCCTCTGACCACCCCTAGCCACCCGTCCCTTCAGGGTAACTGGTTTTATCGGTCGAACCTACACTCGCGTCGCCGTAAGTACGTTCGACAATAATCACGGGAAACACGTATCGCGCCGCCTCTCTACCCTTAACAATTCAGCCAGCGGTGGGGGTGGGGTGAGGGGTGGAAAGCAAATGGAATATTGAGAACGTCCGAGTCCGCGCGAGGCTTAGCGACTCGAGCTACAATAAACTACGAAGTACAATGAGGATTCGGCTCGGCAAGGAATCGATTAATACCCCGCCGAGTGCGCTCAGCCAAAAAGGAACAATTCGGCAATTTTCGACGACGGCTAAAAGAGCTAACGTACTCAGTATCCGAACGCTTTCTATCGCGCCACCGCTTTTGACGAGATCGCCGGCAAGGAATATAACGCGAAATATCGGCGGAGGAATATATACGGCAGGCATATACGGCAGAGAAAATACCTATCAAAATACGCCATTACCGATCTATACTCCCGGGCAAGGAGTTTATCTACCGTCAGACTCATGCCTGGCCAGCGAACCGGCCTTCGGCTCCGGGCAGGAAATACAAGATAACGAGAGTCGAGCGGTCGGCGGAGGAATCGAAAAACGGTTAGAGCCGGGATCTAATAAAGGGGGAGGGCTAGGGGTGGCCATGGCTAACGTGTTTTGCCCCCACCCTCCCCCTCGCCCGGTTTCCTCTCATCCTCGAACCAAGCCGGCCGAGCTTGCCTCCCCTGACGTCCACCCTCTCGTCCGATCGCCACCCCCCCCCCCTCCACCTGAACCCGCGGGCCGAGCTTTCTCATATCGACTGCGATCGATAGCAGTATCCTCGACTCCTCACATAATCTCGGGCAATATCGTATCTGGATGGCGCCACCTCGTAACAGGCACCACGCCTGAAACGAGCGACCCCAATCCGTGATTTTCCCCCGACGAGCCGAAGGGTGGCCCTCGCGACCTCGCGAACCCTGCCCTCCGGGGTAGTCGTTGGGATGGGGGGAGGGGATGTCGCGAGCGACGGCCTCTTCCGGGAGGAAGGAACCCTTTTCGATTTCTCATGATCGATCCGTCCGACGACACGCCGCGTTGCGGACCTAAACAAGCTCCCGCGGCGAGTATCAAGTCGTGGCATGCAAAGTGTACATGGAAATACGATTTCAAGCCCTTCGGACGGCGAGTGGGGGTGATAATGGACTCGGGGGGTGGCCGGCCGGCTTTTCGAGCGTACTCGCCCGGGAAACGTGGGGAAATTTGAGTGTTAAGTGTTGGGAATTATGTGTTCACTCTGTAGATGATTCTGAGTTGGAGTTTACTTTGATTGGATTTTATAGTAGAGGCGCAAAGGCAAAAATTATTCAAATTGGTATACATCTATGGTTTGGTTCAACCCTGTGTTTAATTTCTTTAGTTTAAAATGAATAAGCCCAGTTTCTTGGTTAAAATTTTCTTTATTTATTCAGTTTCCTCTACGTGTTTCGACACCTTTCGGTTTATTCAAATTAATTGTTATAGGTTTACGGGAAGAAGATCTCGTGAAACAATGAAATTAATACAGTTACCGATCAGAGAATCATACTGCAAAGAATACAGTATTAATACCACGAATAAGCACACAATATTGAATGTGAATGCTTTTGACAAGGGCCGCTGCCATCTCAGCTACCGTACAGCCACAAAAACCCCTTAAACGTATTACGGCGCAGAAAATAAAGCACGAAACGTGTCAATCAAGAAGCTTGATAACATCATCGACGATAGAAGATTCTCCTGGCGTGCCCCATTGTATTTCCGGTTAACGAGACTGCAGGCGAGCTCTGTCGAATGTGCGCCGCTGATTTTCTCCAATAAATCGAGGTCGCTCGCGGGGTCAAGGAGGGTTGACGAGAGGGTAGGTCGTCGGCGGGGGTGAGTTCGGGGGGGAATTATTGGAAAGGGGCTATGGGCTCCGACGAGAGATATCGCGTCGAGGCACTTCCGGGAGGAAGGAGCCTTTTCGATTTCGGACAGTCGATTCAATTGAGCCGCGGCGGCAACAGTGGCCCAACGAGAAAATATGAGCTCCGGGGGAAGAATATTCTCGTGAGAAGGTCCCAACAGGAAGCGGGTCGGCAAGCGGAGGGTGAATTGCCCTCTCTATCGACGAATCTCCCGACGCGGACAACGAAAACGTCACGAACGTATTAAGGAGTTATACGTCCTTCGCGAGGACACTTTCGTCCCGACGACAAAAATGAGCGACAAAAAAGTGCCACCCCTTTCGTTGCCGAGAACCGAAAGCGGATTCCAACTTCAGCCGAACTCTTCTGTTTCGCAACGTTACTTCTTTAAGGGCCATTTTTCTTAACGTAGGTCAATTATTCGAGGCCACCTCTCAAATTTTGTATCAATGACGCCGCAGCAGCCCGGGTTATTCATTCACATCTTGAATTACGTCGAGGGGTGAGTCGCGAGTGGTATACAACATTGGATGGGGGTGCATGCCGCGCGATGCTGGCGCGGAAGAGCAAGGCGGAAAAGAAGGGATGTGCTGGCAGCGGGGGGGGGGGGGGGGGGGGTTGGAAAGGAGAAAGTACGATCCAATGAAACCCTATACGACCCCCGAGTGGCATTAGAACCACCCCTACCGGAGCTGCCGGCGACCATGTTGGTAACCGATTACATGACAGTCGCAGTCATAATATAGGTCAGACGACGAACGGCGCAGCATGGCTCCGTTCAAGGACGTTGGACTGTAATCGGGACAGGTATGTTCATGCCGTGCCCGGTAGAAAACGGAGTCGCATATTCCGCCCGATGCACCGATGTATTTCAGCGCTGCACTTATCGGGCGTGTGTACACGCGAACTGTGCAAACAACGCGGTCGGGACGCGCTCGATATGCATAATAAAGTGCGGCAGGCCTGCACAAAAAAAAAAAAAAAGAATCGATATCGCAACTCGGTCGGTCAGAGAAATTACGCGCGAATAAAATGTTGCCTTCCGCGCTTCCGCGCTGATTACCGCCGATACTTCTTTGAGCGGGAACAGACATCAGGGCGAATGAATATGTGTGTGTGTCTGTGTGTGTGTGTGTGTCGGAATTGAGCGTACGCGAACGTGATCCATCATACTGGCGTGCTTAATGAAACTCAAGAGTCGCTCATCGTGCCCGTAATGAACCAGCGCATAATTGCCCTCCAACTCTATTTGCATCCTTCGACACTGTTCCTTTTCCACCCCCGTCCTACCCCCGTCCCAGCCCTGAACCACCCCCCAATCTACACCACCCTCGATGGGCGAGAAAGAAATCGGGAGAATCCTGTGCCTCCTGCAATCTGCTCTCTCTTTCCGTCTTCAAAGTTCGCCGCTGCCTTATTCTACCGTCGTCTCGCAAAAAAGGACAAAAAAGGGCAAAAAAAGGGCAAAAGTCCTATCGTCGGTCTCCGGCTGGGTTCCGCGGAAGAAAAGGAAGGGCTCCGGGGTTCCGCTTCGGCGAGAAAGGTGGGTGCGGTCGCGCTGGATTTTCTAAGACTTGACCTACTGCTGCAGTTTAAAGTGTCGTGCTGACACTTCCCAAGATGGCGTCGCGCGGCAAGTACGCCCACTCAGCGGAGCCTTACAATGCCTCGAGAGAGCTTTTTGTTCTAGAATAAAGACGCGCTTACACCGCCGGGGCCACCCTATCGTACCCTTATCCCAACCCACCCCCCGCCCACACCCCTTCCCGCGCCTTCCCGCACCTTGCCGCCCCCCCTACTCCCGATTTTTCCTTTCCCGAAACAACGCCTTCCCTTCGACTCCTTAGCCCTCGCGTTCCTTCCTTTTTCCTTTTTCCTCCCCTCCTTCCGCCAGCACTTGAATAATTTACGCTCCCGCGTGCTCGCGCAATGTACGATGTTGGAAAGTGCGAATATTTTTGAAGGCTTCGCTCCGTCGAGCTGACGGCTCGAAGGTCTGCGAAAATCATAACGCGCTCCGAATAGGTTGTCTTAGGAATTTGCGCTAGCTCACTAAGGGAGGATCGGAATAGTTACAACCGGAATCGGTTGCCGCTCTCTGTGCGGACCCGGCTGTGAGAGCCGATGGGGTGGAAGTTAACGAAGACATCGAATCCCCATTCGCATGATAGTGCGAATATTTTTGAAGCTTCACTCCGGCGAGCTGACGGCTCGAAGGGTTGCGAAAATTATAACGTGCCCCGAACAGGTTTTCTTAGGAATTTGCGGTAGCTCGCTAAGGGAGGACCGGAATAGTTACAACCGGAATCGGTTGCCGCTCTCTGTGCGGACCCGGCTGTGAGAGCCGATGGGGTGGAAGTTAACGAAGACATCGAATCCCCATTATACCCCCCCCCCCTTCCACCCTCTCCACACCCGTCCGTCTCCTTCGCTCTCCGTCTCCCTCCCTCCCACCCGTCGTGTGGCTTCGAACACCGCGCTTTAATTGCAGATAGAATAGATAAAATGGTGGAACGTCACAGCTCCGTGGCTCGCTTCCAACTCCCACTTCGATCGCGAAAAATAATAGTCCGCCCCGATTCTACTCCACACCCCCCCTCCGCCTACTACTCGTCTCTTCGCTCTCTCCTCCGTCAAAGAACAATGGCTAGAAAATAGTCAAATTTACGGTCTCGTCGCGGACTCGAATCGTCGCCGAAAAAAAGATGTCCATCCATATTCCGAAATGTTTCAATTCGGATGGGATTCGGGCGGAGGATTGTGTTTCGTCGGCGAACCGTGAATTTGACCGTTTCCAAACTATTGTCCTTGCGACACCCTGGGTCATTGTCCTCTAGGACGGTGGAGGACAAATTGTTATTCGCCGGTTCTTCGATCGTCACCGGATTTTAATTGCGAGTATAAGTGGCGCGGCGGATTGAGAAAGGAAGGGAGCGGGGGTGGGGTGGCCCAGGGGGAGGCTGGAAGAATGGGGTTGGAGAGGGTGGTCTTGGCAAAGACATCCCGGTCGGTCGCCGCAGTCTTGGCGAATGATAATTACGCGATACAATGAAGGCGCCGGTCTGCAGAGGTGTCATCGTCGACCTCTTCCCTCATCTCAGCTTTTTTTTCTCCTTCTTCTCTTTTTTTACACTCCCTTCGACCGGCCACCGTCGCCGGTAACGAGAATATTGCCGGATAATAACCGTCGGCTCGAGACTCCTGTTAGATATATATTTAGCATTAGTTGAATTTGGCGCTCGGTAACATCTGAGGAACGCATCAGTTGCTGGCGAGTATGCACGCGTTCTGTTGCTTTTTCCCGACTGCGAATCGCACAAGAGAGTCAGTTATGTGGACCTTCCATTCTGGCAACACCTATTTTAATAAACACACTTTTTATATTTGCTAACTCTGCCCCCTTAATTTTCCAAGAATTCCGGCCGAATTGGCTGTCCGAGACCGATTCCTAACGAACTGTCCACCGTAACGAACCGAAATTCTGAGCCGAAGGGTAATCGAGAATTGGCAAAATTTCTACGGCAAAATTCCCCGAAGGCCGAAAATTCGAATTAACCGCCATCGGTGGGGGGGTAGGAATTAGACTCGACGCCGTCGGGAATGTAATTTGCCAGACTCGGCCATCTCCGTTGCCGATCGAACTCTCTCAACTTTCGGTCCCGAGCGGTTGGTGAGCCTCGTCAAAAATATGATAATTTCCACCCCCCCTCGAACCCTCGAGTCCCCAACATCGACGCCAATTTCGCCCCCGCTCATTCAGCCTCCTTCCATTGCAACTTTCCACCCCCCCGTCTCGTTCGAAACCGTATTCCGGTCCCCTCCCGCGCGCGTACGAAAAAAAAATCCATCTTCCAGCCCGGCAACACCCGACAGCGTCGGGTAGGAAAAAGCTTCCGGTTGCGCATTTCTGGCACGAGAGGCAGCCGAATGGAACGTAAATTTTCGCTGACGCGAGAGGTTGGCCAGCCCATGCCGAAAACTAACGCAACAAATCCGCGCCCAGGTGTCCCCCGTGAGACTGCGCCACTCGTTCAACCCTCCGTGTTCCGAGACAACCCTCCCTCTCTCTCTCTCTTTCATCTCTCTGTCTCTCTCTCACATACGTACACATACACCATGATCCGTCCGCGTGTCTGCGGTCGCGGGAGCTTCGTTTGAAGTCCGCAAGTAGAGAGTGGCTGAAAAACAGGGAGAACGACCTGCCGGCACGAAGGAAGGACAGCGAGGAAAGGGGTGGGCGCGCAGGAGGAGGATGGGGGAGGGAAAATAAGAGTGTCATTTTGGGCGGGAGAGAGTCGGAGGCAGCGCTGGTGAGAGTGGAAGAGAGAATCCGTGATTTTCGTGACGAGGGATCCCCTTCATGTCGTCATACGGTTTCGTTGTGGGCGAGCGACGAAGGAGAGGCTCGCGATGGCACCCTTGCCCTTGACTGCAGGCGCGAGAATGCTTGTCTGAGGGTTGCAGACAGACCGGATAGACGCAAAAAGGAAAGCGTCGAGCGAGAGAGGGAGAGGGCCCATCGACCAGACGAGCCCTTCCTCCCACGAGCGCCTTCACCCTACCAAAGAATACTCTCCCCTGTGCCCTGCGATACTGTTTTCATCCCGTCCTTGTCCTTTCCCGACTTTTGCCTACGTGCGAGCCTCTGTCCTCCCTACGGTGCGTCGGCGTTCGACGCAGTTCGTCGCTGCGACGTTCAGGCTAATGAAACAGACCTCTTTGTGTTTCGTCATTTTTCTAATTTCAGTGCAGAGTCCGTAAGACGGGGTGTGCGTTAGGTGTGTTGATGAAGGGCCGAGGTGTTTCAGTGGAAGAGGCACGATTCCGATGTCTCACGTTTTTCAGCCCACTTCGGCCGTGCACCTGTATAGAACCTGTCCTCCCTCCGGTGCGTCGGTGTTCGACGCAGTTCGTCGCCGCGACGTTCAGGCTAATGAAACAGACCTCTTTGTGTTTCGTCATTTTTCTAATTTCAGTGCAGAGTCCGTAAGACGGTGTGTGCGTTAGGTGTGTTGATGAAGGGCTGAGGTGTTTCAGCGGAAGAGGCACGATTCCGATGTCTCACGTTTTTCAGCCCACTTCGGCTGTGCACCTGTATAGCCGTCTACGGCTGGCACACCTATACCTATCGGGGTCTATATGCGTGTGGTCGCATAGAATCTGCATGGTGCAGACGTAGAGTAGAGTCTCGTCGAGTGGAGGGAGCCAAGAGAGGGTACGTTAAGTGGTCGGGTTGGCTGTCTGGCCGGTTTAGGCTCGGCATATTTGGCTTATTCAACCTATGTGACGCCCGAATAATTGTATATCACGGATCCTTTTGTCCGCATTGTCCTCCGGACTCCTCCCCAGCGCGTCCGATACCTATCCAAAAATCGTTCACTACTCCTAACCGTAGCTAACCGAAGATAAAGCCATCGCGGACCACAGCAACCTAACCTTCGACAGCTCGTAGATCGTACGAACCTCCGCAAATCGAATACCAAAACTGGACCGCCAGGCGTTTGGATCATTGCCATTCGAATGCGAACTTTTCTTAATCCTCGCCGGCTAGATAAGGGAGTCAAAGGAAATTCCTTTTATGAGAGAGCCAAGCGTGCGACTCTAACTGCCGAAACAGGGCTGGCACCGTACTCGGCTAAGTATTCGCCGACGCTAACGAAGCTTGGCAGCGACCTACGACCGCTCTCGTTCGAACCAATCTCAAGCATCCGCCGTCGAAAGGTCGCGCGTCCTTGTCCCCGAGAATTCGCTATTCGAACGTCGGGACAGGATTGATTGCGTTCGCGATGTATCCGGAGAATGCTGCGTCCGGCCGTAGTCGGAGGCATGCGTCGGGACAAGTAGAATGGAGGATGCTCCAGAGGCAGTGGCTGCCGATAAGTTAAGTGGTCGGCAGGTTCGCCGAGCCGTATGGTCGACTCGCGGTCTGATCGGTCGGTCTTGGTCGGTTACTCTTCGCCGGATGGTTGGCTCATCCGACCAGCCGCTGACATTACCTATACGGTTTGTACGGTCAGCCTACCGATCGATCGCTCATCCAAATCGACAACAAAGACACATGCAGGCGATCATTATGCAAGCCTGATGATGACGATCGATTCTCTAATACTCGAACGGAGTGCTAAAGCAGTCGTAAGAGTCGTAGGTTTCAGTAGGGTGCAGTGGAGTAAATCTGTACACGGAGCAAATTCGCACTAGGCCCTTATTTATACGAATATACGTTGTATTGTACCAACTGTAAGGAAGAAATCTTCCTTTGGTTAGTATTCAATGGTTTCGATAGTACCCAACATTGGTGGCCGCCATGTATTCTGTGATTTCCCTGTTAAGTCGTTCAACAAAGTTCGTATTATAATACTAATAAGAAATCCGGTTTTGTCTCAAAATAGATGGATATAAGATTCAATCATTTTTAAACAGGTTAGGGAAAGTTCGTCCTAGCAGCACTGTTTTTGATTCACTAAGAAAATCATAAGTTTCAGAAGATATTTTTAATCCAAATTAATGCAATTTAAAGAATAAACCATACGCTACATAAAAACTCAAAGATTATTAGGTTTTAGTGGAATAGATAAAAAATATTAAACATCAGTTTAAAGTAAATTATACATTTTCTGGGCCGTTTTTACCCTACTCCACTTTATATCAATTTGAAGTGACCACGATTTGATACGCGAAAGTGGCACAGATTGGGAATAATAATCAAGTTACGTTCATCGCAAGTGTATGGGGCGAAATCTCGTTTAGGGAAAAAGATGACTTGCTGTGCTTTTAGACTAAACGGTTTGCGCTACGGATACTGTTTTCGTGTAATGCGATTCCTCCTACGGCGAGCCACGCAGTAAAATGCAGGAATTTCATGCATTTCAAAATGAAATTCATCCGAGGCGAGCGTTATAGAGCTTCCTATCGTAAACATTTACGTACAATTGTGTTATATCCTCTGCTTTGAACGAATAGCGTATCCTATCTAATAAACTGAATTATTACCGTTATTTGCGTTATAAGAAATTCACGTACAATTCCAACAGCGCGGATTCGTACATCGTGTAACGGGAGGAAGTACGTCGCACGGTTGTTCGCTGCATCATAATTGTTCTAATTGAATCCCGCGTGGCCTCAAATTGAATGGAACAATACGCTCTGCAGTTCCGTTAACCGTTCAATCAACTGCGATGCGGCGAAAAGAGCTATCAAAGCCAGCTGTCCGCGAACAACAACAACAACAACAAAAAATCGAAAAAATAAACGGGCCAAAACTTTTTCTAGCCGAAAATTGGTTGACACTCGGGCCATCGAGTGCACTTGCCAGCTCGGAGCGTTCGAAATTCCTGCGACGCTCAAAGGGTGGAACTTTCGACGCAGGTGTATTTTCCACCGGCACGAGAGGGTACATAGAAGCTCGGAGAGGGATTGGTTGAGGGCAACATTTTTCGCGAGCCATTTTTGAACGAGGGCACCTCGTTCCGCGAGCGTTCCGAATATGCCGAAAATTTTGATATAACTCACCTTTCATGTGTTCGGGCGTGTCCGCCGCGCCGGCTCGCATAATGTCACTTAAGTAATGTTCCAAAGAAGTCCGCATAGTGTCCAACGCCGAGTTCCCATTGGCTGTCATTCGATCCTGTGCAGAGAAACAAGTATGAGTTACACGTTTTACATTTTCTCACCCTCTCATCCTCACCTCCTTCCCCTTTCATTTAATTACTTAAACTAACTTATTCTATCATTTATTTAAAACAAGTATGAGTGTCCGTTCGTACATCAACGTCAAAACGAATTCCTACTGATTAATGCATCTCTGATTTCGATTTTCTTCGATTTCAATCTTCCACCCCCATATCGCGACCACCCCTGTCGTACAAGGACCGCCGACAAAAGGCCGCAAACATTTAATGCCCATCGTCCGGACGATCAAAGCGTAAGCTGCGCGAGAGTTGGCACAAAAGAGAGCGTGGAGCTTGAAATCCCGGGCCGAAGCTTTGACTCGGCTCATTCTCAGAAAACGACCGACGCTAGATCGTCTCGGTTAGTCGAGAGCGCAAGGGGCCGGACGGGTGGGGAAGGCGGACGGGAGGAGGAGCGAAGACGAAGGAGCGACGACGAAGGCGAGGAAAGGAGGAGGAATAAGAAGGCAAGAGGCTTCAGCGGAGGGCCCCGTTCTCTCGCGCCGAACCATGAGATACAAACCGAGCGTAGCTAACCCAGATGGGCGCCGCGAATCTCTCTCGCCTTTCATTCCTTCCAACTATTATCCTTAATCGAAATGAGCTCTTCCGGTCAAGAAAAGACTTTCAAGCCGGCGGAGAAGACGCGCAGAATGGCCGACGGCGGTGGGAAAGGAGAGAAGAGAGTTAGAGTGAGAGAGATAGAGAGAGAGAGGGGGGTAGGAAGGCAGGAAGCGAAGAAAAGAGAGGGAGTTTAGGGGTTTGGAAACAGGAAGAGGGTTGCGGGAGATGGAAAAGGAGAGAAAGGGCCCGCGTAATAGACCACTTGCAACGGACCGGAGTGCAGTTAATGCAGGGAACCATTCAAAAGTCTCGCCTGTCTCCCTCAGCTTTCACCGCCCCTCCTCCCTTCTTGTGGACCCCCCCCCCCCCGCTCGAATACCCCTTTCACCCTCATCTGGCAGCCCTCCGACCGATTTCCTATCTTTATCTCGTCCCCGACGGCCGGCTGATAAAGCGTGAGGAACGCGGACCGGATTGATGCGAGGTCTTACGTCGCCTCGGCTTGATGTCTTTACGGGGAAAGGTCTGCTGATAGGCTGAGGAATGGGACCTGAGTCTCGATCGAGCCCATTTTTCAGCCTGAGTTTACGAGAATCGGATGCTTTTACGATTCCGACCGTTCCACGCCGTCTAGGCGGTTAGAACGCAGTTTTGGTTCAGTTGGGAGATCAGTAGAGGTTAATCAACGGAACAGAGTGTTCTTTAAGGTAGAAGTCCATCATAGTAAGTTGCAGTTTTCGAATTCCTTCTATCTCAACGTCATAATTACAGTTAATTCCCTTATTGATCGTTTTGCTATTAAGAAACAGCAAACATTTATTAGAGAGTTTCTCTGGATAAATCAATTAAATACAGTACGAAAGTAATCAGTTAAAGAAAGAATTTAACTTGATATAAATTCGATACTTCATACTCAACCTTCCACATGAAAGAAACATTTTAGACCAGTGCATACCCTCCTCTGCTCCCTCTTTTTCGAAATTAAGCCATTTGTCCGACGAACAGCCCATATGCCCGCACGCTCGATACGTTTCAGACCGCTCGCAGGAAGTTCGAGCCCTCGCGGCCCTTCGAAAAAAGGCAGGGGCGCGTCAGGCCTGATAGGTGCCTCCCGAAAGAGAAAAGGGAGCGAAAATGGCCGGTGGCAGGGAACAATTGAGAAAAACGGCCCCGGCATAACGGAAAGTAACGAGCCTCGGCGAAGGAATGTTCGGTCGACGCGTACAAATGCCTCCGGCAGATCCTGCCCGTCCGCGCTCTTACCGTCCCTTCCGAACCTTCTCCGTGAGACCTGAAGGTCCGAGTCGGAGAACCTTTCCCCGCTTTCCTCGTATATGGAACTTCAAAGTTCGTCGGCCTCCGACCGCGAGGATCCCAGGGCCGTTTAGCCCGGGCGGAGAGTTTGAGAGCGAACTCGGCCGAGAATCGGAAAAGGGATTTGCGCGGGGGTGGAAATTTCGTACGTTCGGAAAAAGGGCCGTTGGAAAGAATGGGGAAGAGATAGGCGTATAAACTTCGATGGCGGGATGTGGGTGACTGGATTATCGTGTCAGCGTTACGGGGGATCGATGTTTAACGTTTGACGAAACGAGCGGTGCGCAGGGGGGTGAGTGGGCAGAGAGAGAGAGAGAGAGAGAGAGAGACAGAGGGGAGGAGGAGGAGGAAGAAGAGGGGGGTAGAATTATTGACGTTGTACCTGGAATTCTGCCGTTGGCGAGTTATCCGGAAAGCCGGAGGGTAAGAAAAGTGTCTCGCGGGCTAAAAATATGAGCCTTTCCCTCGACAAACGTGACATCTGACATTAAAAGGCCGGCCGAGTTACACGCTAGGGCTACTCCTGCAGTCGCGAATGCGACGACGACCAATGAGCTCTTCGCCGTGGCTACCCTTTTGTTTTGGCCACACGGAAGCGACCACTGTCGACAATATTCGTCCTTCGTTCGCGCGCGCGCGCCACCGCGCGTTTTCGGATAAGAAGCACGCCCGTCAAAATTGCTCGCCTGCCGCCTGGAACGGAAAGCGTGCACGTACGTAGGCACACATACATGAGCCTACCCATACGTGTCCAAGGGGGGAGGGTGGGAAGGAGAGGGAGAGAATGCGATACACTGACGGAGAAACAAACGATCGAAGGATGAAGAGCCGGCGCCGAAAGAGCGCTGCCGGTAAATTAAAGCGACAGCGGGACGTCACAAAGGGACGTGGTCCAGTTGTCCGAAAGGGCCAAGAGTCCAGTCCGAAAAAAGGAGGGGATGAAAAAAGCTCGCCGCGCGACAAATAGAAACAAGGATGCGGGCGGCCTGAAAAAAAGACGGTCGAGCGACAGACGCAAAAGGGCTAGAGAAGGGCCCGACGAGAGTAAAGAGGGGCTGTTACAGGCACAAGGGGAGGGGGTTGGTCTAAGGGTAGTAGAAAAATCGCGGGTACATTCCTGCAGTCGCCCGGACGTCGAATAATCGCCCCCATCTTTCCTCGAGGCGCGGGCGGAGGTGCAAACGGTGGCCCCACCTTCCCAACGATAGTCGCGTCTCCTTCCCACCGCCTGCAACCCCTAGACATGCACTTCCCCCCATTTTCCACCCCTACCTAGGCCCCACCAACCCCCACCGCTCGCCTACTCCCTCAACGGAACCAACCCACTGCCCCCTCCGACGATTTCTAGCGGCGAGAGGGCTCGCGCGCGCGCGCGCCCCCTCTGGCGCACAGTGACGGGTGAGGGGTTGTTCTACGTGCACGCCGGAGGGGTGAGTGTGTGGAAAAGTTCTCCCTCCAGTCCCTCTCGCGCGCGCGGCCGACGGTGGAAAATCAATATAGGGAAACCAGGAAGCAGGCAGGGCGTCGACAGCAACTGTGCAGGCTCCGGCCCAATACCTACCCCCCCACCCCCGCGAGCTACCCCTCCGCTCCTCTTCAACCCCCTTCCCACCCCCGTGCCCCTTCCCGAACCAGCGTTCCACTCCTTAAGATCGTGGCTCTCGTTTTTTGCCCGCTCTCGCGTGCGCTTCTTTTTTACCCTCGCCTGTATCGCTTTCTACCCCTATCTCGCCTTGTTTCCTACCCTGTTTCTACGTCGTTTTTTCGCCACCTCCCCCCCCCCCCCCAAGCTCTCCTCATTTGGGCAGAGAATCATTATTGCAGCCGAAGGCTCGACGCTCAGGTGTAAGGCAGGCTCGTGGTCGGGGGGGGTTGTTTTCGGGCGTTCGTTAGGGGTTGAATTTTCAAGGATCGCACCCTCGCTCCGCATCCTACCACCCCATTCTCTTTGCTCAGCTGTTCGTGAAGGGCTGTTGCCATTATTCGCCCGACGCTACCTGCCACATTGGCCCTTTCAACCTGATTTCCCGTAACTTCGGCCAACACCGTCAATTCTGTTCAACCCCTCTCGACCCCCGTGGAAATTACCTCGCACGCTGCGTGCGTGCGTGCGCACGTCTGCACGGTTTGCGCAGGGACGACAATCGCGTGCGCGCAAGACTCGAGTTTCATTCATTATAGTAGACTTTTCTTTTGAGCTTGCGTTCATTGGCCGTCATCGATTGCAAGCTTCTTTCGATCCCATGCCACCCCCTTGGCCGCAACGATAACCACCCTCCGTCAGGCGACACCGAGGTAACCAACCACCCCTCCGACGGAGGGCCACTGCGCAAATTTTCCACCGCCGTGGAACGAGCGCGGACGCTGGAGGGGTGGAGAGGGCTGAGGGGAAGACCTGGACGGGGGATGGCGGAGGGCGGGGAGGGGAGGGGAGGGAGAATGCAGAACGGGAACAACGGAGGGGAGGTCGGTCGGGAATTGGGTGATCTGGAAGGAGAAGAAAACAAGAGTGTGACCGAAATACCCCTGGCCAGGTTGGGGAGGGGTGGGGGTGAGGGCTGAAAAATGTAACGTCGCCCGGCTGGCCCTCCGAGGGAGTTATTAATTTCAGCTTTAACCACCCTCTCGCTGCACTTCCAGCCGCGTCGCGGGCAAAATTTTTTTTATATTTACACCATTATCCTGCCCCCCGTATATACGCGGGCGTGCAATTTAAATTAGAATTACGCGAGCGCGTAATATGCCCGTTCCGTAAAATGAGCGAGTGCCGACCGGTGACGTACCTTCTATTTTTTCTTTTTCTCCTTTTTTTTCAACCTCCCCGCACACGTTGAGGCCAGGTTTTTGCGGCCGGACGATCGATTGTTTTACGAGCGGAGGGCACGAGAGGGGGGGTGGAGGAGGTGGAGGATGAAGGGGATGAAAATGGAACGGGAACGACGACGTAACCCTGACCCCGCCCCGTGCGAGGCGGCGGCGAGCGTAATTACGGGGGTAGCGGGGGCCGATTATTAATTACCGATACACCGGGTGGACATTGTCGACAAAGTGGAAGGGATAGTTTTCGACGTGACGACACGTTCGGGAGTAATTGCGTCGCGTCAGGCCCCTACCTCCCCTCACCGCCATTCACTCCCGCTCCTCCAGCCCCTCTCCCTCTTGCCCCTCTTCCTGCCTCCAGTCCACCCCTCTCTCCTCGCTCTCGCTCTCGCTCTTTCTCTCTCTCTCTCTACCTCTCGCTGTCGTTCCAGAAAGATCCACCCTGACCCGGGATCGAGCGTTCCAGGAGCGTGGGTTGGCCCAGTTGCGAAGTTTGCAGCTCGTAAAAAGCAAAGGTACCCCCCCGACCCCCCACCCAAGCCTCCCTCACCGTCCCACGTTATCTGCACCCCTCGCTCCGCCACCACCCCCCGGGCCGCCATTCCTGGGGACTGGGACAGGATGCGGAAACGTCCTACGGGGTTTCGGATCGAATTACGGAAACGAGAACGCTCGAGCTGTGTCCCAAATTTGACGAGTCCGACTATCTCAATTGACCTCTCTCTCCCTCTGCCCCCCCACCCTCTTCCCTTTTTTTGCGTTTGACTCGCTAGGGAGCTCGGGGGGGGGGGGGGGCGCAGCGATGCAATTTTCGGGTGGGTATGAAAAATTGAGCGGGGCCACGCCGAGTGGCACGAAATTGGAGGAGAGCGAAGCGTGCGGATTTCGAGAGCGTGAGCGTTTTGGCGCGCGAGAAGATCGCAGAGCGCGATGCGCAATCTGTGCGAGTCGCGGACGACTTCCGAGAGATAAGATAAACTTTCGATAACGAGGCGAGGCGGGCAGGTTGTTGTGCGCAGAAATTACAGGCTGGCGTTCGCGGGTCTCTCTCTCTCTCTCTCTCTCTCTCTCTCTCTCTCTATCTTTCTCTGTCCCTCTCTCTCTTTCTCTCTCTCCCTCTCTTAATTTAAACGAAAGCTACTCCCATACATAGAGTAGGGAGAAAAAAAGCAGAGAGCAAATATTTATTTTATTTTATTTTTATTAGTACTAAGGAGATTAGATGTAGTGAGAACCGAAATTTGTACAATTTCTGTATTAATACACGATGGCAGTGCAATTATAATGTAGCTACAGCAGCTAAATAAATATCTATCTATCTCTCTCTTCAGCTTAACGAGTAAGGACGATTTATCGATCACGCAGAGTCTCGCGCACGCTCGCTATCTGCCGGGCAAGATAATTATTTCGATGAGCCGTTAATAAATCAGAGAGGGACGCGCTGGCCGAGCGATCCGCCGATGCGAACTTCTTGAATAATTCAACCCTCGGTCGCGAGCGCATAATTCGCGCGCGCGCTCGCGCTAATGGCCGTCCCTTCCTTCTCGCTGCGAAGTGCTCGACACGTTCGGAGATTGAAAAAAAATTGGGCGGCCGACATTTTCGAGAGCGCGAATTAACGGTGGGAACAAGTCCGGCGATATTGCGGAAATTCTCGGCAGGGAGGAAGGTGGGGGGGTTGGTGAATTTTTTCATATTTTCATCCGGACTGTGCCGAGCATTCTTCTTTCAGCTGCTGGGTTCCACTGTGCGACAGAGTCCGGAGAGTGATATTGTTGCACCGACCCTTTTGTCTTAAACGGCTCTTTTACGGTCAGTCGCCCCTTTTCAGTAACCTTTCGCTTGGCCTGCCCTTTTTTTCGCAGGAATGCGCGATTCGGCCGGAAGTGGTGAGAACGGAGCGCGAAGTTGAAATGAGATTCAAGATTATCGTACCGCCCGTCAAAGGAACCGTACGAATTTCCGAGCAACTCGCGAAACTTGAGAATAAGAAACGATTCCGAAGAGCACGAAAAATGCGGAAGCAACCGCAGATTCCGGATTAATTCTTCGCATCGCGAGGCCGAGGAATCTGGCGAGAGGGTCGGATGTCCGTAATCGGATAAGAGCGCGATAGAGTAAACGTTGAATATACAGATTTCGATTATATATATAAATATATATATGTATATAAAAAAATATATATATAATAATAAGTCATGAAGCCACGAAGCGAACGAAAAAATATAGATGTCCGTCTCGTCCGAAAGAGTTCGGTCAGTTCTGAGAAAAACAGGCCCTATTAAAGAAACTACTCCTGCGACCCGCTTTCCGTCTCTATTTTCCAGAACGGTCCCTGACCCATCATGTCCTCTCCCTGAAAAATTCATCCACCCCCGCAGTACGCCAGGCGTCACTACCGACTCCGGGAGGAGGCAGAATTAAAATGGTGTTTCGAGATCGGCGCGGAGGGGGCGGAAAACGGAAAAGCGTGGATGGCGAGAGAGTCGAAAATGGCGAGAGGAGGTAGAGAGGATGGGAGAGAATGGGAGAGGCGTTCGAAGGGAGGGGAAAGATGCCTCGGAGGGCAAACTACCCGGTACCCTTCTCGACTTTTCTGAAAAATCCTCCACCGACGTCGGTCTAGACGCATTTTCACCCTCTCCCATTCGCTTTCTTTTTTCGCGTTTCTTCCTCTTCTCTCTGTCTTCCCTCCCCTCTCTCGTCTGCATGCCTACTCCTCTCTCTCTCTCTCTCTCCCTCTCTCTCTTCCTCCCTTCCGTCTCTCTTTCCCAGACGCCCGTTTTCTTTTTGCGCAACGCCGCCCTGACGCACAATCCCTCCGGCGTTTGTCCGTGTTCGTACTCGCGTAGACGCGCGCTCAGACATCAGTCTGCCACCTCTCGTTTGCGCGTGCGACTCCCGTCTGCGGTGCCAAATACGGCGCATTTATATTCGGATCGCGTACGTCGCCCGAGTTTGATGCTATCAATTCCGACCTGGACCCGCCCGGACGGGGCGGCATATGTGAACCGGATCATGGTTCAGTCGTGTTTTCTCAGCGGGGGGAGGGTACATCATTTTCATGCGACCCGCAGATCGATGGATTCCGATTTCGATGTCAATTTGCTCACTCGTTACGTCCTTCGATATAAATTCTAATATGGAGGACAGTGTGAAAAATTGTAGACTATCAGAATTGATGTACGGACCGTTTATTATGCATGACCGTTTAAAGAAAAAATTCAGAATCGCGTCAACAAACAGTTTACACCGCGTTAATTATAAATTATACGATAAGTCATTTTCTCTTAAATATGGACTACTTTCAAAGTAAACGGTCCATATATGACTTTAATCTCGGGATTAATAAATATATTCCGTACGGTAGTTACTGAAATGTCAGAAGACTTTGCCTATTAAAATTGATGGATCTCCTGCCGACGCTAATTCAAACGTCCTGTACCATCGCTAACCCAAGTATTACCAACATACAAGTCTCGATATTAAATCCCGCCGCCAGCATCCCCCGCGTCCCAGGCATAAGGAAACAAATTGCTCTCAGTCGTCCGACATCTAGGTTAAGCACCGCACTCGTCAGTTGCCCCGATTGAATTCCGCGTCCCACCCCCAGCCAACCCTCCGCCGACATCCCACACGTCTCTCAAATTTTCCATTCACCCCCCAAACAATCGCCGACGTCGCGTCGGACTCGACTGCCACCACCCCCTTCCTCATTGAAAGGCGCTCGTCATTTGGCGTGAGAGCACCGAATCCGTAAAGTGTACTCGCGTCTTAGCGCGCCGACGCTCGTTTTTTTTGTCCGTCGCGCTGCGGGGGTGGCATCCATTAGAAATCGCGAGCGCGAACAATAATTGTCGTACGTCGCGGAGGGCGGAAAGACGCGAGAGAAAGAGCCGCGCTGACAAAAGTTTCGGACGCTCGCGGGGTTGAGGGACGTAGTTGGGGGCTGCAGGAGGTGGGAGGGGTGGGTCGTGGGGCGAACTGGGCTGCAGGAGGAGGGGGTTGAAACACGGGTGCGCATAGCAAAGAGTTACATTGTCCCGCGATCCCCGGCATGGCATATTTATGACGTTTGTTGAATTTTTCGCCTCGACTCGCGCGCGCGCGCGTACACTCCTGGCTAACAAGCGAACTTCCGGACGGAGGAAGAGGAGAGAATGGGGGGCGAGGAACAGAGGGACCGGGGGCATCTTTTTGCGAGGAGCGTATGCACTTTCCGCGGGACTGGCGTGTCTCGCGGCAAGGTGTTGAATCTTTTAGAGAATGGCGGACCGTGTCTATGAAAATCGTGCGTTCCGACCGTTACGTTCATATTGTACGTTCCGACCTTAAGTCACTGTTCGCGTTTGACGCGGGGGGTTAAGTTTCGGAAAAATTTTAATGAGCGGTGGGTAAATATGTCTGATGGGCAGTGGAAGACTAACTGCGAGTCAGGCTTCTTCTGAGACCAGCGAAATGCAGGAGGAACGTATGGTGAGCGTGTCGGTTCAAGCGCAGAACCTTTCTACTTGACGGGCGCCCGGGGACGTTCACCTTCGATTGACACCGTAGGATAAAACATTCATGCCGCGGAAGTACTCCTCCTGCCCTCTACATAATAAAAATCGTGATTCCATTGTCCCAGGAACGCTCGAATGTTGAACAATATCATCGGCCCTTCTAGACTTACGAAAAAAAAGGAATAGAGGGAGGGAGAGGAAGAAGGGGTGGTAGTTGGAGATACGAGTGGCAATACGCAAAATCCTCTTACCCAGCGTAGCGAACCCTTCAATTGCTGCAATTTCCGACTCTAATCCCGTTACGTCATACTGAATATCCGAGTTAGAAGTGTGCCCTGACGGCGGAACGTTAAAGAACTCGAGCATGGATTACGCTCGAGAGTCTCATTATGCCGAAAAACGAGTCAGGCACGAGACGGAAACGTCTACGCCGACGTGGATTCTATCTACTGAGGAGTGTGCCTCGCCTTCTTTCATGCCTTGATGAAAGTCGTACAGTACGCCGGTGACGCGCATATTGCCGCTTGTCAATTAGATGCCATGGCAATATACTTGCACGCTATGACTTTTAATCTTGCATCGAACCAGATAAATAAAAATAAATGGAAAATTTCTCGATTTTATTCCTGAAGGTTTAGACAGCCCAGGCTGTGATGGGAAATAAATATTATATGCACTCCAGATGCTGTGGTGGTGATTGACTACTGTGTGAACAGGAATCGGAGAATGTGGAAAAATTTCAGTTTGTTTTTTAACGATAATTTATCATTTATGCTGCTGTTGGAATTGTAATAAAAATATGTTCTTGATAATGAAATGAAATGAAGTGTTATGCAGTCTCTTTACTAGTAGTATACTTGGCTCAGCATTTGGTCGCGATGTTGTCAGTGCCGAGGCGCGTCTGCCACTGTTTACTGATTCGACCGCTGAACCGTGAATCGAACCTAGATTTTTCGCGCATGAGCCAAGTACTCTATTGACTAACCCACCTGACCGCGTTGCAAGTTCTAGAGTCATTTACGTACACACTTTTACTGTACGACTCGTGCCGACTATGCCACAACGAAATTATAAGCGTCATCGCTACGCTATGCATCAATGTAATATCGTCCAGCTTTTTCCAATCCCAAACCTAACATCAATACGAATATGAAAAGTCTCCAATTAACAAATCTGTTATATAAAATGTGTCTAACCTTCTATATATGATTCAATCCGCTTATGAACTGCCACATTAATACCTGATATAATATCACATTCAAATTCCGCGGTTCAAATAAAATTCTTTAAACATCCCAGAGACAATACCGAGCCTACGATGCAGTCTGAACTGCACACGCGAATCAGGTCGATACATCCTAGCGACTACTTATATCAATCCGAATATGAAAACTCTTCGATTAACAAATCTGTTATATAAAATGTGTCTAACCTTCTATATATCATTCAATCCGGCTATGAACTGCCACATTAATACCCGATTCAATATCACATTCAAATTCCGCGGCTCAAATAAAATTCATTAAATATCCCACAGACCATACTGAGCCTACGACACACTTTGAACTGCACACGCGAATCAGGTCGATACATCCAAGCAACTACCGCGCGCTAAATCATTCCGTCAGCGATATCTGAATGTTCCGGGCGGATAGGCGCGGATTACAACAAAGGCGGTAAGGAATAAAATATCCCGAGGGACAATGCCTGCGACTCATCACGCACGAGGAAAGCCCGCGGGCGGACAAAGCTCGGAGTCGCCGGGAGGCCAGATTTCGATTACTCCGCGAGGTCAAAGCGGCAGAGGGAGGGCGGGAAATGTACAGAGGGGCAGGATGCGGCAAGGAGGATGCGGGAAAAGGCGCGTGCGAGGGAAAAAGAGCCGTATTCCGGGGCCGACCTAGCCCGGGCAAAAGTGGGTCAGCCGGGATGGAAGGCGAGGAACAAGTCGAGAACAAGGGCCCGCAGTCGAACAAAAGGAATCTGACCTGACGCGGCGGATATCTGCCTGAAAAATACTCCCGCCAACGAAGAACCTATTGAAGCAGCGATTCTCACCCCCCTCCTCTCCAAAAAAAAGAGCCCCGCGATCGTTAGTCGACGTCCGTTACGAAAATAAGCCATCCGATTACAATAAAGTCAGTTGTTTTTTTCTCCTCTCGAAGATCGACGGAGTTTTAAATAGGAGGTCGATCGTTGCCTTTCGACGGTTATTTTAAAATCTCTCTTCGGCGAGGTTTGGCGAGAGTCGCGAGACAATGTAGTTCGTGAATTTCGCTTGCTGCAAAATTCGTAGGAAGCCAGCGAAGAAAATGGCCCCGCCTGACGGAGTCACGGGAAAAGATGTGCGAAACTCTCGTACGTTGCGCGGAATCCCGAAGCCGGTGCGGAAGGAATCGCATTCTCGACGGGCAACGGGGAAACTGGGTCAAACCTAGAAGCGGCCGCGGATGAAAGAC
This sequence comes from Anoplius nigerrimus, assembly GCA_914767735.1. NCBI lineage: Eukaryota > Metazoa > Arthropoda > Insecta > Hymenoptera > Pompilidae > Anoplius > Anoplius nigerrimus. The sequence continues at coordinate 5,390,528 of OU612077.1, forward strand.
GCAGGCCCGTAGGTACAGGAAAGTTGTCCAAAAACTCAGTAACGTCCTCCGGACGCGAAACTTCGCCACCTGCATCCGACCCCCGAAGCCTCGATTACGCGAACCGCTCCCAGCCATCGTGCCCCCCAAAATTTAACCCAATACCAAAACTCGCCCACGTTCTCATCCCACCTCAACCCCAATTTCACCCCCGAAGATAGAGCATAACGGATGGCGAAGCTAACCGGAAGAGCAGAAGCGCGAGACAAAAAATGGATAAAAGACATAAATCGTGCGTTCGAGAGAACGGCCGTAGAAGCCGCATCCGTGTTTGTATCGGGCGCGAAAACTGCAGGCTCCCGCGAGAGAGGGTTGCGGAGGGTAGTGATTTCTATCAGAAGGAGCGAGGTCAGCGCGTCGGATCCCGGCAGGATGCGGTAGGATGCGGTAGGATGCGGGCTCGGTTCGTAACCTGGATCCAGGCGTGTGCGGAAGGAGCCAGCGTATTCCAGCCTAGCGGGAACTAGGTCAGCACGGGGGTGGCATGAAGGGTGCGGGAGGGGGTGCGCGGGCCAGGGGGCGAGGGTGGAGGCGGCTGGCTGGAGAGCGGGAGGGGATGAAGAGCAGGGTGTCGGTTGGCAGGTGGGTGCGAGGGTAGTCGGGAGGGGGTTGCTGGAGGCAACAGGGGAAGGGATGCAGAGAAGTCAGAGGGGAGCGGGGAGGACTCTGCAAGCGGAGCAGGGACGGTTGTACGCGAGGCCGGAGGGTGGGGGGGCGGAGAATGTGGAAAACAGTGGCGCTGATATCGTCGCCGCAGACAATAGCACTCCCCGGCCGTGATTAATTGTGTAATGCGCGGCTCCGCGAAAACGGGGGTGTTGGGAGAGGGTGGGTAGGTGGGGGAGGGAGGGAGGAAGAGAGCGGCGGCCGGGAAAAATGGCATGTTTTGTCCTGACGCAATTAACGGAAGTGCGTGTCGACCGACCTGACGGACTTCTGGTTTTGGGCGATGGAGGTTGGAGAGGGTTGGTTTAGGTTGGCTTTGGGGTCATGTGTGACTCTGAGGAACGCATTCGCGGATGCCGAGAAGGTCCTGGCGATGGCGCGGCATGTCGGTCTCGACGGTTTCGCGCGACTGCAACGCGGTTGGCTAATGGCGAGTCAAATTTGTTCTAGCCCGCTTGCCGTCGTGACGAATTACGGGGCTGGGGTTGAGACGGGGGTTGAGTTCCAGTTTAGAGAGGACGATCGATGCTTCCGCGGAGCTCGATGGTCTTGTTCGAGGGATGTTCGACGAGAGGGTGGGGGTGGAGGATTGTTTTTCGCAATCGGAGGAGGCGTAAACACTAATTTACTTTAGACGAGCCAGGCGTCGTTCGCTCGTAGGGTGGAGAGTGCCTCGCACACGGACACACAGGGAGGCACACGGACGTATGCAGGGACACACGGATGCACACACGGGCAGGACGCCCGTGCAAACAGCCGTTGCGACGTCACGCGCGTTCGATCGTGCTTGACCACCCCGGCAGGCCACCCCTTCTCGCCATTCCCCCTCTTCCTCCGAGAACGACCCTCCCCCTCTCTCTGTCGCTCGTCAATGACTCCGCTCGCTGCATTTCGCTACACGACAGCGCGCTGCTTACGTGACGCAAATAATCGACGCGTATAGTTAATTAATTGTTGACTTTTCGTACCCGTGAGGCCACCCACTTCGATCAACCCCCATGAGGCCGGAGCGTCGGTAAGACAGCGAACTGCAGGCAGATAATTTCTGTCCAGGCCGAAATTCAAGTCTCTCTCGCCCAGCCAAAAGCTTTACGTCATCAAGAATAATTGTAAAATTTAACAAAATCTGTTATTATACCATTGGCGAATAAAATTTGTTTGTCAGAATATTGATATGCTATATTGCAATGCTGTAATACTTATTTTCAAGGCTCGTTGGCATTATGCTGTTAGAAATGTAATTAACGTCCGACGATAAAGCGAATGGCGCGCGCATTTCCAGCTCTTCGGATCGACTCCGAGGCGCTCAGTTCCTCGCACGGACAACCGTTCGCCGTTTCGCTCCTTTTAACCAAATAATTCATGACGATAACGGCGTTGCGTGCCCGCCGCGTTGCGTCATCGTCGCCACGAGATAACGAACGGAACCGAAGGCGCACCGTAGGAAACGTGCGCGCGCGCGCGCGCCAGAACTCGTATCCCACACACGTAACCCACACACTAATCCGAAAATTCACGCGCCGACAAGAGAAACTACCCGAGAAACCCACGAAAAACGTCCAATCCCAAAACCGCATCCAAAACCGAAAACCTTAACACATAAACAACGATCTAATCCCAACCACGAAAGAATCCCAAGTAAAAATACAGAAACCTCAGTTTCTACGCTGTTACAAAATGAACATATTTGTAATAGTGGACATATCCCCGTCGAATAAATAAATAAATAAATAAATAAATAAATATTTTCCCAAGAATTTTCACCTTAGACTCGTAGTACGATCCTGAAACGAGAGTCGACCGAGGTGGGAGGATCAATGGACGTACCGTACGTAAACATCGCGAAGGCAGAAGGAAGATTGGCTGGCTAGCGAGCCCGGGCAAGATCGTCCTCTTGGCATGGAGAAACGGGGGCGAGAACGTGATCGGGGGGAGGGGGGTGGGGGAAACAGAGATTAGGCGCGCCGCGGGATTGCTCAGATTCTCGCCGCTATGCGGAAGGACTCGCCCGCGCGAAAAATCTATATCGCGTGAAGCAGGACTGACCTATAAACCCGGCAGTGGGTCACTCCGCACCGGCGCAGTGCCGAATTCAAATGGGGCGGATCTTAAATTAGGTTAACATCCGCGAACGCTCGATATCGTCGTGGAATTAATTGAACAACGCTCCCCGGCCCACCTCCCCCCTCCCTCCGCCCTCCCATCATCCCCCGTGCCTCTCGGTCCCCTTATCATCCTCTTTCTCCCCGTCCTGACCGGCTCTCGCCATTCTCGCCGACGGCGGAACCTTCCGTCCTTCTTTCGCGACCTTACGCGAGCGTGCGGCGTGCGACGTCAATGTCGGCCGATGAAATATCGGCCGAGAGAGCGTTTCGCGCCCGCGCACTGTCGAATGCGGATCGACTTTGCGGCTTTTTCCAACGTCTGGCTCGCCGTTCCATTGGTTGAGCGCAGGAAATTCTTATTTCGCTTCCGGGAAGGTGAGAATGTGGGGTAGGTTCTGATTCGGAGGTTTTCTTTGGAGAGGTGGATGAGATGTAGAAGAGGATGTGTTTGGGAGAAAGATTGAAGTTATAGATATTGTGGGGAATAAGAGAATATTATTATAAATTGAGAGAAGAATCCTATTTTGGTTGGATTCGGTCAGGACGCTGCGAGTCAAGAATAGATCCCAACGAATTGTATAGCTTTCAAGGTAACACAAGGCTATAGATGTAATTGTTAATTTTCAAGTTAAGTGATATCAGGAAATGTCCTTAAATTGCGAAACATACAAATGAAAAAAAATGCAAAGAAGTCGTGACAAAAATCACTTGACATCCAGAGCCGGTAACGACATAGACCAAAATGCATGTCTAGCAACGTGTAAAGGCCTTTAAGTAATACTTAGCACTTAACTCATTAGCGCCGCATAAGAATAAGGCTATGCATGAGATCTAAAAGATTGACGCGTCCGATTTATTAGCCGGCAGCTCGGCCCAATGTCAACGAAGGGACCGTCGACGAACGGCGACGAGGCGCTCGCCGTCGCATTTTTCACCGGGCTCGATTAGTGCCCGGCTCAAGGACAAATTTGCATTGTGCCGGGTCTAACACAACGGCAATTAGCAGGCTTCTGCGCCGTTTTCTGCGTGCCCGCGACGTTTTCCTGCGGCAATACTCTGCCAACTCGGCAGAGTTACTCCGCATGGCCGCCGTCACGCATAGCGTGCCGTGCAAATATTTCGGTTTTACGAAAGCACGCGGCCTCAGAGCGCCGTTTACAAACACCGACTCGCGTACACGCGCGCAGATAAGTGCGTACACGGAATCTGCCGGCCGATTGATAGCGAAAGCCCTGACGACTCGACAGAATTTTCAGGTAACGACAAGTGTCTAACGTCGTTCGAAACGATAGTTGACACCTCAACATTTTCCTTCCGAAGACTTACCCGGGGTCTATACCGTGCCACGTCTTATCGGACACCCTGTATGCACGATTATGCGAGTATAGACGCTGTACGCGGCTCGTTGTCGTTGTTCACGGCGACGTAATGCAAAGATATGTAGATCCGCGCTATGCCGGGCGAATTTACATATAAAAGACTCGACTCGTATACGTGGCAGTCTCGTTGCTCGTCGCCCGCTTCTAATTAATGACCTAATCGCGGATTTTGGGGAACGCTTCCCTGGGGTCACGGAAAGGAACTTGCTCGGTGTCCCAAACATGGCACCGATGAGTTAATATTCCGTTAACTCATTACCTGCCACGTTTCATATTACAAAACAAATACATAAAGCTATATATTTAGAGGTTGCGATTATTAGAAGAAAACAATTTGAAAATGTGTCCCGAAAGTGGGACATTGGCTTTATGTGTTAATATCCGCTGAAGCGAATGCGACGTATCGATCGCATATTACTTTCCGAGGCTCGCTCGGCTCGCAAAACATGATCGGCGCCTTTCACAGATGATCGTAACTTTAGCCGGGTGTCGCTTACGACGGATCGAGACGCCTCCTCGATTCGGCTCGTTACCGTGCTCGGCGCCGAGCACGTGTGGAACGCGGGCGCACTCGCTGTTAATACGGCACGGCCTTATCAATTTGTCTATTTGTGCTGGGAAGGTATCATTTACTCCCGGCAACGCAGGCCGCCAGGTCTCTCGCGCACATGGCCGCGCATACGCTCGAGTGACGGCCTGAATAGGTCGCCCAGAAGCGTATCTGATTTATTGAGAATCGAACCTTGCACCGGGCAAGGTAGAGCGGCCATTGTTGAAAGGAGGCAGAGACGCGTTTTGACCCCGTCCGAGACGCTCGCTGTTTACTTTACAACTTTGCGGCCAACGCGGCGCGCTCGGAGCAGATTTACTGGAACGGAATGATCGGTTCGACTCAGTTTTACTCAATGGTTCTTTTTCCGAATGTTATTGTTTCGGGATGAATGAACGATCGATTTCTCTACTCGATACGTTTCAGAACGCTAACCGTGCGATTGGGATGGGTTCGGTAGAATTTATGCACATAAATTGTCGACAGTTCTAGAGTTAAGGTAGTACGTAGTGTCTGACGGCTTAGGAGGGGCTCGGGTATGAATATGGATACAAGAGTGCCACGTTCTTCGCGTTAACGCGGTCGAGCTAATTGTAAATCCGGAAAATTTCGTTCGGCGGAATGGCGGGAATTCTGTCAGCTCGCGGAAAGTTGCCGAAGTGGGACGATTCCGGTCGATTTGTCGCCGAGTGGAACGGCATTAAGGTATCGCGAGCTTCCTTCTTCGGGAAGTTTTTAAATTCGTTTCCGCCGGAAGTGCGACATCGAAACCCGACTCGTCCGAAGTAAGACAGGAATTACCGTGATCACCATACACGCAAACCTTCAAATTTACCTAACAAACAGTAGCCGGACCGATTCCCTGCATGCGTTACCTACTCGAGTTCAGTATCCTTTGGCTAATTTCGCTGAGCCCCAATTTTTCCCGTCAAAACTTGGGGATACGCCGATCGCCGCGAGGAACGAATTGCGACTTAAAACTCTGTCGAACAATTTTCGAACGACCGCAACTTAAATTAATACGAAACTTCCAACTTCGGTCGGTGGCGACCTACTTTTCCGTCGAAAAGCAGCCGGGGAGCGTTTCCCGCGGCATTAATCGAAGGTGGAGGAGGGCGAGGATGCTCGAGTCGCGGCTAATTTGCATAATTGTCGGAAGAATACCCTCCGCGCGGAAAAATGTCGACCGTCTTCGGTACGTACGAGTCCCGAGTCTCGGTGCCGTTGCGAGGAGCTGACGGCCGAATCAGGTCGTTTCATAACGAGATTAAGCGAAGGTGGAGTTACGAGCCAGTAAAGTCGTTATCTTTACGTCGGCTCACTGTTCTTTTTTTTTTTTTGCCCTCCCACTCGCGCCGAACAGTCCGTCCGCTTCTCGCGACCGCGAGCGCGCGCACCTTCTCTTACCGTCTAACAAAATTACACGCTCGCGCGAATGCACGCACGCTCGCATGCGTGCGACAATGCCGCCACGCGTGGCCTCTAATCGGCGTGATGTTGAGCGTTTCGATCTTCGGCGAAGCTCGGGATCGAGCTGACGTGCGACGAAGTGAAAGTTCCGTCGCCCGTTTTTGGACTCTTGACAAAATTATTTTTCCGAGGATGATGTAACTTCTACTGTCGCGCGCATGAAGAATGTGTCGTCACGCGAAGTCGATCGTCGACCGAAACGATTTATTTTCCGCATAGTCTCTGCTCTGCCTTAAATAATTTCTCGTTAAATATTACACTTAGTAAATTATGTATAATATCGTGTTCTTGGCGAATTCGAAACGCAATACTATAGATCTACACTGACGGTCAATAACCGATTGTTGCAACCTGATTTTAGATTAGTCAATTATTTACGCATATTATCTACATCCTCCGATTGTATCATACAAACATTTTTTAACAAAAAAATTATTCGTCCACCCAAACGTATGTTGCGTAATATTTGCGTCGTGCGCAATGTCACTTTTTTATCGCGTGTAATTAACGAAGTTAAGAAGCGAAATTGTTCGCCGACGTTGTCGAGGATTTCGAGCTGTCTCGCGACGAAACGAAAATCGACGCGTCTGAGGAATGTCGCTCGCCGACGATGTTTGCACTTTTAGCTTACTCCGCATTAAGTTTGCCGCGGGCACGCGGCTCGCGACATTGCGGGGCGGCCAGGTTGCCGACGTGGAAGCCGCGTCATCGACGATAGGCAGATCGTAGCATCGGGCGCGTCTGATGAATTAGCAAGAACGAGGCGAACGCCGGCTTTTAGTTCGCTTTCGGGACGCGGCGGGGCGTCGGGACGCCTCGCAGTTTTTAACGACGGAGCCATCCCGGAGCACGAAAAACTTCGTTAGGAACTTTCGACTCGAGCCCGGAGTATTACCTTAACTTCGCCGACCGCTTAAGGCGGACGTGGAAGTCGCGAGGAATCGCCCGAGAAGAAGTCAAATTTCGCTGATCGCGCTAAAATTCAATCTACCGCTTTTGGAATTCGATCCGATAGCAAATTGTTTTCGCACGCCTCTAATGCCTTCCAAGGTTCGTCGGAATATATCGATCGAGAAAATAAATTTCTGCCGTACGTCGTGTAGAGTTGGACACACTTTTTTTAATCTTCGTACGTGAATTTAATCTGGTAATGGAAGCTTTTGACATTTTATGTGTCGCGTGAGATTCTTGGATGGGACGAGTGCTCTTGGCGGGATCCGAAGGATTCGAACGTAGGAATGGCGTCGGTCCGGCCGAGGAGAGTTTAGTATGGCGATAATTTTAGTCTCTTTGACGCTCGGCGGCCATTGCTATGAGCTAGCTTGGCCTACTGCACGTGCCCCGATTCGCTCGTCAAGGTGAATGACGAGCGATGAGTTATCGGACTTCGAGCCCCGGCGTTTCTTCGCTTTGTCAGACACTCCCCTACCCCCCGCGCGCGCGCGCGCGCGCCGCCCGCTGCAAGCACATTTCTGCCTAGCGGAACAGTGGCAGAAATTTTCCGAGCGCAAGCTCGCAGCAGCTTGCGCAACGTCGACGAAAATTGACAATGAACGGATATCGATCGAGCGCGGAATATGTGCCGACCGAATATGAGAGCGGACTGAATCAAGAGTTAGAACCGAACCGAACCGAATGTTGTCGCCAACAATGTTCGACGGAATGAAATATTGAAATAAACTCTCGCATCGTTTCCGAACCGCTGTCGCGAGCAATTACGAAAACTTACGAATTTTCCACTTTCCCGAAACTCGTCGCTTTTGAACCTATGTAAAATTCCAGGGTCTTCGCTCGATCGTTCGCTCTGACCCGTTTAACCGAAAAACGTATCGGCAATGTTTTACGCGATTTTCAGTCGGGATCGCTTTCGTAACCCGAATGTAACGTATCGTTAACGGCGCAAACGTCGAACACTGACGCAAATTGGCGACACATTGCACGGGCACGCGCCAACACTTTTTCCGCGTTCAACGTGCGTGGCGACGAATTATAGTATTCGAAAACGATAACGTCTCGTGCGTGGGAGGTCGTTAAGGTGATTACCGGCCGATTAATGCGGGAACAAATACGGAACGCCTACGAGGCATAGCCTCGGCACGGGACGCGCATGTTGGACCTAATGATCCGTAGCACGTGGCCAGCAAATTTCCTCGAAGGATTAGAGAACGATACCCCGAATTAAACGTTTCGGACGAACAGGAAAAAGTCTCACCGTTCTCAACCCAGCGTTCAATTGAATAAAACATGCCTACGGTCGTAGCTTGAAGCGTAGGCATACTTGCGATTCGCGTAATTTCATTCGATTTACAAGCAGTTTATCGTGAGAAGTACAATGCGACTTAATTGAACGATTGGCACACATGTCGAATGACCGAACCTCGAGAAGGCAGATTTTGTAGGATCGACTCGGCCGAGAGTAGAAGTACAATGCGAATTAATTGGACGATCGGCGAACATATCGACTGACCGAACCTCTAGAAGGCAGATTTTGTGTAGAATTGATTCGGCCGAGAGTAGAAGAAGTACAATGCGAATTAATTGAACGATTGGCGAACATGTCGACTGACCGAACCTCTAGAAGGCAGATTTTGTGTAGAATTGATTCGGCCGAGAGTAGAAGAAGACAATGCGAATTAATTGAACGATTGGCGAACATGTCGACTGACCGAACCTCGAGAAGGCAGATTTTGTAGGATCGACTCGGCCGAGAGTAGAAGAAGTACAATGCGAATTAATTGAACAATTGGCGAACATGTCGAATGACCGAACCTCGAGAAGACAGATTTTGTGTAGAATTGACTCGGCCGAGAGGAACGAACGAGGGCGTAAATAATTCAGGCCTGCCGGGGCGCAGTGGTGGGGGGAGTTTCTTAAAAAAGTAAGTGCCCCGTCGCTCTGGACGCTAAGCGACGCCGACGCCGCGACGTTTTCCATCGATTGGCCACTTTCAGTAGGCAAGGCCGCGAGTTTTATAGATTGTCTAGGGAGGAAATTCGTTTCGGTCTCGCCCGGATGAAACTGTTATGAGCCCTGGCACGTGTTGAATCGATCGCTCGCTCTTACAACGTTCGCTCCTAAAACCGGATGCTCCGCGTGCCATCCGCTCCTGTTCTGCCATTCTCGGACTGAAAGCCACTGATTAGGAAAGCGGCCAATGTCAGAGGCAGAAAAATTACCCTAATCGCTCGTCCCATTAGACCGCGGCCACCGGGCGGCGAGATAGTTGACGAGTTTAATTTTTCAAAATTTCTCGACTTAGGCCATTTTCATAATCGTCGCCGCAAATGACGGAGTCGATCAGGCGACGAGATTTGAACCGCGATAATCGTCGAGCGCGACAGCGAGAGTTCTGGAAAGGCGAGGCCTCGCGCGATACGCGACCTTTATCGCGAGTCGCCTAATTTTGCGCAGCGGGAGAGTGAAAAATTGCACGCGAATCAATCGTGAGCGCGTTCCGCCAACGTGTCTGCAGATCGGCGGAGTCATCGATAATTCGCGGCAAAAAAAAAAAGGAACGGAACCACGCAGTGAATCCGTGCGCAAAATATTTGTGCCAATCATCGAATTTCGTCGACTACGGTCGAGAGGAAAGATTAATTCCGAGGATCGTCGATCAGGAAAGTTTCACGCGGATGCGGCCGGTAACGGAATGTAGAGCGGATATTACTTTTTCATATGAAAATCTTTGAAATTGAAAGCGGTAACTTATTTTTATTTCATCGCCGGCCGGTGTTGCGCGCGTGCTGCATATTGCCTCGCCAAGGCCTGTTGGACACCCTGATATTGATTTACGCGCGACCGCAAGCGATACGATGCTCGGGCGTATATTCACGCGAAGTGACGATCAGTCAATAATTTTCAATAAATCGCCTGATTCAGAAATATGCCAGTCGGCTCAGTCGTGAAGATTACGGCAGCTGAAAGAAACATTTATTAAGAGAACCGAAAAGCTTCGAACTCGCAGCCATTTGCGGAACGGCCGCGTCCCTAATAACGACCTTGACCCTGCCAGGCTCGATATCGAGGCTCGGATTGCAATAAAAATAATCCGACCGATGGCTATCCATCGACGACGAGCCGTCTACGACGGACTCTCCAATTATAACGTTCCGAACAATGGGCAGAAAATATAAACAACGCGGCTGGCTCGACGCTCGGCGAAAATAGCCCTGGCATGTGGAAAATATCTAAATCGAATCGGCCTAACCTCACCCGGGATCGGTAACGGTCCGCGTCATCGTCGAGCATCCTCAAAATTCTCAACAAAAATGACGTACCCTCTTTACCCTCGAGTGAACTCTCGTCGGGGGTCAACTCCGCGCGGAATGTTGACGATCGAGAAGGCGAACGATGTCCGTTCCGAAACGTCGCGATAGCATAACGAGAGGGGCCGCAATTTCTCTCGGATAGTATGCAGGTCTATTTTCGAGCCTCGGTTAAAATAGCTGAGCTTAAACTTCTGCTAGACACGGTGTGCGTTAGAAGGCAGCGCGTCGGCCACGGAATTGGGTCAGAATTTCAACGGCAGAGAATACGCAACGGCGAAACGGCCTCTGCCCGACCGTCACCGGATACCGGGAGAGTACATCGGCGGATATCGGGCTGCAAAACGTTCCCGGACAATGCCCATTTAATGCGCCAACGGCCATTCGAGGCATAAGGGCCGCGAATTCAGTTCCTAGCGACGAAATGATACGCCGACGCTCTCCATCCAAACCAACCAACTTTAAGTGTTTCGCGCCGTACTACCCTGAACTGTAGAATTAAACATATCTGGAGTACGAAAATAGGTAAGCCCGAATGGAGCCCTACCAGGCTTACGGCCAATCCTAGTTCCGTTCGAATCTGAGCTTGCGAAGAGACGCAGAGTGCATCGAGTCATGTGAGCCCGATCCTCGGACGGCGAGTGTCGCTCGTAATGACTAGTGGAAAAATTGACGTCGTCACAGATGGTCGGCTTGGCCGCCGAAACAGCCATTGCACCGTCTAAATTTAAATTGCCGAGTAGTCCGAGGCGGGCGGGCAGGTTGCATAACCTGGCATGAGGTGCGTGCGAGCGTCGAAACCACGGAAGTTTCGAGCGGCCGTTACCGGCGGGACACCTTCTAGATGAGACCGCGCGATTACTGCCATCCATAGAGCGAGCGAGAGAGAGAGAGAGAGAGAGAGAGAGAGGGACAGAGAGCAGGGACGCACGGCACTATACCTGGTCAACGATCGATAACGCAATGCCACTCGACTGAAAAGTCGAACGAAGTCGACCGATGCCATTATACCCGCGCGCGCGCCGACTGAAAAGCGCGAGCCAGAAGGCGAAGAAGAGGAATAATTTTCATTCGACTCGATTTTCTCACCCCACCCTCCCACCCCGCGAGAGAGGGTCCTACGCGTGGGAGTAATAATCGAACATTGGCCGCGGAAGTTGCGGACCGGCGGAGTGGTCGAATATCGTCTGATTGGCAGGCGCGATGCGGCCTGATCGGGCGGAAAAATGAAAAGAGAGGCAACGAACGAAACTCGAGCGCGAATCCGGAATTTCGCAGTTGGGCGTCCGCGTCGGCGGTAGCCCGTTAAAATGTGGGTCACGAATCCGTCGAATCGCTCGCGAGCGACTCGGCGTCCAAGAGGCAACGCCAAGTATTTCGATGCCCGAGCCGCGATATTTCATCCTGATGGCTTTATTACGCTCTTAAAAGCCGCGAGAATTCCCTTCCTAGGCAGCCGTTAATGCGGCCGCCAATTGTTCTCGAGAACCTACGACCCGATATTCACCCACCAGTTCGTCGACGAATCTCGGCGTCCTCACTGACCTACTGCCACCGAGAGACGCGATTCAAAAATATTTACCCTCCCCACCTGCCCACCTCCTGTAACAACCTCCCCAGAACGAAAGGAGCCAAAAAGAGTTCTGTAAGACTCACCTGCTGGAACGGCGGCAGCGGGAGCAGATCCCTCTCTTCGGCGGCGGTGACCTCGAAGGTGGGCGCGGGCTGCGGCGGATAGATGTTGCCCTTGCCCGGATAGGAGGTGCTCCTGCGGAACTTGATGGGACTGATGCAGGATGGATGAGCGGCGGGTCCCGGGTGACCGGGGAAGGTCGGGCTCGGCTTCCGGCCCTGAAGACCGGCAGCGGCGGCCACGGCCGCGGCCGCGTGCAGCGAGGAGTGCAGAGGCGGCAGATTGGGCACGGACCTGCCGCGGCTCCAGGGCGAGAGGCCCGGACTGGCCACGGCACCAGCAGCCTGAGGCCCACCGCCCCACTGCTGCGGGGCCTGAGGGCCGCCGGACCAGGCTGCGTAACCTTTGCCAGGCAGATAGACTCCTGGGTGCGAGGTGGGTGGCGGCTGCTGCTGCTGATGCTGTTGCTGCTGCTGCTGTTGCTGTTGCTGCTGTTGCTGCTGCTGGGCCGTGGAGACGGGCAGGCCGTGCCGATTGGTGGGTGCCCCGGCGTTGCCGTGCTGCTGGGGGAAGTTGTGGCTGGCCGTAATCGCTCGACGCGTGCCGCTCGAGACTGCCCCGCCGGTGCCGGCGAAGAGACCTGCTGGTCCGCCGGCCGGGAAGTTTTGAAAGGCCGCGATCGAGCCGTTCACCGGCAGCGCGTGGAGACTGCCGTCGTCCGGCGCCGACCAGAGGCTGGGCACTCGGCCGCCCGGGTCGCTGAAGCCCTGGAGGGCCGAGGTGGTGCTGCACACCGTGATGTCCTTCTCGGTGCTGGAGGGCGTCGTTGGGGTGATGGCAATGCTCTCTACCTCGACGACGTCCTTCGACTTCTCCTGGCCGCCGACGGAGTCCACCAGGCCGCCGCTCGGCGAGAGCGGGGCGGTCTTGCCCGTGGCCTGCTTCTCGATCAGAAGATCGTCCTGCATCGTGGATGTCGTTATCGTGACGGACGCGCTCACGCTGCTGCCGATCGATGCCTTCGGGTTCGACAAGCTACTCGAGAAGAGACTCGTCGTGCTGAAGTCCCCCATATATCGCACGCTTCCTTCCTTCGGCAGGGTCGATCCGAGTCTACCTTCAATCCTTCCCTCGCCTTTGCCTTCGGCGCGTACTGCGTTATATCCTGAGAGGACCTGGGACGACGTCGATCCGGTGTCTAGAGACCTCGTCCTCGACGCTTCCTGCCGACGCGGAACGTCGTCGACGCCGACCTCGCGAGACAACTATCGATCCGCGCGAGTAAAAACACCCACGAACACCCCGGAAGCCGAACGGCAGGAATTCTCGCTCGAGGCAAAACTCGTCTACTGTATTTTCCTAAATTCTCTTCGTCCTCCCTTCTTTCTCTCTCTTTAACTCTTTCTCTCTCCTTCTCTCTCTCTCTCTCCCTCTCTGTGTCTGTTGATCTCCACCTGTCTTTATTTTTCCTCTTCGCTGTCCGCCCCTGTTCGCGCTCTCGCCAACAATGTTATTCTCCGGTCGGGCGCGAGTTCGTCGTCACCATGGAACACGGTATGCCCAAACTAAATTCCGCTAATTTCCTGTCGCCCCGGTGTGTGTCGGCAGCGACTCTGTCCCCGTGGCATCCTCTTGGCTATCGGGTCGATCTCCTCGCGTCCCTGCCGCTGCTCTCGTTCGCGATGGCAACGATTTTGTTTCCCTCCGACGACACGGGCAACATAACTCGCCGAGCCACGCTTACCCTCACCTGCCCTCTACCTTCGGATGTTGCACGACGGTGGATTCAGCAGGGGCTCTCGCGGCGATACCTGACAGCCCTTTAGCTACGCTCACGCAGCATCGTCCCGACACGTCGCGAATCGCTGGACCACTTGGAATCAGCCCAAATACGCAGTAGGTGCAACTCGCGACCTTCCCTTATTGCCAGTCGACGCAGGCATGCGGAAGTCGGCGCTCTCTCGCACTCTTCCTCGAGCCCTCGATCGGCCTCTGCCACCTTCCTGCGCACCGACGAGAGCGAACTGGAGCACCGGGACGACTGGCCTCTCGTCGACAGAAAATCTCGCCTGCCGCAGTTGTGTCCCTCTTGGCCCGTGTGAACGACGATGTTTCTCCACACTTTCGGCACGCGAAAAACTCGAAACTTCGCTCGCGCGATTGTTCCCCGGGAATTACGGTCGACGTCGGTCGTATCGGTTACTCGATCGATCACAGATAAGCCGGCCGAGGAGCGTCGTCGATGTACATCGCAGCACAGGTACACGCACAGAGAAAATAATACACACGCGCACCAGGACACGTCAGATTGCACTTTACTACCGCCGACGAGGATTCGGGAGTGCGGCGCAGTCGGAGGATATTGCCGGAGGGTGTCCCCGAGGGTAGTCTTCTAGTCGCGGGCCAGGGTGGAAAGAAGTCTTTCGGGAAGAAGAGGAACGTCCACGGTTTTGCGATTCCTCGGTTTTCTCTCTCTCTCACTCTCTTCCTTTCGGCTAGTTTTGACCAACTGGTTCGCGCACGTTACTCGCCACCTCGTCCGCTGACTTTCGAGCCACTAGCGATGCCTCCTCGCGCACAGCCGCATAATTCTTGCGCTACTCCGTGTGCTGGGCTCGTTACCTCGACACTCTCGGCGCTGCTGTTACTGCTGGCTGCTGCTACCTTCCTCCGTTGCGTGCCTTCTCATGCTACGCCCGCAGTGCGCTGGCGTGCCTCCCTCGCGAGTGTCCGTGGCAGCACTCGGCACATTCGCTCCGGCTATCGCACCGCTCGACGGGGCTGCTATCTCTCACCGCTTCCTTCTACTACGCTCCTCGCCGCCGCTACTCTCGTTACTATTTCGCCTCCTGCCCGCTTCAATCTACTCGCCTATAATTAGGCATTTCGAGCCTTCGCTCCTTCCCCCGGCGCTGCCACTGTTTTTTCCCCTATTCGTCCCGCCTGGCTCGCGCGTCTCTTACGAAATTCTACGTCTCGGCAGTTACGTCCTCATTTCCGTAAGCACCTTCGCGCGACGGTCATGTCTTACTTTACGTCCGCACTTCTCTCTCTGTGTTCTTCTCTCTCTCTCTCTCTCTCTCTCTCTCTCTCTCTGTCTTTCTCTACCTATCTCTGTTCTAATGATTATCTATCTACCGGTGCCTCTTCTACCGCCTTCTACCCGCCTTCCCGACCTCCCCCTCGCATCAGTCCCTATCCCACTCACTCGCGAAAGCTTCCTTCTCCTCCCACCGCTCCGCTTCACCTTCTACTTACTATCCACCCTGTCACTTCCTTCCTGGCGGCCACCTCTCGCCTTCCTCGGAGTCGGGCTCGTCCGCCACCACCCTGTCAGCGTCCTCTCTCACATTCGCCCCAAGTCCACCCCTCGTCCTTCCCCCGTGGCCCGCGCGCGCGTTCCGCTTACCTACTCGCTCGAGGGAACAGCCGCGCTGACGAGGAGACCGTGCTCTCGACGAGGACGCGGCTTCGTCGGACTCGCGTCGCAATGCGATTCGTGCTGGGTGCCGACTTTTCGAGCACTGCGCGAGGCCAGACCATAGCAGCCCGCACGGGGTGTCCGTATTAGCTCGGCGATCTTCGCCCGCCGGTTTTTCGTCCACCGCCTTCCTCGTCGTCGTCCTCGTCGTGGCTCTCGGCGTCGTAGTCGTCCACGACGTTCCTCCCCCCCACCACCCTCGTGCGCCTTCGTTGGGCTGCGTCGGTGGCGACGTCGGCACGCACGCGCTCTAGAGCTCTCTGCCACTCCCCTCCGACCCCTCGCCCTCCTCCTCCTCTTCTGCCTCCCCCTCCGACTCCTCCTGGCTCCTCACTATTGCGAACTCCGACCTCTCCTCCAACGCTGCTCGACCGCCGCAGTCGAGCTATTGCTATTACTACTACTACTGCTACTACTACTACTACTACTATTGCTACTACTACTACTCCCACTACTACTATGAACACGCCTCTTGTACGGCCGGTGTTACTACTAAGGCTGATAGTACTACCACGTTGTCGCCTATGACATTATCAAGCCCAGCGTGCCTCGTATGAGCAGCCACTACCACGACCTTCGTACGACCGGTACAGGTCACTACTACTGCTCGATAGTGTAACACTACCACAGCTGGTATATGATATTACCGCTGCGATAGCTCATTTGACTGACACTGTCCGCTACTACTGCTGGCAGCACGCTGGTTTCAGTGGCGGCTGGCGAGGCTTACTACATCGCCGTTGTCTGCATATAGTATTGATAATGCCGCAACTACTTCGAGTAACACGCGTTCTCGTTTTAACCCCCTGCAAAATAGCGCCCCTACATATACGGCGAGCCTCGCGGGTCGAAGTCTGCCTCTTTCGCCCTCTCCCTACTTGGAACGCTGGGATCCAACGAACGGATTGAGGACGGCAGTTCGCGCTGCGTGGAGAGTGGATGATCCCTGTTGAACGATGGACGCCTGGTGGTCATGTACCGACGGAGAGATCTTACCCAACCGCTTTCAGTGTTCTTGCTGGTTGATTTTCGCGCGTTGAATCGGTGTCGGAATTCTTGACGGTTTCTCATTGATGACGTGAATGTAAATCAGGGAAAACTGATCCGACTAATGAATGTACAGAAGTGGATCCTGGCGTATACGGTGTTTTAGAAACAAATATTCGTTCAGCGTTTCTAACACGCCAAAGGTTATATACCGACGGATTTTAAAGACATGTAGAGAGTATAGAAATGATCGGAATCGCATTGCTGTAAGTAAAAGGTGTCAACTGGAGGATGCAGGATGCAGGAACCTCTTTCAGCGCAGGATGGGATCCAAACGAAATGTGTTGGAGTTTGAGTGACGCTGAAAAATATGAACAACTCAAATTCTTCGTGCGCGATTTAATTAAATTATCGGAAGGAGTCTCTTATTTAAATAGATGTTGTCTGTAATGTTTTAATTCATTTATACTCTCCTTAATGTCTGTAATTGCTTTATGTTGCAATGTTTTCTCCGGTGCACTGTCCAATACTTCTGGTTTCCATATCCTGAAAGTCCAAAGATTATGTATCTGTCTTAAAAAACACAGCAAACTAAATAAGACAATACAAATATTGGTTCCAGTAGTCATACCTTGCTAATTCCTTGAGTGTGCTTACGTCTATAAGTCTATAATGAAGGTAATTGTTTATTGAAGGCATATATTTATTTACGAATATCCGGTCCATGTACACTGTGCTTCCAGCCATGATACACTTGTTCTGAACTGTATATTTTTTTAAGTGAGCAAGAATCATGCGTTCAGCATCCTTTACAGAAATTTTGCTTTCTCGACTTGCTTGAGTTAAACCTGTCTGTAAATCAATGATTAATTTTAATAACTTCATGTTGATAAAACATAATTTATTATAATATGACACTATAAACTAATCTAGATAGAACTCTTACCTTGCCATGCATGTTAATGCACCAAGAAGACATATTATCTAAAATTGAATCTGGCTGATGCACTACAATATGTAATTCTTCACCAACAATATCCAGGTTCACATCGGAAATTAGACAAGCTACCTCCAGGATATGACAAGTATCTACGTCGAGTCCTGTCAACTGAAAATAATTGAAAAATGTGTACAAGAGTTACAGATATGAAATATAAAAAAATGTAAATGGTTGTAGTACTTCTAAGTCAATCCAGGCCATAACACCAGGTTTGTGGGTCTTGCTAGTTTCCATCGTGATCTTTTTCGTTTCTGCTACTACTATACGAACAACAATCAAACGTCGTGTTACATCAAATTCGCCGGGCCTATATCATAAAAATTACGGACTCTTTGAGTATCAATGGAATTTCCTTTCGGATTATTAAACGGTAAATTTAATGAAAGTAGCGTCCCACATGTATTCACGCGTACCTTCATATGCAAATTAACAAAGATAGTACAAGCACATCATAAAGACAAAACATCAGACTGTACCAAGTATACCTGAGATATTTCGAAAGACAGTACGATGTAAACAGTGACCTATTTTGTTCATAATTCCTGTAAACATTGTAATACTAGTTGGTTTACATTTATACGTCAATACTTAGCAGAAGGTTATGTTAGCTTATCGTAAGCGACCTCTGCCGAAGAAAATTGGTTAACCGACAGCGGTGAGTAACGAAAACGACAAGATTGTAAAAAGATATAAATGGCGTAAGACTTCGATAACGTCAATCGCACGTATCAAAGAATACATCGACATGTACATGTAAAGAAACTAATATAAAAACATTGATTTTATGATATAATCCAGCAAGCAAAAAAATGCTTACCAACCAGTTGATTTCTGTACATACCGAACAGAGTTTCCTCCGATACTACACGAAGCCAGTCAAGCAATGATGTAATGTTCTGACGAAAGAAACACAAACATTCATTACACACAAATATTCACACAGAAAATAATTCAGCTGTCACCTTCATACATCATCAAATACAAATATGTATCAAGTTTCTTCAGGTGCTCAGCTTCGAACAACTTTGATAAACGATAAACAACTGAGAGAACATACAATCGGAGCAATATTCAAGCACAAATAATGATCCTAAATCAAATTAATGTTGCACCGAACGTTACAAAGTTAAACCAAATCCGAAACCAGAATCCCTCTAGAATCAAATGTCACAAATACTTCTCGTCAACGTTGTAAGATTCTTCAAAAATTGAATCAAACGTAACAAACTTACCCGATCCGCGTCTTCCTTTCCTCCCGCGACTCCTTCGAATAATTCAAATGATCGGAACCAATATAGGGAGTTTTCGACACCGTAACCTGGCGCTCCCTGGTGTCGAAATTGGGAAGCTTCGAAGCTAGTTACACCAAATGGCGCTGACTGTCTGCAGAACGGAAAGTACGTAACCTATGTTCCATGTATTTCGCGTGATTTCGCGCTTCAGTCTCGCGCATGAGAATTTCGGTTAACGTTCCGCCCAATGGGACCTCGGTTTTAAGAGGCAGCCCTAACTGCCTTAGTTTTCTGTCAAAGGTGATAGAGTGCGATTAGCATGCGGACGGTGCTGTGTACATGAGAATATCCTCCGATAACGTCGAGTGGGCCACGAAGTCGCATATGACCGTTTAAAATTCAGTGCCAGTTCCTAGAGACACGTTCCGTGGACTTCGTCTTCTGTTTCGCCGCGAATACCATCCGAAAAGGTAAGTGACACGGTCATTAACGGACGCCGATTTTTCAAACTGTTTACGCAGGACAATTCGTTCGACCGAGAAGGACGCCGGACGACGGTCGAACAACATTGAGTTCTGTTCTTATCGCGGCCACTGTGTCCATTGACTTTCTTTTAATAACCAGACACGTGCTTCGCAAACTGACAGACAACGACTCCGACATTCGTATAATCACTGTAAATCTAGGACGCGTATTCAGGAAGACAGATGTAGATAATTAAACCTGCCTCGGACGTAATCGACATGTGCATCCGAAAGATTTGCAAATTTTACTGATTTTATTGTTTTGGAGTTCGTTCTGATACGCGATAAATATTGTCGATGTCAGTGCTTTGCGTAGTGGCGTTCTTTTTCGGCGGTATTTGAATGTTTTCTGTCACGATTTCGGATCAGTCTCGCACAGCTGTTTGACATAACCTCAGTCCTGAAAGAACTTCGACCGCATCTTAAGCAATGAGTTTGCGGTGACAATTGTTCGGCTGACATACTTTCCGATTCGTGGGAATGCATGCTCTTTGCACGAGGCTGTAATCTCGGCGTGCAGCTTTTAGGCTGCCTTTTATCTGTACAGCTTCATCCCTGGACTGACTTTTATTGTTCTGACAGAAGAGTGACACTGACACATTGGCATGCGTGTAGCCTGCATCCAAAAATAATTCATGTCTCACTGTTTCCCGGTAGTCAAAATGGCAGTAAAGATCACTGCTAATTTATGACCCAGTTGAGTGAAGATTGTCAGTGCCACAGTTTCGTCAAGGCTCTCACAACGATGTAGTCTTTTAATGAAACTGTAATAAACCATGTCCGACTAAGGGGTCATAAGTACCAAAATAATTTGTACATAATCACTGGTTCAGATTCTGCCTGTTACATCCTCCATGTGCGATACATTACCTAATAACAGTTGGATGTATGTAGGTCACATAAAAAGCGAACAGCACAAAAACTTGCTAATTAACAATTAACTGCTTTTCAAAAGCCTGAACTACCATCTAATGACAAAAGGTATTCACAGAACACAAAGAGAGCAAACTATGCACAGTTCAAAGTTTGTTACAAAAAACAATTGAACGCATTTGCAATTGTGCCCTCCACGTGCCGCTGCCGTTTGCGTCTCTGTCTCTCCCAGTCTGTTAAAGCTTATATTATGTCCTAGCTGCGAATTAAGTCAATTGCACTGCTTGGTCCCCGTACGATGAACAATCCTTGACGATCTCCACTCTCTTCGCTGGTCGTCAGCATGTCGGGTCGTTCAAACGTTTGCTGCCCAAAAATTGTATCCCGTTATTTTTGCCCCTGCCTCATCGTGTCGCCATGTTATTTTTGTATGCATTCTTCGTGCCCAACGCTCTTCCTCCGTGTTCGGTGCAATTTTCGCGAGTCCACGGACGTTGACTCGTCATTACGTGTTAGCACGCTCTCGTATCGATTCTCGCCTCCGCAGACCGCCTACGAAAGTTACCTAACACCATTCTCGTTATATCGAATATAACCAGCGTGACCGAACCGTTTTCTCCCAACTTCGCCATCAATCTCCCTCGGCGAAGTCAACCGACTAAGAAACAATTATGCAAACGACATCGTTGGTCTGTGCCGTTTGACAATGGACATTGCATGAAGTTCAGATTAATTACTCTTTTGGATTTCGAATTGAGTGTCTTGCTGTCTCGCCTTCGCAAGTTGCCATAATATTCATGTTTAGAGGATGCCCGCTTCAAAAGCATACTTTCTTCTATTTATATATGCGTCCGCGGGCCTTCTCTATTACAAGTGTCGCAAGAGCACTTCACGTGAACGTATCGAAGCCGGTATCATCCTTGTTCATTATGCAACGCTCTCAGCCGCGAGCATTTTTGAATCTTTAACAGCCTCCCGCCGACCCCCTCCTACCAGAACTCGACTCGAGGGAAATTTCCGCCTATGCCGAGATCTTAATTTCGGCACCTTCAACTTTCAGCCGTATCCGGGAAAAAATATCCCTACAATATTCCCGTCCCATCCCGAATCTTTGAGCGAAAAAGCTTAATTATAGCACCTGCTGAAATAGCCGATCATAAAAAGCCGATACCCATTAGCGAACTAACACCGGACACTGCTGGCTTGTAGAAAAAATTGCTCCCAGCCAACTTTGGCGTCCGACTCTCGTAAAGCAACGACTAACCGCAAGTGCACACACGGTACAGCATCACAAGAGCATTACGCCGTCCATTCAAGTTTCACCCTCGAGATTAAAATGCACCACCTTCCTCCATGCACGCACCCCTCTTTAGCCTCTCTCTCTCTCTCTTTCCCTTTCTCTTTCTCGTCTCAACCCCCGAGCAATCCCGTTTCTCACTCCCGCAAATATCCGCGAAGCCTTCGAGAATGTCGGAATCTTCCGCGGCACAGACTCCGCTTACGCGCGCACAGCCCTCATTGTTAGTTTTCTTTTATCTTCCACCGCCAGATAACTCTCCCACCCCAGCCCCTCTTCACCGCCCTCTTCACTCTCCTCATTCAAGCCCTTCATTCCGTTCGTTGAGTATGTTCGCTCACGTTGGCCAGGCTACTCTTGTACATTTATTTTTCCTCCTTTTTTGTTTTGTTCAGAGCGATGTCCGTACGACGGGAGGCGGATTCGTTAACATCGGCCGGACGCCACGACGAGTATCGGCGTTTCGCAGATAATGCGAATGGACGCCGGGTAATAATGCTGTCCGTTCGGCGAGCATCGACGGACGATCGACGGTGATTTCATTTTATTCCACCTTCGCCAAGCTCTGCGCCCTCCTCGCCGTGTGCCCTCTCCGCTGATCGATCAGATCCTTGGCCTCTTACCCCTTTCTCTCCTCTCCTCATTTCAGCCCTCTCCCCCTCCTTTGTCAAGCCTGAGATCCATCTCGCGCCCAGTGCCGTCCTCGTTCACCGCACCGTTCTCGGCAACTTCCGTCCCTGTTGACCCAACTTCCGCGTGCTTGATTCTTTGAGCTTCTTGCGTCGAGGTTTTTTTTTGGGCTTTTTTTCCTTCGCCGGTAGCGCTTAGGGCAAAGCTTTTTCAAGGGTGCCGTGGCCGCGCGCTTTCGATGTCGCTGAGTCGACGATTCCGGTGGCGGACGACACTTGCGCGTGGCAGAAGAGAGCACTCGGCTGGCGAGCGAAAAATGACGTTGCGTTTGGATCTAGGTTCAAACTTTAAACTGCCGGGGCGATTACGGGCGACAGCGATAGCCGTTTGTCTGCCTTCGCTTCCATCGCTTCTTTGGCCCCGAGGCTTAATCTCCGTCACGGGCCGTCTAAAAAGTTCCATCCGCTTTTCTCGCAACGAACGTACGTCATCCTCATCTTTCAGCCTGACATTCGATACACCGCCGTGCGAAGTGTGCACTGACTACTCGACTGGCCTGCGAAGGGTTCGGGAGCTTAGCTAAATCGAAAACTCCCAATCCGCAAGTAGATGGCTGAAAAATGGTTGTGTATGGACCGTTTATCTTGAAAGTGATGTAAGACCATTTAAAAGAAATGAGATATATAATTTATGAACTTTTTTTTTAAATAATCTTAAACAGAATTGGACTAAAAAATTGAGATGTCATATCATTTATGAATAACATGATGTAAATGGTTTATTTACGTGACATTTAGATTTTTTTAAATTGACTTACACCACTTTTAGAATAAACGGTCCATATAACATTTTGCACATGCAAATATTTGTACACTTGATCATGGGTTGTTATTACTGGCACGTATGTTCGAGAATCGACGTAGCGAAGATGCGACGAAGATGAAAAACGTGGGCGCTTCGAATTTTCGGTGGCAATTTTTCCGACAGACCGCACCCGACTTCCGGTCGCAATTCCCGTCACGGCGCGTCGCAAATAACCAATTAGCGCGGCCAATTAAACGTCGTCCGCGCCGCCATTCAACCCCGGCCTCGCTTCCGTAATTTTCGCTTGTGCGCCAAGGATAGTGCCCGGCTACTCGCTTTTTGATCCCTGCATTCCGAGTTAGCGTACGTGCCTCTCGTCTCACCTCGCTGATTCGAAATGAGTTAAAAATAGCCTGCAACCACTTTGCGCTCGCTGGCGAGCGCAGGGAGGGCGGCAGAAGGCGAGCTCGCGAAACGTGCGAGTAAACACAGATGCGAGACGCCCCGACGCTAATTCCACCTTTTGATTAACGATACGCCATCTTGAGGGGCACTCTCATATACCTATTTGCAAAACACCGGAAAGCTCCTAACTGTATTATTCAGCCACTTTAAGCGCGACCGCGAACACCCTATTTTTGCGCGAAGCTCGTGACCTTGAACGACGTCCTGAGAAGTGGGCCTCGTGGGCTGACGATCTTTCCGTTGCAGGTAACAGATCCGATGGCGGGGAACGATGCGAAGGCGACCCAATTCCAGTAAGTTCGGATTTGAAATTAGATCTGCCTCGACGGAGGCGGAAGTCTTAGGCTAATGCGACTCGTGCATCGGATGACTTCCGGTGCGGGTAGGAAGCGAATTGACGACGAAGGAGTAAGAAGTGTGCGACGTTCTTTTCAGACTCTTGCCGAAGATCATAAATGGCGGAATTGCTGGCATAATCGGCGTGTCAGTGGTGTTCCCGCTGGATCTCGTGAAGACCCGTCTCCAGAATCAGGTCATCGGCCCCAATGGCGAACGAATGTACACGTCCATGTAAGTCGCATGCGCCGGACTGTATACATGTGCTTTTGCATGTGTAACGGTCACCTGAATGGCTCGTACCTTGCTGGGCACTTAGTCCTTTGAATGTGCAGACTCGGTTTTCGGCCCGGCCTGCGCGACGTGGCACGATAATTAATTGAATCCAACCCTCCCGTGCATTCGGGATGGTCACCACTAGCCTGGCAGCCGCGAGTGAATTATCGGAGTTTGCGTTTAGAAATTGTTTCCCCAATTAGCGTGCGGCCGGTGTCTAATTTTATTTTCGTATCGATCGGCTAGCGTAATAGTCGTGGAGCGAAATTCGGTTCGGGGTGGAAGCATGAGGGGTGCCTGGGAGGGGGAGGGGTGGATATGATGTGAATATGATGTGAATATGATGTGAAATTGTGGATAGGAACTGTGGACGAGGACGATTCGCTTTGCGGCGCGTTTTCGGTATCGATTGGACAAGACATTACGTAACGCGGAAGGGGAGTCAAATGGAATCTGCCTGATATCAGTCGGCGGCCTCACTTAATGCCGAGCACGCTCGACGACGTATTCTTTTGAAGACCCTCGCCATTCGCGATCAATCATCCGCACTGCCCGGGATTCCTCGGAGCGTCCGACGATTGACGCAAATTTCGACCATTCGCGATTGAGACGTTCCCTTTGAAAGCGGAGCAGGTCACTTCATCCTTTCCTCGTAAGCGTAGAATTGCAAGCATTGCAAACTCTGCAAACTCTCAGATGATTGATAATCGTAAGCTATTACCAGATATAGATATCTCAAGATAACAATTCTAAACCTCAGCCGTATAATCATTTCAAAAACGAAGTATTCCGAACATGACCTTGAGAGGCAACAGAGTAAAAGCGTACAAACTCAAAATTACGCCCTGGCGCCTATTTTACCGTCGTCCTCATTCGAGAAAACGAGAATCGATCCAAAGCGATCAACCTAAATCATACGAAACGGCCAATTCTACCCGATCAATTTCATATCCAGGCTGCACCCCGTCTACCGCGCCTATGCACGTAATTGTCTGTTGCGTCGCACGGCAAGCGGACGAGTCAACCTTCCGCACATCCGGACGCCGAGCAGAAACTCGGAAGGCGAACGCAATTACTCGTCCTATCTTGGCCGCGCGGGTTAGCGAACGGACGTTAACACGCAAACAATCTCGAAGGCGGGAGGATTTGCGTCACGATTATGCGCTATAGATTTCGCACTGGGTCACGAAGATTACACGCCGCCTCGTTTAGTACGGCTGAACGCTGGAAAGAGATGGATGAGGAAGAGGAGTCTGGTAGGAGAAGGGGGGGGGGGGGGGGAAAGTAGATGCATTGTCCCGAAGCTCCGACGATATATCGCTCGCGCGTACTCGGCGAAAACTCGCTGCTGCACATTCAAATCTCGAGGTCAATACTCCCTTGCCGAGGCTGGCACGACATGCGCGTCGTTTAACGGGCCAGGGGCCCTCTGTGAATGTTTCGCAGGTTCGACTGCTTCAAAAAGACCTACAAGGCGGAGGGTTACTTCGGCATGTACAAGGGCTCCGGCGTCAACATTCTGCTGATCACGCCGGAGAAGGCCATCAAGCTCACTGCCAATGACATGTTCAGACACTACTTGTCCACCGGACCCGGGTAGGTTTCGCGCTCGGTCAGTTTGCGTAGCAGACCGATTGAGTTACGTAACTCGCACTTTGGAACGTTCCGAGCTGCCTTTAAATTACGTACATTTAACTTGTACGTTTGCTCGGTCTGCTTTCGAATATTTTCGATACGGGACGAAACGATGTTTGGAACACATCGTCTTTTCCTTTCTCTTGTTGTCTCTAAGAGCATTTTGATCGGAATCAGCCAGAATACAATATGAGTATTCTACTTTTGAATTTTTTTGAACGTTTTTAAACAATGCTTTGGGAACGTTCATTTTTGTTTACTTGTTTTATGTGGGTAATGGGAACGTGGATTTTTGGTTGGATAGACAAAAGTTGCCTTTAGAAAGGGAAATGCTCTCGGGTGGCCTGGCTGGCGCGTGTCAAATTATCGTTACGACCCCGATGGAGTTGCTGAAGATCCAGATGCAGGACGCTGGTCGAGTAGCAGCGGCGGCTAGAGAGGGTGAGTCTGACTTTCGGCAGGAGTAAGTTCCGCCTTACGTCACTTCCGCTCCGCAATCGATCACCCGTCGACGTCGCGATCCCATCAGCGAGCCCAGGATGTCAAATTTTATTCTTCCGCCTGGAAGACAATTACGAGCGTCTCGAGCGCATTCCTAATACAGCAAAAATTGCTAATAGAGCTCGCGTCTGTTTCAGTCAGCGATACCTTATCTATCGTATACACATATTTTCGCGAAGACTGACGCTCGTCTGACAGTCGAAGCTTAGAGTCAGTGAAGTCGGGAAATGAATATGCGTACGCGCGTTATCGCCAGGAGTCAGCGATGGTATTCGATTGCGATTCGATGTGCCTCGAGCGAAGCGAACCGATTCGGGCTGAAAACAGGAAATCGATGGGGGGATTGTTGAGGAAACGGTTCGAGCTGCCGATTGTCTCGCCACGTCCATTAACGGCCGATTGCCTTTTGTCCCGCATGCAGCTGGCAAAACGGTGCCGAAAATATCGGCCTTGTCCCTCACGAAGGATCTCGTCAGGCAGAGAGGCATTTTAGGACTTTATCAGGGAACAGGCGCCACCGCTCTCAGGGACGTCACGTTCTCCGTCATCTACTTCCCACTCTTCGCTAGGTTAAACGACCTCGGGCCGAAGAGGGAAGATGGATCATGTGAGTTTCGATTTCGAGCGTTACTCTTGGTATAGTGGGTAGCCGAGTTTCAGACTTCAATCGATATTGGAACTACCGTTCATTCTTCCAATTGTTCTTTTTTTTATTATAATACTGTACATTTCAACGGCAAGAAAGACATATGATTAGAATGGTATTAGTCACTAGAACATTTCACGTTGCAAGAATATTCATAATATAAATAATAATATAACAAGAATATAAAATTCACATAAAATGTTGCACTGAAGCATTATTCAAGTATCAGATATTTAATTTTATAAATCTGAGACATTAGAGTTCTGTAATTATATTTATCCGCACAGTTACTCTTGTCAGAAATTACTTTCGATCGAATTTAGGTGTTAGAGTTTCCGTTATCATTTGTTCGGTTTGACAGTGCAGTTTCTCTTACCTGCTTCTCTCCGTTCTGTTTCTCAGCTGTATTTTGGTGCTCATTCCTCGCCGGATGCGCCGCTGGCTCCACGGCAGCATTGGCGGTGAATCCATTCGACGTAATTAAGACTAGATTACAAGCGATTAAAAAGGCTCCCGGCGAGCCGACATACGACGGAGTATTCGACTGTATAGGGTGAGTACATATTCACGGCCGTTCTTTTCTCTCGTCGCGTCCTTACCCGACATTAAAAGATCGCGCGACTTCGATTCACCGTTCAAGTGGCGTTTCACGTTCAAGCTCAACGCTCAAACTCGAGGCAGCATCCATTTTACACAATTTACCTCTTTTTTCCCCCACAACTTCCACTAGCAATCCTTTCAGTACGGCAGTTCGTACTTACGTTAAGGTGCGGCAGATTATTGACGAAAAAGTTTCATTCGAGGTTTCAAGCTGACAATCGGATCCGATAGTGAAATTTGAAAGTTGGACTTTTCTATTCTCATTCTACTTCCGTGCTCTGGTTCTTTTATACGATTTCGTAGCTCGCCGCCAGTTTCCTTCGCTATTCCATTCGATCGCGCGCCGGAAGTTAATTAACTCCGTTCACTGTCTGTCCAAGATTAATTCCGAGGTTCGTCGAAACGGTCCAGCAACGAACCGCGTCGATATTATTGAGATTCGATTCGCTGGCGATCGAATATTTTTAGCTTGTCGCTATGTATCGGATAGTCTATCCACTTATCGGACAATAGAGAAAGTAATTGACTATTATACGTGGCGCGACCGTCGACTGTTGAAATTCCGATGAGGCAAAAACGTTATGAAGCGAATAGATCGAACACTACCGCAAAATCTTGTAACGACTTACTTCATCTCGTTGTGTAAAGACGCTATTTTTCGAATGTTAGATGCTCCGGAATTGAAATAACGTGAAAGTCTTTTTTCGATCCTGAGGTAAGTTTGACTGGACTCGCACGACAGTAGTAATGCAGTTTTTAATTATGTTTTCTTTATGCACGAGTCCCACTACCGTCAGAATTGTACCGAATCTATGTATAGTATTGCTAAAACGAATTTATCGTGAAACGTTGAGTGTATCCCGTGTCTTAAGATAACTTTGCACAGATTTCGAGACTAATCCGCACACATTTCTCAGTTTATCGTTTCCGATTTTTACTCCCCTGTTAAAACGTTATCTCTGAAAGCTCGATACTAGGGAGCCAGTTTGCTCGATAATTATATTAATCCGGTCGACGAATCCGCCATGCCTCTGAACCTCGGGCGCAGATCTCGCCGCTAGAAAAAAGAAGTACGCTCCGTAATCTATTAATACGCACTATCTGAGTCGATATACGTCGTGCACGATAACTGTCGATAATGACCGTCATCCAATCTGTCTAATCTCCGGCACGTAGACGTTAAGAAGCCACTCGAGCGATTTTCTGTCATTCGTCGCTACCGAAGAGAAATCTCTTGGCCAGAGAAAGAGGGAGATAGAGAGATGTACATAATCGTTGTCTTCTTCCAGAAAAACATTGAGAAACGAAGGCGTCACGGCGTTCTTTAAGGGCGGAGCATGCAGAATGATCGTGATAGCGCCACTATTTGGAATTGCACAAACGGTCTACTATCTCGGCGTTGCGGAGAAGCTGTTGAGTTTGTTATAAAATGGCCTCGACGACGGACAGGGGCAGAGTGATAGATAATTAATGCGAGGGAGAGAGAGAATGAGTATGTTCGCAAGAAAGAGAGATAGATAGAGGGAGAGGGAGAGAGAGAAAGAGAGAGAGAGAAAGAAAGATTATGCCGCCTCCGCTTTGTGCCATTCAATTACTCTGGGAAACTGACAATAATTGGCGTTCCGAAACGTAGACGTATTTTTGCTTGATGAGAGCCGAAAGTGAAACGTGTTCATCATCGCCGCCGTTAAACTGACACTTACATATCCCACCCTCCCCAAATCGGATATTTCCGTAGAGACTGTAACATAACGTATATTTCATTTGTCCCCGTTCCTCTACTCGGCCGATCCATCGTTGTTCAATGGGAAATAAAAATACCTTTTAGTGGAATGTGCGGTTCGATACATCGGAGATGTTCATACGTCACGGTACGTCGTCGTTGTAGGTAAAGAAAAACATAAATAATGTATAAACGCAGAGTGTTTAACTGTGTCACCGTTTAGCTGGTCCATTACGGATGACAGAGCGCTTATAATGAAAGCAAAAAAAGTGAAATCCGACTGTGGCATTCGTTTTTTCTATCAATTTTGTGTATATGTGCTAGGGAATTTTATACGTCGATAATTTGGGCGTCTTCGACCCGGGACGTCCTTGAATTTTCTTTTCCATCCATCGGTTCTCTTCTTTTTCGTCGATCATTTTATCTTGTTACATCGAAATGATTCTGTAAACTTTTATGTGAATATATTATACAAATATATATACATGTACAATAAAAGAGCAAAGAAAGTTCTCTATGGTCAGTGTATTCTTGTATACGACGCTTATTGTCATTTCTGCTTTCGGTTCGGCTGTCGCATGTTGTGCCCGTTGTGCCCCCTGCGCCATGATTTTTTTTGTAGGGACGGAAAAGAAGGATTGCAGTGAGAGTGGCTCGGATAAATAAACGATTTTAAAATATATTTTTTACGGAAACGTTTGACAACTTACAAATTACATATGAGACTCACGACGTTATGATCCGTCCGTGACCTGACAACGATTATAACTTTCTATTAATTCTTTAATTCATTATAAATTCATCTCTTTCCACGTCTTTGCGCCTATCTCAATTTGATTAATATTCCGTTTATCTGTGTTCGCGCCTTATGCGGCGCGTATAGTTAGATAGATATTTATAACGAGAGTATAAGAATACGATATTGCATCTTGGATCGGAGCGTTGCTCAGCGAGAAAAATAATGACGAATTCCCTTTTTCCGCTCAAGTTTCACACGTATCACGCTCGGTCCGTCTTCCGCTTTCGCCTTGATCGATAGTCTCATGTGAATGCTGCTTAATTACAGACACAACCGCCCCATTTGGAATGATGGAAGACGTCTCGAAGTTTTCAACGCTAACTTTCGTCGAACTGTGGCAGTGCATCAAGACACATTGTTCCTTTTTCCCGTTTCAGCGTTCCATCCCGGAAACCAGTCGCACCTTTCAGCTTTGCCCTTGCGCACATTTTACGGAAGAACGAGTCGTCTTCCGCTCGTCATTCGATCCATTCTTCAGTTCGCACGAAACGCAGTAATTAATGGTTGAACGAGGCTGGATCGCAAGGTCCCTCCTTTTTTTTGCCAGTCTGCGTACAGAGGTAGTTTCATGGCGGAGTCTTGATTCAACCGGCTATGGAGTCGTGCTATTGGAATATTACAGAATCTGCATTGTGTGTCTTCACCTACTGTAACAAACGGTCGAACGTCAAACCTCCACACACCGTACCCAGCACCACTAATTCGGACAACAAACATGGAGAGAAGCCACTACCAACTCCAAGTTTGTACGCACGCTGTCCCGACATAACACAACGACCTTCGAGACAGCCACTCTGTCCACACTTCCCAATGACATACAACGAAAAGTCACAAGCTAACCAGGCTTGCCTCACGGCTCATTCTACCCAAAATTCATTGAACGAATCTTCACTGAACGT
This sequence comes from Anoplius nigerrimus, assembly GCA_914767735.1. Classification (NCBI taxonomy): domain Eukaryota; kingdom Metazoa; phylum Arthropoda; class Insecta; order Hymenoptera; family Pompilidae; genus Anoplius; species Anoplius nigerrimus. The sequence continues at coordinate 5,421,343 of OU612077.1, forward strand.
GAAGTCTACCCTTAACCAGTTAAGTGTCTCAGAGCAGCCCACAATTTGTTTTATTTCGTCTTTATCTCTAAAGATTCTAAACATATTGAAATTTCCGAATATATTTTTGTTCCCACTGGGAATAAAGTTTAAATAACAAGGGTAACTGCATTCTACGCATGACGGATATAGTCGTCAAACACAGTTAACTGGTTAAGCGTCGTCGCGCGCGTTCGTTAGCGTTAGTCTCGGCCCAGCGATGATAATGGTAAGCGATTACCGACGAACTGCTCACCTTATATTGTAATGATGCACCGGCTTCCTGTAAGGCTCAAAAGCACTGCCTCTCTGCTCCCTACTCGCCGCCAAATCCAAGCCGTTCGGCTCCCTGTTGTGCCCAGAGCTAGCAGCGGTACAACCTTGATCACCACCGCCCCCGTGATTGTTACTATGAATGAACCCGTTACGGTTCACGTTGTTTCGATTATGCGTGAGCCCGACACTGATGTGGCCGGCACTATTGCTGTGTGAGTGCTGTGTCACCGACGGGGCCGTGTGCGGGTGTGTGTGACTGAGACTGTGTGTGTGGGTCGGCGGTGTGACGTGGTTGTGGCTGTGATGCAAATTAACCGGATTGCTGTCGCTATGACGTGACGGAAGCGGTATATTATAATAGTACTGACTGTTATTGCGTTGCACGTTCCCGTTATTTTCTGCCTAAACAAAAGGTAAACTCATGCGATTTCGTCGTCTTCGGGCGTCATTTGCGCTCGTCGCCGTAAATGACGGACTCTGTCTCCGCGGTCTCGTGACCTTGGATTCTAGGTCGGTAATGGCAACTTACCCCGTTGTGAACGTGAGACGCGGCGACAGAGTAGTTTTTCGAGTATTGGTAAGCGTTGCTGCAGTTTGCGTTGGGATTCGCCTCCTCTTGAGCGCCGCTCGTTTGCGGGGGACGATAGTTCTTGGGCTTGGGGGGTGGGATCGGTTTGTATGTGCCGCCCGGCTTGTTTTGCTGATGGGGCATTGACTTGTAATCGGCAGCTCGGCTGAAGAACGTTTTCCATGATCAGCTTAGCTCTCGCTAATGACAACCCGGTCGTTTTATCTATCGATCGACCTGTTTACATGACCAACCTGTATTTGGCGTAGTCCGTCCTCGTCTGAGCCTCCTGGGCAGGGATTGGCTGGGCTGTCGACCTGGTAAATCTGTACGGATCGTGAGCCCTCGCCGGCATGCCGGTCTTCAGATCATCCGGAACGTTCGGACCCAGCCTACTGGTGGACGTGTTCAGATTCGTCGGACCGTAGTTGTTGTGTCCGTTCGTGTTGTTGTAGGAGTCGTAGGAGGACATGCTGTCATAGCTTCCCTGTACATGAAAGGCTCAAAATTAACTGTTCGCGCTTACTTTCCAATCGGTTGAAAATCTTCGTTAATTACCGCTTTCGGTTGCGCTCTTTCAAGCGAGGACGTTGCATTGGCCTTGTGCGGCTTGGCGTTGATGTACGTGCCGACGTCCAGGACCGAATCGGTTTTGGTAACGAGCCTCTCCTGAGCCGATCTTCCCACGGTGCCGCGTGGGGTCTGATTCGTCGGCTTCGCGTTTCTATCGACCCTCGGCGGCAGATCCGGCGGACTGTGATGCGGCGATCTATGCTCCATCGATCCGACTAAATACTCCGGCGATCCCGACTGATTGCTCACTTGGCCGGACAATGAGAATCCGTATTTACTGTCGCCGACGCCGCCTTGGGATCGTCTTTTGTGCTGCTCGAACGATTGCTGATGGACGGGAAAATAACATTATCGTTACGGGTAATAACACTCGTTTCCAGGAAAATTATGACAACAGCCAATGTACAAACAATCTGCGCGCTTTCGGTACTTGGATCATTTGTTTTGAAAGTATAAAGAACATTCCTTTATTTAGAATGTAATTAACGTAATTAATGTCGTTAACTTGATTGGTCGTAAAACTGCTATTTTTAAGGAAAGCAATTTCTCCTGTTCTTCAGTACAAAAAAAATGGTGCGAAAAAATCGACGTTATAGCATTCTCCCTTTAATACCTGATAATTCGTGGAATACGGGGGTGGAGCTACTGTGTCATCCTGGGTCGCTATGCTCGGATCCGAGCTGCTTTTCAAGCGCGTGGGAGGACCCAGAGCCCCGGGGAGAGCTGGAGCCGGACTCAATTCCAGGTCACTTTCCGGGGAGGAGGCGTACGAGAGCCGTGACGTCATTGGGAACAGAAAGTCGTCGGAGAGCGCTTCTTCCGGCTGCGAGAACAATCGTGGAATTAAAAATGAAAGTTCGGAGGGTTCTTCTCACGCTGACTGAATTCACCCTCGGTAAAAAAAAAATTTACCTTCGTTTGACTCATCCATAGAGAGCCCTGCTGCTGTCGATCGATCAACTCTCTCAGCTTCCGGTACCAAGCTTCCGGCGTGGTCAGCGTTATCACCGCGCTAAATATGTGACCCCATATCTTGTCCAACTTCTGGCACTGTTCCAAAAGCTTTTTACTACTCTTGTGTGCCGATCTGGGGGGAGTAGAGGTCGGTAGATTAGAATTTGTGGGATGTGATTCGCGTTGCGACTATGAAGAGATTGGATAAGGCCAACTATTCAACCACCGTACAACCACCATACAACCACACAGTCAACGATACCGCACATCATGAAGAGACTCACTTAGGTATACCGGCTCGCATCTCTTTGATGATTTGCTTCGTCTCAGCCTTTAGGAATATAACAATTGGGTAAAATTGAGCGTAGTTCAGTCGGTCCACAGCATTCGGCGTGATGTCCAGCAAGGCGTGCTTGCCTCTGTCCATCACCTCTCTGATGGCACTCAAACGAATGATGCCGGACGTCTTCGTGTTCTTGACACCGCCGTCTTCCATCTGACTCTCCATTTCTGTATAAAATTCCGTCATTTATAAAATGGTCTTCCACTATAAATAATTAGGATAAGTGAAATTTTACGTTTTCGATCACTTACGAGGTGACGTAAATTTGTCAGGAAAATCTTTGAGAAGCTTCTCCTTGGCAAGATCTGCGATCGGCCCGAAGAGAACGACAGGCCTGATGAAGCCGGGATGCCTTAGGATGACTCGTTCGTAAGCCGGGAATTTGCTGACACTGTCAGAGAATACCACATCGTCCCAATGATCCTGAGAAAATCGATCATTTAACTCATGCTAGCTCTCATTCTTAATTTTCTCTGATTATATCGTTATGATGAACCTACTCTGCCTAAAGATTTCGAGCGTCTATGACTGCTTCTTCGTCTTCTGAAGAAACTGCCGCGACTCTCGCTGGCACTCAGTTCCTTCTTCGTCGCATTGAACTGGGCGGTAGCAAGCTCTTCCGCTCTCGCTTTATTCGGAATTATTCCCTTCTGCACCTCCTGATTGTTTCTTCCTATCCGAAACACTTGCCACGACCCCACCACTCCGTTATGAAGAGTGTCCACCACATGGAAGACATCCCCACTCCGAAAGCTCATCTCACCCTTCTCAGGCTGCTCGTAGTGGAAATGCGTCCTATTAAATTCATAGAGATCAGTCATCAGCATTTCTAGGAGGAGAATAAATCTTTAAATCATTACGTACTTGATATGAAAAGAATCTCCTCTCCCTGATGCGACGATCTGATCGTACTCCTGCCGTCGATGCTGAACAATGAGATCGATCTGCTCTTGAAGGCTGAGCAGAAAGAGGACGGCCTCTTCCCTAGTCACCCCTTTCATGTCCATGTCGTTCACCTGTTGGCAAGTGTCTTTAAGATGCAGCGAGCGAGTCTTTTAAAATCATCGGCCAGAGCCGAGTCTCCTTTAACAAAGTCGGCTCACGACCTCGGGTCTCTCGTCGGAGTCATTACCTTCAGAATCTTGTCGCCGGGCTGCAGACCTTGTAAGGATGCAGGACTTCCGGACTGAACGGCTGTCACGAAAACGCCAGTTTCATTACCGCCGCTTAATCGCACGCCCACGGAACCTTCCTTTTGAAACGTGATAAATCGAGGATCCGGCCTGTGTCGACACACGAAATTGATATTTAAAGCGGATGACGCCGTCCACGGTTCCCATGGACTTTCGATAGGTCGCATACTCACATTGGTTGTTTCGCTCGTGGCGTCGAAGGGTCTTCGTCGTACAGTTGCCGTTGTGAACTATAGTAATCTGCAGGAATTCGTAGCAATTAACTTCAAAGTTCTATTACATGTAAACATACGCGGAGCTAATGCTAAATCAACAATTTGTGTACACGCCTCTATCAAAGCAAATATCAAATATTGTAAAAATATTACATGTAAAGTCACGAGTACGTCTAATTCATTAGATATTGACAAATTAAACTAATTCAACAGAATCTGACAAGTCCTAATGCCAAATGCATTCTAAACAAAAATCTAACTCTCCAAATGTGTGAACTCCCAAATCCTGTACCCTCAGTCCTATGCCCTACATTAGTCGGCGAAAATTGAATTCCGTCCGAAAATTGCTACCGGCCCCCATTCCACGAACCTTCCAATTTCGGCGGCGGCGGTCTGGGAGGTTCGACGGTCGGCGTCGCGGGCAGGTCCAACTGACTCAGAGACACGTCCATCAGCGGACCCCTGGACCTGCCCCTCGGCACCAAATTGCTCTTGTCCTCGACCGGCTGCCTGGTAGGCGGCGGTACGTAAAGATTCTGACTGCTATAGTTGGTGCCGGACAGATACTCGGCACTGTCGGACTTCGCTTGCTGGGCTGGGCAGCATGAAGAGTCCCGCGTGACCACGATCGACAGACGATCCTTGCACTGATCTATCAGCTTCTTGGCTTCCTTCAGGCTCATGTTGTCCGCCGCCACGTCGCCGATTCGAGTCACGACGTCGCCGGGCTTCACGCCAGTATTCTCCCTGGTCACCTCCTTCACGTACAGTCGACAGCCCAGGACGATGCCGTAGTCTGCGAACGTTCAACGGGAACAATAATGAATCCGATATGCGACCCGCGCCCGAGTTGACGTATCGTTCTATTCTCGGCGGATAATGCCGCGCGCTGTGTCGATTGTCTACGGATGAAAGAGAATATGAGATGCGCCGTAAGCGAGACAGCGCAGGAATAGTGTCGGATTTTTGCAACATTTTTTTCGGAGTCCATGAAAGTGATGGCGGACGCTCGCGGCGGATAATGGCGCGTACGGTGTCAATTGTATGGAGGTGAAAGAGATCGTGACAAACGTTAGCGAGGCTGGTTCTATGTTCGCGTTGAAGTAGGATTATCGTTGTTTTATTTAGATTTTAACCTGATGGCAATGACGGCGAACATTGCCATCGGATAGTGCTGTCATATTCGCATTGTATGCAAGGTGGTATTACGATCTAGGGATAATCGTTAGCGTTTTTTCATCTTTTTTAATATGAGTTAAGGTAGCGATGAATGACGACGTTGGATAATACCGTACACTATGTCAATTGCATAGGGATAAACAGAATAAGATGAATCCAGTAAACAAATTAGATGATGAGACATGTCAGCATTTTGTTTCAATTTTCTTTCTTTTTCAGGATTTGCGTAATTGATGAGTCACGTATTCAACGATTACATTTGCCGGGACAGAGTCCGTTGTCACTGAATTGAAATGCACCGTTCACGCGAACGACAGCCTCCCACCGACACGATCGCAATCGGCAACTAGTTCAGTACCGATCGCGCTTACCAATTAGCGGAACGCGAGAGGGTTCGTTGACGCGAAAATTCGCTCGCGTGCCAGCCGAGTCGGAGCGAATCGCGGATTTTCCGACAGGAAATGACAAATCTCGTTAGCCGAACATTCTCCCGCGAAGTCTTGCAACGTCGGCCGTGCGAGGTAGGAAGGTAAAAAAAAGGTTGCTCTCGGTAAGGAAAAATGACCGTAGTGGCGGCTAGTCGGTCAACTTCGAAGCGGAACAGAGAGGTTCGACGCACTCCTCCGTACCGGAACCCGTCATGCAATTCGACAATCTCCCCAACTGATAGACCCCCTCCGCGTGATTGGCGCTCGTAAAGTTGAGGACGATCCGTCGGCCACGCTTGACATAGCGAGTAATGATAGCATGGGACTTCGGATCCTGACCGTGCGGTCTGGTAAGGATTTAGTCCGACTTTTATATGGCAGGGAGAGCCGAACCTGTCAATTTGGCCGCATCATTTTCCTGCCAATCTCGGCCAACGTCCGGTGATTTAGATCGAACGTCCGCTCTCATTCTCTCTCTCTCTCTCTCTCTCTATCTTTTTCTTTCTCTCTCTTTCTCTTTCTCTTTCTTTCTATCTTTCTTTCCAAAGCTGAACGCTCGACATGTCCGAACAGAGTCGACTGTCGACTCGAACGATTTCGCGGTCCGCCGCCCAGTCGCAATTTTCTGATCCGAGCGGGAAGGACGTCGGGGACAGACTCGATTTCTCTTTTCGCGAGAGTAGCTGTCGACGTCGATAGTCATTGCGTCGAGCTTACCGTCCTTCTTGTTGTTCCGCGTGAGCGTCAGCCGATGACTCTGCGGGGCCGAACTTCGGGGGCAGCCCGGCGAGCTGGAGGAGGCTCGTCTCTTGACCACCAGCAGAACGGTGGAGCCCGAGTCACGGAGGACCCGGACCGCGGCTCCGTAATCCGCGCCTTCCAACGACACCCCATTGGCGGAGATTATGCGGTCGTTCACCCTGCAAGGATCGGACAATGAGAGATACGGAGGATCTCTGCTAGAGATCTCAAAGGTATTATTCGGTTACTTATCCTGTAATTAAAATGTATACAGTTTCTAAGAGAACAAGAGAAATATGTCTAATATTGTAGAGTTTATTCAATTTGGTAGGAAGTAATTTGATATTAGCGATTATAAGAGAGGAATAATAAAATACAAGAATTTGGTAAATAATATTAAAACATGGTATATTTTTGTACGAATTGTTTACGCTTCTATGGTCTACTCGAGAGAAATGATAACGAGAGTGAAAGCAGACGTTTAACGGGGGATAACAATTTGTTGATGCCGCGGATTAGCACGGATCACGGGTTTTCGCGCGCGAGAGGAAACGTCGATCAAAAGGAGGGGGCCCCCAGTACCAGTGTCAGGCAATGACGCGTGTAAAATGATCGCGTACCGGCTCGCTGTCTTCTCACTTTCGTTGGGGCACACTCTCGCACCGGCTCCGTCGCTCTAACCCACATACGCGCAAGTGTTACGTAAAGCGTGGCGGCAAAATCGGAGGGAAAATCGATACGGGTCGGGCGAGGCGAAAATTTTTAATCGTCACGTCTCATCGGTTCCGCTCCGTTCCTCACTCCTCTTTTTACCCCTCCCCACCCCCCATTCAACGGCCTGCGAGAGTTTTCAAACGGTTCGCGAACGACAGGCGCGATCGGGCGAAAGTAATTGCAACCTGTTCGGCGAGCGTGAGTTTTCATTTCTGATACAGATATATTCATTCTGAAGTCACTATTCAAACAAATGGAGTTAATCGGGACTCGCGGCGTAGTTAGGATCAAATGTCTTACAGAAGGGACTGATGAGTCCGCCAGCAGATCCAGGACGAAACGAATATTTGATTTATTTATTGGTCTTCTGTAAGACACTGCTAACTTTTTAGCGATCCTTATTTAATCAAACAAATGGAGTTAATCGGGATTCGCGGCGTAGTTAGGATCAAATGTCTTACAGAAGGGACTGATGAGTCCGCCAGCAGATCCAGGACGAAACGTATTTTTGATTTATGTATTGTACTTCTGTAAGAGACTTGATTCTTACTACGCAGCGAGCCCCGATTAACTCCATTTGTTTGATTAAATAAGGGTCGCTAGAAAGTTAGCATAGAAGTCACTATTATCGGATATCTTATTAACGAATTCTGCGATCGGTGATCTAGGCACGATTCTGTGAGCGAGTCGATGATGCCCAAGATGGCCGTCGAACGGAAATGAAAAGTTAAGATCGGTCATCGTCACGTGCCATAACTTTCTACGGTCATCTCATTTTTCTCGATCGCACCTACCCGTCTTACGCTCGGCGGGATCCTGCAATTATTTCGACCGCGCGGCCATCCCGCGAGAAATCATTGGTCCACTTACTGTAACTTTCCTTCCGCCGGTCCGGCCTTGAGCACGTCCGATATCGCGATCGCCGGATCGCCGTTGGTGAAGTGCGGATTGTCCCGACCGCCGGAGACCGCTATCCCGAATCCGTAACCTGGCACCCTCGTCACGGTCACGTGATGAATCTCCCATCCTCGATCGACAGTCTGAAACACATAACGCGCTCGTCAGGCCCTGACTCTCAACCTCAGTACAGTTGAACAGATATCATCGCCAGAAACTTCGATTACCAGCTACGAAGTACGACGGAAGCCAGATGGACAATACTTTTCCAGCTTCGAACCCTAGAGTACAATTCCAAGCGAGAAGCATATTTCTGTACTCTACGGTAAGAAAACTTTCACGAAGGGATAGGGGGAAGATAAGGAAGTCAGAGGGACAATACTTTTCCAGCTTCGAACCCCAGACTACGATTCCAAGCGTAGCATATTTCTATACTCCGCGCTACGAAGAAAACTTTCACGGTATAGGGGAAAGATAAGGGAAAACTCCCAGTGGTGGGACTCGAAGACGGGGGCGAGGGCTCGATCGAGAGATTAAGTTTGGGGTTAACAATGGCGATAGGATCGGTGGGGGTTCTCACGTTCATCTCGCGACGGCCGGTATCTCGGCGGACGATCGACAAAGGGAAACGTGCTGGCCGCCTATCGGGAGGGGATAAAGTGGCCTCCACTCTGTTTATTCGGGACCCGGGTCCGTACCGGAAACACGCCGAGCGACCGTATCCCCCGTTTCCCTCGGCCAGGCTCCCCGCCTAATCTAAATGCAGGAACATCTTAAATTCCCCTAAGCGAGCCAGCTACTCATTGTCGGAGGAACTAATTCGCCGGAGAGCCACCCGTAGCGTTCCACTTTCGTTTTTCGAACGAACCACGGGCCGAAACTGTACGCGGATTGGTCGAGCCGTAGGCACGCTGCTTAAGGATCGAACGGAGTCCTTTTACTGCGCAGTCAATGGGAAGTTGACACATCGCGCTGGCACGCGGAGTTAGAAACGGGTCGAAACGCGAATATCCTCGTCCGCAGCTGCTTTCAGGTGGACGAACGCTTCGGGGTATGAGTAAACCTGTCGCGCACGTCGAACGTGAATTCGTTCCTAACTACCGGAGTCCAAGACACGGCTGAGGGAATAATTATCGCTGGACTCGATGAAATCTCGTTGCGTAGGTATGAACAGTTCGGGCTGGAGAAGGTATGCTCATGCGTACGTGAATCGGGACAAAGAAATGCATCGTAATTTCATGTAATTCGCTGAATACATATGTAGGTGATTATGAAAGCATTCCTGTGATACTTCATTGCAAGGTCACGAATTTCACTGGCAATTTTTCCCATGTTTAAATTTAATTTATTTTTAGCTCTACATTGGCATTAAGCATAAAATGTTTACTGTATTATAGTGTATGCCCCTTAAGCTTCAAAAAATTCGATTAAAACGATTAATTAATTCGTTTCTCCCTTTACGCAAGTAATAACCACCGACACTGAGTTTGAAAGAGAACGTTTCACCAACACGCGAAGGTTCAGCTTTCGAAATTTACACCTCTCAAGTCCAACCCAACTGCAGGCAAATTCTTAGTGGCACGATTTACCGACTCTAAGGTTGATCGAGCAGCGGAGTACGCCCTCGTCAATGAATAAATGGCGCGCGAGTGCATCCATTATCTATTACATCGCGCCGGGATCCACCTCGTCCTTCGTCGGCCACTCGGAAAAGCTCCGATCGTGCAGGATGCGAGAATGGACGGTACCTCGAGCTTGCATACCGATCCGAGTGTACTCGTAAACCGTTTCCGAGCATAATTGCGAGGCGAGTCGAGGTGAGCCGATGCCACACCTCAGCTCCGTACATATCCAACCTTTACTCACTCTCCTCCGCACTTCCTGCGCCTATTTGCTCTTCCTCAGCCACGAGATTCTCCACAGATCGCGATCAGAACCTCTTCATCGACGAACCAACAAACTCGTAAAATCCGAAACCGCGAGAAATTTGCAGCCGCTCTGAGGCTGGGTACAAAATTCGTGTCAAGGGCCCGTTCAGTGTGTCAATGTCAGTCGCACATGCGAATTGGCCGGTAGAGTAATTAATACAAGGTTTCGAATTTCATTTCCCCCCCCCCCCCCCCCCCCCCCCCCCCGAGGCGTAGGCTCGTGAGAATGTCAATATCGAGAATTCCGCGTAAGTCAGAAGTCGCGGTCTCCTTCCCACGGTCTGTTCTTCGTCTCACCTAAGTGCTCCCATGCTTTTTGTGCCCGAGATTCACATCGATGAAGGGTGGAGGGTTCGTCGGGCGTAGAATTTGTGATAGTTGCCAGAACCCAGCGCGTGCTTCTACCGTAAACAGATAGAGTAAGATCTCTCGGCTTCGACGTAAGCGTGCTGAGGCGAAAAAAAAAGGCTGTACGGTCGTGAAAGGATGAATTCGAGGATCGGCTGATCATGTGCGTAATTACGGGTGTTCATTGTAGGTAGGAAAGTGGATCGCTCGCAGGAGCGGAGAGAACACAATGTAAACGAGCGGGTCGTAAGAGACCCGGAGGCATCTCGCACGAACGGAGCAGCGAGAAAATTGCAGAAGTGTGCTTATGAATATGAATGCTCGCGTGCTCTTCCCATCCTTTCATCGCGATTACTCGCGACTGTATTATCTACTAATTGTGCGCTAATGAAGGTATGCACGGTAACCGTCACTTTGCGCTGCTTACGCCAGATATCTCGACGTTTTAAGCAGAGGAGTCGTCGGCTCTTTTTGAACCTTTGTCAGATGCTCGAATCTCGACACAATTCTTCCTCTCCGTCCCACTCTCTCTCTTTCTCTCTCTGTGGTTTTTATTTATCGTTATTCAGATTTATATCTACTTAATATTATGACACTTTCAATTTACGATCTCTCCCGCACGCACTCCCACGCATTTGTAAGTTTAATTCGTTACCACATTCCCGTATTAATTTACAATGGACACCTATGCTGCGATTTATTAATTCGTTCCGTGCGTCTGCTAATCGTGGGACGTTTTCATTGCGCACATCCACCCACGTACAGTGCCGACTCGAACCCACCCCCACTGACGATTTAACGGCCCAATTCACATTGAGTGCACGTTATATCGATAGTTGAGATTTATCTGTTTACTCGCGAGTTCGTCAATGTTTTCATGCGCGCTGATGACGGGTCGCGGCCTACGCGGGGACAGGGTGGAATTGTTTCTTTAGACCGAGGCCGAGGTCGTTCCAGACTCGTTAACTATATTCGTCGGCGGGTCTGCCTCGTTTTTGTTTCGTTTCGGCGTTCGGATTATGAGTCATGTGCCCGACTCCGGGTTCTGACGGAATTTCAGCGTTGTGGACCGAGAAGGATCCAGTCGTAGACCCACTTCGATCCTCACTCGCTCTTCGTCCCAATCTCTAACCGATGAATCATACTGGATGGAAATACAAGGTTTTCTAAACTATTTTCCTGCCAGAACGCGCAGAACAATTTTTCAACGGATACAATTTAATGTTTGCTATGCGTTCAATTCTCATTCTGACCGGAGTAATGAATTATACTAGAATAGACAATTAGGATCAAATTATTTCCCTGACAGAAAGTTGGAACTATTTTTCATTCGACCTACTTCGACCGCTTCTAAGCTCTCGCTTCTCATCCTAATCTCTAATCCATAAATCGAGCCGCTTACTTCGAAAGTGGCGTAAGTCATCCAAAAAACAGTCGAGATAACGTTTGTAATACTTGACTCCTGAAAACTCGTCGCATTGCATTTCCACCGCCTGTAACCTAACCTGTCCATAAACACGTCATTCCAACACAAACCTGCATCTATTATTAAAATTGCCCGCTGCGAAGCAGCGAACACAATTCCAACACGACTTTTCCACGTCAATCCGAAAATCCTTGAATATCTCCGAACAAATTGACAGAGTAATTTTCAGAATAATCAATCATCCGTCAAGCTTCTCTATATTGTATACCGTTACAACTATTCCGCGATTTATTCGAAACTCTCGTTTAACCAGTTAACTGTGTTCGACGACTATACCTGTCATGAAGAAATTACACTGTGTCATGACAACGATATCCGTCACGCGTATAATACAGTTACCCTCGCTATTTAAACATTATTTTCAGTGGAAACAAAAATATATTCGGAAATTTCAATATGTTTGAAATAAAACAAACTGAGGGCTGCCCCGAGAAGAGGCCGCCACAGTTTAACTCGTTAACGGGCGAGAGTCGGTTAAATAATTCGGTGCCAGCGCACATTGCCGTCCGCTGTCATTCGAACGTTCGTGACCGCCGGAAACACTCCCATGTACCACTAACCGCCAAAGCGTCGGCATTCCGATCCCGCCCGACGACGCGAATGACAAAATTGTCCGTGGCTCTCTCGCCATCGGACGAAAAAGCCGTAGAGAAACGCGAGCCGATCGTATTGCAAACGATATTCAGCTCACTTCGGCGTACCCGACTGCCGACTTCCAGGCTGCCAACGAACGTGCCACGAACGATTCCAAGGCTCGCTACAGAGGCGATTATGCGATTGCACCCAGCGTATATTTCACTGCCATTGTGCCCCGCCACGCTTTTCCGCTGAGCTGCCCTAACAGTCGACGCATTCTCACAGCTGTTGATTAAAATTCATGACGCTGGCTGAACTTCGCGCGCGCGCACAGGCGTGGACCGGCGAACGAGGAAGATGCCGAGTTATTACGGCCGGTTATAACGATGTTGGCGTACGGATTTTGTTTTCCTGATGGGGAAGTTCACCGGCTTCGAAGCATTTTTGTTCGGATCGATTGCGATGGAATTAGAGAGTGATAATTGCTGAAATGTATTTTAACGGAACGATTTATCGTAATGATATTTGTTAGATGCAAATAAATTAAAAATAATCGTTTATTTATGTCATGCTAAAGAGGATTTAAATAAATGCATTAAGTTGGTGGCTGAAAAGTGATTGTTTTGCTATATTAGTATTCTGCGTTAGATAGGAAAGACGAGATGAAAGGTTCCCTTGTTATTTAAAAGACTGGCATCAGAAGCCAGACAATGTATTCTAAAGAGCCGAAACGAGGGACCTAAACAAGTGTAAGGATACACCTGACTCCGGACCCTCCACCTAGCGCATGCACCCCGAAAAATCCGTCTCACCGCCCCCAGAACGAAGTCCTGGCAAAGGAATTTTTAGCATCAGGATGGGCAGGTAACGAATCTACCTGACTATCCACGCCGCCGGAGGAATTGTGCAGCGGGCCGTTCGTCGACGACGAGGAATTCAGGGGCGAGCCAGAGTTTCCAACGTGACAAACACCACCGCCATTCCCGGTTCCCATGCTGACACCGCTCTCGTTCCTCTCCATCTTCGCGAAGATCGCTGGCCGGATCCTGTCCTCGACGTTTCCGCTGCCAAAAGCACCTCACGTTCCCGGCACGTGGATCAAGAGCATAATCTCAACATCACTTATGTCCACACGTTAAACGAAGAATGTGCAATCAACAAAGTCACTCTTCTTCATCGTCAGCACCAGTTTGATCTTACAAAAATCACTGCCTCGCAAGTTAGCGCGCTCCTGTATTATCTATCTCCCAGCGTAGTGTCACCCGAGACGGGAGGACGGAATTTTCCTTTCGTCCTTACGCGGAACGGAGCGCGGGGAATGTCGTGGCCGTCGGCCGCTTTCAATGAAAACCGTGACCACAATTCGATGAGCTACAGGGCGTGCTGAACTCGCACGAACTCCGGCCACGCGCTTCGCGGCACTATATTTCCTCTACGGGCGACGTGAACATTGAAACAGTTAGTTCTCCTCGCTGTTCGACGATTGGGCTTCGCGTATCGTGCGTTATCGCAGCGGGAATACTCGGCGAGCTGTCAGCAGTGTTCATCCATCGTCGACGATCGGCCGTATACGATTTCGAACACGACTTCCAATAGGACTTCCAATACGACTTCGAATAAGATTCCGAATACGAACTGTTTGCTCACTCTGCCGAGTCAACGTTTGCTCTTCGCGTAAGACGTGTCAATACCGTGTTCCGCCGACAGAAAAATTCCGGAAACGAGCTCGTTCGCTCGTTCACATATCCCTCGGGCACGTTCGGGACTCTTTTCTCCGGCGTGTCGAAAGGCCTGACTCCACCATCCGAGCTGGCCGTCGTTGCACATGTAACACGTAAAATCCTCGGCAGCCGAACGTTCACCCGAGCGTAACCATAAACGCCGTCCGTGCTCGGGCACGTTCACCACGTCTTCGGCGCGCTCCCGAGGCTAGACGTACGGTAGCATCGGAGTCGCGAGTCGGAAGACGAACCTCCTTGCCCTCCTCTTTCCCTCCTCTCGCCCTTCCTCTCGGCCGCTTCTTGCCCGGGAATTGACCTGTTTTTCCTCGGCGAAACTCTCGGCCACTCGAAGGGGTCTGTTCCCTTTTTTCGTTTTCTCGCTCGCCGCGGCTACGTAGTCAACGCTCTCCCCGTTCGCCTTGGTCGGCCCGGTCGTCCGCTTGTCGCTTCAATCGGTCGTTCCGATATATATATATACGCCGCGTACAACTATGTACACGGAACACACACGTGCCCGGGAGTCGAGTGGCGCGCGTACGGCCTCCTATGCCGTGATCACTCTCTGGCGCGCTCGCGCGCACGCACACGGTCTTCGCAGTCGGTATCGGTGGCCGAGAGAGCGTACGGCCGACGTGCAGGTACAGGCACTGCGTCCGTGTGCCGATCCCACGTACCTGTGTGCAACCTGCCTTTCACTGCATCTCTCTCTCTCTCTCTCTCTCTCTCTCTCTCTCTCTCTCTCTCTCTCTTCTCCGGAGTAAATCACCCCGAACGGAAATTCGTAAACAATGGACTTCGGGGAAGAGGAGGGACCTCTATTAGCGCGGCTTCGCCTAGAATTCCGATGATCCGCCGGATAACTCGGTCATTTTCTCTTTCCCCGGAGCCTCCGGTAAGCTTCTCCCTCGAGTCTATCGCTGCACCATATTTATCTCTTCGCCCACGCTCCTCCGTCGAGATTCGCTCTCGACGGTCAGGTAGCTCGGATTTTCAACGGATCACCGGGACTGACTTCTGGGTCTAGTCGATCTTCCGCGCGCGCGCGCGTTCGCGATGTCTCGCCACTTGTTACACGCTCTCCGTCACGGGACTCGTCCGCTGGCGTCTCGGCATCGACGAGACTAATATCGGATTCCGAGTCCGAGCCACGGTATTTCCGCCGGTGGCATCGTCGTGGACTCGCTCGGGCACACCGCGACACTACGATCTGCCTGCCTTCTCTCGCGCGGCTTACGAGCCTCTCCCCTGCCTCCACCTCGCAGCTAGCCGACTCTGCGCGTCGAACTTTTACTCGCGCAGGTGAGTAAATTCGATTTACGATCGGCGCCCGGATCGATCGACTACGATAAACCGCACGCACATGTCACGCGCGCACTGGAAAGGCGTGTACACACGCGTGAGGATGGGTACCGATGCACGGGAAGAAAATGGTCCGTGTCACGTCATCGGCAGCGGGTTCGGATCTGGCTCGGAAAAGGTCGAGAGGGGCCGTTCCTTTTTCAGCGCCTGCATGCGTGAGCGTGGTAGGAGCGCGCGCGCGCGCGCTCACCCTCCTGGCGGACACACGTGCGAGGCGCGTCGGTGTACGGTTCGCACGCTCGCTTCTTGGCCTGCTCCTCTTCCTTAACACTCGCCGTCGGCACTAAAGAGCGGACAAACACTTTGCGATGGTCGTGGGCCACGGAGCGGCACTAATCACCAGGCCGATGGGAGAGGCACTGTCACAGAAGAGTGGCGAGGAGCAGGAGTCGGCACGCACGGGGGCCGGGCATGCGAGCGGATTGCACTGAACGCCGCCTTCCTCGTCCCTGATCATTGCACCGAGCCGATTCCGAGTCCAGCTCCAGCTCCGGCTGCGATACTAGTCCTCCATCAGCGCTCCGCGAGATAAAAGATGCAAGGCTGGATTTCGAAACTTGAAAATCGAACAACTTTCAGTTTTGACGAGTGAGTCTGATAGATGCTGATGATCTGGGATGACTTGAAAGAGGTTATTTCAGAGGGACAGTTCAGATCGGTGGAGCGTTGAGATCCAACCTGGAAGGTGGAGTCGAAGTTCGGTGTTAGTATCTGGCCTTCGGAGGAATCGATCTAGTCAGCTTCATTCAGAAGTAGCCAGAGGCCTGTCCTCGGTTCTCTGTTTCTTCTCCGGCAGAGCGGAATCCGGTGGATCGTATATCCGCTCCCTCTGGGTGTTCGTCTTTTTCTCCGAAATAACCCACCCCTTTACGTTCCCATTCACTCCTGATATCTTCGGTCCTCGAGAGACACGGCTCGAAATCTCACTTCTGGAGTCTCTGTGCAAGCTCGTTCGGCGATAAGTCGAACGCGGACGGCGTAGGGTCGTGGAAAATGGATTCTCGAACGTGACAGCCTTCCTAGTCCACGGTTCAGTGGCCTCAAATTTCCGAGCCTTTCAGAAATATCCTCCGAGGAGGAAGCGAGTCCTGATCTTCGAGCGTGGCCTGTGCACCGCCTGGTTCTGGTCCGAGGTAGGTGAGGACTGGTGAGGAATGGAGAAGGACGTCGTCGGCGGAGGGAGAACGACTTCGTGGAGAGAAAGGGACGGGATAAGAAAGAGGCGGGCGAGAGGGAGAAGAAAGGAGAGAGAGGTTCAAGTAGCGATGGGACTAATCCAATTGCAATGCCCAACACGCTCCAATCGATGCTGACGGGCTCGCTAATAGTTTCCATCCCTAACACGCGATTCTATGAATTACATTGATACTGTTAAACCGTGAAACAAATATAAAAATCTTCTCAACATCTACCTATTTTACATAAATCTAATACTCTTTCATCTCCTTTTACCATGTCACGTCTATACCAATCTCAATCATACGTCCATTACCTTTAAATCATTTTATGAACGTATACGAAATATTTTTAATAAATTCTCAGTTCGTAGTAGAGTTTTACAGCTCCAAATCGGAACTACAAGCGAGTTCTGCTTCCCAGCTCCGCCTGGCTCAAAAATCTCTCCGGCTCGAGAGGGTATAGGTCCCATCGCTATGTTCGAGTCGGGGCCCGACAAAGGAGGAGGGACAAGGCTCGAGGTAGAATGCCCGAGTGCGAGCGAGAGGATGAGAAGGACGTCGGGACTGGGTTCAAGAGTGTGCCGGCACACCGGTTTTGCCTCGTTGCTCTCTCGAATGAGAATCCAGCGACTAGTTGGCAAGACTGCGGATAGACGTCGCCCCTCGACGATGCTTCGCCAAAGAGAACGACGACGACCACTCGGCATGCAAAGACGCTCCGGATTTCGTGGCATGCCCCGACGCACCGAAGACGATTCTCTTCATGTCCCACGATTGTCGTGCGCCTCGTTTTCGGGACGGGCCAGAAACCTGGCGTTTCGACCTCTGTCGACCGGCGGCCTTGACCGCCACGGTGCACGACCCTCGGACCTTTTGCGACGCTGTCGTTTTCGTTTCGAAAGAGACGCCCGCGCGCAGCCCTTTCTCGCTCGTCTCGGCAGAATTTATCGGAGGAAATTGGGAAAAAATGGTTGGCGAGTTATGTGGCTCATGGTCGATGTGATCGACCTTGGAATTCTTGTCTAGTTGGGTGTAGATTGATCGATAAGGTTTTCCTATTCCATTCGATGGATAACAATTGTTATCTTTTTTCATTATTAATTCTCTTTTTGGTCTGTGAATTTTATTAGAATTATTATGTTTAAATTTGTTCCTAATGAACTGGTTATTGGCAATGCTTTCTGTTGAGATCCATTGCAATTTGATTAGTTCATAAAATAGTACAACAGTGACCGAAATCGCCGAAAACCTTTTAGTCAAAAACTAATTAATTTTACATTCCATTCGATTTAACCCATTACCCTTTAATGTCCCAGTTTTGGGATGTATTTTCAAATTGTTTCCTTTTAATAACTACGACTTCTAAGTATACAACTAATTTTATTTATTCCTTTTATTTTTTTAATCGTGGCAGGTAATGGGTTAACGTGATCATACTTGATATAATGTTCGTTATAGCTTTTGTTCAAATTGAATTAGTAAGCTAGGTATTGTAGGCAGGTTTTGGAGGATGTTTCGGAAAAATCGGTAGGATATGCAATTTTCTTGATTAGAGTACAAGGTTTATAAGAGAAACTTCCGACTGACAGCCGTCAGTCTCCCCATCGATGGCAGCGCTGACAATTGTCGGGAACCTGGAATCCCGTCGGATTTTCATCGAACGCGCACGCAACAGACGCAATCGGAATGTCGCGGTTCTCATTGAACTCATATATGTAAAAGGTGTAATTGGAATGCCGTAGCTTTTTGTCCGGCAGCGCACGCAACTGTCGCGCGATCCAGCGCGGATCGTCCGCTTTCATTGAACGCGCGCGCGCGCACGCAATGGCGATCGGAATTCCGCCGTTTTCATTCACGTATTTTCGTTTGCGGTTTTCCGCTTTTAATGAGCCCCGCGGCGACGGCATTGGTCTTTCCTTCGAGGCCGCCCGTTCAGCCTTAACAGCCTGGGACAGCGCTCGCAATTTCAGTCGATGTCCGAAGAGGCAAAAATTCTCGTCCAACCGCACGAATTTTTACCCTCAAACACTTTCCGACACATGGACCGTTTACTTTGAAAGTGGTGTAAATCCATATTTAAAAGAAAATTGAGTTATATAATTTATGTTTAATGTACTGTAAACTTTTGATTTGTGTAATATTTTTTTTTAATTTGAACAACTTTCAAACGGTCAATATATCAGCATCTTCAGGTGGCGCATCATCATAACTTTCCATAATAATCATTACGCCAGCACCCAACACCAATCATGTTCGTAATACGCATTATAATTGTTACGCGTTATTACGTTAGGTCGAAGTAGGCGGGTAATGAGCTAACAGAGGCTGATGCAAACGAATGAAAAATGATTTGAAGGCGCTCGATCAGGTTCCAGCCGAGGCAGCCTCGCAAAACCTCTATCGGACAGTCCAGGTAGATGAACCTGCCATCCGACCGGTGTCCAACCTGCCCCATACCATTGCCGGGGTGAAAGATAATGGTGTCACGGGAGCATGATTCGTATTTGAAGATCCAGTTCCCCGTGCGGGCTTATATGGGATATCCCGGGGACGCTGCTCGTGGAACTTAAAGCGCTTTTCAATGCGCTTGCCGTGCGGTGAAAGAAGGTCTACTGGAGGTGAAAGAACGTTCCGCTGAATGCGGCAAACTTGACGTACGCCGTGGACGTGTATTGGGTTTCAGTGCGTTGACGCGATGCTCTAATTTCTTTTTTTGCCTTCTTAGACGTTCCTCCGGAGCTGGGCTCTATTCGAGCGAAATAGGATAGGATGGTACGGGCAGTTTTCGTACGCGGTCGTCAGGGGGGTGAGAGTGGATTTTGCACCGTTGAGGCTGACAGTTGGAATGAGAGGTTAAGGTTGTATTGGATCGTTTATCGGAAACTTCGGGATAGACTCAAAGCTGGACTATGTGCGAGAAACGAATGAGAGTTCGGATCTTCGTGTGAGGAAACGCGAGTCGAAATCGCTAGTTTATGCAAGCACCTTTCGAAAATATCTCTATACTGCCCCAAATCCATTTCGCGAATCCTTAAGATTCGGTGCATTCGATATTTTCCTGTATTTTGTACAATTTTTTCCGCGACGATGCGCTTGCTTCTCGACTGAACTTTAATTGCGAGTTCCTGAAAAAATGTTGGGTCTCATTTCGATAGAGACTGTGATCAAAGTGCCATTAGCATGAGTCACTGTACCTACTCGCGGAAAATCGTGAACCACGTCCTGGCTGACGCAACAATGCACGTGCTCGGCATACCTTTACGAAATCGGCAACTGGCCGTTAAGCAAAAAAGCACAAAATACATCGCAGTCGTGACGTCAAGCTCCCCGAAACGAGATTTCAATCCCTCCGGCATCGCTTGCGAACGATCGCGGATCGCTCCGCCGTAGTAAAATGATCAGAATGCGGTGAATCATGGAAGTTGTGAAAGCGAGTCGCGGGAAAACGTTGTCGATATTAACTATTGTCTCTGGCTGGGCCGATTGGGCGAGGAGCGAGTCGCGTAACGCCAAGAAAGCGATGAAAGCTTCGGCCTGAGCGGTCGTGAAAGTCGAATGAATTTTCCCCGGCGACGTGCCATTAATCTGTCCGACCGATCAGCTCGTCCCGCGAATAACGGAAAAGATCTCCATACCGTGCCGATGTGTCGGCATACATTAACGTCGACGGCCACCCCGCGGCCATTAATTATTTTCGCTAACATCCGCACGTAACGCAAACACGAGCAACGATCCGCTCCAGAAAGCTTTGAGGAACGATTAAAATCGAACGATTAATACCTGAATTTCGCTGCCAGTCGCGAGTTCGCATATTTTCATCTCATTGTCACGCACTCTAATCCCGCGGCACACTGGCACACACATTCACGTATGTACAGTGTAACGCTCGTTCGACTAGCTTTATTACTCGGATCGTCGGGCTGGCAGCTACGCCTGTTTGCGGAATTTGATAACTGCCGAGGAATTCTCCGGTAATGAACCCGCCGCGAGCTGCCGATCCGAGCGAAAGAATGGAAAGGATCATTTCGCCGGGCGTTTCGCGCGGCATTCCCTGACAGGCAATTGCCATAAAACGGAAATATGGCCGTGCGGGTAGGGAGAGTCCGTGAAAAATTGCGAAAACCGATCCTGTCGAGATGCCATGCGCGCGCGCGCGCGCACACCGGCGAGCGATTCAGCGTACGATCGCCATTTATGTGCATTGCCGTTCGATAGACGTCGCAATATTCGCCGGAGGATCGCGACTTACAGTTTTAATGTTGCACGATGGAATGCATTTAACTCCCTCCATAGAGTCTGACTCACTCGACCGATGACGCTCGTTGCGTCCCCGATGCGTGCAATTTTCTCGTAGGATGGACGGCGCGATGACACTCTTTGTTCGGCCATTGTCTTTCGACAACGTCCGCTACTTGCACCTTTCAGGTTCGCCGGTAACGATGCAGGGGACTAATGTGTCTTTGCTGTTACCTTAGACAGACGATGAATGCCTAGTTAGCGTGAACGCTGAGGGTAGTATTTTTCTCTGCGTTAGCAATGATTTTTTACTCGGAAGCGTTTGATGTAAACTTTACGAGTAATTATTTTTCTATATATTTACGTAACGGGTGGGTTTGTTAGTAGAGCGATGGACTCATAGGTATGTGAAGGGACCCGGGTTCGATCTCAGGTACAGTATTCCGAAATTGAGAAAAAAGCACGCTTGACTGAGCACGTTAGAGCGCCGACTCGAAATCAGCAAGCGCTCGCCGCAGAGGGCAAAGACGAGTCACGTCAACTCGCACCGAGTACCACACATCCAGGGTCTATATATTATTTTGCCCCTACATCAGCCACTGATATTCCCCAATACTCATTTTTAAACCATTTAGGCTCTGCTACTTAAAATTGTTCACACTTGTCGATTGAGTCCGCCAATATTTTTGTCAAGATTTTAATTTGTAATACACGCTTTCGCAGCGGTCGAGATACAAAGTTGAATATTTACGCAAAGAGTAAGAGCTCATTTAGAATTTTAATCGTTTTAGGGGTACTTTGACCATCTTGTTCGGCCTTTGTTTGCTCGCAGAAAAGTGACGAGAATTGATCGATTCCTCGCGCCGCAGGCGCGGGCTTAATGATCCATGAAATTCTAGTCGTTTCCGCCCACTTTCATGTTACTTTCGCGTTACGTAGCCGAAGCGAGCCCGGTGTCTTCTCACTTTGTCAATTTCGCGGAAGCGAAAATTCCCGGCTCTGGCATGCGGAGAACGATGCGAGAGAGTGTATTATTCCGGCGGTGCATTCCCAAACGAAATCGACCAGTATTCTCACTTTTAACTTCCGGCTTCAGGCATCTATCTGAACGGACTCGGGAATACCATCCCAAGAAACCTCAAAATTCTCTCAAAAACATATAACTGAACTCACATTCTGATACGTCAATCTTCCTCTAATCATTTCAAGTTTTAGCCATAGAGTGACGTATCTTACTTCAAAGTTAATTGCCAGTAAGATTATTTGCAACAATGTTCAACTGTATCTCATATCAGAGTAAATATTCTGCATATAAAAATATTTATCATCGATATGTATTTAGAGGTTGACAGCTGTGAATCGCACGCTTCGGTTTCTTTACAGTCTCAACAAATATTCCTGCTACGCAGAGATAATGAGATCATGCTAATTACCGGGTGCTTCGCTGGATGAGAACTGACGCGCGAAAGATTAGGGCCGGACAAGTGCTGTTAGGTTTCCTTTTCCAGTTTTCGTCGTTAAAGCGGAAAGCGAGAGGCTCGCGAGCTCCGATGAAAATGACGAATTGCGACGTCAAATTTACGGTTGCGCAAACTGCCTGAAGCTACAAGACGAATCTTGCGCGAAAAAAAGACGTAAAACGTTGATGAATGGCGTACGTTAATTGTCAAAGTATAACTCTCGGGTAATATATACAATTTTATTACACCATTACTTTCTGTACAAGACACTCATTCGACTATAATTCCAGTGTCGTACGGACGAAATTCATGCGATTGAAATTTCTAATCGTCCCTGCTTATCTCTGAAGAGAAAATGCACCAGCCTACGTCAGAACAGCCTGATTCCTAATCCGTTCTATTGAGCAATGCCGACCAGTTTCCTCGAAGGTTTACACACTTTCCAACTGGCGAGCGCGTACGTCGAGAGGTGACGTAAATTTTCCGCGTCGGAACGAAAAAGGGGCAAGTAGGCTCGTAGGTTTCGTACGGCGCGGCCGTTTATGGGGGTTAAATACATCCTGTAACACGTCTCTTGACAAGCGACCGGCTGCTTATTCGACTCTCTAAGTGGCTCGTTCCGTCAATGAAATCGTACCCGACTTTGTGTACTCTCGCGTCCTTTTCTCCGATGCCACCAACTTATTAAACTTAATACGCGCACATGTCCGTAAACATCTTGCGCCGAGCCATCCCGTACATTGCACAGCTGTCCATGATTACTCGAAATACACTCATCTTAATAACGACTTTCAATTTCGTTCGGTGCCGAATGAGATAAATAAACGATCACGCTTGACACGATTCGATTATACAGGCGGACTAAAGTCGCGATTCAAATAAAGCTATACAGGTACACACGTTAACCCGTTAACAACATTTTTATTTCTTCGCCAGAGAAGTTATAGGTACATACGCACAAAAGGTTGCGTAGGAATAGAATTATATAAATTCAAAAATTCCCAAATGGGGTCTGGGCAGCTAATGGGTCATCTAAATCCGAGGAGATGAATAAAAATTCTGCCACACCACCTACCTTGTGTCTTCGTCGATGTCGCCTGCCGCCAGGCCCGGTATCGAACAGAAAATCATCCCACGGCAAGTGCGCCAATTGCTGATGCCTCGTGCGCGGTTTCGAACTAACCCTTTTCGCGCCACTGCTACTACCACCGCTGCTCTTGCTCCTTCTCTTGCTGCCGCTGCTGGACCGACGCTTCCTCCTGCCACCGAACAGTTTCCCCAACATCTCGCCGAACTTCACCCCCGAGCGAAATTTCAACCCCCGCCAGCCCCCAGGCCGCCTCCTGATCCTTTCCACCCCCAGCGGGCCCGTCAGAGAGTCCGGAAGATCACTCGCGAGACCCTTCGAACGATCGCGAGTTCGAGCTTCGAACTACGTCGTGGCATTCGGTAAAATTTATCATCCGGCCGCGGCCCAGTCGGGTGGCCATCTGCAATGGGGGGCGGCTTCCAGCATGGCTTATCGCATGGCGAGTGTCGCAAACAGGCGGATCAACGAACTGAATCTATTTGTAATTCGTGCGTCTACACAGCCAGCGGATTCGATTAATCGACCGGCCGGAAGCCCCACGAGAACTGCGCCGTTTTTCTCGCGACGGCGGGAAATCTGGAGTAGGGCTTGGGAGAGCATCCGGGATTTTTTTTACCATCTGCCGCTGTGTGTAGGTGGTCGCTGGCGGATGGGGAGGGGTGGGGGAGAGCGTAATCCTATCGCGATCGGTGGGAGCGGGAACAGGGATGAATCGGAGGACAAGGGGTGGGATAGGTTCGGAGGAAGTGAAGGTGAGATGATTGAAAGATGGTGCTGATAGCGACTGAATCGATCGGCGATTAGCATGAGCCGGTAGATAAGACGGACGATCGGGAGGTGGAACTGGGAAGCTAATGGGATGCGGAGGGGGTTAATGAAGTTGTAATTGAGAAATTAAATTAGAAGGAGGTGGCTCGATCAAGATTTAGACGCGTATACGGCCTGGAGCGGAGTCAAGGAAGGAACACAATGCTGCGAACGGATTATCGGATAGGTGAACGCCATCTGATGTTCATGGTCGGTAGCGAGTTCAGCGCATTTTCTTACCATGCTTCCGAACTCGCTGCCACCTCGTTTCCCCGCTGTTATTAAAAATGAACACTGTACATATAATAATTATTTGGTTTAATCACAATAAACTGAATCCTCACTTACGCAGTTTCATACCAACGTCAAGCGAAACAATATTTCTCTCACAACAGAATCCTTATTGAAAGAACAACATTGTTAATGAATCTTCCACAAGGAATCTCATAAATTATCTTTATAACGAACGAAATTTTTCTTCATTCAGCGATAATAGAAAGCGGCCGATAATAAGACAAATAATCAACGGCCACTGATCCGTACGTACGGTGAATAATACCTGGATGCGCTAAATACAGGTTTGACAGTTTCACAATGAACCTTTAATGGCCCGGCCGAAAAAGGCGGCGTGTATTACACGACCGATAACGAAATAAATAAGCTGAGATAAGATTACGTGTCGGGATAACCGTCATTATAAACGCACGTCAGTACAGAGGAGAGTACGGTCGAATTCGACGATCGTTCGACAAGAGGCGAGTTCGAATTCGTGCGATGCAACGTTCTGTACTTTCGAACGCTAGTCGATTTGTCATTCGGGGTGGATTGACCGATTCGATCCGTTCGGATGCCGAAGATCGCAAGGATCGCTGCTAATCGCTGACAGCATTGTTGCTAACATCCGCTTGTGTAATACATTACGATAGGATCGGTCGCGTTTAGTCGTCGCAATGTTCGCGTACGTACGCCACTGTATGCAGATTCTCGATTTCGAACGGTGGGAAAGCCTCGCTGAGGCCGCGATAGTGTAAAGTTTCAATTTCGATTGCTTAATTGGCGCGCGGAAGTCATCTTTTGATACCGGCGATGCGGCCACTTCCGATAACGATCCGTTCGCACACGTTCGGCAAAGATCAGGATTGATAAACGAACGGCGTTACGGGCGTAATAACAAAGTGCCAAAGTCAAGTGTCAGGAAATTGGCTGCATTGTTCGCGGGGGGATTTTCGTTATCCTCGTTCCTGTGCGCGAGCAATTAACGTAGACGTACTAATTTATTCATAACTTTCAGCGGCAATCGTGTCATAATCGAGAATTCCCCGGCTCGCGGAAAGAATCGCCGAGATTTTCGATAATATCGCTATTATCGCCCGCGGAGCCCACCGATCACCTTTTTCCATTGTTGTTACAAGTGTGGTCTGTCATCGCGCATAATATACACAGACTCAGTGCGGCGTAGACTGCCAATGACGGTGCAGGTGAAAACTGCGTTGAGATAAGTTTCGCCGATCAGCGAGAATGAATCATTACCCCGTCAATTTGCACGCCAATTTTGAGGTGTGACGTTAGGCTTGACTCTTTTCGAAGGGTGTCTTTCAACGGTAAGTACTCGACGTTCTTTATCAGCGAGCCCCATCACTCTCATCCCGCGACTAGTCGACAAGATCGTAGCAGCGTACGACCCTAAATCGATCCATAATTCGCTGTCATCTCGTTCTGGCTCCAATTTTCACCGGAAGCTCCGTCCGCCGCGACGGTTCGCGACTAAAGCTGTTCATTACGCTGCCGTCAATCATAATTTTAATCCACGCGCCCGGCGACGCAGGCCAAAAGCCTAAATATAAATACGTTTATATAAACGACAGTGCCGCGGTACCGCCAAAATCGTTCGCGTTTAGAACGTGCGTCGCGTCTCGCCGACGCGTCCAAGGCTACCAGCCTCTACGACTATCGTCTATCGTCTATCGCTGATCCCGCTTTATGACGATCCCTCTCAGTGTTTGCCCGCCTTAGCGCGGAACACCCGCGAAATGGCATTTCGCGAGTTCTTATCGAGCGATGTTTAACGGGCTCTCTGCCGAAAGACGGGAAAGGCGAGGAACGGGACGATATTTATTGTTCCCTCGTATGTCATCCCACGTGCGCGAGTCCGACATCCTCCCCGTCGCGTCTGTCATCTTTGGCCCGTCAGTCGCTCTTCTGTCCCGGAACAGTCATTACCCGCGAGATATACAGGGTGCAACTGCACTTCGTCACTCGACTGCCCCGAAGAAAGGACGCTTACCAGAATCTATCCTGCACGTCCGGAGTGATTTGGCGCGATAACGGTCGACTTAAAGATTCCGAGCAGGTTAGATAGACCACCCTGTACGACGAGCGATCGGCAGCCGAGGACAGATAAGACGATACGCATCCGTCGGCAGGGCAAAGAACATGCAACGCGCATAGGTTGCACAGTCCGTTCGTTGTCGGTGTTCCGCGCGCTAACTTTCGAACCGCGCGCTAACATTCGGAGCGCGCGCTAACTTTCGGAACCGCGCGTCTTCCTCGCTGACAGAATCGGCGCCCAATTGGGGAACGACCGCTGAGTAATGGCACTGTTTTGATCGTTGCAAGAGTTGGCCCGCGTCGGGATCAGTCGCGATTGGTGACCGTGGATTTTCGGTTCGAGGCTGACTAGCCGGCCAGCGAGAGAGAGGATCCAGTTGCCGGAAGGAAGTTCGGCCCGATAGGACGGCAGGTGCGCAGGAATGGAGGAGAACGGTAGGAAGCAGGAGGCGAACGGTGTCGAAACGACGACCAAGCCCTTTCTGATCGCCTCCAACGACAATGGGAAGTTGGATAATGGGACGGCTTCCATGGCCATGATGGAGGAAGTGAAGCCTCGCATAGAAGGGAAGAAACACTTTCAGTACGTCGCCACGCTGTGCGGTAAGTGGCCAGGGGGTGGGATTTACGGTGGATTTATGTTGGATTTATGCAAGGATTTCGATTGAATCGATAAGCCGAGATCGATCCCGGCTTCGAACGGATTACAAGTTAATACGCGTATTAACGGACATTAATCCGTGCGCAGCGTTGAAAATTACCGGATCGCCGTCGGGTCTGATACAGTTTTATACTCCTGGAACGCGAACTCGACCGATTAGCTTTTATCAGACGCGGCTCACCTCTGACAAATTCATGCAAACAAGCCGCGAGAGGCGCGGCCTTGAGCGGGACGTTAGTCAGGGTTCAAGATCCTCCGAATTTTTTGGGAATTCCTCGGATCGTTATCGGGGGTACTTTCCTTTCGGTTCGAACCCGATTCGGTCGGTCTTTTATCTAGGAAGTCGTTTTCGGAGTCTCGCGTCTAGACGGTGGTCGATCGAGACGCTTGAGAATGACTGACGCCAGCGCGTCGAACGTGGAAACAATTTTGGGACGACGGTAGGCAGACGTTGTTTGCATTCAATTTGGCGTGCCTGCCAATTTTCGCGCTGGCCAACCCGCCGATTTGGAAACTGACGAAAATCACGGTATATCGAACCGGAACCGATCGCCGTCACTTTATCTCGCCGATGTTCATTATCTGTCGTCGCAGGCGATGTAGATAAAGCAATTAATAGACGCCGCGGTCGGTTCGGTACATTCTGCATCGTTCGATAATGATAACGACTCGACGGTGCCCGACGATATTGAATGCCATTAGCATGTCTCCGTTATCTGGCTTCGATAATATTAGAAGCAAGATTTCGGCGGGTCGGTGTTTTTCTTTGACTCTCGGTACATGTTCTATGATATCGGCATTTCTCGCTCCCTATCTTTTTCTTCGTGCCGCCTACGACTCCGAGCTTTATTGCCGTCTAAGGCTTTCCAAATATTGCGATAGCTACGATATAGCGACAGATTAAGATCTGAGGGTCGTCTCTGTGAGAATTTTGACACGTAATTAAAGTCTCGGTTTATTCTCACCAGACGAGGCCACGATAACTGTCTAAAATAACACTGAAATCTCATTAACTACAATTCGCGACGTCTCGCGGTCGCAAATCTCGCTTGCGAGGAACCACACTTTTTTTCGGGCCGATGTTTGAACAAGGCATTATGCCGCGCAATGGGACGAAGATAAGAGACGTCAGCGCTCGTTTTCTGAGGTCATGATTCCGCGGACAGGAGCTCGTAGACGCGACGTATTGTTTAACCGAAAAATCGTCTGGTGACCTTTCAACGCTGATTATTTACGACGTCGCGCAAGATTCTTCCTATGTTTGGTACATCTGCATCCGGAAGGAAGAAAACCGTTACCTTCGCTTGTTTGTATCCTCCGAAATTGCATAGCACGCTATTATTGTATTCATGAGTCATGCAAAATAATCGGAAGAAATATATAATCGCATATTCGACGATCCTCTCAGATTAAAAAACGGTACAAAATCAAAAAATAAAAAACATATATTTATATCAAAATTTCCGCGAGAATTTACTAACGAAACAAACTCTCGCCCTAATCCAGCCGCCCTTGGAGGAATGCAAAGTGGCATGACACTAGGATGGACCTCGCCGATCATTCCGACTCTCACAGCCGAGGATTCCTTCCTGCCATCCGTCACGGAGGCGCAAATATCCTGGATAACGTCCCTGCTGGCGTTGGGCGCCATGACGGGTGCAGTCCCAGCCGGAAAAGTGGCCGACCGGATCGGCCGGAAATTGGCCATAACCATAACCTCGATTCCCTTCCTCGTCTCCTGGATCGTCCTGATCCTGGCCAGGAACATCGAGTCTATCTACATCGCTCGCTTCATCGGCGGAATAGGTGCAGGAGCTGCCTGCGTACTGGTCCCAGTCTACATCGGCGAGATAGCCGAACCCTCTATCAGAGGTGCACTGGGTGCATTCTTCCCTCTGATGTTCTCATCGGGAATCGTCTTCTCGTACGTTATGGGAGCCTACTTGCCTTACGGACCGTTCAACATCAGCTCCTGCGCAGTTTTGCTCCCCTTCATGGCCGGAGCACCCTTCCTACCAGAATCTCCACTTTGGCTGGTCTATCGGGGTCGAAAGAGAGAAGCGGCTAAGGTCCTGGCCATCATCAGAGGCGTCCATTACGACGAGAAGGAAGAGATCGCCATGTTGCAAGAAGAAGCTGATCGGGTGGAGAGCAAAAGGGGTGGCATCATGGATCTGATAGGAACGATCGCTGGCAGGAAGGCTATCTTGACCAGCGTCGGCCTGATGTGGTTCCAGCAGATGTCAGGCATCGACGCTGTCCTCTTCTACACGGTATCGATCTTCCAAGATGCCGGCAGCACGATCGAGCCCTACGCAGCCACGATCGTCATCGGCATCATCGAAGTCGTCATGACCATCGGCGTGGCCATCATCATTGACAAGTAAGAAATCGATTCGAATCCTCCGCCGAAGCTGAGGAATCTCACAGGTGGCGTAATGGGAACATGTTTTTGCTCAGGTTCGGCCGGAAACCGCTACTGGTCATATCAGGAGTTGCCATGACTGTCTGTCTGTCAGTCGTCGGCTACTATTTCAAGCTGAAGGAGGACGGTAACGACGTCTATTACATCGGCTGGCTGCCGCTCACTTGCCTCTCCCTCTTCAACGTCGTCTTCTCGATCGGCTACGGATCCGTCCCATTCGCGGTCATCAGCGAGCTCTTTCCGCCGGAAACGAAGGGGGTCGCCAGCAGCATCTCGATAGTCGTTCATTGGTCTCTAGTGTTCGCCGTGACAAAATTGTTCCCAACGATGGAGAACACGATGGGTCAAGCCGCCACTTTCTGGACATTCGGCTGCTTCACGGCCATGTCAGCAGTCTTTGCATTTTTCTTCGTCCCGGAGACGAAGGGCAAGACGCTTCAGGAGATTCAGAAGAAGCTGGAAAGAAGGAAAAAGGGAGTTCAAAATCTTTCGACTGAGCCTGTTTGAGCCTCTCGATTCCGGTGATCGTGCGCAGACTTTCTGTCGGATCGTTGACTCCGGCAGTGATTGGAGCGACACTGAGAGAGTCAGGGCACATTGCGCAAAATGGCAGTCGAGTTTCGCAAGGGACTGAAAGGTTCCACTGCCGATCGAACCTCGCGAGTGGAGCTAGAATTTTTCTATCGTATTATTATGAACTCTTCTCGGCGCCGACGAAGGAATTTCACCAGGAAGCTCGGGTAGCGCGAGCACTGCGATCGCTGGATCTTGATCGATATTGCTTATCGATCGGGATTGCAAAAGCGCTGGCTGCGCAAAGCCTGCGCTCGGCGATAGCTTGTATCGGGTGTCATTACTACGTACATCGATCATCGTACAACAAACGTATCGGTCATGATCAACAGCGCTGCTTCTTGGACTCCACGTGCGATTCGCGATAATCGTCAGTCAACAGGCCGGTCCGGCTCGTATCTTGCGAAAACAGACGCAGCGCGGTTCTGTCCGGACCGTGACGAGACCCGATTGCGCATTTAATCGATCGGAACAAGAATCGTCTGCCGAGGTGCCATTTTACTCGACCGAATTTGTATATTCTTATATAATAAACTTACCTGACGCCTGTCAACGTTTTTAACGACGATAACTTGGAACCTAAAAATCCTACAATATCATTCATTTTGACGGACCGATATCGTGTCCCAGATCTGAGCGCTAAGGTCTCGTTTCAAGGTTTGGATACCGACCGTAGGAATCTGCCGTCTTTCCTCCCACGATCAGAACCCAGCGGTCGTTAACTGTGAATCCGGTGAGCGCGAGCGCATTGGAGAACGTTTAGTTCGCAAGGTGACCGTCATCGTCGCCTCTGACTAAGAGACACGTTCTCCAACGATCCGACGAAGAGCGCACTCTTCGCCAGATGGCACTCGAATGAAAGTACGCCCGCCGCGTAATGGAAATAAAGACATTCAGCATTGTTCTCCGAGCACATCCGATACCGTATCCCACCGCACTTACTCACACCGTCCTTGCATTTCACATCATAATACATGTACCTAAGAAAAGAAGTTCAATGCACACACCCCACGAAATCATATCTGCAATCCAAATGATTTCACCCGTATTCCTCCTGAACACATATACAAACGTACTCTGCAATTTTCAGTCTGATTCGCAATTCAGAATCCATCCGCGATCAGAAATCCTCGCGCCGCGCCCGTAGCGCAAAAAGGAGCTCACGGACAGGCCGGAGAGTCTACATAGAATCCGCACAACAAACCTCCGATCCACATTCCATCCTCGACTAGCCGCCTGCCTCCCCGTAATTACGAGTATCACCTTTCCCTTCAAGCCCACCGCGCAAACCCTCGCCAACATTAACATGTTACGGGGCGCGCAAAGTAAATAAGGGAGTAAATAATAATCCGTGCTGTTCGCCGACGTGGCGTAGGGTGGCGCGGGGGGCTCGAGAGGAGGAAGAGGAGGAGGAGGAGGGGTGCTATAAAGCATTTATTCCGACAATGAGTCAGGGGAGCGTTACGAGGCGAATGCCGAGCGAAGGCAATAGCTAAGATCCGAAGGGGGCGTTAATCGTGGCCCCGGAGAGTCGAAGAAGCGAGCAATGTTACACAGGGCCCCGGGATCCCTGGGATCCGGAGGGAGGAGCGGGCAGGGGGCAGCCAGGCAGTGGAGAAGGGGGGTGAAGACAACGGGGCGAGAGAGGAGAGAGAAAATGGTTGGAAGCGAGAAGAAAGATTACCGAAGATAAGGACGGAGGATGCTGCAACACCAGGCTCCACACTCTGACAGATACATCTTTATCATGGCAGGGGCCCGACTCACGCAGCCGAAAGTTCGCCTCGGGAGGATCGGGCAGGTTCACGCTGCCGAGAAAAGGCTGGAAATGGAGTTTTCGATCTTCGAGAGATCGTCGCCATGGATTTTGAGAGAGGACGCAGCAGAGGATCAAAATTGGCCGTTGTGCGATTTGTGTGTTGATATTTTGTAGGTATTTTTGCCTGGGTTCGGAGAAGGAAGGTTGACAGTTTCGATCTTTTTCGAAAGATCGTCGCCATGGATTTTGAGAGAGGACGGAGCAGAGGATGAAAATTAGCCGATATTCGATTTGCGTTTGATATTTTGTAGGTACTTTTGCGTGTCTTCAGAGAAGGAAGGTTGACAGCTTCGATCTTTTTCGAAAGATCGTCGCCATGGATTTTGAGAGAGGACGCAGCAGAGGATCAAAATTGGCCGTTATGCGATTTGTGTGTTGATATTTCGTAGGTATTTTTGCGTGGGTTCGAAGAAGGAAGGTTGACAGTTTCGATCTTTTTCGAAAGATCATCGCCATGGATTTTGAGAGAGGACGGAGCAGAGGATGAAAATTAGCCGATGCGATTTGTGTGTTGATATTTTGTAGGTATTTTTGCGTGTCTTCAGAGAAGGAAGGTTGACAGCTTCGATCTTTTTCGAAAGATCGTCGCCATGGATTTTACGAGAGGAAGGAGCAGAGCATGAAAATTGGACATTATGCGATTTGTGTGTTGATATTTTGTAGGTACTTTTGCGTGTCTTCAGAGAAGGAAGGTTGACATCTTCGATCTTTTTCGAAAGATCGTCGCCATGGATTTTGAGAGAGGACGGAGCAGCGGATGAAAATTGGCCATTACGCGATTTGCGTTTGATATTTTGCGGGTACTTTTGCGTGTCTTCAGAGAAGGAAGGCTGATCAGCGGATCGGTGGATTAATGCCACGATTTTTGAGGAACCGTTAGTCTCGAGAGTGACGAGACGCGGAGAGCCACGAAATCCGGCGAAGATTCCTCGAAATTTCGACAACGTCACGCCGACGTTCTCACTCTCGGCCAACCGACGCACGTGCAGCAGTTGACTAATCGCGAGCCCGATGTTTTGGCAAAGGGGAGCCATTGCCGTGCACCCCGCGATCCCAAATATACGGCGCGTAGCCTTAAAAATCAGTGCCCGTAGCTTTCTTAATCCTCTTTTAAACGTGTGCCTCGAATACTTAGCCGGACCGCGCTGCATCCTGCATAATAATAAGCGGCCGCGACCGAACGGTACACAGAGCCTGTGAGAACGGATGCTTATTATTCGCTTCAATTAAAACTAAGTTATCGCCCGCTCCGTACGCGGCATCAATTTTCTCTCCTTACGTTCGCAGGCTAGCATGCCCCCTTCTCGGCCTGGACACATCTCCAGCCAACTTTTACATCCAACAAATCCCCACATCCTCTCTCTCTTTCACTCTCTTTCTCTCTCTCTCTCTCTCCACCATCCGCGTTCAGAGCCAACATATCGCCGAGCATTAAGGACAGTCCCGGCTAATTCCACTCGCCATAACCGAAACTGAACAAAATTCTTCGCCCAGCGTCTGACGACTAATCAAGACCTCTCCCGCTCTCAAAGGAAGTTCTCACACCAAAGGAATCCGTCCAGCGAACGATCCGTGGAACGACGATCGTCCGCGATAAGTCGAGTCGCGCTGTTCATAATTGAAAGCCGCGCGGACCGCGCCGATCGTATCGAGGCGCGAAGTCTCTCTCAAAAATAATCCCTCCCTCCCCCCGACGGTCGCATTATCGTCCCGAAACATCGTGAAACATTGTTCGCACGGACTTCGGCTTCGGCCAGAGAGAGCCGCTGTGCGTCCGCTCGATATCTCGATTCGAGAATCTCGGCCGACTTGTTTGCCATGAGAAGGCGGAATGGCGAGGAAAAAGTCGCGCGAAACGCGGCGAGGGGGGAGTGGGGAGGGGATCGAGGGGGAAGAAGGTTGGGGAAGGGGCGATGGGAGGGGAGGAAAAGGACGGGAAGACGGGAGCGAAGGAGGCGAAGGGAGAAGAAAGCTGAAAGTGGCGGTGATCTCGCCCCGAGTGTTAAGCAGCGCTTGTGTTTGCGCTCCGATTGGATACATCTTATTTAGCCGACGCTCCTCTCTTTCTTTTTCTCGCTCTCTCTGGCCTCTCTCTCTCTCTGTCTCTCTCTCACTCTCCTCTTTACTCCCTCGCCGTCCAGCCGTTTCACGATTTTAATTGCAGCCACTCTTTTCTTATCGCCGGCCAACTCTCGTTCGCCTTAGCGACACACTCGGTTTGGCAAAAAACGGGGGCTGATCAGGCGACGTTAATTACGTACACGGCTCGAATGGCGAGAAGGGAGATTGAGCTGCCTCCTCTCGCGAGAAGATTGTCGCAGGATGCCGGCCGATCCGCAGTCATCGCTTTCAGGTGGAATCGGAACGGACTACCTAGACTCGAGGTACGGATCTTTCGCGTGCTAGAGGCAGATATATTGCGGTGTTTGCGTTCTGCGAGGCCTTCTTTCTCGATTCTCGGCATGCCGTTAGCGTCTACCTGAATCTGAAAAGGGATGGAGAAACAGAAGGGCGTTAACAGCTTTAATCACGCATTCTGAGTACGGGCCCATAGTCGGCAGCACTCGGACTGGCCTGGGCGAAGGTTTCTGAAAATGTTTTTCTCGAAAGGGCCAGGGACAGTCTCTCTCTCTCTCTCTCTCACACACTCTCTCTCAATGCTGGGCCCAACCTCGATCGTAATTCTACGGACTTCCACGTCGGGATCGTTCCGGGAGAGTAATGAGGGTGGCGTGGCTTTGTACCTTCGTTTATCTCTACGGCCTAGAGACCAACCTCCGGCACCGAGGCTTTCAGGTATTTCGGGGAGGTTCGACGTTTTACGTCTCTGTTCGGGCCCGTCGTTATTACGATTCGGCACGGCCCTCGTACCGTGAATTGACTCGTTTTGTTCGCCGCCTTCGTCCGCCCGTATCCTGGAAAACGAAAGTTCGGCCATCTCGCACGCGTACGTACGTGCAACACGTCGAAGATGAGCGGGTAAGAGATATAATCCTAGGAGAAAACGTTCCGCGCACGCTTTGTCGGACTGGCGCGTTCTTTTACCGTACATTTTTGGAGACTGCCAGGAACGGAGCCGAAGCGTGGCAGGATAGGCTTACCGCGAAATTAAAGAAGCGTATCCATTTGTCAAACCGCCTCCTACCGAAAGTCTAGAAACACCTACGATCGTTTCGACACCTGCCCGGCCGCGCCGTAAAGAAACCCGATCCCGAAAAAGGCACGCCGGGTTCAAAGTGACTCCGCCGAGCCTCCGGGGGCGAGAGAATTCGCTGCCTTCTACGCCATTGGGCCCGGCAGCGCAAAACTTGTCACGGAATAAACTATCCTCGCCCGAGTGCCGGCGCCGAATAAGAACAATAAGCGCGACGCGAAGCGGCGGACATGCAAAGTCGCCGAACGGAGGAACGGCGGAACGAACGGAAGGACGAAAGAACGAGAGAACGAGAGAACGAAAGAACGAAAGAACGAATCGAACGACGGAACGAGGACGATCGTGGCCGTGGGTGTTGAAAAGGCCCAACAACCTGTAAACGTATCCATCCTTAGCGTGCCAACTCCTGCGTGAATACCAGCTGCACTGCTCACTTCGGGACCAGAAGTTCCAGGGCTGGAAGCCAGAAGTTCTCCGAAATGTATATGAACGCAGGGATCCCGAAGAAAGGAGAAAGTTGAAGGAGGAGCAGAGAAAAGGTATGCGTTTTGAAAAGGAGACCGAGAGTGGGGGTAAGCGTAGATAGAGACATCAAACGTGACAAGAATTCGGACTAAGATCCAGGCACCGATCCTAACATCTACCCAGCTTCGTACGACGGACCTTGAGAAACGTCAAAAAAACAAACGAAGAGATTATTCGTGCCGAAAGGTTTACGCGCGCGAGTGGGACGATAGAAACGTCAAATCCATTCCCACGTCGACGCTCGGCGTCCAGTGACCTTTCCGCTTTGAGGCCGGACGAAATCCGCTCGGCTCCGCTCGTTCGCCCGAACCTTACCGTCTCTCCCCGACTCATAAAAGGTTCCCGCGCCCGACGGCCGCAGAGCGCCGTGAGCGATGCTAATGTTGTCAACGTACCTTTTCAGCAGAACGAACGACCCGATCATCCCGGATCGACTGTTGCTCGGCTCTCAGCGGCCGGCTCGCTCCTCCTCCGGGCGAGATTTCCGGTTCAATGCCGCCCTGACTGACGGCCATCGCCGCCGCGGGTAGGGCCCCGAAAGAAAAGGGAGCCGAGGTGTAAGAAAGCCGGCACTTTTAACGGGAGCCATCCTCCGTCGTCGGGGCCTGAACCTCCGCTCCTGCACGCTTCGCCCTAATTATCTGCGGACGAAGGAATTCGCCGCGTGAAAAGAGACGTTCCCGATGCTGAGTGGCAGCTGGAATAAATGGACGCCGGGAGGAGCGAAGATTATCGGAGGATGGAGGGAGGCCTTTCGGACCGGGAACTGTTGGAGGATTCTCGTGGATGGGCTTGCTTTGACGAACGCGGTTGATACAGAGTTTAATTTTGAACGATTTATGAAGGGCTTGATTCGGTGAAACGTGTCTGTCTTTTAATAGAAGGTGCCAGGCGTCTGGGGGCGTCGTAAATTAATAAATTAGGCCGTTGCAGGGCGACTTGATTAAGATTTCTGACCTAAGCTTCACACGCGTATTTACAAGGAATAATGGACTCCTGGTACTAGGTTCGTTACTCGTGTGATGTAGAGGTGGCTTGATGAGGAACTGTCAGATTCCAGGATGATCGTTATCGCTTCTCCCACTGGTGTTTCGGATAGAATCAGAAATTACGTAAAATATGTTGCGATTGTCCGTTGATTCAGGACGTTATAATTGAAAGTTCTCCGAACGAGCCTGGGACAAATACGTGCCATTGGTAGCGAAAGGGTTAACCAGACGGCCGCATTAAAAAGAATGCGGGCCCCGGCCGATTATGAAGCCCGATTCACACTCCGAAAGTGCGGCCCTCTCCGCGCGGAGAGTCTCCGACCCGTTTATATTGTCCAGCCGGCTGCATTCTTATGCAATTTCTCGCGCCGCGGTGTCCCAGGCGACTCCCGAGCGAATCCCATTTCGCTCCGGGGACTTGCACCTCCGCGGGGCCCGAGCCCGAACATTTCCGAGAATCGAAGGACTCGTGACCCGTCCTTCCGATCCACGAAACACGCTCAAATCACGCTTCCTCCTTCCGAGGGGGAGAAAAATCGGCTCCTTTTTCCGCTCGCTTCGCCGAAGAGATTGGCATCTATCCGGGCCCACAATGGGCCCAATGCCACGCTCGAAACTTATTTGCGGACGATGAATCGGATATCGCTTCCAATCCGAAGTTTACGACTTCCCCGAATGAGGCCGAGACCGCTTGCGACTTCGTTGCCCACGGCGTGCTTCGATACAATATAGCTGGAAGATTATTAAATTTACTCACGGTAGCCGATATCGCGATTAAATCGTGAGCATTGAATGAGGTTGGAGGGGGGCGATTAAGAATCCGGAAAATCAGCGACGCGGATCGAGCCGATTCGAAGATTTCGATGCCGGCATCAGCCTCCGAGAAGGCTCGCTTTCACCTGCCATTGAAGTCGCCGCTACTTCGAAAATGCCGCTTATTACGAATAATTTCAATATCGCTTTTCCCCGGAGGGCTCAAAAGCTTCGCGCTCGAGTGCTCTGCCCGCGATATTTACGGCGCAATAAAAGTTCGCCGCAGCGCATCGGGGCTCAAGAGCGAAGCGGAGGGATAGAACCCAGTCGAACGTGAAAGTTACAGCGAGTCGGATCAAAACTGAGCAGCTCGATTATTCTGCGAACATCCGCTCGCGTTAGAAGAATCGATCGATCGGACGCCGAGCGCATCCGTCAAGTTCCGTCCTGGCAGGTAAGAATTCTTGCCGAAGGGTCGAAAGCTCTCGGGAAAAACAGAGTCATTACGTCCAATGACAAGTACCTTTTTCGTGAACGCTGGAAATCGTTCGGCGTACACGATTTTGAGGGAAGATTAGCGCCGTGACGACGGATTAAGTCGTCCTAGCGTGCAACTCGGCACCAAGGTGAGCCGTAGGGAGAAAAGGAGGCGCAGGAAGAAGGTCTAGAGGCGATAAAAAAGGAGCTTGAGGAAGATCACTGTCGCCGGAGACCGATTAACGGCTACACCTGCTCTCGAAAACGTAACAGCCAGTCTGCGCCTCGAAATAATCGTGTTACCAATTAAAATCGTCAATCGGCTCATTAACGGTCGTACAACGGGCGTCGAAGTGGCGAACAGCGTCGAAATCGGAATAACCAACAATCGGAAGAGAAAGAGAGAAAAGGTCAGCCCTTCGATCACTCCTAATACGAAAGTTAAGAAAAATAATTGTTTTATCGATACTCATCATTTATATAGGATTTTAAGCTATAACGCGTTATTATTTCAAATAAACCGTGCGTTACGGGATTGAAATCGTCGCTTGGATCATTAACGGTCGTACAACGGGCGTCAGAACGAAAATGACCAACTGTCAGAAAAGAAAAAGAGAAAAGGTCAGCTCTTTGATCACTCTCAATACTCTGAAAACTCATCTCTATTTACCGCACAAGGCCTTCCCAACCCCCACGACGGCTCAGGACGAATCCCAGGACATAACAACGCATCAAGAGACAAAAGCGTCTCGAATCCTGAACATTCGTCCCAGCGACGAATTACCTAATCGTGTTACCAATTAAAATCGTCGCACGGATCATCAACAATGGTACAACGGGCGTCGGAACGAAAATGACCAACGATCAGAAGATAAACAGAGAAAAGGTCAGCCCTTCGATCATTCTCAATACTCAGAAAACTCATCTCTACTTACCGCACAAAGCCTTCCCAACCCCCATGACGCTTCAGGGTGAAATCCCAGGACGAATCCCAGGACATAACAACGCATCAAGAGACAAAAGCGTCTCGAATCCTGAACATTCGTCCCAACGACGAATCCCGGGACAAAGCGACGCGCGACACACATCGAGCTGGCCGGAGTGTCAAAAGGAGACCTCGCCCCGACAAAGCGCGCTCGCGCGCAACTCGCGCAGCTTTAACAAAGTCATTGCCAGGACATAAACGTTCTGCCGGACAATGGTCTTTGAGCGTCGCTCGAGGCATTACGTTTAGGCGAGCTTCCGACGGGCAAAGAAATGGAAGAGAGGCTGGCGTAGACGTCGGCCGAAGCGAGATGAAGAAGCATTGGACAAGAAGGAGAAGAACGAGAAGAAGGAGGGTGGAGGAGGATGAAGAGCAGAACGAAGAAGAGGGAAAGAGAGGTCGGACGGGGACAGATGGAATTTCTGTCGGCTCTCGGCGGCGCAATTGTGCCGGGATGACCGGTAAGGGAATAATGACGTGGCGTTCTAACCGAAGAGAGTCTCCTGATGTCTTAATGAAGCAATCACGGCGAAGGCTCGCTCTCCGCCAGAGCGAAAGGGAGGGAGGGCCCCGGTACGGGGGAGGGGGGGGGCCGTTCGGGGGGCAGGAAGTCGTCGAACGACGCAGGCCTTTCGAAAAAAGGGGATTACGGCCAGAGTTGATCTCGGAACACGGCCCTGGGGCCCCGGAGGAGTCGATGGGGCGTTACCCGAATATTTCCGACGATTTCGACGGAACACTTTGCAGCGAGCCGTACTGGGAACCCGCGCGGAGGGGAGGGGAGGTGGAAGGAGAGGTAGGTGGACGCCACGGGATCGGGCCAGGCAACAAAGAGTGAGATACTCGGCCTGGCACCGCGCGGCATTCGCGCCGCTTTTCATCGGCCATTTTGCCGCTCGGCAATCGAATACGTCGGGGTGGCGTGCCGGAATGAGCGCACCGAGAGGGAGAGAAGACCTTTTGACAGCCGGAACGCCCTACCGATGCCTTCGACGAATATGCGCGGTGTGGGGTAAGCGCGATGCTGGACTGGGTCATGCAAATTGTACCGCAGGGGTGGGTTTCGGAGGTGTTTGGCTGGAAGGGTCGCGGGGGGTTAGCGGCA
This sequence comes from Anoplius nigerrimus, assembly GCA_914767735.1. Taxonomy (NCBI): domain Eukaryota; kingdom Metazoa; phylum Arthropoda; class Insecta; order Hymenoptera; family Pompilidae; genus Anoplius; species Anoplius nigerrimus. The sequence continues at coordinate 5,461,425 of OU612077.1, forward strand.
GGTGCTGGGTGCGCTGATAAGATAAAGTTGTGGTAATCGATTTATGCAGATTGCATGGAAAAATTACTGTCATCGATGTTCGATGGTAGCAAAGATTCGATAAGATGTGCTATACTGTTTCGAAAGATCGAACTCGAAGAATGAGTCCATGAATGCTAGATGAATGATGCCAGGTGTGCGAACATCTTGATTCGGAACCGACTATTCGACCGACTTCGCAGAGAGACAATCTCAGGGACAGTTCTGCTAATGGAGCAAACACTGGGCCGTACGACAGATGTCCGATAAGGATCGGAGAGGAAGCGTGAAAAAAAATGCAATTCACTCCGCGCACGCACGAGGGGCCCCCACTTAATTACAACTCTCTCGCGGCAATTAGACGCCGGGCGCGGAATGAGCGGCCGATCGCCGGAGCAAAAGGTGCGCCCTGATGAACTCCGGTGGCAGTCCGGCCCGTGCGATACCAATTTGGTAGGGCACAATTAATTGGCCATAAGCCACGGCTGACGGACGTGGAGGGCGACAGGGACGTTTATCGATCTTACGATCGATCGCAATTTGCGAGCGAGCCTCGGCGACGGAAAACGATCGAGTCCTTCGATCCTCGTCCTTCCTCGTAAATCTCGCCTCGTTCCCGATCTCGATCCTCTCGGCCTCGTTTGTTTTTCGCGCTTCGCCCCCTTCCCCCCTTCACCCAACGGCTTCCTGCCAGTCGACCCAGTCGGCGACGATTGTAAATCTTCGACTTTATGCATTCGGTGCGAGCCGGTACGATCGAACCGGCTCGGCCTGTCCTTTGTTCCGGGGCGTTAATGGCGTAAGCCGATCGGCGACGAGCGACGAGGAAGACATAATTGGGAATGGCGATGGCCCGGCAAGGGACTTATCACCCGCATGTATCGATTTTGGTGTAAGTTTACACGTGAGATCGCCAGATTAGATTGCCAATTACAATGCGCGCCCCGGCGACGCCGACGAATTGCCACCCAGGCCGAGCAGATACGCGCGTGACGTATCGTGCCGGCATTAGGCATTGTCAGCGAATGTCGTACTGTGACACGATGAAGGGAAAATCGTCGTGCGTTGAATAGTCGAGAGAGTGACAAGTAGATTGCCGCCTTTCATCTTAGCTTTATTATGTAATTTCATAAAAATATACGGTCGTAACGTATTCGTCAGGCGTCGTCATTTTTAGCTCGAACGGCATTTCGGCCGAAAGTATGTCTGTCATCTGTTTTTCGACGGCGCGGCCCCGCTGGGAACGGCATCTGCACCTGAAGATTCCCAACTAATTCCTCGAGCGCGGTCCCTCGGCCGGACGGGTGAAAATGAAGTGATTCACACGTCCCAGGCCGCCGTTTGTTTCCCGAGGCGAAGCGAACGAGGTCTCATGATCGCCGCGTTAATAACTAAATTCCCGCGCATGTTGATCGAGATTGTTGGCCTTACGCTCTGGGGACGCGCGTGCCAGAAGTTTACTTAGGTTGCCTGACCAAACACCTTCGCTCCTCGGGCCTTCCTCCACTTCTTACTTAAGGTTTTCTTTGCTTTCGTTCAGCTGGGACCATTGTCCTGCCGAAGGCCCTACGCCGTAACCAAAAAGAGATAGAAGGGCCACAGCGATTCTCAAACTGTTTACTACGCGCTACCGAACGTATCGAGGGATCTCTGACGTTGCCCAACCGACGCCCGTCCGGCCACAATCCCGGATAATCCTGAAACTCGACCAGTTTCAAAAAGAATACTCACGAACCTCCAGCCCTGACGCTCACGAGGTACGCTTAAGCGGAAGGCAACATCGTTGTTGGAAAACGATCGTTAAAACTGGCACTCGCCGTCCATTTACGCTCATTTTCACCCCATTCCGTGACACGCCACCGTCTAGGAATCTCACTCCTCGCTCGGGCGGGATAAGCTTCGCCTACCTTGAACACTTAACACCCCGAGCGCGCGAGCGCGGCAAAAAGACGCGCGGCTAACGCTCGATAGATCGTTACATCGATCGTTAGTTCGCCCGGCGAGGAAGAATAAGAAAAGCCTGCGTACGATGCTCTCAGCGAAGAGGGATAATAAGTGGACTGTCAGGGGAGCCAAACGCAGCGAGCACGACCGACTATCATTACCCCGCTTCTGATTTCTCAATCTCACTTTAAAACTCTCGCCTCGCGTTCGAGGCACTATATAATTAGGCGATTTTTCTCCCTTTACGCCGCTTCATCCTCTTCGCTCGGCCCGCTTCGCACTTCCAGCCGATCGACGGCCGATTACGGGCGGACGTTTTCCCATGCAGACTTTCGTCGAATGGACATTCGAAAGACTCCTTTGAGACGGGCCACAGATCAGTGGAAGGATGCTCGAGTTTATCCGAAGGATTTTTACCGAAGGATGTGTCCGATCAAGAGAGAAACTTCTGAGAGTCATTATCGACGATCGTCGGTCTTTTAATGCACGGACCGTAACGTTATCTTAATGGAGCCGTACTGCCGGTCGAAGCTTCCTTGATTCCCGCGCGCCGCTGCCAGGACGCGAGAGTGGGACTCGAGGACGTGATCTGCTGAATGTCATCTCGAGGATCGTTATCGAAATGTTAGGCGGGACGTTCTGACGGTTTACCGGTGTCGAGTTACGGAGAGTTGGGGTTGAACTGGATGTTTCTGAGAGGACCCTGACGCAGATGAGTGAGTTCTTAAACATTAACGATTCTATCTCTCATTACCCCGACTGATCTCCTTCTAACATGTATATTACTGAAATTGTTCACTCTCGCTACTAAGCTCATACTAATTTCAACTGAATATTTTTAAGAGGACGCTGACGCAGATGAGTGAGTTCTTATACATTAACGATTCTATATCTTATTACCCCGACTGATCCCTTACATCAGACTCTCGATACGTCCTTCTAACATGTATATTACTGAAATTGTTCACTCTCGCTGCTAAGTTGATACTAATTTCAACTGGACGTTTTTAAGAGGGCCCTGACGCAGATGAGTGAGTTCTTAAACATTAACGATTCCATCTCTTATTACTCCGACTGATCCCTTACATCAGACTCTCGGTACGTCCTTCTAACATGTACATTACTGAAATTGTTCACTCTCGCTACTATGCTCATACTAATTTCAACTAAATCTTTCTAAGAGGAGCCTGACGCACATAAGTGAGTTTTTAAACATTAACGATTCTATCTCTTATTACCCCAACTGATCATTCATACATTCATACATCATTCATTACATACATCTACATTACTGAAATCGTTCACTCTCGCTACTAAGCTCATACTGATTTCAACTTTTGCCTTTCATTACTATCCAGCAGCCAAGTTTCCGATTCAGGCATCAGGTCGAAACTGTTCGAAGCTAACAGTCGATCCATACCAAAAGTGCAGTTCCAGGATTACACCTACCCGTGTCTCGCAAGCGTCCTGCCGACAGAGTGCCGGCACAGGGCGCAAAGTTTTGCGCTGTTACGCGCTGCGCAAAGCGTCGCGCGTCACTCGCTCGGCGTCCGAGCACGAACGGAGAGCCGGAGAGGTTCGTTAACGAAGGTAGAAAGTGACCGGCGTCGGTTGAGAGTCGCAGGGCCCGAGGCCTCTGGCGAGAGAAGGAGCACGGCGCGAGAACGAGAGGGTTGAAGGGAGTGGAGAGAAGGACAGGGAGGAGGAAGAAGAAAGACCGGGCCTCTCGGCCGAGAGAGTGGGGGGCGACTTGGGCCCAGCTGGTGGTGGGGGAAGGGAGGGGAGTGGAGAAGGTGGGGGGAAAGGATGAGAGGAGGCGAGAGGGAGAGAGGAAGGGTTGCAGCGGGAGATGGAAGGAAAATGAGGAGGGGGCGGGGAGGTAAGGACGAGGATGGAAAGGACATTGGAGCAAGGATTGAAGGGAGAGAAGGAACAAGATGGAGGAAGAAGGACGGAGAGCCGTGTGCCAGAGGAGGAGGGAAACAAAAATAAAGACAGAACCGGAGCAAGGGAGGGAGGAGTGAGAAAGGGGAGTGCGAAGGTAGGTAAAGGACGAAAATTTGAGACGAGGACGGAGAGGGAAGGTGGGAGGGAGACGGAGAAGGGCGACATCGTGAGGGGGAGAAGGACGAATCGCGGAGGACGGAGACGGACACGCGGGGGCAAGAAACGAGACAAGGGATGCCGAAGAGGGAGGAGGGAGCGTCTAAGCTAGCGATGGGAATAATCCAATTACAATTTTACATATCGCTGCTCTTTTCTCGAGAAACGATCATATTAAGATACGATTCGAATCGTCAAGGTCGTCATCGTACCAAACGCCGTCTCCAACGCTTCCTCAATTTTCCAACATCCACCTAAGCCAACACTCTTTCCATGCACACATTCCCAAGTACCAAAACCTTGTCCACTCACCTAGTCCGAAACTACCGATCCTCCCAAATCTTTACCCTTGCAAACAATCTACTTGCCTCCAAATCCTTTGGTCAGCCCGTCGTCTAAACTCTCCTAGAGCAAACATCGTATTCTATAAATCCTTCGTATCCATCGTTTCCATCCTGGCCTCAGGCAGCTCTCTGCCCAATCAACCGCCTCCCTCCACTGACATCAGGCATCTTCCGAGATTTCTCTGAATATCGATAACGCTCGGTTGGGTACGAGTCCCATCACTAATCTAAACGCCGGTCCGTGACGTCGGTGAAGGAAGAAGGGAGGTAGTGTTGGAACCAGGCTGGTGTCTCAATCAGGCAAGAACCGCAGGTTGGGGTACCCTGGCTGGACCCCTGTGGGTGGTGGCTGAAGAGGGGTCCGGGGCTGGGTGCGGCGAACGGAGGAGGGGAAAACTGTACGAGGCCTTCGGCTCCGAAGCCGTCACAACTCAATTTAGTACTCCAGAGGCTGCGGCTGTGTGCGAACGTTCCTCTCCGTGTTCCGCGCCCCGCCGAAAGGCGCATCAGGTTGTTGTCGTAGTCTGCCTCCTGTCTCCCGCCAGTCTTCGGCTGGAACTCGATCGCGATTTCCCGATCGACGCCGTAGCTCCAGCTTTTCGAATCGCCCTTGAGATCCCGGGAGGAAGGTCCTGTGACGAGCTTCAGGGACTCTGACGTACGCTCGACGATTCCTCGTGTTTACGGTACGGACCGTTCGAAGGTTAACAGTTGACGGATGAGTCGCTGTTAGGTGATAGACAAGCTTGCTTTCCTAGCTTTCGAGAATTCGTTTCGAGCTCTGATTCCCGATTCCCGCCATTTTCCGGTAGAGGTCGAATTGTACCGTATATCTCGCGTCGGCCCGAAAATTACGATTTGAAGACGGAAAATAGAGAGTCGAGAGATCGTAAGCGAGAGTTCGGGGAATAAGTGACCGGAGGGACATCGGGCGACTCGGGAAAACATCTTGGCGATCCATCTCGACTTTAGGAGCAGAAAGGGATCGACGACTTCAAAACAACCAGGATTACCCGTCAGTCGGAACATCGTGCCAGAGGAAAATGTGATTACGTTCACGAACGCTCCAACGATAATAAGCAAAGGTACGTGAATCGTCTCGTTCCGCCTTTTTCATGAACGGACGTCCCAGCGAATTGGGAATCTCGAATCTCAAATCTCGATCCGAATCGAGCTGTCCGAAACTCGATCCGCGCGTTCCGCGAAGCGAATTGATGCGGCATGAAATGATGAAAGGTCGGCGGAGGGTTAGGAGGTTAAATCCGGAGCGCGTCAAAGGGAGAATGGATCTTGAACTTGAAAGGAGGCTGAGAGGGCCTGGTCTCTCGCTCGTGGAAGGTGTTGTGTTACGTTGTTTGGCTGAGATAAGGGGAACATGAGGAGTCGCTCGGTACGCCGAGCTCGTCCTACCAGCGCGCACTTGGCATAAATAGTTTCTTTGTTTATCGGAGCCTTGGACATTTTAGCGACGCTCCAGATACTTTCTACAATGTTGCGCTTTGTACACATTTTTACCATTGGTCGGCCGATGAACGTTGAACGTTAACGACCTTAGGTTCGCAGTAATCGTTTCCAAGTGCTTGTAACTAATTAAAACGGGCTTTCAGAGAAGTAACATTGAACCCCGTTATTCCTTTTTAGCGCGATTCAGACTATATTTTGTATAAAGAACTTTACTCGGAATAAAGTCAAGAACATTTTCATTTATACTAGTATGCGAACAAAACATAAATAGTACTGTTGAACGCTGTTATTTATTTTGCTCGATTCTCTTTGTATTTAATCTTTTTGTTCTGTGCTGTTTAATATTCGTACACCTCATTAAGGAAACGCAGGGCTCAAGCCGTAAATAAACAAAGAAGCGAGTCAATGAAAACAGTCATCGTAGCTATGATCGCAATTTATGCGCAATAAGGAGACGTTGATTTCTCTCCGCATCGATTTCAACAAAAATGTTCCCGAGAGGTTCTCCGAGGAAAAGGTTAATTAAGAGATTAACGTGGCATTGACCCGGCCGAAGGAAGAGGACGAATGGCGGCAATTAATTGCCGCGAGCGACGCGTTCCAATATGTTAAACGGCGCGCGAAATCGTCGAAATGGCGTCCGGCCGTTATTTATCAAGCGAAAACGGCGAACGGAACCTCCTCCTCGGCGTCGAAGGCGACGAGGAGGACGGTGAAAATTGTCGCCGGGGACTGACTCGGTTTTAAAATAAAACTCGCCGGCCCCGTCAGTGAGCCATCAGGAAGTCGTATCTTATTTTTAACGTGTGCGTCGGTAGCAACGCACCCTAAAGTCCGCCTACTCCTTTTGTTACATCGCGATGTTCCGCGGCCTGGCACCGATTTTGGGAGAAAAGAATTCCCACCGAATCCCTGAATCGTTGCAGTCCGTATCTCGTGCTGGAGATACGTTTTAGTTTGGATAGTAGAATTAGAAACGTTTGAAGCATTTAAATTGGTAATTACATTATAATTCTAGGCGAAATTCTAGGTCTTTGTATCAATGATTAAATTACAAAATAAAGTAAAAAATCAATTCATAATCAATCTGTAATCATCTTATTAAGAAACTTTCAATTATGATTGTAAATCTAGGTACTTGTATCAGTGATTAAATTACAAAATAAAATCAAAAATCGATCAATAATCAAACCGTAACCACCTTTTAAACAAAAAGAGTTATCTTAAGAAACTTTCAAAGCAAGTTGCAATCATTTTCTCAGAATACTTGTCAGAATAAACAGTTGAGTCGGATCGAATTTTTTCCCTTGATCGCTTTCATACGATAATTACGAGTCGCTCACATTCCAATGCCAGAACTATATTCCTCCGATATTGACAACCGATCAGATTTCGAGGATACAATTCTGCATCGCGTGCGACGGTTACAAAACCAGTCGACCGATCACAATTCCCCGACTCCTGCGAATTAACAAACTTCCAGAGGACATTATACTACATTGCGTGCGACATTCGCAGATCGAGCGATCGATTATAACTTTCCCAACGCCGACAACTGACGAGATCGACCCGGTAATAACAACCTCTCGCGTACGTGTACCGATCAGGCTAATTTCCTATAAAATTGTGTTTACCATGCCATTATCACGCTCGCGCATCCTACCCTCTCTTTATCCCCCGAACTACTCGCGGGGCCAATCCGCAATCTACCGTTAGCATCGCGAGAAGATCGGCCGGTAGCCAAATGCCGATTCGAGAGAAGGAAGTCGTTAACCGATTACGGCCAATTTTCGCCCGAGTTTCGCGGCTGTGCCGCCATTGGCCAGAAACGATCGGCGCCGGTTCACGGTTTCTGAGACGTTTATCAGCATGAGAACGTCATGTAAAATTACGCCACCGACATTGTGCGTACGCCGATATCTTCCGGGGCACTCCCGGGCCCGGTCTCTGATAAAGAGCAATTCATTGAACGATAAACAGGACATTGCCGAGCCCCGTATTCGTACACCGGACACCGTAGTAAACACGAGCCCGGATCTGCCTCTCGAGCGGGGCGCTCTTGAGGTCCGTCTTTAAATAAACGGCTCGCGCAAAATCCGAGACCCCTACCACTTACGATACCGACGCACACTTCATGCGCCATTTCGTCTTCGTCGGCCGTCCCTCTCTGAACTTTCCCTCGCCAATTGTCCCTTTTACCGATCCGCAGGGTGTAAAATCCGATCGGAGAATTCAGTAGGCAGACATCGTGCGCGAATGATGGATCGATCAGTTTTCATTTTACATTTAACTAGGGAGCCAAGTTGATGCCAGAGATCGAAAAATGGCAGTATGGATGTTCAGAAAAAGCTTAGGCGTTTGATTAGGTAAATGAGGCGATATCGATAGCAACGGCAGTCGAATTTTGTTACTGTGTGTGTTACTGTGTAATTTCCGTGTCTTACTTGTCAGAAGCTACTTACTAATCATTCTGAACCTCGAGCAAATGACACGATTTCATCAACGGCAGTTTCTCGTACGTAACCGAACCTCCGCCCGCATGTAAATCCTTCCCTCATCGACCGAAAACTCCTGTGAGGTCTCATACCGTGCGTGATAGCGCGCGGTAATAACGATCTACTTCGCCCACTCATAACTTCGCTTCAACATCATACTTATCAATGCCAGACTACATTAATAGCTACTCAGAATCCGTCGACGGACGTTACAGGCCAATATTCAGTACCGTAAAGCTTACTTAGGCAAACATGTACGATTCGTTAATGCCAGCTTGCGTAATTGCCACCCGTGCGACCACCTCGATCAAAGAAGCGGACAGCTAATAAGAAATCCGAATTACCCGGCATCGGGTAATAACGTCAAATCAATCGCGTCCCTCAGCGTTCAATCGGAATGGACTACTTAGAATCGAATTAAAACAAGGTACTCGAACCGCTTCCGAGAAACGTTCGGCGTAGAAAACTAGTCGGGCAAAACTCCCCATAACCGCCTCGGCCGCAAGATAGGAAGGGAGTCGTAATTGCAAAGCAGGCCAATTCGCCTGCGTCTGTGTTACGTACGTGCTCGACAGGGCGAGTAGAGGGGAGGCTTCTAGTTGGAAAATTGACAGAGAGTCTGATTTAAAGTCGAACCTTTCGCCGCGACGGGCGCATAATTCCACTCGGGGTCTGAAAGAGTTTCCCGCATGTTGCAACCGGTGTGCATAAGACGGACTCTGCATAGACACATAGACATATATATATACATATATATATATATAACATGCCTGTATGCAGTGCCTATAGGCCGTCCGGCGGACGTGTGCTTTCTAAATCCACGCTCGGAATCGTATCGTTAACGATGCCCGTAATTATTGGCGTCGTTAGCCTGGCCGGGGAGACACAAGAAGAGAGGAACACTGTTCGCCCGTGGGACGGAACACGGCCCGTTTCCGTTTCTGTCATCGCGCTTAATGGAAATCCTCATTACGCATTTCAGACGATCGGGAATCCACGCGATAAGGAAAGCGCTCGCCACGTAATTGCATTCGTACGGACCGGGAACGAATCTCGCTCGTTTCCCAGACTGTGTTCTCATAGGAGTTAGCGTTATCGAGTAGAAGGTTGCTCGCGATGGGGGATGAATGGCGGAGGTCGACGCTTTTCATTCGGTAATAACAAGCGGATCGTTAGTCCTTGTTAGGGACGAAAGTATGAGCCTTTGAAATCGTGTCGAGACTCGAGTAGAGTAGAAGTAGAATGGATGGGAGAGTGACAGGGGCTAAGAATGATTCGCTATTTTGGGAAGCTCGTGGATTCTAAAACGGGTCGCAGGGGGTGACCCGCAATTTTTCCCCAAGTTCCACGACGTGGAAAATCACCTGTCACGAGGACGACGAAATTGGCACTTGTTAGGCCGAGCGGAGAGGACAGTTCGCGTGCTAATGAACTCGTGCGACATCGGTCCTTAACTCGATCGTGACATGGTCAGCGCGTGACAATCGAACGGTCAACCGTTTCGATACTTTGGACCCACATATGTGACGCCGGTGGTATCGTTACGCGCGGCATGGCGTATGCAGATGTATGTTGATTGCGCTTTCGCGGCGCACGGGGGAGAACATTATGGATTCTCGAATTTCGTAATGTATTTACCGCTAGAGACGACGATCAATCTCTAAAGTTCAGCACATAAGATTGCGACGAAGACAAACTGATTGCACTGAAAATATACATGTCGGCAATTACGAAAGTGTTCTAACTCCAAAGTACTTATTGCACTATTATAACCCATTGACTGTCATGCAAAAGCGCGTCTTGCTGTGGGTGCCATGGTTCTATCTTTTTTAAAGAAGACAAAGTTTTACAAAATATAATAATATTAAGTTACTGATATTATATTGTAATTGAATTTACAGTATTTTTATTGACTAAAAAAAACACTACGAGACATCTCGTAGTTGACAGTCAATGGAATAACTACATATGCTTCCCGATAGATTAATTTTTATTTCTGTCAGTTTGAGTTCGGAAAGGATCAATACCAAAATAACCAATCATTTTCACTATACTTCATTATAACAATGGATATAGGACAAAATGAGCAATTATTATCCATTTAAATCTTGCTCAAGCGAACGACTGCGCTGATCATTATCGAGCCAACGAACCGGCAAACAAACATCCGAGAATTACCTGAAATTAAGCGGTCACGAGCGGAGCGCACCGTCTTCGCGACAAGATGAAATTTTGAGCATCCGGCATGGCGCGCGAGCCCCCGCCGACAGGAAGCGACGACTTCATTAACGCGGCGGAGCAAAGAGAGATGAGAAAAGCGCGCCGGAGACGGCTTAATGACCCAGGCCGCCTCGCGTTCGGTAATCAGGACTGCCGTCCGTCCCGCTCGCAGGTATTATAGAGCGGCGAAACGCGAATCGGCCCTTAATCGCGACTCGCCTACTGCCGTTCTACGCGAACTCGTTTCTTGTCTCCCTCGGCGAGCTCTAATTCGACGTTTAAGTAATAAGAAACGAATGCCGATGCCCGCCGGCATGCCTCGACCATTTAGTCGAGGCACGGACGCGAGGATTATAAGGAGAGGGGAGGGATTCGAAAAAAGGAGGACAGCTGCGGATCGAAAGGATAACTTCTCTTAGACGGCTCGAAGCGTCGGAAGAAAATGGCGGGCAGGATTTAGTAGGATGCGCGACAAAGGAATCGAACGAATCGATGCCGAGGAGAGTGGAAGGAGCAGGTAGGCTCGAATCGTCGTCGAGCCGAAATGCAAATACTCACCCCGGTGTTCCCAGAGTTAATATTTGGACGGAAGAGTGTAAACGCCGGGGCCGAGTGTGGGCAAACAATTCGCGCGGGATCCTTCTCCTTCCTGTTACACGCCTAATTTGAAGAGACGAGTGCCTGTTTGCCTATGGGATTTCGCGTAAAGGAGGTGCGAGGGAGCGGAATTAATTTCCCTCTGTTTGATCAGATGATGCGCGAGATTGGTACCGGGGTCGGAGACGAGCAATGGTTCTTTCTCGGATATTTCTCGATGTTTGCGCTCGGAGCGACAGTTTCGAAACGACTTTCAAGCTGGATGTCGCAGGGGCGAAAAAGTAGTCGACGCTCATTTCCAGGCAGGAAGCCGCGAGTTCATTAGCGTAAGGTAAAAGAAGTATCTGATGACAGAGGCTGCCTGCCGAGTCAATAACCAGCTCGTCTCCAGCCACCGTGCCATCCTCCTATGTTTGCTTTACGTAACAGATGCGGACGGCCCATTGTACACATCCACGCCACCTACCACACGCTCCCGTCGGATATTTATACGCTACCTTCTCCACGGCCTACCAACTTAATACCTTCGCCGACCGCCGTACTATATTCCAACCTATCATCTAGTCGCGTCGGAATCTCGCGGATTATCCAACGCAGAAAATCTCACTCCTCGCGTCGGACAGAAAATCACTCTTACTTTCTTATATACTACTTATGTACTCTTACTTTCTCCGGGCCGATCCGTCATTGGTTCATTACGCGTCTGCCGCAACACCGGAGCCTATCAGCCGACCACTTTGCATATTAACGCAACAACGTCCGACGCCACGATAAGGCCCGTCTCGGGACTGGGGGAGGGCGAGGTTGGGGCAGGCATCGAAAAAGAAAAGTTTATGTCTCCATCCCGACGGCATCGACGTCGAGCTGTGTACAGGGCTCATTAAAGCGCTACCACGCTGACATCGACAACGCATCGATAACCCTCGTAATAACCGAGGGGTCCCGATTACGCGAATATATGACTTAATCGCTCGGTGCCTTACCAGCGAGGGCCCCGACGTGCGTGCATTATGCCGTTCGAGCGTGCGGCGTGCATTATCTTAAGTACCTCAGGTGCATAATAATGGTTCAATTAAATCTGACCGTCTCTCTCTCTCTCTCTCTCCTCGCTCAGGCAGCGCGCGCGCGCGCACGCGCACATTCCGGCCCCGTCGAATTTCTTTTCGGCCCCGACCGAAGATACGTACCTGCCTTCTCCCCCTCCCCTCCTTCAGGCTCGGCGTACTCGAATGCGGCGAGGAAAGCTTCGAAGGGGGGCAGGCAGGCGATCGGCTCGTTCGGCGTGACTATGCAAATTATCAGCGCGACGAGTCGAACGAGAGCTATTTACCAGCGTGATACTGCGCGTCGGGGACGAATATCTTGGCGTGCGCCGAACAGTTCGCGTCCGTTGAATACGTATTAATCGACGAACGCCCTCTCCTCCCTCCCTATCCCTCCCTCTCCCACTGGCTCTCTGTTTATCCCCGGGTCAGCATTTACTCGCGTAGAACTCGATTCTTACGGCTCGGCGATCTCCATTGAGGCTCGAACCTTCTCTTCGAGGGTCGTAAAATCGAATATTTATGTAGAGCTCGCGCTCGAGTTCCAGGAAATCTGATGTCGGCCGTCTTTCCCGCCCCGCGCGATTTTCCTCCCGTCGCCGGCTGGCTTCGTAAGCTTCTACGTACTCTCCGGCTGGCCATCTTTCGAGCTCCGAGTCACTTTCGATTGATATCGAAAAAAGGTGCACGTCCCGTCGGCCGGTGACGAATGCATCGATCACCGCTCGTCGTGCGATCGGAGGTGCCACGTCAGCGGGGGCTGAAAAATCGCTCATTCGCTTGCGGACGCACGGAGCGACTCGGCATTTCGTGGCTCACGTATCGAGAGTGGCAGCGAACGATGGTCGAACGAGTGACGCTGCTGAGGAACAGAGGTGTAGGACCCTGACGATTGTCAGAGGAGCAGCATTCAGAGATCACGTTCCTCGCTCGTCGATGTTTTCTCTCTCTTTCTTCGCCTTTGTACCTCTCGCGTTCGGATGCGGGGTCACGACACTCCGTCCACCGTACTTTCGACGTCGCAGTTTTTGCTCGGCACTCTTGGCCGATTTCCGCCTTCTGGTTCGAGTCCTTTCCGACGGTTAATGAAAGCGGCTAATTGACCGTCGCTCTTTTCTTGCCTCGCCAGCGAGGGATATCCTGCGATTAACCGTTTGGGACACGAATCGCGGTAGATGGGAAGGTTAGAATGGGAGAGAGAGAGAGAGAGAGAGAGAGAGAGAGAAAGAGCTTGCTCGATGTTTTGTCGGCAATCGATTTTGCGCAAGATTTCGTTACGCGCGGATGCTGATTTCCATTGAATGGATTTGTAGGAAGTAATATCTCCTGTTATTAAGATATTAATGAAGTGGATGGGATAAATGATGGCCGCTCGGTAAGTTGGCCGGTTCGGCCGACGCCGCGGCGTAGGAAGTAATATGGTATAGGAACTTATAGTATAAGAAGCAGCGCCTCTCGGAATTGAGATATTAACCGAGTGGATGCGATAAATAACGGCCGCTTTGCAATTACGTGATGCGCGTTTAAAACGACCGCTCGAAAAACAAACTCGGAGCAGGATAGCGATCTTATGCAATAAAGAAAGAACGAATACGCGTTTCTCGACAGTCAAGCGATCGCCGTGAAGTTCGAGTACTCGATCAGGCCAGGAACAAGCATGCAAACTACGTTCCATCCGGACGATCTCGAAGATTGATGTGCTCCCAGCGAGCAAAAATGGCCAAGAAACGGATTTCCGCGGAAACTGCGCAAAAAGCTGGCAGCGTGGGAGGGAGAGGAGGAGGAGGAGGAGGAGAGGCAAATTAACCGCATCCCGGGATGAAATAAGCCACCCATACGTTTCTCGGCCGAGGAGCGGTTGTGATTCTACAAATTGTTCTGTGGTCATACGAGACCTCATAGGTTGAACGTTGACTCAGTGGTTATCGCTGTGCTTCCGATCCGCGCGGGCCTGCTGCTGCTCAGGGAGCCAAGAGCGAAACGAGAAACAGTTTCACAATGCCCTCTAACTCGTACGATTTGCCCGAGCGAGAGAGGGAAGGAGCAGAAAGTGTGTCAGAGTCCGAGGAGAGGACTCGGTAGGCTCAATTTTCGGGCAGGGCCGACAGAAGCCAGGAAAGGAACACCCACGGTCATCGAAAGGCGGACTCTAACGAGGAAACAAATCCTCGTTTCTCATGACTACTCTTCTCTCCTCCCCCCTCTCTCTCTCTCTCTTGCGCTCTCAGCCACCCACCGTGACAAACGTAAAATTGCGCCTTATTAAGCTGTTCCGCTTCCCAGGAAATATCTGGCAGCCGTTCCTTCGAAAAATACTCCAATTACCAGCGATTGTAAGCGTCTCCCTGCCACTCTCCGCTTCAAGAAAGCGAGAGGGTCGGTGGAGCTCCGAAGCTCGGAAATTTTCAAAAGACTGCCCCCACCATACGCCCGGACCGACAAGATCGCGATTCGTCTCAACCCTCGCGAGCTTCTTCTCGCTCGGAGAAGGAATAATATTCGCCGGGGCGGTGCTCAGCCGGTACTTCTCGAATTTCGAGTTGGCGATCACTGCCGTTAACGAGAGCGCAAGTGCATCCCCGTGAAACGAGACGGTGGAAGGACGCGGGAGTTGATGATCACTGAAGGGGGCTATGGGGCTGGCCATCTGTCCCTCGTTGCCACGTCTGTAACGTCTTGGTGGTCCATTTTGTGACTGTGTATGCAGGCAGGAGCCCGGTCACGTTCGTGGGTCTAGTACTGGACCTAAATTACTGCCTGGTAGCGCTTTAGCGGCGCAAATACATTATATGCGACCGACGTTTCGTCGATTCCTCCTTCACCTTCGGACTCGCCCCAACGTCGAACGGTTAGTACGTTAATTCGACCAACTTCCCGGTGGCGCGAAATTTTCGTTCGACTTCGAACGCATCGGAGTGCACTTCGGGCAGGTTTGGAGATTTACGTCGATTAGGCGAAATTCTGTCAATTCGTCGAAGTGGGCCGTACTTTGCTCCTGTTGCGATCGTTTCTCTAATTTTTTGTCTGATTCCGGAGCGATTTGTGTAATTTGCCGATTGGGATCCCCGCTTCTCGGATCTATGGGCTTACGTGCCCGTAGGAAATTGTTTGCTCTAAACGTCGGGGCGTCGACGCACCTGATTGGGCGGCAAACAAATTCATCTCCCATGCCGTTTGGGCCCGAGAGTCTCTGTCCCTTTTCAACCTTCGGGAGTACGTCCGTCGGGCGCACGCGAATTTCCAGCTGCACGGACGGCCACTTTTGGCCATTGCTACACGTCAAATCGCCTTGGCCCGCGGCCAGAGAACGAGGACGAGGCGTGGGCCCACATTGTTCGGTCGGCGAGGTCTTTCCGTGTCTGTCGTCTTATCGAAAATGACATGTCCTCGTCCGATGACGTCGTTAAAATCAAGATCGAGCAGTTCAGCGCGACATTTCGTACTGTCCGTTACCTTTTCTCGTGTAATCTCTCCTCGAAGACACGCGTTCCCTCCTGGGTACTGACTGACATGAATTATTGAGAGCTTATATTTAGACCGGGAGAGTTCCATCGAACGCTGCGTCCGCCGCGACTTTTAAAACGTTCCCTTCCTCCGGCGTTTCCCTTATTCGCCGGACGCAAATTCCTGAATAAAGCATCCTCGACCATTTTCTCGTTCTCGGAACGCGCGGAGAACGTATCGGGACTGGCTAACTCCTGAATATGGTAGGTAGGTACCGAGGAGGCAAGGATCCGTTAGACACTTTAGCCTTCTCCCTTCCTTCAAGTGTATCATGGGTCCACAGTCTGCCGTACGCACGTTGGTCAGATTTGTGTGCCTTAAGCTTCCCGTGGAATGCGCTCATAATTCAAACTTAGCGTCCGATACCTTCCGATACCTTCGGATATCGTAATGAACCGACGGGGGCCGGTACAGAGTCCAAACTAGGAAACTGATCGCTCAAAAATGGCCGGACAAACGAGTGGACGACGGAGAGGGGTGTGGGGTGGAGAAGATTTTTCCGTTACAAATCTTCCTTTTGGCACCGAAATATTAGGGTCCGACCCGTTCGTTTACGACTTACAATGTACGGCCATTACACGGTGCGCGTAATTTATGACGTACAGACGTTTCTCTAACGCCGACTGCCGGGGCCGGCCGGCAGAGGAGAGTACGGTGAATGCCGAACACGTGGCATGGGGACGGCCTCTGTTCCATGGGGCCTGACACCATCCAACTCGGTCATTATACACTCTTCGGCAAAGAGGAGGCCCCGAGGCGGCTCCGCGTTCCCTCAGTAACGACGGACAAAGAGTTCGCTGTACAATCTTTCGCGTGGGTCTAGCCCGCGGAGTCCGACATTGTATGAAATTGAGCACACTCGCATCTTTGATTTACACGGCCTAGGCATTTCGTAATTGAGCCCTCTCCGCGAAAATTACAGTGAGCCACGGATGCGATCACGTATGGAACGTAAAATAGGATACTTCAAACAGTACCGACTCTGACGATTCCGCTCGTTTCGCCGACTGGCCTTTACTACCGATTTTAGTATTTTCTCTTTGTCGTAGAAATCGGGGAGGGGTAAAGGTTGCGCGAGAGTTTGTTCGAGGTTCGAATCGTGAAATCACGAATTTTCTTGGCACCCTCTCGGATCCGCTTACCACGAAATCCTGCCTCGAGTCTCTTTCTTCTCTTCTTTCTCTCCGCATACGCTTTCCTCATTCGGCCCGGCGTATCTCTCCGTCCATTCTCCGGCGGCCAGCCCCTTTGACTTTTTTTCTCTCCTCCCCTCGGCCCCTGCCCCCCCCCCCCCCATCCCTCTCGTACCACGAAGACGATTAATCAAACGAAACCGAGCAGGTGCTACGCACGTTTACTCCTCCCTCTGCGCTCGTTTAACCGCTCCGCGAGTGACGTATCCCTTAAAATTTCGCTACTAGCCCAACTTTACGATCCTCGACGCCCGCTCGTTTGCGACACTTTCCGCGCGTGCGTCGAATGGAAAATGTCGTTCGGCGATCGTCGGCTCGCCGGAGCAGTTTTATTAGCGATCAATGTGCGGATGAAGTCATCAATTGAGTTAACTGCCTGCGGTGCCATCGACGATCCCGCATTAACACATTGACCACGATCAATTCTGGCGCGCAATACTTCGACACATTGTGCATTGAAGTCGCCGAGACATCGGCCAAGTGGCGATCTGCCAGAATCTCACCTGACTTCCCTCAGACATCGGGAACTTAGCACAAGTTTTCGCGAAACTGTCCAATTCCGCTGAGAATAGACTACCGTGTATAAGATAGGTATATAAAATAACGTGATCGACAATATACCTTTTTTTACAAATACCAAGTATATCTCATTGAGATAGTATAAAGTAGAATGAATAGGTTAAGTGAAGTAAAGAAGGGGGAAGGAGGTGAAGAGAAGAGAAAGAAATGTAAACGTGTAACTCGTAAGGGAAACGTTAACAAACAAATACAAATATATCTCATTGATTTGAAAATACATAAAAGTTATACGCGACAACGATACAAATACGAATCTCGTACTTTATTATTTTGCGCGTATACGAAGGAGGAGCCACAATATAATATAGGAGTATAATCCTCCTGTAGATTTTCGCATTACACGGGAGCCTACCGTACTTGCGGCAAGTTTCGAGGCACCTGTCGAACTTTTCGCAACCGATACCCCTCCCTATTCAGCAGCCGCATTCAAGTGCCTCGGAGCGTGGTACGCAATGAGTTTTGAAGGCGGGCCAGGATTTACCTGCGGTAGCCCGGCATCCCTGCAACCAGTTTCCTTCCATCCCGAGCGAGGATGTACTGGACGTCGTGCCGGGGAAAATTGTTATTGACCGAGGGAGGGCATTAAGCGCGTATAAATCAGGCGGCCCGCGATGACGCCGGTGCGTGAATACGATTTAGGCGGCGCGCATTACTCTGCGGTGGCGCACGCGGCACGTGCTGCAACTCGCTAATGGCGCCGGCCACACGGCCAATTACATACGAGTGATTGACCACGGGGTATTCGATTGCAAGGGACCCGCAACAAGGTATTCGATTGCAGCAGACTTCGAGGCCTCCGACCGGGCGGTTAAGAAACGAAAGTTGGGAAACCGACGGAGTCGAAGAAAAGTCTGGCCGGCCGGATTAACCCCTTCACGTGCACACTCGAGTATATTCGAGCGGCGTTGTATTTGATGCTGCTAAAATTAAAATAAAGATTTTGATAAATTTTGTATTTGTTTTATTTTTTTGCCAAGACAATGTTGTAAAGTCTGTGTTTTACATAAACAAAAAATTGATTTCTTTTGGCCGGTTTATTTCAAAGAAAATTAAAGTTAGGGAGTTAATCTGTGTAAGGATCGGAAAGTCTGGAAAGTCCGGAAGAGACAGTGTGGGGGGGGAGGAAGACGGACGCGGTGGATAGATAAGTGGACAGGAGATATGGAAAATACGATTGTGGAAGAAATGCGCGAGGTATGGGGAAATAACGAGGCGAGATGAACGGAGAGATACGGGAAATGGTGGAGGATGATGGAGAGGGTAGGTTCGGTTGGCAGAGGTGAAAGATGAGGTGGATGATAGGGTAGGAAAATGGATACGGTGATACGAGGTAGGAGAAAATGAAAAGTACAGCTTGGTAGAGTCGGGGAAGGGGGGGAGGTTCATGAATACTAACGAGCAGAGTATGAGAGACAATTTGAAGATAATTTGTGAGAGGAATGGGGGGAGTGGAGGGGAGTGAAGAGGAACGGTGAGGAACGGAGAGATAGGAGAGGTAGCAGAGAGAATGCGCTTATTTTACCTGCATCATATTCTTACGCTCGACATCATCCTGTTTGTTGCGCGCGGAAGTTTGATCGTCGTTTGTAAGTACGCTACCTTTCAGCGGGCTTCTTCCGACGACGAGTCAGAAGATCCGCCCGCGAATGGCGCATTCCGCGACATTCCGAAAATAAACTCCGCTTCCCACCGCGTGTCACTCGAACGAGGGTCTCGTTAGACTTTTCAGCACATTTTTGCGCGACCCTCTCGGCCGATCTCGACGACGACTCGGCAAATCCTCTTACCCTCGAAACTCTATGACGAAAAATAATCTTCGGATCGCTACTTAGACTCGTGCAACGTTCACGATCGGCATCCTATATTCTCCTGCGCATAAATCTCGATAATTGAATGCGTTCCTCGGATCGCTAGCTCGACGTACGGAACATCCATAATCTGCGGAATTGGTTTCCCATTAAACTATGGAGTTTTCGGGATCGTAAATTCGCGGATGACCTCGGTGAAAACGGGTCGAGTCAACGGATCGGTACCGATTAATCGATGTAACGGATTCTTCGAGTCGGCCGTGAAAAGCCTTCGTTGAAAATTGCCTGCCTGGTACGTACGCGAGCATATTAATTGGCCGCGGATCTTATCGCTGGGCGAAATCGTGTTTCCGACGATGAGCCGCGTCGAGTCACGAGATCGCTGACACCCACGTGCCGCAATTAGTTTCCCTACTATCGCGAAATCGGTACACGTGTTCGACATGTGAAATTGCACGCCGCAGCTTGCCCAAACCGGGAATGGTCGGCTTCTTTCGAACGAAACTCGAACGAAAACCCGGCGCTCGCCGGCTTCGCATTCCGAACACGTTATAAATTAAAGGATGATAATACCTGGGAAAAGGCGGATGCGATGCGAAATGAAGCGTGAAATTATGGTAATGCCGCCTTATCGTCCGGCTCGCGGAAAAACACTGATCTCCATGCGCTCGTAACAGCCTATTAGCCATGGTCGATGGGAGCAAGGAGGAAAAATCTGAACGTAATAATTGTTCTGACTCTGAGGCTAGACTTTAAGCGAAATCGATCTTTCAAACCTGATGCCTGAAAACGGTTCGTTAA
This sequence comes from Anoplius nigerrimus, assembly GCA_914767735.1. Lineage (NCBI taxonomy): Eukaryota > Metazoa > Arthropoda > Insecta > Hymenoptera > Pompilidae > Anoplius > Anoplius nigerrimus. The sequence continues at coordinate 5,481,538 of OU612077.1, forward strand.
TATACAGATCTTCCGCAATAATTAGTCACCTGTCGTATCTGAAGCTAAACAATTTATCTCGAATGACAGAAATTGTTCTAATAAAATATTTACAATTTTTTGTTAACTTAATGGATTTGCTCCCTGACTCGTGCAGTGAAAGTAAGCAGCTAGAAGTATCGTGTGTATCGAATGGCAAGAAAATAGGACAGAAAACAAACCCGTTTAATCCCGAACCCCTGATTTACTTTCGGCCGGACAATCGGATTAATTCGGCGTCGGGACGAGTGATTAGCGACGCCAATTGAGAGAACATTTCGGTCGACTCGGAAGCCTCGGCACGAGATCGCGTAACGCGAATATAACGGGATGCTCGGCGTCAATGAATCATAGCCACTCGGAGAGGAAGACATCTTTCGAGACTCTCCGCGTGACCCGTCGGCAGAGATGAGCGTTCATCGACGCGATGACCGGAATGAATTGTCTTGTTGTCCGCCGTCTCTGAACGTTCACGCAGGGTCGCGATTTGATCCCCTTCGTTAAGGCCCCCCATTGAGTTAAAGTGACATTGTATCGCTGGCGAAAATTTCAACATCCAGCTCCGTCGCGCCTACGACGATAAGAACGTGACGCGGCTTAAGTGAAATCCTGAGGACAAACGAACGCGAACGAACGTATTCGATAATAAATGCTGTGTCACGCGAGCCAATTATCGCTGCTATATTGCCAGCATGCTCCACTTTTCCACAGTATCGCTAGAGCGAACGACTGAATTCCGCGCAAGATCTCGCCGACTCGCGCTCTCTGATAACGGGACGAGAATAGCCTATAGAGTGTCGAGAAAGTTCCTGATTAGAAGTCGAGGCTAGAGCCAAAACTAACCGTAACGGTCGTAAAGCGTCGGCTTGGGTTGTACGAACTCTACGATCGGAGAGCTGAAAGGATAGAGTAGATGGCTGGAAAGATGGCGCATTGAGGATGACTTTTACTTTTCTAGGAGGATGTCTCGCGGCGTGCATTGGTCGGACATCGTCCTGTTCTTGACGACTTTGGCCATGATCTGCGCGACTGTCAGTTCCGGCACGTCGATGCGCTGCGAGGACGCGAGATTGAGATGCGCGTACAGAATCGGATGCGGACTGGCGTTGCAGCACTACGTCACCGGCTGCACCTCCATCCTGCGGGGGGAGAATTGCTCGGAATCGTGTCAGCACGCGCTTATCGGACTCACGAGCACCGACGAGGGGAAGGATCTCATGACGGTAAGGAAAATGGACCCTGCCGGGACTCAGAGTTCAAGCTTCCGCGGTCCAGCATAGTTCGGAGTTGTTCAGTGTGTATAGAAAATCGTATCGCAATTTTGCGGTGATTTACCATCATCCAATAGGAAAAACATAAACTAAATGACATAAAACAGATGTTCTAGAGAAAAATTGACAGCCTTATTTTCATAGAAAAAATTATATTGTATATACGAAAAATGCAGAAGGTATCAAATACTAATTATCGCTAAGATATTAATCACAAAAGATTTTGAATAGAAGAATATTCGAAACTCTCCCCTATTTACTAATCTTGAGACTGACATGGTTGAAATACTGCTGGACTCCTGCGGCGGACAATCTGAAAGAACTGATTTTAACGTTTTCCCCCTGTTCGGAAAATTTGCAGTGCGAGTGCGCTCACGACGACAAACTCTGCCAGCAATCGAAGCAGAGGGTCGAAGTCTGCAGATCCTCGGTAACCACAGCCATGAACAGGACGAGGGTGTCCTGCAGGATAGCCACGTGGATCTGTAACGCAGATGCGCTCTGCCAGACCGCCCTGGCTTACTACAATAGATTCTGCACCAGCATGTTCCACGGTAGAAAGTGCACGCATCGGTAAGTAAGAATAGCAAAAGGAATCTATAAACGTCCTTAACCCACTATCCGACAATGTCTCATTTTTGGGCCACTAGTTTCAAATTGTTTTTGTTTTAATGACTCCAACTTCTACATGTACAGTTAATTTCACTTTTTATTTTTGTATCTTTGTATTACGGCGGGTAATGACACCGTAGAACATGAGAACCGAACGAATTCAGTCCTTTCTGCCCCAATTTATCGACAATCGTTCGCGAAGCGTCCAGCTTCCTCCCTCCCGATCGTTTCACGCCAGGAACTCCTCTGATCCATCAGGTGTCGAAATTCGATCAACATCCTGACGAAGCAGGAGAAGGCGGCCAAGCTGAACACCTGCATATGCGACGGGACCGAGGAGTACGACTGCAAGGGCATCCATCGCAACATGAACCTCCTCTGCTTCGGCAAGATTCATCACGACTATCGCGAGGTGAAGAACGCCGTCGGCGACACCAGGACAAACGAAATCCTCCGGACAGGATCGAACGTAAGAGGCGACGGGATCCGAGTGATCGTCGACAGGACGATACTGATGCTATCCGTTGCCCTGCTAATTCTTGTCACGAAACAAGGTAAATAGACATCTACACCCACCTGCCATAATCGAACGCACTCATCTAAACGATCGTCTCGATCATTCACCCCCAAACGCGATACACTTCGACTTCCCATCAACTTAACCCCTTAACGTGCACGCTCGAGTTTATTCGAGCGCGCCAAACAGACCAAACTGCGCACACTCGATATAATTCGAGCGGTGTTGTGCTTGACGCTGCTATAATTTTTCACACCCGAATATAATCGAGAATTGATAAATATAACAATGTGAAAGCTAAGAAAAATAATCGTTTTATTGATATTTCAATTATTATCATTATGGTTATTATTTCAAAGAAACCGTGCGTTAAGGGGTTAATTCTATTGCGTATCCGATATCGAGAGCACCAGCACTCCCCTCCCAAGTCCCAGGACCCGTCAAAAGCTATCGACACGTTTCCCTTCGTTTGCAGACTGACAGTGGTAGACTACAGAAAAAGATCCAAAAAGAGAAACAGTATTCCGTGAGTGAACAACCAAAGACACTTTAAAACGTTTACCAATGAGTGCAAGCCCCGTGGCGAGAGTGGCTCTCGCAGGACAAGCTCCGATCAACAGGATCCCAGCTGGGCTAGAATACTCGACCGACCGGCCCGACCTCTCATCGTACACGCGCCGTTTTCAATTCCTTTCTTTTCAGGCACGACCGACGAACGGAGAGAATCCGAAGGAAACAAAAAAAGACACGCCCGTTGTTGTAAATTTTAATGTATCATAGCGTGATAAGTTAAGGATAGCTATTATTATTTTTTATTATTATTGTGGGTAATATTATTATTATTTTTATTATTATTATTAATATTATTATTATTATTATTATTATTATTGATAATATTATTAATTTATGTTAACGTATTTACTATGTCGGTCGGTCCCGAAGATGAGATTAATTTTCTTTTCCGATGTACGCGAGGCAAGAGTTTCGTCGTCCATTTTTTTTTCTTTTTTTTTTGTTATCTTTGGCGACTTCGCGCTTAAATTCGCGGGACCCACGATCATCAGTTACCGAGAACGATTTCTTTCTTTGTCGCTAAATCATTCAATTCCATTGGAATCCGACCGCGCGTTGCCTCGCGAACGATACCTTTCCCCTTATTCTCTCTTCACACCGAGATTGGATGATCTCCGATATTCCGACAGATCGAATCCGTGACTGACTAACAATTCTGAGAGCAGAACGTTCCTAAAGCTATTTTGTACTCGATTAAAGCCCTGCCGTCGATGGCGCGCGAAAGAATGCTCAATGGCCGGTCCGGCGATCGATGCTATCGATCAATCGCGGTGGACAGGTCGATTACAGTCGAATTTTTCGACAAGTGAACGTACTTCGAAGGACACGCGTGTGTTCCGCTCCGATTACATCGGCCATTCGACGGTTACAGGTGGCCACAAAGGACAAATGTACAACGATTGTAAATTATTATCTACTTGTTATACTCATTAGGGTACGATTTTCTCGCAGTGCGGGCCTTCCGGCTGGGAGAATTTTCGACTCGGCGAGCGTGCGTCCACATACTCGGTGGTCATATTTATGTAAGCGCAAGCCGGGTCGGTGAGTCGAGAATTCTCAACGGTGAGGCACCGAGGCGCGTAAATCTTATTAACGGCATAATTACGGGAGCGAGACGCACACTTTATCATTGTTAAGGATTAAAGATCGTCTAGGGTGATAGTGGCTAGTACCCGTAGGATTAGTCTTCGATCCTTTGCGCGCGTTACGTTCGTTAGCGATGTAAATATTTTGTTCGCCGCTCCATTAAGTTTCCACGTTCCGAGCGGCGCGTAGCACTCAATATGTAGAACTTTTTATATAAACGAAAATCCGTTTGGCACACGTCTCTCGCATTCATGAAATTGTCAACACCTCAGGCGTCACAATGGTATCCCATTCGAAAAAGATCTAGCACTAAAGTGACAGGGAAGTGAGCGAAAATCGTGAAGATCGCAGTACAAGGGATCGTAAAGAAAAGCAGTGGACGAATCGTCGTAAATATCGGGGTTATCGAACTCCGCGGAAACGTCGTTGGAATTGTCATAAATATTGGGTGTTATCGGGAGAGGAGGGTGATAAATTTTGCATAAAATGAGACTAATATGGCAGCGGAAAGGAGAGCAGTCCGTTGAACGCCGTATTGGCGGACGAATGCGAAGGTGTGTAATAAAATAAGAGTTGCGCGAGTGTGAAGAGCTCGTCTTTGGGCGGGAGAGGAAGTGAAAGAGAGAGGCTGGAGGAGAGGGAGAGCAGAAGCGAGAGAGCGAAAGAGAGAGAGAGGGAGAGAGAAGGGAAGAGACGGGCGAGATGAAGGGCTACGGGCTTCTATTGAGGATCAGCTGTTATTGTGGACCAACTATACCGATCCACCGTGCGTTGGCCACACACGTTGGCCTTTCTTACCAGACTTGGATATCTTATACCTAGTGACCTGTCGAAACGTCACGGCCGAAATGCGCCGAGCGTCCTTTTGATTAACCGCGCCCAACCGCACTAAAATATCCGAATTTACGGCGGATGCGCGTGAAAAGCACGGAGTTCCGAGGCAGTAGGTGTCCGAACACCTTGACAAAACCAGCTGGAGAAACCCACAAGTCCCACAAATTGCGTGCAAACTGCCAAACTGACTATCGTCGAAAGTATCTCAATCTCAGCGAAAGTCGAATATCGTTCGAAGATCGTTCGAAGATCGTTCGAGGATCGTTCGAACATCGCTTGAAAATAGTTTCAATCTTACATTCTCGCCCCTCCACGCGCACGAATTCACGAATTTCTCTGTCGTCACGCACGATCGGTCAAGATTGGAGCAGGCCAACGTACCCGCGGCGCGAGCGTATATCATGAGATCAACGACTGATTAACGTTCATCGACTCCACCCGGCTAGGAAAGTTTCGTTGCGCCGTACTACTTTCGGTACCGAGAGTTACGGGAATGTAACTGTCAAGCGTGGCTGAAGCGAACACGGCGCGACCGCGTACTCGTTTTGCCAGGAGAGTTCCGCCGCGCTCTCCCGTTTCAGGACACGGACACACCCCAATCGGCGATCTGTCCGACGACCGGCTCGCGTTTCCAGGCCTCGTTCCGGGACTCACTTTCGCAACGTCACCGGGCGTCATTACGCTTTCCACCCGGACCGCGCGGTTTTTCACCGGGGCCCAGACTGAAGCGAGTCCGGAGCTGGTAGAGGCCAGCCGGGACCTCAGCGATCCTCCTCTTTTTTTCCGGCCCGACCACCGTGCAAACATTGCGCGTACGGCATTAAAATCCGGTCTTAGAACGCGCGAGCTCGCGATTCCGCGCCGACACGCTCGACTCTGAGCTGAAAAGCAACGGACAGTGGGATCCGTTAAGCTGAAGAATAGGAAGCTAACGAGTGGAGCTCACCGTGCACAATGGCAACTGTACGGTGTCCAGCTCACTCTGCCGTCTAATTGTAAGCGAAACATTGGCAACATACGTACGAAGCGTGCGTTAGAATACGTTGACGTTAGAGACCGAGTTCGAGGCAGAAGCCTGATAAGGGCTTGTCCCTTGACAATCGTCAGATAGACTATAATCGTTTACCATCTGGTCCAGCGGTCGTTCCATCGACGCAGTTAAGGATCTTCCTCTTCGATCAGCCGAATTCGAGTGTCTTCGAAGGGCCCGACCGAGAGACAGTGGAATCGGGAGGCGACCTCGAGTCGAGGAAGAGGGAAACGCGACACTAGATCCTCCACCGCCTCTCGGAGTTCGTTTTTCGTCGTTTGCCAACGACGGCGGGCCTTGCGGAACAGGAAAGGCCATCACTTGGCGCGTTCGTTCGGCATATAGCGGAGGAGGCACAAACAAAACACGCCGCGGGAGGGGGAGACGAGGGGAGAAGGAGAGAAAGAGAGAAAGATAGATAGAGAGAGGGAGAGAGTGGAAGGCGAAGGGAAAGGGAATGTGAGAAAACAAGAGAAAGGCCGCTGAAAAGGGGGGTTGCGGAGAGAAAGAGGGCAGGCGAACGAAGGTGGAGCGCAAGGAAGGTGAAGTCCGCGAACGGGAAGGAGAAGGAGCGTACTGCTCGAGCAAGCGCCGGTGAAGGAAGGAGAGGGATGCTGGTGTCGGCCACACACGTAGCCCGACAATGGGGAGTACCGGTGAGTCGGACGGAGAGAAAGACGGTGGGAGGAGGACGCGCAAAGAGAAATGGGGAAGGAGAGCATGGGGAGAGAGATAGAGAGTGATACCAGCCGGTGAGAGCGAGGGGAAGAAAAAGAAGGATGCCTGCTGGCGGGAAGGGAGAAAAAGAGAGCGGCGGGTGGGAGGGAGGGAGGGAGGGGAGAGATGAAGAGAGAGAGAGGGAGAGTCGGAGAGGAGAGAGGATGTCAGAACCCGCAGGCCCTGCGTCAGGACCACCCACTTCGACTTTGGCTAGACCTCTGGCAAGCCTGAACGGCGATGTCTCGGGACTATGCCCACCTCTGTCTACTCTCCTTACCCGCTCGCCCTTGCTCTCTCGGCTCTCGTCGCGAGACGGACGGAGATCGACGTACAAACAGATAAAGGAGGAGCGGGACAGGAAGCGGAGGCCTACGAATCCGACTTCTCTCCGCTAATCACGCCGTTGCACTCGATCGCACAGAGCCTGAGAGATCCTGATGATCCTCGCCGGGGATCATTCGAGTCCGCTTCCTGCGTTGGACGGGGACCGTTGCGTCGTAAAACTAGGAGGGGGGAGGGACCCCTGATGAGGAAGAGATTATGGCCGAGCGTAGGCCGGCCTTCTATTTCCAGGGCAGGGCATGTTGCTCGAGTTTAGACTCCCGGCGATGGTTTATGAGTTGTAACTGCTCCGCAGCCGGAGATTGAGAGTTGCCCGAGAGTTGATGCGACTTTGTTTTACGTTTAAAGGGGCTGCGTTAGAGCGCTGCGTAGGTTGGAGTGGATTAGTGTAGGTGAGCGCGGTTGTTTACGTAGGTGAACGATAGGGTCATTATTGCGAAGTAGAGTAGTGTATGGGCTTAGGTGGATAGAGGGAAATAGAATGTTCTTGGGGTTTTATATGAAATGTCTTTAAAGGTTTGAGTGTAAGTACTGGAAAATGGAAAGTGTAAAAGGTTCGTGACGCTATTCGAGATTCCAATGATTTGGGTTGAGAGGCGGCAAACGATCGACCTGCCACCTGGGTGATTTAGAGATCACCAAAAAGGAATGGTGATGGTCGTGCGTGTACCGCGAAATTCAAGTGTTGATAGGCAGTTGAAAAACAAGGTTTTGTTTCGATACTGTTCTGGAAGTTATCGGTATTGAATACTGAACAAATAATGTATATCTACAGGCAGGTAAAACTTATGTACATCATATTAACAACGTATTACAATTAACTAGTTTTATTCGTATCTTCCGGCTTTTCCCATGGTCGTGGTATACGCTTATTTTCCCAATTGTCGAGGTCGACCTTGAACCAAGCGCCGATCATCGTACACGAATAATGTGGATAAATGCAAAAATGTCAAATATCGCTTTATAGCTTACCTTCTTCAATTTTTCATACTCGTCCTCCAGTGACCATGGTTTTACTTTCTTTGCTCCAGTTATTCCCCCCCTTCCGTCTAAACCGGTCATTATTGCTTCCCTCTTTCCTACTTGTTTCTGACGTCGATAATCATATCTAAAGAAAGGCAAATCTTTTAAGGTCGCAATGCTACCATTAAACAGCCGTTTTAAAATGAATGTGTGTTTATCTAAAAACACTGAAAACGTGTCTTTAAGGTTATGTACTCGATTCATGCACCATAGGAATATACTTCCCTTCGTTAAAGTAATGACACTTACCTGACCTGACAGAATTCTTTGAGGAAAAACGAACCACCAACCACGAATATTATAAAAGGTACTCCAAATGTCAGAAACCTTTTCTGAGGCGGTGCGAGACCCATGTTTGTTTAAACTGAGTGTAATTTCCAAATAATCGCAGGTATCATGAAACGACTGTACTAAAACGCTAGTACAACACAATAGACGAACAGCGTTTACGGAGGTACAATGAGGGTACACATAAGATATGACATATAAATGTCATCAAAAATAAATTTCGTCAAGATTACAAAACACTGGCATGCCTCTACAAATTGTACGTCACATGCGTCATTATCGGTCAAGCATGGTATAGGACAACAGCGCACCCTTACGGTGAAATTCTGTACTAAATTCGTTGATGGCAATGCAGCCACACGTCAAAAAAACTTAAATGTCTGACACGATTAAGAATTAGAAAAAATCTATTAGGTATCCATAAATATAGTCCCCAAATTATGATTCGTTAAAATAGTTGTTTAAAATGGACCCAAGTGTATATCAACGACTATAATATTAAGTCAAAAGATAATATTCCTATGTCACATTGATATGAATAGCATGGTTTTCGATTAGCCATTATATCAAAAAAATATGTGCTGCGAATTCTGATTAATCAAAGCAGCAGAAGCAAACGGCATATCAGAGTATAGAGTGCAGAGATGCATGCACACACACACCTGTTGCTGAATTCCATGTGAAGTACGATGTGAATTCTTTTAATATTTGGTACATTTTGCAGTTCAAATTTGACATGCTGCATTTGAACTGTAAAGTTAGGTATACCCATTGTAACCGTTTGTTTTCGCAGTATCAAACATATTAACCATCATGTATGCATCGAAATAAATATGATATTATTAATATTCATCGCTTGAAACATGTTAGCTAAGCCAAGCGCAAAATTAGATTGTTGAATAGATCCAAACTCACCGAATATGATGTCAATCCGCATGTTTCTTTCATTGAACAGCACTGCATCTTTTCGAGCATCAAAGTTGTCAAATGCGCCGGCCTAAACGTCAAACATTTCGATTAATACACAATGTCCAGTTAAAACACTTGTCGGGTTGTGTTACTCGTTATTCAGTGTACGGAATCTTTACAAATTTAACCGAGAGTTAATACATATTTGAGAAAGAAGTGTGTTAAATGAAAGAACTCACATTTTCCGATGTTAACCGCATCACTGGCTTAACTAAACTGCGCGAGCCAACCAGGTGTGGCAGTACAACGGAATAGAGTTGAACCAATGGCAGAGACCTTTGAAGCGCAATATTCAAATAGTACGTACTTCAAGATGATATGCTCAAATATCTTTACTAATAATATTGAAAAATGTACCTAAATGAAACTGAATAATTTCAAACTTACACGACTTTGAGGAAAACATGTATAAATCCCGATTGAATTTTATTTTGCAATAAAAATTTATTTCTGCAGATTTTTGTACAATTTATTCGCCTGTGGTATTATGGATCAGAATCCGCGTCGATATAAAATTCCGATGATTCATTTTGCGGTGTTAATTTAAACACTGAATAAATGGATTTATTTCTGCGTCAATGATAAATGCATGCTTGAGGTATACGAAAGGCGCGAAAGTTCAAATTATTCACAACAGAGGTCAGCACCATACAGTAACAGCGCCAATTCAATCCTGATTCCGATTAATTCCTGCAGATGGCAGGTCGATGCAAGAATAGGAAGCCCGCCTCTCAGTAATTCGAATTTTTCGTTGCGTCGTTAAACTCGTGCGCGTTGTGTTAAATTCCGTAAGAAAATTTGTGATTTTCGGTGAAAGTGCGGGTTTAATAAATGATTCACACTGTGTCGTTGCTGCGCAAAGCTTTATTACATATATGACCAGTAAGTACAAAATTTCTAGCGAAAGCCATAGCTCATAAAATACAAAAATCCATCGTTTTCATTTTATTCAATATCACATTGTTGCATCGACATCTTGAATAAGACGAACGATGTATAGAACGTATCAAAAATATGTCTTATGTTTCTTTAGGGCACTTGTTCGGCAACCAAATATCAGACGTGCAGTCTCCACCTGGGTACCTGTACAAAAATGATTGTCACACTGGTAAGTCAGACATTTCACCTAATGCATGAATCATATATCAATGAAACAATTAGCACCAACGAACCTCATTTCGTGAGCAAGCAATATATCCGTCTTGTCGATACCAAAGTCAACCAAGAAATTCTTGTCTAATTTCATACCGCCGTGATCGATGTCAATGTCCAGCTTTACCATTGTCGCACCATGTCTGAAACAGCAACGAAATTTATTAACCAAAATCCATCTAGACCTTGCTCTTGAACTTAACCTATTACGTAACAGGTTCGCTTCCTGCACCGGTGGCAATACATTGTCAACATGATAATAAGTTATTAAACGGCAACAGGAACCGGGTTTCGAGTACATAACAGTTTGAGGTACTTACTGGAACACGTCAGGGTAAAATTGCCTGTCCCAGGAACTGAGGAGGGACGTTGTAACGTATAATCGAGATCCGTCCAAACTTAGCTGCAACATTTGCGGGGACGCGTACAATCTGCGTCCTTTAACGTAGACCGGATCAGGCTGCTTCGAAAGTTCGACATCCTCGATTACTCGAACGGGTCCGTCGCTCAGGATCGATCCGCCCAGGAAAATTTGCCCGGTCAACTTCGGATGTCGCCTGTCGCTAATGTCATATTGTCTGACGTCACCGTGCAGCCAGTTGGATAGGTAGAGATATTTATCGTCGAGGCTGATCAAAATATCCGTGATCATACCTTCGAAAGCGGAACAGCTTGATTACTATACTGCTCATGTCGGCGTAATAAGTACACGATAAGTGTACGATGTATACATAATGAAAGTTATTCCATCCTCATTACAGCTGGGAAGTGAGAATTATTAGCGAGTTGACGCTTGTTTGCCGGCGAAAGTTTCGGCGGGAAAGAAAGTTTTAATAGGGGTTGTAACTACCTGGCATCTCCGGCAGCACCCATCCTTCGACCTTTTTGCTCGGCACTTGAATCACTTTCTCGGTTGCCCATTGATTGCCGTGCTTGTAGAATCTGTGCACGTTCGATGACACGGCACAGCCGACGTATCCTTCTCTCGCGTACGGATTGTGCAGGAATCTCACTTCCAGCGGTGCGATTCCGTCGTCGCCGAAATTAATCGTCTGCTCCAACGTCCTCTTCTTCCAGGAGTAGATGTTGATCGATCGTCCGTAGACATCTGAGTAATTACACAATTTTGCAGGATGACGTATATCCTAGAAAGAACCTGGTAGGACAAAGATATTCGTTTTCGCAACTAACCAGGCTTCGCAGCATCGGCAGGATCGTATCCCAGCTTGAAGACTTTGGGCACAGCCCACTCGGACGCGATCAGCACATCGTAGAAAGGCTGATACCAAAAATCGTAACCGTACTGCGCCTTCTTCGTTCCGTGCGTCCACGTTCCTTTGACGTCGAACGTGTCAGCGTCCAAAACGAAAAATTCGCCCAACGCGTCGCCGTTCGGCTTGCCCATTGTAGAGATCATAATCTCGCCGGTTGGCGCACAATGGGACGTATGAGGAGTCGCTATTCCGCATTTCTCCATGTCGGCAGGTTCAATCACCTAATCGGATCAGGAAAAACATTGCATACAATCGAACCGTTACACGCAGTCAAACAATCCGCACCGAGTCTACTGACTTTCTTAATAGACGGCGCTCTCTCGTTGGTAGTGTCAATCAGATAGACTCTGTTGGACATCAGGCAAGGTAGAACCAGAGTGTCCCGCTTTTTGGTCGATTCGTGACAACTGCTGCAGACATTCCAGCCCGAATGATGAATCTCGTCTCCCGCTTCCCGCATTCGCAGCCGATGAATTATCTGTCGGTGCGGAGAGAAACGAATCGTAACGGTTAGTCAGTCTTCTTTCCGCGCGATGCAGATTGAACAAATTGCTAATGCAGCTTCCATGCGAGCGACAATCAGGCTCCATTGGGCGTTCTCAACGCAGTTATATCATCGATCGTCGCATGCAAATAAGATAGTCGTCGGCGAGGGAGGAGGACAGAGAGTTGGGAGCGAGATGAGGACGGAGAGCGAGAGAGAGACAGATACAGAAGCAGATGGACAGAGAGAGGAATAGATAACCGTTGGCAATTATGCGGAACAGACGTTTGTCGCCAGGCAAAGTGTTGCTCGTTACTCGCGTTCATTAAAGCGTGATGTACCTGACAGTACGTAGGACTCGAAGGATCGATATCCACGGTAGACAGGACATCCGCCTTCTGCGGATCGGTGTGAATGCAAACGACGTACATGATTTTCTCCCGACAGCCTGAACGCATCGCTGCTTCGGGACTCGGGTATCCAGGCCCGCAGTGTCCTGAAAATAATCGGGCCGTGTATGCTGCGTGAGGCGATCGTGCACGCCTCGATTGAATCGTAAATCACGGGTCACGTAATCTTAATTAAACATGAGGACCTGACGGACACACTAAGTACGCTGAGGAAGAAAACAATTCTCGCGCGCTAGCAAATTAGCCTCGGTAATAGGATTGAAAAATAACGAACGTCCTGTGTTCTCTATCTATATCTCTTACGTTTCAAAAAAATGTGATAGTTCAATTTTTTTAATTTTTTAATTTATACTTGGCAACTGTACGCGAATGAGATTCTGACAGGATAAAGAATTTTTCCGATTTGACGAGTAGTTCCACTTTAAAGTCACCTTTCTCCTCCGCCATGTCGTCAAAGTTGTTGACAATCGATGAGTTTGACCGGCAAAAGTGACTGAGATCGTCCTGACGAGGCGTTGACCGTTTTACGCTCCGGTTTACACTGATGTAGGACTTTCGGCTCGTCGCAGTTTTGTTCGATTAGTCTTGCCGGTGGAGCTGTGACCTTGGCGGTGATTTCGACGTGACGAGGAAGGCTGCGAACCAATCAGCGACGACAAACTCCTCCCGCAAATCAAGCCTCGTCAACACGATGGCTGAAAGATCGACTGGCCGGCTGATAACGAGTTCAGTTATCACTCTTGTCGGACAGTGACGCGCATGTCCGCGCGTCCGAGCTTTTAGAATTATCGGATAGACGACTGATAACGGAAATTTGGCATATCGGGCATGGCCGACTTGGCGGGACGAGGGGTTCGACTCGAAAAGTAACAGTAAAACCGATAACCCTCGTTCCTCGGTTCAATCCTCAGACTGATAAGTTCGCGAAACTGTTGTCAAACATAAGACGCGTACGGTTCCTACATACAATGACTCAACTAATATTTTTTCCTCAACTACCTATCCGCTGATCATTCTCAACCTGCTGCGTGCCAAATTTAAGAAATTTAAAAAACAATAATAAATTTTATTCTACGCCACATAAACGAAATTGAGGAACAAAACAACTTTTTCATCACGATCTTGACAGCGTTCGGTTATCGTCATGTATTTATGCCAAAAAATCCAAGAGACGCGAAACAAAAACTTACACCTCCCCGTACGCTAACCGATTTCCGCAACGACATCACGCTCGAAATCGATGGACAGAATAACCATACACGAGTAACACACTTACGCATATTTATTTTCTCTTCGAACGAGGTTACAAAAATAATTAGGTATACAGGTTATTTGTAACGAAAACGGGTTGAGAAACGGTTCCTGAACCGATTACGATGTATAACGCCTCTCCGGCAAATTGGTCTCCGATTGGTTGTACGTTGACTAAAGCTAGGGAAGAAGGGGGGGGGGGTTGGTACGATGCGAACGCGGTTCCTTTTCCTCCGCGCATCGCGAGAATGAACGATCTGCAGAACAACCGGCACTTCCGGTTTCGACGTTTCCCTCGCGAGCCGGCGCGCTATCTCAAAATAAACACTCGCACGCCCGCCCTACATGTCGCTGCAAATCGTTACGATCCTCGCTTTTGCCTCGGCTCACGGGGCAAATTAATGGTCCGACGCATCGTCTAAGCAACAGCTAAACACTCAGACTCTATGCCCTCTACACACAATCGGCCGTGCCGCGAACGATGCTTGGTCACTCGTGGAACAACAGGGAACGTAGAATCGAGTAGACTCATTAGGAAACGACTCAATGTACTTTGGTCGCTCGACAAGGACATCCATTGTCACGTAGAATTGTCGTTAATATCTTTGTCGATAATCGATTGGTCAATATGGTCAGCAAAAAGTTCGCAATTCTACATTTGAATAAGATGTTTCATATGTTGCGATTTGCAGCTAGCGACAGTTCTTAAGTATTTGAAAGTATAATTGGAAGGTTCTCGGCGATTTCGGTCACTGTTGTACTTACGAACTGATTAAAATGTAATAGATTTCGCAAAACATTGTCAATAACCAGTGAAATCCGCAAAAATTAAATTCTACTGAATTTTAATAGAAATTTAAAGTCCAAAGAGAAGAATTAATAATCCATGAAACATATACTTAGTGGAAAAAGATAACAAGGTTAAAAACCACTTTGACGGTCAAGAACTTATTAATTTCACGTACTTCAGAGTTACAAAACAAAGTGCTACCACTTTGAAGGTTGAGTCGTTTATGGCTTACGCTCACTTTTCTTAAACGACGCTTCCCTATTATTCCACCTGCCTACGGTCTATACACTTAACATTCAGTATCGTCGCTCGTACCTCTCGACACTCCCGCGCCGAAGGAAGAAGGTCGACACGAAAAGCGACGCGTCTCCGATGTTGTCGAGAAAGCGACGGGAGTCGAACGCGGCGACGGAATCGTAAAAATTGTTTGTCTTCCCGCGAGCAGATACATTTCGTTTTCTCGTTCCCGTCGCGGCGGCCGATCTATCTTTAACCTCCGGCTTTCGAACGTTTCGCACCGCCGTGGAAAGTAAGTAAGTTGATGCACGGGCCCTGTCCGTTCATTCCGTGAAAAGCGGCGTCTCGTGCCACTTTTATCGCCCTCGGCCCTTCGCGTGCGGCACGTAGGTACGGCGGGGCGAATTTAAAAAGGTGTAGGAAAAGGTTAATGGACGCTGTAAAGTTCCGACGCAGGATGGATAACGAGATTTTCCCTGGTAAATCGTTCGCTCCGCTCCGGCAAATGAAATTAACCCCCTTAACGTGCACGCTCGAGTATATTCGAGCTCGCTAAACAGGCCAAACTGTCCACGCTCGAGTATGTTCGAGCGGCGTTGTATTCGATGCTGCTAAAATTAAAATAAAAATTTGGATTAATTTTGTACTTTTTTGCCAAGACAATGTTCTAAAGTGTGTTTTTGCATAAAATAAAAATTTTGATTTTTTTTGCCCGGTTTATTTCAAAGAAACCGTACGTAAAGGGGTTAAGTCAGTAATTGGCGACCGAGTGCGCAATCAATCCTGTTGTTCGTAGCTTGACGCACGTTGTTGCGAACATCGGCTGTTTACAGCGTCCCGTAAAAGTTGCGAAATGCGGAAGTCGTCGATAAAAGCCGCGAATTCGAGCCGTTCGCCCTCCGAAAGTCGCACAAGTCTCTTTTCGAGCGGAACAGTTAAGATCCTTCGTTTCGGCGAGAAATTGGAACTATTACTGAAGTTTACCCGGATCGTTACCTAGACTGCTCTCGAAAATGTGACTTATGCCAGTTTCTGGGCGAGCGGCGCATGTTCGCTTCCCCGTCGAAGAATTTGCGTCGGATCGACTTTCCGATGCGGCCTCCCCCGTGTGTACGACAATAGTTTAGGTACTTTCGTTGATTAAAGCGTCTATCATCCCGCGATTATCTATTGGACCCACGTCATGAACAGCTGGTTCCTCAAAAAGCATCCTCGACCGCCTGAATCTCGAATACGAGCCACCCGAGGAGCCCTGAAATATTAGTAAAATTTTTCTTCTCGAATAAGGCTCTCTCTCTCTTCTCTCCCACGCTCCCTTTCAACCGTTTTGTCCCAGTAGATATGATTGTCTCGATAAATTTGCACCCACCTCCGCAGTCTATGCCATCCGTCGTCAATAATTTCGCCGAAAGCGCTCGACGAATTCGATAAATTCGCCGGCAAACGCTCACGTTTGATAATCCGGCGGAAATTTGCCGATTATATCGATTTGAATCGGTCGATGAATTCATCCCGAATCCCCCCCGTAAATAACCGATGTGACCGTTATGTTTCGTTAATTGCACCTTCGCCGCATCTCGCTCGACGATCGGGACGTGAATCACGGGTGGATTTTCGCGGATCGTATCGATCGCGAGGATTTTCAGTCGAAGGTGCGAACGGATTAATTTGCCGCGGGGATTCGTCGGTGCAGTCCGATCGATCGTAAAAGATAATCGACACCGCCATTTCCGTATCGGCCGTCTAATCGCCGAGCAAACTCGGAACATAATTGCATGCGCTGATAATGAGAGCGGTCGCGCTCTCTCAAAGGTGCCAGTTCCGGTGGACAAAGACGCGAGCCTGGCAACAGCCAGCAATTTGCTTGTCAAAGGACTTGATTCCGTTAAGAGATTGCGATGAAAAATGAAACGGTGAAAGATGCAAAGAATGCACCATGCGCTTCCTGTCAGAATAGTCAATACGCAGAAAGTAATTGCATCGCGCGGTCTCTGCGATCGAAATCGGAAAGAAGTCGGCATAAAAAGTAATCAGCGAAACGAAACTTCGCGCCTGCAAGAGTTTCCATATCATTAACGAACGCGATGGGATCGCAATTAGCGTTACATGAAGATGCGTCAAGATAATCAATTCCATAATCTCCGAACTTTCCATCGAGTCCCATTTGCAGATTCCGTATCGACTTATCACCGATACAGCATCTTCGCGAGTGCTAAGCATACTCTCGATTCTCGACTCCGATAAAGAAAGAAAGTGTCATGAGAACGAACTGCCCCTGGGCGAGTAAGTCATCGCAGTCGGTGCACGTATAATCTATGTATACCAAAAAACACGCACTCTACTCTACGTCCGCCGTAAACACTTCCATACACTTTACGATCTATCACGTTATTACTTGGGCGCACACCGACGAAGAATACGAACGGAATACGAACGTAACGGGACTCTACACACTGACGTCTCACGATTTATCGAGTCCGCAAGAATATTACGGCCCTCCGCACCCCTGGGCCCCTTCGATCGGATTATCGACAGTCTCACCGATCCGCCGATGTCCTAGCACGCGATGATCGTCGGCCATCACTTGTCACTCATCCTCCGAACGTCCATCGCTTCAGTCACGTCGTCCGCTTATCGCCACTCTTCGCTTCCTTCTCCGCCTCGCGCCTACGTTTCCGCTTGGCGAAGGTGGCGCAGACGGCTAAATTCTCCCGATGGAGAGCGACCAGCTGCTTCAATCGATTCCTCGTCAATTCCGTCTGCGTCGACATGCCGCCCACCTCGACGTCCAGCCTGTCCAGGCCGCTGCTGATGTTGGCGATCATTTCCAGCAGAAGGCCGTCCTTGCGGCGCGCCTCCAGCGCGAAACGCTTGCCGGGGCGCAGAAAAGTCACCAGCGCGACGATCGTCAGTATCGTCAGACCCAGCAGACTCTTCTGGACCAGCGACATCGTTTACGGGATCCTCCGGCCTCTCCCCCCTCCGCATTCTCGATCTCGAGACCGGTCAGTGGCCCCTGAAGTTTCCGCGGAAACTCGAGCGAAGCTGGAGGCAGGATCTGCGAGCTGACGGTCGTCGACTGTTTATCGTACGCTTTGGCGAGCTTCAGGCGATTGACACAATTCCGTTTGACAATTCCTGCCCGATCTCAGACTTTCTCAGAGTCGTCAGATTGGTCCTTGGAAAGTCTGAGACTAGCGCTTCAAGCGTTCTTTCCCACGCTACTTGGCAGCTTGAGATTAAGCTATCTTCATCCCTTTCTTCGCATAGGTGACTGATTCTTCTCTCTATTCTCGGTGGAATCGTTGTCCTCTTCTTCCTCTTCGTCCTCTTCACCGTCCTCGTCGGCTTCCTCGAGTCCCTCGCTCGCTCTCATCGCTCCCGGCGAGCGCGAGTTTCTTCTGTCCTCATAATCGCACCTTCTCGCTTCTTGATCAATTCCTCGAGTTCACTCATGTTCCGATGTCGTTCAGCGATCGCTTCCCTTTCCCAATCTATTCTCGTCCTCCTTCTAGCCTCCAGCCGATCCCGACTTTCGTCTCGAAATCCGAAGTCTCGTCGGCCGAAATTGGTCGGCCGCTTCCAAATTGCAGATCGAGCGCGCAGACTCGATCCTCGGCGACGCTCCGAAAACGGAAGCGACCGTCCGCCGTTCGCGGAAGCGAGAAACTAACGCTTATTCTTCCGTCGGCGCTCGCCGAACCCTTAGAACGGAGTGCCGTTCTTTTTTCGGCGCCGAACGCCTATGCTTTTTTCGTCTATTATTAAAGCACGGCAGACGTGGCTCGCGGCGCAATTCGGGAATGCCACGTCCCGCGACGCCGTCGGCTCTCATAATTCGCCGATGCCTGAGAGCACATTCTCACCCGTGTCCGGCAGGGCGAAACTTTCGGCGAGGATCGATCGCTGCCAGTTTCGAAAAATTGACGACAGCGATCGTGAGTTCGCTAGAACGCGAGGATCGAATATGAGTTGGACAGAGACGGAGAGGACGCTTGCTTTTCCGAGCGGAGGGCTTCCCGTGGGCTTAGCCTAGGCCTCGCCGCATATTTTCACGAACGTGAATACGTTCACGGGTAAACAGTTCGATAATCCATGAGCGCAGCCAATCGGCGAGGTCAGGGCTGTGCGCGTGAGAGCGCACAATTTTTGTCCGCCCAGCTACTTCTCGTCACATGTCAACTCGAGCGAGTTCGTCAATGACGTTAATCGGGCGCGTCATTATCGCTCTCGATCTCGATCAAGATCCATCACCGTCCACGATCGGCCGCAAAACATGAAAAGTCAATCACTCCTATCGTGACACGGGTCTCATTCCTCGAAAAACAATCACTGCAGTGTCTTCGTCCTCGGGAATTCTTCACTCAACAGACACCCTCCGTCGCACACTTCCTCCGCCCAACCACCATTTCCGAAAACCCCCGTCCACTCGCCCACCCTCATCCCCTCACAGCCACCCTCCCGACCCTCCACCCTTCGGTCTCCACTCCTCCCCCCCTGAAGCCCCAACAAGTCGTCACACGTGAAATTCGGCACTCGACGCACCTCCACTTCCCCTCAGCCCACCCCACTTCAACCCCCATCCACGCATCCCTCAGGCCGAATCCTCATTCCGTAGACTCTGGCCGACTCTGGGATAGGATCGTTGGCTCCGAATCGTTTGTCGACAGTTCGGCGGAAGCGAAAGACTCCGGAGGTTCGGCAGGAGTCGTCGGCAGGTTCGAGGACTAGGGTCCTCTGTTCAGGAGGTTAGAGGGCGGGGGATGAGGGCCCTTGGCGAGGTGGAACGGTCTTGCGCGTGCATCGTGACCCGTACTTGTTGATCGTGTCATGGCCTGGCCGAGACTCGGCCGACGGGGAGAAAGCGTTCGTCCCACGTGTAGGCGCGGTCATCTCACCCCTCGAGGTCGACCGAGCGACACCGAGCTACCCCGACACGCTCCAGCGTGCAGGGACGTACTCCCAATTCGGCGGAGCCCGGAAGCGAGCGGAAAATTCCCGATCAGCCCGGAATTCTCGCTTCGACGCGCAAGGATTCTCGAGCGGCCGTCGGCGCGCTGGGAGGGTTGTTGGGGGCTTGGCCGGGGGTGTATGGTGCTGGCGGGCTGCTAATGCGAGGGGGGTAGATGACTGAATTCGATTGCGTGGTCGGGTAAGGTGAAAATAATGCAGGAGTCAAGGTTGAAATCTCGCGTGCGCGTTTTGCATCGATTCGCGCCCGCGATTACGGACTCAATGCCATTGTCACTTGGCAGGTGTAATTGTTGGTGGGTGGAGGATGGGAATGCGGGAGGGGAACCTTGAGGATGAAGAACGTGACAGATAGGGTGGGATGTTGATTTTGTTGACGAGGCTGGATGATCGATTTGGAATTAGGGTTGTTTTTGATGATGACGTAGGGGCGAGTTATGGATGGGTTGTAGGGGTGAGGTGTTGTTGAAGGTGATGATGAACGAGTTCATGGGTCATCGTAGCGCATCGGATGCAATTTGAAACGTTACTGACCCCGCCGAATGTGACCGGGATTCGTCGACCAACCCGGCGCCTGCGCCTGTTAATCGATAAAGGCTAAGGCTCGGTTCAGACCGAAAGAGTACGACGACGAATTTGTCTCCGGGTAAACATCCTGGAATATCGGAGCACTCCGATAATCCCTTGACTACACTCGTCATTCGTCAAAACGAAAGTTGCGGGAAGAATCTCTTAGAACTTCAACAAAATCGCTGTTCTAAAAATACATTGGGATATAAAAAGCTGAAAGGCTTAATTTTCGGTGTTGACGCCAAGATCGGATTATTTGATCTAAAAGCACGATTTGAAGCTAGATATTTGACCGGGCACTAGCGAATGTCGGAAACAGGAGGAAGATCAATATCTACGGTCGTTGAACGAGCATTCAATTGAGTGGGTGATCACGTTCTTTGACGATCCTTTGACGCAGTAGAGATGCCTATCGGCCGGTCCAATGTAAAGCCTGCTTAATTGGGTGCTTGGTAATTATCGACGCCATTACAAATTACGGACGCGCCGGCCGTGCCTTTAATACCATCCATATAATTGAGTTTGGCCATCAGAAGTCGTTGAACGCATAAGACAACTCTCATACATCAATCAAGCCTGATTCCAGCCTACCTGCATCATTAAAATTGCGCTTCATTCTAATGATATAAACTATCTATATATAAAAAATGACATATAAATTTGATATATTTATATATAAAAAATGATATATGAATATGATATATCTATATATAAAAAATGATATATGAATATGATATATCTATATATAATTTAATGATTATATCAATAATTTGAAAGCATCAACCGCTGGAAGGATTAAAAACTTCCCGACACATCCGCTTTAAAGCAACAACTTTATTAGATATTCCACCGTAATTCCCAATCGGAGAGAGGCCGAATCTCTCCGTTAAATACTATCGTACATCAATGGCGTGCGTTGTCGCGCGCAATAATCGTCATTCACCGAATCTGACCCGCGCGCCGGCCATAAAGACTCTCGACCACCCCCCGAAAAAGTCCCCTGCTTCATACGGTAACCCTCTCGCGGCCGTCTGGCGCGCGCGCGCGCGCGCGCGAAAGAGGGCCATAAATAATCGTTGGCAATATTTCACGGCGACGGAGGTGTCCCGCGATCAGATACGCGAAGCAATTTATGACGCGCACGCGAGCGTACGCTCGGCACACGCTGACGGACGCGTACGCTTATTTATGTGTATTTACACGTAAAAGCCGGCCGCGCCTCGATTATCGGGCATCAGAGCCGATGTCTGCCCTTCCACGAATCCGCAGTCCAATCGCGACGCATCTCTAATCCGTTTAAAACTGCGCCACGACAGCTGGCTTCGGATCGCGATCGGTCGAATAATAAACGATCTAATAAATACGTTCGTCAGGGCACATAAATAATGGCCGACGCGAGATACGTTATGGTACTGTCGCCGGGAGGTAGCCAGGAGGTAACCAGGAGGTAGTAGGTACGTCCAGGCGTGTTCTCCTGGGATGGATGAGGATGACGCGTCCGAATGCGCCGAAGAATCCGCGTCTCTGGCGGGATGAGGCTAATTTGTCCGCTAACGAGAATTTCGCCGTCGCGAGGACGGCCGGAGATCAGCTGGTCGCCTGTAAGGAGAGGCTCTTCGTCAAAGGGCTTTTGTCGATCGTCGGCTCCTCCTCACTCTCCGGCGTCCTTTTAATTATGCTCCCGTCGACCTCCTTGTCGTCGATCTCTTTCAGGGATACCTCGCCGTATTTTTGTCTCGGCAGAAATCTGTAATTATCGAGACGGGGGTGAGGGCTGAGGTTGATTGAAGGACTGACGAGCGGGGATGGGAGGGGGAGAGGAGGACCTTACCTTCTCATCAGCGGGGAAATGTGATCGGGATTGACTTCGCGCAGGTCGACGTCGCCCAGGAAGTAGCTTCCGATCACGCCGAAGACGACGACGATGACGGTGGCGATGAGGGTGTAGTAGATGAAAGAGATTTGGAAAATGGCCGGTGGGCCTAGGTCGGGATCCGAGAATGGGTCGGTGGAGACGGTGGATTGAATCGTCTCGTTCAGTGGATAGGGACAGCCAGCGACGGACGTTGGCAATGGGTCGTGACGTATTTTGCCCGTGGCGATGTTCCATTGTGTCCCGCCGACCAAGAGGAACATCAAAGCCAGCGCCGTGTAGCCACCTAGCAAGGCGCCTCTCGCGTTCGACCATGGGACCAGCATGCCCAACACGAAGAGGCCCAGGGATGGGCCGTCAGTGGCACTTCGCATGCTGATGGCCATTTGGAAGATCGTACCCAGTCGTTCGACCACGAAGACCAAGCCGACGGCTAGCGCTCCGACGACTACGACAATTACCTGTTTGCGAATCGGGGAGTACAGTGGAAACGTTCGTAAACTGAGTTTCATGTAACACGAGTCGGGCGAGTACGGTGGAAACGTCCGTAAACTGATTTTCGTGTAACACGGAATAGAACCGATATCACTCCTCGTACAATTTCCTGACTTCAGAGTTTCAGTTAGCACACTTGCGACTTAACACATTATATGCGGGAAGAGTATTAATACCTTTTACGGCGACGGATCTTGATTTGAACTTTTTGATAGTTACGCTGCTGCTTCCTGTGAGTTTAATAGTGAAAGAATTATTAAAATATCTTAAATATCTTGAAAATTATGACATTTTATGCTCTCATTTTTTAAGCGAATCCTCTAATTTTTGTCCGCGGTAACTTATAAAAAATTAGTCGTTCCGCATGTAATGTGTTAATACTTCAAAATGAAACACGAAATAAGATATAATATTATGCAATGATGGACTGTGCTTCCGTTCCGTTCGAACGAAATTTATGGAATTCCCTCAACTTTGACAGTTCTAACCTCCCGACATTCGGAGCGCCGAAGATAAAATTTCCCTGACTATTCCGCGATCACCCCTTATCTCGCGACGCTCGAGCGAGCATAGACATTCGGCTCGTCGTGCCACTTGGAATTCATGTCGCGGAATCGGGAACGTCGCTCACTTTCATGATGGTCGCGGCCCTCTGCTCCTTCTTGGGGCTCTCCGGGATCCAGCAGTCGATGAAGTCCTCGTAGATCGTGCCGGAAACGGTGTTCAGGCTGGCGCTCATCGTTGCCAGCGCTGCGCTCACGAGGCCGGCGAGAAACAAACCCGGAAGTCCCGGTACGTTTCCGGCAACGTCCATCACGTAGTAGGGCAGCGTCTGGTCCGCTCGCTTTACTGCCTGTTAAACAGACCGACGAGCATAATTCACCGCGCAGTTTTCATCCAGTCCGCCTCTCAGCCATTCCGGACGACGTTCCGCTTCTGGATAAGTTTCCACGATTGGAAGAGAGTGTTCGCGAAAGCTTTCGCGTACTTACCTTGGTCAATATCGGATCGCAGTCGTGATACTTGGCGAACATGATGAGGCCGGTGAAGACGGATATCAGCTTGACGATGATCAGGCCAATGGCGGTGATGCCCAGGGCGCTGTCGTTGGAGAGGGGTTATTTTTATTGGGGGTGGAAACGGTTTGTCAGCGATGTTATCTAGGCGATTAGGTCGCCGACCTTACGGTGCAGTTTGAATAGACATTGAAAACTCACTGCCTCGCGTCCTTCTCTCTTGGCACCGATAAAAATCTCTGAACGGTACCCTGGTGGATGCCAAGGTGGCCGAGCCAGGTTAAAGTCATTCCGATGGACATTCCCCAAAAACTGTTCCTGGCAAATGGACTAGGGTCCATGCTGTAACACGTAATTTCTCTTGAGACGAATGCGTATGATGAATCATTTCGGAATTCCGTTCGGAGTGGGTAGGAGGACGACACTGATTTTATCTCGAACATTCGTCAGCTACGTTTACCGAAAGCTTTTTAAAAACTGGAATGCAGCGCATTAATACTAAATTTTCATTGAATTTCTTAATTTTTAAAAAATTGGGTTTACCCTCCAATGGTATGTGTCAGCGATAAATTGTCATGCATTCTATGTGTTTACGTAGACAAATGTATATCTTTGCTACACGGAACGAAAATAAAATTCCGTTAAATTAAATTGAATTGAAACAAGACTGGCACAAGTCACTTTTTTAAGAAAAATCGAAATATCGTTCCAAATAACTACAATCCTGTTCAATCGTTACCATAAAATACTGTTAAAGTTCAGTTCATGAAAAACTGACGCTTATCACTTACAAGATATACGGCCTACGTCGCCTATGAATCTAGCGCTAAATTCTCACGGAATTGATGAATGCTTACTCGAAAAAGACGACTCGACCACCATCGTCGGCCAACCTCCAGATATCGGAAACGCTGCCTACGGACTTTATCCCAAGAAAGAGAACGGCGAAGAGGCCTCCGACCGTGACGGAAAATTGAATCGTGTCCGTCCACACGACCGCCTTCAATCCACCCTGCGAAAACAGGCTCTCCGCGTAAGCCCTACTACGTCACTGACAGCGCCAAATAAAAATCAATAGAAAACTCCCTTTGACAATCCTCAGCGCGCCGGACAACGGAATTAATTCCAAAACGCCGCGCGAGTCTCGCAAATATTATTCCCGAGAATTTCAGCTTCATCACTCTCGTCCGCTGAAGCGGTCGCGAGCCTACGGTCGAAAATGATGAGTCCTCTATTTAGAATTTTCGCTACATTCATTCTGAAGCGCACTCGACCTTCCCTTTTTCATCCCTTTCCGCCCCTCTTTTGCGGGGCGAGTCTCGCGGCAACTTTTCACCAGACTCTAAAATCCCGAGGTACCGCGCGCTAATGATCAAGCCAGCGAGCTTTTTTCAATTGCCGTCTGCCTGGTAGCTGCCTTTAATTATCGCCGAGGATCGTTGAAACCCGTTGGAAGGCGTTCGTAATTGACGCGGTACAAACGTCGGTCGTAATTGGAAACCGTCGATCTTTTGGATTTTATCGGGCTCGAGGACCGTTTCTTCTCGCGGAATCGAAGTTGTCCTCATTCGCATCCGACTCTTAACATACTTTGCAACCGCCGCGTAATTGGCCTCTAATAAGATACAGCGCGTATTGGGCGAGGGGAGCAATGGGGTGGCTTATCGCATAAAGAACCGTTAACATTTGTCGGGTTACATGAAAAAATGAACGGTCAGAAGGATTCACGCTGACAATAGGTGTTTCTGTAGAGACCGCAATGTTATCGTAAAAATGTGTTCTGTTTCGTCTATAACCTCCACGTGAGAGCTGATCGATATATTATCAATACATTGCCTTCGTTCAACACTGTGAAACTGTTCTTCCCTCGCCTCAGTAATTGCAGCAATTTCCCTGGCTAATCGATGAAAATAATTGATACAATCCAAACACGTTCGGAGCGACATTCTCTTTAGAATTGGAAATCCTGTTATTCTGTTTATTTACCGACTACCTCCATTCATTCGTTCATTGCAAGTTAATCGTTCATTCATTGCCCATACAACGCAAATGTCATTGAATCCCATTCAAAACATTGAATAAACGTCATAACTTTCGATTACTCCCAGAATTGTGTTCTGAAACGTACGAATTCAATAACGAGGCGTCTACGGTAATCCTATTGAAATCGTTCAATGACAATTTTCAAACAGCCCTCTCCATCCCTCACATTTTCATACACTGAGCAATAGACTCCGTTAACTAATTAAATGAACAAACAATTCGCATGGCATCTGACATGCTGTCCATTCACTGACCGAGTCAGCTAAGAGTACGACGGGATACTTACGATGCTGGTGTAAATTATACAAACGGAGCAGAGGACTGGCGTGACCAAGTGAACGCTGAAGCCTGTAACTTGCGAGAATGCCAGAGCAGGGACGTAAACGACGATGGGTATGTACATGAAGAGTGAGATGGCGAAGAGGATGGAGCACAGGGTCCTCACTGGCCGCGAGAAGCGGACCTCCAGATATTCGAATGTGCTCGTCAGCTGCAGCTTGTAGAAGACCGGAAGGAAGACGTAGGCTGTCACGAAGCAAGTGACGAGGGACGTTACGACACAGGCAGAATATTGGGACCCGTGCTGGTAGACTTCCGACGGCACGCCGAGCAGGGTGATCCCTGATATATGGCTGGAATAAAAACGGACTCGATCTCGGTCGAAGCACACTTAACCTGATTGCTGCCTTAATTATGGACGGCGAGCGGAACGGGGTGCGATACTAAAAACGGATTACTACGGGAAGCGTATCGACGAATGGCGATGCATTGGCGTAAATGATTTAGCGACAATAACGACGAATTAGGAGCTTTTAGTTTTCATGAAGGTACGTGCAGGTGTAAATCAGAGTAAAAATGTACGAATTAAATAGGTTAACTGTTCTTCTCTACCGGAATGGGAGATGTGAAGGACTTTCGTTTCAACGTAAAGTTGTAGATATGACGTTACCTTGATTCAGTTACATCGCTTATCAGATATCTGATCTAACTATGATTGAAAACAGTCAACATTTCTATGTACGCGTTGCGTGAATATAGTACAGAATTTGACTTACATCAAAGTCAGCGATTAATTTTCTGTTTAAACGTCTTTAACCAAAATAAAATCGCAAGCGTAAGCGAAGGACCTTGTGAACCATTTACGAGGTCGTGGATTGTTACGTTGGCGTATTAGTGCAAGACGGAATTCGTATCCACTTCGCTCATTGTTTGTACGTCGTACGACTGTTTACCTCGAGCAGGGAGACGTGCCCGGATTCGTTTAATGTTAGTCGTAAACGCGAAATGGCAGGGGTTACTGACCTGGCGACGATGCTCATCGCGACCGGAAAGCAGCCCATTCGCTTTCCGCCGAGCAGATATTCCGTAGCGTTGTCCTGCTTGCTGCAGAATCCGAAGTAGAGGCCGATCACAACGCTGATCAGCAAAATCATGGTGAACAGCGCATAATCGGCTGCGCCGAACACGAATTGATTCACCTCGTCGCCGGCTATAATCACTGACTCGTTGAGAGACATTTTTTTTTTTCACCCGGTAGAACTGATCTTACAGATCCAACATTTGATTATTGATTTTGAGTACGGACTCAAAATATGAGTAATGAGTGTCGATACGCTTTTGGGTAGGACTATATTTTGGCGATACGTTAGTGGAATTGCTGAGAATGTGTAGGGAAGTAAAAATGATTAAACACTCGCGAGCAAAATTTCGATGCAGAAGCACGCCACTTCCTATTCGCGGAAACACTAAGCGAGTGGCGAGGTGAGAAAGTAATGCGTCCCATTGTCGGTCTCGTGATTTCGACCGACATCCAGTAATATTCCGCTTATGGGATTGATTTACAATGAAGCTGATAACGAAACGCAACACCGTGGCCATGTCATGACGAGATGTCATTGCGTTGGAGGTCGAGGGAGGCTATTTTCATCCGATAGTGGCACGGCTCCCCAAACCTGACGAAGATGAAGTGGTCCGAGACGCCTATGCACATGCATATCCCTAACGACCCAAAATTGACTGTTTCTTTGGATCATTCGGCACGTCGAAGGTACCTTAGAAGAATTCGCTTACTATCTCATCGGCAACGAGAGATGCCGTAATCCTCGTCGACGTCAAGACTCGAGTCAGTGACGACTCTCAAACCTGTCGCGGGTCAGATTTATCGTAAACGTCGGGTATAAGAGTCAAACAAGATGCGTAACGCAGATAACGCGGGTTGCATCACGCTCGCACGAAATTTCAACCGACCTCACGCTGGCAAAATGACTCGGCGAATAATCTCGGGGAATCCCAGGTGCTTTCAAGCTCTGTCGAGCGTCGAGAAACTTTTTTGAGTGGAGCTTCTCGGCGCGCGCGTTGGCCGGAAATTCCGTGAATCTTTGAGGCAGCGACACTCGGCGTCGCTGGAAAGTGTGGCTGGCTTTACGGCATTAAACGGAGTTTATTCAGGCGAGGCAATCACGGCCGATCGTCTACATATGCATTATATCGTTCCTCAGGTATGTATACCGCGCACGTTCGAGGGATCGACCGTGCATGCATACAAGGTACCACGCGTCATCGCTTAATGAAAGGTACGATATAGGGATCGGCAATGTTAGCTGCCTTTAACGCTGTTTGAAGAAAACTTTAAGCCCGTACCGTTCCCAGCGTACCGAGTGAGTACGCTGATGAATAAAAATGGTGAAGTATGTACAATTGGAAGTATATACATTTATTTACATTACCATAGCGAAGGACATGTTTGCCTAGATTATGGAAATCGTTTTCACTGGGGTCGTATCCCGTAGCTGCGACATCGCAGACAACCTAGAGCTACGCTTACACGAACTTAGCCTAAGCTTACGTCTAGTCCTAACCGTAGGTATAATTTACTTAGCTTACGCCGATTAAGGCTATATTATTGTACAGTGTCACTGGTTAGCGTTTGTCCGCTCGAGGCGTTCATTAACATCGAACGCTTACGAAATCCTTATCTAAGCCGCTATCTACCGCGTCCCACTCTGACGCGTAGACAAATATTTACAACCGTCGCACATATACATATTCACAAAACTCCCGATTCGCAACGGCGCATCCGTTAACGATACCGATCCTCCCCCCCCCCCCCCCCCACTCCGAAGGTTCGCTGAATTCCCCAGAAGTCAGACGCGGTAACTATCGAAATCCGCCGCTTCGGAAACAGTTCGGCATCCCGACTATCATCGAAGCGCGACACGGTGCATCCAATAAACAACAATTTGCGCCGCCAGCAGAGCCCAGTACGAACTTCTGAGACTCGCGCCGGCCGAGTATAAACCATACCTGAATCCCAAGCTACGCCTCAGATGCGCCCTAAGTCCGGGATTATGCGAGCTGGTGTGGCCACACTGTCTCAGGGGTGCTTCCCACAAATTATCATCCCTGGGGCCCAACAACAGCGTGTACTGTCCACCCCAGCTGACGCCGACCCTAGCTCGCAATCCCAAGGTCGAAGGGGCCTCCACCGACTTCGGCACGCAGTTCCTCGACCAGGAGGTCAGAACCTCCAAGTTTTTACTGCCTCCGCAGCGTGACGCCAGCGAAGCGTCACCAGGAATCAGGACACTTTCAGCCACGTGAAGGTCAAGCTCGGTGGTCCCTGCTGGCGTGTTCGAAGTGGCCGGTCGTCTGGTGGTCTCTTCTTGGCGCTGATTGCCGCGAAGCATGGCGGCATAAGAGGCTGCGATCGATGGCTGAGCGTTCTGAAGCAGATGACGGTAGGTGCCGTCGTCCAGACTGCGACGGATTCGATCAGACAGGGTCGGAGGGTCGTCGGTGGTTGGCGTCTCTTCGTTAGGAGTAATGGGAGCTGGCTTTGAAGAATTTTGCGGCTGCTGCTCCGGGATTGGCCGCACGGTCCGCTGCTTGAGCAGGATCGATAGGAATTTGGAGGTATGCTTCTGCTGGGAAATCTTGTGGGCTGACTGTGGGAGATCGGAAGGGGTCGGTACGTTCTGAAGTTCGATCCTGTCCTGGCCGAGACGGATTTTGACGCCGTCCGGTATGGAGAGGACCCTTGGGTTCTCCTCGGTGTGCGAGGTGAATTCGTTGGCTCTCGATAATAATTCAAGGTCCTTCGAGCTGTCGAGAGCGTCGTCCGAGGAAAGTAGAGACTTGAGGTGCTTTCTGCCGGAGGTGTCGGACTCCTTCAGGTCGTGAAGATCGCCGGCGTGCCGATCGAAGTTCACCTCGAACTCGCCGTGCCTCCGCTGCCTTCCGGCCCGCTGAACGTAACTTCCGGCCGCGGTCACCGCGTAAAGGAAGACCGTGCAGCGCGGATTGTCGTAGTAGTCCCAGCGGCCGGTCCACAGTTTGTCGCCGGCGAAGATTTGTAGCTGCCTCCTGGACCAGAGTCCGCCCTCTATGCTTTCGCAGGAAGAGCTGAGCCAAAATCCGCCGAGAAGGGCTGGCAGGGCGGCCACCTCGTGCAACAAGGGCGGACTGTATTCCGTTCCGCGCGCTACACTTCCGCAGATCGGACAGCCGGATGTCTGCAAAGGTTTCAAGATAGGTTGAATTCTACGAAGCCGATTATCTGACAAGAGAGTACTGATCTACATGAAGGAATTGGAACTGTGACGAAAACGTACACTGCAGAATGTAAGCAGATAAGGAAAAAGCGTTGAGGACGTGGCGAATGTCAGAGCTGTCGTTAACAGTTCTAAGTCTGAGGACAACTGTGATTGCACGTTAAACAACGAAACGAGCGCGAGGACGCGGTAGGCGGAAGTGGGAAATCGGGATGTGATGATATGTACTAACCGTATCAACTCGAAGCAAGGCAGTCGGCTGCAACGAAGTTGGCCTGTGCAGCCACTTCGAGCGAACATTCGCCGGTAAACTTCCCAAAAGCAGTTCGACCCTCGGCCTATTGCCGGGGGTCGAGGGCCTCTTCTGCACCCTCAGCAATCTCAGCTCGCCAAACTCGATGCCGAGGGGCTCCAAACAGTCGGTGGCGTGTTGTTTTCTCGGCGTCGGCGAGTGCGCCTGATGAGAATTGTATCTCGGCCCGGCGTACCAGCGCGGCGTTGGGAAAAAGTGGGAAGGATTCTCGTAAACCGGCTGTGCTATGTACGGCTTCCATCGGGGCTGAGGTCCGCAGGTTACGTTCAACCTATGGCCAAATTTGTGAGCGACCTGTAACAAGCAGACTCCCATAAGACTCGGCCGCTTGTAAATATTTACCGAAGTCATTCATTATTTTTTTATCTTCTATTTTCTGATCAAGTATCGACTGGGCATTGGAAACTCGTCTTGACAGGCATTTGAGATGATTTCGGATTTTTGTCATACGTTCTCGTTTAAATATCCGACTAAGGGGCGATCAAACTCGGAACTCGCGATATTCGATTAGCGTAGGACTAATATCTTCGGCATGCACAGACGCGACTCAAACCCCATCAAACTCGGCGATCAAAGGCCTCCTCGGCAAATCTTTGATCAGACTACAGTACCTTCGGCACTTTGCTAACGAGAAACGTCAGGGCATGAAGGGGAAACGTTAATGGCCGCTTAAAGGCTGACCTGTCGATTCAAGGGTACGATGTGCACGGAATCCAGGTAGAACCTAGCCTCCGTGGCCCCCGGCGTCAGGATCGACGGCGAGAGCAGATTTATGGATCCTCGGGCCGTCACGGTGTGGGTCGCGACGCTGCAGGATTCTTCGGCGTAATGATGACGCAACAGAAGGAAGGTCCCATTCTCGAAGAACGTGTACTTCCGTATGACGTATTCCAATCCTGCTCGCACCTCGCACCTGAAAATCGTCCGCATTAGATTTCTTATTGGTCGCAATTTATGTAACATGATGAAATCGGTGATATTCATTGCAAGGCGACATGTATGTTATTCAAAAAATTAATTTTGTGTTTAAAAACGTTAATGACGACTGTATCTACTTTACAGTAAAATATACCTCCCGTACACGTTTTTAAATAGAAAACGTTAATGACGACTGCATCTACTTCACAGTAAAATATACTTCCCGTACACATTTTGAAATAGAAAAACATTAATGAGCACTGCCTCTACTTCTCAGCAAAATGCACCTCCCGTACACGTTTTAAATAGAAAAACATTAATGACGACTGCATCTACTTCACAGTAACATACATCTCCCGTACACGTTTTTAAACAGAAAGACGTTAATGACGACTCCATCTACTTCACAGTGAAATAAACCTCCCGTACGTTTTTAAGTAGAAATTCATTTTTTGAATAACGTACATGTCGCTTAATACATACATTGAATGACATCGGCTTCATCATGCCTGCAAGCGGCGACTACCGGCAATTATCGTTCCGTATCGAGACGTTACAATATCCAGCTCGACCGACTAAATAGCAGCACATAAATTACCCGAACAAATAACCCTCCCATCAAAGCCACAAGCACGGTGGGTAACGTTCGATCATAAAAGAGTGCATTGAAGCACTCATACATCACTCGCAAATAGATCTATCAATCCCCCGACGACCGAAGCGCTCGCCGGCCGCAAAGTCGGCCGAACAAAGCTCCGACAATGGCCTCGAGGCACAATAAATCGACATGTTCCCGAAATGCAGAACGAAAGCGCGGCAGGGGAAAAAAAAGAAGCACGATGCCCACTCGAGCGAGGGAGAAGTGTAACGGAGGGTGCGTCGATCGTTTCCCTCCGCATTTTCCGACCGACGTCCGACGATCAAGCGGGGCCCAGGCTTACGATCACGATCCTCAGGTAAGCCGAGTCGAGCAGCTGCCGTTCTCACATTGTCCGCAAACCTTCCCCGGCAACAAAGATGCCCGCCAATACCCATCGCTTTTCCATGTCGAACGCACGACTGGTCTCGAAGGAGAAAAATCGATTGTCGCGCGATCACGACGATGATGAATCGATTAGGGGAGTCGGATCCGTAAGTTCCTCTATGGCCTCAATGTACTCGACACTTTTGGAGGAGCATGTCGCGTAGGTTGGAAAATGGAGGAGCGTGGGATGAGAAAGAGTACTCACTCTTGGGACAGCCAGGTTGAGTAAAGTCGGCTCGGCGTGTCGTCCGCGATGGTGGCGCGATCGTAATTCACAATTTCTTCAATTACCGCCTCGCATCGATCGTTGCTTCTCTCCGGCTGACCCCAGACGGCGGCGTGGGAGGCGTCTGGAAAACAATTCGGGAAAAGCGTTGTTAGAAGAGTTTTAAGCGCGCTTCGTCTTCAGTATTATGGTGTGAATTTTCCATGAAGCTGAATTAATTGAGTGCTTTAATATTATTAAACATTTTTAATATCTATGATCTATTTAATATCTATCTAATATATCAATAATTATTTATTAAGGGGTACAGTTTTGTGTAGAAAATTAAAAAATGTCAAACTGGTATGCGTATGGGCGAAGAATAATAAAGAGAAAGAAAAACATTTGGAATATATGGAAGAAAGAAAAAAGTCGATTTAAAATCGATTTATGCAGCTGCTGGGATAAAAACTGGAAAAGCACGGTGACACCTAGACATCTGATATTGTCTCGGAGCTGTGTGAAGAGGAACGTGATTAAATTGAATCACGCGATAGCAGGGGGAGGCATCGGGAAGGTAGACAAGCAACGAGAAACTCAGGTAACATCGGGTAGAGCGTGTACCACCCGCAGGGTCTGCCGAAAATTTAGGGCCCCGTCCTCGTGCCCTCTGGGAAGACGAATGTCCACGTATATTGGATTATCTCTCCACTCTCGACCCAACAAACCCAACCTGCTCCCGCTACCATACCTGAGCTTTTCCTATCTCTTCATCTCTCCACCCCCACCTCCTTTCATACATTTCATACTTCGTACATTTCAATCCTGCGCAACCCACTCTCCATTCAAAACATTCGCGTCATCCCTAGACCCCACGATCGAAATGATGAATCTCTTAGTCTTCAGAAATCCAGCTATTCTAAGTTCTAGGTCAATAAAATATAGACAGTTCATTGTTATCGTTCCCGCTCTTAAAGCGGGACGATCTTAGGGCACGAAAGGAAGAAATCCAAGACAGTCGAAGGGCGAGGCTCACAATGGACGTGACCTCGCACTTCCCTTTGAATTTCAATCGTCCGCGTCACTTTCCTTCCTCGCCGGCCGCGGCCCGAACTGTCCGAGTGTCCCGCACGACCCTTCGGGACTCGCGCGACAGGCTCAGATCTTTATCCCAAACGGATAAAAGTCTCCGGGTCCCCGCTGGCCCCGCCGTCGTCGGGCTCCCGTCGAGCATACCTGAACGTCCTCCAAACGTCCTGTGGGCCCAGGCTTTCGCGTCCGACATCGGACGACACGTCAATCCTTCGAGCTCAAAGTGTCTCCTACGCGTCCCATTCAAAGCCCGTCCCTACGTTCAGTATTCTGTCCTTTACCGTCGACTGGAAGGGTCTCCCTACAGGCTCCTCTTCCATTTCCGTCTTTGTCGAGAATTCGGGACACAGCGCGCAAACCCGAAAGGGCACTTGTTTCAGCGGACAGCCAAGTCTCCCCTTTCACACTCGAGCACTCCGTCTCTATACCGTCCCTTTTGTTAGCCCTTCGCGCTCGCACGTTTCCGCGTAAATTTCCAGCTCGCCCCCGAACATTAATTTCAGCTCCAGCTCCTTTATTTTTGTCATCTGTTCTGCTCCATGGGAGACTCTCCCGTTCGCCCCCCTTAGGTTTCGTTTCTCTCCTTTTGGGACAGTGCGTCTTCGTTCTCTCTATCTTGGCCGGCTCTCTCTCCTTCTTCTACCATTCTTCTTCCTCGGAGTCTGTCTCTGTTCCTCTACGCCTGTCTCTGTTCTTCTACGCCTGTCTCTCTTCCTCCACGCCTGTCTCTCTTCCTTCTCTAGCCACTCGGGAAGCGAGGACCGGTCCTTGATCCTTCCGCAGTAAGTAGGGTCGCGCATTTCGGCAAGATAAACAGAACGCTCCCCCCTTCCCCCTCCTCCCTCTCCTACCGTCCCAACCGGCCTGACCGAGTAAGAAGCCCAGAGGTCCGCAAGTGTGGGATTGATGCATCTGCGTTGGCGAGCGCATCGATCATTCCGCGAAGCTAATAGAATCCGCGGCTGCCTTCGGAGAATGATCAATAGGCCTCTGCCCGCGACGCAAAAAGAGCAGCGTTGACCTGTCAGTTGACATCTCTCGAATTGAAACCGTACCTGTGCCACCCCTAACCCCACCCGATCGTCCGACACGATTGACGTCGGGAAATATCGCGCGTAGTCCGACCAACGGAGTATCGCCGTTAATGCAAATATGGCGGGGCGGGGAGTAGGGGGGGGGGGGGGTAAATATTTTCTTTGGCCGCTGCGTCGGCAACGAAGTAAAATTCACGAGCGCAGGTCGAAATCGGAGCATCCGGCTGGCTGAAGCCACCGCGGCCCGTACGATCCTCGAGGCTCGCTCGCCATTCACGCGATCCACTCGTCCTAAGTGGACCCGGGCGCAGCAGATAAGGAGGGGAAAAATGGCGTGAGTCCGTGGCGACGGGAGGGGAAAAAAGCGTCGGGAGCGTTCCTTTTTTTTCCCGCCCGAATTGAGGTCAATCCGTCGTCGCTTTGTTCTGCGCATCATCGATCGCGTATTCCGATGGAAAATCGTCGGGAGGGAGGAGGGAGGAAGAGGGAAAGAGAGGAGAAGGGAGAAAGAGGGAGAGAGAGGGAGATAAGGCGAGGGTTTGTTTTATTCCCACGGCTGCTTGATATTCGATTGCACTCGCGTCTTTTCCTCCCACCTCACCCCCCCTCTTTCCTCCTCTTACCGTTCCCTGCCAGAGTCCACTCTTCTTTTTTTCCTCCTCCCGTTTTCTCCCCCACGCCGGTAGCGTGCGACGAAGCCGCGTACGCAATGCCCTTTTATTGCTATCGTTTCAATTGGTATTCCAGCCGAATCGGATCTACCGACATTTATCAACGCGCTGACGACCGACGACGACGAGAACGACCGACGACGACGGCAAACGGAGATACGTGCAGTTATGCATCGAAGGTACGAGGATCGTTCGCTCTCGGACGAGATCGAATCGATCGGACGGGGCAAATCGATCGGCAGCGCGTGCGATTTTTCGACCGGCGGACGTTAGATAATTGGCAGTTATTAAATGGTATAGGATATATAAGATTTGTTCAAATTTAGTTTTGGTAGTTTAAAGTTTTTGTTTGAGAATAATTTTTGCATGTGAGAATAATATAATCTGTAATGATTAGTATGTTTCAAAATGTAACTTGATTCGATAGAGTATGGTAAACTGTATTTATTGTTATGTAGAGCCGATTAATTTTGAGGATACGAATCAAGTAATGAGATTATGTGCAAGTTTAATTTTTGCATATGAAAGTAACGTTTATGCATTATGTATTTGTGAACGTTATATTTCGTATAATACGTTATTAAGATTTCAAATTTATAAAGTAGACAAGTGTTTTATAGAGACACGACTCCCCGATGAGTTATACGAACTTTTCGAAAATTATCATATCGATTCCAGCACGAACGCCTACGCAAACTATCAAAATTCCCTGGACGAGTTATACTTTATGACCCACCCGAATGACGTGCTCCGTTGCTCCTTTTTTTCTGACGGAATATATAGCTAGGTCTTCTTTGAAAAGAAATAATGAATGCCGAGAAGCGAAGGTGTGTGGTTTTAGGCGTTCGGGTCCCCGTTTTAGGCTCTCCCATCGAACGGCGACCATGTGTTTTCTTTACACCCTACGTACACGTGTGCGCTCTTCCTTTCATTCCTCAAACGTGCTCGGCTCACGATATTCGAGCCTGCTCGCTTAGACGCGAGATTAGATAAAGAACTCTTAAATGTCCATTTAGACGGCGTAAATTTGACGAAAAAGGCAAGTGCCACCGAAACTTTCTCACGCAAGATCTTCATTCGAAACCATAAAACGTTATACTTCCCATTCGCTCGACTCAGAGTAGCAACGTATAAAGTGTACCAATTACAGTCACTACAAAACAACTCAAACCCCCGTCAGCGGCAAGCGTTCATTAAAAAACTTTCGATCACCACTGTGGCACTCCATAAAACTTTTATCGATCATTGCCTCACTCACTTCCGAAAACTTCGCCACTCCCGGCGAAGCGACCTGAACGATCTCAAAATGATCGGGCTAACAACCTAAAACTTACCGAGCAGAGCTGCGAGAGCAATTACGAAGATCATCCTCGCCCCCATCCGATATAAATATCAATCAGCGTATCCAGCGACCACCTCGAACCACGAACTAAGCGATCATCGCGGAACTGGATCAACTGTATCGTCGAAGTATCCGGTGTTATCTCCAACTGCGAACGAAACCGACTATTCGAACTGCTGGAACCGCTTCGCGTAGGAATTTCGTGCACTCGAAAGGCTGGGCCTCGACGTTGGGTTTTGACGAAGGACTCGCTTTACCGTGCGACCTACCCCAAGTCTTATAGCCTCGGCCCCCACTCCCGGGGCCCCGCCGACGGGGTCCCCGTGGCCATGGGGTTCCCTGCCAGCGGGCCCGGACGAAAATTCTCTCCCGATGGGGGCGCCCGGCACCCCGAGTCCCGCTGCGAGGGTTACCCAGCTTCGTAGATTTATACAAGAGCATGCCACGTCGAGTGTGTCCCACCGGGAGGAGTTTTAGGGTCCCAGATTCCTTCCTGTGTCCTCCGGGCGGCCACCGAGGATCTCAGATGGACGATAAACGTCCTTCGCGTATTTGCTTTGGCGCTGCGCATATATTATTGGGACGCTCGCTGTCGGGTTTCGACGTTGAGGGATTTCGGCTGGACGGTGGTCCTCTTTTTTCTTTACGGCTCGAAAATGGAGGAGGATTACGGTAGGATTTTGGCGGAGATAAGGTTCGGCTATTAAAGTTCGCTTTCCTCGTCGTAAGGGTCAAGAGTGTTCCGTATATGTCAATTGATTCCCATTATTGTTGGTATTTGTTTATGTAATGTTTACTTGCATTTTTGCGGATGGCATTTGGTTTTGGATTCTGTAAACTACAAGCACGGTCATTAAAACGAACTGATATTGTGAAATATCACATTTTCAGCACTGAAATCATTAAAATCAACAAAGTAACTTAATAATTTGAATTTACTGTTTTCTTTATAGCCATCAAAGTATGTCTACTGACTATTTATTGCTTACATTGCGTCATTTCGAAATAGTGAGCCTCTTACTTTCAGAACTCCTCGAGGTCCAGCGGAACACGCGCTAAAAATCATTGTTATATTTAGATTAACGTTTCGCGCACGTGGGCAAGTCGATTCGTCTGGAAATAGATTATAACTTCCGTAAACCGTGGATTACAATATCTCTGGCGCGCCGTGCCTGTCCCGCTGAAATATCAACGCTCGCTACGATCATCGATCGCCCCGGATAGGACGGATACGCTCATCTCGACGCAGTGAAATATAGGATATGATCGCCGACGCATTTTTCTCGAAACGGGACGGGCCGAAGGAAAGAGTAAATCTGACGGAGCGGAGCCGCGGCGCAATTTCGATAAAATCACTGTGCTCCACTGATAAAGTGCAAGCTATCATCCCCCGGAGGCATCGCCGTAACCCAGCCGTATCGAATTCGCTTCGAGCCGCCGAGTACACGGGGACTGGGCGGATATTGAAAATAGCGGACGCCAAGGCGACTGAGTCTGAATTTGCGATGCGCCACGGTAACGCGATATTCCAGAAATGCGCCGCGATAAATGATCGGACCTGTAAACAGCTTTCCCTGCGCTAAGCGTCGTCAAAAACTGCAGTCCGGTCGTGCATAAATCCCATGCGATCGAAAAGTCTCGTCAAGGTACTTTAATTAAATTATCTTTGTTTCGAGCCTGAATCGAATAAAAATCGCAAACACCTTTTCTGCCTAAACAAATGATGGTCTCGAAATCCAGTTTTTAAGTTTTCGAATTACTTAATCAGCGGTAGTCAGAGAAAACGCAAAATTGTCTTATCTTTAAATTATCAAAAGAAAAATGATCCTAACTCTAAATTGTCAAAAGAAAAATTGTCCTATCTCTAAATTGTGAAAAGCAAAATTGTCCCATCTCTAAATTGCCAAAAGCAAAATTGTCCTATCACTAAATTTCGAACCTCTCGAGAAAACAGATGGAAATTGCGCGTAATTTCAATTCCCCAATTACGGGAATCCATTTCGCAAACGACACCTCGTTTTCGGGTCCCATAAGGAAGCCGCCGGTAATTCCAGCCGAGCGTTCATAGAAATTCCGTGCGCATCGGCGAGCGTTTCACGGGACGTCGCAAATAAAGAGCGCATCGCTCGCCATTCGCGGAATAATGATCGTCCGGGGTCGCAGAAACGGTGAGCTCTCCATTCGCCACGGGGACCTGGATGGAAACTGCTCAATCGCACCTTTTGAAAATTGAGTCACGACGCTCCCCACCTTCCGTCCAGACGCCGCCCGTCGCAAAAGATCCGCTGCCGATCGAATCGAGCCGAGGCTGACGACTATATACGCAAAGGTGGCAGGGCTCCTTTATCCCCGAACGCCCTTTGAGCGCACTTTGTTCGACCTTTTTCCATGGGTATACACCTAGCGCACTCCCTTCCATCTCCATCTGCCTCCCTCTCGCTCCTTCCGACCGGCGTTCGAAAGATTTATGCCGCGCGTGGATCCTTCCGACGATTGAGAAGTCTCGCGCTCCTTTTCGCTGGGTGGTCGACTGGCGGGGTTTCGAGACGAGAAGGGAAAACATCTGCCCACCCCGCAGAATTTAACGGTCATTTGGGGAAAATGCGCGCAGGCCCTTTCAGCGGAATGGGACGTTCGCTTGTTCGCCTTTGACACCTGAGGCAGGACGTATCTTTGTCACAGGTCGGCCCGGATCGCGCCCTTTTGGACGCAAGTCGATGCTTCTTGAAAGAGAGGGCTGGGAGCTGTCGAAGCAACGTGTCGCTGCTGCAACAGATTCTAAGATCGTAGAAAAGTACGATGATATTAGTAAACTATATACGTGTAGTTAAAGTAATTGTAGCAGCGAATATCGCGGGGATAGTCTTATTTTTGAAAAATATGTAGGAGAGTAATTGTTACGACCGTATATCTCAGTTTATCGTTGCTTAAGAACTTATCTTGATATTATTGCTTAATCATTGCTTAAGAACTGTCATTGCATTATTCTTGTGCATTTAGGTAGTGAAATTGCAAAGCTTACATTATTAATATAACGTAACAGTGCACGAACTATTTTGCATGGTCTTTTTCGATTATTTGGCAATACGGAATTTTTATTTGACAAACCCTAAGTGCCTAACGGTCTCAGAATAAATAAATATACGCAATTAGCATTTAAAGTAAAAGCGTAAAAATTTTATTTTATTTCAAATCTTCGTACTATGGTAAGAAAAGTTGTTCAATACCGAACGTCAAATTTCACTCACAGATGGCGTCACTTCCTCGATTCGGCGAGTGCTGTTGATTCTGTTGACTTCTATTTCACGCTGCGTTGCGTACCCGTTGTGTGTACGTTTATTTTATCTGTGATAAACAAGAAATACCACGGTACTTAGAAAATGCCAAAAGTAAGAAGAAGCAAGAAGCCGCCGCCAGACGGTTGGGAACTTATAGAACCTACTCTCGAAGAATTGGAGCAAAAGATGCGCGAAGGTATTGTAACATAACCAAACACTGTGAAATGCTATCTGTGCAATTCCTCTTAGGTTCGCAATTGATGGGTGTGTAAAATTTTCGTCTTGTACTTCAGCTGAAACTGAACCGCACGAAGGAAAGAGAAAACAGGAATCCCTCTGGCCCATTTTTAAGATTCATCACCAAAAGTCGAGATACATATACGATTTGTTCTACAGACGGAAAGCCATAAGTCGAGGTTCGTGCACGATTAAACACAATTTTTTCTTCTTTATTTTCAGATACTATATTCGTTAATTGCCTGTTCATCAGTGCTTACATATCTACATGTGTCAAAAATGTCTATATCTGTCTCCTCATAGAATTGTACGACTACTGCCTAAATGAGAATATAGCAGACAGGAACCTTATAGCGAAATGGAAGAAGGTCGGATACGAGAATCTATGCTGCTTACGTTGCATTCAAACCAGGGACACCAACTTTGGTACTAACTGCATATGTAGGGTGCCGAAGGGAAAGCTCGAAGAGGGTAGAATAGTCGAGTGTATCCACTGTGGCTGTAGAGGATGTTCGGGATAGACAAAGATAACACATAGGTTGTTTAACAAAGTAAGGCACTTTTCTTTATTGGAAGCGTAAGATCACAATGGCGATCTTAGGTGAATAAACGGAATTCTCGGCAATGTCGATCAGCATTTATCGGTTCCACTACTTGACCATCAGGTTCCACTTGTTGTACTCTCGGAAGCGAGCGGCAAAGTAAAGTGGAGTTATCGGATGCCAGTCGTAAGTTACAGCTCTGTCGCCACACTCGATGTTTATTCGCAGAATGTCGTCCTCCTTGCGCATAGCGGTAATTATCAATCGTGTGCCGAATTGTACTTCGGGAAGGCGCATCGTTTTCTCTTCCCCGTCCATAAAAATTTCGCCACGGCACGTTATCAGGAGACAACCGGGTCTTTTTAAATCGTCTGTATCGCCTTTCGGCTCGTGAACCAAAGCCACACCTTCGCTGCCGTTTACCGTTTGTGTCGCTTCCAAAAACTGAAAATAATTTTATCGTACAGGCTAAGAAATTGAGCGAGATACTGTAGAATCTTGCGTACGGTGTAGAGGCTCGTAAAAGAGAGCAGACAACGACAGGATATGTTGTAAGTGAAACAGTTAAGTGACGACTTTCCCATGTACCTTAAATTCGATCACATGATTAGCATCAAATTGCGGACCGTCTGAGAAGAGCGTGCTCAGGTCGTTCGTAAGTTTCGCCGCTATCCTGGCATTGTTGGTGATGATATAGTTCTTATTATCAGTTTGCCATCCTGTAAGAATGACGGATAATTGAACAGTCGGACGATTGAACCTTTTGTAAATAACTGACATTGAAATAAACTTCATATGTAA
Source organism: Anoplius nigerrimus (assembly GCA_914767735.1). Taxonomy (NCBI): domain Eukaryota; kingdom Metazoa; phylum Arthropoda; class Insecta; order Hymenoptera; family Pompilidae; genus Anoplius; species Anoplius nigerrimus. Next base: position 5,523,394 of record OU612077.1, read on the forward strand.
ATGACAAAAACTAATAAATCCACTCATTTTAGAAACCTAGGATGTGTGTTTAACGTTAAATAATAATTACTGTAGCAAGGCTTTGTTGTTTTAGCGACTCGATGTGCGCTCCAGGCAACATCAGTGTCCACGATTCTGACTCTGAACGTTATCGGTTCGTTTATTGGTAGATCTCTGATGAAGCATGACTTTTCAGATCCTTTGTAAACTGTTTCGAATTCGTTCGAGGTAGCATCCATGACCTCTCCTTCAGCCTTTTGTACGATAAACGTTTGCTCCATCCACGTGTACTTCTGATCCGTAATATACCAACTCAGAAATACACCGGCCGGCCTCTCCTCGATACTTTTTATTTGTACTGGTCCCGCACGCAGTATGCATCCTAATTTCGATAATCGATGGAAAATGTCTTCCTTGGACTCCTCGGATGGACGGCTAAAGCTTATGTACGGTAGATCCTCGACGAACGGCATTTCCGGTAACCTTTGTGAACCGATCAAAAGTTAGCGAAATAAACGCGCAAAATTATTTAGAATAAAGCTTGATTGATTTACCTGTCAATTTCATCGCTGGCGGCGACAATTTTTCCGAATTTCTCCCGATTGAATTCGGCCGCGTTTTTATGCATAGCCTCGACCAAGCCGATGAAATGCTGTGCTCTCCTTATATGCCCATTCACCTCGTGCCGGCAGGCTTTCAACGGCACCAGGCCCTCATTCTTGTGCACTTCCGTTTCCAGCTTCAGTATCTCGCGCTTCCGATTAATCTCTTGACACAGTTCCTCCATTAATTCCTTATAGGTCTCGTCGATGTCGCGGACCGCTTTGACGGCGCTCTGCTCTATCTGAAAACATGCCGCGAAGCGAATTTCAAGCAGACTCCGAAGGCAAACTCGTCACGTCCGCCGGCCAATAACGCGAGAGTAAAATATACCGCGCGATTCGAAGTACGGCCGATATCGGGTATAGCGCTATATATCGAGGCGTGGAACTTTAATTACCTGTTCATCGGCAGTGTCTAAAGCCTTCAACTGTTCGTTCAACTTTGTTATATAATCCTCCGCCGTCTGAATAATTCCCTTAATACTCTCCTCTACGCACTGTGGAAGCTTGCTGCCATTTTTCGACGGAGCCTCCTCGCAGACGGGGTAGGCGGGGGTAGTTTCCGTATCGTATCGCCTTAGCGTGTCCAGGGCTCTCGACAGTCTGGCCTCCAGTTCCTTCTTCCCGTACGGCTTGCCATTTTCGTACAGGCTGTTGTCGACCTCGCTCAACAGCGTCAGTCTCAGATCCGTCCTCTCGTCAGGATCGTCGGTCAGCGAGTATATGTCAGCGCTGATCCTCGCATTACGATTCGACGACATTCTACGGTGTCGAGATCTCGGCAATGTCTGCAAGAATTCTCGGCCCACGAGCGTTTCGTAATCGCATCAATCGCTCAGGCTTCGCGCGGCTTCGATCTTTTCAAACATACTGGAACAATCACGAGTTCGTTTCGAATGCAATGCGAGAAGCGTTAGTCGGACCATTTTTGTTTCGCACACAATGATTAGTCAAATGCATTTACATTAGCGAAATCTTTGTACGAACGTCCTAAGCGAGTGCCATGCAGTACGTGGATTTATTTAAGGATTTCTAAGCCGTAGGTTTCGTCTATACAATTTACAGGTATTGTTTGAGCACGTTCTCCCAGGAGTACTTCGCACGGCAATCGGTGAAGTCGGTCTGATTCTGCTTCTGCGCGAAGGTCTGCGTGTCCTTGTTGTTCAGTATGATCAGTTTCCTCCCGTACTTCCCGTTGCCCAGCTCGTCGACGTTCTTAGAGTCCAAGGAACACTTGTAATTGGCGCGCGGAGCCAGCAGAAGGCCGTGCCAGTAATCGGCGTCATCGTAATTCTCCATCGAGGCCTGAGTGGCCGTGCCGATTATCTGCCAAGAATACTTTACGTCGCACCGATACCGTCCGCTGCCGTCGCCGCCGTCCAGCAGATCCTGCAGCAGAGTCCTGGAGGTCTGCGACCCGGTGCCGATCACTTGCCAGGAGTACTTGATCTTGCAGTCGAGATCTTTGAACGTCATGCCCCTCTCATCCTCGCACGTGGTGCTGTTCTCCTTCTTCCGACGGAAGGGCGGCACCCAGCTATTGACGTCCTGCCAGGAGTATTTAACTTCCTTCAGCGGCAGGATCCTACTGCTCCTACTGCGCGAATCCGTTTCGGCCAAACTTCTCATGCTCTTCGTAATACTTCGGCGGGAATCGATACGCGACGAGTCGTTCTTGAAGTCGTAGACCTTCAGCTCGCGCTCGCTGTGACTCGAGCGAGAAGTGTGTCGTGAGACTGTGTTGGCTCGATTTTGCACGCCTTCCGGGACGCGACAGAATCCTTGCAAGGATTTCACCGGAGTCGACAGGCAGGACGACGAGGATTCGCTCGTGATCTTTAGGTTGAGGACAGCTTGTAGGGACGGATTCCTGGGCTGCGCGAAAGGTTCCGAAGATTTTGCCGCGATGATCGGTTTATTGTGTACGCTTATGGTGTCTTTAGGGGGTGGTTTGCGCTTTGTCGTGTATCTTAGCTGCTTCTTACGCGGTTTCGGCGGATTCTGCGGTGTCATTTTTGCAACGGGGTACAAGGACGGGGACTTGCGTACGGTTTGGTTGGGAGGCGGTGAATTTTCCTGGTTGTCGGATTTGATGTACTCCTTATGGGAGATCGATACCATTTGCGCTTTCTTCACCGTATTGGGGAAGGGTAAGCTGGGCTTCTCTTTTTTTAGAAGGTTTGCTTTCAGCTTCGTATGGAAATACGCATCCAGTATGCTGGAATTTCGAGGTGGCATTGATACGGTTTTTTCGAGATTTTGTTTGTCTTTGCATACCTAAAGTGACGGTTATACGAACTCATTAACATTACTACAATATGTTATTGTCTACTTGTTCTTTTTACTTATAACCACCTCAGTTCGCTCTCCCGCTCTCTTTTCATAGAGACTTGGAGGTGGTTCTAGAAAGGATTTTCTTGACATTCGCTTAGTCTCTGGTTGTCTAACAATTTTAATACCCTCTTTCCCTGATCCATGCACAGGATAGGATTTATGAACTTTAATCGGTTTCATAATTGGGAGTGTAACATCTTCTGTAATCAACATTACTTCTGGCTTGCAACCTGCACTTTGTTTCTTGGACACCTTCTTTTTACCAATGTCCTTAGAAATCCTTTTTTTAGCTGCTACAGCATCACCCATTTTGACTACTTCCTAAATATGTACAAGATAATACACCGCACGGTATATGCTCTTATATCTAATGCATCACGTAGTCTAATACTTAATGCAACGTGAGTGTATATACATGGGTGATATGTGTTAAAATTTTAATGGTAATTCAGGATGATATTAGTACAGCATGTGTATGATTAGTAATCTAACAATGCTGTCTCTACGCACATGCATATGAATTCGTACCATCAACAGGTCAGGCGCATGAATTATTTATAGACTCTCTTACAGATGCACATACTTAGAACTCATATCAGCAAATGTTGCATCTAAAAAAAAAAGTAAGGGTAGGAAAAAATGATCTGTGACACTATCAATCCATTGATAGCGTAAATATTGTTTCCTCAGTTTCTCAGTCATTTCTACGCAAGGTTCACTCTCATACTAACAGTGCCATCGTATTAACAATTTATTAGATGCGTTATGTGATTCCTCAAACTGGATTACATCTTGCATGGAAAGACTATTAGGAATTATGCAGCAGGAAACTTTGTTTAATATTCAGGCCAGCAAGCTTCATTTCCAAGCTCCTCAGACCGCATATCTCTTTTATTCAACATACTTACCGTACTCCCGACACTATTCTTGGGACACTTTCACAATTCTCTCAATTAATCCTCCCGACGCAAGAACGAGGCGTGGCGTGTGTCGCGTTTTCGCTTAAACTAGTAACGTCTAGAGCTTTTTCGTGCTCCGGCCAAAAAGAATGGATGAGCGTCTGTCTGTTTTGCGGAACGATACTTGGCTAATTTGTAAACGGTTTTCAATGGCAAGGTTTTATCATACGGTGGTCAGGACATCTTAAATGTTATGATTGTGCGAACAAATGTGAGGCGTCCTGACTTTTGCATGTTGTCATTGTCAAGGATAAAGTTTCACGGTTCGTCGGTTAGATGTCTCTTCTGTTCGATAGACGGGGAAAAAATCTTTTCGGTCGATAGAACAGGTATCTGCAGCGCGACAAAAAGAATTCGGTTCGAGTCCCGGCTAAAATGGGGTTCCCGTCTCGGCTAACGTGAAGGTGGTAAATATTTTGTCGAAATATCACGCGGGCACGTTAATGAAATCGCGGAACCCTTTTAGTAGATTGCATTTTGTAATCGAGAATGTTAAAATATTTTCGCGTCACGCCGAGCGCTTCCGCTTTGATTAATTTTTCAACGGGTAATTGCAGTGTAACGAAGTCGAACTCACCCCTAACGCATATGAGGTTCTACGTTCAAAATGATCCAGCCGAACAGGCTCGTCGGGCATTGCACCGTAATACATCCATTTCGCAAATAAATGGCAGCGCAACCTACGTAATTAAAACGCATTCGAATAACGAAATTCCTACCCTTTCTCCTGATTACAGTAAAAACCATTTATTTCATCGTGCACACTCACAATATTACACATCCTTGTCCCGCAACAACGCTTCTAAAGTACAACTGAAAGAGTAATAGTACCCCGAAAGCGAACGATTACCAGCGCCATAACGGGCAGGATCGAACGTATCCGTTGGAAAAACGGGATCGCGATGGAACTTTCTTCCAATTTACCCGCGGCCACGCGCGATACACGCGGGATTTCACGCATTTCAACGGTAATACATCGATATCGCCAGAATACGTAATTTTCCGTATCGCCGCGTCCTGACGGAAAAACAGAACTGACAGACAGGTGGAAAGAGGGTCGGGAGAGAAATGCCAGGGCAGCGAGCGAGAGAGAGAGAGAGAGAGAGAGAGAGAGGAATGTGCGAGCGCCGAAAGCGAAACAAGGTGAGAATGGGATGAAAAAAGAGTAGAGAACAGAGAAGGGGAAAAATAGAAGTGGGAGTACAGAGTTCGGGTGCGTTCGTTTTCGGCAGGAAATACGCTGCGAAGTGGACGATTCCGCTAATTTACAGCGAGTGCTCGACCTCCTTAAGGTCGGATATCTCTGCCAATTGGTTGACCAGGTCTCTGTAAACGATCGGGTTCACGTTCCGAGCGAGCTGCAGCAGCACGAAGCAGTCCCCGTAGGAGAGCAGCCGCACGATCTTCTGCGCCTTCGTTCGCGTCAGCGAGCGGCTGGCCGCGCGCAGAAGGTAAACGCGAGCCCAGGGCTGCGAGAACACGAGCATCCTGGAAACGGCCGAGTTAAAAACGTAAACGGACGGCGGAAACACCGCGGAATGGCTCGACGATGTTATTTATGGTCACGGATTTTTTTTTTCCCCGTCCGCGTCCCGCCAGACTGAACGTTTCAACCGGACTCGATCTACGCGCGAAACTTCCGCATTTTTGGAAGTGGCAGAACGAACGACGGGTTCGGGGTCCTTTTTCCGACGGATTATCTGTGGTCGAACGGTATAAATGGGAATTTGGCGCATCGGTAGGATTTGCTAGTTGTGCGCCGCGATAATGGACTGTGCGCGATGCATTAAACTGGATAGTACCGAAATGACTGTTAAAATGATAAACCATTCGAGTAACCTATTAACGCGCGATGTATGCCGAGTCCGTTAATATCTAAAATCGCGCATCGTCAATGATTCAGGCCACTTTCGCCGTCGAAATACTGATTAGTACTGGTCCGATAGGGGGGTATAGAATAATTTCTGTTAAATAACTGTTTCGATAGCTCTACGTAGACGTCTCGTTTAACCTAATATCCGCCAATGTCCCATATTTGGGACACATTTTCAAATTGTTTTCTTTTAATAACTGCGACTTCTAAATATACCTCTAATTTTACTTATTTTTTTTATCTTTTGATTTGTGGCGGGTAATGGGTTAAAGACGCGGGTAATTAGAACAGTCTCTAATAAAGAGTACGGTTCGTTCGAGATCGAGTCTGCTTGCCTGTAGATCAGCGCCAGGCCGCTGACGCCGGCCAGGAAGACGAGCCAGAACCAGATGAAGACGAAGATCTTCTCGTTGACGACGTTCAGCGGCAGGACGCAGAGGGCGTCGTGGATCTGCGCCGATCCTGCCGATCCGAACGTGTGAATGGTGCACTTGGTCACCTTTGGGAACAATCGGGCCATCGGGTCGACCCTTTCGAAGGGCTCCGTTTCTATCGCGAAAGCGGTCACCGCCGGCCCGTATTGGCTAAACTGTCCCTCGAGGAACACGTCCAGCAGGTATATCTGTCCCACCTGCGAGCGGAGAGAGGTTGCGCTTGGAAATCGGGGAAAATTGGAAATCGCTTTGATTGCCCCAGCGAAATCGTCCTGCGAAATCGTCCTGCGAAATCGTCCTGCAAAATGTCCTGCAAAATGTCCTGCGAAATGTCCTGCGACACGAGCGGTCGATTTTCGTTGCTTAAAACTGCGGAATGGAACCTCTCGATCTTCCTGGCCAGAGGCTGTTCGGCCGGACGTCGGAATTGGACGTCTGACGCATGAGGCTGACATAATCGAGGGCAGGTGGAAAAGTTTTCTCTCGCGGAGTAGACTCTGTAATCGGCGTTGCGATGTTTCGAGGAAGGGTTGTTTCGGTTTTTGGACGGTGCACGCGCGCGCGTTAGACGCTCGAGATTCATGGGCGGGAACTTAATGTTGGGCCGGCGTATCGTGATTTCTCGTATATTTTCGACCGAATCGGCGGCCATTGTTGGGGGGGCGATTCTTTTTAACGGCGGGGCGCAAATACGTTTTCAATGCCGAGACGAATGGCGCGGCGATCGATTAAAGACGCGAAGCGGGGGAGCGGGAAGCGGATAAGGAAATAAATTGGGATTGTGTGCCACCGACGCGCGGAAAATGCACGGCGAGCAATTACCGTTACGCGACTACTATATAATCGGACACACTTGAATCGCGGCCGATAACGGTTAACGCCTCATTTTTTAGCTCGCCCGCCCCGCCGATGAAAAACGAGTCGGCCGAAAGTGCCTCGCCGACAATGCGCGCGCGCACGCTGTTAGCGAGGATTGAAAATTATTTTGAAAGGAATATCGCGGTCGCATAATCGAAACGAAAATGACGCGAGCAAATTTGGCACCCCCGACAAAAGGCCGATAACGATGCTCGGCGTATGATTTGCAATTTTTCCCGCGACTCGAAAATCGGTTTACAATCGTACATCGCTTTGCAAAAATGGAAAAATAGATGAAGAATGTCTGGGGAAAATCTGATTCTACGCTCACCGCGATTGACAGTTTATACAGAGAGCGTTTGCGGGAGGGCGAAATTTCGAAACAACATTTTTCCACCACCCTCTATACTGTCGCTAACACCGAGGTGATCGATCACGGAATGGGATCTGACTCGGAGTGTAGTCGCTCAAACCGGCATTCCATCCAGACCCACAAACGTCCGTGGTCTTCTCGTTTTAGCATTCCGCCCCCCCCCCCCCCCGCCCCTCCCCCCGCCCTCGATGATGGATCGCGGAATAGAATCAATAACCGGCACGCCAGGCTCATTGCCATTTCTTTTGTAATTCTCATTTCAAATCCCTCGCGCCCCGAGGGTCGATATGAAGGGTCGAAATTTTGCGACAGATTTCCATGCCATTCCACCGAAATCCCAGCCGCTCATACATTTCTTCCGACGACGCCTAAAAATTCTGCTTTACATTACCAACAACCTTATATCCTTTCCGTTCAACACCGTAATATGTTCCAAAAAAATATGAAAAGTGAGCCGAGTGAAAAAAGCATGGATCTGCAATAAATTTGAGTTCCGAAACAAGCGAATAAAACATTTTCGATATTACTTCCTTTTATAATCCGGTTCATAAACCATGTATTTCGAAAGTGGTATGGCACGAGTAGAATTCATTTTCGCGCGAAATCGTGAGTGCTCGCATAACGCGCTTTTCCGGAAAAAGTGGCCACTTCCGAAATAAGCGGCTCAGAAACCGCGAATCAGCGCCAATTGTATCAACGTTCCGCGGAGAGTCTCGAGGCACATTAGCACCCCGTAAACCCGTAGCAAATGGCGTCAGGATACTAACAAGCGTGGCACTCACCGCATTGAGAAAATTGAGCGCTTCGCAGACGAAGAAGCGGAATGCATAGTAATTGTGTCCGGTGTGTTCTCGGTCGATGAAATAGGCGACCAGCTGACTCTCTCTTTCCTTCGTGGCGACGTCGCGCATGAATGGGGTCGACAGATCCCTGGAGAGGAAGCCCATGGTGCCCTTCTCCCATATGCCCCATAACGCGCCGGGCGCGTAAAAGAGAACCGCTTGGAGGCCGAGAACGAAGCAGACCTGTTGCGCAAAGAGGCCGTAAGCCATGTACATAACCGTCGCGACGCTTAGAGGGTGCCTCCTACGTAACCAGTCCTGCCAACGGTCCATTCCCGATCGACACTCTTTCCCTGTCAGGACTCACGCTCCGACGCGAATCAGATTCGAATTGTTGCGGGGAGGAACATAGTCTCGAGTCTAGGATCGTTGAAGTGCGTTTTTGCAAATAACTGGGAATGACTAAAATTTCGATTCGATTTGGTTTGGAAAAGATCATGTTACTGATTTTTGGGAGGGATAATGGAATTTTCGATCGGTAGACGAGATCGGGTTTATAGGAATAAAAGTCGTGTACATCGGTATATAAAACTGTTTCGGCTTACAATGGGATTTAATCAAACGTTTCACGCCCATCGATGCCGTTCCTTTGAAATGTCGGCCTGTAACGTTAATGCGACGATTTCATCTAACGCGAGTTGTGACAATTCGGACGCCACGCGAAACAGATAATGGAGCCGATGTCGCGCGCTTAACGCTGCGCGGGTTATCGATTAACGGGAATAACATCGCGGCTTTACCGAAAGGACTCGATCATTAGCGAACTTTCGGTGCCCTGAACAAATTTCCCGACTATCCGACCTGGCCCCGATCCGCGCCACGCTATATGTCTCGCTAACACGTAACTTCGTTTCTATTAATTAACATTGTTACCCTAGCTAAACACATACCACCTTTATACGCCGTTACTCATTAAAAAGGATAAAATGGCAAAAACCGCTGTATAAAAATAGTAAAAAAACATCGTATACCACGATTAACTCCGCATGTACTCATAATTACGAAAGCGGTGTAGGTAAAATATTGGAAAAATTTTTACTTTATTTTTTAATTTCGAAACGTTTGAATATAAATATTCTTAACGATCGTACCATCGCCGAGCCGACTTCGTTTACTTTTTAATTCTTTCCCATCATGCAAGTTCAAACATATCGACCCGTATGAATCCAACAAGTTAACTGAAAATATGAGTAGGAACATACCTCTAGCATTAAACCGTAAAAGAATTATTCTCCGAACGCAGCAAATTTCAGCGCGCCCCTGACGGATTACCGGCACGCGTGCAGTTAAAGAACCGTCATTAACTCCCCCCTCCCCATCTACCGATCGCCATATACCTATCGGTGGGCGAATTTCGATGCAGATTCGGCGAACGCACTGGGCGCAACAGCGCGACGACGTTTCTGGAGCCACGCCTCGGCCATATTTTCCTCCCCGTGCAGCCCGGGCTCTCGCTGTCAGGCGAAACTGAACCGTAAGCAGTCCTCGTTAGCCCTGAGACAGTTACAAATGGCGCAGGCAGGGTGGGTCCGGGAAGCGACGTCGACGCGCACTCGGTCAGCCCGAAATCGCGGAAGTACGCTTTTCCGGGCCAACGGCGAACGGCAGTTTGTCGCACGCCGGCCCCTTCTGCCTACAGTTAGCGACAGAGTCGGCCATGCCGGTTAGCGTGTTCAACGATACTGACCCACTGGTAGTAGCGGTGGTGATGGATCTCGTCGTTCTCAGACGCCTGGCCGACTCCTGGACTGGCCACTCCGCGGCCGGGGATGCCTGTCAGGTGTCTTGATACGGTGAACGTGCTGTAGATCCAGCAGTAAGCGTTTATGGGCTCCTTGTCTGGTGGGGAAGGGGTGGATTAAAATTTTCGATGACGGCTGAGAACGTTCGATTGATGGTACAGAGATGGAAAGTTGGGGTAGGCAGGGATGCGCTGATGGTGAGTATCTTTATTTTATGGACACGTTATAGATCAGCCAGCGGTTTATTGGATTTATGGGCTTCTTGTCTGTTGGGATGGGGTGGATTAGAATTTTCGAGGACGGCTGAGAACGTTCGATTGGTGCAAAGATGGAAAGTTGAGGTAGGAAGGGATGCGCTGATGGTCAGTATCTTTATTTTGTGAACACGCTATAGATCGGCTAGCGGTTTATTGGGTTTATGGACTCCTTGTCTGTTGGGAAGGGGTGGATTAGAATATTCGATGACGGCTGAGAACGTTCGATTGGTGCAAAGATGGAAAGTTTGGGTAGGAAGGGATGCGCTGATGGTCAGTATCTTTATTTTGTGGACACGCTATAGATCGACTAGCGGTTTATTGGGTTTATGGACTCCTTGTCTGTTGGGAAGGGGTGGATTAGAATTTTCGATGACGGCTGAGAACGTTCGATTGGTGCAGAAATACAAAGTTGGGATAGGAAGGGATGCGCTGATGGTCAGCATCTTTATTTTGTAAACACGCTACAGATCGGTAAGTGGTTTATTGGGTTACTGGTGGAAAGCGGTGATATTAGAATTTTGGATGATGAGAAATTCGGTTCTGTAGGGGTGTTGATGGAAAGCGATAGGTGTGATGATGATGAGTGCGTCGATATCGCGTACGTGGTACGGGTCCAGCCATTACCGGCTCCTTGTCTAGCGGTCCTTGTTTCATCCTTGCGATGTATGGTCGAGAATTTTGGATGAACGACGGAGAAATTGAGTTGTCTGCGATGAGCTGATGTAGCGGTGTAAAGTTAGGAATGCTGAGGGGTCCGAGGCGTTGATGGAAAGCGATCGTTGCACGCTTCGAGGCTTGCCAAGTTTATCGGATTAATCAGCCGCAAGTCGAACTTCTAACCTTCAGAATGGACATCCGCCGAGTGTTGGCCGGATTAGAACTGACTCTTGACGAGCGACCGCCTGTACGACTATTCTCATTTCTAGCTAATGCGCCAAGTGAGAATCATATATTCGATAGTTAATATTTCCCCAGGCACGAATTTAACGTTTCAAATTCCTCTGACGGTTCAGAGTCAGCGGAAGACTCGCCAATTTTACAGATCTAATCGTCGGAGGATGAAGTCGTAATACGGAGTGTACATCCTCGATTCAGTGTTTCAAGGCGGCTATCGCATTCTTAATCGCGTCACAACTTCCATCTCGCCCTCCCCCGCGGCGCGCAATCCTCCGCATTGTTTCAAGCGGCGTGGCTTAAACGGCGGGATCTTTTGTGCCCGACTCTGTTTATCTCGGCGCCGGTGACACTCGAGGACCCCTAGTTTGCCTCCGGACGAGGATAGGAGCATCGCCTGGTCCACTCTCGGCTGCGACCGAAAGCCCGGCACCACCCTGTCCTTTATAGCGACAACCGCCGACTCTCTGCGCAGAGCGTCGCTGCAGGCACTGAAACGAGTCGGGAAAAGGGACACCAAGTGGACAGATAGATATCAGCCACCTCTCGGCTATATATTTTACTCTAAAACCGTAGAAAACGCTGTAAAAAAAACCTACAGAGAGCAGTTGGCAAAGTAACAGTTTTTTACATCCTTTTCCCTCTATGATTGCATTATTTTTTAATCAATCAACGAAGCTGTTGAATGTTCAGGTTCCTATTTGCAACCAGATTTCAGGTCGAGTTGTAATTTATCTGGGAGAATTGGAAATAAAAAGCCAGAAAATATCGCCCCGTTTTTGAGCAGTTTGACAATTTTACGATCGACATAAAACTATGTATAATATATCCGCGAGCGAGAAAAACATATCGAAGAACGTACGGGTCATAGTTCACGTCCGATTGGTCGCACGACTGTCATATATCGAAAATATGCACGTTAAATAGCTTTCGCAGAGTGTTGGATGGATGAGCACCTAAACCGAAAGATTCTCGCACCGAAACGATTCAGGTTCGATCCGCAGCTCGATCGACGGAAAGCGCGCGAGCACACTCGACTGAACTCACCCGCCGCATCGAATCCAGACTGTACATCGAGCGCAAACAGCAGAATTCAAAGACAAGTCACCTGTACTCACCCAACGGCTCCACCGCAGCATCCACCTCCCGCATAATATTCCTCTCCTCATTCCAGTCATCTAAACTCTCCAAACCGCACATTCCGCGGAATGTCTCTATATCCATTCAAAACGGATCCCGAAAAGCCACGTCGACCGGAGAGGCACATCGAGCAGTCCGATTCAGCTTCCATTTTTGTCCGGATCGCCATAAATGGCCGCAGCCTAATTAGCACGTCTGAAAGCTGGCTATTGCCGAAACTGTCAAAGCGAATGGGATCCGAATCCGATGGATCAACAGATACGGCGAACAGTGGACTTAGATCGGATCCGTGCAGAGTCGGACGGATACGTAGTTAGAGAGAGGCACGATAGGTAGACGAAAGTCGGTAGAGTAGGAGCGGGATGAGAGCACGGGTAGCAGTAGAAGGGGGGGTGGGGGGTGAGAGGGGGCCGAGAGTTGAATTTAAAAGCCCCGAGGGTATTTGCTCGGCGCGTTTTCCTTGGCGCAGTCCAAGAGACGCCCTCCGCATCGACTCTCGGTTTACTGACGACACTTCCTCGGTAATTTAAAGACAAACATCGCCGTCCTTCTTCCTCCCTCCCCTTGCCCACCTCCTGGCCCCTCTTTTTCCAGCTATTCTTTCCGGTTACCCTCTCCATCGTCCCTCGTCATTCTCTTTGTTTCTCTCTCTTTCGCTCTTTCTCTCTCACTCTCTAGCTCACACATACTTTTTTCCAGTCTCTATTTGTCTCTCTCCACCCTCGCCATCCCTCTTCGTCCAGCCAAGACCCGTACGTCTTCCTCTCCTTCTTCGCCCGGATCCGGCGGAACAGCAGGTATTTTCGATTATAGGAAAACGTTTAGACCCGCCTGCTCGCGGAATGACTTGAAATATCATTTTGGCTCGGCCATCGAAGATAAACACGCGAGGCGGAGGAGGAGGCGGAGGAGGAGGAGGAGGAGGAGGAGCAGAGGAGGGGGAGGTGGAAGGAGGGGAGGAAGTCAACGTATCGAGGCCGTGTTTGGCGTGCGGGGGAGCGGTACGGCATCTTGCCCGGCAGCGGAAGCTGCTAGGGCCAAAGGGAAAGAGAACTCTGCTTAATCGACCGGAAGTGTATCCGGACTCCTCGCGCTTCTCCTCGCACTCTATTTATCTTTCTCTCTTTCGAAAACGCTCCCGCCAGACTCTCGCCACCGTTCCGGCCGGATCGTCAAAATTGACCTGTTCGCCTTGGAAAAAAATTCCCCGGCGCCCGAGGACGCCGCAGAGGGCGTACTCAAGGTGCTCACGGGGGAAGTTCACCTGTTCTCGCTGATAAAAAATTGTCCTCCTCGCGGTACCTCACACTCTCGGCAGCTTACTATCCGTCTATCCATCATCGTCCTCGTATTTTCCCTCCACGTCTCGTCCGATCGTCGACGGCTTCTCGTCATGCCGCCGGCAAGCCGCGTGCTCCATTAACGGCAAGTTTAAATCCGACGCACCCCCTCCGGCCCACCCCCGACCACCCTGCAGACGCCTCTCATCTTTATTAAGACGGCGGAGCGTCGATGTCGATCGCCTTTTTTTTTTGCGCCTACCTCCTTCAGCGTCTCAAAGCATCGCAAATCTCTATCCGGCATTAGAGGTGGGAAAAAGGAAAAAATTGAGAGGAGGAAAAGAGAGAAAAGGGGGGGGGGAGGCAATGGAAAAGAGGGTCAGGTAGACAAGCGTGCCAGAATCGGCGGCGAAGCGCATTGAAATTGATTAGAATGAAAGATCACCGCCTTCCTGAAAGGGATCGCGGCCGATTTTATTCGAACGAGCCCCATAGACTCGACCGTACGAAAGGGGTGGCGAAGAGGCGGGCTGGGTCATTCAAATTGATTAGAATGAGAAACCCTCGGCGCGAAACAGTGCGCGGTCCTATTTTTTACGAGCTCTCCCACGGTTCCGTTTAATCGAAGTAGACCATCCCCTAGGATAGTCTACAGTTCGGGGGTGGGATGTGGGGTGGGATTGCCAGTAATTTCGGCCGAATCGGCTTTAATTAAAGGCCGACGAGTGTTTCGGTGCCGAGCGGAAACGGATTTCGAAGCCTCGGCATGGCGGAGGATTGGATGGAAGCTGGGGGGCACCGAAAAAATATGTCGACGGTCAGGGGCGAGAATGCGGAAGGAATCGGGACGGAATGTAATGCATTTTAAAGAACTCCGTCGGCAAATCCGCTTTCAGCCTGGGATCCGGACTAAAAGATTCGCGGCTGCCGCCCGGATGCGGGGCAGTTGCGAGGGGTCGTAGGGGGTGGCAGCGGGGTTGCGCGGGGGAGGAAGACAGTGGACGGGAAGTCGCAAGTTAGCTCCGGAATGTGATCGGACCGGAGTGGATCAGTGGATTCGGTCGGGATTGGTCGGGCCGGAGAATCGCTCGGTCACCTGTACGAGCGCGAAAATAAGTGACGCGCACCGTATTCCGATGAATCCGGTGGCGCAATGCGAGTCTGCCACACACTTCCGCCATATTGGATCCAATCGAACTAAAGGGGGCCCCTTCTGCGATCGCGGGCACGACCGCTAATAAAATTCTACTCTCCGCCCCGGCGCTCACGATTTTTCGTTCGCTGATAAATCCACTCTTCCTGCGTCCACATTGTGTTTTCAATATGAGAAACATCGTGATCTTCCATTTACGTGGGAAAAGTAGACTCGCTTATTTTTGACGAGACCTAAGTCAGCTTTCCGTCACGAGTCAAGATAGTGTTTGCATTGGAGAACGTGTTTAAATATTCCTTTTAAGTTTCTTTGGACCATATAAGGACTGTTTATTTTAAAAGTGGTGTGTCTATTTAAAAAAAAAATTAAATATGACGTTAAAAAACCGTTCATACCACGTTAATCATAAATTATACATCTCATTTTTTTAAATATGGACTAATACCACTTTCAAAATAAACAGTCCACATGACCTATTCGACAGAATTAACGAGAGTTAAACACAGATTCATTGGCGTCTCACGTTCCAAAATCCGAGAATGTCGCACTGTGTCGTATCATCGCGATTCGATCGGAATCTTCCGTATCAGAGTAGATTGGCCGAGTCGGTCAGCGGAAGGAAGCGAAGAGAAGCGAAAAGAAGTGAAAAGAAGCGGTAAGGGGTGAACTCGTGCCTGACCGGGCACCTTTGAATTTTCTCGCCTCAAAGGGTTAAAGGCTCGCCCGAACGACACTCATCTACGATTGGTCCCGTGCCCCCGTTCCGTGCCAACCCCCTTCTCACCACCCTCCGCCACCCCCTCGACGTCTTTCGTCGCCATTTAATCCCTCTCGCGTCTTTTCGTAACGAGATCGTCGCATGCACGCTAGACATAAATTACAATATCCCGCCTGTGAAAGGGCAGCGGAAGGGGATGGGTGCCGCCGGCGGAGGGGAGGGGGGAGGGTGCCGTTAAGGGGAAATTCGAGACGTTAAACATGTCAGGGGTAATATTAATGCGCGTGAATATTAATGCGCCCGCTCGTTAAGTCAATTAAAGAGAGTCGTTAGACTGACGACTAACTGGGCTTAATCGTTTGTGCCTCGAGTTTCTTCGGGCCGAGGGGGGGAGGTAAGCGAGCTGCCGCTGATGGGGTTAAATGAGCGGGGGACGGATGTAAAATTAAAAGTGAACACGAAGTGTGAGACGCTGGTAACGATTATGTTGTAGGAAAAATGCTCGGTGAGTTACGGTACGGTGGAAGTGATTGTTTTCGTACGTGTCACGTATTGTGTGAAGCCTTTTCGTCTATATTGTAACGAACGCCCGGTTTCTTAAACCAAAAATACAAAAATAAAAAATGAAATTAACTGTACATTTAGAAGTTGCAGCCATTAAAACAAAACAATTTGAAACTGTGAAAAATGGGACATTGGACGGATAATGGGTTAAGTAAGTTCAGTCTCAATGAAGGTCAGCATATACAATAAATGGTAACTAGCTTGAAAATTCCAGCTAATACCTGCTTAAAACAAACTCGAGACTCGTTCGAAGTACGAGAAGACGTTCTAATCCGTGTTACGTACCGAGTGAAGCGTCCGTGATGCAGGTTATCGGTTCGCCGAAGTATTGCTTGGCACTGACCAGAATCGCGCAAACGAGCAGGAAGAGGACAGTGGCGCGCGAGTGAAGTCGGAAAACGATGTTATCGATCTGCACGGTTTCCTCTTTGAGGAGACATCTTACCGGACTGAAGAGATCGAACATGTCTACGGTCTGTGGAATAAAGACGCAGAAATTGAATTATGTCCGCGACAAGGTATTTCGACAGTCCCGTCGAAATTATTTTCTTTGAACGCGCGGAGGTTGGCTCTTAATGAATCAAACTGCGATCTAACGAGAACCGCCGACGGTCAAAGGTTTTTATCGTCGAACTGCAGCGTTATCGGATTACATTTTAACTCCGATTCTCATTCGAGTCCGGTCACCTCTCTTTCCACTCGACAATCCCAGTCTTCTACCTACCACCCTTCCAACCTCCACCCTCTACCCCCTGGTCCCTTCGTCCTGCTCAGCCAAGTGACGAGTAAATAATAAGCTCCACCTCGGCTAACGGAAGGGATCAAAATGGCCCCGGAATCCGACTAATGAGCAACGAAAGCTCAAACAGCATTAATCAACAATTTCTCCCCGGGCGCGCCAGACAAAGGGCTCCAGCGAATTAACCGCACGAGCCCGCACACACTGCCGCGGAATTCCGCCGGAAATGACTCCGGATCCGCCTAAGATATCCCGTAAATACACTCCGCGGTAATTCAGTCCCTCCTGCTCATCACTCGTTCAATGTCAGTTCAAAATCCTTAAATCGACGAATCCGTACCTTAATCCTCATCTAAATCCAAATTCAGACCTCGGCTTACCTTAACCGATGCCAGAACGGGCAGAGTTGGCAAAATTGCGGGGCAGAGGGAAAAACGTTGTGCGACTCTCGTTTGAGGTTAGCGCCGTCGTGCAAACGTATCGACAGTGGGAAATTCGAGCGGGGAATCCTTGCGGATGCCTGCGGGTCCTGCAGGATCGTCGGTATCGGGACACTTCCCGCTGACGTGACTTCGTCCCTGAACAATGCGTGCAAACGGGCGTCGGGTGATTCGCACAAACTCCGGACAATTGGATCGGATCGTACCGTCCGCGATCTCCGTTCGGCCGACGTGTCACGTCTTTGTGATCCCTTTCGCCCGCGTCTTTCCATTGTCAAAGTTCGATGCCAGCTTAGCCTCTCGCTCGCCCGGATCTCGGCATCCTTCGCGGCTGGCTTCCGGCCGCGCTCGAGTAAACATCGTCACACGGCCCTTCGGCTAACCATGCGAACGACGGCCCAGTTTTTCTTTGGTTCCAATTACGATCGGTTATTAGCGGGAAGGACAGCAGTGGGATTGGTGGGAGTTTGAGTGAACTTTATAATTTTTTGGCAATTGCTTTTTTAACATATTTGCTGCCACGATACCCATTTGGGAATTTTGGAATTTATATAATTATTCTACTACACAATCTTTTGCATATATATAGCTTATCCGGCCAAAAATAAGAAAAATAGAAATTTGGCAGTTTATGGGTTACTTGCGAGTATGCTTCTTTAAATCATGAATGGATTGGAGGGATGAATTGTCGGCGAATGGAATGAGTAGTTAGATTGTGTCTCTACGTGAACAATGAAAAACGGAGATTTGAAGATATAGTAAGTGACTAGCGTAATGTGAACGAAAGAAGAGAATATAAGCATTTTTATAAACATTGTCGTATGTACGAATCTTGCATCGAACATCTTATATTTTGAATGAGTGGGGAAACAAACACAATGCACCGGAGGCTGACAAAATACTTTACGTTTGTCGCACAGAACTATATTCCCCGTATCTACTACCGGAGCCACCTTTGCAGTCAAAAACTGTACAACTGTTTCGCACAAAACGTTTCCATTCCCGCGTGAGACGCGCGAAAGCGACATAAATAAACGATAGGAAGCGCTCCTCTTTAATGCCAGTCACGGTTTATTAAAAAGCATCCCAAGCTGTCCAAGCTGAACAGGCTCGCTTATACGTGCGTTGCCCAGGCCGCATTCTGCCCAGTCGCGGCCATTCAGCGCTGGCATAATGCACGGAATTTATATGATACAGGCGTCGTAACGCATGGAACATATGGCACGGATTGTGCGACACGGAATTATACGGCGGATATCTGTTAATATCGGGCATGATTTTCCTGCCCGCCTCACGGAATTTGGCCGATGCCCGGCTTCCGTTCCGCCGGAAGTTACATTCGGTATCGACGATCCTCCCGAAGTGATCGTTATTGACATCATCGACATCATTGATAGTTAAGATTCGGCAGTACTACCTCGAGCTGTAATCATTCCGAAGCAGGCCGAGGCGACATTTGGATCGTGACAAATTGAGAGTTTAATTTGCGTCGAACAAATTGGCGAGCGCGCATGAACGGGCTTGCTCGTACGTGGATTAACACGCTGCAGATACGCTCGCTCGGACTGGCAACCCTCAATGCAAGTGCAAATCCGTGCACGAAGGGAACCGCATCGCCTCTTGTTCCCCATTTTGTGCAAAAAACTGGTGCATTAAGCGTCCCGGTCGCCATTCGGTCTCTATCCTTCTCTGGCTCTATCTACCGCTTGCGCTTTTCCGTCTTTCTCTGACTCTGTCTGTACCGCTCGTTTCCCCCCCCCCCCCCTCTCTCTCTACCTCCCTTTCTCTCCGTTACGCCGCATCCCACTCTGTCCTTTTCCAGCCGCCCTCCGATTCCAACTCTTCGCACGCCCGATTCCTCGACCCAATTCGCTCGTGACCCGGCCGATTTTCCCAAGTTTGCGTTTTCTCTGTGCACGTCAGTGAGCTTCTGTCCTCCTCTCTCCCGCTCTCACCCCCTCCCGTCCTCTTCCGTGCACTTCCGCCTCCCCACCCCCTGTCCTCTTGACTCGCCATTCAGATATACCGTCTTCTCACCCCTCTCTCTCTCCTTATTCCCGTCTTACATCCCATCCCTAATACTTTCCCACTCTTTCCGCGTATATATCTCTCGATCTTTACATCCCCCCATCCCTCCGCCTCACCCTTTTATTATCGTTCTTTACACGATCCACTATCTCCCCAACTACTTCCCACAGTCCATTTCCACCGTCCAATCCTACGTCTCCCACTTCCCCAAAACTGTCCATTACATCTTATTTCTCCGTGTACCCGTTTATATCGCGTCTCTCGATCTGCGCATTGCTGCTCATTCCCTCCAACTTTCTCCACTCTAACCCTCCAGCTCCTCCACTATTTCTCAACTTTTAATCTCATCCCCAATGTCCTGCCCGATTCAACCTCTACCCACCCCCAGCATTAACCCCGTAACGTACGGTTTCTTTGAAATAAACCGGCCAAAAAGAATCAATTTTTTTCTATGTAAAACGCACTTTAGAACATTGTCTTGGCAAAGGCATACAAAAAATACAAAATTAATCAAAATTTAATTTTAATTTTGGCAGCATCAAATACAACGCCGCTCGAATATACTCGAGCGAGCACAGTTTGGCCCGTTTGGCGCGCTTGAATATACTCGAGCGTGCAAGTTAAGGGGTTAAGTTACAGATGAAGTCTGGTTAAGAGTCCGAGTCGAGTTGAAGAGGCATCGGCGGCACGCCGTACGTCCTGAAGGCCAACCGCCCAATATCGCGTCACCCGTCACCCGTTTCCGTCCTCGATCCCGATCGCGTCACCCCCCTCCCCCCCGAGTGCAACCTCCCGCCATTCTTCCGTCCGTCGTTCGATCGGGAAAACTGCCACACGCTCGACGAACTGTCGATAGTCCGCGCATCCGTCCTGGCCAGCTTCCTGCCTTCCTGACGCCCTCGTTAACGGGAACGAGGACTCTCCAGGAGGGGGAGGTGAGGGGCTGTCAGGAAGGGGAGGGAGGGTGAACGGAGAAGGGCAGCGGACGTCGCTCAGAATCCGAAACTGTCCGACGTAGGAAAGTGTGTCCCGTGCGATTGCCCGCGCGCAGATTGACGCCCAGGGATTTCATTCGCTCTTCCCACCCGGACTTTCGCGGTCTATTAGATCGCGGCTTGGACACCCGTCGCTGTCGATAAGGCGGTTTTATTCCCCTTTTTTGCCCCACCGGACTTCCTAGCCACCTTTCTCGCCGCTCTTTCGACCGGCTTTCGGGAGGATCGCAAGCTACGCGGAATGTATATGGGGAGGTGATGAATCGCGGGTGGAAGTGTGTGTGTTGGATAATAATTTAAAAATACGCGGATTTATACGAGGGCGATACGGTAGTTCCCATTTTAGCACTGAACGTCGCGCGACGATCGTATGCGCTGTTAGCGGAGCGATAAGCAGCGGATTGGTACGGAGTAATGTGGCTGTATTTTTAAAGTGGCGTAAAGAACGGGATGGGGGCGTGATGATCTTACGATCTGCAAATTTACGTGGAGGATATTGTGTAGGAGAGGTGGAATGGTGCAGTAACAATGTGTGCATTGAACAATCTTACAAGGTACTGGTATAGGAAGTAGTGTTAATGGTATGCTGTAGACGAGTAAGAGTACAGGGTGAGAATATGTATGTTAAATAATCTTACGATATGCGAGGAGGGTAGATGCGTTAGTCGGTATAGTATTTTTTGCGCAACAATGTTCGATACCGATTTCGGAATGTTCGGTTTTTAACATTTTTTACCACTTGTATGGCTCTATTTTTGAAACTATTTGACTGAGAAAACTCGGGTTGTGATTTTTGTGATCCTCGTTTCATCCTCTTTCAGTATGCAGATCCACCAAATTCCAGGTTTGTCGACTAAAACCACTAACAAGCACAGTCTTAAACATATCAACACAAAACAATATATAATAATGTAAAGTAACGTAAAATAATCTGGAAATATAAAAATAGTGTTCTAGAGTGGCGTAAAAGATCATAAAAATGAATAGACAGCGGTGACATAGTCCCGTAAGAATCGCCCGGCAGGAAAGTGTACGCTAAATAACTCTAGAACTCGCAAGGCGGCTGGGTGGGTAAGCGAGTAAAGCGGAGGATTCGCACCGGAACGATTCGAGTTCGATCCTCAGCACCGCAATCGACGTAAAACGAAAAAGCACGCTCGACTGAGCGCGACACTGCGCTGAATCCGGCAACCAAGCGCGAACAGCGGCGAAGGACAAAGACAAGTCGCAACCTGTAGCCAGCCAGCAAACACACTTCCGCAGCATTCCCAGGATCCGCATTATATTTCGCCCCTCGTTTCGAGCACCTAAATATTCTGCACACCCATTAATTCCCTGCACAACATTTATCATCCACTTCCATCGTATTTGTATCAAAAATAAATCCTCTCCACTCTTCTTTCGATAATATTCGAAAGCGAAGCTTCCGACGCTTTATCGAACGTCGACTAAAATTGACTCGACTTTCCAATGCTTATCGGTTCACGCGAGCGTCAAGTCGTCGCTCGTATATAATAATGCGAATAAAACTCGGCTTTCTTCGGACGCGACTTAAAACATTTACATATCACGTGCGGGCGGCCGACGTTGAAATCGGCGGATGTCCGAGCGAGTACAGAGGCAGATTAAAAGCTCGCCCGGAAGCCATTCGCTTTTAATCCCCCGCTCGAAAGTTTCGCGGAACGAGACTATAGTCCGCGCGCGCCAGTCGCGGCGTATAACGATAAATCATTTCGATAATCGAAATCCGGCTATCGCGCTGGGCCGATTGCCCGCGGCGCTTTTCATGTTTCGCGCCGCCATTCTTATCGTTCTCGCGAAAATAGCGACTCTTCAAAGCCGCCGGAAGCCCTTCCTCGAGATAATCGCTCGCGGATGATTCCTGGCGGCACAGCAGGAAAAACACCAATTTTTTGGCACCGGACGAAATACTCGCAAAAGCGAAATCTGTAAACCGAACCGTCCTCCAAACTTTTCATCACCCCCGGTACCTCGTTACTCTTTGTAGTTTTCAATTGCACCCGAAAGGATTTTGGCTGAAAGTCTGTTGTATTGCCAACATTTCGTGTCAAACGACATTTGAGATTTTCACTCTCGACGCGCGTAAATTAAACGAGTAATTGGACTGTTAATCCAATACTTTTCTTGACATTCGTCGTTCAAATGAACGCTATTACTGTATATGAGTAAATACGATGAGAAATATAACGAACTGAAAATATACACATTCGCGCGAATATACCGATTCTTTGACAGTCACATTAATTCTCAGAAATTATTTCCATCGCTACCCAAGACCGATGGCAGGAACATCTTTCCAATTTGCCGAGCGTCCGACTCACGCTCTCGAATCATGTAAAATGCATGGATAACTCGACTGATAATCCGACAAATTTTCCACATTCATCGCTCGAGCGGACGCTGTTACTTTTCCGGAATAGACACTCCCCCGACGAGCGTATTTCATACTCATTATCAACATACTACCCTCACGCTCGGGATATCTCGGCGTACATCAAAGGCTTCCTCGAGATAATAATTCGCGGGGCGGATCGGTTGAAGGGGGAGGAGGGGAGGGGGGTGGTGAAGGCAGGGGCTGCCGACCGATCCTCCTTAAAAATCGATACTAATGAGCATCCGCCCGCCTCGTCTGCTTGTTTCCGCGGGAAATGAAACTTCCATAAATTGACATGCGGAGCCGTTCGTCGTATCGGCGTCGTTATCATTCGAAATGCCAGGCAGCCTTCGCCGGGCCCCCGGGAGTCTGGCCGGGATCAAAAGCTGCCCGCGAAATAATCATCTCGAACGGATCCGGACATTGGGAAACGTTGGGCGAATTCATACGGAATCGGCCCGTAACGAACTTCCGCCATCGACTCGGCGGCAAGTGGAACGAAAGTTCTTTGTAAGTCGCGATAAGTCTCGAAACCTTCGCAAAAGTATAATACGATCCTGAATATTCCGACTATCGCCTCGGCGACGTTCAATTTCGCTCGTTTTAGCGAATCGTCAAGTTCGCTAATTAAGTATGAATAACGAAATACAGTGACGGTATTTCGATAAGTAGTACAAAACCGTTCTCAGAAGGATCAAAATAATTACAAAATACAATTGTATTCCGATGACTAGTCTGAACCGATTCTATACCGTCAAGTTCGCTAATTAAGTATGAATAACGAAATATAGTGACGGTATTTCGATAAGTAGTACAAAACGGTTCTCAGAAGGATCAATATAATTACAAAATACAATTGTATTCCGATGACTAGTCTGAAACGATTCTATACCGTCAAGTTCGCTAATTAAGTATGAAGAACGAAATACAGTAACTATTTCGATAAGTAGTACAAAACGGTTCTCAGAAGGATCAAAATAATTACAAAATACAATTGTATTCCGATGACTAGTCTGAACCGATTCTATACCGTCAAGTTTGCTAATTAAGTATGAATAACGAAGCACAGTGACGGTATTTCGATAAGTAGTACAAAACGGTTCTCAGAAGGATCAATATAATTACAAAATACAATTGTATTCCGATGACTAGTCTGAAACGATTCTTTACCGTCAAGTTCGCTAATTAAGTATGAATAACGAAATACAGTGACTCTATTTCAATAATTAGTACAAAACCGTTCTAGAAGAATCAATATAATTACAAAATACAATTGTATTCCGACTAGCAGTCTGAAACGATTCTACGCCGTTCTCTTTGATTCTTGCTTATGCACGACGTCGTTGACGCGCGCGTGCGCGGAATATTGAGGATGCTGTACGTAAAATTGTTTTGCCTCATTAATTTCATCGCAGACGAGGAGTGCCACTCTTCCCGACGCTTCGGCGTCGGCGGGGATCAAGGGCTTTCGGGCGTGGTAATAATCGGGATGAGAGCTGAGGGGCTGG
Source organism: Anoplius nigerrimus (assembly GCA_914767735.1). Classification (NCBI taxonomy): domain Eukaryota; kingdom Metazoa; phylum Arthropoda; class Insecta; order Hymenoptera; family Pompilidae; genus Anoplius; species Anoplius nigerrimus. Next base: position 5,547,522 of record OU612077.1, read on the forward strand.
GAAATTCGGGGGATGCTCGGGGCTTCCTTAAAAATCGACCGTAATGAGCTGACGTGCCTCCTTTGTCCCGCGACAAAGCGAAACTCGTTCGAGACATATCGAGTTCCCGTATCAGAATGATGCTATCCGACGGTTATCGCTCGCTGCCTGAGTTCATAACGCGCTCAAGACTCATACTTGATCGCGTGTCAACCCATTGTGCAATGGCGTTTAATATTGTTGCTCAAAGTACAGCCTTCATTTACATAAGAAATCTTCCCCCGAATATAGGCTATTTACATACTTACATGCAATCGGATACAGTTCTTCGTTCTTTTCGATCCTTGGAGACCTGCAAACCGTGCTACGTAAAATGGGATGCAAAGAAGGAACATGCGGAAATAAAGTTCGCCGCTAGCTTCCCACTGTCGAGAATGCTCTTTATTAGTAAAAAATATAATGGATGTCGTTATAATCGCAGTTACATGGTGATGAGATATCGTTATACTGTCGATTTAATGCGGCTGCATATTAATATGTTTATATAATCCTCACGTAACCTATGTGTACGTATGTCCTGTTGGGTCTCATAACGTGTGTTTAAGATGTCGAACGTGCGTCCGTGAACGTGTACGACATCCTGCGCGCGTGTTAATGTTTGTGTGTGTGTCAGTGTCATGCGACTCTCTCTCTCTCTCTCTCTCTCTCTCTCTCACTCGCATTGGTATTCGTATTTCAATCCGTGCCTGTCGCCCCTCAACGAAACATACCGCACCTACCATTGTCCGCCTGTCGTTCTCGAATGTCTCGTGTTTAGCCAGGGTGTGCGTATAATCTAGAAGATTGTCTAAATCTACGTAAAACACAGTCTATGTACAAGCGAACGCTGCATTATCACGCATTAAGCCTTACCGCACACGTTCGAACTCTCGCTCGTTATTAATAACGTAGTTACCCCTCTCCATTCTTCTTTCCCACCCCCTGACACCCCCTTCAACCCCGTCGGCCACCTTCATTAAGCCCTTCCCCGCCATTATGAGCGTAATCAACACCTCGAGCGCCATCGTCAATGTTAAATCGATGCAATGATCCCTGTCCGTTGGCAGCGTTCGTTTCTCGCGAGAATCTTCCCATCGAATCCGGTAGGTACGTTATCGATAATTGTCTAGAAGCGATCGACGTCTCTTAATCTCGCCAGTTATATATACATTCGTTCGACGTTCCCTTTCCATCCTCTCCTATCCGCTCTTTTTCTCGATTAATTTGTCTTTCGCAGACTCTTCTTCTCTCGCGCACGTCAGATGTGGTGCGCGCGAACGCAAATAATTCTACGAGGACATTCGGAGCTGCTTCGTGAATTTACAACGTGAATGAACCAGTCGCCAGTTATTAATAACGCAGTTACCTTCCCATCCTTTACTTCGCACACTTCGCATCGCTCTCTTACTCTCCCTCGCATAGACTAAAACCTTCATCGTCGCAATAAAACATCTCGGGCGCCTTCTCGTTTCTAGATCACTCTTAAAATTACCTAATGATCGTTCGTTATCGAGTTCCACAGAAACGTAGATACGTTTTTATTTTTATCTTTAATCATTATGTTACGTTAATCGCGACCGTCGTACAGGGTGGTTCGAACGTCGTCGAGAGTCCCGCTGAAAATAAAATTCCGTTATGCCGTGTACAGATCCGCGTAACTTTCCAGCCCGCGTGCTGACCTATTTCCTTTTGATCAATTAAATTTTCAGCCACGGTGACTTACTCCGCGAGCATTTTCCGGTTAAAATAACATTCCAATCAACTTCGAGTCGGTGTTCAACTCGATGCAAAAGTAACTAATTTCCATTTGAAATCGTTGAAAGTCATAATTTCACGTACGTTCGGTCGCTCTTTAATTTCTGTCGGAAAGTTTCTGTCAGTAACGAATTCGGGGTTAAGATTAAACGATATCATCCTCGATTAAAAAGAATCGCACCCTCTTCGGCGCGGCAACTGAAAGCAATATCGTGTTCGGAACTAACTGAAAGCTTCGATCCACCCTGCATTCTGAAATATCGCCGCGCGATCGATAATTGTCTAAAATCCGATCGATGCTCACGTACTCTCGCTAGTTATATACACTCTCGACGAATACAATTTCGACACCTCCGTCAATGTGTGTGTGTGTGTGTGCGCGGCGCGGCGCACCGTCAATGAATTTACAACACGGCAGAACTTGCGCGGAGAACAGCGACGACGATCCTCGGCCTGAACTTTCGAGACCTCCGACCTTAGGGGACTCCGTCGAGCACTGGAACGCAGACCTACTCGAACCTTCGCATTCCTTCACCTTTCGCCTCTTCTCTACAAACGCAGCGAGCGGTTCGGCAAATCGTCGATGATACACTCTCCTATGACGATTTCTTTCCGGAACGAAAGATTTCGGTCCAATATTTGCGCCAGACCGACATTATTCGTACGACGAAACGAAAATCCGGAAAGTGTGAAGGACGATTTCGTCCTTCCCGACCATTCTCATCGATATCCAGCGCGAGCACGTCCAAATGCGGATTGCGGATCGGGCGCGGAAAGATTATTCGCCCGATAACTGCCCGACGATCCGACCGCGGACGTCAGTCGGTCTATTGATAAGGGAAATTAAAAAGGGATGCAGGGACTAAGGGCCAGCGGAGATTTGTCGAACTCTCGTTGAAAGTATATCGCTCGGATTAATCGAATACGACTCCGACGCCGACGAGCTTCAACGATTTTCGATTGACATTTACGAGCTATCCGTTTTTTTCCACTCCCCCTTTTGATTTCTCTCTGTCTCTCTCTCTCTCTTTCTCTCTCTCTCTCTCTCTCTCTTTACCACTTTGTCACAGCGATGATCACGGTCGAATTTTTTTCCACGTCGAATTACTTGGCCCAAGGCAAATTGACACATGTCACGTGTCCAATCCGATACCAACATTACGACTGGAAATATATCCCGCGCAAAAGCTCGAATTTGTATTTCCTGCTCGCCGCGAGTTCTCTTCTCACACTCTTCAACTTCGCCGCTACGAACTTACAGTTTTTCCCGGCAAGGTCGGCGTGGAAGGTTAATTTTGCGCTAGCCACCCTGTTATCCAGTCCGATTAACACGTTCGGGGGTGGAAAAAATGTGGCCCGCCCGAGATCGGGAACATAACCGCAAGCTGTCCGCGCGATAAACACGTACGTAGCCCTCGGTACGCAGTCTACCATATTATACGGAACAGATGAACATAATGGCGCATCCTGCCTCGATGCCGGAAACTATCGACCGAATATCTTCGACGCAGGAATTTCATTATAACCGCGCGCGCCGCGCGACGCTCTTTAAGCGGATGTAATATCCGGCATCCGCGTCCTCCGCGTCTGCGTCGTCCTCGTCGAGCTCGCATCGTCCTCTTCGTCCTTGTCATCCTTGTCGTCCTCGTCCTCGTCCTCTCTCGCCGTCACGAGCCTCGCTGTCGTCCTGCACCTATGCGCCCGCGCAACGATTCGTCGACAAACAAAGAGCGGAATCCGGCTTTGACAGCGAAACGTTTTCGTCTAACGTCAGGCAGCAGTCTTTTTTTTTCGCTTGCCAAAGCGCACTGCGTCAAAATTGGCAGACTCCCCCGCTCGCATCCACTCCTGGCAGCGCGCTGCTTCGCGGAATTTTCGAGTAAAGGAATCCGTCCGTGAACGCGAAATTTCGAAAAAAATTCACGCATCCTTCCGAAGTTCGATCGAAGAATTCCGAAAGTTCCGAGCGCACTTCCGTTTCCGCTTCGCGACGAAAAGCGTTTGACTGCTCAGACGGTCGGATCGGCTAGAAAGTGGGAATGAAAAAAATTCGAACGGCAGATAGAAAATACGCGCGGCCTCTGGGGGGCAAAAATACGCTTTTTCGTTGTTGAAGTTTTTCCCCATGGCGCGCGCGCGCGCGCGCCCTGCAGAGGCGAACATTTTTTTCGACATCGCCGCGTAGGCGGCCCCGGTCAAAGGACTCTTTTAAATGGTCCCAGTTAGATCAAAGTTAGAAGTGGCCGAGCGATTACGCGCGGTCAAAGGGCCGCTCTTTTTTTATACCGAAAAATTGCCCGGGTTAGATGAAGGTTGCGCGGCCGTGGCCACGACGGGAAGGTCCTTTCTCGAAAATCGTCCGAGCGAGGTTTCAGTTAATTTAACCGGCCGCACTATTAAAGCCTCGCTCACCTACCCTCCACCCTTTTCATTCGCTACCCCCTATTCTCGCCGTGCGACAAAAAGCATCGACCGTTTCGTCTGCGGAAAATTAGGTTGACCCCCTTTTTCCGTTGCCATACGCGTCCTTCGAGTCGAATCTTAAAAATGGATCGGGCCCATCAGAAATTTCCTCGCGAAGAACGCGCGCTTCGAGAGTCGCTCCAAAATCCGACGAACGTCCGATATAGCGACCGGAAGACGCTGTGAGGCTAAGCAAAGCTGAATTATGAAAGTGAACTCTTTTCCTTCGCCGGATCGCGTGACCGAGACGGATCCGAATTAGATTCCGACGATGCGATACGGTCGACCGACTCGAACGTAATATTCATACTTCGAAAATTTAATTTCGGGCCCCCGACGAGTCCCAGCTTCGTCGAAGAGGTTATCGCCGCGATTTATGGCCACCCGGTACTTTCGCCCCTCGCGAACCAACGAAACGACCCTTCGCGGATGATCGGTATCCGTCGATCTTGGCGCGAGTCCCAATTAACGCCGAGTCCCGGGATCCCGACTAAACATTGACCGATTAATCGCGCTCGGATCGGCCCGGTGGCCCTCAATTACAATCAGGAGGTCGACCCTTACCAATCAGCGGCCTCCAGCCGTGGGATCGGATCTTTAACTGTTTTTCAACCCCCGCCGGCGATTAGCGCCGTCGAAATAGCGATCAACGGCCCGTAAAGCCTTTCGCAGGGCCCTTTTTCTCTCCGACCATCGCCAGAACCTACCCCCCAACCTCCGACCTTCCCGCAATCACACGCTCGATTACGCTGGCCTCGTCAGAGATAGCGGATCGTCGCAGTTAAGCCCGAAAACGTGGCTAAACATTTTGCAACTTCCCGCCTGGGGACCTGGCAGGCTTTAAAGTTCGCAAAGTCGTTCGGCCCTCCGACTCATTCGGCAGGACGACTGAACGCGCGCGCGCGCGCTCAGCAGTGATGGAGGGGAGAGTGAGAGCTCGAAATTCCTCGTTAAACGGAACTCCGACCTGATGAGATCGAATGCCTTTGTTCGTCGGATTACGGCCGGGCGTAAAACGCGTTTAATCTCGGTGTTGATTTAAGGGAGCCGGAGAGTTGGCCTCGGTTGTAGCGTACCATATTTTCGCCAAGTTCACTTTGGCCCCGAACGATAATGCGCCTTTCGGGGGAAGGTAGCTCGGCAAAGGGCAATTCGATAATTCTGTCCCTGCCAACTCAGCCAGCCTACTCTGATATAGAGAGAGTGAGAGAGACAACGAGAAAGAGAGAGGTGGAGAAGGGTCGAGCGCACTTAATGATCTTTCAGTTTGCGCTTATGGCGATGCACTTTGCGCGAAGGTTGGCCTATCGATTTTCCGCGGTCGATACCCTAACAATCCCACTTTCGAGAGGCAAGCCCGAAAGAACCGTCCCATTCTCGCCGTATGTATCCGCTGGATTTATCGTCTCCGCTCGCGACCGAGTTTCTAATTGCTTCGAATCCGGCCACCCTACATCTGGGCTAATTAGATGCGACCGCTTTGAAAATTTCCCGACTTCCGCCGGCCAGCCTCGGACTGCCCACTTCGGCATCCGACATCGGCCGACCCTCGGCTCTTCCAGGCGCGTTATCGATTCGACGCGCGGGCTCGATATATTCGAACGTGAAAATTATCCGAGCGTCGTTGAGCCGAGGTAACATTAAAATCGTTAGGCAGCGCGACACCTAATCCTGCGAACCTCGGCCAGGCCGGATTTATTTATAGCCCCCGCGAGTCGAGAAAGCCTCGTTTCCTGCCGCTCATCGATCGTCCCGGGGCAATCACCTTCGTGGGAAGGGATGGATGGGGGAGGTGGTGGTGGTGGAGGAGGAGGAGGGGTAGGTGCTGCTTCGCGATGACGCAAACGATCGCCGCGGCTTCGGCCAGAAGTACATTCGGAGTATCATTAGTCTTTGACCTGGCCGACCCGTCGGCGGCGTTTACATTAATCGCTGTAACGACGACTGAGTGGGCTTGCGGGGGTGGGACGGAGATGGATGGAGAGATAATGAGAGCGGGAGAGAGACGGGCGCGCATCGCGCATGATCGATCTTCGAGCCCCGCAATTTGGCCGAACCTGATCCGCTCAGCGGATGCGTTATCGGCTTAAGGCGAAGGTGATTAGCTTTTACGCCCGGCGTCGGTTCTGGCGCTGTTCCGATTTCGGATACAAAGCTGGATCGCAGGACCTGTTACGCGAATCGGGGCCAAAAATGATTATCGCCACCTGTAACCCCGCCGAACTACCGAACGAATTCGATCGCGATCGAACCTTACGATAGCCACGGCGAGGATCACGGAATTCTGAAATTTGAAACGGAGGTTGCATGTGTTGCAGATTGATTATGGAATTTGGGTCGGCACAAACGGATGTCGCCTCAAAGAGGTTCGATCTTCGCCAGTCAACTCAACGTGTCCCCGGTAACTCTGATTTGCAGGCGCGCGCGCGCGCGCGCACTCCGGCGTAATCGACATTAACTCGTCGATGCTCGCTGTTCCGGGCGTATGAAATTACACGTCTGACGTGAATCGATCGTTCCGACTGTCCCGGGATCCCTTCCGCGCGAGAGAAACCATTCGACGATTCGCAGAGCGGGCCTCATCCGATTTCGAGAGAGCGGCGGATTCGCGATATCGGCAATTACGCGCGCATTCGATCAATTTATCGGCCGCGGTACGTGCTAGTCAGCCGGCCGCTGCCTTCTATTTTTGCCCATTTTCCATCGTTTTCGGATCTACTGCCGCGAGAACGTTGGGGCTCGCGTGACGTAGCGGCTTGGCTTGCGAAGGTTCGAAATGAAAGTTGCGTTACTCGGCCGCGAGGAGTAATCGGCTGGAACACTTAAATGGTAGGTTGGAGTCGGGAACGAAAGCGTGGATTACGTCGGTGTTTAGCCTGAGTCTGGCCACAGTCGCGCTTAGCGCTGATCTGAACTACTTCGAAGTAGAAGTATCGGAGCAACCTGCCCTGATGATGCAAACTGTAACGTTTGCGAAACGTCGGCAAGCAGCTGATCCCAAACGCGGCGACCGTCCGGGAGCCTATACATTTTACTTCGAAGTACCTCGAACGAAATGTTTCGCCACTGTTCGTACGTCGACGCTTGATCAGGTTCAAGCTGAACACCGTGTACATCCGCGCATTGGCCACGCGTTCGTCGACCTCCTCCACATCAACGTCCGCTCCTCCCTTGAGCCACGAGCGGCAAACGGAAGCAGGCAGTGAGTAAACCGGGACCTTGACTCGGCCCTTGAAACATCCCCCCCCCGCCGGAAACAACCCCTTTACGACCCCCTGTCCGAGAAAAGTCCCGTCATCGAGTCTCCCGTCTCACATCCGTCCGATCAGTACGGCACGTGAATGTCTCTCGATCGACTGCGTCGTCGGCACATCCTGTAGACCGCGATCAGGCAGGACAGGCCCAGCAGAATGGCCAGGCCGACACCCAGTCCTGCGCCTGCCCAGCCCGCAGGACCCACCACACCGTTCCCGTTCGCTCCAACGGGTCCTGCGCAGGTCTCCACCGACTCGTCGTCCGGCTCCATCAGGCTGGCGTTGAACGAACCGTCAGCTCCGACCGGCAAGGTCTGCGGCGGACAGTTGATGACCCCGTTGCAGAGCAGTCTGGCAGGTATGCAGCCCGAGTGTCCTGGACAGTGGAAGCCGCAGTCCTCCAGCTTCTGAGTATTGAGCGCGCCCGATCCGTCCCTGGGCAGATGATAGAGCTCGGTCCAGGCGATCTTGAAGGCCGCCCTGGCCGGCGCCATCGATCCGGTGAACTGGATGATCACTGCCGGCGACTCCTCGCCGTCCATCGGATCTGCCGGGGCGATCTGTGCTGCCGAGATGATCGGCATCTCGCGCACGTGGCTGACGTTCTCGCCGCAGATGCCCAGGAACGGCTCGCTAGGCATGTTCGGCAGGAATATCTCGAGCTTGCCGTCCTCGCAGGACCTGGACGCGAACTTTATCTTGTCGAAGTGGAGCCAGAGGTCGCGCTCCCTGTTCACCCGCAGCTCCCAGATGCACTTGATGGATCGCGGCGGCGTGACGTAGCCGAGGGCTTCGTAGTGCGGGAACTCTATCTCGCCGTCGGTGGTGGCGGCCAGGAGGGAAGGACCGCAGAGGGGACTGTGGGCGAACTCGTATCTGGCCCTGAAGAGCGGCGAGGGCAGCTTGAAGTAGTTGGCTGCCGCGTGAGCGCCGTCCACCAGGAGCTTGAGGTCCAATCGTTCGCCGCGGGAGACTACCCTGACCGGTGGAGTTCCGTTGACGTGGTTCAGGCCACAGAGGCAGGTGCCCTTGACGCCGTCCGGCGAAGGTTCCCTTATGATGACTCTGTCCACTCGGCTGTCCCAACAGTGGCCGCACTGGGCGTAGGGATGTTCCTTGAACATGACGGAGTCGATGGTGAGAATGACCCTGGCGAAGAGTCTCTTGTCCGTCACGAAGCTGTAGGTGCAGGACAGGTCGGCTGGTGGATCCCCGGGTCGCTTGTAGACCAGGGTGTTCAGTGGGGAGCGAAGAGATCCTGACTGCGACTTCCACGAGGCGAACGTCTCGTCACACTCGGTTCCTACCACTGGCTCTCCGAAGCGGGTGGCGTTGAAGAAGTCGTAATGCGCCCAGTAGTACAGCGAACTCCCGGAGTAACTGCCTGTCTTACTCTCGAACCTGACGAACAGAGCGTTGGAGGTCGATACGAAGTCGTGCTTCTCCATGGGCTTGCTGAAGGTGTCGCAGAAGGTCTTGATGATCCTGGCGTCGTCCGGCCAGTCGGCGTCGTACAAGGTCAGGCTCTCTCCGCAGTCACCGTAGTAAGGCTGAATGGGCGACTCGATCATGTTGACGCGGAAGCTGGGGAAGTAGAGTCTCGCGATCTCACCAGCTCGACCTCGCAGCAGATAGGTACAGCTCGTGTGCGGAGGATACCAATGGGCCACTGAAAGAAATATACCTTCAGCCCAGGCATCCAGAGATTCACTGCTCAGCAGCCAGTCGCAGCTGCCGTTCTTCACGCCAGCAGTCTCCACGTGACCTGGCCAGTGTCCCACGTTGAAGTGGAAGCCTGTGTTCAGCAGTGGGCCCGCTGGCGACGAGACGAACTCTACGTAGAGGTCCTCGCTGGTGCCGATGATGCTGTACGGAAACTTGCCCATGCCGCAGAAGGTCCCGATGGCCGGACTCGTCTCGTCCTTGCCGTCGTAGACCCTGATGTAGTCGTAGGGGCAGTGCTCCGAGCCGGAGCTTATCGGTCTCATTGGGCAGGTCATGATGTTCTCGCATCGCTGCCCGTCGATGTTGAACTCCTCGTTCTCGATGTAGAGCTTGATGAACGGCAGCCGAGTGTTCAGCTTGTATTTACAGTGCAGGGCTCGCGGGTAGATGCCCGGATAGGCTGGACTCTGCACGTAGCAGGTCTGCAGTCGACAATCCTTGAAGACTCGCTCGCAGTAGCTGCCTGGCACCACTTCACCCCGACGATTGGGGTAGAGTTCCGGGTGCTGGCCGTAGCGTAGATACACCTCGAACTGCTGCTCTGCCCGCGAGTCGAAGCTGAAGTAGGTTTGGTCGGTGAAGTTCTCCGCGTGGAAGACCACGCGGACGAAGCTGGTCTCGGAGATGAATGTCTGCGGCTGCTCGGACTCGCCGCAGTACATGCCCGGGTCCTTACGGTTGCTCACTTCCGTCTTTGCGTTGCCGTCGACGATCTGAAAGCAAATTTGCGCACGATTCGTCAGATTTGACACGGAGCTTCGGAACAACGACTATCGCGTCGTTTATAATACGCCACATTATTAAAGATGAATTTTTATTAAATAAAATATGTTTTGGTCCACATATATCAAAGATCAATTTATAGTGTCATAAAAATGTAAAAAAGATACATTTTTGGTATACGTGCATCAGTAGGAAAACCGTAATTATCGACTGCTCTAATGCCTACATAATTTCGATTAAATAACGATCGAACCCGAACGCAGCCAAAAAAACAGGAGCCACTGTCGCCGCATGAAACATCCTCGCTATGCATATGCATATAGAGTGTCACAGAGCAGAGAGAGAGAGAGAGAGAGAGAGAGAGAGAGAGAGAACGGGAAAGAGTGTCAGAGAAGGTGAGAAAGTGCACGAGAGAGAGTACGCAGAGAAAGGAGGAATATAAAAATGTAGGTCCCAGCCGTATAAAGCCTCCGCACTCCCGATAAATCCTGTCACCCGGTACACGAATGTCTACTCTGTCCCCGACTCTATAATACCCACCCTCCATATTTACAAAATCCATATGCATTATAAGGCGGTCTCGAGGAGGCAGAGGCAGGTGCCCACCGAAGCACACGGATAAGCGTGTAGTATACACAGACAATGTCGGCTGGGAGGGGGGAGGGGGGGGGAGGAGCGGGGACAGGCACGATATGATAATTCGGCTCGAAACTTGGGTTAACGAAGGTGCACGCCCGCCGGACACGAAATCGAGCGGTACAATTGCGAGGCGACTACTTCAGGAACTTCGTACTCGTTATGTCGTGAATAAATATCGCCTGGCGGGCATTCGGCGCGGATCGATGACGTAGGGACCGGCGGAGCCGTCGAACTTTCGACCAATTCCGACCGCTGAATTTTAATACCCACCCTCGACGTCCTCCACCCGCTTTTCAACCCCCTCCCCCCTCGCTGACGCCCGGATGTAACGCGCATTATCATATTGTCGCCTCGGCCGGAGATTAATATGCGAGACGCTCGTTACGAGAGCTGTTCGCCGAGTTTGTCAATTTGTCCTCTGTCACGGTATCGATATATCGACCCAAGTTGGATAATACGCGGGAGTCTTATTTTGCAAGAAGCGCTTGGTATTAGATTTTGTTCTAATATCTGTGAGATGAATACATTTTTTGGAGTAGCAACATTCAGATTCGAATGCTTCTGTTCCTGACTTCCGGTTCGTCGTTTTAGTTGACTAACGTACCCCAAGACTCGTTCAAACTTTCGTCCGTTTCTTAACGTACAGTCCAGCATGCACCAACAATACCATCGAGTGTTCTTACTAATACTATTATCCATCGACGAGAAAATGAAAAGTACACATATTCCTCTCTAATACGATTGCCACAGAGACAAAGGGGAGTACCTCGCATCCGCAGGAACTCTTTCTCAATCGATCGCGTCCATATTCCGGTCGCGGGCTCTTGCATTGGCAAGCGTTTCCCACCCCATCCTCCGCCATCACTTTTTTTCCTCCCTAAAACCGGAAATGCGACGATACCGGGCGGCGGCGAATTGGAGTGGCGTCGTTTTCCATCCGTTCCTCTTTCATCCCCCCCCTCCTACACAACCCCATCCGCCGCCGCCACCCCCCGGCGAAATCCACTCCGCGCGCGCTAGCAAAGGAACTGCGGAAAGACTGGCGAGCGAAACGTTTGCCTTTCAGGGATGTTCGTAAAGTAGGAGCTGCCTGCTTTTTGCCCTACCATCGGACTTTTTCACGGGTCCCTGCCGCGTACGTGAGCGTCGGCCTCTCGGTGCAAGCGAAGGTGGGAAGGGGAGGGGGGTGGAGGTAGTGCAGGGCGGCCATTGTAAGGCGGATGCGCCGAGAGAAAGGAACGGAGTGAATGCAAATGTTCGCCAAGCCGAGCGCGGGATGATGCGAGAGATGTTGATGCGGATAAAGATCGAATTGCGAACGCCCGCTACCTGGGAAACGAATGAATCTATGCGTGAAGGTAGAGGCTTGAGTATAGAGAAAACGTTGCGCATCGGAAAGCTGGGATCGGCGAACAGCGTGGTGTAATCACAAGTCGTCAGGGCAGCCTGAGGAGGCTTGAAGAAATTGCTGGAGTAAATGTCCTTTATCGCGGATGACAGGAAATGGCGACCTGGAGCGGACTATATTGTAGGATCGGCGGAAAAATTAATGGTCGGCGGTGTGGGAATCCAGCAACCTTTGGATCCTCAGGCCGGCATCATACAGAGCTCAGTTAAGACATACAGGTAACACTTTAACGGCCGGCGTACAGCATGTGTGCGATGGGAGCGGCGACTGTTACAGAGAATTAAAGTTAAAAACAGGCTGAAAACAATGATTATCGAAAATCAGACATAGCGATGAAATAGGAAGCCAATAAAAATATCCACACTTGTTTACGTTTATCGATCACCGTACAGAAAGTGTGCTGCCAGTCGACAACCTTCGGGGCTCACATCGCACACATGCTGTGCTCCGGCCGTTAAAGTGTTACGGGCCTCAATCACCTTAACGCCATCTCTCGTCTGCCCAATCCTTTCCGCAGTTATTCTCTATAAGAGACTCCGAACCCTATAATATTCGCGGCAGAGTCGATGGGTTTGGATTCTTCATCGAGCGCGATTGAGAGATCGGTAAGGCTTGTGACAAAGTAACGAAACTACCAGATGTATTTCCGCAGGCAGGTTCTTGCATTATGCACCTGATTTCCGTGCGGGCCAGATAGGGATCGTCGTCGAAACTAGACCATCGTTTTGCGCCCGTACGTCGCCCCGGCGTACATCAGCGCGCCAGATATAATTACGCCCAGATATCATTGCGCTAAATATAACTGCATCGCGCAAGCGCCCCCTCCCTCACCTCCGTCCTCCCCCGGCCCCGGCACTAAATATAATCCCATCAGATATGGCGACACTGAATATAATTACGGTACATACAATCGCACTAAGGCCGACCACATCAGATATCGCCGTACAATTACGCCCCATATCGTCCCACTCCTGCTATCATCACTGCCTCGCCATTCCTTCACACGCACGCGCGCACGCATACTCGCTCAAAGGCAGGGTCTTATCGCGAGCTGCTCGAAGAAGGCTCGACTCAGACCTCTCGTCTAAGGGACCCACACGTTTCCGACTGCTTCTGATTTATCGGACAAAAAAGACTCTAGCCTCTATGCCTCGCCTAACGATGAGAGACGAGTCCGGGCAATTGGAATTAGAAGCAGTCGGGACGAGATTCGTCCAACGTGCGGCAGGCGCTGAGTTTCGGGATTTCGACGTGGCCCGGCACATTTCTACGTGGACTGCGCGGCGAGCACGTACACACGTCGTGTAGGGGGTGGAGAGAGAGAGAGAGAGTGAGAGAGGCTAGAGAGAGAGAGAGATAGAGAGTAAAAGAGAGAGAGAGAGATGCACAGTTTGGCCAAGGGCGGCGTACGTCGACGCGAGGCGGAACATTAAATTTAGTACGGCTGCCAGTTTCGCAACCAGTTCGAAACGCGTGCGGTCCCGCGGGAACACCGACTGCACTGATTCTCGCTCCCCGTATAATGGCGGGAGTAATGACGTTAGCACCGCTGGAACGAGGGAGGATGGGGTGGGCGGGGGTGGCTGCTGCGACGGGAATGGGAGGAATGAAAGGAGTTTCGGGGGATGAAGGTGATGTGGGATTTCGCAGGAGACTGTTTCGGGGCGTGGAGCCTGACTGGGGGATGACGTAAGGGTTGAGGGATGGACCGAACGGCGGAGAGCCGAGAATTGGACGTCGAAGAAACTCGCATGGGGGGTTGAAGTCGAGAAGGTCGCTCGCTTTTTTGCTCCGACAATCGAGCGGCATTTTGCGTTCGGTGACCATGGGGCTGGCTTTCGGAGTTGAAAGATGCTCGACAATTGAATTGGGAGAAGCAACGCGCTGATAGCCGACAAATGCCGGACGTTCGACCCTTAATACCATGAACAGAGTCGAACGATTCTAATGCGCGTCACTTGGAACGAGGTTAAATCCACCGCGAGAATAACCTGACCCACCCTCGGAACGTTGAAACTTTCGAATCTCCATACTCCGCCGCACCACCTCCCCCACCCCCGTATTCGGCCGAGCGTAAGGAAAGAGCCCAACAATTTTCAATGAGTTCCGAGGTCGGGTTCGAATCCGACGAAGAGTTGCCAGGATTAATTCCGCGACGGTTTCGACCCCCGACGAAGGTCCTCTCCCCACCCCTCTCGACTCTGTCGGCGGATTAGGGGAGGGGGAGGTGAAGAGCGACGGGCGGAAACGCGGAATCAATTTGGAACTTTAACCCAGTTTTCGGTAACTCCAGGTGCCGCCCAGGCAGAATCTTCCGAGCCCTAAGCTAATCCGACCTCGCGTCGCTTATGGCGAACAGACTTGGCTATGTCTGTGGATTTGTAGCCGGATGACGTCGGCCGTGCGACTTCGGGGTGGGAGGAGGAAAGTGTGACGAGCGGGAATGTAGAGAGAGGGGCGTGGGGGGTGGAAGACGAAGAGCAAAGTGGGCGAGGTAGGTTAGGTGGGCGGACGAGAAGGAGAGGACGCGGTTGCAGACTGATTGTCACCCCCGTTAGAGAGCCTATAATGAACGCCCGCGACGGGGGCGAACAGTTCGGTAACAACGGAGACGGATTGATATTCGCAGAGCTAGAATTCGAAATGCGTTGTCAATTAGGTACGCGCGCGCGCGAGCGCGCGCTACCCTGTTCGTATGCATAGACGAATGTCGGGTTAAGTGGATTGATACATGACGGATTTAGACGGAACGGCTTGCTAAGGGCGACATTGTGTTAATACGTTCGGGAAAAATTCGGGCTGAGTGCTTTATGGGCGGGTTGGTTACGATTTCTGGTAGCGGAACTACCGATTTCTGCATTTTGTTGGGCGAGTGGATTAAGTCAGTAATTTGATAAACAAAATGATTGAGAAATAATTAAATTTGACATTTTTGGAGGAATGAAACTACTCTTTCATTATTCTGACTTAGATAGCTTTCCATTGATTACAGCGGAATGATTGTGTATTCTATGATCTCAGAAAATTAATTAACCATTAGTCATTATTAACTCAACTCATACACTCATGCCGACGCACTTAGAACTAACGTGAACCCAACACAAAAATCCCGAATTAAATCAAAGTAACCACCCCAAAGTACATATCCGACGCAACTCCGCGCAAATATTTGCTCCGAACACTCGCGCGGAAACAAATTCAGCGATCTACGCCCAAGTTAATAAAAATCTCGCGGGCGGAAGCCGAGTCGAATCGATTTCCACCGGACAGATATAGAAAAGAGGACGAACGGCGCAGATGGAGGGGGGGGGGGGGGTCTGAAAAAAGAAAAGAGCAGAGAAAAGGAGAGAGGAGTCGGAGACTGAAGAATTTATCCGCGCCGAGTGACAGTTCGCGCGCGAATGAGGAACTCGCAGTCGAAGTATGAGCGTACCCAATTAAGGTTTTTAACGAGCGATGGACGGCCAGGGCGTTAGACCGTTACGCAATTCGACGGGAAAATGTTCGACCTTCGCGCTCGAGGTGCGAGCCTACTTGATCGTCGATAATCGTACGCTTTGTAAGGGCCTGTAGCCGGCGGGCAACGTCACGGAAATAAATTTAGCGCCGGCTAATGGCCATCGATTCCTTCCGCTGCCAGGCTGACTTTTCTACCCAGACTGATGGATCAAAAATTCTTTCACGCTACGTCGAATCATTTTTCGTCCGTGGGAGGAAACGTGGGAGTCGGTGAATTTTTTTTATTCATTTTCACGGCGCACGGCCCGCTGCATATCAGATTCCATGACGGTAGACATTTTGCCCGCGGGCGGGTTAGGCACGGGGGTGGGTTGTTATAATAATTGGTGGAGAATTTAGACGTAGAGGGGGGCGGGGCGGGTTTGTTATAATTATCCGTAGCGCAGCGCGAGAAAGAATTTTTTTTCGGCAGAGGCATCGCGTGCGGAAAATTATGATGAATCATCCCGGCCTCTCTGGCGAGGCGGGAGGAGGCGTTTGCTTGTTTGAAAATTCGCAGCTTAATTTCTTTGGCGATGGGCGTCTGGCGAGTCCGCCTGCGCTTTTCCGCGGCGCTCTTTTGTTTCGACTCGTTACTCCATTTACCCGTTCTTTATGCAGCCTGCATAAACACACTCTTCGCTCGCGTCGCGGTAGCGGCCCTCGCGGCTCGAATAAAATTCGTGAAAGTGATATATTCCGATTCGTTGCAACGAACATTCGTTTGCCTCTCGACTATCCGCGCGGATTTACATGCAAATATTATAGGCTCGTTGTTGCATCGGTATTCCTATTTTTCAATTTTTAAGTGTATTTAATTAACGATATTATCCCTTTCTCTTCGTTGCAAATCTGCAATTAAACGTTTCTACTCGACTTTGCATTTCCGTAACATGTGAATGGCGTATTTCACTTCCTCTCTTGAACTACTCAACGTACTGATAGTACAGAAGTATTCTTTTATTACATTTTTACCGTTCCACCGTAAAGTCCGATAAAATCCCATTTTTAAGCGAACCTTATTAATTAAATAAATCCACTCCAAGCATTCTCTCCCTTTATCTAAGCATACCGAAACGTTGCTCACCCTTTAGACTCCACCCCTCAATAAGCTACAAAAATTCAAAACGCTTCGCAATAATCATCCCCCTGCACCACAAAAAACGACCTTGAGCCAACTCTCAGCAGATGTTCTCCGACCCCTATCCACATTTCCTAACCAACCAACCCTTCCTCTTTCCATCCGACTTCAGCACCCAACGCGCGACACGGATTCCATCCCAGTTCCGCCCCCTCAAGTCCTCCCGCTCTTCTTCCAGGACTCAACCGCCCAGTGCGCGTTAAATATGTAACTCTCCCGCACAGAATGCAGGCAGGCATGTCCGTTCTCGAGAGTCCGCGATTCACGCAGCCTGCGTTCCGCAACGGACGTGAGTCCCGCAGCTCGAGCGTAAAGTTCAAGCCCCGTTCGAGTCCCGCGCCGAGGAAAATCTGACGTTCGCTTCCCAGGACGCCGGGTTCAATTTGCTGAGTGGCAAGACTCGCCCGTAGAATGTGACGAGCGAGCGAACGGCAGACCGGAGGCTGAATGGGAATTTAGCCCAGGGAGTAAGACGGAGGGGGTGCAGAGACGTGAGAGGGGGTTGATGACAATGTCGACGGATGTAGAGACGGAGTGGCTCTTCGTCGCGAAGGGCGAGCAGGCTGAACGTTGTTGGCCGCTAATTAGGCGTTGCGGGGCTCGTAGCAGGCCCGCAAATTCAATAGACCGGGTTGTCGCTCTCGTGTAAACGACGATCGCGATAAGCCTGGCACGGGATAAAGCGGGAACTCGACTCGGCAGATTAATAGACCCATTATAATCTGTCCGCGCGATCGGCCCGTACGTTTTCGGCCGCGGAGCTGAGAAGATGGCGAGGCGGCGAGGCCAAAGGGCCAGAGGGCGCTCGAGTGTCTCGTAGATGTTCGGCCACGGGAAGCTGGGGGATTTGTTGCCTCCTCTTGCCGGGATTTAGGAGACGGGGGGTGTGGGGACGGGCAGGCGGCCTTGGACGTTACTTGTTTTTACGGCCGAGGCTGGATTTATCGCGAGCGTCGGAATGACGATTCCATTTGGTAGTCCGCAGTCATCGAAGAATTTTATCTCTCGAACGCTTGTTTAGTGCTTGATGAGGCGAATGATTGCTTTCCGATCGAAGTGACAGGCGCCTATCAATGCGATTATCGGAAATAAATACGAAGATCGACGGTAATTTTAGCGCGAGAAGAATTTATTCAGCGGCAATAAGAATAAACTCGGCGAAGAACTCGCCGTTGGAAACGTGGAATTGCTTCGGATTAAATAAAGCCGGAGCGTTTCTCAGCGTTATCTGCGAAGTAAAAACGAAGTTAGGCGAAGCATTTCGAATTGAATTAGACAATCTCAGGACGGAAACAGGAATGAATTCAGTGTTCGCTGATAGATCCGACGCGAGCGCTGAATCTACCCTTTGTCCTTCTGACGTCAGTCAAATTATCCTCAGTCCCAGTACGATAAACGTACAAACTCCTCGTCGCAATCTTTCGTCCTTCGAAAAATACATCAGTCAATTTTTCGAGCTTGCCGAGGTGTCACCCGAAAATTAGCGCCAATTTCCTCGGAATCAGGTTGCTGAGAAGGTAAAGGGGTCGTGGCCGGCACGGAGGTCGGACATTCTCCGCTGGTATTGGACACCTTTTTACCCTGCCCCCTCCCACCCTGGGCTCCGATAACGTCGACGTGGAGCGCCGGGACGTCGACGTCGAAGGATTTATTCCCGTCGAGATCGAGCCTCGAAATTCGTCGCCGACGCCGGAGACGATCGGTTTTTCGACCCTTCGCCGGACCGGACTCGATCGGAAATACGTCGAGCTTCCTCCGGCCATCATCCCCCGGCCACCCCCGGGCCCATCGGCCGCCATCGCGAAATTGAGCCCCGAGTCCGCGCATTATTTTCATGCCGCTGAAAGTGACAGCGACCCAGAGGCTGCGCGCAATTTATTGCATCCGTTGCGAGTTTACTGCGATGGGGGAAGGTTCCGCGATTCCGAGCGAAGCTGGAATTTCGATCCTCCATCGTCGGCGGCTCGGAGTGGGGAGGAAGGTTTGGTGGGGTAGGCAGTGCAAGAATCGTAATCGGGGGAGTAGGAGTTCAGCGGCGAATCGGAAGAAACGATCTACGGCGGAAGTGGTATAGGCTTGCTTCGGATGGTAACCACATACGTTCGACTGTAAATGCGGATTCTCGAAGTATGAGCAATATCGGGGAATATTATTACACGCGATCGCTGTATCGTACATTTTTCCTTATTTTCGATAACATGCGAACGGTTCGTTACGAATGTACCGTCGGTTTACTTTTCATTGTAACGCTCTGAATTATTTGTTGCGCGAAACGCACGCGGTATGTTACGGATTTAATCGAATGAAAGAGGATTTAATATTGAGGAAACAAGTAATTTGCTTCCATGATAAACCGTGTGCGCGTGCATGGAAAAATGTATAAAAAAGTCTAAGGCTTCTATTCCGCGTGACGGTGGAATTCTATACGGTGGAACGCGATCACAATAACATTCGGTGCCAGTCAGCGACTGTTTCAGTCTACCCGACAGCATTTAAAACATTCCCTTTCCGAGGCTCGGCAGCGCCCAATACGCTGCCATAAAAACGTCAAAATTGCAAATTCGCAAAGCCTTCAAATCGATACCGGCCGCGAATCAAACGTGCGCACTCCCTTATTCGCCTAGGCAAGCGTTTTGGGGACGAATGTATCGCGGCAAGCCCCGAACCGAATGCTCCACACGCCCGCCTTACACACACACATGTACCCTGTACATGGCTCGCATACATATATAATACCTGCAGCCCTCACCGGCGAGGCATTCATAGACGTGTGTATCGGAAGCCGCAGCGTTCGAGGCTGCCGCATTATGCATGACGTCGTGTCGTAATCATTTTTGGGACCCAAGGGTGGCACGACTAGGGGGGCTGGGCACGGCAGTTTTGGACCTTCCCTACTTTACCCCCCTCCTTCTACCCCCCGGGAGCCCTAGCCGAGGGCGATCGACCTGTTTACTCGCCTCGCTCCGACGATCCTGAATTTCGAGCGGACTTTACGCGCGGCAGATAAGGCGCTCGACGGCGAAGGGTGGTTGGAAGGGGGTGGATGGGGTCGTTAGTGCTCCGGCGATCGTTTAGGGCCGTTCGCGTTATCGCTCGCGACGGAAAAAAGGACCTAGCCCCGCCGGAAGTGGGTCAGTCGGCTAATAGCCGGCTTTCCGGGCGTTCCCTAAGTGCGTTGTTCAAACATTTTTAGCGGTCGTTCGTCGTTCGGCCAAATTGGACCGACTAGACGTCAAACGAGTGTCGACGTTTTACAACGTTACAACCAACCCCTCGCGCTAATCTATTGTCCCCCAACGTTATTCCAAATTGGCTCGCTCAACAAATTGGTCGGCGCAACGGCTCAATATTTTTTAATCCGGATTATACCGGTATCGAGTAAACGGTCCGCTCGACACGCGGCGTTCTTAAAATATCTTGGGCCGAAAATCGGCATTCGTCGAATTCTGCTCTGGAGCTGATTCGAAAAATGTCGAAACTCGCCGGAATCGAAGCCCGCCTCGAACAATTTCAATTTAAAACCGCGGCCCGGCACGAATTACGATCGCATTAACGATTCGACGTATTCCCGGCGCCCCAATGATCGCAAACGGTAAATCGGCAAATCCTTCGCCGAATTTCTCATCAATCCCCCCACTCCTGCGCGCGGAAACCGCCGACGGTAGTAATCGTTTGAATGGCAACGAATTACGCGTCGGCCGCCGGAACGGAAAGCTGGGGCCGCCGTTGTTAGATGTTAAATCGAGATCGGAATCGAGAGCTGGTGGTCGGCCGTTCAAAATGGCAGACGAGGAGGGGGTAGGTGGGAAGGTGGTTCAGGGGGAGGTTCGCGAACTGTTCGCGAACAGTTCCCGATGCTTCCAATACGTACGCTCCTACTTCCCTAATTTATGAGCGGATGGGTATCGCTTGTTTGGTGAAAGTACGCTGAACCTACATTGGCATAATCGAGAGTTTCAAGAATCCGGCTTTTGCCGAACAATCATTTCGGAGGATCCTTGACTCTTGCCAGTAATTGCGTTTCGGCGAGCACCTTAAATTCTCGGACTTACAGCATCGTAACAGGTAATCGTTCGAATGGCAATGAACTGTACGTTGCCAGTCGGGATGGAAGGCTGAGCGCATTGTTGGACGTTAAATCGGGATCGAAATCGAAATGGGCGATGAGGGAGGGTCAGGGGATGGTTCGCCGTTTCTAGCCGGCTCTCCCCTCCGTTACATAACGCCGGCAGAGCCCGAAAGTTTGCCGATATCGAGGCCGGAAACCGCAGGCGAGCCTCGGCTCCATCCGCGAAATGGCGGAATTTTAATGGAACGTCTGTCCGTCTTATCGGACGAGGCCGACTGTCGGAGGAACGTCGGGCTCGCGAAAGATGAAAAACGACGAGGTATCGTATAAACGTCCGTTGCTCGCGAAACTGCGCCGTTTTCGACGCCAGAATTTCACTCGCGGCGTCTCGCGAACCTTTGCTTCCCGATACGCTCGCTCCCACTCGCCGAATTTACGATGGCGTGCTACTACTCGCGCAAGGATGCTGACGTGGGTGGGGTTCGCATAAATGATATAACGCTTTTCATGAATTTTTTCGGGCGAAAATATTCGAATTTTGCCGGATATTGTTCGGTGGCACTAAAGCTTCTTGGATTCTATTTCTAAAATACGATGCTGTTGCTAATGGCTTCGATCTGTTTACGATTTAACTTGCGGATGAAAGCTAATGGTTATTAAATGCATCTTAGAGACCACGTACTGCCTCATTAATATGTATTAGCCATCTGCATAAATGGCTAATACGTATACGTATAAATAGCTATAAATAAATATTTCTCTCCCGCGAAAGTTGACGCGGTTTCCAGAATTGCGCAATTTAAACTTTTAAATGTTTAACTTTCAATCCTCGGGACGTAGATCGTTACTTTAGATGCGGCCGAATAAAATCAGCATACCAGTTAGTCTCCCGGCCGATTCTTTCGCCGACCTCTTACAAAATGCTAATGACCTCGGCTAACCCACACACTCTCGAGGCCTCCATCCGCACAATTCCACCGAAATCATCAATTTGCAAGAAACCACAATAAAATCAGCATATGGACCGCACAGGCAAACTTCCACTTAAAGCCGCCCGTAAACTCTCCCACGATCGCGCTGCATCCTGCGCAAGGACGCCCACGCTCAGAGTTCCAATTCCGTCGAAGATCCCTAATTCCGAAGGAAGCGACAAAATCCTTCCTCCCGCTACAGCTACTCGCTCTCTGAACCCATCGTATCGGAACACGAGCTGCGTGCAGCCCGACGAGCCTGACCCCTCACAAGCTCTTCCCATCCGGCGCACTCGTCTATTTTCCTTCCTATCAGCCCTCTCTCGCTTCGATTAGCACCTGCGCTCGCGCGCGCCCGCGAGGAAATCTCGCAAATCGGCCGCGACGTAAAGCGAGCGGAACGGGGTTAGAAACTGTGTAAAAGGATAGTGTATACGTGTGCGTTTCTGTAGCGCGTGCAAACGTGTGCAAACGTGCGTGGAAGTGTGCTGCGTCGAGAAGATGCGAGGAGGGTTCAGAGAGGAATGAGAGAGGAATGAGAGGTGTGGGGGGGATGAGAACAGGAGGCAGGGCAATAACGTACTGTCCGAGGGAGACAGAGGCATTAACGGGAATTACGTCATGGGATCCGTGCTACGCGGAAGAGAATCTGCTAAGATAATGCCCCCGGCTTTATGGACGCATGCGTGGGCGCGAGAGCGTAACGCCGCATTGTCGTCCCGGCGCGTACCCATTTACTGCCACCCGCGATAGAAGGGATATGACCGTTGTTAGGGCGTAAGTATTTCGGTGGCGGATCGAGGTTTACGAGATGTCATCTGGACAGCCCCGGCCGGGGGCCGACCAGAGTACTTTTCGCTAATCCGTCGTGAAACAGTGTCGCGTGAAAGTAGGGGAGTAAACCGGTTGATGGCTGCTCAACTATTTTCGATCCGCGAACACTACTTTTTCGAGCCTCGGGCTTCCGATAACGAAGTGTTTAGTACTGACGTAACGCGTGAAACAGGAGTTCAGACATTTATTTATATTATATGTTATATGTGTAATGTTGGGTTCTTGGCGAAATCGGGCAGTGTTTTATATACATTTACTGCAATTCTATGATTTTGACAGGAAATTAATGAATTAAAGTGATGGAAGCTCTTAATAATTTCCTTACATTTCAAGGAAGCAGAGCGATTTCTATTTGCGAACCCTCAACGCTTCCACTTTTGATCCACTCAGGCCGACACCGCACCGTACAAAAATATCGCGACTCTTCGGTGCAAAGCAACTGTTACTATTCGTAACTCCCCTCCCCTCAAGAAGCACGGCGGCCTCTAATTCTCCCCCGGAGCCCGAGCGAAACTTCTCCCCCTCCCGGAATCGGCATTTCGAAGACACTGCGAGTGGCCTGCCGAGCGGCCCCAACTTCGCAGCTCCCCTTCAATCGGACGGCGCGAATTTCAATTACATCAATTAGGCGTGCCATCGTTCCGCGCCAGGGCCGGAATTCCTGTTTAACTTCGCGCCAAGCTTCAATTCGTACTTCCTTTTCGGCCCGACTCTTCCCCAACGCTTCCTGCCCCATAACTCGAGAGATACGTCGGCCTGACCGGGCGGGAGCGGACCCTCGCATGCGCCTGCGCACGCGCGCGCACCTCGTTATCCCGCTAAACGTCGGATGCGGTACATTAACGAGGCACGGGCGCGTCGGAATCCGCGCAGCGACATAATCTCGGATTATCAGATTCCGGCGCATTACAGCGCGATCCACCCGACTAAATCCACCATCGGAGGACCGTCCTGTCCCGGCGAGAGCGGAAGACCATTGTACCTGTCGCAGAGATTTTCCCGCTTTCGAAGAGACGACTCTCGGGCTTCCAGCACACCTGTCCGACTGCGGGGGAAAATTGGATTTAAGAATTTTTGGTCGGAGAGTTTAGATGCTTGGGTGGACTTAATGCTGGGTTTGGAAAAATTGTTTTGGCTGGGCTGACACGGGATTTTTTAAATTTTGCAATTTTTTGGAATGATGATGGAAGTACGGTCTATTTTTGTGTGATTGGATTGGTTGGGTTAGCGTTGTGTTGAAACTTCGGTTAAAAAGTCAAATTGGCGAATGGCACGTGATAAGTATATTTATGTGTGGAAAGAGGATTCGTTTCTTGACAATATTAAAGAAGTTAAAAATTGACTGAAAAGTAGCAGGTCGTAGGAATGTTCTGGGGTTGAATACCACTCTTAGCATTATTGTTATTTCCCATTTTAATACAGTTCCCAACATTGGTTCCCTGTATACCGTTTTCCAGCTAATACGGCTCCACAAGCCGACTTATAGCAACAACAGGAAAGCGTATCTAAATTCCGAGCACCTCCAGTGTTAAGCGCGTGAACTAGCCCTTCTTCCACCCCCTACCCCCACCATCGCAGCACAGATTAACAATCCCGCTATCGTAAAATATGCATACGAGAAGCCGCGCGGCACAATTATTGTAGATTCATCCGGTCCGTCCGCCGGTCGTTTCTAATTATTATACGGAAAACGGAGCGCGGCCGCGGGGGCGGGCGGGGGAAAATAATTAACATCGCCGTCGCGGCCGGCGGACGTTTGTTAAATTACGCACAACAATGGCGCCGCGAGAGGTTATAATGAAATTCACGCTCGCCGGGATCCATAATGCAAGCGGCCGACGCGTAAAACCGGTACGGCCTCTCGTACGCGCGGAAAGTAAAAGCGGCGTAAACTTTACATTGGCCGACATACAGCGCGCGACCCCTGTACGACCATTGTTATCCTCCCACCCCACGCGCCTCATCCACCCCCCGTGGGATGCACCCCGCGTGCTCTCGATCGAACCCGATCGGACCCGATGACCAGAATTTCGGCCAGACTCGACGAACATCGGAGGGTAGAGTAGAGACTCTTGGCCTTCGAATTTGGGTCGCTCTTCCGCACGGATTTCCTCTAATTCTCTCTCGCTTACGAGGAAGTCTGGAATTTTCATTTTCTTCGGGGGGTCGTTCTCTGTTCCTCTCTCTCTGTTTCTCTGTCTCTCTACCTTTCTCCCTCTACCTTTCTCTACACTCTGGCAATAGGAGGACGCGGACGTGAAATGTCGTCCCGACGGGCCACCTGAAATCAGATGATATCGTGGCGTTCGCCGAGCAGCTCAGGGCGCGGAAGCCAACACTGGGCAACCTCCCCGAGTACAACGGGCTCCGACCGCCGGTCCAGGACCATCCTCACGGCCAAGCCTGGCCATTGCCAGGCGCCTCTGCGACACGTTTCCAGGCAGTCTCCGCCGATCCTCGTGACCGCACGAGATTCTGCCTGTCGGCCACTGCAGAATGCAGGCGAATCGAGCGCGGCCGCCCCGGGTCCAAAGTGCCTAAAATATGCACGGCATTTCTTGCTTGAGGTGTCCGCTTCGAATGCCCCGACCTTATGGCGAATTCAGCCCTTCCTGCATCGCGTCGCGCAGCGACTGCTTTCCCGACGGCTGTGACAATGGTGCGGTGTCGACTCCGTTAAAAATGCACGACCGACCACGTCGGAGAACGGTACTGCTTCCACTGAACTCTGTCGGATCCTGGACTTTCGACGCGCCGGGATCTCCTATGGGTTCGGCGCGCGATCAAAGAATTATTGCGTCCCTTCACGCAGACTTTTTCCGATCGAATGGTTCAGGGGGAGGATCATCGGTTTTCATGCCGGAGGTTTGTGTGGGTACTCCTTTTTAGATATGTGTATGTGGGAGATGGAATTAGCGGTTGATTTACCGGAGATATAGTTTGTAGAAATGTTTGACAAATGAAAAATCATGGTAACTGAAATTGTAATCTTGACTCAGTCGGTGAATCTAGTATTTGCGCTAAAGCTACAAAAGCGTATTCCGATTACTTGTTGATATTTCTTCCAAACGCTTACAAAGAAGTAAGCTAGTGAATCCATATCAAATAAAGTACAACAAAAAAAGAAAAGAAATAAAATGTCAAGTAAATGAACATTTGTACCAAGTAAACACTACCACTGCAGCGTTTGACAAATCTAATATCAAGCGCTATGCGCCTTACAGAAGCGGAGAACTGTCTGTGCGGAGACAGTTTAAAAAAAGCTCGTCCTCCTCCTCTCGTCCCGTTATCGAGTTAATGAGGGACATCCGAGAGGTTTATTCTTCGCTCTCAGGATCGCGGCTTTGAGTCTCGTTGATACGGTTCGCCGGCACTTGGCGACCGTGTCCCATTTTCGAGCGGCAGCCTCACACTAAATCTTCCCGTCCGCAATTTTCGGCAGGCC
The DNA here is from genome assembly GCA_914767735.1 of Anoplius nigerrimus. Classification (NCBI taxonomy): domain Eukaryota; kingdom Metazoa; phylum Arthropoda; class Insecta; order Hymenoptera; family Pompilidae; genus Anoplius; species Anoplius nigerrimus. Next base: position 5,573,465 of record OU612077.1, read on the forward strand.
CACCCTTGCGAGACTCGCTCGAGCGCGCGCGCGCGCCCGCGCTTGCTCGTCAGCGGGAAATGTTAATGCAACGTAATGACATCGCTGATAACGTCCGCGCCAGCCGTATCGGGTCCCAGGTACTGGGAAGGATGATCCACGTTAATGGGCCCGCCGGCCCGTTAATGTCATTAATATTTCCTTCAGTGACATTAGCGGCATCCTTTTTTCGGCCATTAACCGTCGCCCGCATCTTGCTACTTTTTCCCCCATTGTAGATTTAATTGGGTACTCCGCGTGGCCCGGCCATTGTCAGTTCTCGGTCGGGGCGACCTATTTTTCCGACCGTTACTCAGCCAGCTTCGCTACCCTCCGCCGTCTCGTTAGAGGGCACGAATTCGATAAACGTGAATTCGTTCGTTGTCGCTCGAGCCGCTGGCGGCCTGCGAGCAAAAATTCTGTCTAGCGAGTCGGCTGTGGGGGTGGAGAGGGTTAGGGGAAGTAAAACTCTCGCGGCGGATGCTTCTTAAGAGGGATCCGTTCTTTCAGCTTCCTGGCGGGGATCCGTGGAAGTGTCGAGTGGTTGCTTTAACGCTGGGACGTTCGCGGGCGCATTGTTACTGCGCCGGGACTTGTCAAAGAAATAATTAGAACGAGAGCGACGTTAGGCGGAGTGCTAGGTTTGGGTTAGGTGGGCGCGGAGGCAAAATATTGTGCGGATAGGAGGTTTTGTCTTGAGCGAACCCTTAGATCAGGAACAACAGGCGAATAATGAAAAGATTTTTATGTAACGGATTGAACGAATGGAGGAGTTTGAGATTAATCCTGAATGCAAGACATTTGTTTCATGTCCTGCTTCGATAGTGGGTTAGGGTCGAAGTTCTACCGTCTTCCGACGAAATGAATTCTCACATCGGAATTCTCGAAGATATCCGCAGCATCCGCCGCACGTGGCCGGCACGGTAGTCAATGTATTAACGAGCTTAACAGAGCGGCGGCATTAGCGCTGGGAGAACTCACTCGCCAATGGGTGCCATCCCGTATTAACACTTCCCGCTAATACACGCCCCGCCGAAAATTGCCGGCGCAAGAAGCTCGGAGTCGTTGAGCGCGGCCGAGCACCGGCAACGAGCTACGTCATTGGCTAACAAGTTTCGTGCCCTGATTACGATATCCGAAGAGATCGAGTCCGACCTACCCCACCGTATGCCACCCCAAATCATTACAGATCCTGCAATCACATCCCTATTTCAACAGACCTAACCCAGAAACGCCAAACTCGCCACTCCCGGATATTGCTGCATAAATAAAATAGCTCATTAAAGTCAGCGTCCTGTGAACCTCATCGCGGAACGCGTCATCCTGAGGTGAATTCGAGAGGCCGAGAGATAAGGTCAGGGGCGCAAGAACAGGCAACTTTTAAGGCAGTATTAACTATTAACGGGGCAACAAGCCACTCTTAACCGTCCCTGATAAAGCGCAGGCCCGGGAATAATCACTGAAAAGCTTTCGAAGACTTAAAGCGGCAGGAGTTTGCGAACGGCGTCTTAACGGGATAACGAGTTCCGTGCGGCGATTAGGAGATCGGAAGAAATCAGGGTAAGGAGACGGTCGCTTCTCCGACCACCCCTCCCCCCCCTGCTACTCAACCCTCTCCCGGTCGGAGTATTCCAGCGTCCCCCGTCGAAAATATCCTGGCCCCGGTCCAGGTCTTTGCCTACGCGCGGCCAAATGTAAACCGACCATATTTCTCTCTTCACCTCCTCACCCAGTTTCAACTTCACTTCCGCACTACCCCTACTCCTTTCCACCCTCCTGCCTTCTTTCCTTCGCTCCTCCACCCCCCTCGCTGCGTCGGTTAATAATCCTCTTACTTATATGCCATTACGCTGAGCCCGGCTTAGTATTCACTTACTTACGGACTTAAATTAACTACTGTTGTTATTTCCTTCAACTTCCCTCGTTTCGCGCCTCCCTCACTTTGTCCTTTGCGTTACATCTTCTTTTTTTTTTCCTGTCGCCCCCCTTTTCCCGGAACAGTTTTATCTGGGACTTTAGTATCCTCCTCCTCGGCCATGACGGTGATACGTCTTTTTCATACCGCCTCGCCAACTGTCGTTCCTACCTTCTCTCCATTTTTCACTCCCGCTCTCCCGCGGCACGCTTTTACATACTCCTTTATGTCCGCCTCTTTCAGTTCCGCCCCCTTCACCCTTCGCTCTACTCCCGGCTCGCTTCTTTCACATTAATTCCCTATTCCTTTTCCCCCGCGCCCGCATTTCCTATTCCACGTCCGTCCGCCCACGCGAGCCGGCCACGGATTTCAATTCCTCCCGTTTCCCAGAATCCGTCTCCGCAGTTCGCGTCCGCTGGCCACTCGTTATGCCGAATCATTACGGGCGGCTAAACGTCAAAGTTTGCTGTTTGACTTCGCCTTCTGGGGCCGGGACGGGCAGGGATGGGAAGGAGGGTGAGACAGGGTGGCCTCGAAGGGTCGGGAAGACGTCGAATTCGCTGACTGTCTCTGAACGCCGACTCGGTTGTCGGAACCGCGAGAAGCCTGAAGCTCGTTAACGTTCGGCCGCTTGCTTCAGGGTAGTCGAACTCGCCGAAGAGATCAGTTTCGTGCGCGCGGGTGGCCTTGACACGTTAACGGCCGGCACACAGCATGTGTGCGATACGGGCGCCGAAGGTTGTCTGCCGGCAGTATACTTCCTGTGCGCTGATTGATAAACGTAAACAAGTGCGGATATTTCTATTGGCTTCCTATTTCATCGCTATATCTTTGATTTTCAATAATTGTTGTTTTATTGCCTATTTTTAACTTTAATTGTCAGTAACAGTCGGCGCTCGCATCGCACACATGCTGTGTGCCGGCCGTTAAAGTGTTAATGCCCAATAACGGGCGCGTCTTCGGCTACCCGCGAGGAGGTCTAATCCTTTCCCCAGTTTCCCGAAAACCGCTGTCAACCGACACCCCCCCCCCCCCCCCCCACCGGTGCCGCCGCCGTCGGCAAGCTCGACAAACTCCGATTTACCGAGAGCGCCGGATCTTACGGCTGACGTTAATCTCCGGCGATAAACAAGATGGCACGGCGAAGGCTTTAAGTCCCGGATTTAGCCATGCGCCGAGGGCAGGGCGGGGGGTGGATCATGTCGAAGATTGGGGTGGTGGTTCTTCGGGCGAAGGTGTTGAAAGCGCGCGGTCTGTCGGTGGGATGAGTTGGTGTGATGATAACTTCTTTCGAGTACGCGAAACGTGGTTTCGAATTTTTTCTATTTATTCCATTTTCTTCTATTTACTCTATTTGTATCTGTTCTTTTGTATTCTATTTATGTGAAAGAAATTCATTTGTCATACCCTAATATTCGAACCTCTAATCCGGCGAAAAATATAAATTATAATTTATGAATTTTGACCTATGTAACTACAAATTCTAATCGTTTGTAAGGTTAAAAGTAAGTATGAAATTATTAGACGTAGAATCCGCATCCATGTTTTGTAGCATACCATATTAAGTATACTTATCAGCCGGAAATTGAACTTACATACCAATCAGAAAATACAAATTACCGACTTATCAAGCTGCAAACTGTAACTGCTTTCAGATTACCCGAAAGCAGAGCACTCGTCCGTTACAACGTAAATGATAACTTGTACGGCGGCCAGGTACGGAAACGAGCGCGTCGTCACGTCGGGCCGCGAATGTGGAGCAGGACAGTCTGAAGCCGAGTGCGGAGAGTCATCGACAAAGGCGGGCGTAGATACGCGAATAATTACGTGGAAGTCGGCCCCGCAGATGCAGACGAACAGTTCCCGGCACGATTTGCAGGGCGCTGTGGACGCTAACGGAAGAAAATGCACAGATACGATTCACAGTCGTCCGAGCAACAATAACGGGCGCGCGCGCGCGCGGAGGCAATAAGCAAGATGGGCCTCGGAAAAAAGAGAGAGAGAGAGAAAGCGACAAAGGGGCTCGCGCATGCGCGAAGAAGTTTGGCGAGAGCGTGCGCGAGCCCGGGATTAAAATGCGCCATATCAACCGTAACAAGCCCAGGCTGAACTCTTTCGTTCGGCGCTTCAATGAGAAACAATATTCGAGCGAAGTGAGGGAAGAAAAAAAAACATGGCGCGCGAAATGAATTCAGCGCTGCGAAACGGAACGAGAGGGACGGGGAGGAATTAATAAAGAAACCGTTCGAAAGAAAGCTCGGAACGAGAGAAGGGGTAAGAAACGTTCTACAGGGTGTCGTTCTCGAAGCGGTGCGAGTCCGAGACTGAGAATATGTAAAGTGTGTACAATTAAATCGTTCCCAACGATATTCCGGAGGGATGGCTGTCACGGACAGAATCGTCTCTTTCGCGGCATAATTCACGAACCTTGCACCGATTTCTCGACATCTTCGGCGCAAGGAGGAAGGTAGGCGAGGATGGTCGAGAAAGGGGTGGAGAGGGATTGAAAAGGGGGTGAGAGTTGGAACGGCCGTCGGGAGGAGAAGTAGCGAGCGGAGTAGATAAGATAGAGGGCGAAATAGAGGGGGGTCGACAGGGGGTGGGAACCGGAGGGGTGGGAAAAAAGGGAGAGCGAGGCAAGTTGGAGTGGCTCGATTTAATTTTCCCTCGTCGTTCGGGACACTCGCAACTATTCCTTCGCGAGTCGACGCTAACTTTCTGTCCCCTTTCCATGGCCCATAGCCACCCCTCGTTCGCTCGTTCGTTCGTTCGTTCGTTCGTTCGTTCGTTCGTTCGTTCGTTCGTTCGTTCGTTCGCTTTCTTGCCCTCCCCCGGCCGCGCCGAGGGATATACCCCGGGCCAGAAAATTAGTATGGAACTCTTTGATGAAATCCTGGCAATCGGTCGCCACGGAAACATGCCCGGAGTACGTAACTTTCCTCGTTCTGGCAAGGTTATACTTAATTAGCCCGCTAAAGGGGTGATCCCGATGAGACGGAAAACGTCCCTCAAAGACGGAGTTTACAGTTTCGCCGATCGGCCCCCGCGGAAAGTTCGGGACGCCTCAAATTATCGAGCCCTCATCGGGAGAGATTCCGGATCCCGACGAGAGTGACATCGGCCGTAAGCCGAACGGTGCCAGGACGAACAATTCAGAATCCTTCGAATCCGTCCCGAAAGGATCCCCAGGACCCGCCGAGGCATGGGCGAGACAATGGCGGCGAACGACGAATTCCAGGGAATATAGAGGAATCGGGGATATAATTAGCCGCGTTCGAGGCGGCGGCTCAGATTGTTCGGAGGCAGGACGAAATCTGCTTTTATTCTTTAATTAGAATAATTCCGCGCAAACTCCGTTACGCGAAACGAGTTTCGACTCGCGCGTAATAAGCAATCTGCAAACGAGATTGCGTCTACCGTCTCGTTCTCTCTCTCTCTCTCTCTCTCTTCTGGTCCGTGTCTCTCTTCATCCCTTCCCGTCCATCCCCCGACGCTCCGAGCCACCCCTTTGCGCGAAACGTCTACGACCGACAGTCCGAGCGAGCGAAATATCTCCTCGGGCCCTGTTTTCGTCGACGGCACGGCTCCGCGAATGAAAGGGACCGCCATCGCGGTCGTTGGCGCGAGGGTGCGATGAGGGATGAAGACGCTGGCAGGGTACGAGTGGGAATAATAAGAGGAAGGAAGTACTGCGAGCCGAGTGAAAAAAGCGAACCCAACCCCCAGCGAACTTCCTACAAATTTAACAGCCACCCTCCATTAACCCCTACAACCCCCTATCCAAAAAAAGCACGAACCCAGCAAACACACTGAAATTACGACTCGGAAAGCATAATTATCTCTAAATAAAATTTAAGCAGTAAAAAAATTGCAGTCTTAAAAAAGGAAGGAACAGCGTCCGAGAGGAACAGTCGAGCGAGAACGGGAGAGAGGAGGACTATTCCAATGGTGGGGAATGAGTTCGCCGGACGAAAGATACTGCCGGAAATTTTGAAGCGCGATGTAGGGAACGTGATCCGCGTGTTTCGCGGGCCTGGCGTGTTAACCCATCCGCGAGGAGGAAAGCGTGTGCGTGCGCGGCATACGGAATGCAGTCGCGATCCGCGCGGCGCATACTGCCAAACGAAAAGCCACCCCCTGCGCACCCCCCCATCCCCTCGCCTAGTCACTGGTCGCCCATTCCGCCTCCATTCCCTTCCGTCCAGACGGCCACGGCTGCCAGACGGATTGATATAGCGCGAGACAAAGACATATGACGCGGGATGAGCGACTGCTTCGGCGGAAAAGAGTGTCGGGGAAAGGGGAGGAAAAGCCGGAAAGGTAAAGGGGAGGTCCTGGAAGTCTCGAAGGGGGTCGGTTAAAGTAGTCCGGGTGACGTAGGGCGTCCTATTTTTCAGGTGGACGTTAAGGTGGGACGGGAGTCGCTTTTCGGAAATTCGAGAGGAAGGATCGTAAAGCCGGATGGCTTCTTCGGTGTCGAAGGCCGACCTGGTGGGATTGCGGACTTCGCTGGGGGCAAAGCAGGGGAGGGGGAGATCAGAGGAGGGGGGGAGTGATGTTAAGTACGGGGATCGAGTTTCTCGGCAAGTTGAGGAAGACGGCGGACTGCGGGAAACGGGAGTGGGTTAGTGGGTCGACAGTTTGGTTTTGTAATAAAGGAAGGATGGGGGATGAGAGTTTGAGGAAGAGAGAGCGTGTCGAGTCTGTACCCACGTTCCGGGACGTAAAACTTCTGACGCATCCTTATCTCATGCACGCTGCGCGTTCAATCCTCCATCCTCGCATTACTTTACACCCCTTCTACACGTTCCGAGCTGCCAGTCCTCGAAAAACGTACCCGATGGAATCAAATCAGGCGGAAAATCATCTCCTAAGTTCCTCCTACTCACGTACTCTTCCCCCCCCCCCCCCTCTACCCCATCGATGGAAGATCGAAAATCGAGCGCATCCGCCAGGTCATTTGCGTCCGTCGTCCCTTCGCGCGCATTCTCAAGAAGGCGTGCGACGTATCGGCCTCGAACAAGAGGAGTCTATCCCGGCGACAATCTTGACTTGGGCTCTCACGAGCTGGCGAAGGTGCCCGTCGCCCTCATCCCCGTAGCCTATCTCGCTCCCGTATTCCCGGCTTCCTCCATTTATCCACGAAACCCGGAGCCGGAGTGCCCATCCAAAGTGTCGCGCGTGACGGGAATACACAGGTGGCCTTGGCGCTATCTGGCGAGCGAGTCGGCGAGATGGCCACCGAGAAAGGGTGTCGCGGGGGTGGTGGGAGGTTGGAGGAGGGTGCAAGGGGGTGTGGGACGTTCTGCCGATGGCGAGAAAATCGAGGGAACGAGAGGAGAGACGGTCGAGGCTGGAAGTCAGGATGGAAGTCAGGCTTGGAGTCAGGCTTGGAGTCGGGCTTGGAGTCAGGCTTGGAGTCAGGCTTGGAGTCGGGCTTGGAGTCAGGCTGAGTCGGGCTGGGAGTCAGGGTGAGTCGGGGTGGGAGTAAGGGTGGAAGTCGAAGCTGGAAGTCGCGCGCGGCACGGCGAGAAGCCGTAGATTCCGGCGTCGTAGATTGAAAATCAATGAGCTGCCGCGGACCCCAGCGCCGGCTTGCCGGTATTTATGAACTTGTTCGCCGCGACGTGCCCGGCCGGGAATCGCTGTTGCGTGGAAATATTGCGTTTGAAAGGTAATTGATATATGCGACCGGGCGCGCGCGGAGGAATGTTTAGGGCCGCGTTAAGGGTGTGGGTCTGTTCAGCGGACGATCGTATTCAGGGCCCTGATCGGGTCGGGGTGGCGGAATTTCGGAATTGCCTCGGTGATCGCAGCCGAGGGGGATGTTCGCGGCAAAAAGGAGGGTGACAAATGAGAGAGTGTCGAAGTGAATTTGTTGAGGGATGAGGCAGTTTGAGCACTGCTTCCTGAAGTGGCCCACAAAATCATCCAAAGTGCTAATATTAACAGGAAAAATACACTAACTTAAAACAATCGTATTGCAAGTCCTAACCAACCCTCTAGCCAGTCAGCTGTGGCCTCTTCTCAGAGCAGCTCTCAGTCTATTTTATTTCATCTTTATCTCCAAAGATTCTAAACATATTGAAATTTACACATACATTTTCCTTTCTACTAAAATTACAGTTTAAATAGCAACGTTATTGCAAGATATTTTTAAAGGCAAGCAACTGTATCTTACGTATGACGGATATGGTTGCCATGACACAAAATTGATGACACTGCAATTTCTCCATGACGGATATAGTCGTCAAACACAGCTGACTGGCTAGATTACGCAAAAATGAACCCACCGTAAGTACACAAATTCTGACAAAGAGGTGGAAAATAATTCGGAGCTAAGCGACTACAGTTTAATCCCTGTAACGGCAAAGTCCGTTCGTAAAATGCAATTTCTCCATGACGGATATAGTCGTCAAACACAGCTGACTGGAAAGATTACACAACAATGAACCCACCGTAAGTACACAAATTCTGGCAAAGAGGTGGAAAATAATTCGAAGCTAAGCGACTACAATTTAATCCCTGTAACGGCGAAGTCCGTTCGCAAAATCAGGTGCGTTGGCTCGATTTCAAGAAGGCATCGGCCTCGAAAGCGGTCAGGAGTACGTGCGCTCATTTTCCCGCTCGCGTCGGGAGACAATCGTACGTGCGCTCGCACGGATATCAGCAAACTCTCGAGTCGGCCAGCAGCTCGCTGTTGATTGTGCGCGCGTAGAGAATGCGCGCGTCGTACCGCTGGCCAGGGAGAGTGCCGACGGCGAGGACGACGTCGGCCAGGAGAAGCAGGACGCTGCCCGACGCCAAGCCACGCCTTTGTAACCAGCCGGTTACATTTGTCCATCCACCGCCATATATTGGCCGCCATTTTCAACGCGCACGAATCGGTCAGGGCAAATGCGCCCGAAGTTGCAAATACAACATCGGCCAGTTCTGCCAATCTAAGCATCCCAGCGCATCTAATCAACGTCTCCAATCATCGCACCCCTCAACCCAACCCCCAAGCACAGGCCTAGACGAAAACAAATGGTTTTCGGCCAGAGTGGAAAATGATTCCTACCGCTCGAACTGTCGCGCGAATAATTTAATCTCGACGCGCTCGAACGTGTTCGGCCCGCTGCTTGCGGAGGGCGGAAACTTCGAATTTGAAATCCAGGGGTGCCGCGACTTCGGCTCGGCAGAAACTCTAATTCCAAGTTCACCGGAGAATTTCTTCCGTCAAGTTGTTGCCTCGCGACCGCAGGGGAAACGGAGTGCGGCGCGTATCCTTTCTCCGCAGGAGGACGGTGAGAGGAGAAGGGGGTGGTTGGGTTAGGGGTGGGTTGGGATATCGAGCCACTTAGCGGCAATTCTGCGCACGCCCCGCTGATTATTTCGTAATCGCGCGATCGCTACTCAAATATGTACCTACGCTCGGAGCGTCTGCTATACGTAAATACGGCGAGGGTTGCGTCTAACATCGTGAGCGCACTTGCGCCAGGACATAAGCGGATAGAGACGGCTCGCGCACAGATGCACAGGGTGTCCGGGAAGCGACCGGCACTCGAATCGGATACCGTTTGCTCGCCGGCAAAAGAGAACCGGCGGATCAAATATCCAAATCCTGCGAAGAGCGCAAACATTGATTCTATGCCCGATAACGGAGTGAGACCGCTTCGAATTACTTTTGTTGTCTCGCGAATACCATTATTACCACTCGAAAGTGCTGATCTTTATAAAAGTGGACCGAGCCATCCGAAGAACTTAATCCAATCGCTCACCCTGACTCTCCCTATTACTGTAACGAAATTAAAGTTTGAAACAACTTCTCCCCCGGCTCCCATAACCGCAAGTGCAAATATTCAAATCGACTTAGGTGAAATCATGTTCGAAAGTCATTCAACGAACTGAGAGATTAAATCAATTTCTCCGTTACCTTTAGTCAGCTTCGTCCAGGGCGCAGACGGTATTTAACGGGATTTAATTGAACCCGACTTCAAGGGTGTATTCAAAAATTTAATTATTAACGACGTTTGTCCGAACGTGGCCACGTTCAATTGCTCGCCGCAGGGAGCTCGACTTCGCGGACACCCTGTGAACGGCAGCGGATGGGAAACGGCTAGAGGGAGAGTAGCAAGGGGCTGAGAGGGTGGCGGAGGGGGCGGTGGAGGAGGAGGAGGACCAAAGGCGAAGGAACAGGGCTGCCGAAGATTAATGGGAGCTCCTGTCTGTGGCACACGGTAGCGTGTTCCTGCGCCGTACCCGCCTAACCTATATCTTACGCTCTATTCCCGAATGAATAATTAAGAACGATGGTCGTGGCCTAATGAAACCTGGCACCCACTGCGCGCCACATTCCGTTCGTCTGAGCGTCGAAAAATTGCATCAACCCCTCCCGCCTACGACACTTGCCAAGCGCACTCGATTCTCAAGACTTCTCGATTCGAGTCCTCGAATCGATACCGAAAGTCGAAAAGTCACCCCCGGTATAGAGAGTCGCAGAATCCGACGACAGTTAATATTCACTTTCCGCCGTATCGCGTGATACGCATCGCTTTTGGCGAGGGCGAGCAATTAAAATTCTACATTAAACGCGCGCGCGCGCGCGCGCCAACAAAATGTAATATCCCTTGTCGCGAGCGCGAGTCCCGCGCATTTAATCATCCCCCCACCCTCCCGCCGGCCGTCTTTTCTCTCCGGCGTCGGCCATTGAAACGTTACTCTCTATCTCTCTCTCCCTCTCTCCTCTCGTTCCCTTTTTTTTCTCCCGGGGGCTCGTATCGAGTATTCCTCTCCCGGCGTAATAATTCAAAGCCACCCTGATTCAACCCCTTCGGAGAGTGAGCCCTACCTCCGGCCGGGCTATTCATACGTGTCAACGATGCGACAGATTGTAGTGGTGCGAGTAGGCACAATGGACAACCGGGACGGCTAGGGGGAGGTGGATGGGGGGGAGGGAGCGATTGCGGGGCACGAGGCCTGCACTTCCGGCATTGTGCATTTATTAACGAACCTCGGACGGACGCTATTTTAATATGCTCGCTCGCGCCTGCAATTTATGCTCGACTGTTTCTCATACCCTCGGCTAGCGATGGGCGCGTTCGGGGTAGTCTTGGTGCGACGAAAGTCGGTCAGAGGCCGCCTTACGGAGGCACTGCTAATAACTTATGCGCCCTTTGGGCCTCGGCTCCTAGGGCAATTCATACGTGTCAACGATGTTAACGCGTCGAGCGTAACCGGGTCTACTAATAGATAGACGCCTGGCGTCGGGGCGCGCTCGCTGGCATGCGAGCGATACGTACGGAGTTGGTACAGTTTCGAAATTGATATTGTGCGCTGCTGAGAAGAAGGGAGGATGTTGAGGAGGATTGGAGACTCGAGGTTGCCAGGATCGATCCACTGAGTGTAAAATATTTCTTTGAATAATAACTATATTGAATAACGAATAGCAGTAGTGCGGAAGAGAGTTTACGATGATGAGTTGAGGACTAACGACGTTATTGAGACATGTTGCGCACTCGAGATAATTCGAGCGGCGTTGAATTTGATGCTGCTATAATTTTTCACACTCGAATATTATCGAGGAATGAAAATAACGATGCGATAGCTAAGAAAAAAAATCGTTTTATTAATACTTATCATTTACATAGGATTGTAAGTTATAACACGTTAGTATTTTGAAGAATTTCGCAAATTGCAGATCTTCCGATTTTCCGTCTCGATACTTCGATTCTCAGTACTTCATTGAGTATCCGAGGCTCGTTACGTTGGTAACTCCGTTAGGGAACTGGGTGCTCGGCTTTAGGAACTTTGTTCTAATTATAAGCTTATTAGTTGCGGGTTATTTCGAATTTTTCTTGCATTTTGTTACTCGCTTTGAGAAGGTCAGGCTTTATTTAGTCCGCAGCGAGGTAGCTTCATCCGTGAACTAGTCGCGTCGATGTTACTTTCCTAATTACTAACGGTCAGTAACTTCTGTTCTACGCCGCTACCTCAATTCTACCGAACGCTGAAATTCGACGAATTCGTTACACGGATGCAATTCATAATTTAAAATCGTGCCGCAAATCACAGAAGAAGGGGCCGTAACGGTTTACGGTTACCACATTCGGCCGCAATTCCAATTTTTGCGCATTGTCAAAGTTAATAATTCAAAGTCTGAAACGACAGCAGCGAGCGTCCGAACGGTATCAGTGATCCAACATTTACGATAAATCCCAAATGCATATCGGACTGAAACTTTTTTGCTCCTCATTTCACCGAGTCACAGAGAATTAACGAAGCACAAAGCGCGGACTGTTCGCAATCGGCACAAATGGCCTAACTTCTTCGGCGGACTCGTACTTTGCGGCGTCGTTAGAGTCGAAATTCAGACCTGGGGACGAGGTCTCAAGGTTCCGGCGACGATATCCAGGCACTTAGCGGCAATTCCGGGCACGACCCGCTGATTATTTCGTAATCGCGCGATCGCTGTTCAAACACGCGCCCGCCATGGCAGCGTGGCGCGCCTAATTGCGAAGAGGATACAGATTTCGAGATTACGGGCGGCGCGATTACGCGCGCGGCTGAATGGAGACGTTGACGTTCGAGTGCGAAGCCTACCCAGCCGACTAATTCGGCATTGTTAAGTAGCGCTGAGCGTATGAGCGGTGATCGTGACGCGAGTGTTAATCGACATCGTTTACACGTACGTAACTGAACCGCGAAGTCTTCGCTTAGACGTCCCACGTGCAATTTCGTTCGGTTCGCGCGAAAGCCCTAATGTACGTCTGGAGTATCCTGTATTTTATTCTGCTGTGACAGAGTTGAAGCTGTATCTTCCTTATCTAAAGCGAACGTAGTCTGTAGTTTCCTTGAAAAAAGTGATCTTAACGTTCGGACGACGTTGAAATGATATTTAGATCGTTTATTTTGAAGGCGGTGCAATTCTATTTAAAGAAGAAATAAAATATCACGTAAATAAACCGTTTACACCACGTTCATCATAAATTATATATCTTATTTTTTCTTAATTATGGACTATCGAAATAAACGTTCCATTTAATAAGCGTGTTTATCGATTACAATTGTTACAAATGAAAGGTTTCAATGATAGAAGCAACCAAATTTTTTACTGCGTTTTAAATACAGTGGTTTCCGGTTCAATTGAGGCTGAATCAACGAACTTGGAGAAAGTCAGACAGTCGGAGCACATTTATCCGCGTCGGCCGAAAGAAATGGACAGCCCGGTGCATTTTTGCCCCCGAAACGCTCGCAATTCAGGTTCGCCAACGTGTCTCGGTCTAACGAGACCCCGGGTCGGGCGCGAATTTTACTTATTGCACCCGACGCCGTACTCCGGCGTAAGTGCGTGTTTGAACAACGTTTGCGCGCGACTGCGAGAAATAATAATAATGAGTGGAGCGAGCGTGCGGAATAAACCGCTAAGTGGTCTCCGCAAAAGGCCGTTCTCACTCCTGCCAGCAGCAGCCTCCTGATCCTTCGTCCTTCAGCCAGCCGAAAGGAGCCCGAAGTCTGCGGCCGTGCAAATTTCACGCGCGGCGTGCGTTCAACGAAACGGCTCGGTTGCCGAACTCGAGTTACCGCGAATTGTGGTCGATCGAATCGTTTTGCTCGAAAACCAAATAATTTTTTCCCCAAAGCTACCTTTCTGTTTATATTATCAGAGTTTGAGGCGATTTTTTTATTTTAAAGTTTATCGAGTGTATTAAATATACCTGAAGTGGATGCCGAGAGAGGCGCTCTTATATAAATAGGACGAACAAGGTATAAATACTGGAAGTTGGTTAGTGTAAATTTAGCCGATTATTAAAGTATTAAGAATGTTTATTTACGTAATGACGAGAACCTCTTTAGCGATGAAAATCCTGTACGTTGACATCTGTGGAAATACGTGCACACTCGGAAATGTACAATGTAAGTATCTACTGGGCATAACGGATGTGAAAATGTTGGTATTCGTTTTATTCGAGTCCTTAATTATGTCGATGCGGAAATAAACCAACTGGCGCCGCATGCGAAATAAGCAGCCCAATTATCGTGAGCGGAAACTCGACGTAAAAATCTGAGAGGACCCTTCCAACGTCGCCCGTTTTCATCATTCAGCCGATGCTTTTTTCTTTTTAAAGTATCCGAACGTTACAAGGCCCTTTGTGCCGTTCGGAGCCCATGAAAACGCAGGACATTGGCGAGCGTAACGGAGCCGGCCCTACGAGAAAAATTAATTGAAGCTTAGCTTCGCCGAACGTCGCGCACAACGTCAGCGAGTCCCGTATTTTGCACCGGCGAGTCGCAAAAATTTTTCACCCGACAAACGCGGCTCGCGGAAGGAATTTTCGTCTGCATTTCGCCCGCGTCGGCCTTTTATTCCTTTTGTCTCGCAACAATGAGGATGACGCTATGCTACGAAACGTTGCGCGTAACAAAATAAAAGCACTATTTCGTCGGCAAATGAATTGAAGTTTGTTTTTAGCGAGTACGGCCTTTGTGTTATTAAATCTCGATATTTTTTTCGGCGGGCGCCGAGTACGAATTACTCATCGGCGAGCGTGTTGGACGGGAGGGAGAGGGTGAAAAGAAGAGTAAAACGTGAAAGAGAGGCAGGTGACCGGTTGGAGGCGTAAGCGACTTTTTCTGAGAAATCAAGTTACCGATTGCGTTAATTAAGCTTCCGCGTTAAAGCCCCAAAGATATCCTGACAGCAGATCCGTCAAATGCATTCATCGAAATATAAAACTATGTAGAAATATAGGATATTATTCGCTTATCTCATTACATGCATATGACTAACGAGTAAAGTGATACGTCAAAAGACATTATTGGACAGATGGCACTTTAGCCTCTTTGATAGTTTGAGAGTCAAGTCAGAATTGACTTACACTGCCGTGGAAATAAACGGCTGCGGAGAAATGGCGAATGGGAGTCGTAGAGGGTGGAAGATGAGACAAATTCCGTGAACGAGTGGTAGGAGGAGTGGACGAACGACTCGCGGCCAAGTCAGGCTTCCAGATCGATCCGTCCCGAGTGGAGGAACTGACCGAAAGCACGAGTCACGATTTCCGAGAGGCCTTTCGCCCCGAACATAAAAGCGAGGAAAAGCTTCGGGCAGGGCACATTGACCCAGTAGCGATTTCGCTCGAAAGTGGAAGCCTCCAACTGGGCTCGGTCGTTTCCGGTCGATTGTCGACTCTTCTCTTTCCCGAGCGCACCGCTTCGATACATATTGAAATCGTAAATAGACTGAATCGCACGTAAGGCAGCCTATCGTTCGCCAGTCTGGACCTGACTTCTGTTCGACGGTGGGACGTTGGCATTTTAAACCTCGCACTGCAGAAACAGTCGCTATAAAGCCGAAACGCAGCATCGTGCGAAGTACGTACGTCCTTGTAACGCACTATTGATCCGCCGCGTAATATTCTGAAGCCGAACTACCTTCGAACGCGTCGGTCAATTACAGTAAAATTTAAGAGCGACTTAAAGCTCTGTTCGAAAAGTTAATGCAAATGGTCTGGGTTACTTTCTATCGAATAAGTATTAAGAAAGAGTAAAACGATAGTGAGTCTCGTTGGAGGTGCAGAGCATATTCTAAGTAAAAAAATTGCGAATTTTCTAAAATTTTGCGAAAAATCGAAGGTCAGCGGATCGGATCGCCCTTTTGCTACCTGGTAGGGGGTCGAAAATAACTCAGAGAGCCGTTCGCCGTTGGTCGAAATTCGCATTCGTTCCGAAGTTACAGTCAAAAAACGATCGAAAAAATCGGAGTCGGAAAATAAGTAAAAAATAAAAGTCTTTCGACCGACTTGTGAATGTCCATTCTAAAAAAGAATGAAATCAGGATCACAAAAATCGCAGCCCGAGCCTTCCAACTCAAACAGTTTCCGAGTTACGGCCAAAAGTAGGCCATAAAAAGGCCCAAAAGGGCGAATATTGATATTTCACCGCCTAAAACGGCATTCGTGTTCCGCAATTCGTCTTCCCACAAAGTCGAAACACAGATCTCCCTCAACCCAAATCCTAATTATCATCCAACCGGCAAAACCCGAGAGCCTCAAACAAGGAAGACTCTTAATCCGGAAACGATAACCTCAAGAAGCTGGACAGTACTTCGGGGCACGAATTAAGCGAGGCCGGCCGAAGGTTCGTGGCTTCCTCGAGAGCTCGTTACAACTTTATCCTCGTTAGGCGATAAAAAATATTTGCCCAGAAGCTAATAACCGAGGCTTCTTCGGGCCGGGGTACAGGCTGCCGTTCGGCAAAAAGTCCCCAGCTTCGGATCGTAGCTGCGTCGACCGTAGACGAGATACGTCAACACAGGACAACATAGGACGAGATAGGAACTTAACACTGCCACTCCTAACACACCCACACGATATATAGGCGTAGCGTAGTGGCAACCGCGCATGTATCCGCGGCTCGGAGGTAAATAGGTGAGCGAATATACCGGCGCGTAACAAGATAGATTGATAGATAAACGGTGCGGCGACTGCGGCGGGGCTGCAGGCCGACGCTCTGC
Source organism: Anoplius nigerrimus (assembly GCA_914767735.1). Classification (NCBI taxonomy): domain Eukaryota; kingdom Metazoa; phylum Arthropoda; class Insecta; order Hymenoptera; family Pompilidae; genus Anoplius; species Anoplius nigerrimus. The sequence goes on from OU612077.1 coordinate 5,589,889, forward strand.
GGTGGGAAAGAAGGAAGCTACTGAATGGGAGGCTAAATGCGTCGGAGTCGGCCCGGGAAGTCGATTGAAAAAGGAGAGACTCTCCAAGCCATAGGAATCGGGCCACCCGATTGAAACGGTGGAAATTGCCAAGTTCGGAATTGAAGTTGACGGAATTGCGAGTCGGAAATTAATGTCGAGGAATGGACTGGTAGAGTGTCGGCGGAGCGGGGGGGGGGGGGGGTGAAAGAAAAATGGGAGAGAGGCAATGATCGAGGAGTGAATCGAAGTTGAATTGAGAGGATGTTGATGGAGAGTCGAGAGATGCGCGAGAAAGAGGGCAGCAGAAAACAGCGAGCCTCCGAATTAAAAATGACAAACTTGAGCCGTGGAATTAGCGATGGGCTGTGAGAGGGGTGGCATTAAAATTGCAGGCAAATCCCATTAAGCTCTCGATCGTACTAGCTCTACGGTGTAGCGGTGATTCTTTTTTTGTCCATTACGGACGATCGACGATCCCTAACTCAGATTCACACCCTACGCTCTCATCTTCTTAAGTACTCCAGCCCCCTCCCCCCCATCCCGGCACGACTGTTCAATTAATAACGCGACTCCGTCGTTAATCGTCTTTCGCGACGTGCAATTTAAACATACCCCCGCCGCGGCCACGCAAAAAGTGTAAAGGAAGAATGCTGGGCAAGGGGGTGCGAGGGAGGAAAGTGAAAAATAAGCTATTCGCGCCTCGTTAACCGACAAAATTAGAATCGAATCTAATTACCCCCCACCTTCGGCCGACGCGATGTTTTTCGCATCGACATCATCAATTTCCGTAACTTACCGCCCCTCCACACCCAACCACCCCCTTTGTCTTTGTGCCCGACGCGAGGTCCCGCTCGATATAAAGTCCACCGTCAAAGCAGCCAGTAAAATTCCGATTTATCGCCCGCGACAAACCACCCTTCCCACTCCCGACTCTCAGCCACCCCCGTCCAGGTACCTACCACCTGACTGGCCGCGAACGATTTAAAATTCATTCGCCGGCCCGTCCGTTCGACGATAACGCAGGCCCCGGGTAAAATGGAAGAAGAGAGTCGCGAAGGGTCGGTAACTGTGGCGGGAGTGGGGGTGGAACATGACTATATACGTAAGACGCATAAATTCCGGAATAATCTCCCGTGGGATTATAAAACCTGCGACGAGCCTTTTACGAAGCAATTCCGCGCGCGATAACGAGTTCACCCTCCACTCCCCCTACGCTCCAACGCCATTATGGCGGCAGCCAGCCCTAATGGCTCGTGATCAATGGCTGTTTATCGAACACCTGACATCGACCGATATCGCTAATTATTATGTTCGCGGGCCGATAAAAAAGCGACGCTCGCGGCCGCTTATCGCTGCGCGGCCCGTTCAGTTATTCCGCAAATGCGCACACGTCCGGCAAGTTATTTGTGCCGAGCGTAGGCAGCCTACGCTCGGTTATTTATCGGCGGTGAGTGGGATCGGCGGCAGAGAAAGAGGGTTTGGGGGGGGGGGGGGGGTTGCATATTGAAAGCTCGTATCGTTTGAGAAGGGATATATCTCGTTGAAATTCTGATAGAGGCCGACGGCAAAAGGCAGCCGCCGATCGTAACCTCTTTTTTGTCTTTGGCCAGCGGCAAATTTTACAAACGTAAGCCCAGCTCGACGGCGGGGTTGCCCGCCTCTCGATAAGAGTTACGAGTCGACAAAACGTTGGCACCCCAGGATCCTTTTTAACGTTCGCTCGGGACGCCCGAGCTGCGCGTCGATACGCGGCGACCGACCGAAACGCTGTGAGAGATCCCACGGATATTGGGTGGGGAGGGGGAGGGAGGTGGGGACGGATCGAAAATTTTGTTCCGCAAAATTCCGCGCGCTCCCGAAAACGCAGCTGCCGGTATAAATTGGGAATTTCGTTTTTTGTCGCCCCACCGCCGCTCGGACCGTCAGAATTGGGGATGGGGCGGAGAGGGGGAAGGGTGGGGGGGAGGGGGGGGTCGTCGAATTTTGCACCAGGCCCGTTTATTTCTCCCTTCTCGGCGCTGAATTATTTTTTCCGGCATTCAGCTGTTTTTCATCGCCCCCCCCCCCCCCCCCTCCCTCCACCCCTCCTTCACCACGTTGCCGAGTGATAAATATGAGAGAGACGAGCGATTGATACGCGAACGGTAAACACGGTCGGCCGAGTACATGTGGCGGCGAGCGAAGTTTCAATGAATTCTCGGCTTCGCCTAATTGACGACCGCAGGCATTTTTGATGAACGGCCCTCTCTATTTACCAGTTTACACGGGCCGGGGTCGCGACCGCGTTCCCATTTGGCCGGAGAGGGTCGGCGGGCATTCATTAATTCGGCTCCCCCCCCCCCCCCCCTCTCCATCCTCCTCTTACGGGAGAAAGAATAATTAACCCTGTAAAACAGCATTCAAGTCCACGGTCAAAGCTAATGAAATTCTCATTATTTCCCGGCTGCTAATTTTGTTCCTCTCTCGGGGTCCGAATCGACGCTCGTCGCGGGATCGAAATTAGTTCCGAGGATCTAGATTACAGGTTTAAACGCGGCCCGCACGACAATACTACGTAACACAGTTGCGGACCTACATTTCCAGCGCGTTATCTTCCGTCATTTATATTGAGACCTAACCCTTACCCGTTTCAGAGACCAACAACCGTTAATGCCGGTTCGTCGGTAATCATTTTCTCGGCAACAAACAAAATTGCGCGTGAAAATTTCGTTGATCAAGGTCCGCTATGGCGATAAAGCAATTTGGCCTCTGTCGGGAAATAATGGAGGTCGATGATGTACAAAGTATTGTAGTAGGATCCGACTGGCGAAGGAGCGCGAAGGTACGGTGAGCGAGCGAGTAAAGGGATGCGGCGGGTCGGGGAAGCTGATAGAGATGAGAGAGGGTGAGGGGAGAGGGCTGACGTTGTAATCCGTTAGATCAGACGTTTGTTTGTCCCATTTCCGCGGGGCAAGCGAAATTACAAGCGGCATAATGGCCGACGACACGCGTCCTGCCGGAGTCGTGACGAGTTTCGCAGCTGGTAGCCGAGAGGACAAATTCGTTTTTTCCTCGGTGGACGGTTGGCTGGACTGCTCTATTACGAGCTGCTAGACTCTGCTACTGTTCGATTCTGGATAGACCTAGATCTAGCCGGATGTAGCTGACTCCGGAACAGTTCAGACACTCCTGTTGACAACGCTGTTCGAAGCCACAAGCTGAGTCAAGGTTGATACGTTGGTAGCCATGGTACGAAATTAACGTAATTTACATCTAGCTTCGATCAGCTAGAATGCGTTGAAAGTTATATTTGAAACTCGTTCCTTAACCAGTGACCTTGCAAAGAACAAAAGGTGTACGAAGAGAATTCTTTAGAACCGACGTTAAAGTAAACGCGTTATTTCCGGTTCTGGCCTCGATCAGCAGGCGGACGGAATAATAGCCGTGGTCGACACCTTCCTCGCGCGCGCAGGTAGCAGAGGAAACGGAAAGTGTCGGAACTCGGCAACATTCTAGAAACCGCTTCGTTAGATTATGAATGCGACTGCCTCCCGAAATTCTCGGAATAGCGGGCCTCACTTGTTGAGAGAATCACCAACACGAGTGCCCGTGGCCGCAAATAGAATCCGGGCCAATACATTGGCCGAAATGAGCGGGTCGCTTCCAGCACTGGCATCGATCAGCTGACGCCGGAAGGCGAGGGAAGAAACGACATCTATATGCCATCGAACGTTTCTTCCCTCGAGCGGAGCGAGCGCAAGAAACAAAGAGCGCACCGGGCGTGCGAAATTCAATAAATCGTTTCATTAAATTATATCCATAGCTGGGCAAAAAGTATGAGTGCCGGCTCTGAAGGGACTGAATAATTCAGCTTGGGGGGGAGCCGGCAAGTGGATCAGAATCAGGGACGAAGGACTGGCGGAGAGATCGAAAGTTCTGCGGTGCTACAAAGGTAGCCAGAGAAGGAACAGAAGAGGGGGGGGGGGGGGGGGATCGTGGAAATGGCTAAAAGCGCGGAAAAAAAATATGAAGTAGAAAGAGGGCGGGATCCAGCGTACAAAGGGCGGAAAAAAAGAGGGGAAGCGGAGGGTGGTCGGCCGAGAAGGGCGTGGGAAATATTGAATCGGAGAAATGAATCAAAGGCGCGGCAGCCAGCGCGACTGGACGCGTCTCGCGGGGCAGCAAAAATTACAAGCGAATTCCATTAAATCCCGATATACCGACCGTTGCCGGCACCGAAAGTACGCGAGTTCGAAACGTCGGGCGCGTTCGGCCGGAATCGTTCATATTCTCGCCATAGGCAACTTGAGAAAGTAGAGACGAAAACTCGAACAGCTGACTCGCGAAATCAGTGTCAATCCGGACGTCTGTTCGAAACTAATCGTGTAACCGATCAATCGAATAGAATCGACAATTTCGAGTGAATATTGTACCTTCGTTAACCTGCAATTTTCGTCTTCGCTTTAATGACAGCTCGTAAAGCGCGAAATTACAGAAAACCGAAGCGATCGAATTTACAATCGGTCGAATTAGCCGCGATTTTAATCGAATTCCCTTTTTTTTCTCTCCCCCTCCTCTTTCGCTTTTTGTAACCACCGGGCGTAATTCATCGCGTCGCGCCGATGAAATTTTAATTAACTCGCCGGCGAAATGAAGCTGTCAGCGTCGAATTTACATTTTTTTCTCATTATTAAACCTATTGCCGGGTGCGCGCGCATCGCTGTCCAATATTTAATAGCGCGGCCTGGGCGAGTTTAGCGGTATTCGATATTTCGAAATAATGGCCGGCCTCAAAGGAGGCAGTAATACGGATATATTACATATTATTCAGAATTACGCGTAACGTCATGGGGTCGCGATCGTAAAATAAAAATCGAAATGCCGGATACATCGCCAAACGTCGTACGGAACGTAATCTGTCCGCATTTCGCTGGCAATCCTTCGCCAGACGCGAAGAAGGGCCAGTCCTATTCCACCTTCCGCCTTACACGGACGACGGAGGAATGTAATATCGATACCGACGCTCGCGATTCTTCATATCCGACTGCGTCCTCCGGGCCGGCGAACTTCATATTTTGTTCGAGCAGGGAAACGAGGAACCGTAAGGATACCGTAGTCGGGATAATACACCCGACTGTTCGCCGTACGCCGATGATTACGGTCGAAACATTTCGCGAACACGCATGTAACCCCCGCATCAATGTAATTTGAAACACGTTTTATCCGCAGAGCATGGAAATGTTCAATATCCGAAATGAAAATAATGGTGAACTCGGGACAAAATATACTTTTGCATAAATACGACCGGTCCTACGCTATCTTCATTAGCGCTAATTGTCCTTTAATGACTTTTGAGTGACATTTGTTTTTCTGTTTTCTTCGGCATCCGACGAAACGAACAGTTAATCCTTTCCCATTCGCCGCTCTCGCGAGCTCTAAACTACTGCGACTAAACATCCTTACAACTAAACGTAAGCTCGAAGCGCTTGCGGCTGCGCGCAGCCAGCGCATAAATGTTTAAAAAAATCGGTGCAAACCTCAGAACTGAGTGGCGAGCATTAAAGCGGACGTTAGTCGAAGCCAACTAGGAGACTTTTGCTGACAGCCAGCAGGCCGGCCATATCACCGGGAATCAAATTAATTCCGGCTGTAATTTGGCCGACGGCCACGGTTCCGTCGGGAGAATGTCGTTAAAAAAAATTATCCCCCCCCTCATCGCGCCACCCCGTTTGCCCGCAAGCCGCCCTCTTTTCCATTCCATCTTGCCGTCCGCTTGCATCTGACTCTTGCCGCCATCGCGGCACCGACTAATTTCGCTAATTAATTACGTCACTTCACCGGAGGCGTTGCGGTCCGCGTAGCGCTAGACTCGTCATTAATGGGCAATGCGCATTTGTAGTGCGCATTGTAGCGCGCATTGTCGGCAGTCGACGCGCATATCCGATGCCGAGAGCGGCATTTTCCCGGGAAACAGTGCGAATTTTCGCACGATTGTTTCGGGACAAAGCTGACGGAGGCTTATCGCTCGCCGTTCGTCGCTCCTCGACGATAATGTAAACGAGACGTCTGTCTTTAGGTCGAAAGGTACCCTGTCGGAGGTACGTAGAAACGAAGACGTCCTTTACCTCCGCCGAATCTGAGAACGTTGAGACTCGTCAGGAAGTTTTTTAAAACGGCAATCTGTTGCTTCTCGCTAACGAGCAATACAGTAAGTCTTAAAGAGGACATATTGAACATGATATTATATATATTATTTATACGTGCCAGTATTGAGAAGGATGTGAACTGGAATTGTACGGAGCTGGCCACGGAAATAAATCCCGCGGCTCGGCCAAAGGCACTTAAACAATCTGCCCAGCCCTCCCATCGGCTTTCCCGCCAGACGATGTAATTAATTTGTAAATAAAGCGATCGATTCTAACGAGCGCGACACCGACCTCCAGTCAGGAGGCGGAGGAAGGAGAAAAAAAATTGCCCGAGTAAATCGTTCGACAAACTCGATCGGCATCCGATAATGGCCGGCCGGCTGGCCTAAATAAAAACGGGCGACTAATTTGCGGCCTGCCGTCGATTGTTAGCCACCCTTTCAAGGGATCCCTTGGCCCATAGGGCTCCGGGTGGCGAACGTCCCGATCGATCGATATCCCGTATCGTTCGATCAGCAACGGACTCACGGAGCCGGAGGCCGACCTCGCGCAATTAGCTTCCAGTTTCTGCGGGCGCAAAAGTCATCGAAATTCAAAGCATTATCCGGTGGCCGTGCGGCGGGCGACGCGAATTCTGATTGGCCGCGGCAGCGAATCCATCGACAGAATTGTCCGGCGACGAGGGCCTCCGGGATATGCGCGCGGAATTTAATGGGAAATCAATGGAGCGATAAAGACTCCGAGAGTGTTCTTCTCTCGTTCGCTGTAAGAAGCCGGCTTTTTGACGAGTCGATAATTAAGTGTAATCGAAAGTTTGATATCAAGACTTGTAGTTGAGAAATTTTTATGAATTACGCGAATCAGGCTTTGGAGTTTTTAAATCATTTTTCTGTACCTCATAATCTTCCACTTTTAACTTTATATTCGTTTCTGTCCTCAAGAAGTATCAATTCTTCGACCCTCTTCCGATTCCAATAATAATTAAAATTGAATTTAAGTTGGAATAAAATCAGGATAATCTAGGCAGCGATAAAGACTCAAGACTGAGAGCGTTCATTCTTCTCGATATGAGAGAGTACTCTCCGACCAGTCGATAATTCGCTACAATCGTGAGGATATTGTTAATGTATAATTAAAATTGAATTTATGTTGGAATAAAATCAGGATAATCTAGGCAGCGATAAAGACTCAAGACTGAGAGCGTTCATTCTTCTCGATATGAGAGAGTATTCACCGACCAGTCGATAATTAGCTACAATCGACGATTTGTCCCGATGACTCGCAGTTGGCCGGAGAGTAGTTCCGAAAGAATTAGATGTCGATCGTAAGAATAATGTTAATGTATAATTAAAATTGAATTTAAGTCCGAATAAAATCAGGATAACCTAGGCAGCGGTAAAGACTCGATACTAAGAGCGTTCAGTCTTCCCGATATGAGAGAGTATTCTCCGACCAATCGATAATTAGCTACAATCGACGATTTGTCCCGAAGACTCGCAGTTGGCCGGAGAGTAGTTCCGAAAGAATTAGATGTCGATCGTAAGGATATTGTTAATGTATAATTAAAATTGAATTTGAGTTGGAATAAAATTAGGATAACCTAGGCAGCAATAAAGACTCGAGACTGAGAGTTTATTCTTCCCGATATGAGAGAGTATTCTCCGACCAGTCGATAATTAGCTACAATCGATGATTTGTCCCGAAGACTCGCAGTTGGCCGGAGAGTAGTTCCGAAAGAATTAGATGTCGATCGTAAGGATATTGTTCCCGGCGATGAGTCCGCTCGCGGGGCGAAATTCGATTTGCGCTCGAATGCAAACTCGCGTTCTCCGGATCGAAATACAGTGGAGCGGGAAGGGTGGAAGGAGGGGGGGAGGTGGTGGAGAGACAGTCTGCTGAACGCAAAACACGCTCGAGTCCCGGGCTTGTTCCGGGTCTCCGGCGGTAATGAGCGAATCGAGCTCGATCGAGCTGGAAAGACGAGTCCGAATAGAGACTGGCTGAAAGAAGGGGACAAAGAGGCAGATAGGAGACAAAGGGTGGAAAAGGAAGAAGCAGGACTGAAAAAAGCAGCCGGGAGGGAAAGGGCGGAAAACAAGAAGCAAGCTCTCGGATAGGTGTGGAGAAGCGCTCTTCGGAAAGATGTGTTGCGATTGAATGGCCCGGGAGAAGGTCGGGAAAAAACTGAGGAAAATCGTGACAATCGTACGCCGTTTGAAAGTTGAGCGACAAGTGTCAAACGTCGACGCCTGATTTTCTTGCCGACTCGACAGGCCGCAGGCCAAAGGAAGAACGGAAGCGGTAGAAGGAGAGAAAGGAAAGAAAAAGAAAGAATAAAACGAAAAATGAACAGACAGAGAAAGATCGCGAGAAATAAGCGGGATAAGTACTCAGCTTATGTAGGAATGCAAAACTAAGCATTGAACGATCGTATGAAAATCGAAAAAAATCCTGAAAGTATCAAGAATCGTAAGCTTGAAAGTTGGAACGACAAGCGTCAGCCGGCGTATAACTTTCTTAACGATTCCGCAAGCTCCAATCCGAAGAAACGACGGAGAACTAAATATAGAGCAAAATAGCAGGAAAGAAATATGCAAAAAGTAAGCGAACTAAGGACGGAAGCTCAGATAGGTGTGCGAAAGTAGACGTCGTTCCATAGGGTGAATTCTATTGAACTGTCCCACGAAAGTGGAGAAAGATGGCTGAGAGCAGGAAGAATCGGAGGCTGTTTCGAGTTGAACAAGCGTCAGCTGTCGGCGCGCGATTTTGTCGGCAACTCGATAGGCCGCAATCTGTATCGCGCCAGGACGTTCATTATAATTCTCGCGGATGCCTGACAGCGCTGATTGCCACGCGGTTGCCAACGAATGAGCCGCCTCGCGATGGCAACCGACGCTCAGGCTGTTTCTACTGCGGGCTGACAGTGCGAAAAATCTCCACAGTTGAAACTTTCAACCGAGAGCCTCTGACAGTGACTGCGATCGAATCGAATAATTCGAAATTGTTCCGAGAACCTCTGATAGTAACTTCGATCGAATCGAATAATTCGAAATTGTTAACGTTACCGTACTGCCAGTGCAACGAAACGGGAGATAAAATGTTGTTTTTGTCATTCCGATTTGGACAACTTTCAACTGGCACGCGCGTACGTACGTCGAACGTTCGTTTGAGCAGCGAATAAGTTACAGAGCGAAAATGGAAAAAAATTGCGTTATCTGACAGCGCTGATTGTCAGTGGAACAATGAACCTTTGTTTCCGCGACTATCGGACGATAGCGAATTTTATCGGCATCGAGGACCGACGGCAGGGGAAATGACGGGAATAATTCGGGAAGTTCGAAACGTTCGGGCTCGCATGACGCATCGCATATGAAATTCCCCATGAATCCGGCAACAAATAAGTCACGCGCTGAAAGGAGAAATCGACGGTAACGACGCGGCAAATTGAATGCGTCCAATAACGACATGACGCAGCGTATAATACGAGTCGCTCTGCCGGCGGAAAAATTCCATGGGGAATATTCGAAAGTCTGGAAACGTACACTCGTCTGTACAACCTCGCATACCTTCTCAGCACAAAGACGTCGAGCAGTATCTCGATCAGGCCGCAAGGTCTCTTTCGACAGGCCGGCATCAGCTGGCGCATAATTAGAAATTCCGCGACGTTGGCGGCACGCAGACTATTCGAGCGTCGAACTCGGCCAATTTCCGGCGACCGCCGATCAACCGCGGGACAATCAAGTTGAAAAATTAAATTACACCAACTTCGCCACCCCATCAGCGTATCGTTCGAGCGACTTTGCCAGTCGGCCACCGTCCGTATCGATATATAGCCCAACTTCGATTCCGTCGATTGCGATCGCTCGACGCGAAGCTGCAGTAAACGGAATTCGACGTCGTAAACCTTGCCTTGGCTGGCCTTCGACGAAACAGTCGGACATTGGACGCGGAGAACCGGAGTTGAGGTAGCTCTCGAGTACTCACTTGCAAATAACCGCCGGAGCATGTGGTCGCGTTCACCAGCACGCCGACCTTGAATTTCTTGAAGCGCACCCTCAGAATCCAGTCCCGGGGCGTGCCGCGGAAGGCGCGGAAACGGTACCAGCAGTAAAGAGGCTTCCCCCAGTTGGTAGTCGTCACTGCCGGACTGGAGACGTCCTCGTAGATGTCCACTGTCTTGTTACAGTGGCCTCGGTCCGCTGGAACGAGAAGTGGTGGAAATTAATTGTCAGAACGGTCGGTTGAACACTGTATTTTAGAGTTATCAGGTTGATGGGGTTCGATTCTTAATAAAAGATAGGTAAGATTTTTGGCACGCGTGTATTCGTGGATAGTGGATAGCGGAAGAGAATAGAAGAGGATCGGTGACAAAAGACAAACAAAAAAGTTACACCATGTATGGACCGTTTATATTGAAAGTAAGTCCATTTAAAAATAAATTAAATATCACATAAGTAAACCGTTTACACCACATTAATCATAAATTATATGATATCTTGTTTTTGTTTAAATATGGACTTACACCACTTTCAAAATAAACTGTCCATATAACAGTCGTTATTACATTACTGACTAAAAAAGAATATATTGAATTGAAGAGAAAAAATTGCTACGGATGAAAACAAAAGAATTACCGAGCTTTGTCAATTAGTTAAAACGCAGAAAAACATTCACGACGCAATAATAATTCCAGACACGTCACCTCGCAAGCAATCGCGTTATCGGGCAAAAATTCTCGTACAACACGATTTCCTGCAACGAACATACAGCGAGCGATACGTCAACGTTGATACAGGAGTCTACCGTAGATTACAGGGTTCTCATCAAACGGATTCGATCCCGTCATCTGTAACTCCGCCGTGATTGCACTCTCGCAGCATCCCACGCGCATCCCAGCAAAAAAGCTCCTTTCACCCCGCGTTCTCACCGACGAGTGGGCACCGAAGCCATAATTACCGCTCCCCGGGGCAAGGGAAGATGATCCTCCCAACTTAATTCGCGCGTAAAATAAATGCGCGGGAGGCGAAAAATCCATCGCGACTTCGGATCGCTGGCCAACCGCAGCGGACCGTGCATCTCGTCGACCCGAATCGCTAAGTGCAATAATTGTGCCAGATTCAATCGTCTTGCTTTCCATTCTCCTCACCCCCTCCTCACCCCCTTCCCACTCCTTTCCACTCTGTTTCCATCTTCTTTCCACCCTCTATGCACCCTCTGCCCACCCTCGTTCCACGTTTTCCACTTTCTCTCTTCCTCTCAACCCTGTTCTCTCCCATCGGACCGTACCCTCCTTAAAACCCGAAAGAGGGCACCGATGGCAACGTCGGAAGCTGACAGTAAACTGGTATTAGTGCCCGGCCGGCGAATGTAGGTAGAATCCTGCTCCGTAATTCTCGAGTCGCGACGTTCTCTCTCGGAATCCACGATTCGCCGTCACGTCCGAGTGCGCGAATTAAAAAGGGAAGGGCGCGGCGGTGGTGGGAAGGGGTTGGCTAAGGACAGGGATGGAGGAGGAGGAGGAGGGGTGGACTACTTCGTGATTCGACGCGTGACGTTACATTCGTCGGTAATAAGGTGCTCGCGACCGAACGTGGCCGGCCGAGACTAAGGGAGGAGAAGAGGACCGGGGGTGGAAAATGGAAGGGGATGTCGCGGTGGGGAAAAAAAGTGTCGGGACGAGAGATAAAGGTGAAGCTGCGAAAGGCCTGGAGGACGAGGAGGAGGGGGAGGGATGGGAAAAAAATATATATATATATGAAACCCGACAGAGCGAGGCTAAAAGAAGCGAGGAAAAAGTCCGAAGATAAGGACGAGAGATGAGTACGATAAAGTGGGAGGGGGGAGGGTTGAGGTTGGACCGAAGGCGGAGGATGTATAGAAAGCCGAAGCGTGGAACGGGATCGCGGACGGGCAAAAAAGAAGAGTGACCCGACCGTATAGACGGCGAACTCGTGGAAACTATCAACAATGATAAAAAATGAGATAAAGAGGGAATATGAGATAGAGACCTGGAGGAATGAGAAGGGGCTGACCGTCGCGGGTGGCTGAGGGTAGGAAAATAAAGGCGAACGAAATAAAGGGTCGTCCGCGACGGGGGCGGCAGGGGGTGAGGGGGTGGAAAGAGAGGAGAAAAAATAATAATAAAAAGAGGAAGAAGGACAGGAGGGTCTCACGCGAGTCGGGAGGAGAATGAAAAGGAAAGAAGAGAAGGAAAGGAAAGGAGCTTGGGTGGATAGGGGGTGGAGGGGAAGGGGTTGAAGGGGGGTTGATACGTGCCCGGCAGAGGGTGAGCCCAGAATGCACGAACACGTCGGACGTGACCTCTGCTCGGGGGCATGAACGACTGCAGCTTTCTTTTCTATCCCCCGGAGCGGAGGAGAAGAGTAACGCGTGCTCGCGGTTCAGGTTTTTAACTCACCTATAGAGTGGTAACCGAGAGAGAGAGAGAGAGAGAGAGGGGGGGGGGGAGAGAGACAGAGAGACGAATGTGAAAAGGAGATGCAGGGCCTGCGAGGGACGCGGTGGAAGTGGCGGCCGGGAGGGAAGGGCAGAGGGGAGGGGGGAGCGGGTGGAAGAAAAAGGGCGAGTCTCAAAAGAGGGTCGACGTAAGAAATAATGGGGGAGACGGGAAAGAAAATAGAAACGAGGGAAGGAAAATGGCAAGGTGCGTGATGGAACGGGAGAGGGAGGTAGACGAAGAGAGGGAGAGAGGAAGAGATGGGGCAGAAAGAGAATTGTGGAAGATGTAATGAGATGGGTAGGAGGGCCGGCCGGGAAATATATGCAAGGTGGAAGAGGAAATAATGAGAGAGCGAATGAAAGGAAATATAAGAAGGCGCGAGGCGTCTGATGGCCCCGGGCCGGAAGTAGGCGAGGACAAACAAGATACTCGAATAAGAGGAAAGTGAAAATAAGAAATATTAGTCCTTCGGTCAGATGGGAGGGGTGGGGGTGGCCCGGTTAACCCACGAGGTCGGAGAACGGCGAGGTAATCCCATAACAAGGTCGGCGCGCAAAATATGAACCGCCGGCAAAAATTGCGCCCGCCGGAACGTACCGAGAAGCACGCGAGGAGCACACAGGCCAAAAAAAAAAGGAGAAGGGGGAAAAGGACAAGGAAAAGAGGCAAGTAGGAGGCCGAAAAACGAACGAGTAACAAGACGCCTGTAGATCGTACGAGCGTCGAGAGTCGGAAGGTAGTGGGAGCATTTGAGACAAAGACAGAACGGTGGGAGATGGAGGAGGTGGAGAAGGTGGAGGAGGGAGAGGGCGGAGGTTGGAAAGGATGAAGGCGACGTCACGGGCAGAAGTCCCGTGGCCGAAATCGATATTCGGTCTCCTTGTTAGTCGGTTTCTTGCGGCAACAACGTTCCTCGGCCCCTTCCGCGTGGCCACCTCCTGCTTGCCTGCTTCTTGCCAGAGTCCTGCCGCAGTCTTGCCCGACATACACACACGTATATGGAGGCACGCACACATCGTACCCTCCAGCCTCAACCCCTGCCAGGCCGAGTAACGTACGCTCGCGGTAATTGAATGTCAAGTCGAATCCCGCCGAAGCGCCAACGAGCGGCGCCCCGTGGCACGATATCCTCCGGGGAGGGCATTTAAACTAGACATTTAGACATTTAGACTGGCTCCTTTGATCGTCGCTCTCGGGCCACGCGATCGGAAGCGCGAAATAATTATGGTCAGGGGCGAGCAGCTAACACAAAGTGCCCAGAGCCCTGAAGAGTCTCGTTATTTTAGCGATGAAGTATTCGTAGAGTTTCATTTACTGTCTCTTGTGACTCTCTTGTTTCGACTATTCGTAATAGTTTGCATGTCGTCAAGTGCTCTTCGATTACAGTGTTTAAAGTCCTTTCTTTCGAGAGGGTGAGAATTGTTTAGGGGAAATGTAGGGCGAGTCGATGGAAAATGCATGAAGCAGCGCGAAGGGGCAGATATTTATTTTTATGATACTCCACCCGACGCATGGCGAAATATCATATTTTTACGAGGAGAAGTTGGGTGGTCGGGGAGGCAAAATTGGTAATGCAGCGGAAAAATGAAATTGTCGGTTTTGCGGTGGTAGCGAGCGGAATGGAATATGTCGTTTTCGGTTTTGGGTTCGTTAATTTTAATTTGTTCACGGTGGACACGCGAAGTAGAAACGAAGCACGAAAAGTTCAGAATGAAGTCCTTGATTCAACGAGAGCGCTGACAATTTTAAGACCGTAGGTACGACAAAGAGCCACCGAAGAATACGTAATAATTCTTACGGCCACCCTGGTTCCCGAAATTCCAACCTCTACCAAGTGGACCTATTGTAAAACGTAAACGTCGAATATGTCGATTTCGGTTTTGGGTTTGTTAATTTTAATTTGTTCACGGTGAACACCCGAAGTTGGAACGAAGGACGAAAAGTTCAGAACGAAGTTCTTGATTCAACGAGAGCGCTGACAATTTTAAGACCGTAGGTACGACAAAGAGCCACCGAAGAATACGTAATAATTCTTACGACCACCCTGGCTCCCGAAACTCCAACCCCATTGAAATCCACCCTCTACCAAGTGGACCGACCGTAAAGCGTAAACGTCGCACATATCCCGCGGGCATGAAAAACGCGAAAATTGTGCTCATTCACGGGATCTCGAGACAAAGGAGCCGCCTCGCCGGCACAATGAACAGCCTGAAAGACCTCAGCGCCGAAATATCGACGTTCTGATCGACTCCGACGATTCTGAATAAAGGCGCGACGCGTCGGGCTCAGTCTCGATCGATCTTTTCATCCGGAATCGAGCGCGTCGCATCGGAATTATTCGCCTCCGATCGTGCCTGGCGAGCAAAAACAAAAAGGCACGGAGAAAGGGGGCAGAGGAACAAAGAGTGAGGAGGGACAAACAAGAACAAAGAGAGAGAGAGAGAGAGCGCGTGGATACATGGATTACGATCCGTAAGCACATCCGCTCGCCCGCTCGCGCGCGCGCGCTCGCTAAAAAGGCTTCGGAGGGCAATATCGTCGATCGGCCTTGGATAAATAACGCGGCATCGAACGCATCCGTTCCATTAACCCTTATCAGCGTGGCGGAACGTGTACTGGCAACCGGAAACAAGCGTTGCCCGTAGAGTCTAATGTATGTGCGCCAGAAGCCGAAGCGGGCTCGCACGATCGTTCGGCCATTATCTAAGACGAGCGACCTACCGACACATAGGCGCACGTAGGCATTCCTCGGTAACCTCTACTACACCAGGGGGCTGCCGACCTCTTCCCGCCAAGAGAAATATGAACCTAGGAGGATCGACGAGCAACTGGCAAGACGCCTGCCTGCCTGCCCGCCCGCCCGGGCTCTCACTTTGTCGCGAACAATTGAAACGCGGAGTGCCGACGATCGAGAGATGATGGAGTCGAGCGACGCTTGGCACGTTCCTGACGTTTCTTTTACGACGCCGGGAATTGATTCCTCGCGGACGTTGACCGTATTTGTCAAGAATCGAAGCCTGGCAGCGGCCCGCTCGGGAGTAATGGACTCGCAGTCCGAGTTTCGGAGCGCGTTCGGGTTATTACGGATGCGGTCTAAGAAAGACGCGCGCGGACGGATCGTTTATACTTGGAGGCGAACTCGCGCTTTGTCCACAGCGTTGACAGTTTGACAATTTAGGAAAAATAAATGTCTAAACTGAAATTTGACCGAGACGTTGCGGACGGGTTTAAAATCGGATCTTAAGGGTATTCATATTTTTGTACTGTAAATCTTAGTGCAAGCAAAGTGAAGCATGGTATAAAAAAACGTCAAATCGCAAATTCATTTTGGATTAGTTATTTTAAAGCAAAGTGTCACTCTGCAATTTCGAATTATAATCCATATTTATTGACAAAAAGAAAATTAATATATACGTGACATCAAATCCAGCAATTAATATCCAAATTCATAGAACGTAGACGAAACCGAACAATACAAATTCCTCAAATGTTCTGCCCGGCCCACTTACACTATCATCGGCCCCCACCGCGTACACTCCCCACACCGGGAGATTCGGCCCGCCAGCGAAATTTGATATTCCCTCAGAATTTGCGATTACGCCGCACTATCGTGGGCCATATTCGCGTCCCGAAATTTTCTCAACTTTATAACCATTTGTTAAGGACATCGCCGCAAGGTTATTACGCCGGTGCCGGCATTACCGTTGTTCGGCCCTGAAATCCGCCGCGCCTAGGCGATTTTTGCATTTTACATGGGCGAATTCCGAGTGTGGCATTATGGGACGTTATACGGGCCCGGCCGTGAAGCCACCGCGCTTCACTCCTTTATTCTTTATGGGAAACGATGAATCCGCAATGCCTAGGCGGGCGGAAGAAAATGAGCGGGCGGAAAGTGCCGGAGCAGGAAGCGGGCGGGAGCGAGCGAGACAACCAACAGGGAGTAAAAAAAATCAAGGAACAAAGAGAGGATCGGTGGGGAGGAGGAGGGTGATGCAGGCCGGAAGAGCGGGAAGAGTACTGCCCGGGGTAAGATCTGCGCGGACACCCTGCTTTATATTTTCATTTTCTGTTACGATACAGCGCGTTAGTTCGCGGGAAATGAGATAGCCGGAGCGTCGGTCGTGGATATTCTACGCACGGTGAAGCACGAAAAATAGGTACGTCGATGGGTGTACGTGCACACGTACAGGCTGCGGTGTGAGGGAGGAGAGTAAAGAGGACGACGGAGAGAAGGGTAGGTAACCGAACAGAAGAGAACAGAAGAGAACAGGAGAGAACAGGAGAGACGAGTAGAGAGAAGAGGAAGAGGCGAGCGTGTAAATGGCGTACTCTTGCCTAGCGGAGAGACGTATAAACACAGTTTACGCTGCCTCGCGCGCGCGCGCGCGCCTGTGCCGCGACGATATACTCACGGGCTCGTAGGTAGAAAAACAATCTATATGATACAAATGAGGTCGACGCCACGGCACGAAGCGCCGCGACGGGAGCGCAGATAGCGGAATCAGGATCGCTGGCAGAAGTGGGGAGTGCGAAGGAACGTACTCGCAGGCGAAATCTATCTATGGCACTCATGGGGGGTCTGCCCGGTATCGCGGCCTATAGTCACGGTCTATATAAAGGATCTATGTACAAACACGGTCCAGATACGACGTCCAACATAAACAGTGTCCGCAGGGGGTTGTGCCCTGCATATGTACGCCTCGGTGACAATGCGAGGGGTCTACGTACGAGTACATATGGCTCGCTGGAATACATGCGCGAGCAACGAAAGGGGTTCGTGCGCGTAACTAAGTGTGTGTGTGCGTGCCTGGGCGCATACCTAGGGCAGCGCAAAGGGCTAACGTGTACGTACGCTTTGCCGGACGTTCGTGGACTTCCACGTAACATACGATCGCTGCCGGCAGAGTCCACGTATGTCTCCCCGAACCTGCGCACACGTTTGTCGTCGGCGGATTCGTGTGATAGTGTCATGCGTGTGTGTGTATGTTGCGCATGTGGGGATAGGTGTAGGACGATCTGGAATTTTCAACACACGGGCAACTGATGTCCGTCGCCTCCTTCTATCGCGTGACATGTTTTTTCACCGCCTCTCGCTCCTTCCACGCGTAAAGAGCGCTGTAACGAGAGGGAATGGACAAAGAGGACACGTAGGAGAGCCCGGCCGAGCTCCGTTCGATCGCGAAATATAGGACGGCCGGGGCATCGTCGAAGGACGGACGTTGCCATCGGTCATCGACGGGGGGCGCAATTAAAGCTCGTCCTCTTTTTCCGCCGGAGAATGCCGGCACGCTGAACGGCGGAAGATGGAATCTGCTCGCCGACCGTTATGCGCGAGCGTGCAAGATTTTTGAATTTCGTACGATCTTTCCGTAGAGGGAACTAATTACAGAGTTGGCCTGATTGTTTTGCGGTATGTTCCGTTGTAATTGCGAGTCACGAATGTGCGGTCGAGAGGGGCGAAGAAAGTGGGGATGAAACAGGGACAAGACTCTCCGTAGTAATCTATGTAGGCCAACCTTTGAAACTTTTTACTCGTCAAGCGAGTATGAAGCTTTCGAGAAATTTTGTTACGGAAGTAGAATGCGTAAAACTGAATTCCTGAACGAAATGTACAATTTTCACGAGAGACGATATAAGCTTATGCGAAACATTGTTTTAAGTTACTTCTCTTACGTCAATATGTCGTTTGGAAGGTCCGGTCACATCATCGACCGGACAGAATAATCTGAACGAACGCATTTGATCAGCGTACGTAAAGAGCACCGTTCGTCGTCTGCAAACTGCTTCCCCGATAAAAAACACAGTCCCATTCAGCCCGAGACAGATCTACGGCGCACGAAATTGAGCTGACAATGGTCAGCGGACATCGGTTAATGCCGATTCGCCCGTTCGGTCTCGAATACGAATCGGGAGAGGTGAGAGGGGAGGAGAGGGGGCGAATTTTTCCTGCGCGCCGAGGTACTAATTACCTCGGCCCTGCACTGTACCATTGTTCGCGAACGTAACATCAATTATAACCGGCGATGTTCGACATTCAGATTAATAATGATTCATCGGCAAGCTCCGCTCGTTCCTTTTGCGTACCTTCTGCCGAATTTGTCCGTCTCCGATACCCGATTTTTTCCCCATTCGAGAAAGTTTGACTCGACGGCAAGAGAACTCTCGTCATTCAAACATTCACATCAACAGTCGTTCTTTCTATTCTTTGCGTCGTTCTGAAAGCGGTGAAGTTATACTGTAGTTGTGTGGAGGTTACGAAATCGGTCAGATTAGCGGAACATCTCTGATACCTGATTTTTCCCCATTCGAGGAAGCTCGATTCGGAAAGAGAACTCTCAACATTCAAACATTTACATTCGCATCAACAGTATTCTTTGCGTTGTTCTGAAAGCGATGATGTTATACTGCAGCTGTGTGGACGTTACGAAATCGGTCAGATTAACGGAAAATTCCTGATACCTGATTTTTCCCCATTCGAGAAACTTCGATTCGGAAAGAGAACTCTCAACATTCAAACATTCACATCAACAATATTCTTTGCGTCGTTCTGAAAGCGATGAAGTTATGCTGCAGTTGTGTGGACGTTACGAAGTCCATCAGATTAGCGGGACGTTCAATATTCCGTATCTCGTCGGCGATCGCATTAGCGCATCTTCGGATCGGAAGGTCGACGTAGGTGAGCGCACACGAAGAGAGGATAATTCGGTGCGACCCAATTTATAAGCAAACGCTGGCCCTTCGCGCTGGATGGACAGCTGATAAGGCGGTCGTTGGAAGCTAACGAGACGGGTCCGTGAGCGCTGCCAGTCGAATCGGACGCCTCTCATTGATTAGAGAGACACTCTTTTGTCCCCTGCTGCCCGCAGAGCCTGATCGCCCGACGAAAACGGAACTTTAATTAGGGCCCACGCGGATGATAGGGACGACGCTGAATATATCGCGTAAAGGCGAGCTTTTCGAAAGATCGACGTTTGCGGGAGGCCTCCGTTAATTGGCACTCGATTTCAACTTCTGCCCCGGACACGTCGACGATTGTGGACAGAATATTAGCGCACTGCTCTGTAAATACGTACGCCTGCAGTAATGATTTTCGATTTTGACATTTTCCACCGCGTCAGAAATAGATGATTAATTATTTAAAATTTCGTGATATTTACACAGTAGCAGCTGTAATTCCGTGAAATTAAATAAAAACGTGTACGTAATTCGTCAGTGGCTTTAGTGCTAATCGCGAGAGACATAATGGGATTCGACATGTACAGGGAAAATCACTCCATTTCCGATTCGTTTTTCGGGATGGTATGACTCGGCGATGGGCAAAAACTGATTCGGCACTCATTATTTTTGAAGGTTCGAGCCCAGTCTGGGTGTTCGTGTGCGGACCAACTTTCGTCCGGTCCCGTGCGGCCGTTTCGAGCGGCGAACATGGAATATCAATTATGAACAGCGACATTCAATATTGAAGACTTGAAAGGACCGATCATCGAAACGAGACCGATGGCTGCTGATTTATTAACAGTTTGACGAACGCGAGACAGTGTCCGGCCCAACGTTCGCCACCATAAACACCAACCCGCCGAATGCCTCGCTACACACACACACACATACTGTACACTGACTGCACACCGACTGCACACCGACTGCACACTGACTGCACACTGACTACACACCGACTGCACCACAACCGAATATACTGGCTGCATACTGGCGATGATTATCCATCGTTTTCAATTTGTTACGCGCACGCTGTCGCGACGAAATTTACACGGAATATCGCGCAACTAATTAGCCTCGTTCTATGACGCCGCAGTCCATATTTCATGAGCGACGATTGGGAGTGGCGGAGGATTAGAAGATTGGAAGCGAGTGCGCGAACGAGAGTTATTCGGCTGATAATCGATAACTAAATGGCTCGCGTCCGAAGGCCGCAAATAGCGAAGTCGAAATTATTCCCGTAAATAGTGTCAAATTAAAACTGGAGCTCGCATTTCGAACGGCAAATTTCGCTATGGACCAAACCAAGTTCCGATAGTTACGGTTAAGTAACAAAATATGAAAGCTCTGAACAATTGAAGCGGTTCAAAGTGCACTACTGTCCGTCAAATAAGGCTCCAGAGGCTACAAGCGCATAGTACAAAAATTGAAATGAAAAACAGTAAGCGAACAAGATTAATAAATCGAGCGTTAACACTGCGAGTACGTCGAAACGAAAATATTTAAAAAAATCAACTTGAATAAATGTCAAGTGTGCGCGTACGATTAATTTTTTCGCGAAACGAGAGTGTAAGAAGAGATCGAATAATTCTTGACCATCGAGCGATCGCCAATTTTTCGCGCAAAGCCCGGGGGCTGAAAGGGCGGCGTATTATTAGTCAGCAGGTTGAAACCGGAAGCGGGGGATGGTACTCGTGCCGATTTCACAGGCGCGGTCGAGTATTTAATAAATGAAAGGCAATGCGGCTTCGCCGTTACCGTCCTAAAGCGGCCGCGGGATTAATTTCTCTATAGGCCGGGAAAAATTCAATTTGCCTCTTCCAACCCCTCTCACCCCCTCACCATCCCCACCCGCCACGCCCCGATCGTAGGGGGTGAGTCGCGGCCGGATTTCGTTCCGATATACCCCGCCGATCCTCTCTTCTTCTCCCGACCCTCCTTTTTTTTCCATCCCCCTTCGGGTCCCACCACCCTTCAACCACCCTTCCGCCACCCCTCGGCCATTTTGCACATTTTTAACGCACGCTTCTCGCCCAAATATGCGTGTCAACGTTTATGTTTATTTATGAGACGCTAAGAGGGAAGCGTAAATAACGGGGGTTGCGCGCGCTGTTTTTTTTTTGGATTTACGACGTACCCACTTTTAAGTGCCGATGTACGCAGGCGCGATTTACGTCATGCTATCTTGTTAAATGGCGACCGTTTTTCGGGAAGCTCGCTGCGCGTATCTGATTTCATCGCGATGTCGACCGACCCTCTCTCTTCGTCCTTCGTCCTTCGTCCTGGCAATTACTCACGCCGAAAGTACGCCGATCAAATCTCTACCCCTCGGACAAAAAGATTGCCGATCGCCTCAACCGTGTAACGGTCCAACAATTTGGTTCGCTCACCCCTCTCCTTAGTCCAGCCACCCCCTCCGCTGACCGTCGATAAAAATCCGCCCGACGAATTACGGCAATTACGATCTCCTTTTTTTCGGCGCGGTCCTAGGGCGAGTTTCCGGCTGATTTTCTTTCCTCGCGAGAGCCGTCCGGATCGACAGCCTCAAAGTTCAACGGTTAAACGGAGTGTACTTGGGCGGTTAACGCTCAATGGACCGAACCGATCGGGCGAGAGGGGGAGGACAAAAAGCGAGTGTTTTATAAGGTCGAGTTCCGCGGACAAGATCCGTATGACTCGCCAGCCGAGAGCGAGAATTTCGGATGAACGAACCCCGTCGAACAGCGAGCATGTATTATGTAGTATATCTTGCTAGCGGAATGAAAAAGCAGCCTCGATCGGAACATTACGTTATATCGTAAAGCGTCAAATAACACGTAGGGTAGGCAGCTGCAAACGTATTACCATCGTTTTATTTTACTTTATTTTATTTTACTTCATTATTGTTAAAATTAAAAATTAAATCAGCGTACCACATTGTACGAATAAAATAATAGAATAGAAATAGTAATAGTATAACAAATGTTAGTTTGTAGTGTTAAAAAACTCTTGAGAAGGACATAAAATAAAGTGTCGAAACGTCGAGCAAACGCACGGAATCCCTTGATCTCACACGCGCCGAAAATTCTTACATTTAAGATAAAGACGGACCAATGTCACGAATATTAGGTTATAACGTTGTCACTCGAACCGCATTGAAATAACTCTGAAATTAATTTCAAACTCTCCCGAGTCCCGGGCCGCCAAAAAATCGGCCGATAACGAGCGTCGGCGAGAGATCGCAATCGAGAATGCCGGCGACGCCGACTATTCTCCGCCCCCCCGCGACGCATAATAGAGCGGAATCTTCCCTCTTGGAAGTTGAACACGACGTATTCAATTCCAAACCCCCCTTCGCCCACCCCTCCCCTGCGTTTAAGGAGTACGCGTGTTCCGTTCGGCGGAACAGACGTTCCGTCGTGTATGGATGGAAATTCGCCAAGAGCGAGTGTATCCGGAATATCTGCGAGGACACCCCCCCCCTCTCTTCGCGCGATTCACCAAGATACGGCGAGTTAAGGGTTGGAACTCTGAGAGTGAGCGAACAACAGCTCTATATTTCGAATATCGAACGAGCCGGACGAAAAGCATTTTGAGCGTTCGTTATCGAATTAAAGTCGCTCCTCGCCCCGACGCCTCTTTCATCGAAACTTTTTCTTCAACACTCGCCCACCCCCACACACCCACCCCAGCCTCGTCCTTTCTTCGCTCGCCCACTTTGCGCCGACTACGTCTGCGCCTGACGCTCGGATGGAAATTTGCCAAAAGCGAGTGTATCTGAAAATCTGTGAATAGCCCGAAGAAGAATTCGGTGCTCGCTAGGGCGGCATAGGAAGAGGTTCGGCAAGAGGAGGGGGGGCAAGAAGTAACTTTCGAGGACAAGAAGAATGAGGAACGAGATACACGCCCGGCATTTCGAGGAGGCGGTGGCCAAAATGAATTTTCGAAATCCATTATCGGATTCAATAAAGCAACGTCTCTCGCCTGCCGACACTGTTTCTTGCCGAACTTCGTCGCGCGAGGCACAAGAAAGATGAGGAAGGGAGAAGGCTGGGGTGGGGTGGGGGGGGAGGGAAAGGGCGCGATCGGTGGAAAGTCGAGCTCGCGATAAAACGTTCATATTGACGGATGGCGCGGCCGTGAGCCGAATGTCGAAGTTATCGAGTCATACGAGCCATCACGTCCCAGACAAATTTCATTTGTGTCCCAGCACGCGCGCGATTATTTTCACTCAGCCTATCCTCGTCTCCCCAACCCCCCATCCACCCCCTTTCATCCCCCAGCGACGCGGAGCCTTCCACCCCGAGATCTCTCTCTTACCAGGCAACCCCGTGGAGACCCTGCGAAGCTCGCCATGCTTCCAGGTGCCCGATTGAATCCTCAGTGCCAAGAATGCAATTGATGAATGCCGATTTTCTCTCTTTTTTCCCTCCCTTCTCCACCCTTCTCTTCCGCCTCCTTCCCCCGGCTTTGTCGAATGATTTTCCCGAGACCCCACGTCAACCGATCCCTGGCCATTCCCCAATCTCTTTCTTGTCTCGTTTCCCGTTTGATTTAGCCCTAGCATTCCCTTTATCCCTGCCATCCCCATCCCTTGCCACCCCTATGCCCGTCGTCGAATGTTGCGCGAAACGGCGAGCGTGGAGCCGAGAAAATCCTCTCCTACCTTCGCGCGCCACGGAAGGGAATCTCGACGGGAATTTGTTGCCCGACGTCGGTTACACAGACGGTATTACCTGCGGGGTGGAGGTGGAAGAGGAGGTGGAGGTGGGGGGTGTGATGAAAATGGCCGAGATCTCGGGCGACGGCCCGGTCGAATTTATGGAGGAGAGGCGGGTGGCGCGCCAGGATTTATATCAGGTTCGCGCCACAATCCCTGGGATGTTGGTAATTCTCGATACGGGACGATACCTGATGCGCCGATAATTTCGACGGCCGGGCGTAATCGCATCCCGGGCGGTCCCGGGTCCGGGGGCTTCGATTATGAATTAAGTCTTTGCGGTGGCGGGCGGCGCGAACGGCCGGCATTGGCGCGAGAACGCCATTAAATCAGGGCTCTCTGTGCGGCTCGCGAGCAGAATTGATGGGCCGAATGCGAGGTTAGAAGCTGGAGCTGGGCTTGCGCGAGGCTGAAATGTTTCAACGCTGACGCGTGCGCGAGGTATTGCACGGCGAGCGGTAATTAATTGCTCCGATTGACGACGATTCTTGGTAAACCGATGCAGAGTGTCTGATGCACAAAACGTATATTTTTATAGAATTAAATGTATGCTACTGTGGAGATAGTTTTAAGTTCTTTATAAAATCGACCTAATGTACCGTGCATAAAAGATACATATTGTAATGTAAAATAAGGTTGCGATAATCGGGTATCGACCGTCAGTGATAGATTTATAATATTGGGTTTAATAAATTTTTTTTCTTATTCTTCCAAATGATAACATGTTAAATAAAATGTATTAACATAGCTTCAATTATAGCTATTATTAGCTATTATAATAGCTTCGATCACTTTAATTTATAGATTTACAGATAAATCATTGAATTCCCGTAGACACTTGTAAAACACTGACCGAACATACCAAAACCCCAATATTATACATAAAAGATACAGGACCAAAAAAGTACACTTTAATCGAACGCGGTCAATCTTCGCAGAACGGATCAACAAGTATCCAGAGAGGATAGAGAAATCCTTTCATGTTCGGCGAAGTTAAGCGAGAGAAGCTCGAGGGAAGAAGTGGACGTGGCCGCCGGCGTTCGTTACGAAAAATGAGTGTATCCACTTAAAGTTCCCCCAATCAGGGCACGGTACTGGCCGACATTCAGGACTCGCCAGGATCTCGTTGCGTCTCTGGGAAGAGTGTTCGAGCGTCGCTACGGGATGGAGAGTCCGCTGGACGCGGATACCGCCGGTGGGAAGAATGGGAAGCCGTGGGAGGAGTCGGGAACCGGCGGCGAAAGAGCAAGAGGAAGTCCGCTGGGCAAGGGGAGCTCGAGAACAAACAGGTTCGAAAGGCAAATAGAACGGGGAGCGGTCTGCAGGGTGGCGAGGAGGGAGGCCAAGAGGAGGGGGTGGAAAAAATCCTGGAAAGGAGTGGAGCCCTGCTCTCGTGCGCGCTGGAAAGGGATGAGGCGTAATGGTCGAGATAAGAGAGAAGAAGAGAATGATTCCGAGAGACAGGGAGCGAGAATGCAAGAGAGCAAAAGAGCAAAAGAGAGTGTGAGAGAGTGTGAGAGTGAGAGAGAGAGAGTGAGAGAGAGAATCGGCCGTGGCCCGCGGACAGCGGTAATAGGTACTTGTAACACGCTGAAAACTGGAGAGTTTCATTTGCCGCCGAACATGTTTAACTCTGTTTGGAAGCGGCACCGGGAATGCGAGTCTCGGAAAAGGCGGCGAGCAAACAGCGGGAAAGTTAAATTCGAACTCGGTATATGGAACGCGGGCGCTGTTAGCGAAAACGGAAAATTGTTGCTACGACAGGGTGGGAAGGAAGGGAAGGCTGTGGGGGGCAGATAAAAGAGAGAGCGGATCTGATTATGGGACAATGTGAAGAACGCCAATGGTTTTTGTTGTTCGATGAGAAAAGCTTCCCCTCGAGGGGTTCGCGAAGAGGGAGAGGAAGTCGAGGACGAAGTTGTAAGGAGTGCGAAGATCAAATTTGCCTTCGACGTGGGGGATGTTCGACAGGGTGGAAAGTGACTTCTCCGCTTATCGAAGGATATCAGTACTTGACCGCGTCGAATCAACGGCAGATCCGAGCCTGGTAGAAACGGCAAAGATTGGCGAAGTTCCAAGCGTCCGGTCAGGCTCGTTCTACCGTAAGAGAGGCGCACAAAACAAACCAGGAGAGGGAAGGGAGCAAGCAAGAGGCAGCAGGCGGGGATGAGGGTCCTAAAGCAAAGGAAGACCAAACAGCGCCGGAAAGAGAGGACGGCAAACAATCGGATAAATTACCAGAATCCCAAATTAGAATCCAAACTCCTGGCTGGAGGGAAGAAGGGTGAAGTGATCGAGGGCGAGCAAACGAACCAGAATTCTTACGTCTGGCCTTCTTTTCGCACTGACGA
Source organism: Anoplius nigerrimus (assembly GCA_914767735.1). Classification (NCBI taxonomy): domain Eukaryota; kingdom Metazoa; phylum Arthropoda; class Insecta; order Hymenoptera; family Pompilidae; genus Anoplius; species Anoplius nigerrimus. Next base: position 5,616,259 of record OU612077.1, read on the forward strand.
ACGATGCGAATCGTTCGCTGGAAGCGGACACTTGTAAACCGCCGAAAACTCGAGTCTCACTCGAAACTTCGACCGCTTCTCAATGGCCGGGCAAAAAAGGAAGAGAAGCGCGGGGAACAGACGGAAAGGAGAGGATCGGTTCCGCAAACAACCGAAGAAGAGAAATGACGAACGGCCGGACTCGGGAATAAGGAATCATGCTGCGGGAAGAGGATGGGGTGGGGTCGGAGGCAAAAAGGAGCAGTTCTCGCGAGGATCGTCCATCCTCCGGGCAATAAGGGCCGAAGAAACTTCAGGTTCGTTTGGCATCGGACTCTAATCAGAACGGAAACGAGGGAATCGAAGACCGACGAACGCTGGGAGCGAGGATCGCGAGCAAAGGGAAGAAACTGGAAACAGGCTGGAGAGTGAGAAGGATCAGGGGGGAACTGGAGGGGGGGGGGGGTGGAAATAAAGGAAGAAGGCAGAGTATTCTCGCGCGAGATCATCCGAGATGGGCGCATAGAAGTAATAGGAGCTCATAACCGCCGAAAGTTCGGGTTCGTTTGCCCGGCGCTCGACTCTATTTAAAAAGAAAAACGAGCTCGACGTCTCGGCACCGACGCTCGGGGAACCGACGCTCGGGCCCCGGCCGTGGCAGAATGTTTTCGTCCATTCTGAGGTCGCGCGGGCTGCCGGTAATAGGAACTTATAACGGCGAAAGTTGAGAGGGGTTCGTTTTCGGTCGGGAGTGCGAGACTGTTCGACGGCGGCGAGGACAGAGGCTTGAATTGAGCGGGAGAGGGGGTGAATTCTGGAGAATTGAGGAGAATCGAGGGAGAGTGCCTTTTCAACGACACCTCCACGAGACGTCGCTGCGGAAAGGGTAATAGGCAGTTAGGACGGGCCGCTGCGAAAACTCGGCGCGTGCGTCATGAATATTCGACCGCTCGACCGACGAAAAGGTAAGCCGGGCAGAAAGATTTGCGAAAGTTACGGAACGCGGAAGGAGGAGAGTGTCTCGAGGCCCGCTGGCGGATTCTCGCGAGGTTTCCCTTTTCAGCGTGCTCCTCCGGCTCGTCGTTGTCGTCGACGCTGGCTGCTAGACGGTAAACGGACGAAAAGCGGGCCGGCCTCGAGGAGCTCAGCCAGGCTAAGAACTACCCGGCGTGAATCAACATTTTTATGAGTATCAAGATTGCCGGCCGACGCGATAAGCGACTGACGGCGAAAACCTCTAACGAACTCGATTCAAGTGCCTGATGAATCGTGGCTGGCTTCTGAACATTTGATCGCTGAGAATGTCTCGAGTAGCAGATCTACAAAGGATTTGGACCGAATTTCACTGGATCGTCTGAGAAAAATTGGACTCTCGTCTCTGAATATTGCGAGGATGAATTTTACGCTGAAGGTAAACGGTCGAGTGAAACAGATTTTTCATCGCGGTATCCGACGCAAATTCGCGATCCATATCCTGAAAGGGACAAACGGCGTCAATTCGTAGCCAAGGTTCGCGCCGTCAAACGTGAACAATGTACTCGGAACGAGGAGCATTTCGAGGGGCCCCTCGCCTACTCGTGTCGCGGATGAGAAAGGAGAAGACGGATGAGACGAGAGTTCGACAGAGTGTTTGAGGAAGGAGGAGTCGGCTGAGTGGGGAGAGGAAGGAAGAGGAGTGTCGAGGAGAGGGGAGAGAGGGAGGGGGAGAATTTGTTGAGAGCTGCGGCTAGTGCCTAAAGCGGGAAGATTTCGAGTCTCGAGACGACGCGGTAATCGTAAATTGTGCATCGCTCACCGTCAAACTACAACGGGAGTGCCGCGTACAACCCTCGACAAACTATGGAAGCAAAAATCGACTCGAGCCACTGTCAGGAGAACAGATTGCGCAGCGCAAACTCTACAGCGCAGTGAAGTTATTTTGGAAATTATGTAAGTCGTCCCATTGGAAGTGGGATAAGTACGAGCGTATGTTTTTAACAAATATTAACCCCTTAACGTGCACGCTCGAGTTTATTCGAGCGCGCTAAACAGGCCAAACTGTGCACACCCGAGATAATTCGAGCGGCGTTGTATTTCATGCTGCTATAATTTTTCGCACTCGAATATAATCGAGAATTGAAAATAAGAATGTAAATGCTGAGAAAATAAATCTTTTTATCGATACTTATCATTTACATAGCATTGTATGCTATAACGCATTATTATTTCAAACCGAAACCGTGCGTTAAGGGGTTAATGTTCTGTTTTAGTAAATTTTCATATGACGTCAGAAATTAAATGTGCTTCAGCCGAGTATGATGGTACTACGTATGATCATTGCCTATAAAAGTAACGCCTTTATAACGTTCTCAGATATGTCACTTGCGTTATTCTCATTATATGTTCAGGATTCCAGTGCTCTCCTCCCTACGCAAGAATTCATACAACGCATAACGTACGAACCGCATCCACTGCAGTCGATGTCAAGAGAAGGAGGAGTTCGCCGAAAACGAGTGTAACAGTCCGAGCACCGGAAATGCAGGAATGCGAAGGAGAATAAGCGAAGAGGCGTTGCACAGACGGAATGTTCAAGACCGAGGCGAAGAAAAATGTGAACGTGTACCTACCGGGAGAAAGATGCAGGGAACGAGAAGAACTGACACAGAGAGAAAGAGAGAGAAAGAGGCAGAGGCAGACTTTGACGAGAGATTACGCGAGGGTAAACGAAAGTGGAGAACGAAGTTTCCGAAGAAGCACGAACGCTTTTGCATGGGACGGCAGTTAGACGTAAGAGGCACTCGTAATGCCGAAATATCGGGCTCCGTTTTCTACGTCCGTGAGGAATCCACTGCCGCTTTCCTCTCCGTTCGCTGAGGAAACAAGAGCGCGGAAAAGAGGGACGCAGTGTAACGGCTTACGCGAGAAAAGAGGGAAAAGGCAAGAGGAGGAGAAGGAGGAGGTGAAGGAGGTGGGGCAAAAGTGGCGGAGAAGAGGGAGACGATGTCCGGAGCGGAAAAAGGTCGAGACCGACGCTACGGACGACGAGGAAAAATAGCAGAGTTTTCGAAATGCTCCGGTAAAGGTCTCTTTCCTAATGGCAGACGCGCGAACGTTTTAATTAAGAATTTCCATTCTGTCACACGTTCAGCGGCGATGCTCTCGTATACGTAATTGTGGGATGACGATTTTAGACAAAGCCCTTCTCATTTGGAATGTTGAATGTTTCTCATTTGGACAAAATTACCATTAACACCGTCTAATGGCCGATAATACCCTGATTAATATATGCCTAAATGACAGATGGAAAATTACCTGAAAACCGATATTCCTTATCAATGCCGCAATGAGGGAACAACAATTTCGGAAATCGTGACTCCTACAGCGACCTTGCGATCGATAATGCGAGGCCACTCAACGGACTGTCATTGATAGCGGCTAATAGACGGCATTACCCCAATTAACGAAAAGCATCCCGTCGAAAATTGCTACCGCCCCGCTAGCGTCATTTTCGGATATCACCAAGGTACGAGCGATTTTAATTATTTTACCGCCGGGCGTCCGGTCGGCCGTGATACGTTTAAATTTTCCAGACGCAGAGCGCGTTTCAATTATACCGCGGCAAAGTACCGAAACCGCGGCAATCCGTGTTGCCATAACGTTGGCCACGCTCGAGAGAGGATGGCAGAGGGGTGGAGGGGGTAGAGCGGGGGTGCAACATGCGGACAGCGTTCGCACGGTTTACGAGACAAATCAGCGGATAATACCGCAATGAAGAGACGATGGTCCATGAAGAGGCCGAGGGCATCAAATCGGTATGTACTTGGCGAAGGTCGTACTTCGGCGGAGGGGAAGGGGGTGGAAAGGGACAGGAGCAAGGGCCAAGAGGGAGAGGGAAGGTAGGAGGAAGAAGGCGAGGAACGTTTGTAGGAGGAACTCGTAATCCTCGTCTCGTAAATTAGGCCCCTCCTCGGCGCGAAGCGCTAAGCCGCGAGCTTAAACGATCCTTTTAAGGGGCCGCCTAATCCGCGCTTAACGCCGACACGATGGCACCGGGTGGGGTATTTCGCTTTACGAGGATACGCGCCCTGCGAACGAATCCGCGACCAGCACGCCGAACTGAACTTCGGAGTCCTGGGAGGGGGGAGGGGGGCCAGGTTAGGCCCGGCGATAATCGCGCGAGTTGACCTGAGTTAGAAGATGGCGAGTTGGCCAGATCTACGGGAGGCTTATGGGGGAGGATATTCCGTGTTGTCGATGGGGTGGCAGAGGGTTGTTCCCGCTAGGCGGAGTTTGAGGCCGAAGTAGCGGAGCGTAGAGTAGATGAAAAATTAATGGGGAGTCCGGATTTGGAATTGAATGTAAATGTCGGGCGACGGAAGAGCGTGGTGCAGGGAGGGTGGCAAAAATTTAGCGGTTGGATTGTCGTTTGAGTGCGTCGGTGGAATATGTAAACAGCTTAGCGGAGCGCAGACCCGCGGAACCTCAGAAAACGTAATCTGATTCAAGTTATGGCCTCGGAGTGCGAGCTTAGCGCTCTGCACGCTAACCGAGCCGCGTGCCTATACTTTTAATGTACACCACGCGTGCCACTGTTTTGCGATTAAGTACGGACTACCGTGTCACCTGGTACGTGAGAAATTGGCGAAAAATGGAAGATGATCTTATTTGAGGAAAGAGTCAACGAATATTCACGTACGTCCTTTCGAAACAGGAATAAACGAAACTGAAAAAAGATTCCTGCTAGTCGTTCCTAACTGGAACAGGCGTCGACGATGCAACCAAAAATATACTTGCCCAACAAATGTGAACTTTCAATTAAGCACGAGATCAATACGTCGCCAATTTTTCTGCCTCGACTGAGGAAAAAAACAGAAAACATCGCCCGTGGCCAAACGACATGTTCGCTCACACCGAAAGAGAGGAGGGGGAGGAGGAGGAGGAAAGCAGACAACACGATGCATTTTTCAAGCAGCAGCGCCGCTCGTCATCGCTGCCAGTGGAGAGAGAGGTACGGCATATAAACCGTTAGGCGAAAACTCGCTGACACGACGTCGCGTCGTTCGCCTAATGGCGACAACGGCATCGCGGTCCATTCGCACTTCCCTTTTTGGCCGGAGGGCGCCCGCGCCGCGGGAGGCGAACGATAAAGCTATCTTCGCAGCCGTCGGGGACCGGCGTCGAGACGCGCAGTCTACGTAAAGACAGAAGCGGAAGACTGGATGAAGAGAGCGAAGAATAAGATAGTGGGCGCGTGTGGGTGACACAGAAAATGGCAGGGAAAGCGAGCGTTCGCGAAACGAATTATCATCGCGTCGTTAAGGCGTTTGCCATTCCCCGCGGAGGGCCATAAACCGTGGCGGGGTCTAAACGAGCCCGGGATCTTCGGTGCGATCTTTCGCGCGTCGTCTGAAGGCTCGTAAAAGCGCGAGATATTCGGCGAACTGTGTATCCTTACGTGGCGGACGGATAAGTATCGGCCCGAGGGGGGTGGCAGGGGGTGGGGCGAAAAAGGCGAGCTTCGAGAGGGGTTGAGTGGGATACGCGTATATTTACAGAATTTTCAGGCAAGCGGCCCACCCTGAATATAAAGTTACGCTCGGGGAACCGGATTATCCCGAATGCCTTATCGCGGCTGAAACAGGCTGAAACTTTCCGTAAGGGGCGGGGGCGGGTGTTGCGGGGGTAGGTGCGGTGCAAGACACACGTGTTGGCGCAAGCTGCGGGAGAGAAGTGCCCCGCACCCAGCGGAACCTGTGTATCTTCGCGTCGGTGAGAGAATGCGTGCCCCGGAGAGGGACGGAGTTAGTTTTCGGATGAGAGATAGAGCTTAGGTGCCGTCTGGGGGTGGCAGGGTGGTTGGGGGGAGTGGTGGGGAAGGAGGGGAGAGGTTGTACTTGCGCAAAGTTCGACGGAAATCGTCTTACAATGGGGAGCGGGGATATTTCTTTGCGAGGAATTATGCGAGAAGTGACGGCGATCGCGGTCGGCCCGAATATAGGGCTGTTCTACTTGAAAAACTTCGGTACGCCCGATGATGACGGAGTGTGGGTTGATAGAGAGCGATATTTGACTTTGATCGGAATTATTATGTCGTTTTACCTTCGATATGCCGCTCCGCTTCGCGGCAGAATTTCTGGAGCCAGTCGGCGGTCGGCTCCAATATTGGGCTGTTCTACTTGAAAACATTGGAGTGTAGATATCGGCGAGTTCCAGCTCGGGAAACGTGACTCTCGGTATCGAGTGCAATTTTTGGGAGGCATCTCTACGTATCCTATCTCCCCTATTTACGTATAAGAGAGAGCACAGTGTTCCACTAGAAAACCAATGCTGTCTAGGATCGTGACAATTTCTGATTACAATTTCCTCCTTTCAAAATCTTATATATAGTATGAACGAGTAGGAGTAGAAATGATCGTTCTATTTGAAAGCATTAACCTGCACGTACTTTCAGCGGTGAGTTACGTGATTTTTGGTATTGATTGCAACTTTTGCCCCCTCTCTCCCTTATCAGGGACTACCTGTTTATGTATAAGCGCGACTCGGTCGCGAATGGGGAGACGTTAGAGAGTATATCTCACGTTACCATAGGCCCTCGAGACAGTTCATCGCATGGGGACGAAGTTACCGGTCGTGAGGGGGCGGCGAGGCGCGGAGGAGGGATGGAGGGTGGATTATGAATAAATATGAGATGTTAATTAAAACTTTCTCGCTTCCTCCTCGCCCGGAGGCAGCCCCTTTGGCGCATGCGCGGCAGCGCTCTCCGACGCGGGACGAATTTGCAGAAAGGCTATCACGGAAAATTACGCGTTTATGATCATTCGACAATTACCGCAGGCAATGCCGGGAAAAGCGTAATTCCGTGCCGGGCCGGATTGCGATCCCGCGATACGTCCAATTTACCGACGGCGAAATTAAGACACATTCCATTAAATCTAGAAGCTGGCCGAACCGAGCCTTCGCTCAGAGGGCCATTAAAAAAATCATATTTCAGGTACATCCCTTCGCTCCAGCCCTCAGCCGTCGGCTCGCGTCCCTTTTCACGTGCGCACAAAAGCCAAGCTATCCCGGGCCGAGATCAGTCTACGGTCCCCCTCGGCCGAAAAAAATTCACCTCCAGACAGACGCCGGCGTCGGAAGCCCAGGATGGCCGTGGAAGCCGAGGAAGCCGTCAGACTCTCACGCTCTCCGCGAATCGATCGTAGGTACGGAAATAAGCCGAAGGTATAATGCTCTCGCGAGAAGTCAGACCTTCCGAACGCTCGTTTCGACGGATCCATTTCGCGTGCCCCCTCCCCTCTGCCCGCTGCCAATTTCCATTCCTCCCACTCTCCCGACGGCGCAGTAAATCCATACGACGCGAGGTGTCTAATAATTTTAACGGCAGACAGGGACGCATAATCGTCCGGGGAGCCTGGTTTTATGCGCGAATGACCTAATTGCCGGGCGAGTGGATGGGAAGAAGGCGAAACGCAGGAGCTGGTGTCCTGGGCCACAGAGGGAGGATCGATAGCGAAACGCGATGCGCGAAGGGGAGGGGGGTGAGATCCGCTGCCGAGGCGGTTGCCGGGACCAGGAGGGGTGGGAAGGGGGTGGAGAAATATAGCGGCCGCAAACTTAAGCGCTAAAAGAATAACAATGTTTACGCGAGCGGACAAGGGTGGCTGGGGGGTGATGCTGAGGAAGGGGGTGAGTGGAGGAGGGAGATGGCTGCCTTCGGAAAATTGGAACGCGAGGATCGTTGGCGCGGAATCAAATGACGAATGGACGCCCGGGATGAAGATAAATCGTCAGTAGCGACCATGGAGGGATGCGAGGAGATTAAATGTTCTTACACCCCTCGGCAGCGATACGACGCGAGCTTTTGGCGTTTGGCGGCCGTGAACGCTTTTGACGTCAGTCGTAACACCCTGACATTAGGCGCCGATCGCTTCGTCGGAGATGACGATGAGAGAAGATGATCAAGCTTCATTACGAAATACAGTACTGATACTAGCTCCTTATTTGTTTTCCGAACGATGGCGATAATAAACCTCCTTTGAGGTTGAGTCGTGCCTCTTATCCTCTAAAAATAGCCTGGCTCGATTAATCGGCTAAATTCGGCTAAATTCGCCGAACGTTTCTTTCCTAGCGTGCGGATAGGCGTGGGAGTTCATTCCTAAGGAAATCAGGATAAACGATCAGCTTTCTACTTTATTTCCTCCCTACCCTTGTTTGACGGCCATGCACATTTTTGACGTCAATCCTAACCCTCTGACATTAGACGCCAATCGCTTCATCGAAGATGATGAGAGAAGACAACGGAGCTTTGTTACGAAATACAATAGACATTGTCAGCCCGTTATTTGCTTCCCGAACGACGACGATCATCAACCCTCTTCGAGATTCAACTCTCGTGCCTCTTACCCTCCAAAAATAGCCGGGCCCGATTAATCGGCCAAGTTCGCCCCTTTCCCTTACCTTACGGCAGGTCGAATCGTACGAAGAATTCGCCGAACGTTTCTTTCCTAGCGTGCGGACAGGCGAGGAAGTCCATTTCTAAGGAAATCGGGATAAACTATCGGGCTTTCTACTTTTTTCCCTCCTTGCACCCTCGCGCCCCTTATCGCCCCCTCCCACGCCTGCGGACCGTCGAAAATAACGCGGGCGTGGATCCTGAGAACGGCGACACCCGCGGCAACATTATCGCGCACTTTATCCAAACTTTTAAATCTCCGAACGCGTCGGCCAGGAGTCAGCCGCCGTTCGCCACGGAAGTTCGGAACTTTCCTCGCTCGAGGGTGGGGTGAGGGGGGAGGAGGAATGCTTCGGGCTCGAGAAAGAGGTAAGGGTGGGGGTGGGGGCTCGGCCCGGTAAGATGGAGAGATTTGACGAGGAAAGAAGACGTTTCCCGTCTACCTGCGGAACGCCACCTGCCACCGGCTGCCGCACTCCATTTTTCCTATTTTCCCTATTTTCCCACTTTTCTAGTCCCCCATCCGAGGCGAGCGTGTTTTTTTTTTTATTATCCGAGACCTCGTTCATATCAACGTTCCGGCGCTGCGACGGTAAACGTGGATTTTTTAGAATTGTTGAAGCTAAAAGTGTCATTCGTTTATTTGTATCATTGGCGAAAACGGTTAACTTGATTTTTTGCAATTTTGCGGTCGATGCGATTGTTCGACTATTAACCTTTTGTGTCTAAATTTAGTTTCTCTATTTTGGGGATTAATGCTATGAAATAATAAAACCTTTTTTACTGATAAACTACCAGCTAAACTAATAATATTAACCGATTTTATGAAACGGTGCCTCATAACCGAATATTAGTATTAAAAGTCTCATCCATGCGAATCGTAATTTTAATTTTCAACAAAGGGACGTTTAGACCTTCACTGTACTCGAGGTTAATATCTCGAGAGGTAAAGGAATGGAAAATGTAAGCCAATGGTTTCTCGCACGACTAGACGAGAGGATACCAGTAGGAGATTAGATCGGCGAGATAGAAATTTCAAAAATGCCCATTTCCACGTTTACCTACGATCCGGGACTCAAAGACACTGCCAGACTTTCCTCGTTCTCCACTTTCATCCTGTATCCGTATCTACATTCACCGGCTTACTTGGATAAGATCTTGCCGACATACGAGATGCTCTCGAGATAGCCGTGGACACAATTTGATACGTAAGGAGTACTAGAATTTTTACGTAGTTACCTCGCGTAGGTCAAGTGCGGGCCAGATCATTATCATGAGTGGTCGGCCAGAAGGCTTTAGGTCAAAATTCATCGCGAATCAATATGGAGCGGAGTATATGAGAGGCGCATATATTAAGGCCTTGGCTATTCGACGAATTTCACCGCGCTCGTATATTTCGGACACTGTGATCTTTCGAGCGTTTATTGAGTACACCGTCAATGCGGTCCGAATATCCGAATATCCGAACATTCGTACCATTCAAGTAGTACAATATTTTTCGCGTACTTTAAATTCCTCGCGTGTCAGCGTTTAAGTACGCATTTCAATATCGAATCATTAACCTATCATAAAGACAGAATGCACAAAATTGACTTCAAATACGAAACTATTCTACCGCTTCAATCTGCGTAGTATTCAAGCGCCCTATTAACACCGATGAGGAACATTCGTCCCGCCCGAACTATGCAATATTTTGGACAACGTTCTTCAAAGTTAGGAAAATACCGGCGGCCAAGTAATTACAGGGTTTCGAAATAATGTCCATACATTAGACTATCACGGTGGCGTTTGGCTGCACTCGAACGCGAAACTATTTGAACAGTCTCAGTTCGATCGGGCCGATTCATATGCAATATTTGTCGAAGTAGTGCAACGTTAGTCGTAGCCGGCCGCGTGACACCCCGAATGTAATTCACTGTGGACGCTCGGCGAACAATGCCGCCGCATGGCATTCGAGCAATGCGCGTCCAATAAATCACGCGAATAAACCGATACTTTTTGAGCGAGCCTTGTCGCATCGACGACCGGTTATGGCTAACAAATTAATCGTCGCCCAGCTCGAATAATCGTCCGATCCTCCGCATTCTCAGTCGTCTGCCACCCCCTCCGACGTCATCGGACTTCCTCCCCTTTTTCCGCACCCCCTCTCTTCATCCCCTCTCTCCGTCTCTTTCCAACGAGCCCTTTGACGCGAATCAATTAATAACAATCGTCCGGGGATTCGAACGTGGAATTTCGCTCGCGTCCGGCGAAGGACGACGATGAATTTCATTCACGGCACGGCTTGACGTGGCATGTGACACCGTTTGGGAATATCTACCCGGACAGGGCAAAAGAAAAACACGCTCCGAAAGGAGATATGAATTTTTCGACGGAGAGCGCCCAGCGCGGTCAAGTCGTGCGACGCGAATTGAAATATTCTGTTTCTGGATTTCGATTCGGTCTTCGAGGATGTAATTAGAGGAATGAGTTTTCTCGGTGTATATTGAATCGTGTGCTCTGATAGGAGATAAATGTGAAGAGGTAGAAATTGAATTCTGTTCTGTTTCGTTTAATGCTGTTAAGTGAGAAATTAGAAGAATTGCTTGCGTTATTGCGATTGGTATCGATAAGTAGAAACGAGTGAGGATCAGCTACTTTTCTCTAATTAAACCCTTTCAAGGTAATAAAGATGAAAACGTCACATCGCCGTCGTTTAAATTCCATCCTTTTCCGCCCGAACGCAGGTGAGAAGCCACAGTATTTCTCTCCACTCCGCACGCAGACCAGCCTCGCGCCGACATCTCAACTCTGCCTTTTTTAATTAAATCCTCTCAAGTCAGTAATCGTAAAACCTTCTTACGTCGCCGTAGCTTAAATTTTGTTGTGTTCCGCGCGAACACAGTTGAAAAGCCACAACATTTTTTCCATTCCACCCCTCGAGGCTCATAATTACGAGCGGGCGCTCTCGCGAGAGTAAGAGTGTGAGAAAGAGAGGGAGAGGGACAGAGAGAGAAAGAGAGAGAGAGAGAGAGAGAGAGAGAGAGATGGAGAATTCGCTCAGGCCGGAAAGTTTCGCGCGCGTTTTGATCCTTATTCGGGGTTAGTTGCCGTTCTGGCGTCGGCGACGCCTTTCTGCCGGTTCGCCCCGCAGCCTAGGATAACAGATTACGTAATTATACCGAGATCCGCGAGGAGGAGGGGGGGAGCTGCAAAACGGAAGAGAGCTTCTAACGGCGTTAGCTATGGCGCGCTCGCGTCCTGAATACGTACCATTTCGATGCTGAACTCGGAGGGAAGCCTGAGCTCTCGCGAGCGCGCCTCTTTCCGTCTCAAGGACGGAAACGGAATTAGTAGCGATGGAGAATTACAGCTCAGCCCCGCGGCGGGCGCCGGGACGCAAGATTGTCCCTCGCGAGTCTCACTTTGATTAGGGTCGTTTGACGAAACTTTAATTATACTCGCCGGAAGCGCGATACACTTTTTAGGTCGATCGAATGACGAAGTGGCTGATCGGCGGTAAGCTCGACACGAGACTTTTTCTCCGAATTCGCGGGACAATGGAGGGGTAGACGCCGAAGAGCGAAACTTCGACTGACTGTCAGTCATCACCGCCCTCGCGGGTCGGGTGGGGAAAAGGGTGGGGAATTTTAATACGGGCTCATCGATCACTCCGCATTCGGCCATTCGTCAATTTAACAAAGGGCACATTTAATCAATCATCCCCTAGTGATGGTTGGCGCAAGGGGGTGGGTGAGTATCGTTTCTCGTAGATGCGCGTGTCCTGAGGTTTTCCGCAGGGTGATTCGAAGGGGGAGCGGGAGGGTGGAATGCGGGAGGGTGTGTTTTAGTCGTCGGACGTTCCGGTCGAATTCACGGTCGAATTCTGGTCGAATTCTGGTCGAATTCTGGTCGAGTTCTAGTCGTGACGCCCTGGTCATGTCGAGATTGTCGGCGGGGCGAAGTTGTCCGTGTCGGGGTCGACCTTGGGCGTGTACAATCAGTGGGGGATCGCATCGCTCCCGGATTAGGGGGTGGACTTACCTCTGCGGATGGTAGCGGGACTAGGGGTTGCCAGGACGAGGAAGGCAACGACGAACAACCCCCAGCCCCAGCTACGGCTCCCCAAGACAGGCGGGGCGGCCATCTCAGTTCCCAGAGCGCCCCAGAGAGACCCCCGAGACTGTCAGTCCACCTCCGAACCTTCCTCCTCTTCCTCCAGCCTCATTTGCGGCGGCACACCTACGCACAGAAGGTTAAGGGGATATATGAGTTCTGGTCTGGCCGCTGCGATTGAAATCCAATCTGTCATTTCTGATACAGGTAGGGCTTGTATGACAAATTTGAATCGTGCTATATGGGAAGCATGTTAAAAGAGACCTTTGTACAACGGATGATCTACTATACAATGGATAATCACTTTCTCTGGAAAATTTATGTGTTCGAATTACCGAGGATTTACGATTATTCGGGATTTTTATAAATTCTTATGAAATCAATTGCATGTTAAACGTCAATCGATAAATGAAAATATGGAGTCAAGTGCATGTGTTATCGTACCGTATCGAAATTCGAATTTTAATAGTGTTTATACTGTATAGTAATAAAATGTTGCTTATGGTATCATGAACTCTGTTTGCCATAGACTTTTACGGGTATGAAGGGTGGTGAGTTAAGTGATATTGACAACTGCGTGTGTCGACTGCTCGACTGCTCGACGATATTGATGAGGCGGCTGAACAAGTTTCCCATTCAAAGCGCTCAGCGTCGGATTACACACTCAAGAACCTGAGGGACGTAATATTGAAATAGGTTGATGAACTGAGCGGGAACGTCTCAATTAACGCGCGCGATCGACGGAGCGGAAAAAAATTAATATTCACCGTCGCCGGCGTGAAATTCAAATTCGTTATCGATATTAATCAAATATCGCGGCGGTTTATATTAAAAAATTACTGCGCCGTGTAATTCGGCGAAATGAGGTTCTTTTTGTTGGTCCACTCTATAAACAGCCCGGCCCGACGTTGACGATGGCGCGTATAAATATTCCGCGCTGTGCCCGGCGGATGATAAGTTATAATTGCAGAGCAACAAAAAAAAGACTGTAATCATCACCGTGCAGCGTGCGCGGTTTATTTCGAAAATTATATCGCCCGAAGTGACGAATTATCTTTTACGAAAATTCGCAGAGCTATGACGACAGCGATAAACCAAAGATACGTCATGACGTGTACATGGCACGTCGAGAGTATCGAAGAGAATGCAAAGTGTAGAAAAAGGAACGGAAAGAGGAGAAAAGACCGATAAAGTAAAATTATGTCTTTCGATCAGCCGGACGCGCTTGATAGAAAGCGCATAAATTTCGGGGTCGATTAATCTTATACGGAGAGTAATAAAGTGAGGCGTAAAGTGAGTTGAAATAAGAATTTTATCGAAGCTCTCGATTGACGATCCGACGGTATCGATCCTGGTCATCATTTGATCTCGATCTTTCATCACTCTTCCCAACGATCTCTAACGGCATAGATCAAAGAACCCTGAGCAAGAATACCTTAGTCAAAACTCAAAATTCCAAGAAGATTTGCTTCACTCCGTCACGGCTGGAAGGCGGAAAGTAAAAGAAAATCCTGACAACGTCGTAAGTCCTGCCGACTTCGCAAACGTCTGCGACCCCGCACGTGCGCGCACGCACGTCACTGTACACGCGCACTCCGTACACGTACACGCACGCAACCTTCCCCCCTCCTGCCACGGAAACGAAAATGTCAATACCCTGGTTATCGGCAGACCGCAAATCTGATTTTACGTCCTCGCGTCTCCGGGCGAGCTAGCCGGCGAAATACAGGGTGTCCGCGAAGTTACGCACTGCGCACCTCATGCCGCTGCCTCGTCACTCCCTGGCGACGACTCCGGCAACGACCCAATAGGAACTGCACGGCCCCGAACGACACTGTTTCCCACGAAATTCCCTCGGGCGGCGGAAAAATACGCGCGCTTAAACGTCCGACGTAATTCCGTCCGAACGAGACGGAGAAAAGGTTGGCGAGACTGAAAACGAGGCAAAAACTGCTAGGTACCAGCACGCTCGCGCAAGCCTGTGCACGCTCGCACACGCGCGTGTGCGTGCGCGCGAATTGAATCGATGAGCGTCGCGACGATATTGTCTGCCGAGAATTTGCGTTGAAATTCCGTTTCGATAAAGAGGCCGACCTCGCTCTCCGCGACCTTGCAGCCCCCACCCCCTCTGTCGTCCCGGCAGGGGTTGAAAACAGGCTCGCATACCTTTTTCCATCCCACCCCGTCGGCCGAAAGCCAGAGAGAGTTTACATTCGACGACAACGACGGAGTCGTTCCGCTTTTACGACTCATTCGCTCGACGGAATACAATTTGCTAAATCCTGGACCTAACAGATTTCCACCCGACTCCCCTCACATTTTTTCGCAACCCCTCACGCCACCACCCCACCCGCGAAGAGGTTCAATGCGCATTCTCGCCCGTTCGATTAAACTTTCGCCCTCTCGTTCGCGGCTTGTTCATTCCGACGATTTCGAGCCGAATCCCTGGCTTTCTTTTATTTCCCTCCGAAGGGGGGTAAAGTTTTTCATCCCCCCCTTCAGCATCGTTTCGCAGATTCCACTGTTATTCTTCGTTCCTTCGCCTCTATCGGCGTTATCTTCGCCAGCGTGTCATATAGGAGGCACAGTCCTCCCGAGAGGCGTTTTACATCCGACTAACGAAATGAAATCTCACCCTGACTGGCGATGGAGGGTGCGCAGGGGCGAATTTAGTTGAGACAAACGAGCGAGAATTCGCGAATTATTCAGGGCACGAAGCGGAGACGAGTGGGTGGCAAAATATCGAATTCGAGAAGCGGCAGCTCCAATTTCCAGGAAATTATCAGCAGCTCGGGGGTGGTGGGGGTGTTAGTGCGAGATTCACGGCACTTAATTTGAATTTCAGCGAATCTCCGTTTAAAACTTCCGCTCTCCCTCTTCCGAGGTTTTCACCGCGTTTTTTCCAAAAAAAAATCGCAGTCCCGACCGACCTATCCCCATCCTCGACGTTAGCCGAACCGACCGACATGTTAACAGCGTTCGTTCAAACATTGTTCGTTACGGTTGATAAAATAATTGCGCGCCGTGTTTGAATATTGTATTTGTTCCACGTAGGGAGGAATGTAATGTGAACTAACTCGCGAGTCGTTGCATGCGCCTCGGTGCAATTAATGTGCGGCAAGGAATGGATGGAGTGGGAATGATAAATTCAGTGCGTGTAACGCATCTTTTGGCACGGCTGAAAATGTAAATGGTTGATACGTGAAGGGAAACACTGTAGGAACTTAGCAGTAGTGAGTGAAGGTTCAGTTTATGTTTCGAGAGAAAAAGTTTCGAATGAATTATTGGCAGTGTACAACAGATAGGTGGTTGTATGGTGAAAACTAAAATATTGTAATATTGGATCGTCCTTCTACATAGTGGTACGGGGTCAACAAAAAGTCAGCCAGCCGTTTCCCGTTTCTCGATATTTGCCTTATTTTCGGTGTTACAGCCGATGCAGAGCTACAGAGATTACAGAGTTACGACCGATTTACTCAGTCTACCCGCAATTCGCGTCTTATTCGCGAAGTGAATACGTCTGCCTATTTTCAAGGATAAGAAAAATTCCGAGCATTCCCTTCCGTCCTTTCCCGTTCGCCTTTTCGATTCCAGTCCCCGATCGGCAGGAAAAAGTCTGCGCTCCGCTGAAAAGTTGTGGAAACGTGCGCGAATGGCAGCCACCGCGTTAAAACAAATTACCACCCTCGAATTACAAAGTTGCGCGTGCCTGAGCATAGGACGTTAAGCGAATGGGGTTGGTTCCCGGCCGTAGAAGGTTGTGAGAAACTTTTGAATTTCTACCCACCCGTGCACGCGCTCCACACGGAAATTCCGCGAAAACAGACTTTCATTCGAAAAACAGGAGTATAGCAATAAAAATCAATCAACGCACGACGAAAAAATCTGTTTAAAAAGCGTCGGAGTGTAGAAGCGACTCTCGCCGAAATAAAGCACGGCATTTCAGGAACAAGCATTTTGCTCTTGGCTCGGGCAAGAAAATCGCTGAATACTCATGGATCTTACTGAGGTTCGAATTCAAGAATGTGATTGATGCTCGTTCGCGTTTGCCGCTGTTCGCATGATGAATAAAGCGGCGCAACGATTTTGCATGTCGGATGGAAGTGGAATCGATCGGGTGGCCGGAGATATTCTCAAATTCAAATGTTCGGCCCCGAATCGTGCGCCGGTCGGCTTCGGGCCGATAATTTCGCGAAACTCGAGACTCTACCCCTTCTCTCTGACATTCTCACTCTCTCTTTCTCTCTCTCTCCCTCTCTCTGTCGAGTTCGATATTTTATTCCCATCCCCGCACTACCGCTAACCGTTTGAATAATTCGCGAACCCTACCGGTCGTCTGTCCTGTTGTTTATGACGTGCCGCCAGACGAGAGCGCGCGCGCGCGCACACACACACGTTCCGTTTACACTGAAATTTCTCCACTGAATTTCATTATCTCGCTCTATTTCCGGGTCTCGGGCCGTGTCTCGTCATGTGTTCGTCGGCTCAAATTGAATATCGGGCCGGCGATGTTCGGCGCAGAACGCCTATTAAGTCTTGCCAAGAGTTATCATACGTATTGTGTCACTGTGCACAACCAGAACTTCGATGTCGTATTTAAAAAATAATTCTGACGCTTATCAGAACGACATGAAAGCCAAATGCTACGTAACAACATACGTGTCGGGGCAAATATTTATGATTGTCACACAAGTACCATACAAAATAAACCGTAGCTACCGCAACATATATTCGCGAAGGTAAATATTTTAAAAGAAAATACATCCGATGTATATACGGTGTACACATGAAAATTCTATTTAACTGAGAATGCATCTGCAAGAGTGTACATTTGAAATTGAAACGCGGCCCGAAAGTTATACGCCCCAATAATCCGCGCAACATTTAATTGCATCTCCATCCCTATCGGCTTATCCCGGCCAACAAGGCCAATTTCGGGCGCCGACCGCAAAGTGCGCCGCGATTAGAATTGTCAGAGCGCGCGACGCTATCAATTTTCCTTCGGGACTTAGTACCGCAAGCGTCGTACTCCTCGCAATTTGGCAAGCCGTTCGGAACCGGCTCCAGGATCCTGGAAACCGTACAGTCCCCTCGTGTCCACCCACACTTACATCCGCCGACCATTGTCTTTCGCCTATTGCCCGCCGCTTTCTCATTCACTACCTTAACTGTCGGTTCGAATCAAACGACAAACTCCGCTGACCGTCGGACAACAAAATTTAAACTCGCAAGGGTCGTACGAAAAATTCGTACTTCCTAGGAACTCAACGCAGACGCATTCTTTTGGCAAGTTCACGATTGGAGTAGCACAAGAAAGAGTACAGCGAGAAGAGAGAATTTAATTTTTGCCCGTATTGCCAGTGCACTCGGCGACTTTTGGCACGCGCTGTCCGACGAGGGTCAGGAGTAACGAAGGTGCCGATTTGATGCATACGTGCACGGAAACGGAACGAATGGCCGGCCGTAAATTCGCGTGAGGCAATTTTTCAGATCCCTGACCGCGCGCATAAGTCTCCGAAACGCTGCCATTACTTGCGAAATACTCGCCGAGTGCGAAGCTTCTCGCTCGACTGCCAAACGGCAGGCCCTACCCTACGGGTGCGTAGGAATACATCCTTTTAAAGAACCTACCCTTAAAGCGTAGACGGGGCAGACTGCTTTTTGTTTACGGCGTCTGCCCAGACAGCTTATTTTATCGCGCAGCTATTTATTCGCATGCTCTGCCTTGCCAGCTATTTCCAATCGCGATCGCTGACACACTGGCAAGCATGAAAATACTGGAATCTGCCCAAGTATTCATGTACAGACGATGTAGATAGAGAACTGGAGTACTACTTGACGAATCGTACTGTTTAAAATATTTTATAATTATCTATTGATCGGGAAGTCTGTTAGTAGTTTCGTATTTTCTATATATTGTTCGTAGGATTAATTATTTCAGATCGTTGCTTAAGATTAATTCTGATAAAAGCACGGTTTTCTGTGATTTTTTAAAAAAGTCATCGGTATGATTCAGAGAAATGCTCTAAAATTAACGAAATATTAACTATACTTGAACTTCAAATTTGTACCCTCTTGTCCCTTACCAACCACTTTACCATTAGACTCTCCTTACAATCCTCCCCGAAAGAGTCGCAATCGCATGATTTAGGCGCCCGGCTCGCATTAAGCAACCCTCGAAAAAAGTGCCGAAGTCAGCTAAAATTGAAAATCGCGTCGCGACGCACTCCCCCCAAAGCGCGAACGTTCCTTACGACTTATCCGATCACCCATCCCCGACTCTTCGGCTTAAAGTCCCGACTCCAGCCCTTCCGCCTCCCACACTCGCCCTCAAGCTCGGCAACTAAATCGTCATAAACCGTGCGCCAGCCCTCCTAATTTTTCATCCCAGCCCGCATAATGCCGCGCGCGTAATCTCGCCGTCGGAAAATAGTGGAAAAAGGCAGGACTGCAAAGGGGGTGGAGTGGGCGGCAAAAACAGGAGAAAAAGAAGGAGACAGGGTGGACGGGTGGGGGTGGGGGTGGAGGCGATTAAAATTTTACACCCCGTCCGCGGCTCTATGCAAAATAATGCCGGACTCGCTTTAGCTGGCCGAGGTCAGCGCGTAACTCGTCGCCTCGGATATCCTCGTTAAGGGTGGGGACCCTCGCGGTTGGCTGCCGGCTAGGTTAAGGTGGCGGAAGACCATCTCCGAGGGCAAAAGTCGCAATATCGTAAGTGGCCCCCCGGTTAACGCTCCACGGGGCATTTGCCACTGCGGAGGCCGAGGGGTAGGAAGATATCCTCCGATCCCGACCTTCCGTCTTCGAACCGACCTTCTTCCACTCTTTCAAAATATCACGCTGCGGCTTCCGCGCTGGGCAAAGCTGCTCTCTGCCCCATCTTTCTACCCGGTTCATCCGCAACTCGTACTCTTTCGCTTTCAACCCCTCTTTCGTCCGACTACCAACCCCCCGCAACTCCCAACCCCTCGCCGCCGATGGACGCGGAAAGTCAGCCGTAACGGCCGACGCGCCAATCCCTGTTGCGAGTTTCGGACCCCGGGTCCGAGGCATTCACTTCGTGCCTTCCATTGTAATTCCGGCGAATGAGACCGTGGAAAAAGCCCGACTCTATTTGCAGACGGCCGCGGCGCATAATACGTTACGCGCGCGTGTGCGGACGACGATGTGTTTGCGTGCAGCTTGGTCGGCAGAGTTGCAGGCGCAAAGTTTGGATACGTGTCATTACTGTCCGAACAGTGGGAATGGATTGTGTGGCAGTGGGCACGGATGACTTGCTTTTTGTCATTCTCAACGTATGTATTAACAGCGTACATGCGTAGTAATAATGCGGCTGGGTCTAGGAGTAGGGATTAATACGACGCGGAATTTCGATACATATTGTTATTGAATAGTGAGAATGGAGGTGGATAGAGATAATTGACATTACACGCTTCTTATAATTCTCTAGGCAGAGTTTCCGTACACTCAGGATATATATCACTCGATCCAACGTTATTTATCGGTACGTTTATACAAGTCTGGCCAGTTACGGTTAATAAGGCGTAAAGTTTCCACATATATCATTGCCGGCCAAATTGGAGAATCTATGCGGAGGTAGCTATACGTAATTTGCATTTCACGCTTCTTATCACCATGCGTGTTTCCACAACTCGAGCGTTAGTTATGGCTTTACTCAACGTTACGTTATTTATTGTTGTATTGCCATTGGTCCGGTTGGTTACGGTTAACAAGGCGATCGGGGGCGCTTACACGGTAAAAGTTAATATTTGTTCGTAACGTCGTTAGACGCGGACCGACTGCGTAGAAACATACTGGAGCTGCCTGGCAAATATCTAAAGAGCCTGAGGATATCCGCATCCGTTTTGCGCGCGATACCGACGTGTGTGTATCGCGGGCGTGTGCGATAGAATTTCTGCGAATTGCGAGCGCGGCGCGGAGAAAAGCTGCCGGAGAAAGAGATGAAAGTGGAAGAGAGCGTATAGAGAGTGTATGTCAGAGAGAGAGAGGGAAGGAGAGAGGGGGTTGGAGGAGAGAAATGGCCCGCGGACCAATCGCGGGAAACTGCCGGCACGAAAAAGCCTAGGCAAGTGAATCGAATATCTGCATCGGCATGATTTATGTCCCCTATTTACACCGCACCCGCCCATACACAGCGATACAGAAACCTTAGATTAATGTTGACCCCGGGACCATTTACGGAAACGGAAATGGCTTTTGCTTTTCCATTACTCTTTTACGGAGAGCGGCACCCGGGTTCATTTTCACGGCGACGATACGGGCAGCGGCGCCTGCCAGAGTCACTGGCGACAATTCATATTTTTGCGAAATTCACCCGTCGTTAGAATCGGTGTGCTTGGGTCGGCATTTGCCTGCGCGGTGTCAGTGCGTCTTTTGCTGTTTAACAAATCGGTCGCTGTACCCAAGATTGAACCTGGATCTTTGACACACGAGCTCTACTGACTGAAATTCGACTTCTATAGTTATTTAGAGCGCATTTGTATCGGTCAATGCTTACTCGATTGCCTCAACGCGGTCTTAGGATTTCTGTGATATTTTACATCAGCCTAGGACACTTTCATACCTTCACGTTAGTTGAGATTACTTTACACTATTTTATGTTGTTATATCGAAGAATTTGCACCTTTTGAGGGTTTTAGTCGACAAAGCTGGAATTTTATAACAACTTGGAGTATGTTTGACCAGTTTGTCTTTCTTAGTCCTGACTCTCTTCATACTGGACATTTCAGCGTTTTCTCGTTATACGACCCTTCCAGTCACAATTATTCCAACATAGTGTGATAGGGCAGTTAAAATACTTTAAAAAAATCGTAATCCGGGCCTTGTAAGTGCAATAGTTTCCGAGTTATAGCCAAAAATAGGGCATAAAATGGGGCAAAAAAATAGTCAAATATTTATATTTTGCCGCCTAGATCGTATACGCTCACCTCACAACCCATTTGTTCCACTACAAAATGAAATGGATCGAAAAAGCTTTCCAAAAATCGCAACCCGACCCTACTAAGTACAATAATTCTGGAAATATGTCTAATCCATATTTTGCGAAATTCATCTATCGTTAAAACCGACATCAATTTCTCAAAACCCAAGGCACTCCAATATTCGAACTTAAAATGCTCGCAATAATGATCATGTAAAAAGCGCTCCAATCGTTCCTCGCAGAAAAATCCTTTCGAAGCGACCTCGTTCGAAATAATGGATTATCATTATTATCCAGCCGAAATCCTAAAGTAATGGCACATATCGACTCCGTAACAGGGAGAATAATCGCAGCGCATAAAACAGTCCATATCCTCTTTGCCGAAAGATGCATCTGACGTAGAATAGTAATACGTCCGGCCGAATAAAGCATTATTATTATCATCCGCCCCGGAATCGGGCGCCATTCGCGATCTATACGAGGATCGCAAATCGGGTCAAACATCATCGTCGGGAATATTTTTCCTCCGGCTTCCCATTTCCCCCGCGGGCATCGTTCTCTTTCCGCTCGGCGCCGAAATTTCATCGAAATTCCGAATGCCGCGTCGTCATTTGTCAAAGGCTTCCTATCAATGGGCCGCCATGCCGGTTGGTTAGCCAGTGAATGGGCCGAGCGTGCCGGAAACGTCTCTCGTCCGGTCGTTCGCTCGAAAACGGGGTGATAATTGGTTAAATCCGTACTCTCTCGCCAGCAGGCACGACCGACCGTCTGATCTCTTTCTGTCGCTCGCGCTAACTGACCGTGTACTCCCGATGTAATCTAGCCACCCTGTGTAATATTTTTACCCAGCACTCTCCATACCATTCGGTTCGTACGAGAAAAGTTTTCGAACGGAACCTTACGTACGCGCGAATTATTTATACCGACTCGCGTATGAAATGATGTTTGTCGAGTCTGAGTTCTAGTATTGAGAACTGGCGAGCGATGTATCTTAAAGCGGAAGTGATGATTATGATTGTTGTCAGATTTTTACTCTTGTGATAGACGTCTGAATTGAATGATATTTTAGTTGAAAGAGGGTGAGTGTTTCAATTAAATCTGGACGTAACGTTGGGGCTAGTTTTGACATCTGACTGTCTGACGATACACTTTCAGCACGGGTTGGTTTTCTGGTCGGCAAATTCGTTCAGCGAACAATGTATGAATTCGGTCAAAGCGCAGATAAACTGACGGGTTAACGCAGCATGAATACCTGAAGGAGTAATGTCGAGCAGTTCTGCGAATCGTTACGCTGCAGCCTGCCATGTCGCAAAATTGTATAATATCTGATAGCAGAAGTCAGGGATGAATTTACGTGCGTTTTAATTTAATTTAACGCCGCGATGTAACTTAATATGCGCAAACATGCAAAGTGGGAAATTATTAATTCTCTAAACGCTGAAGCTATCCACGCTTTATGCGCGTATTTTGACTTAATCTACCGGACCGACATAAGCTGATACGCATAAACTTCATGAAAAACGCTTAGTCATTCACTTTCTTCAACCCAACAAAATACACCATTAACCGCCGACCGAATGAAAGCTCATTCCGAAAAACGATGAAACCCATCATTCCGACCGGCCGACGTGAACAAAACCAACATCACTTCCTCAACGCTATTTCAACATCGTAACCCGCGCTACACCTTCCCACCGCGTACAATTTGCGAACGCGGCAGTTCAAAGGCCCGCAAATCGTTATACCTTATCAAGGTCCGAATGAGAAGTTCGCCGTTTCTTTTTCGCAATTTCTCTAATCGGCCCCATCTCGCGTTCGACGAATCGACCCGCTCGAGACCGTTTCCCGTCCCTTTTTTCGCACCTCGACACCCCCCACCCCCCCTCCTCACTACCCTGCTCATCCTCCGCAGTAGAGACTCCGAGACTTGGGGCATTTTTCCGCCCTCCTTCCGGCTCCTCGTTAATCCTTCATCGCGTTACGCGGCTGGCGCGAGAATTTTGCAGGAAGGACGGCGGATTTCGCGCTTACCTACGCCTGGGCGGCCGCGGGAAAATGAAAGAAAATAGAGAAATGGATGGCTCTGACGCGATGGCAAAAGAGATAGCGCGCGCACTCCGAGAACGAGTGCTGGCGAGTTATGCGCCGACGAGACTGCGACGGGGCAAATAATGAGAGAACGAATATTACGAATCACCCTTTCACGGTCCCTCCCCTCCGCTAACCCTCCCCTGCCCACCGCTACGTCTCCACCCCTCGCCACACCATCCCTCTCCGGGCGGCGAGCCGTAACTGGCAACAGACAAATTACGGCGGACGTAAGGGCAAAGTTTTCCACTCCCTACCCTCCCGCGCCCTCCTTCCACCCCCGAGCACATTCCGACATCCATCATTTCGTCCGGCCCCGCCACCTTTTTCGTTTTCATTAAATTTGTTTCGGAAGAAGTTACGCGAGGGATTAAACTGTGCTCCCTTCGCGTTTTTTTTTTTCTCTGGACGACAGGGGAAGAGAATTCTCTCCCGTCGGTGCGCAGTACTGAGGGGTTGGTTTTATGGGACGTTAACGTCAGCCGCTCTAATTCGTTATCGACCGTCCCTAATTCGCGGATCCGTTATCAGTGGATCCGCGTCTGGCGATCTTCCGCTCGCGGGAAGGAGGCGCGCGCGCGCGCGCGCGCGGACGAAATTGAATCCGAAAGGAATTGACAGGGAAAAATTTGTTATCGTGCTTGGGCGGACATCGATATTCTCGTCACGAGCGCTACATCAACTCGCCTCGACGGGTACTGTTTAAACTATCCAACTGTTTGATATTCCGCGGCCCGATGCCGCAACGTTCGCCTTCACTTACTTCAACCCCCCCTCCACCAAGGCCACCCCACCTCTGCCCAACCCCGAGCTAACCTCACAGCCCCCTCCCCTCCCCTCGGCCGACACCGCAGCCCGCCGCCCCTCTTATACATTATTCGCGCTTCACTTTTTGCAGTTTCGCGGCGTTCATAAATTATTGGCAAGCTATGTAAATGCAGGCGGCAGCCTCTCTAGCCGGCTTCTCTCGACGAGCTCGCGGCCGTTTTTATAACCTCCCTAACCCCCACCCCCACCCTCCGTGCACGGCGGTTTGTCGTCGGTGTCGCCGGCGTAAAAAGTCTGACGATATTAATGAAGATTTCATTGCGACAGTTATCGCCGAATTTACGCCCCACGACGCCCGAGCGATGACGGTGGAATAGGTTTCCTAGGTAGATCGATAGGAGGGTAGGTGCAATCGATCGAGACGCTAAAGTTTGAATATTATACGAGTAACCTGGCGCAATTTTTTTCGACAAGAATTAACGGCGTTCCATGCAAATGCAATTGCGAGCGCCACGCTCTATTTCAATATAAGGCTGATTATTTTATTGCTGCGCTGAAGTCACTTGTTCGTCGTGCTCTGATCGAACGTAAGGGATACATGAGTTTAGTTATTTTTTCGCCGATGGATTTAGTCGTTTTTAGAATGCCCGTATCTATGGTATCAGTTTGGCAAAAAAGTAATTTTGTAGCGTGAAATAAAACTCATACCTTTATACAAGGAATACACTTTAATCAACCGTGTATTTTCCATTCTGTCGAATGCCAGAGGGAAAATATTTTGACAGAAGATTTTCAAAAAATGTATAGAACTATCTCTGTTTCAGAACCGAAAATATTTTCTTGCCAGCCCAATATATTTCTGAGACGAGAAGCAGCGAACGCTTTCTTCCCCGACATCTGCAGAGGTCCCCAACGCAATCGGAATTCTACCGAAAAATAATGAGCGCTCCGAACTGCGCAGTCGAGCCCAATATCCACCCCCCCCCCTACTTTATCCCTTAGAGCCGTGTCCTTCTTACGCGTCACTTCCGCGGCACTTTTTGCCATTTTCATAATATCACGTATTCCCGCATGTCCTCGGGGAGCTGTCTCTCAGAACATAATAAGACGTATTCCTCCTGCGCGACGCCTCGTTCCCTCCACCCCCACCCCCGCCTCATCCACCTTCTCATCCTCCGCATCCCCCCCGCGCCCCTCGCAGCCTCCCCCGACATTCGCCACCCTCGCATCCAGCCGCAACCCCTACTCTCCCCCGTCAGAAGAAAACTTTCGACCGGAAAGCTTGAAGGGCCCTGCATGCCGACGTCTCGACGTCGTCGGCGGGAAGGAAAAAAAGCGCGGCGCGGAGAGGGGCGGATGAAAAAAAATAATGGCGTCGAGAGAAAAAATCGGGGCCGAGAATGGGGTGAGGAGGAGGGAGGAATGGCGGAGAATGTCGTAGAATGAGGGAGGCTCGAGCTTTGCGCTCGCCGATTTACGATCGTCATTTGGTTGGCTGGTGGAAATTTGCCTTTTGCGGGAGAGGTCAGTGATTATGGGAATTTATGAGCCCGAGGAGAGTGGTAATTCAAGGGTGGGTGTGTCGAGGATCGGTTCGTCGAAGATGGATGGCCGGTTGCGTCAATCTGCTAACAGGTAACACGCTTCTGCGTGTCCTAGTTCGAGAATAATCAGGACATTTTCTAGAATCCTTACAAATTACGGAAATAGCTTGCCGAAGTAACGACTCCGATGATCAAACGTCTTATTCTCCGACATTTCGATCGGTGCCCAATAAAATAAACGATAAATCACCTTTCATTCTTTTAGCCTACGAAACTCTGTCATCGTGACAAATGAAATAGAAATGAGTGTGTAAGGTAAAGGTTCGAAGTTTGGCCGAAAGATTTACGGCCGTCGTTTCGGAGGCCCGTCGAAATTTGCCTTTTCGCGAGAGAGGTCAGTGATTATGGGAATTTATGAGCTCTGGGAGAGCTGTAACTCGAAGGGTGGGTGTGTCGAGGATCAATTCGCGGGAGAGATAGATCGAAGGCCTCCGAAGGATTCTTTGTGTCTGGGGTGGGTCGGCCTGACGGGTTCGAAGGAAAACGTGATCAAAGTGACAAAGTTTCGCTGCCCGCACTTTCGGCCTTATCGACGGGGCCGGAACAGTTTGATTAATATCGCTGAAAGGGTCAGTGTTAAGTCCGAACGTCAAAGGGAGTAGTTCGCGGCAGGATTGGAAACATTTTCCCTCGGCAGCTCTATGGATTCCGACGCTGATTACAATTTAAAAAGCACCGGGCAGAGCCCGAAGCCGCTCGCGAGAGGAAACATTTTTCGCAAAAATTATGCCCTGTCTGTTCCTCGGCCGAAAACGCTTTTTTCCCTCGTTTGCCGAAGAGCAAAAAGTACGCCATCCAGCCTCGCCTGTTGAGCGTCGAGGGAGATAGATAGAGAGAAAGAGATAGAGAGGGAGAGAGAGAGAGAGAGAGAGAGAGAGAGAGAGATAGAGAGAGGCAAGGAATCCTGAAGTGCGCGTCAATCGTGTCGGCCGACGGGGAAAAAAGTGGCGAGCGAAGGTAAGGATGAAGGAGGTGAGTCCTTCCCGAGCTGCAACAACTGTTCCATCTCCCTCAAAAGGACATTTACGAATTTTTATCCCAGGAAGACACCTAACAATCTACCCTGACCCTGGCGGATGAATTTTTCTCCGATTAGCATCTCGAGCGAATATTCTACGGAAACTTCGAAGCGTTAGTTTGACCGTAAGTTAAACTGTCGGTTCGATATCTCGAATCGCTTCGATCGAGCTCATCGCGACGAGCAACGAATTGCCCGACGATTCGGGCGTTAATCGAATTTTGGCCCGCCCGATTTTACCCTTTATTTGAACTTTTCCGCGGGAGAAATTACCGGGCGCGCCGGATACATCGGCCGCATTATCGTGGCTTGACCATTGTTTGTCGTAATTTACCGGGCCGCATTATCGCAGCGATATCTCGGTCCGGTTAATAAACGGACGCTGATCATAACCCATCCCGGCGCGCGGATTTGTTCGCGGGCAAATGCGCGAGTCGACCGTTCTGCTCGACGGATAAGCCGATGTTCCATTTTGACGTTCTGCCTTTGGCGCGAATGCGATTGGCGACGCGTCGTCGCTGAACAAAAACGTTTATACACTGCTTAACATACGTAACGCGTATACACGATACGCGTATAAAATTGATTTCATATTGTCAGCGATCGAACATTACTCTGACGTGGTCACGATGTCTCGATCGTGTCGGTCAGTGACAACGTTGACTTTGACAATCATCATTCGAGTGAACGCAATTTCCGTAACATTTATTCGGAATTTTTCTGACATTATCACCAGTATTATCTTTCCAATTTGCAACGTTCTAGTTACGTCGATTAACGTCACTTTCGACCCCGAAATTTTGCCCACAGAACAAATTCGACATCGTCACTGTACCAAAGATGTCTATACTCTCATTAAAATACACAGCGTATATTCGGCGCAGGTATATAATTTATCTGAAATTTTCATGACATCCCGACAATCATTATCTCACCCAGGCAACAATATTTTAATCGTGTCACTTAACGTCAATGTCGAAAGACCTGACGGACAGCCACCCAATTAACGCGCGCGCGCGCGCGCGCGCACATCCGAAAACTTACGCCATGCCGAACGAAGCCCACGTCATCCAGCCGAGAAAGACCGCCTGCCAGCAATCCCTCGCAAAACCATCCGCGCTTATGCGAACAATTACCCTCGGCCCGACTCACGCAATTTCGGGGGAGGGGGACGAGGGGGCAAGCCAGAACATTTTCGTCCCTGGCATCCGCTCGTTAGCACGCGCCACGCACGCACACGGCCCGACATAACACGTCTCGCCGACAATTTCCACGCCCTACCCGCTATTAAGATCGCATTTACATCGCGGATGAAGTTCTCGATCCGAAAGGTTGGGCAGAAATTATTTTATCGCGCCGTACGATCCGCGTCGACACTCACATTTTTCCTCCGCCTTCCCACTTCACCCTCATCCACCCTCTCCCTGAGCCACCCCCTCAGCAACCCCCTCGCCAGCCTGGCAGCCCTCTTTTCACTCTCTCAGCCCTCGCCGGCCTCGTTACTCGACTCCTTTTTTCCCGCTAAGCCGAATAACGAGCGATATCGACCGTGCGCTGGAGCGCGCGCGCGCGCGCACGTTCTCACGTCTGCGTCGCACATTCCGTGTAACCGAATTGAAGCGAATTAACGCGCGTCTCCCGATAAGGTGCGACGCCGGATGCCGGAATTGAGCGGAAGGGGGGCCCTTGTTCGCGAGTAACAGGCACAAACGCAGGCCTGCCAATGGCGTTGGCTGCGATCCGCGCGATCAATTAACCCTTAGCGTGCCTGGAGCCCTCTGCGTGTGCGTCGGTGTGCGTGCGTCTGTCCTGCGGCCGCACAGGCCGGAGTGCGTACGATGCGGTGCGCCGCAGTAAATTGTGGCCAGCTGACGGCGAGCATGTAGGTCACTTTTGTCGGAGAGCGTGTCTTAGGTGATAGGGGGAGGAATGGAGGGGTGGGAGGAGGCGGTTAACGACGTTTTTGCCGACGCAGGTGTCTAATGAGACGCGCGTTCGAACGCGCCCGGATTCGATGGTTAATGAGGCCGCTGTAACTAATTGTGAGACGCGGGCGGGACCTGTAACGAGTCACTTTTGCGGGCGGCGTGGAAAATTTCACCCTCCCCCGAGTATGGGAGACGAGGGTGAATGAGGCTGAAGTTCGCTGCTTCGCGCTCAGACAGTTAACAGTTTGGAGTTGCAATTAAACGTGGCTGCTCTAAAGGCGGAGGTTTTGAAAATGTGCAGGTTTTGAGAGCGGAGGTCGAGGGAAAGATAGACTTTTGTCGGTGGGATGTCAATTCTACTTCACTACGGTTGCTAGAGAGTGTAGGCGGAAAATGGGAGACATGGTGTGGATAGTCTCAAAATCCGGAAATGACAGGCGAGAGATTAGACTTTTGTCGGTGGATGTCAATTTTACTTTACTACGGTTGCTAGCGAGTGTAAGCGGTAAGTGGGAAGGATTGTGAGGATAGTCTTTGAAATTTCGGAATTACCAGGCGAGTGATTAGACTTTTGACAGTGGATGTCAATTCTACTTCACAACGGTTGCTAGCGAGTCTAGGCGGAACGTAGGGGCGATAGTGAGGGTAGTCTGAAAATTCGGGATTTCGAGGCGAGCAATTAGACTTTTGTCGGCGGATGTCAATTCTATTTCACTACAGTTGCTAGCGAGTGTAAGCGGAAAGTGGGAGGCATTGTGAGGATGGTCTTTGAAAATTCGGAATTAAGAGGCTTGCGATTGTAATTAAATATCAATCGTACTTGACCGCAGCTGCAATTGAGGTTGAATGGAATGTTGAAGGAGAGCGATTTTGAAGACAGCGATTCCGAGAAGTTTTAATATCAGATAGAGAGTGACGGCTGGGATTGGATGTTGAGTAGTTAACAGGGATAGAACTGTAATTAAATGTCAATCCTACTTTACCGCCGCTGCAGTTAAACGTAGATGGTGCGCGATAGATCAGTTTTAAAAACAGAGATTCTGAAAATTTTGAATTTCAACCGGCAGATGGCCGGAATTGAAATGTCCGATCGTTAACAGAGACGGGATCGTAATTAAAGGTATGATCGTGGTTAGGGTTTAATATCGACGGTTAAAACAATGTTAAAGGAGATTCGAATAAATGGTGAGCGAGTGGAAATCCTGCTGGGACCGCAATTACGACGCTGTTTAAGTAAGTTCTTTCGACTGCGCCGAATCGTGCTCCGCTACGAAATCTTTGCCGGGCGTAAAGGGAAACGTTACGGGCTTTCATCGCTAGAGCCTGAAGAGGGTAAAAATCACGTACAGGCTACATTATTAGCGGAGTCACAGTTACCGAAGCCATGAAACTCTCCAAAGCGAAAGAACAAATTCCGGCTTAACTAATGAGACTCGCTCCTGACGTACGCTAATTGTTAACATTTATTGCGAACAATTCTGCACACTTTATTTCAACTCTGCACAATAGATTTAACGAGCACGCAAACACGACGGATTTTACCTGTCTTAGTAATGACCTCGCACTCACGAAACATTTCATTGTTCGACATTTTGATCAACGTTCAATAAAACAAATAATTGATCAATCGCGTTTTATTCAACACTATTACGCGCACTGACACACGTCATTGGGAACAGTTAAATAAAAGTATATTCTTAAACAACCGATAATCCTAACCACTAACGACTGCATAACGATTAAACATTTGTCATCGAACTTCCCGTCAACGGACAAATGCAATAAATACTTATTCGTCACTTGTCAAGTCTGTACACACATCTGTCAATACTACCACCTGAATAAAAAAACGTTCGCGAATCGTCGATAATTCTAGCGTTGAGTACATTGCGCTGCCATGACTATGATTCGAATCGTCATGAAAGTGACTGTCAAACATCCGTCGTCGATGCACGTGAAGCGGTAAACGAAAGAATGCTTTCGAACTAACGAACCGAGCTCGTCATAAATGGATAAACTTGGTGGCCGAGGCGGCAGGAGGCGGCAGGAGGCGTTCATTTATTATTGTCCGCGGCGTTAATTATTTGCGCTCCTCGCGGCCTCCGCGTAATTGATTCCGATCGGCGGCCGGCGCGCGCTTATAAATCTGATTACACATTACTGACCGGCGACTGCGCAACAGCAATTCTCGCACCTGCAAAACCGCCGCTCGGATTTCCCTGAATTCCCGACGCTCCTACCTCGCCACCCCCCCGCCGCCCCCTCACCCTCACCCCCGCTCGCATTTCGAAATTGCACGCGACGGAGATGTACATCGTACGTAAGTGGTATGCCTTAGATGCCGTGCAATCCGTGCTGCCAATTTTCTGACCCAGATCGGGGCAATTGGCAAACTCTTTCCTGACAGTTGCATTTGTCTTGAGGGGCGAAAGAAGTTGGAACGGAGAGGGGGGAGATATGAATTGAATCCGTGCAATTTGTACTGCGGAGTTCGTTGACCCGGATCGGGGAAGGGTTCCGTCGATTCCGATACGTTCATTCTGTTTGATTCAAAAGACGAGAACAAGACGAGGTACTGGTTGAGATGAGGTTGAATCGAGATCGTATTATTTGACCTGTCAATTTTCAGACTAACGCTTCTAATATGTGTTAAAATTGTTTATGTTAGTTTCGTTTGCCTCAAGATTTGAAGAGAAAATGTACGGATAGGGGAAAATATGTATTTTGAAGCTTGGGGGAAAAGGGTTCGTTGACCCAGATCGGGGAAGAGGTTCGTCAATTCCAGTACATTTATTTTGTTTGATTCAAAAATCGAGGGCAAGGGACAGGTTGAGATGAGCTCAAATCAAGTCCGTATTATTTATCCTGCCAATTTGAGACTAACGCTTCTAATGTGAAAACTGTTTTGTTAGTTTCGCTTTCCTCAAGATTTGAGGAGAAACTGTAGGCATAGTGGAAAATATGTATTTCGAAGCTTGGGGGGAAAAGAGTCCAAACAACGCAGAGGGAGAAATTGCAATTTTCATATGTAACAGGTGTAAGAGCAATTTGGTGCGAGCGTACGGTTCAATGTTATCGACTGGAACGGCAAACGAGCGCAGGTCCCGTTCTATTTGACTCCCTGGTTTGTTCGAGATCGACGAAAATTGCGCTCGGGTGCCACTTGAGCGACGGTCGACGGTCGATTATACGGCGACAACGGTTAATAAACGAACCCTCCCCCACCTCATTCGCATTCCCCCTCCACTCCCCAATTGAGTCCACGCACCCGTTGAATCTTCCAGACAGCCGTCGACGATCGTCAAATTCAAAGTTCGATCACGCGCACCGTTCAGACCCGAATTAAATTTGACCAAAAATAAAGCAAGGGACGCGACCGAACTGGCCCGAAATTTCGATTAAAAACAAAAGGGACAATCAGCGCGACAAAATCGCTTCTCAATTAATCGAAGAATTGCATTAAAAATTTCGAGCACTCGAGCTTGCTCAATATTTGTCATTCTATTTAGCCGTTAGGCTAATTCGCGAATTGACGAAGTAATGGGATTAAGTTTGGACGATAGCCAACTAACGAAATATTACCGAGGACAGGGTACAGATTATATGCATACATACATATGCGACACGTACATATAATACATGCATCGTATCCGATCGAAGAGCTTATGCGGGAGAAAAATGCGAAAGTTCGTTCGGCCAGCTTGTAGCGAGATCGAACTGAATCGCGGGCTGATTACGGCGACCCAAATCAAAGGTCAGGGCATATCAGCTGCGAATCAGGGACGCTTTCGTCGAAGCAAGCGCTCGTGTCCGCGATCTTCGAAAATTGGCGACGAGCCGGAGCGAGAAAGCTGGAAAAATGGGGCAAAATCGGAGGAAAACGGAAAACGGTGGAATTCGAGAAATCGTCCGAGCGAGAATTCTTCCGTGACCGTCAACAATCAGCTCTCGTGACCGAGTCGGTTGGCTAAGGATCACGAGAAAGCCCGATCGGGGCCAGTTCGACGTACGTCGCTTCTTTGAAACGGGAAACCTAATTTACGGCGAGCGCCTTTTAATTCCCGCCGATTGTCCGCGATCGTCTCCGTGAAACGGGGGGGGGGGGTGAATTAAAGGGGGTGGCTTAACAGGCGGAATACTTCCGTGACCGCCAACAGTTCGATGGGAAGGATCGGCATCGTGGCTCGTTTTCAAACGATCCGTGGCCCGAACACGCCCGAACACGCCCGAAGCCCCGGCCCGGGCTCGGCATTCAATTTACGATCGACGCTTTTTACAGGCTCGCGCGCGCTCGATTATTTGACGTCATTTGCCAACAACGGGGCAGGGGCGTTATATTGCGTTACAGTTTCGACGGGGCTGCGATTGTCGGCAATATCGGGTAACGACATAGTAACGGACCGGCGCAACAGGACTATACCAATTATATAACCTATTTCGATATGCAACCGAATACGATGCGCTACTTCTAGTAATGAAGAACCGACCGGGGTCGGATGTCTGGATCGACGATCATGAAAGCTACTTCGTCTAATTAAAAATTGCTTCAATCCTGCATTTCGTTACCGAGCGTCCGACTCGAAGCGAATCAGGTCACTCGAACCGCCACTTTCACAATTCGCGTCGGAACTAACGGTACGAGTACGTCGGACAAATAAAAGCCGATGAATCGAACTAAAGCGACTGGCGCAAGATGGAATACTTCTATCGTGGGAAGGGGAGGAAATATTCGCGGGAGCATTATTTAAATTCCCGTCGATCCCCGACGTCTGCTCAGCCCGACAATCGGGACGACCGTGAGGGTCCTGCGGTCGATTATGCGGCAGCGCTTATTAAACGAACCTCCCCCCTCCGCCACCATCGTGGATTTCGGTCGCGAGGACTTTTCCTCCCACGCTTTCCCACCGCGACAATCCCGGCACCCGTGATCGAAAAAGAAAAGAGACGGAGCGAAGAAAAAGAGTCGTCCGGCGGGGGCCATTCGAAGAGTACGAGCGGCGAAAAAATTGGCGAAGAGGGCAAGGACGAGTGAGGGGCAAGGACGAAATGGAAATTCGCGCGGATAGCTCGAGAGCGAGCCATAATCCCATTCCGTTTCGAACCGCGCCGATCGCGTTGGCCAGCCTGGAGCGCGCACTGCGTCAAGTCGCCTTCGCGAGCTTGTTAAGTAATAAGAAGCGGAAGGCACGCATTGTTAAGCAATAAGAAACGGAACGCACGCGTTGTCGCAGCTGAAAGTCAGATTCGGGTTGCGGAGCGGAAGAGCGGAAGAGCGAGGCCGAGGAAAAGTTAATTTTCTCGCCGCTCCGGCGAGCGACGGTATCCGCATATCACCTGCGGTAATTTAATCATTTTTAGATTATTCCTCGAGTCCCGTCGCTTTTCGAAATGGCGAGCGTCAGCGTAATGCGGCCAGTGATAATTTCATAATTCTTAGATTACGTCGTTCAACGCTCTTTCGAAAGGCGAACATTGAAATAATATATAAAATTATCTGCGCACCTCTCGAAACTCGAGTATCCTGCATAACGGATAACATGATAATTAAAAAAGCGAATGCCTCCCCCGTAACGAAACTATTTTCCGGTTTCGAATTACGGGACGATGAAAGGCGGTTAGGTAAAAATCGCGGCCTCTGATTAAGGGATGTTGGCTGCGAGCAGACTGGAGGCCGAGAGGGTGGGCGCAAAAAAGGGAGGCTAGAAAAATTCCGCGCACCGCGTTTCCGAACTCCCGAAATGGCGGCCAGCCTGATTAACGGATATAAGCGCGTAAGAGGATTGAAAAGTGGGAGAAAGGAAAAAGGAGGAGGCCGCCGGAGTGGAGGCTGGCCTGATTAAGGGTGGCCCGGGCCAAACCCCTCGGCGAAAGTTGAG
The DNA here is from genome assembly GCA_914767735.1 of Anoplius nigerrimus. NCBI lineage: Eukaryota > Metazoa > Arthropoda > Insecta > Hymenoptera > Pompilidae > Anoplius > Anoplius nigerrimus. The sequence continues at coordinate 5,650,990 of OU612077.1, forward strand.
AAGTAAGACAACGAGTGCATCGCGCGGAATTTCGCGGAAAAGTCCTTCCTGATTAAGCTGTACAGCCCCCCGGACGGCGTTCGAAGAGCGGAAGGAGAGTACGTAGGAGGGTAGGAATACGTCGTGGCAAAAATTTTCGCCACGTCCCGCCGCGGCCGCCGACCTGATTAAACGTAGGTATACCTGCGTGAAAGTTCGCCGAAGGGTGGGTGTAAGGTGGAGGAGTATCGTCGGGGAATTTTCCCAACGAAAGGTTCGGCCCGATGTACCTAAATGAAGCGGACGAGACAGCGAGACACGTCGAAACTTTTCACCGACCAGCATTTCTTAATTGTCGGCGAACGAAAGTTGGAAAGGAAGAAAAGAATCCCCTCGATAAAGAGACACGATCAAATAACGTTACAGCCCCTATCCACCACGTTAAACCGACCTTAATAACAGTGAATAACTACCAAGAATTGTAAAAGACAATATTTCTCTATTAACTGCTCGCGTTCATAATCTTTATCTCCCCGTCTCAGACCGACCTGAATTACATAATTAAAAGGAAGAAATATTGAAATAAGTGCGTGGTTTAATAGCTATGACAGGGAATACCGAAGTCTAAGCTCCCCATAAAATTTCATTACCCCAGTAACTTCTATATCTCCCAACTAGCCTCCTCCATTCCGTCACTGTCAATGGATTCTGTAAGCTATGAGAAAAAGTGGAGCAACAATAACCTCATCAACCCTCCACCCCCAAATACCTTGAAACCTAAACGATAATCACGAACCCAGCACCAAAAACCAACATTCCCCATAAATTACATTGTCCCAGCACAGCGTTCGAGACGAGTCAAGAGGAATGGTCCGGATCCGCGCAGCTTACTGGCGGGCGAGCGAATGTGCCACTGTCCCGCACAGCATTTTCCTCGCTCCCCATTTTCTAGCGCAAGTGCCGTCCGACGATGCGAAGTTAACCGGTACACAGTTAACTTCCCCTCCCCTCCCCTCCCGCGCCGTCAACCGTCGCCCGCTCGCCACCCGCCTGGCCGCCCTCTCGGTGGAGGGCCACCCTCGTCGACGCGGCGAACGACGTCGTCGTGGAACGTCGTCGTCGTAGGAAGCGATTCCCAGCAGGGCCGCCAGCCGCGCAAAAAAGTTTCACTCTCCAGCCGTCGGTCGCGCGCGATCGAAGTGCGGCCTGGCAAAAGAGCGACAGGTCGTCCGTCAAGGCATCCGTCGCGGCGTTCGTTCGTCTGCCCGTAATGAGAGTTTCGTTTGCGGTTGCATATATCCACCGGAAACGAGTCGCGGCCCCGGCTCGTAAAACGCACCCCCGGCGAAGCGACGCACTCGAGGCTTCCGCCTCGTAAAATTCTCATTCGTCTTCGTCGCCCGCCGAGGCACTCCTGCCTCCGGGATATCTGCTTGGCGAGATTTTTCCGAGAACCACCGGCGCACTTCCGACCCTCACCCCCGTCCCTCGCCACTTCTCACCCCCCCTTTCATCCCCGTTCTCCGCGCGCCGGAACATCCGAACAGGCCCGAGACCGAAGTTGCAGATCTTTACACTCGGATCGCGCTATCCCAGTTCGGAGTTGGCAACTTTTTTACGGACTGGGTTAAGACGCGCTGGGAAGTGCGCTCCGGGATCGTGTATCGGGATCGAGGTCTCGTTCCCGTGAGCGGGCCCGGCTGAGTTCGATTCCCGGAGTGTCTGACGTCGAGCGTAACAGGAGGTGGCTGGGTGGGCGAGGGAGGGTGGGTTCGAGGTGAGGTCTGCTCTCGATTTTGGCGGAAAACGAATAGCCAGTATCCCAGTTTCGCGACGCGCTTAATGGCACAAACGTCCGTATACTAAGTTCGATTCCAGGAGTGTCTGACGTCCAGCATAACGGGGGGTGGCTGAGTGGGCAGGAGAGGGTAAGTTTGAGGTGATGTCTGGTCTCGATTTCGGCGGAAAACGAATAGCCAGTATCCCAGTTTCGCGTCGCTAAATGGCACCAACGGACGTTCATATTCTAAGTTCGATTCCAGGAGTGTCTGACGTCCAGCATAACAGGGGGTGGCTGGGTGGGCAGGAGAGGGTGGGTTCGAGGTGAGGTCTGGTCTCGATTTCGGCGGAAAACGAATAGCCAGTATCCCAGTTTCGCGTGTCTAAATGGCACCAACCTGTATATACCTATACATACGAGAACAGAGTGGCCCGTATCCCAGTTTCGCGTCTTCGCTTCGGAACGCAGCGCGACGGGACAGCACGGCTAGCCTACATTTCGTTACATCCACCTACAGTCCCGTTACATTAACGTCCAACCCCCTTCCCACCCCTGTCATCCTCTTCCCACCGTCCCTCGCCAACCACCAGTCTCCTCATCGCCGAGGTACACGCCACTGTGCAAATTCACTCCCGCAACTCTGCCGTCGATCCACGTCCCTCTCAATTAAAGCTTAACTCCAACTTCGAGCTCTCTCTCTCTCTCTCTCTCTCCCCCTTCGCGGGGAAGAGGTTCCGATCAGCGTAGCAATTCACCTGAATCCACGCCGTCGTGCACTCGCTGGTAAACCGTATCCAAGCCGATCGGGATGCCCGCAGCTTGCTGGAGTGGGGGGGCGGTACGAAGCTGTCGTGTGGCAAGATCGGCGCCGGACTCTCCACCTGAGGCCTCGCGGCGAGCTCTCCAAGGCGGAACGGACGAAAACTCTCACAAACCAGTCACAAGGATGATCCGCGACGCGGGAGTTCGATACTTGAGCACTGTTCGGACTCCGACGAGTCTCTTTTCGCGGCGACACACACGCTCGTCGTTCTTCGGCGTCCGCTCGCGGGCAGCGTTCGGCGAGTAGCGCGCGAGCAGTGCGCGACGACGGGGGCCGGGAAGCGCGAGATCCGCTTTTGCCGGAAGACGAGAGCGGAAGGACGAAAGGGATATCGCGCGCTCGGAAGGGACAGAGAGACAGAGGAGACAGAGCAGAGACAGAGAGAGAGAGAGAGAGAACGAGCGAGGGAAGAGAGCGGAGGAACGAGCCAATGCCGTACCGGTTCGAAAGCTAGGCTGCTGACGACTGGTAGCTCGAAAGCTCGGAACGTGGCTGGCTTAGTGTCCGATGGGAGCTTCGGGTCGAAGCTTGCGCAAACTCCCTGCACACTTTCTCACCGTCTCTTTCACTCCCCCTCGCGCTGCGCTCTCGGCACCGGTCTCCACTCCAGGCCCCTTATTCCTCCCCGTCCCGCGAGCGTTCTCGATCCTACTCGTGCCTAGCTCACTCTCCCTCCCTCTCTGCCCACCTCTCTACCCTCCCCGACCTCTCTCTCTCTCTCTCTCTCTCTCCGCATCTCTCCGTTCAATCTCTCACTTTTTGCGCTGCGGCCCCTCTTCTCCCTCCCTCCCCCTTTTTACGCCGCTCCTATCTTCGCTTCTATTTCATTGTTTCGCTCCTTCTGCCCCCCGTCTTCCTCCGTCCTGTCTATCCTCGTCCGTCATCGTACTCCTTTCCCGACTTCGGCTCTCTTCTGCCCCGTTCTCACGATTCTTCCCGTGTCCTTTTGTCTCAGCCGTTCGTCCGCGGCCTATTCATAGCGCCTGTATCTTTCACGGGCCGACCCCTCAGGTATTGGGCATGCATCTTTGAGGCGCCTTGTACGGACGATAAAGTAACGAGCGCGGGAGAGGAGGGTGGAGGGTGAGAGAGGCCGAAAAACGTTGGGTTTTCTGAATAATCGAGGTACGGGTTCGATTTCATTGGCCGCGATCGCTAGCGGTTGCCTTCTGAAATTCTGATGTGCGGAACGTAATGATATCTGGACCCTGGTGCTGTAAGGTCGTACTCTGTTTACGTTGAATCGCGGATTCGAGTAACGTATACAGTGGACTGTTGCATAACGTGAGTCCTTACGACGCAAATTCTTGTAATGCGCAAAGCATAGAGGGGTTATTATTTTGGGACGATAATACGCGAAGAAATGGAAGAGTCAGCCTCCGTTGCTAAGTTCACCATTTTCCTAACTGTTAACACGGGAGAGTATTTCTTTAAATCGATAGCAAATAATGCAATTTATTTGGTAAGAGACTGTCTAGATTCGGATTGCGGAAAATAGGAGTTGGCTTAGTAACAATCATTCCTAACGCGGTAACTTTATATTACTCGCGTTATGCCATGAGAATCCTCCAGTCTACTGAATCATAATACAACTCGTAACCGACGTCGCACGGTCAAATTAATGGATACACTACTCTTCCAGATGGCCACGCAAATTTTGAGAACATTACCTGCTAGCAACCGCAAGATGGAACAAATTGTCCACATGTGTGAGAATGAACAAAAGTAACAAAAATCATGATTCGAACGATAAAATGGCCTATTCAGCACGGAGAAAGTATTCAGAAAGTACTGCTGTACAACTGAAGATGTTTATATCATACTTTGGCTTAGAGGGGCAATTGAGGCTTGCGTAGCAACACTCTCTCCCTCTCTCGAACGAGCGATTAGCGGAATAGATAGATCGATGTGTTCGTTTTAACGTCCGTACCCTACGGCCGGAAGCCGTCCGGCTCGTTTTATTGCCAGAAGCAGGAGAAGGGGGGGAATCGGTCGAATGAAGAAAGGGAGGAGGGGGGGAGGATGGTTCCTGTAGAAATTGCGCGTAATTGGAATAGCGTGGCCCGGTGTCCGACCGTCTGAGATCAGGCTAGTGCAGCGCAAATGTTTACCTTCGACTTCCTACCTCCTACCTCCTGCCTCCTTCGGCCTTCAATGGTCTCTTTCTTTCCCTCGTAGCGGGCCAATACTTTTATCGGATGAGCGCGAGACGGATCCGGAAGTACAGGACAACGATAGGGGTTGTAAAATACACGATGTAAGTCAGGTGACTTCCAACTTTTACTGAACGTCACGTTATAATAATATACGCGAATTTTGCAGTCGTTCATCTCCATGAAATTTTCCATTGTCGTTTGCAATCAGGCTTTAGAGGTGTGTTCCAAAAATTAAGTGCTAATTGCGTAATTGAGGAGGAATCGAAATAAATTTTTAGTAATTGCTTGGAGAGGATGGGCATTCGAAATTGTAATACGGGGGAATCGTGTTTCGCGGTGTGTAGTCGAGCTTAAGTACCTACGTTTCTGTTACATTTTTCGAATATACATCCCGGTGGCCACTTGATTTCGCCGCGCACGTCGAGTTTTGTTATTACGTTAACGATTTATTCCGGCGAAAGAGATAAACCACGAGTTGGGAACTGACGATACGCGAGCGAAGACGTATAGCGGAAGAAAACGGGAGATTGACGAGGAGAAAGAGGGAGACAGACAGAGGAGGAGAGAGAGAAAGAGAGAGAGAGGGAGAGAGAGAGAGAGAGAGGATGAGGTTGAGAGCAGACGAGAAGGATGAAGAGGGACGAAAAGTGGGCGAACTGAGGTCCCGCGTACACGTACATGACAAACAAACATCTTGTGTACAATGCAGTTACAACTAAGGATGCCTCGCTCTATACCGCTCCTTTGTCCCATGAACGAAGTAGATCGTGAGGAACTAAGTGCGTGAAGGGAAGAGCGGAATCAAACGAGATTACAGCCAAGACAGTGAAACGGCCGAGAATTTGCCAGGCGCGAACGGGGAGTATTAACAAAATAATCTCAAAAACCGTCTGACGCAATTTCGGCAATCAACCCCTACTTCCTTATACACAACTCCTTCCATACATTTCAGTTTGCAAGAAAATCGTCTCATGCTGAAAAATTATCCCCATACTCAGAACTCGAATCATACAGGCCAGTCTCAAAACTCCACTGTCTTGAAATTAGTGTCGATTCTCTGCTTTGTCAGTATTCTTAGGTTCGTTCTCTTTGAATATTCCGCACTCTCTTTCCGGATGTCCGCGCCGTTCTTTTTCGGGGGCGAAATAATGCCGAAGGACGATTCGCCTTACAAACACATTCCGTCGTGCAAAGATTAAAAATCAAATATGCAGGCGGTGTAGCTTCCGGTTCGATCTGGCTGATAGTGTTCGCGACTGGCCTAAATGCCGGGATGCTCGTTTATTAAACGGGCAGGCCACCCCTGCGAGCGCTGCCCTCGCCAAAAAGCGAGGAATCCACTCGGGGCGGAGTGAGTGGGAAGGGGGGGGGGGGAGGAACGAGTGGGAAGACAGAATCGAGACCGACTTCTACGATCCGTTTCGCGGACGTCGCTTCTGCCGTGGGTAAATGTAACGAGGGAAGAGAAAAAGAAAGAACGGAGGAAGCGCGTTAATCTCGATGCGATCAATCGGTAATTAGCAGATTACCGATTTACGTCGATGTACGCGCTGCTCACTTAAAGAGTGATGCCGCTCTAAATAATCGGGGCAGCGATTAGATTAATTACACCGCTGAGTGATTGCATTTCTAAATAATTTACTGACGATATATTAATAAGCAAAGACTTCTTTGGTAGATATTGGGGGAATTAATGGAATAATAGATGTATTCGACTGTGAAATCATTTATATTAATAGAAACGACAACAGAGATAAACGATGTAAATCTTTTCGTAAATTATCGACGCTTTCAAGCAGGTCAATACGCTAACTTTTACACAATTACAATTAAAAACAGTCGGCCACAACTTCCTAAACAAACGCATCATCCGCGTTGCAAATCAAGTTCCCCAACCAACTCCGTATACCGCGTGACCCAAAATTCGCGTCAGCCCGCGTGAAACAAACCTTTCCGAACTTAAGGCACCGCGAGATCTGGAGTACCATTGTCGACGAATGACAAAGGGTTGGTTCCATTTGCCTCGTCCTATCGCGGATCGGCTCGACGAAAAAGAGTGCGATCCGCGGCAAGAAACTCACACGTCAAACCGAAGGGACTGTTACGCCGAACGAGGGCCGTAGAAGCGGATCGCGGAAGAAGGACAGAGCACGCACACAAAAGGGCCGGTGAAAACACACACGTGTACCTCGATCCGACGTACGCGGGCGTCGGATGTTTGTAGTATTCGGTGCAAACATTCGCATACCGAGGTAGGAGGGCCGTAGAGAGCAAACAGGCTATGTCCGATTTTCGAGAGCGCTCCCTACAAATTCGTCAGTCTCATCCAGTTTACATTTTACCGATGTCGATTCCACGGCATTGTTCCGACTCCCTACCACCACCCCCCCCCCCTCTCATCTCCCCAACCTCCCTTCAGAACTAGGCAAGCGGGAGAAAATGGGCACTTGCCGGCTCCGAAATCCCCGAAAGCCCTTCACTCCGAATACGCATAATTCGTTCGAACGGAAGTGAATGCGTTAATTGGGATCGAATTCCACGGAAAATCGCTGGCGTGACACTCGCGCGGGGCGTCGAGCCTAAGCCGGATGGTCGGACGAGCTAATTCCGAAGCTCTCCTTCGCAACGTCCCGATCCCTCCTATCAGCCCTGCCTCACTTCCGGTCCCGATCCGCGATCCCGGAGATCGAAGCGTCGAGCTGCAATTCTCGCCGCGCCATTCACTTTTATACGCCGACGCGCGCTCCCGGCCTCCTGCGAACTTGACGTATTCTGGATTTATGCGCTATTAATAGTATTACTATCAGGGACAGCTGTCAAGCGGAGTCGAATATCGAATTTCGTTGGGCGTCGTTCGCTGATTTATGCGCCGTTAATAACGGGACTAGCGGCGATAGGCGTCGGTGGGAATATAATATCGAAATGAGTCAATTTCGTTGGATGAGAGTGGTCATGAACGTGAGCCTGTTTTCTGTACAGTCGGCGTGTTCCGGATTTGTACGTCGCCGATGGCCGAGTCGGTCGTGATAGGCGTAAGGCAGAGTCCGATATCGGGGCGAATTGATTTAATTTACTGGCAGGAAGCTATGGTTGCTCATTCGGCTCCTCTCGGCCGCTCGATGATAATTCTCGATTGACAGATCTCGAAATCGGAGAAGTTACCTTCCAGCTCTCTAGCCCGGGTCCTTCAGGATCCTATAACGCTCTATTCCAGCCGGAGGAAACGGATATAACGGAATGGAACACTGCGCCGTGCAGCCGATATAGAGGTATTACTCTATGATATCGGATTATAGTCGCTGGCGAGAAGTCAGCTGTAATTTAGCAAATAAATTGTCGGAGTGACAAAGCTTATTTCGAAACTTGTACAAGTGACTTGAAAAAAAACATTAAATTAACGATACGTTCATTTTAATCACGACTATCTCGCTTCGCTGATAAGATTCAACTCAGGTTGACATTAAAATATTCTATGGAAACGAACAATGGCGATCTACAAAAATCTACCAAAAATAATGTAGTCTACAAGCTGCTCCACTCAAAAACTTACATGTGTGGAAAACAAAAGCTGAAATGCCACGCTAAAAAAAAATCGAGTATTGATTTTAAAATAACGGTCATACAAATACACTCCACAGCCTTCGTTCTCAAATCTGACCTGAGGCAAAGTCAGCGATGCGATACACGCGATAAACCACAAAGAGTAAAAGTCGGTACTGGCCCGAGACTTAGGAATCACGATCGTTTTCTAATCCGGCCGAAAATCGGGAATATAAGCCAGGTTCGATCGCAAGCAATCTACCGCGGATCGTCCTAAGCTAAGAAGGATTACGCGTCCGATCGAAATGGCACGTAATCTCTGACCACCTTATTCCCGGGCAACACTCTAATATTTCAGAAATGACGGTGCCCGGGTCAGGCTAGACCGGGGATGACGGTCGGCGACCCATTTTCGCGGAAGCGAGCCGGGGACAGGGCGAACGATCGGTCGGAATTTTCGTGAACGAGGCTGCTTTCATTCTCGGCCGTCTCTAATCTTCGCTTCATTTCCCATCTCGAGCGCGAAAGTAATCGAGCGTATTTGCGCGATATGATAACGCCCGGACCGTGTGCCAGCGGATTTAACCCGGTTTGCCGGGGTTGACCTCCTACCGTCTACCGGCCCGGTTATTATTTCGAGCCAATGGTGTAACGGCAATTAAAAGTATTGCGATCCGCAACAATCCCCCGCAATCATGGCCGGGGCCCGATCGTTGAAACTCGAATTTGGTAACAATAGGGGTAAAATGTGATTTTTTGGAGGATGGCAATTTTTGGCCGTTCGAGCAGGAAAAGTGGAGCGATTCGAAGTTATTGACGGAGGGTAATAAAGCGTTGATTCGATGTATTGCAACTGACGATTGACAGACGATCGCGACCCGATTATGTCAGGCTAGTTTTATTGGAATCGAATATGGCTTTAAAAGAATGGAAGAGCTATGACGGAATAAAGACATTATTTTTAATTGCTCGCAAGAGTTGTTATCGTCAGTAGCGGAAGCGGAGAGATTTGAATGGCTATCGGAATAGACTGAAACGTTGATTCTCTGTGGCAGGGTAGTAGATTGACAATGACGAACCGATTAAATCAAGCTACCTTAAGACTCACGAAACTGTCGAAGAATTAAACCACTGAGACATTGACAAAATTCCTCGTCCTCAGAACTCATTAGACTAACTCAAAAATTATCGATATTCGAAATAACATTAATTCTCTACATTGCACTTAAATGTCACCCAACATTTATCTACCCCCAAAATTCCAAAGAATCATGCTTCACGGACCAGCAAAAAAAAAAGCGAATTCCTCAGGGTAAAAGTTGACTCGACAGGACAGGGAAGTTGTCGGGATTCGAAATGGCCGACGAAATGCAGTGAAGCGTTGATTCCCTGTATCAAAGTCGACGATTGACACGGCAGTCGGTCGCGTCCCGATTATGTCGGGCGACTTTTATTTGCCCGATCGCAGCCGGCTGACGAGTTGTTGCCGATAAGAGAGACGCTGATCGAGCATCGCCGATGCGGCCCTCGCGGCGCAACGTCAGTTAGCGGCTTTCATCCGGGTGAAATGGAACGCCGGTAAATTAATGGATGAGGACAACTGAAAGTACGCCAGCAGCAGCGAGCGCGCGCGCGCCGGCGTCAGCTCTCAGAATGGAGCGAGAGTTTGGCTCAAAAGGACGACCGTGGCGGACGAACTTCTCATACTCAATCCGGAAAGTGTATGTCAACGTTGGAGAGCACGCGTTCTCATCGCATTAATCTCCCATCGCTCAGGAGCAAATCTTTCTCTCCGCGCGACACCCCTCCCCTCCCTCTCCCTTCAACCTTCGTCCTTCCGCGCCCTCGTAGCTCTCATTTATTCTCATCTCGGCCGGGGTGGCTAACGCTTACGTCGCGAAATTTTTCCCTCTTCTTTTTTACGTCCCACGTCTTGCCACTGACTTCCCCTTCTGTTGGCTCCCTGTTTCTGGGATTTTCCGTACGCTGCCTTTTCGATGGCACTGACATTTGTCGAAGTTAGGTCTGATTCGTTCGTCGATCGATAGAAATGCTCTAACACTTTTTCATCGAATATTTTGTTACTCTGTTTCTCATTCGGAAACGTACGGAATTGTTCGATAATACGTATTAATTTGCGAGCGAAATTTCTCCTCTTTCTTTTACGTCCCACGCCTTGCCACTGACTTCCCCTTCTGTAGCCTCCCTGTTTCTGGGATTTTCCGTACGCTGCCTTTTCGATGGCACTGACATTTGTTGGACTTAGGTCTGATTCGTTCGTCGATCGCCAGAAATACTCTAACACTTTTTCGTCGAATATTTCGTTACTCTGTTTCTCATCCGGGAACGTACAAAATGGTTCGATAATACGTATTAATATGCGAGCGAAATGTCGGCGAAAGGAACTGTAATATCTCTCTAAGCGATAGCCGATGGAAAAAGTGGCCCAAGTCAAATTAATACACGTTCCAATCTCATGCCGCGGACAAACACGCCGGGCAAAAATGACCAATTCCGAATTCCTCCGATCACCCGCCTACTCCACTTTCATTCCGGCAGAAATATCCGCGCAAACTATTTTCTCCCGCTCGATCATCGAAAAGCGTTCGCTTCCAATTCCTGCCGTCGGCTTCGTCGCCGAGTTCGAAAACCGCTGGGAGCGCGCACGAAAGGATTAATTCAATCGCAATTACCGGAGTGACGGGTAGGCGGCGCGAAAAGGATAACAGCGCGAACAATGAGACGGCCATTATTTCAAACTACCGCCAGACGAGATATCGCTTTGTCTCCCGTCCGAGGCACCGTCCGGTCGCCGACTCGACGTTTAAGGGAAGCGAAGGGAACTTTTGAAAAATCTGATAGCGCTCCCCACCCCCCACCCCCCCTACCACCCAAGCGAAACTTCTTGTCGACTCGAGGCTCATCCGTCGGCGATAATACGTCTCGTTGAATTTAGTCTTCGACCCGGCCGGAATGCCGGATAGAAAGCGAACGTTCGAGGCAGAAGTGGCGGACGAGTGGGAAGGGGTGGGCATTGGGGTGGGCGAAGGACGGAAAAGGGATGAACGATGGGACGGCTTAAGGATCTCCGCGCAATGGAAGGAGGGACGAGGCTAACCACTGGGTAGACAGAAAATTTGGTATAATTGCGAATATCGGGGGATGAAACGCAACCCCTAAGTCAAGCCGACGAATTCCGTTGATTAAAGTACCTGCATCTGCTGCGATGCCAAAAAATTTGATTGATGATTGATTTATGAGGATGTTGGAGTAATTTCCTTTCCGTTGAGGGAGGCGCATGATTTTTCAGCGAGGATGAGATTCCGTGACACCCCGTAGACGGAAAGAGAGAGAGAGAGAGAGAGAGAGAGGGACGGCGAGGCGGCCGTGAATAAAGGCAGGCCGGGGGAGTAAGTTTCAATGAAAACCGACCACGGCTTTCCGAAGTTGCGGACCAATTAGACTCCAATTTGTTCAGTCGGGAGGCGGACGGCGGCGCCTGCCGCAAAACGGACGTCTAATTAAAGTCGTACGCCTCGGCATCCTGACGTCGACGTGTAACCCAAAACTCCCATATACCGAAAGCTCGGACGGCATATTAGAAAGTCCGAAAGCGTGACAACGTCCTCGATCCTGCGTTGCGGAAACTAAAGACGGTCCGCACGTCGAACATAACGAAATATACGGTAGGTTATATAATGCTTCACGTGTGTAATATGCTTCACGATATGCTTCATGATAGAAAAACGAGCCGTGAGAAAATGTTAACATAATACGAATAATGTAAACTAACGTGTCTGGGGCGATTATTTTTGACGACCGTTTTCCATATTTCCTCCATCAAGTTTTCCGACAATTATACATTAGGATACTGATTTGAAAGAGAGAATCTGTATTACATTTGCCGGTAATCCACTGCGATGCGAAGGGAGCGACGCGGCTAGCACTATAATGCCCAACCGAATGAAATTCAATTTTAAATGCGGAAAATCCCCGTACTTTATTGTATAACCCGTTGCAGTCGCAATCGCGTTATATGAAAACAGTGCTCGGCAATATCATCACCGCATTGCAGGAAACCTGCGTTACACGATAGTCCGCCGTAATGAAGGTCCACATTTCGCCCATAAATCCCAGCAGGAAAGTGTGCGCGGGCGGGGTTGGTTGGGGGGGGGGGGAGCAACAACGATGATTCCGATCGATGTAACTCGATCCGGCCGCCGCTTTCAATCGATACGAAGCCCTACGCGCTATATAAGTAATGGAGTTAAAAGCGGCGGAGCGTGCTGATGTTAAATTCAACCGGTGCCAATGTAAATGTCCGCATAAAGATACCCGGAGTTTCGCTTCGCGGGCGAAGATCTACAGTCGAGCGGCGAGAAGTCGCCAGGAAAATATGAAGTTCGTGCAGTGGCCTGGGCGATATTCGGTCCGGGAAAATATGAAAGTCTTCCAAGGGGAGGGTGAGGGGTGGCGGGCGATGGCGTTCTGCCGTTACTGCAAACTTCAAAGTACACGACTGTCGAGATTCGGCCGGCTTAGCTTTTTGCCAGACGCCGCATAACTCGCGTGTTACGCCCGAAAACGTGACAAACCCTCAATGCGGCCATTCACCTCGTTAAAAGGTGGGACGTAGAGCCGGGAATGAATCTGCAGATGGTCGTCGAGCGATAAGTCCCGGACTCTTCGCCGTAAGACTCGAGAATAGCTCCCTCTCTCTCTCTCTCCCTCTTACGTCCATATCCTACACGACCCGTAAACTCGCGTATGAATTTAATGAAAATCCCTACGTATTCGTCGCGCGCAAAGGTCGCGGTTTTAAAGGGACGACTATCCTTTCAGAAAAAGTACGCGAATGTATTCGAAGGCCTCATCGACGCAAGCCGAGGTAATAGAATTCAGTCTGAAGTGAGATACGAGATTGGAAGCGTGCACTGTGCAACGTTGAACTTCGGTCGACGTTTCTCGGCCAGTGCCGGCCTTGCGAACGTCAATTCGTGCGTGCGACAATGATCGACGGGTTCGAAGGTTCGAAGGCTCGAAATTCCTGGAGCTTCGGGCTGGCCTGCTCGCAGCTTTACGGCTTCGTGAAAGGCAGCGGATCCGCAGAGCGCATTCAGCTGCTCAGCCTACCGCCAATATACAGATTGTATACATGCTTGTGGGCTATGACGCACATGTCGCGCTCTCCGGTTAGCCCAGGTCTACTAATCAGGATGTTGACAATCAGGCGTCTATGGCCGAGGGGCTGCTACGTGGATTTCCCTTCTTCCCTCCTTGCGCTTTGTCGGTACGACATCCGGCCCCAGAGTCCGAGCGACGAGAGTTCAAACCGTGAGGAAGGAGAGAAAAAAAAAAGTTCGAGCCTGACCCCCCTCCGGTCATCAATCACAATCATCGGGCACCCGGAGCCTTACCTCGTCCCAAGCTACTGCGCAGCGAGCTTCGAATAACGATTTTGCCGGATAAATATAAGCCCGGCCGTCTTCCGGCGTACAATTAATCCGCGGCGGTTAATTACGGTAATAATCGCGGGTGGAAAGTTGAAGTCGGCCAGAGCGGCGAGATAAGGGGGAAGTAATAGGAGCGGGGTGTAAATAGCGAGAGAGAGTATTGAAGAAAGAGAGGGACCGAGAATGAGACTGAGAGAGAGAGAGAGAGAGAGAGAAAGAGAGAGAGGGAGAGAGGGAGAGAGAACCGGTATATTGGAGGGAATAAAGAAAGGGAGAGCAAGATTGGAAAGTGGAAGGAAGGAAGCGACGTGATGGGAAGGGGTAAGATTAAGTACGTGTCACGAGGCAGAGTCTACGTACTATAACCGGCTGCGCCGGATGAAAAATCTGATTCCGGCGTGCCGGAACGGCAATTTTGAGCGCAGCGCGAACAGTCTCTCCTCTCCGACTGTATTTTTAGCGCTCTCGACGCTTGATAATCCTGAAATACGCTTCCGACTTTTCCCCTCTCTCATTTTTAAGCGCATCTTGAAACATTCGTAACCTGACCTTGACGACGCTTTTCGTGCCGGCCGGCCGCTAATCTTTCGATTCGGCGTGAAGCAACACTGGCCAGGCTGACAAGGCCGAACTGTCGAGCAACCCTTCGCGACTTTTCCACCCCACTGCTGACCTGATCCAACGCACCCTTACTAACGTACGATCACAGGCGACGCCGAAAAGCCCGGTCGCCGGGCCGTAAGGCTCGACTCGTTATTCGCCCTCAAAGCTCGAGGTCGAAATATACGACCCTCTACGTTAAATACGTTATGCATTCAAGTAGAAATCCTCATATAAACTGGCGCCGCTGCATTAGCCTACGCGCGCGAGCCCGGCGGTTACCGGCGGATCGGCTGGAATTATGACGTCATTTTTTCACGTTCCGCGCACGGGACGCCATCGGGAAGCAAAAAGAAGTATTAGACCGTCGATAGGGCGTCGAAAGGGAGGATTGAAGGGAGGAGGTTGCGTGGCGCTCGAAATTCGACTGATGCAGGATTAAAACGAGTCGATGATCGTTCGGCATAATGGCGCGCAACGATGATCGGTGTTAAGCGCAGGGTCGGCGGATCAACAAAAATAATTGACGCGCGATCGAGTTTATAATGTCGTCGGGGCTGTGCGCGAGGCGTCGCCTTTTAATTCGCGATTCGACGAGTTTTTACGAGTGGCCAATTGACGGGACGAAAGAATCGTTCGGATGACGGCAAACAATCGAGTCGCCGAGCGCTTTATATCCCCCGTTAATGGTGAATTATATTTTCGGACGGAATTGTTCGCTTCCCGATACCCGCTCGATGGTGGAAGTTATTTGCCGTTGTACCGGCAAACGTTGAACTAGCCATGAACAGTTTAGCGGGTATGGACATGAGCGCTTATAATTTTTCCGCTGCAGAACGGTCCACTCCGCCATACTAGCCAATTTATATCTTCCACGGTATTTGCTTATTTCCTACGCTGCGGCAAATATCGAACTATCCGCGAACAGTTCCGGTACATCCGTCCAATTCTTTCGATGGACAAACATTATCTCCGCAATGCCATCGGAAGCTTATACTTTCACCGTCAAATAAACGTCGAAAGTAGCCATGAACCTTTTAACGGATATCGACGCTCTATAATGTTGTCGATGGGGAAAAAAATTGAATAAAATCCACGCTACCACCAGTTGCAAGCCTGCACTTCCCGTTTCAGCGGTTGATCCGGTATTAAAGGAAAATTATAATTTCCGATAAAAATCGCCCGACTCCCGATATCGCCCGACGAACTTATTTACCCTTGGCCGCCGGGGCCGAGCCAGACTGGGAATCGCTTCTACACACAGGAAGGGTGCAATTCCCTCCCGCCCATCCGCAGGGAATCGATGATATACGAAGACAAGCGGTCAACAGCCCTGGATCCTCGCAAAGATAATGATTTATGTATACGGCCGGCCAAACCTAAATCCGCGATTCGCGGCTATCGGCCGAACGGCGAGGCATTGTAACGGGAGCCGAGCGCTCGCGGAAAGGGCCGAAATAGGAAAAAATCGTGATCCTAAGGGCAGAATGCGCAGGCACATAAGCCGGCCGACCGACGACGCGTAATTCGATGAGCCGTCTAGAGCCAATTACACTCGGCACGCACAACGGTTCCAAATATATACGTTCGCTGTCCTGTTTTATATACGCGCGTCTATATCTCTACCCCTGAACACAGAGACACATATATACGTATACATATATATTATGTATAGATATATGCATGACCGATGAAATAATTAGCCTGTTCCGATAACGAGGACGTTCCGCCTGTCGGTCTGGCTAAATGGCCGTAGGCTGATCTGCATTACGTGCCATAGACGGTCGACGGGCGTTTCGTTCATCCCTAACTCACCCCCTACCCCGCCGCGTCCCACCACCCCCGGTGCGTGTGAATCTACCCCCTTGAACCGTGCCGCTCGTTCTGCCACCGGAAAATCGGACCGCGCACCTGCGCTTGGCCCCTCTCTCTCTCTCTCTCTCTCTCTCTCTCTCTCTCTCTGTCTCTCTCTCTCTCTGCGTACGCGCCTCGCAGAAAAATAAGTTTAATAGTTCGTCATAAATCGCCAATGTTTCGACTGCCGCGGAAAACGGCTCGCGCCGATGCCAAATGGCCCCGGGCCGTTATCACTTTTCGTACTTTTCAGTTTTTCATTTTTCACCCGCGTCACGGCGAACGGTGAGCGAGGGGGTGAGGTGAGGGGGGTTGGACGGCGAGAGGATGGAAAAGTGGAGCCCGGTGCCCGAACAGAGCGAATGAGACGTATAGACGAGCGAGCGCGGCCTGCAGTCGTGAGAAAGAACGGCGGAGGAATAATCAGCGGAACGTAGAAAATGTTTCGTACCGTTCGCGCTGCATACCGCGAAAACGTGACGTACGGAATGCACTTGGGACATAAACAGGCCGAAGGGCCGTAATTGGAGACAACCGAGAATCGAACGAGTCATAAGTTTCGGTGGAATTTTCCTGGGTACTGTAAAAAACAGAGAGAGGCAGAGAGAAGGAGAAAGGAAAAAAAATGAATGCGATGACGAGATAGGAGGAAGAGGTTAACAGACAAAAATTGTGCATGGAAATAGTAGAAACGAGAGGGCGGAGAGGATGAGATAGAGTGGAAGAGAGAGAGAGTGAGAAAGAGAGGGGGTAGAGGTGGCGGGGAAACGGTGGAACAAGAAGGGAAATTTACGTACTGAAAATATCGCGTGATATATGAAACAGCAGCTTCCAGCCGAGATTTCGCGATACAGTCGCAGAACGTATTATACGACTGCAGTCGGATAGCTCGCCTAATTCGGCGAGAGTGCATTCGCGACGAGCGTTGCCTATTTTCCGCAACCTCCCCCCACACCCCCCCCCCCCCTCGATTCCCTCGGACCCCTAACCCGCCGTTCTTCCCCTCTGTTTCCGTCAACGTCGCGACCGGGACGATTCGATAAGTCGCAAGGCGCATTACGGCGGATTAAGGATTCCGCGGGCTGCCAGTTAAGGTCTACCTCGATTTCTGGCCAACGTTCATTTTCGGTCCCCGGACCGTAGTCGCGACGCGAAGCGACCCCGGAGGAGCCCTGATTTACAAGAAAAATCGTTAATCCATCCTTAAATACGCTCCTGACCTCTCTGTCCCTCCACTCCTCTCGCCACTCCGAGATATTCTCGGCAAATTTTCGCCAGAGCTCTTCCGAACGCTCTCGAATCTTAAAGGAAAATAGTTAATGTCCCTTGGCATGTACCTTTGACCTTATTCAGCGCCACCCTTCTGTTGCCGTAACGCGAAATATTTTTGAAGGAACAGCCGCGTAGACGCACGCTCGTCTCTCGCATCGGACTCGACGAGAAAGATTTTTCGGCCGAGCGTCCACGAACGTAAAGGTGAAATCGTTAGCCCACCTTTAAAGTCTCGCGCTCGCTCTCCGACCTCTTTCCGCGCGGCAGACCTTTTTTCGTAGAAACGGTCGCCACGCGCTCGGATCGCTTCCGGTGTCGGCCGTTCGTTTCGAAACAATTAACGAATGCCCGTGACGCGTAAAATCGTTCAGTTTTCCCAGTTTCGCGGGTAATCGCTTTTGAAGCGACTGCAACGATACTCTCGGGTTACAACGAGTCACGACCCCTTCACCCTTTCTCCTCTTTTGCATACTCCCCTCCCCTACAACCTCTACGTTTCTCCCTCTCCCTCCTTTTAAAAGCAACGGCGATGGATATTGATAATTACGCGCGGAGTACCCCGCTGAATGCTCAATTAGCGCGATCAACAATCTCATTACACGCGACCGCTGCGCGAGAGTTAACGAAATTTAACCCCCCCTCCTATCTGTCGGCCGCATAAAACTCGGCCGTTTGCTATTAATTATAACGTTGGACCGGGGGGCTACTCCGCGAGCGCAGCGATAACTGCCGCCATTGTTGACTGTCTACTTCTGGCTTATCTCCCGCTTTTATTCCCTCCCCTCCCCAAGCCTCTCCACTCCCCTCCCGCCCTCGTTCAGGAAAGAACGAGCCTTCGACGGCATTCAATTTCATCCCGCGCGCGCAAACTCTGTCTCCCGACTCGCGGGGAAAAAGGAGTCCGACATCAGTCGGCCGACAGTGCGTTCATTAGCATAAAAACACGAAGCTGACCTCTTACGTCAATATCGGCCAACCCCCTCTCCACCCCTCCTGTCGAAGCGACCAACCCCCCGCGTGCTCTCAGAGTAATTGAACTATTCTAAACCTTTCTATGGAATTGGAGGATTAAAAATTGTCCGGCAACATGAACATGGCCCGCGGAAGGGGTGGGTTGGATCGTCGAGTGGCAGAGGGGGGCTGAAAGGGGACGATGATCGCCGGTTGGTTGGACCATCGGACTTGCTCAGCGCAAATTACACCCCCCCCCTCTCCGCCCCCGTACGCGACTCGTGGGGTGGCCACGATAAAAATCTCGCTCCGTGATGAGCGAGTTGATGAGTTGGTCGGTTGGTGACCGCCGTCGCTTGAAACGACGCTATACATCTCCCGTCCCCACCCTCTAATCCACCCCCGTAACGGGGCTACCCTCGTCCGTCTGGTCTGCTAACACTCCTCTCATCCCCCGGTCGGACCCTCTCTATCTCGCTCTATTTATCTTTCTCCACACTCTTTTATTATCTTACTCCCTTCCACCCCCAACCCTCTCGACTTCCTTCGCTCGGCTTCACCTCTTCCCCCCCCCCTCAGACCTCTTCCCTCTTACCTAGCCGTTACCCCTCGCTTCCGTCTTACTCTATTATCTTCTTACCTCCCGCTTTCCGTATTTCCGGATCCAACCTTCCCCTGCTCGCCCTTCGAGCCACCCCCTCTCTTACCCCTCGCCGGTATAATGCAGGAGCGATACCGGGGCCGCTTCGGGACAAAGTACCGTCAAAGAGTACACGTAACCGGTGTTACGCGCATCGTACGAATGGAGTTATAATCCAGAAATCGTGGTACGCTTGGCACGCTACAAGGCCGTTCATTAAGTAGATTAAATCCATTAATCCATCGTGCTTTTAGTGGGACAGTCCTACGTGGGGAGATACACGGGGGTGAGGGGAGATGGAGGGAAAGGGGTGTTGCTCTCTCGACAAGCAGGCAACCTAGCGCGCATACCGACGTAGGATTCGCGTACGCGTACGTACAGACCACATGCGAGCGCGATAATGTATGTACGCCGGCATTCGGCCGTATAGAAATACGTTTACGCGCTCGTGTCCATATAAATACGCCGGTGGGTAGAGGGGTGGGAGGGGGTTGGAAATCTGGCGCTGGTACCGAAACAATGACCCTCGCGTCGGTCCCATGAATGGGAGGCGCAAAATGAATTTCTTTTATGTCGCCGTCCGCTCACTCTTTTTTCCAACCCTCCCCCCCCCCCCCTTCTCCTCCTCCACCGACAAGAATGACGAACGTCCGCTGCAAGTGTCGGGGTGAAAAAAGGAAAATCGTGCGGGGCGAGAAGGACGGAAGGGGTATTTTTTTCGAATTTTCTCGCCCTCTTTCTTTTCGTCAGCGAGAGCTTTTTCGCTCTCGAAAAAGAGAGAGAGTGGGCCGCGATTTTTGGGCAGCCGTGTATACGAGGTAAAGGTACGCGAGACAGTAATAATACTTGCGGGCGTGCGCACATAAGGGGGGTATATAAACGATAGCGGCGGTATAGAGTAATCCGAATCGTAATGTTTGCCTTGTTAAGCAGCCTGTATACAGACTCTAACACACTCGTTCATCTTGGCACCGCACCCGCTAGCTCGCTGGCGTGAGCGTGCGCGCGCGCGCGCGCGAGCGCACACGGTTGGCCCTTTGTTCCCAGCAGCGAGCGCGCTCACGTGTTTATTCGCCCAAGTGCCAACCTCTGTACGGAAATACTGCGTGCGAGTTGCAGGAACTCAGCCCTTTATGCACTGTCCGTACAGGGTCATTCAGAAGGAAGCCACCCCCTCGACAGCGTCATCAGCGTTTTCCAACATTTTCCAATTTAATTTTTTCCACCTCTACGACCGTTCTTGTATTACGAGGAAAGATCTCGGAACCGTTCGAAATTACGCGCAAAATTGTTAATGGCTCCCTGAATACGGGATGCAAAAAGTCACCCCTTCCCATTTCGGGGCGAATATCATCCGCAGCCGTGGAACGTCCTGTACAGGCGCGAGGGCAATTTTACGTACAGGTTCGTTCACGTTCGTACGATAACCGCGTCTCGTGCGCTTTCTCGAGCGACCCCGCCGCCACCCCCGCTTCGCCCCGAGAGCGAGAAAGGGGTGCGCGAGTCTGCCGGGACGATGTCGTGCGTAAAAGTGACTCCGCAGTCGCGAACAATGATTGCGCCTGGCTTTTCCCGGGTCCCGACGCTCGCCGTTACATGCTCGTACCCCGACTTCTATAATTTGCCCCCGCACCCCCACCTCTGCCCAACCCCCTCCGGCCGTGGCCACTTATTACGGCACGTAGCGCGACGCGACGTGTCTCGATTCCTTCACGCCCACCGCCACTACTTTTTTCCACCCCTTCGAGCCCCTTCAACCCCCGTCATCCCCCTTCATCCCCCTCCAGCTACCCCATCTGCGGACTGGCGCAGGGTTTACGGCCCGGGACAAGTGCGTGCGCGTAATTTCGTTCAAACGAATCGGCCGTGCGTGCCGGCCGTAATGACGCAGGCCGAGGCGCGAGAGAAGGCTGAAACTTTTCGCGTCGATCGGCATTTTCTTACACCAGGGGGGGTGGGAGGGCGACAAATAGCTTCCGTTACAACACTATTTGAACGCCGTAACCGCTTCCGTGCCCTGCGGGCTTCAAGGATCTTTACCGGGCGATTGCCATGTTTTCGATGGGCGGATTTGCGTTCTCAGGCGAGTAAAGGCCGATTTCGAGGGATAGATGCAACGTTTGGGAAAGGTTGCTTCGATATTCCGACATGTGAGAGCTCCACTTTTGTATTTTCGGTCCACTGATCGATGGATTGAATTTTGTTGGCTCCGGATGCCGGGTCATTGACTGTATGGCTAACGGATAAATAACTTGTAATTTATAGCTTTCGGTGTGTAATTTTGAAACCGTTCCTTTAAATTGTTTCGGTAGCTGCGGTATTTTGCGCAAACGATTAATTATATTTTGCGAGCATCGATTTACTAAGGTTCTGCATAATTAATAGATAAATAATTTATAATCTATAATTCACAATTTGTAGTTAAAAATGCTGACTGTTATATCAGGTTATATTGAAATAAAATTAAAGTAACTTTTGGCGATATCTGCTTTTCGCTTTTTACTCGAAGCTCGCCTACTGTTAATTATTATTAATAAGGGGAATTAACGATCGCGGCGCGATGTAAAGCTTGCCAGGGTCTAGTCTACAGGGGCGAGGGCGTGGGATAGGTGGGGGGGGGGGGGGGGTGCAAACCAAATTTGACGTTCGTCCCGCCGGGGCTCGATTATGGCACGCTGCCAAGGAAAACACTATTGATCAATTGTTACAACAGAAAGATTTTCCTCCCCCTCCCCGCTCGCTTAGCGTCGCATTATGCGCGAGCTCGGACTTACGCCGAGAACTCCGGTTATTAAACCCACCCTCCGTCCAAGGAAAACACCGAACATCCCCACATCAAATATCGTTGTATCCCGCCAAATATCCCACGCCCCGTCCACTCAGCGAAATTATCCGATTTTCCACCGTCAGCAGCCCCATTCTCCGACCCCTTCGCAGCCTGCCGTATAATTAGATGAAAAAAAAATTGATGCAAACAAAAATGAAGAAAATGCTTGAAAACATCCCACCCCTTAACCGCGCGTAACGACACGCATTACGAGCGAACATTGCCGACGGCCGAGGATGGGAGGGCGAGAGGGTAAATTGACAGAAATATTCCTGCCGGCGTGCCGAGGCGTCCTTACTTAAGTCAGACGTCGCGACGAGCCTGCAGGATCCCACGTACGTTGCGCACACGTAGGAAACCCGAGCAGTTTCTCGTCGTTCGTACGAGTTCGTCTGCGTGCACACGCGCACGCGTGCGCTGGCTCGCTGCACGTTAAGGCACACCTGCGCTCACGCACACGCCGACGGTGGCGCACGGCTTGGAATCAGAGGGGGGTTGAAACGGGTATGAGGAGGGCGAGGGACGAGGGGGGTGAAAGGGTTCGGGGGGTTGAACGGAAGAGGTTGCCTCAAAGGGGTGGGGTGGGCCCACGCTGGGTATAATAAATTTCCATCCACCGCGAGGAGTTTGCCAACTAATCGTCTCCCTTTAACGTTTAATTAACCCGAGCCGCCGGCTTATCTATTGTCCAAATTGCGTCAGGGATGGACGTGCCTTTTGCGCCGCGGAGCTTAATCAACGCGCCTTTAGGAAACAGGGCCGCCGCTAATGGTCAAAGGTATCCGTACCTCGTGCGACGACGCACATTCGTAAGCCGTACGAATTTGCGCGTACAATTCGTTTCGGGGTAATGGAATTTCATCGGCGATCGATTACCGAAAATGGCGTCAGACTGTCAACTGGTCGCTTCGCTCTATCGCGTTGTCGATTCATACAAACATATCGTCGGATCGAACATAAAACAGTGATGCGATAAGAGTATATATATTTCTTTGTACAGTTTGAAAGAACGGAATCTTATGGGAGGCAGTTGCGATTTTTTGTAAGCGTACCTATGCGACTACGCATTCGTAAGCCGTGCGAATTTGCGCGTACAGTTCATTTCGGGGTAATGGAATTTTATCGGCAATCGACTACCGAGAATGACGTGAGTCTGTCAACTCGCCCCTTCGTTCTACCCCTTTGTCGATTCATACAAACCTAAGTAAAAGAATTACCACATTGTCGGACCGAGTGTAAAACAGTGACCTAATAAGAGGACTGTATATCCTCGTACAGTTTAAAGCGACGGAGTCTTGCGCCGGCAGTTGCGATTTTTTGTAATCATACCTATGCGACCACGCATTCGTAAGCAGTGCGAATTTGCGCGTACAGTTCGTTTCAGGGTAATGGAATTTCATCGGCGATCGGCTACCAAGAATGACGTCAGTCTGTCAACTGGTCCCTTCGTTCTATCCTGTAAGTGAAATAATTACCATATTTGCGGACCGAGTGTAAAACAGTGATGCGATAAGGGGGCTATATTTCTTCGTACAGTTTAAGCAGGCCAAATCTTACGGGAGACGGTGCGATTTTTGCCAGCCGCTGTACGCCTCTGTTTATGCCGCCTCGCTCGAAGCATAATCGAGGGAAACATTTTTCATCGTTACTTTATCCGCCCGACAGCGTAATTATATTATACCGCGGCCGCGGCCGCTAAAGGTATACCGGCCGCGTACAATCAGCGTCGGGGCGGCGTATGTGCAAATTTCGACCTCGACGCGAGCGAACGAGCCTCGACGCACCCGAGAGCGGCATTCCGCGTTTTATCAAACGACCCCCTCCCCAAAATCACTTAACAACGCCAGTCCGATCCCTCCGACAAATTGCTAATCGCATCGGCAACAAATTGAGACGACCCTCTTCAAACTCTCGACCCGGTGAACAGTCGCGAGGAACGTCGCTGACGGAATCCCATCAGAACCAACGAACCCCAATCCTTACTCGATCAAAAATCAGCTTCATCCTACTAAGATTACAGCTCGCATCCTCGAGCGAAGTGTTAATCGTGCCCGTAACGAACTTAAGACGTCGACCCGCGAACTCTGGATCCCAAAGAAGGTCACTTCCGGAATCTCATTAGAACCAATCAGCGTCCGAGGAGCGTATACACAACTTTGCCGCGGAAGAAACAGGAGTAGGATCGTGGCCGGAGTCGGCGGCGAACGAGTCTGTTAGCGTAGCAGGAACCGGAAGCGGGCCCCGAGGGCCAAAGAAAGGCTCGAATTAATCCGACAGATTGGAGCTCGGTTTCTTCCCCGCACCCCCTCGGCACACCCCCCTGAGGGACACCCCCAGCGAACCGCTATGCGGCGGGCGAAAAAATGCTCATCCGGATTTCCGCCTCGGTCGCGAGCACCGATAACTATTTCGGTGCATTTAACGTACAGCGGATTTCGCGCGCCGGCCCAGGATATGCGGCCTCGCAGTTGCCGCGGCCGCAGACGAAACAGCGTGCGCTCGTAATTAACGAGCGGAGACCTCGCTGTTTAAGCGACCCCCACCCCCTCCCTCGTCTCGTATTTTTTTCCCTATTCACCCCCGGCGCGTTTGGCCCAAAAACACTCCCGCCGAATATTGCGCGATGTTTATTTCGACTAATTGCGGCCGCGTTCGGCCGCGAGATCCGCTTCGAGCTAACGATAATCTTTCCACCCCCTTCCGCACGCATTCCGCCCCCCACCGAAACAACGGACCGTTCACCGAAAAAGGTTGCGTCTCGTCTGACGGTTCGCCGCCGGCGAATAAAAACGTAAAAAAGGAAGGAAAGGGGGGTTGGTCGGCGTACGGTAGGTAATCGTTAGAGCGGGCAGATCGTGAAGGTAAGTGCAACGCTGGGACGAAACCGCAACAGCCGTGTTGTTACGGTCCTGGGCTGACGAGCCGCCATTTGTCTGCGTGACAAATTGCTAGTCGCAATTAGTTACCGGAGTTCCAGACCGGATGGTCCCCCTCCCCCCCGCCGCCCCGTAACCGGCGGTTCCATCCGGCGCGAGGCACTAACTCGAAATTCCTACCTCTACCCCTACCTCGGTGGCTGGCGCAGGTTCGCGGAATACAAAAACGGTCGGATTTCTGCCGCCGTCGCTAATGTGCTTTCGCAGTCGTTGCCGTTCGTCGTGCCGCCTAGCGTTAGTAGTGTTTCATAGCGGCGTTACGGGGACTCGGAAGGAGGAGGAGGAGGTGGAGGGGGGGAGGAGGTTAGTTCTGTTAGGGGTGGATGGTACCGGCGGCGAGCTGTAATATTAGCGAGGTAGTGCTCACGGTCGGCGTGCGTGTAGTGTCTAGAGCGGTTGTAATACTAGGAAAGCGGATGGCAGTAATGATAGTATTGTTAGCGGTCTGAATGCCGGGAGCAGTGATAGCGGGGGTATAAATACTTTCATTAGTAACTGTAACGATGGTAACGCGATCGGTACTGCCGGCAATCTATCCTGGACTACGGTTACGGCAAGTATAAGGCTTGGATACTCGTTGATTGTTAGCGATCTGAGTATCGACTAATGTAATAACTGTGGTACGTTAGCAATGATGGTAGTAAAAATTTTTCCGGCAGTCTATCCTGGACTACGATTACGCCAAGTACAAGGCTTGAATACTCGTTGATTGTAAGCGATCTGATGTACTAATGTAATAACCATGGTAGCGACGGCGATAGTAAAAAAATCTTGCATCTACCAACTTTTTCCCAGCATCAGCAGTCCGTAATGCCGTTATCACCCCCGACGTCGCTGCTATCGGTGTCCCGCCGCGGCGATAAAAAGTGACCGTCCGACTAGGAAAACAACGGGCGAAATCGATCAGCCTGACAACTAATTTGTATCGGCCTGCCGCGTCGAGGCGGCGATGCGCCAGGAAGCCCTGTCGCCATTTTCTTTCCCGCGCCGCCATATACCACCGTCCCGTGAGGGGTGGCTGGCACGCATCGCCATATTACATAACTTACAATCATCCTATCGATCCACCCCTCCATCCCAATCTCTCGTCCCATCTTTTTCCTGCAGCCAGATCCATTATCAAAAATTCATTCGAACCTAAACTAATTCCCAACCCCACCATGAAAGTCTTCCCTATGACAGCACCCCATAAATAATTGTCGCGCCTTGACGCTTCAAAGGTGGCAGCAGCCAGCGGAAAGACCGTTTTCAGAAAGCGCAGACGTCCGTTCTGCGACTGGAAACGAAAAGCTCGCTCGGGGCTCCCCTAATTAAGCTCCTGACGAATGAGAGGGATGAATGGGGGGAGGTGGAAGGATGCGGACGGGGTGGCCAAGGTGAAGCTTCGCTCGGGGGGGTTAGAAGGAGAGGCGGAGGACCGAAAACAGCGTGCGGTCTCCCGCAAGCAACTATGGAAGGCTAGAAACTAGACATGGCGCTGTCTCGCGATGAGAGAACGGAACGAGAAGCATTTTCCGCGCTTATTCTTCCGTTGGCACGCGCTGCAAAGCGTAATACGTAACGTACGAACTCAAATGGGGGTAGCAACCACCCTGAACGGGGATGCGAGACTAAAAACTTTGCACTTAATCAATTAAAGTGGGCCAAATTCAAGGAACTCGCGGCAAACTCTCGGCCGACGGCTTCCTTCTGCTCTCTTTTTCCGTAATTCATCAGAGACGGAGTAATATAAGCAGCGTGCCGGTGAAAATAACGGAAAAATAACGGAAAAATAATGGGAATAAATGGTATCTCGCGCCGGTCGAAAGGAAGCGTTTCCGTTCGTTCCTTCGCGTTCCATCGACAACGACAGCGTCGATCACCGGAAGTACGCTCCTACGACAAAAAACGTTTTGCAAAAAGGGAGACGAATGGAAAAAAAGAAGAAGCTCCGTCCACTTCCTCTTTTTTGCCGGATGGGATGGCGACGATCGGCCGTGATAGGCACGGATGACAAAGACGAGATTTCTTTGTCTGCCGTCAAAGGCGGGGGAGGGTGGGGATGGTAAAAGTGAATGAGAGACGTAGAGAGGACCGACCGCAATGTTCTCGCGGGCGACTTTGACAGCGAGTGTGCGCGGGTCTTCGCGCGGCAACGCATTTTCGAGCGAGTCTAGGCGTCCGTTTTGCACGGATCAAAGACGGAGCCGGGGGTGACAAATGAAATTTTTCTTGCCCGAAAAGCAGTGGCGACGCGACGGAACGCGTTATTACAGCAACGTTTCCTTGACTCCGGATAATCGAGCAAATTGCACGGCATACACTTTTTACTCTGAGCATCACCGCCTGGAAGTTCAAAAACTGTTTACGGAAAATATGCAAATATTATCTCAGACATCGCTATTATAACTGTATAAATCGAATAGACTTTAAAATCGACTCAACCCCGTCAGTCTGAGCATTTTAACTCTACCGTTAAATCACCTCCTCGCTAAAAAATATCTAATTTCAAAGGCACGCCGTGCACCCTTACGCCAACCTATAAAAAAGTCCGTTGAAAACAGGCTCGCGCCAAGTTCGCCCGCATTGAATAAAAATCTCCTGGCGAGGGAAAAATTATATCAGAAAGCCGACCGGTGGCGTAACACTTTTTTTCCTCGGTCGCCTGCCGTCGGCAACGTCACGTCTGGAGTGTCGAAAACGCGAGTAATCCGCAAAGAGGCACGCCGGCGCGCGACACTTAACTCCGTCCGTTGGAACGTTGATAAGTCGAACCGCGTAGATCTTAACCGAGAGCGTCGACATCGTTTACGTTGGCGTAGACACCCTCTGCCCGCCCGGGTCTGGGTGTCCGCGTCTATGTGTCCGGATGTACAAGGGTGAACGTACAGAATCATGGGGAGTACGCTCAC
The DNA here is from genome assembly GCA_914767735.1 of Anoplius nigerrimus. NCBI lineage: Eukaryota > Metazoa > Arthropoda > Insecta > Hymenoptera > Pompilidae > Anoplius > Anoplius nigerrimus. Next base: position 5,678,692 of record OU612077.1, read on the forward strand.
GTACGCCGGCAAGAACAGCCGACGGCGTAGACGAAGTGTACTCTCGCGTTCTCTCACAAACGTAACGCCATCGTGCAATGCGAGCTCCGAGTAAAAGTCCTCAGTCGCGCGTTTGAAGCGGTTCTCGGGGAAAAAGAGAGACCCTCCCCCTCGCCGCAACCCCTCCTCGCACCGTGGCGCGACACAGAACGGATGATATGGGAGAGAGAAAAAACGTGGTGGGTCCGCGAAAATCTTCGCCGACGGCGGAAACGCTGATCGCGGATCTGAATGTTTCAGGTGCAACTGCATGCGCGACGCGCAAGCATTGACGCTAATTTCTATGCAACAACAGCCGCCGCAATCGAGCTCTAGGGGGTGAAAAATTAATGTTAATTTGAAATGCGCATAATCTCTAGCCTGAGAGCGCGCGCGTTCGAGCTGGGGGCGTGTGCGCTTAATTAATTGATCGTCGCGGGGCGTTGAGTAATATTTAAAAAATTGAATTAATGCAAATTTCGAGTTGCGCCAGTTTATACGGGGGTGCCGCGGGCGGCTTAATATTTAGCGGATCCCGTCGCTATGAAGAATTCATTGTGACATAACGCGATTCGAGTTTAAAGCTGTCGGGGCGGACGGGGATCTCGTTTGTGCACCGGGCCTGACGAATCTTTCGGAATCGGGACGGTGCAGCTTGGGAAACTGAAGTGGCGAGCGGTAATTGAGAAATTGATTTGTTGCCAGTTTTGAGTGCACCGACGCGACGTGACGTAAAGAATTCGTTGGAGCCCGGCGCGGTCCACCTGACGACTCTCAAAAAATAGAATCTTGCCTGCGAGCCGGATCTACCAAGGCTACCACCGCGAATATACCTACAGGTTTTCCAAACAGAGAACGCGGTCAGGCGTCCCGAACGCCGAGCGATATTTCAAATATAAGATTAATGCAAATTTGAAGGGATACCGGCGTACGCCAATTATCGCAAATAACTCGGTATTTATGACACACGGTCTGCAGAATTGATCGAAGCCCACCGCTACCGGCGCTTCAACCCCAGCAACACATTCTTAATTCTAAACCACCCCTCATCCACCCCCGAAACATCCGCTGCGGTCGAGCGCCCCAAACATTGAGCGCCTCCTAAAAAATTGAACAAATGCAAATTCCAAGTACCAATTTACACCGACAAGGTCTCCTCGTTACAACCCCGCGAAAACAGGCGGAATCTTGCTCGTAAACCGTGCCCAACAATCCCACTACCCCAAACCCAAATTTTTCCGGAACAGACAATGCGGTTAAGCACCAGCCGCCCCTCCAGCCACCCATCCGAACACATCCCGGCCATCGTGGCGGGATGTACTTAATAAACACCGTTTTGGCGATGAGCCCAGCCCTCCCCCACACGCGTCCCCCCCCCCCCCCCCATCCACTCTTTTTCCGAGCGAGTTGCGGAGAACGAAGCGCGCTCATCGCCCCGCAATCTCAGTCGGCTTTTTCATTATGGAGATCGTCTACTGCGTCGCTTCCGCGTACCTCTTCCCCGCCTCCAACCCCCCCTCAACCCCTCGGCGACCCACCCCATCCATTCCTTTGGCCAGGCACCCCTTCCCAGCCGCCGAAGCTCTCCACGCACCAGGCAAGGCTCGTGCCACGCCACTTTTTCTCCGACTTCAACGTTTCCCACCCCCGCCGCCCCTAAGTGGACCCGCGATCCGCGTGCAGTGGGATCCGGGGGTGCTTTTATGCGACGCTTCATTGTCCCGGACAAAGGGTGGCTAGGACGCTTTTTTCGGCCGACGATTAAAAGGTCCGGGCAAGACGCGGGTTCGATGACTTTCGACGGTCGTCTGGTTTGTGTATCGAGACGTGGGATTAGGTTGGAGGGTCAGTGGAGGGTGGAAGATTTTTGGTCTACGTTGCACGTGCGACGAACTGTCTGTGATGTGAATCGCTGCGATTGGCGGGTGTGAAGGTGTAAAGGTTTAATAATTGACTAACTATTGAGAGTGTTTGGGGTGGGTTTGAAACTTGCTAAATATTTAACTATTGAGAGTGTTTCGGGTGGGCTTGAAATTCGTTGCGAATTATCTTGATAAAACGGGACCTAATTTGACGCGACTACAAGAATGTCGAGCGTATGTGACTTCAATGTCACAAACGTATCTAGTTCGGATTGCATTTTTAAAAAAATAACCGCCCATTTTTATAAGGTCCCATTCGAACGCGGACCATCAACGTTCTTCAGCCTGAACGTCATCGGGCGTGCCCGTAAGAAAACTCTATTAATCAAAACTGTGCTTATCACCGACCCTTGCAAGTTACGATCCAGGTAATTATTATATTATCAACATTACCGCCCGCCGTCATTATCACCGTTACCCCATTACATCGGCCTAATACTATTATTCGCAACACGCTAAACCATAATCACTTACCCCATCCCCCTACAACCCCTATTCCCCCCATCCCTTTCTTCCGTCCCACGGCCAGATTAATTTCCACTCCGTCCGAGAAATCCTTCCTCGTTTAGCCGGCGTTCGGGGCCGAAAGAATTTTTAATTAAGACGACACCTGCCAGCTCGTTTCATCGGATAAGAGTGAGCGACGATCGTTTGACCATTTGCCTTCTCCCATCACGACTCGTGGCTATCGGAAATTGACGCTAGGTCTGCCGTGGTAAGGGTGGCAAGGTTCGCCGGCGGAAAGTGGCGAGTGAGTTAATTTTCAATTTTTCCCGCCCATTCAGCCAAATGCGGATACCTTGTTCCCAGCGAACGGCAGTCGGATTCGCTTTCTTCCGGTACGCAATATTTATGACCCCATCTTCTGCGGCAGGGTGAAATAGTAGGAATAGTAAGGAAGGGGGCGGAAGGAGGACGGAGCCGAAGGGTTGCTGAATAAAGCAAGAGGGGTGGAAAAATTGTTAGTCACTGTCACGCTGCCGTTCGTTGCCACGTGGGTTTAGTCCGTAATCAGCCTCATCCGAGGATTTACTCGCCGATCGTGAAGCAGTTAGACCTGATCGCCTGCTTAACGAGTCTGGCCAGCGAGCGGCACGAGTATCGTGGCCGTTGAATAACGGTCATCGATACTCTGCTTTATCGCTTTAATATCGGGGAGTCCTCGCAGGAATTAAACCTAAAATACTCCTCCCGGATATACGAGGAGCATAAAAAACCGGCGTAAAAACGTCGAGTCAAGTCGGACGAGGGTGCTGGTGGAAGGAAAGAGTGAAGGGGGTAAGAGAAAGGAGGGAGCGAGAGAGGAGGAGAGTAGGGGAAGAGAGGGAGAAATATACAGATTGAGAGAGGGAGAGAGAGAAAGAGAGAGAGAGAGAGAGAGAGAGAGAGAGAGGAAGCTAGAGAGAGGTTTGGAAAGGCGGAAAATGCCATTTTTCTCGTCCGCGAGCCACGCAAATTTCTTTCTACCCGCCAAGGGTTCTCGTGGCAGAGTCGAAGCGGAAATCGATCAGGCCTCTCCAGCTGTCATTCCGAGACTGGCGAGGGCAGTTTTTCCACCGCTCGTAAAAAAGCCTGCCGATCCCGGGTCCGACCTTCGGCCATCGGCTACTATTTTCGAGCATTTGCCGCCGAAGCCGGCGAGGTTAATAGACGAGGATGACGGGAAACGAATCGTTAATTCCGTTACGGACCGCGAGAGTCATGCATATGAATATCCTACGTCGGGTCAGCTTAGGCGATGGGGAGGGGGAGGTGGAGGTGGTGGTAAAAAATTAGACTCCGTAGGACGCGTCTGGGGGCTTGCGGCGAAAATTGTGGCTCAAAGCGGCCTTCTGAGGGATTCCGTATTAATGTATCGCCATTTTGCCGAGGTACACAGACCGGAGGGAGCGTGACGTAATTATCTACTTACGGCGTGATGCATTTTCACCTGCGTGAATTCTACAAAATTACTTCGTAATCGGTTGCGCGTAATTTGTACTTTTGTATGAATAAGATTTTAGGTGAGGAGGTTGTCGATATTTTGTTGCGCGAATTTTCTTACTAAAGTTTAGTGTAAGGCTGTATATAATTTTTAGTAGTAGCGCTTTAAAGAAATTTATCCCCAAAAATTATTTGAATATTACCGAGGATATTGAAGTGACGCACGAAAAAGCTGAACATGAAAAACGACATCGTCAATATTTGCCGAGAGATTTTCAAATATAGACGCTGTTTACATCATGTGCGCTAATATTAGTCCCTGATAAATTGTAAACTCGTGACTCGAATTATTAGAGTTTTTACAGGGGATCGCTTAAATTCGCTCGCTCACTTTTCTAATAAATAAATCTGCGTGTCTTCCCCTCCTTTTTTTTTTCCTCCCGCAGCAGGTTCGCTTTGCACAACTTTTCTTCGCTTATATCGATCAGTACACATCATAAAGCTACGCGGGCGGGGTGGGAGGGGTTGCGCAGAGAAGTTTTAATTAAAAGCTCGCACGTATCGATGAATCGACTCGTAGGACGAGGGACAATTTAATATAAAGTAAATTTCGCCCGCGGAAACTTCCCCGTTGCGCATCTCTCCCTACCGGAGACCCTCGAATATTTCAAACATCCCCCCATAGAACGTGCTCAAAGAAAATCTTTCGAACCGTTCACTTCCAAAAAAATCTCCTCGGAAATTCAACCGAAAAAAAAGGCAGCCATCAACCTTACGCGAAGCCTACGGATCCGATCGAACTCGAAGGAATAACTCTGAGCCGTGAAAGAAGTAAAACGTTCGAACTTGAAGCGGCGAAACTCGAAAGACAAGGGAGATCAAAAGTGTAAGTGGAAAGTGAACCGACTCGACGATTACCGCGGAAGGGAAGCTACACGCTTCGCGAACTCGCAAAACGTCCGACCCGATCTTCAAGGGTGCCAAGCTGAAGAGATCTACGCAAGACTTCCGGTAGAACGCTAAGCGTGGAATCTTTCGCTATCGTGCGCGATCGGCCAGGAACCGTTCGAGCTCCAATTAAGGATCGGCGGCGGGTAGAGGGGTAATGCATTTTGTTCGATCGGCCAAGCAGCTTCGATATAAATCTCGGGACCGCACCTGGCTCACTTATCGCAACGGGTGTCACGGAAAGATTTACCTCCGCTGCTCTCGGCTCACGGCGCCCGGAGGTATCGGTAGACATCGATATTGTCTCTCTCTGCGTGGGACCTATATATCAGCCCTCCGTATAACGTACGGAGGGGTCACCGGGCGAGGGGGATGAGGGGAGGCCGGTCGGCCGAAAGAAAAGGATTTGTTATTGCTAAAATGATCCGGGCAACGTGCGGGGGGTAGCTCGCGATATCTCACGGCGAGGCTTTCGGGCCGGCTTCCAAAACTGCTTATTGCTCGACTCGGGACGTTACGTCATGATTGGGTACTCCTATCCCCCCGTGAGCTCTGTCGATATTTTGCGGATAGTCGCGTGGCGTTGCTCGAATTTATTACGTTTTGGTCTAATGGCAGTTTCCTTCCACGTTCCTGCAGAGTTAACTTAGAACTGTTTAAAATAACATCGATATTCTCGTCAGCTGATTTATTTCACAGAAAAATAGTTAAAAATATTTTGTAAACGTAAGTTTATCTCCAATAAATTTTTAGTCACCACTTTCTTTTAGAAATTCTGCTTATCATACATGGAGATAAATAAATAATTTCATTTGATGTATTCGCTTATGCTAACGTGCGTCATTGTGACAAATGAAATAAAGGCACGCGCATAAATCATCGGTAGCGTTGGTGTTAAGAATGACTTTGATTGGACCCGACTGCAATTAGCGTCGATGCAAAGAAAGCAACGGCCGTACACAATGCCCGTTCTCATTCAATCCGAAACGTAGCTACTTCGCTGCCCTTTAATCGAAAACGTTTCGCCGACTTCTTGCGAGAAGCGACACGTGCATTCGCAAGGGGTGGAAGAGGACGGGAAGGGGGTGGGGGGTGCCACGAACGGCAAGAAGGCGGATAAAAGCCGGCAAGAAGCCGGGCAAAGAAGAATGGAGAGTGAAAGGGCAAAAAGGAGATTTATGGATAGAGATTTTGCGCACCGCCAGAGATCCGAAGCGGCTGAAAAAGTCACTTTGCGCTTTGTATTTCAACGATTGCCCTCTCGATACAATCTCTTCCCCCTCCGGATAGCCCGCGGAAGAGCACATCAATTTTATCCGACTTCCCGCCTTAGTACGCTAATTCGAGCCGCAATTCTTCCTTCGAAAGTGTACGAAATTCGCAAAACGAGGCGAGCCGAATTTAGTCTACCACCCTTTTATCTCCCCTCCGATAGTCCGCGACTCTTAGCGTCCTCTCGAATTCGTGCACTCGCGACCTTACGCGCGCACAATGCCCCGGAGGAATCGAATTTCGACGGCAGATAAGGAGGACGCCCGCCGGAAGGAGGTAAGGTGCTTAAAGAGCGCTTAAAGAGAGCTAGCAGGCGTCGGAATTGTTCTACGATGCGGCCCGAGTGCCTTCGAGTGGAACGATGTCATAAGGAAGGGATGCCGGGGGTGGTTGAAAGGGTGGGGGGGCTGACTGTGAGGCTTCGAGTCGCTGGAAAGGGCAAGGGGGAAGCCTGCGGGGGAAAAGGTCGACGAGAAGGTGAGAAGGAAGACTCCAGGGGAAAGACCGTGGAAAAGGCTGGAGAAAAGGCTGGAGAAAAGGTTGGAGAAAAGGTCTGGTCGGGGCGGGGAGGAACCGCTTATCGTCCTGCCTCTGTTTTTCCCTGGCAAACGGACGCCTTAGTTAGGAACTTCCGGCGGGGCCGTTCTCGGCGCTCATCTGTTTTTTCGTGCCCGGCCACGGAGAGGAGGCGCCTCCGTTTCCGGGCTGCCATCCCGGTTCCGGTTAACGGCGAAGCCAGGGGCGGGGGGGGGGGGGGGTGCCAATGAGAAACAGACAACAACCGGTCCAAGCCGGTACGACTCGACGCGGAAAATCGAGGCTGAAAAGTTTCGAGAGGACCGCCTCGAAGAATAACCTTCTGCCCTCGACTTTTTTTCGTTGGCCTCCGGGCGAACTTGCGACCGGCCCACCGATTGTTTTCGCTCGAATTTCGCTTCCCCGACGCTGTTCGGCGAATCGCGTCGAGTGGCCGGATTTCACGTTATGGAAATTAACGACGCTCGCCGACGGTCGACGTCGGCCCGCGCGCGCACTTACGTACTTTACGGACCGCCGTGTTTTCGGCTCTTTGAGTCGGCCGACGCTTCCTGCAAATTCGGTCAGCATCGCCGGCGATGCGCTTACGAATTCGTAGGTTTCCCACGCTCTCGGATGCGCGAGCGCAAAGTTCGCGGGATTGCATAACCCGATCGTTACATGGTAATTCGTGCAGGTAGGCGTGATGATGGGACTGGAAGGATGGCTGGGCTTGTTCTGAGGGACGATCGGTTAGAACGGAGGTGATAAAGGGTAAGTAGTAATTCCAACGATTCTACTAACAGTGTAAAATAATGTAAACTAACGTCAAATGATGTTAAAGTATGAAGAAAATGTCGTAGATAAACGTAAATGGTCATAGAAATGAAAAGACGGCGTTGGTATAGCCGAATAAGAATCGGCCGGTAAGAATATGTACGAAAAACGGCTCGCAAGGCGGGTGGGTGGGTTAGTTAGTAGAGCGAAGGACTCACACGCGACGGACCCGGACTCGATCCGAGGTACAGAATTCCGTAAATTGAGAAAAAGCATGCTTGACTGAGTACGCTAGAGCGCCGACTCGAAATCAACAAGCGCTCGCGGCAGAGGGTAAAGACAAGTCACGACCACTCAACAGTCAACACGCACCACGTTCACACGCATCCAGGGTCTATACATTATTTTGTTCCTCACCTCAGTCACTGATATTCCCCAATACTCATTCTTAAACCATTTATAATGTGCTATATAATGATACCTGTATACCTGTGATAACCATATATTTTGTTGAAGCTTTTGACGCGTACTTTCAGATAGGACTATCAGCGATCAACTTATGGCAAAGACGCCTCCATGACCCACCCAATGTGTTGGTAATATTCTTGTCGTAATTTTCATATGTAATAGTCGTGCACATGTCCTGTATAGAATGTATACATTATTGAAATATACCCACAATTATCTGATGTAGCTCCATTGATCATCTTATTCCGCTGTCTTTTCTGTCTGACCAAATCTATTATACCCGCGCATTTAAAAACAGCCTCCCATCCTCGCGAGTCAACGGCCTTGACAGACGCGAAACTCGGATCTCTCTCCTATCCGGTCATTCGCTCGCACCGAAACCATCCTCGGCAATGCACGTCAGCGGAAGACGTTCCGCGCTGGCGGCCGACTTCGGCAAGGGATAGAGAAGTAGAATTACGCCGACAGCGTTAACAGAGCATTGTTCCGCATATAGCCGTTTGTCTCTCAACGCGGCTGCACCTGTTACGTCGCCCAGTCACGCCAACCTTCCGCGGATTCGTATCCCTGGGAAGCCGTCCCGCGGGTATAAACGACTCTTCGACCGCAATTTTAACGACGCCGAGCGTCGCCCCGACCGTTAAATTTCTTATTCCATCGGTATTTCTCGCACGCCCGCCCGCCCGATAACCCCATTCTGATACGATTAACATTCGACGCGCCCGAATTATACGATCGGCACGTGCTCCAGGTTCTAATTAATTTTCGCCGAAAAACCAGGTTTCCACCACCGGTCGACTGCCAGGCTATGAATGCGGAGTTCGTGTAAGGTCGCGGGCGTCGTTAAGCTCCGCTGCCACGGTACATCAAAATTTTCGCCGACTGATGATCCACGGAGGGTAGCTGGCTGCCTCGCTTTCATCGTTAGAAGAAGAATTCAGGACAGAGAGCGTAGCTAGCTAGTTGATCGCATCGTATTACCTCGGGTGTGCACGTCGGGGGGCGAAAACGGAGTGTTGCTCGAGGTCGAGAGGTGGGCGGATGGGTAAGAGGGGGTGGGGGAGTGGAAGACGGTAACAGATGAGATTCAAAGTGTCGGATGCTGGGGTAGTCCTCAAAGAAATTCCTACTTTGCGTGACAAGACAGAGAACGGGTTGCCTTTCACACGTCCGGAAAATGTTTTCCTCCCGGAGAGCGAGAACGCGGGCGGCAAAGGAAACGAAAGCGGAACCGAAAGCTGATGGAAGAGTCAGCGATGAAGAGAGAGAGAGAGAGAACACTGAAGAAAAGGCGAGGGCAACGGAGCGGCGAAGGGGAGAGACAGCAGGCAAAAAGAGAAAATAGAGACGCGGAGGGGAGGTGAGGCGGAGAAGAGCTCTTAAGTCATGCAAGTTCTCAAGAAAACGACAATCGGCGAGCGGAATGGTGGATACTTAAGAAAACAAAAGGAGGCGGCCCCCGGTCCCGCAGAGAATTTCCAGCTGAACGAATCTTTCCATCTGCTCTCGCACCCTCCCCACCACCCCTCCCATCCCCCTCCTCCGCCCCCTACCAACCCCATCGCGCTTTACTCTCCACGCCCCGACTGTCTCTCGACACTTTCGCAACTTGCGACCCGTTCGAGAGGAACGCACTGGCCGGGATTAACCCTTTAATTATGAACGGCAAGTTCAAATCGTCGTTCTAAGAGGCATTAAGGCGACCGACTCGACCGTGGGGACCGTTGAGAACGGTACCAATTATTAAGAGGCGAACGAGTATAAATCCTCCTTCCGCGGCCAACCTTGAGCGCTGTCTTGAGGGGGCTGTCTAAAAAATTCAGGAACGTTTCGACGGATAAACCACTTCTCATCCCCCGTCCACCCCCACACGCCCACAGCTTCATCTTCAACCTTTTTAAGCGGCATCGATCGATCGGCCCCGAGGAAATAATCCGAATTACGAGGCCAAAAACTTCGGCGAGACGAGCGCTGTCAATTTTTGGCCCTCCCTGTTTCCTCGTAGGCGACTACCCTCGAGGGAACGCGATCGTATAATCGGAGGGGACGCAGGACGGGAAAAAGTTTTCCCTCGAACCCCTCCCTGCGTCCCCGACAAGCGGAGTTATCGCGCAATAAGTCTGCGAAAGGAGAGTGTGACTCGAACCCGGGTTGGCCGTCGCTTCGATCGCGCGCGAACTCCACTTTCGGCGACCAGTGTCGTTCCGAGCTGACGAGAAGCCCGGCGAAAAGGCTGATTCCGTCTATCCATCCTGATTTTATCGGCCGCGAGCGTCGGCCTTAAGGATAACTGATACGGCGGACATCATTTTTAGTCGAGACTCAGAGATGCGATCGACTCAATCGTCCGTAAGTCGTGCATTTGTTCAGAGGGTGAAGATTTTCAACGTGAAAACTGACCAATGTGGAATTAAACATAGGCTGATAAGGGATTTTGCATTTTTAAGTCGAAAGAGTTTTCGTCGGGACTCAGAGATGCGATCGACTCAATCGTCCGTAAGTCGTGCATTCGTTGAGAGGGCGAGAAGACTTTTAGCGTGAAACTGACCAATGTGGAACTAAACATAGGCTGATAAGGGATTTTGCATTTTTAAGTCGAAAGAGTTTCAGCGGATATATAGAGCTAGAGCGGAAAATCGATAAACAATCTTTTCGGTGTTCGACAAGTAACTATGGGACGAGAGCGTATCTGACTTTGCGATCGAGTTACATGGTTACAAGAAAATCGATACGTCATTACGCGGCTTCAAAGGCGAAAGTTACAAGACGCGCGTAACTACTTCGCGTTTTACGGAAAGGAACGCCATGCAAATTTCTTGTTGATACGTTGTTCTGATCAAATAGAAATCGTGCGTCGAGCGCTTGAGAAAAGTGCGAATAATTAAAAGTAAAGCCAATCAACGCAGCGGTTCTTGTCCTAGCTCCGGATAAAGACTCCATTAGCTACTCTCACGTGAACGAAGCCGACGACTGCGGTCGAAACCTGAAGCGGTCTCCATTACGTATACGAGCATAACTTTTTTCATCCCACCCCCACCCGCCCCCGCCCGACATCAGATTCGCCGCGAGCGAGTCTCATTAACCGACTCGCCGTTTAATGAGCGATTCGCATTATGTCGCCATCCAGAGCCGCAGATACGCGAACGATAACTCCCCACAGCCATGCACGGGTCCCTCGTTCAATAAAGCAGAACGAGATACGCACTCGCAAAAAGGGTCCGCTTCCCAGGGACAAATTCTCGCAAACTTTCGCGGCCAACTTTTATCCCAGAGCATCGGCGTTAATTCTCGCGACCTTCCCTCTCCCCCCGGAGAGGAAGTCGCGCCGAGCGAAGCCGCGAAACGCTAAACGCTACCAACCCCCATCCCCCACCCCCCTCGATGCCGGCCGATAAAGCCAACAAGCCAACCTTGCCCAGCAAGCTTCAACCGAAAGCCTCCCCCTCTTTCTCTCGCGGCCGGCGTCGCGCGAAATTGTCTCTTTCCGACCCGAGACGAATGTACCGGGAAGTTCCTTATGAAAGATAGCGCGAAAACCTTGTTACCCCTCACCCGCGGTAGATAGAACTTTTATCCGGCGTTCAGCTGGAAGCGAAATTCCGTATTCCGCGAGCGCCGGGTTAAAAGATTAATCGACCTACTCAGGGGTACAAATTCGTCGGGAAGACGTACGTTCGCGGGACTCATCCTACCCCCTACCTCTACCCCCCCCCCACCCCACTCTTCTCTCTTCCTCTTTAGCTCCCTTCCGCACCCGTCCCGCTCCGTTCCTGGACTCGCCCACGCACGTACCAACGAAATTTCCATCCTGTCGCGCGAAACGAGACTGTTTCGATCTCCCGGACGTCTCCGCCGGGACGGGGCAAAAACGGATTTGAGCTCCGTCAGGCCTTATCGAATCCGCAGCTCGCGCGGAATTCTTCCGTTAGGAGCAGTCATTCCGAGTTCCCTTAAAGCCTCGCCCACGTTCGGGGACGTCGGGAACGTCCCGAGCCTCCAGGACGTCTGTATATTCCCGCCTCTCTCCCTCTCTCTTGCTCTCTCTCTCTCTCTCTATCTCTCTTTTTCCGCATCGTACGATACATGGTTCTATGTACCTACATACGTATGTACACTTCGATTCCTGACTATTCGCGGGTCGCGATTTCGAAAATCTCACTTTCATCCCCAGCATTCGATAATGTAGGATAAACATTGTAAATTGTGGTATTTCTCTGAAATGCTTAGCGATTTTTAGCATTTCTTGTATACTTTACTGTGGCGTACGTATATGTGTACTCATAGTTTCGTTTCAAATGTTCTTTCTTTATTTGACATTCCGTTTATTTACCAGATATTTTCAGTACTATTTATTTGTTCTCTTAACGCTTCAATAGGACTGTATACGTCTACACGGAAACTTAGGCACTTGACGTCTCGGCTATCCGCGCTCAACTCTGACGATTTCAAAAATACTTTCCTCCACAGCGTTCAATAATACAGGATAGCCGCCGTAAAAGGTAATCTTTCTTTATGAAGGCTTCGGCTCGTCCGTCAACGATTCCCGGCATTTCTTATTTTTCCCACCGGCATCTGACGTACGTCACAGATCCCTTCCGCTCCGCCCTCCCTGTCATATTCTCCCAATGCCCGCCTTACGAAGTCGGCTAACACTCGTCCTCGAGCATGCCTATCGCCTTTCTGCATTCGCCCCGCAAAAATAGGATTCGGGATTACGCATCGACGCGGAAGGATTGGCAAGGAATTCTCGCTCCTGTGCCCGACGAATGTACAGCCCTTTTCTCCCTTTTGGCGCCGACTCCCCCCTCCCCCTCACCCTCGCACACCCCTTGCAGCCCTCACGGTACCCTGAGCTCGAGGATTATCTGACTTTCGACGGGAAACGTCTAAAATGTGCTCGCGGGCCTCTCAGGATCGTCTCGCGAATGGATCTTCGAGTTAACCTTTCCGCGAGCGTTTGCCAGAGTTTCCGCGAGTTCCCGCGAGCTCGGTTGGACATTTAAGGGGATAATTACAAAGATGGGAATGTATCAGACCTTGGGCTAATTCAATTCCGCGCCTCGAGCATCGTGTCGATGCCGCGTAGTCTCGGTTGTGATGAGAGAGGAGATATTTTGGTATTGGGACAGTAACGTAATAATAAAAATTTAATATCAGCAGAATGGGCAAAATGTATTTAAAACTTAATGATAAAGGCTATGTAGATCGAATAATACGTGTGACATCAATCTCAGTTATTTTTAAGCGTATATATAAATCTACTCAACAATAAATTACAAGCGTCGCGGAGCAGCGGCATGTACAGTAAATAGACTTTAAACATACTGAGAATGTGGCTTGGTTTGTATGTAGGCCGCTAAACTCACACACCGCGGTCATAACTTGAATTATATTCCATTTTCTGACGTGCCAGATACTCTCCACCGAGCTATTTACTCTTTCATTAGTGTAACAAGAACATGCCAGTCAAAGAGTGTTCTTAAGTACACCCCAAAAAACATCGAATATGTCTCGTAAACCATGCATAAGATAACGTGACAGTGGACGTAGCGTAATATTCTTCCTCATAAAAATGTTAATGCAAGTATTAACGATAAATTACTCTCCATCGAAATGGTATAAGAAACAAGAAAAGAAGAGAACGTCGAACTTTTCTCTTTGCCTCCACCGTAAATCGAGGACTGTTTGAGTTCGAACATTGGAGTTGCAAATCTTTTCAACGTTCTCCGCCCTCCTTTCATCCGCCCCCGAGCAACAATTCGATCGGAAGACTTCTATTTCACTATCCCATTCGCAGAGTAAGTGATTCGAAAGGAAATAGGCGAATAACACAGGGACAAAAAACTTCCTCCGCAAGCGTCATAATTCTCGGAGGTGCGAAAAACTTTTCGGCAAAGAGGGACTCGACGGGGAAGGGAGGGAGGGCGGGAGGGAGGGAGGGGTGAGAGAGGGGTCTGGGGCCATTAAGGGATAAATAAAATAACAGATCTCCCGTCGTTCGCCCGGCCCGCGGAATTTATCGTTCTGGCAAAAAAGAGGCGAAGGAGGAAATTGATATCTTTTTTTCCCCGGCCGCATAAATTCCGCCGGCACCGATCTTATACGGGAATACGTTTTATACGGTTGCGGATTTGTTTGAGCACCCTTTTTTTTTTTCTATCAGCCGAAACGCCGACAACCGGGGGGGGGGGAGAAATATCGGCGGATCAATCGTGATTTATAGTGAATTTCGGTGACGCCTCCCCCCCCCCCCCCGATCTCCACCCCCGCCCCCTACGATATTTGTGGCCGTTTCAAACATGCGCACGCAAGACGTCCAAACCGTATGGCTCTTACGTATGGCACGCTATAAACGGAAAGAATGAGAGGGACGAAGTGGGGGGTCCTAGAGGGAGGAGGGAGGGGGACGGAATCGATTTTCGACGCGAATCTCGACGACCTCGTAAAAACCCTGCCCGGCCCCGGCGGTACCTAACGAACTTACCAGTTAAGATTCTGCGAACGAGTCCTCGCCCGGCCCCGGACTGCAACTTTAATTCTACGACCCATTTTAATTCTGCCCCACCGTCCCTCGACACGTTCCATTTGCGGGGCTTTAAAAGGTGCGCCCGGCCACTCCGAATTAATGCCGATAATTTCAATCGTTACAGCGTCCGCGGGACCTTCTTACGGCCGACGGCAGCTGGAAAGGGGTGGTTAGGCGTCTCGAAAATTGAATCGCTCAATCGAGCCACGATGACCGTTGAAGGAACATTACGAAACCTACCCCTAACAATAATTCTGGACCCTTCCAACTCCCACCCTCCGTCAATGTGAATTCTATCCCCCCTCAAACGTAACCTGTCTACGAAAAACCGTCGAACCTCCTCGGAGCGTAAGTCTACATCCGTTCGAAGAGCACCGTCGACGGTCCTCCCCGCCGAAACTACCCCCGGACAATTCGATACGCCGGAAACGTAATTGCAGCGGCAGGCGATCGGCCAAGTTCCGGCTTGGAAGTTCGCCGTTCGAATTGCGTTAACGAGGCTCGCGGAATTGGCCTCCCCACCTATGCGCACCCCCCCCCCTCAGGCCACCCCCTCCGCCAAGGCCAGTTCATGATTTCCGTAATTATTCAGGACACCTTTAGCCTGGGCGCCCCGGGAGTGGCGTAAGTCCATTTAGGTCCCCATCTAAGCTCATCTATCGCGCGCGCGCGCACACGCGGTCCCACACGGTAAGTAATGGGTGATGGACGTAGTGCATTTGGAACGACGGTACCCACCCCCAGAGCTCGGCTCGCACTCCGGGGGATTCAGATAACGCGGACCTCGCTGCGAGTAGAAGCGCAGGTTAGGCGAGGTGAGCGCAGATAATTTTGAAACGGTAGGGCAACGCTATCGGGCAACGGCACCGGTGCAACATCGATTCCGTGCTTCTAGATGGCGAGGAGGGGCTGCGGGGAGGGGGGGGGGTGGAGGTTAGGGGCCGAGGGGTGGGAGAACTTTAAGACGAAACGGCACGACTGCCTGCCAGGAGAATATTGCAAAGAACGGAACGCTTTGCAGAATGGAAATGTGTCGCCGGGGTGGTGGAGGAGGAGAGTATACGGGAGAGAGGGGTGGGGGTGAGATAGTAAGTTGAGATGTGATAGGAAATTAAATTCCGCGATAGCGAGTTCGACGCAATACGTTAACGCCGTTAACGTCGCGGCCACTGTTCTCCTATTCTGCCTCGTGCGAGTATAATCTAGGGTGTACATGTGCATGTATGTATGGGAATGTATTTGGGCTGATTCGTTCTACAGGGAGGTCAGAACGTCGACTTTGTCGCCGAAGGTAAGAGATCTGTTTATTACCGAGCGACGAGTGCGAGGACGATAAGAACTTGTAAAAAGGATTCCGAATGAGCGAGTGCTCGATTATTCGGGATTCGACGGCATTTAACGACGAGCCGCGAGACAGGAATTCCTTTTGTTCGCCCCAAGGATGCCGGGAAGTCGACTCTTTTTTCCCGGCTTTATCCCCTCTGCCCGTCGAAGGTACGAAACGTTTACTTCGGAAAAGCGCTGACGTTGCCCGCACGACTCCTAACCCCTCTGTGCGAACAATACTCGCGGTTTCCACCCCCTAACCCCCGCCCCGGACAAAGGTGCAAACTCTCGGGCCGATATCGTATATCAGGATCGTGCCACAGGAGGAAAAGGAAAGAAAGAGGTCGAACGCGTGCCGCGATTAAGCGTTGAATTTAATCGCCGACAGACACTACGAGTCCGACGAGGAGGGGGGGTGAGGTGGTCGAAAGGTTCGAGAACGAACGAGGCGATTTAAATTTGCTCTAATTAAAAGCGAAATTACGCTGAGTTGAAAAGCTCGGCCCTCTCCCCCTTCCCGCCGCCGACAATGGGGGGGTGGGAAGAGGAAGGCGTTTCCGCGTGAAAAGTGATACGGCAACTGCGAACGCTTCGAATATCAGCGCGCACAATACACCCCGTTCTACGCTCCGCTATTTTCCGTAAATCGGGGCCGACGGCGGCGCGCCAATTTATTCGCCCACCCGGTAGCCGGCAAGGGGGGCCAATTGACGCCTCTTTTGATATTCTCTTTTTTTTATCGCGGCAACGCGGACAGGAAAGACGGAAGTGGCGATTAATTCCACCGTTAGAGTTTCGCTGAGGCGGACCGGCTATATATTGATATAAATAAACACGAGACTGACAGCGAACGGATTCGGGCGCGCAAAATTATTCGGCGAACGTCCGCTGGACGCTTGGCATTTGATGTGCCGAGTCGATCAGCGTCGAGGGGTGGGAAAAGCGCGGGGGAAAAATGCGCGGCGCGGTTAATTTTCTCGTTAGAGTCGCGGATACGGAAGGAAGCGAGGATGTTGGCAGGAAAAATGTCGCAATATCGCACATTTTTCAGAGGGGTTGGCGGTCAAAGGTCAGCGAGTCGCGTGTGTAATTAAAAATGTGGTCAGCTTCTGTATCTCTCTCTCTCTCTCTCTCTCTCTTTCTCTCTCTCTCTCTCTCGCTCTCTCGTTCGCTCTGTCTCTCTCCATTTATCTATCTATCTCTCCCTAACGACAAGCCGCCGACAGTTTCATGGGGGGTGGGCGGCAATCGTCGCCGTCGGTTGAACGGGAAATGCCTCGCGAAAATTCCGGAAATGAAGAGCGTCCGCGTCGTTTGACCCGGTGTCCCAATTTTCTCGCACAGTATTTATCGATCGGGACCCGGACTCTCTAGTCGGCGGCAGTCGAAGTCACGATAGCGCTCGCTCCCCCGTATCGCTTCCTTCCCACCCCAACGCTAACCCACCCTCCCTTCAGAGTCGTCCTTCTTCCTCCCTCCTTACGTCCTGGCTCCTTCCCGACCGAGGACCAATCCCGTCCGGAGGAGGCCGTGACAGAAATCGGACGACCCGATAAAGAACAACAGCGCCCGATATCTGTTTGCCCGCGGGGAACAGATACGGGACCGTGGAGCAACAAACGAGGAAACGAAGGAAGACGGAGCACGAGAGAGAAGGGGGGAGATAGAGAGAGAGACAGAGAGAGACAACACTCGGAAGCAAAGAGAACCGACCGCGTGAGACTTCCTGTCTGTCCCGGCTACAAATTGCCCAAGAACACCGGCCCGAAATGCGAACGGATCATGTCGAGCGAGCGGGTCATCGGCTCACGAGCATCAGATCCCTATCCACCCTCCCCTCCATCCCCTCCCTATATAGAGTAGCAAATGACGAACCGAGGCCAGCCAACCGCCATAGCCGGGACGTATTAAACAATACTTCCGACTCGAGGCTAATTTCCGCGGCGCCACTTGCCGCTTTAACGCGTGACGCTTAATTACCGGGGACGAGCAGTCGTTAATTGGATCGCGCGTGCCGACAATCTGATGTATAAATGTGTCGTTATTGTAACCGTAATAAATTGGCGAGCGCGCCACGTGCGCGCTGGCGGCCGTCCCCACTGCATTTTGTCGGGCGTATGCGCTTTTAACGTCATTATCGTCGTCTAACGGCCGTTTGCCAAACGGCGAGGCCAGGGCTGCCAACCGAACCCGGAACCGGGTACCCGTGCCGGTCAGCTTTTGCGAGGAATCCCACGGCCGGCTTAGCCGAACGATATTACGGGCCGGACAATGGCACGGCAGAGCGCGAGTGGGAGTCTATCCAGGGGGGGTGGACGTTAAATATTAAAAATATTCGAACGGATCGAACTCGGCCTGCCGATAGCCGATATCCACTCCTGCCGTACGTTTCGCGTTCGGGCGGTAGCGATTTAGATCGCGGGACAGAGTTGCAGCGGAGAATGGCCGCGGCGAAACACGTAACGGCCCCCGCTAAGTCGCACATAAAAATGAACGTTACGTGTAACGCTGGGCGCAAAAGAGGGCGCAAAGCCCGCTGAAACGAGTGGCGGAGCAAAAAGAGGTGAGAGGGAAAGAGAGAGGGAGAGAAAGAGAGGCACAGTCTGTCTGTGTGCGCGCGTGTGCCCAGAGAACAGAGAACGACCGCTCTGAAGAACGTAAAGAGCGTGGAGGGTAGAAAAAAAAGATGTAAAGTACATTCTCACTCACCGATATATCCTCCGGTCCCTCGGGGGTGGGTAGGGGGTAGATTCAGGTGGGGAGTGGCTCGACAAAAAAGTAGCTGCTCCATGATAAGCCCGGACAGCGGTGGGTGCCGACGAGAATCCAACGTTCGTTTCCATCCAATTCCAGGCACGTACGTTCGAGCCGGTGCGGATTAAACGCCCGTAAAAGATCCATAACCACCCGACGCCAGAAAACTCGCATTACTCCCCCGCCCCTTCGCGGAGCAGCTGCCAGGCTTGCCGAGGGTACATCGAGCCTTTCTTCCAACCCCTCCACAGCATCCCTTACTGGCAGACCGTACCTCGGGCACGCACCGCTCGCGGATCGTGGCGGCTGTTATCGGATCGACTCCTGTAATTGCGAAATATACCGTGTGAGCGTACGTGCTAATATGCGATGCTCGTTAGGCGGTCGCAAAAAGATCGTAACGAGGCCTAGACAGCAGATACGATCCTTGCGGCAAAAGCGACATTTCGCATTGGCCGCGTTACTGCTCCCCAAGGTAGATTGAGACCGGAACGACAACAGGATTTATTCGGGCATCGGACGCAGTTTTCACGGATGTCGACTTCTCGCCGGATTAATAATACCGAATAACTCGGTAAAAAGAGTGGCACGCCCCGCGCACAATCGCGCGCGCCAAATGTAATTGAACCGAGTACCCGTTCCTGTAGCGCGAATTAAAATTATCGGCCTGTTTGCCGACGCGCATTATCCGGACAGGAAAAATACGACCTTTTTCCACCCGTAATTGCTGTACGTATTAAATTCGCCGCGCTCGCGCCTTTATTTGCTTACGATCGAGTTTATTTTCGCCACCGACGTATCCTGCGATTGATAAAATTATCCGAAATTTGTAGCTATCACCGGCTAAACGTAACCGCCGTATACCTAACGATCGCTGTACACCTACCCTATCCTATCAGCACATAGCATCGCCGACATTTCCTACCCCTCCGCATCCTAACCGTCAGCTCGTTTAACACAGCCATCCCTACCGGCTGAACAATTAATACTGCCAAGCTTTCGCTGCGATACTGACCGACATCCTCGTGTGTACGACTAACGTCTAACGGATCCAACGCATTTCGATGCAGAGGTCAAAGGTGAGAATGACGTAACGCGTACCGGGGCGTCTCGTACAACGACGGCATCGACTCCGAAGGCGGAGAGTGCGGCGTCGAGATGTCGTCCCTTGTTTTGCCAGCCAACGCTCGCCGCGAGGCAATTTCGGATCCCGAGATGTTCTCTAGGGTTCTTGTCGGTCAGAGAACGAGGGGTCGGACGCTGAAACAACCGACGGCCCGCAAGCCCACTCTTAGACCGCGGAGGAGCGCTCGACGGAAAAGAAGTAGCCGGGAGAATAACGTGAGAAGAAGAGCAGAGCCGAGAGGATGAGGTGGGCGGGGGAGAAGAAGCGATTCGACCATCGTGGCTTTCCGCGGATCTATATCGGGAGAGCGTAAAAACCGCTGACGAACAAACTGTCCCTCACTACCCCTCACTACCCCGTCCTACCCCGTCCTACCCCTCGAGATCCTGTATCAGCGAGCTTCGTCGGGGAGGATGGAATTCGTTATTGAGCCTTTCCTTTGATAACCTTCTGAGTACGGTTGTAAACGAGTGGTTTACTATGTGCTAATTCACTGCTTCCGAACTGTGTTGCCACACTGTCCTATGTCCTAGCCATAATTCTATGTCCTAGGTATCGCTGTAAAAGTTAATGGAATTGGGTAGCGGACTTTCGTTTTAATATCGACATATAACATTATCATTGGATGCGATTTACTACGTTTTAATGTCCTGAGTCCTGTTCAGTATAGGTGAAAGAAGCTATCAAAGTAGGCATTAGATTTTTTCTATATCTCTGTAAAAAGTTAATGGTTGGATTTGATTTACTATATTTCGTTATAGTCGACATTGGATTCCTTCTGCAATATCTGCTTGAGATATTTTCATGGAATTGGGCTTTACCCGTAAAGTTGAATTTAAAGTAACGACTTATTGTACGCATAAATTTTATGGGATTGCCATATGACGTTCGTATTCTCATATGTGGTCTATGAATTTTCTCACCTGGGTTATCCTATGTCGTGCTCGTATATCGAGCGTCGTCAAAAACGATGGAATTCGTTATTGCGCTCTTCCCCCTCGATATCCTCACACAATACGACGATAAAGCTGCACTTTGTTCGTATTAATTCCCTAAGTCTGCAATACATTGTTCCTGCTCCCGTATATAATCCTGTACAGAGCTTCGAAACAAATATCCTGCCCTAGAAACGATGGTTATGTTTCATGGTCTAAGGTTAGGCGGCTTACGTTATATAACAGTCGTACGGTAGAAAATTATGAAATTTACTATTATGTTTTTCCCCCCAGTTTCTTTGAGCCGATAACAAATATACTGTCTAAAGTGTACCTGATATTTATAGCATCTAATCCTGTGTTAACTATTTTTACGGATTAGGAACGCTGTTGGATGTGGTTGGTTACGTAAGTGCAAAATTGCGAATTTTAAATGCTGCATTGAGTGACGCTGCCAAACGATCAATTCGAACGTGAAAAATATGTTTCCTCCTGTGAGTAATACTAGGCCTAGATCGAGTAAAACTTTACATTAAACCGATAACGGACCTTCCTGGCTAACGATGCATCATAAATTTTGCATGAAAATCAACGGTTTTTAATTATTAATTAATGATTTTCACTCACCCATCACACACAGCAACGTCGACACTTGGCCACCACGAAGATGCACTACCAACATGCACCGCGAAACTATTCAAAATGACCCATTAGCGACTCCTATCGGACGAGCGGCGAACTTCGACTTCTGCCTATTCGCGCCAATTACGTATTACCGAACGCGTATATCTATAGACATGCGCCGTCAATTAAACGATCATAAAACATTTCAGTAACCACTCGTCTCATTTTAATATGTAATGACGCGTATAAGCATTTATCGGCGAAGACGTGTGTGCGTAAATGCGAGTGAACCGATGCAATTGAATTTGAATACGAGATCAATACGAAATAATCGATTTGTTAATGCGCACATTAGCAACAATTAATATATTAACAACGTTCGTAAAGAATTGCATTTATTTAGAATAATCGCAGTAAATGAATATTTTACTTTATTATCTCAATTATTTTTAGCTACATACTGAAAAATTATCGCGGATATCAGAGATCGGAAAGCGCTATGAAACAAATTTTAAAGCAGAGATGTGAGCGAA
This sequence comes from Anoplius nigerrimus, assembly GCA_914767735.1. Taxonomy (NCBI): domain Eukaryota; kingdom Metazoa; phylum Arthropoda; class Insecta; order Hymenoptera; family Pompilidae; genus Anoplius; species Anoplius nigerrimus. The sequence continues at coordinate 5,700,360 of OU612077.1, forward strand.
AGCCATATAAACATGGAGATTGTAAAATGAGTAATATTACAATTAATTATAACAGTTTCGGAAACGAGTAAAAATAATCCTTTTTCTATTGAACTTCTCGTGATCAATATAGCGTTTCCCTTATGACTAAAAATGATTGAATAAAGGTGCAACCAACACTAAAGGAGTGAGGAATGGGTTCAAGAGAAAAAATCGTCCGATTAAAAAAATCACACAGTGAGTATCCAGAATTCATGTATTTTCTTTAGATTGTTCCAAAAGCACAGAATAACTTCATTTTCTTATTCGCTCTGTTTTCTCACTTTCTCTCACTCTCGCTCTCTCTTTCTCTCTCGCTCGCTCTCTCACTCTCTCACTCTCGCCCTATCTATTCTATTCTTTCTCACTCTCACTTTGTTCGCATTCCGTCTCGATCGCGTAATAATGATTGTTTGTCTGTAGCGGCAGTAATAACAGCATCTGCAGAACGACACAGATGAGCCTCTCCGTTTCCGATAAATACAGTTAATTAATTTTCCCACTCCGCCCTTATCGCGTCCTCCTGCACACCCCTGTCAACCTCCACCCCGGACAAATATACGCAACAGACGTGCTATCGATACGCAGACTTACGTTTCTTTCTTTTCGTTTTATTGCGATACAGTTTAAACTGAAAAGTCGGACGTTAGGAACAATGAACGGTACAATCGGACAAGAAAGAAAAAAAACAAGTCTCCTGTTCTGCGTAGTGAAAGGTTTTCCTTCCCAAACAAAACCGCCGTGTCTTCATCGACCACACGCACACACACTTCGCTTCGCCGGCCTTCCCGCCCCTCGTTCCCTTTCTCTCTTCTCTCGCATCGCACAAATATGAACGACCAGCATCACATTAATGTCTCATTTCTTTTCGTTTTTTTTTTGTTCTCCTCCTCCCGCGATAACTTGAAATATTGTCTTCCACCGTACATCTTCTATGCGGCAAGCACGTATACCGTATATCGCAGCTTCATCGATACGGGCGATACTCTGAGGTACTGCATCGAATACATCTCTTATTCAAAATTTCATCTCTTCGCCTTTTTTTGTATTTTTTCTCTTGCAGAATAAATCGTCAGCAGTGTTGAGTAGTAACTTTAGGGGTAAATAAGTTCAGTCGTTGACACCCCCCGTAGCGAACGACTACACCTATGCACAACTGTTATTAAGCGTATTGTGAGAGCGTGCTTGGGTTTTGCCTTTGCTTTATGTTTATAGTACGTTTAAATAAGCGGAGCAAACGCGTGAGAAAGAGCGTGCGCGCGCGCGCGCGCTCTCTCTCGCGCTCACAGGGCATACATCTTTCATTCGTTATTGCACAACTATACACACACGCGGGCAGCGCAATAAGCGCGCTTAACCGACCCTCTGTGCGTACATATACGTATATATGCGCGTGTATATATATATATACATATATATATATATTATATATATACGTAACACTTCACAATAGGCTGGTACGATGGAAATTATTTTGCCCCGAAAGTGTCAACAACTGTAATATTTACTCACGTGTGTTTTGTATCCGCAGAGGCGCGCGCGGGCGACGACCGACAATGCAAAATTTTCTATTTGCACTGCCGTCGCAAATATATACCTCGATAATGCATCATTCGCATCGGGGATTAAAAAGAAGGATGTGCAAACGATCGTTCTCAAAAGCGCGTCGCGACGCCACGAGCGGGCAAAATTACAAAAAATCGGGAACAAAAAACGATAGCGCCTTCGATTCTCTCCCCCCCTCGATCCCTTTGCGGTCGTCCGACCCAGCTAATATACTTTCTCGTTTACATTATACCTATGCCTTATTCGTGTAGCGTTCCATCTAAGTACCAATATTTATCTTTATTTACTTCGTGTATCTATTTTCATTTTATTAATTAAATATTTAACAGTAAATATAATTACGTCATGAAGGATATAATAAGAGGATAACAATGAAAAATTTGAAATAAAAGATTATTAACAACGTTTTGCTCTCTTCCTACTCCTCCTCCGCCGCCTCCTCCACCGCCCGCTCAGTTTTCATTTCATCATCTCTTTCATTCACAATAGCAATCGTATCGCAGATACTTTCTCCTCTCTCTCACTCTATTTTATATACATCATTAGTTTCGTACCCTCGATACTTTTTCAAAGTATCCTACCCAACACTGCGTGCGCTTCACCTTCACATTAAATGTCCAGGAAGCCATTCATTTTTTTGTTTTCATCTTATTTTCGTAAGCACTTTAATTTATAAAGTACTAGCTGCGGTTAGCTTTACAAAGCAGGTTACAAGTGCTGCTATTCACCGGCGCGTTCCGCGCAAAAAGGATAAAAGAAAAATCTCGCTTATTCCTCCCGTTTAATCATCCGATAATCGTCGACCTCGCAAAGAACTGCTATCCGGGCCCAGCTACGGCAACGAGTACTTATATCATCGCTCCCGCTTACAATTAAATGTGTCGGTCGCCGGTTCCGCAAAATAGTTAATTACTGCGTCTTCGTTTCGATAAAGTTTCGACCGTGCGCGTCATTTTTTTTTTTTCTTTACTTCACTTCTCTCCCCACCCATCTGTGGCTCGCCATCGTCCGGCCATTTATTTCGCACGGTCTCGAAATCCTAGATCACCTCGTCGTTTTTGTGCCTAACAGTCAGAAAAATAGAAATCGCTTGGCGCAATATAAATTTTCTCCTTTTTCGAAAAACGACGATCGAGGACTGCCTGCGAATAAACACCCCCCCCGCACGCACATATATTACACGGTACAGAGTCGATTTTACGTTGTTATACAAAGTTTATATATCGTTTCCTGAGGTGCCCCTCTTCGTCATCATCGTAGTCATGAGTCCGAAGGGGGGGATTAGGGTGAGGAACATGTAGGATTATTTCATTCCTGGGACCTAAGGTAGGCGATGAAAACGATACGTTCAAAGAACCCAGCAAATCGTGCTTCTTCCCACACTACGAAAAACATAACTTTCGTACGTCGAATATCGTATCGTTCGCAACGGCATACTCGGCGCGAGTATCGATTCGCTCCCGTACAATCGTTTTATAATAATAATAGCGAAAAGAGGGGGAGGGGGAACGGGTCGAAAAAAAATTATTTCAGGGGCATTACTTTGGTTAAACTTGAGGGACTCTAGCTTAAGGATCATTTTGTTTCTATTTTTTTTTCACCTACTCCCTTACTCGATTTCTCCTCTCCCTTTCCTCCTCTCATCCACACACACACACTCTCTCTCTCTCGTTACACGCGACGCTGCGGCTCCACCCCCCATTTCTCAAAACTCCCTTATTTGCGAGCTCCTTTCTTTGGATTTCCCCTCCAGCACGCACGCGCGCGCGCGCGCACGCATCTTTCAACGATACTCAGAATACAATAATAGATTATATCACCCCCTATATCGGCTTTTCTAATTCCTTTTTTTTCCCCTTCCTTCACTAAAACTACACTCACGAGCCTGAGTCGATTGGAGCCTTTATTATTATTATTATTATCGTCCTCTGACTTCTCTTTGTAAAATCATCATATGCCCCGTACGGCGAGAGTGCGTTCTCCGTCGCACTCTCGCCACTTTTAATCTGATTTGATCTTTGCATCGTGTATGTCAACATTTTCGTGCAACAATCGCGCCTCTCCCTTTCATTGACCCCCTCCCTTACGCCTAAATTGCGTACTTTGGGCAGGGAGCAATTCGAAGCAACTCCGTCGGTTCTCAATTAAAATTGTACCATCGACGGCAGACATACCTACGTAATGAAGAGAAAGAATTGAAATTCTGGATTCGAGATTTGTACGATCCTAGTTATCTTCCAACGACAAAAAGAAACTATCTGGAACAGTGATAAAATATATCTAATTAACGTTAATGGCAGCTTGAAAAACGGTCTCTAGAAAAATGTCCCTTTCCTAGACAAACGTGGTAAACGTAAAACGCTGTGGCGTAAAAATGATTATCGACTGCCTGCCATCCACGACTTTATTTACAGGTCATAGTTGAAAAAATACTAGCTGCTCATCGTCTCCATGACAGAGCGAAGCAACGTTTTGGAAAATGAAAAACTCTGGTTGGCATTGTTTTATGTCGAAAGAGCGGGTCCTCTAACGAAAGCGGTGCACCTCTCATTGTCATTGAACTCTATTTCACGCGTTATCGGCCTTTTATCGTACATTCCATGTGACTGTATCGAGTGCTACCAGCCTATGATCTATGACGCTAGGTAGTGTCTACGTGGAGTTCTAATTATCTCTCGGATAGTCACGAGGTTTTATAACAACGGAGCAGCGATCGCTCGACGCCATTGTGTATGTGTATGTAATTTATACATATGCGTAATGTGTACAAATCGGTTCATGAAAAAGAGGACAAACTAATTTCGTCCTACCCATATAAGGTGACACCGAGGTCTCCGTTGATTGTGCAAAGGAACAAAAAAAGTATTGTAGGAAAACTTAAACACGAATCGTATAGAAAAATCAACGAAGCCAATTTTCTCGCTTTCGCGGGCAACGATCGTGACTTCTTTTTCACGCCGATATCAAATATGAAAATGACTCATATTTTTTTCGTAACTCGAGACAGTTTATCGGGGTATCTACCAATCGGCGATAGATACAATGATCTTCCTGTTATTTGAAACTCGACTTAGACCGCGACGTGCATAATTTGTGTACCAGACTTTCATGCCATAGTTAATAAAATGATTAGTGAAAAAGTTTAATAAAATGTATATACGTTTATATACATTGATTGATATACTACAAAGTATTGAAAATCATTGTGTTTCACTACTTCGGTATTCGTTAAACATGAAAAATCTGAAACTAAAACAGGTTTCTCACTTTTCTTTCGCCCAACGACGACGACGACGACGACGGCGACGACGACTATGGCGACGCCGACAGTTTGATCGTTCTCGAAACATCGTAAAAATGTACAGCAGCGAATGTAATGAGTTAGTCTCACTGTCAAAAAACCACAGCGCAAAGTTCTTACTAAAACATCAACAATTGATGTGCAGCCTAAAGCAAGTTATGCGGAGTAAAACGAATGAGAGAGAAGTTGGCGGTGTGTAAATGTAAAATGTGTATGTGTGCGAATGTATGTTCACAGTGTACGTATGTCCTCTGTACGTGAGCATGTGTCTTCTTTCATGGGCGTGTTTGTTGTCTCTAGTGTATGTTCCGGCAATAGGCAAATAATGTGAAATAATATAATGTAATGCAATGTGTAATGTCCTACGTAGTATGGGGGCTAGGATAATTGTTCAGTGATCATCCACGTCGTGTACACGCTGACGTTTAGGCTGCTGCTGATGCTCGGGTGGCTCAGGACTTTCAACAATTGCAAGTGGAGCCGGTGAACCCGGCGAACTATCCGACTCTTCGTGAGCACGTTTGCCAACCCCGACGCCTGCGTCAGGGCCAATAAAGCTTCCACTGCAATTGACAAACAGCAACGATATACTCATACTTCCCCAAATACATTTAAAACTAAGCACGCAAGGCATCAATAAATAAACCGCAAGACAAAAACTTAAGGGAAAAAAAACAAAAAAAAAAGAATTGTCACAAATGCAGATCACGTGCAACTTACCTGTAATTATATGTTGTTTGTACAATGACAGGAGCTGGACTGTACTGACCAGCGGGCGATAAAGAATGCTCCTCCACAACGTTTCCAGGCACCAGATACTTTTCTGTAATTAAAAATTGATCAGTGACGAGATGAAGCTCGCCGAAGCTGAAGCCGACCGGAAAAGGTCAGAATATTTATAGTGTTACCTTCCCGTGCTCCATCCCCGCTAATGCCATTAGTGACGACCGTGATTTGCTGCATTAGACGACCTTTATGGGAAGGCTGGGAAGACGGTGCGTACGGGTGGCCAGGTGATCCTGGCGCCGACTGACTCGTCAGCTGACCAGCGGGGGAAGGAACAGAACTGTCTGGATATGACTCTGGTCCGGGCGAGCCCTCTCTGCTCAAGCATTCTGGCGTCATTAAACCGCTAATTCCTACATGGGATGGTGAGGCTGGGGCGCTCCTGCAATCGATAATGCCGACGTGAGAAATATAACACGTGTAGCTATTATTTATACAGTAAACACTGTGCAAGGCGAGCACGTCGAGACGCGTACAAGGACCAATTACACACCTCTCGATGCGCAACATTCTCTTCTACATCGTGAAACGCGGTGAGACTCCGTCACAGAGTACGTATCTGGAGTCTGCGTTTATGTAGCGATCCTCTCTACGTACCTGGAGGAGAGTCCGAACGGAGCCCGAAAGCACGGCACGCCACGCTGCCTTCTTCGTCTGAACGCCTGCTCGATGAGCTTCGCCTCTGACTGGGGGTCTATCCTCCAGAAGGAGCCCTTGCCCGGCTCTTCCTGACTTCGGGGCACCTTAATGAAATAACGATTCAGTGACAGATTATGCCTAATCGAGTTCTGCCAGCCTTTGTCCGCGGTTCGGTAGTACGGATAGTTCTTAGTGATATAGGAGTAGATGCCGGACAGTGTGAGCTGCTTGTCCGGCGCCGAGGCTATTGCTTGAACGATGAGCTGCGCGTACGAGTACGGCGGTTTAGAGTCGTCCTTCGGCGGACTGTAATGTGCCGCCGTACCGTTCGGCCCGGAGCTTCCTCCGCTTCGATAGCGCGGCTCTACGCCCGGCTCCGGACTTATCTGTCTGCTCGAGCTCTGGCCGCCGTCGTGCCTCTCCATGCCGGAGTTCTGCGGATCATTAGCGACCGCCGCCGCGTATGCAGCGACCATTTGCAAGTCGGCTGAAATGTTTCTCCTGCCCTGACCACCACGAGGGCTGGCCGGGCAGGAGTTAGCAGCGCTGATCGTCCCTGTGGGAGAGGGAAACGGACTGCTATATCCTGTGTCGGGTATGTTTATGCGGAGGGGCGGCAACGGTGCCCTCTGCTTAGGCGGAGAAGGCACACGGATGTTACCTTGCTCCTGCTCATCCACCAACGATTGAAACACAAGCCTTATATTTGTACTCGGGAATCTGAATGTACACCTGCAACGATAACACAATGTTTCGTGACTTTTTGGCACTGTGATGTCAGTTGACGATGATGGCGGAACTTCTGTCTGACAGAATGACATGTGTACGGCGAGATGATGTTAAGCATTGGCAGTGATACTTGTGCAATGGAAGACGACTGACTATATGTGTAAGCAGTGCTTCATACTTTATAGAATTTCGTCATATTGTGCGTTATGCCTTATAGGATTTCATCATTCTGACCTCCTTACGTCACAACTTAATGAAAAATATGTTTCAAGTTGCTCATTTAGCAGGAGCAATATTAATATCTTTCTGCAATATGAGCAGGCATTGTATGTTCAGCATTGAAAGACCTATGATCTTGAGGCTGTGATGTCATTGCCACAATAACATTGTCCAACTCAGAGTTTGTTTACATTCTATACATGAGTCAATGTGATTAAGAATGAACAAAAAAGATTGTGTGTACAAACAAAGTCAGATTGTAGGATGATAATTTTACAATTTAAGCTTAGTGTATAACTCGGTATACTGCACAAAACCCAAAAAAATTTAGATTTTGAAATAATCTTTAACTCAAGGTTCTGAGTCACACTTCCAAACAGATTCTAACACATAAATTGACTCGCAAAGTACATTTTAGGGAAACCAACAAAACGCGGACAATAAGAATCTTCAACACTCTGTTCACTCGTATTGCACCCAGAAATGTACACATGTCATTCCGCGACCAACTGTATGTCATGAAAAAACACTCCTCCTCATGTCCCCGTTTCAAATAACAAACCAAGACAAAGCAAAAGTACCAAAAAAGAATTGCCTAACATCTCAAAATCAGTACAATCAAGCCAGGCAACACGCCTGGGACAGAACAACAGTCTCAGGCTGCGAAGCTCACTGGCCTCTGTCGCAGATGATTAAAAATCTGGCTGGTACACACTGTCTCTGTGAGCATGCGAAATGAAGGTTAAGATACGCATTTCGGCAAGCCGTGTGCGATCCGCGGTCAAGTCGTGTCGCTGGTTACACAAAAACTCACGTCTTTGGCAGTTGAAAAGCAGGTGCGCCCTTCCGTTGAAAAACACCGTCGACGAAGACGCCGTTCTTCCCGTTGCAGACCATGAGGAAGTACGGATGATCGTAGAAGATCTCGAGGTGCCGTCGCGAGATAAAACTGGAGTGGCCCATGTTGACGTCGACCTCACCCTTGCTGCTGTTACGGCCGATGGTGATGCGTCGTTGCCTAACCATGTACTCGAATTCGCGACCCTCGAGACGCGCGATCGGCGCACCCTTCGCCTCCGGATTCCACTGCATTTTCGTCGGGCTGGCCGGTGCCGACTTCAGTGCCAGAAGGGCCCACGCGTCGCTCTCCTGAGTGCGGGAGTACGTAGACATAGCACCGAGTGAGCGAGCCCTCGTTGAGGATAGAACGAGAGAGAGAGAGAGAGAACGAAAAAGAGAGAGAGAGGGATTAAGACGAAGACGGAGAACGAGTAGTGAGAGACAGGGAGACAGATAGGCAGATAATAGATAGATAGATAATGTAAGAAGGAAGATAGAGATACGGACGGATGGTAGAGAGGGAGGAGGACAAGGAAGAGGAGAAGAAGAAGAAGAAGAGAGAAGGATAGAGGGAAGAGACAGAAAGAGAGGAGAAGGGAAAGGAAATCACGTCGACGAAAGTGTACTACTACTACCGACGAGAGGAAACGTAACCAAGAATCTCCTTCGGCCACCGCGCAGAGAGTGTACACACCGCGTAATAATGTTACGGCCACACGCACGCACGCACGCACGCACACGCACCGTGCGCGAATAAATATCGGCTCGGCGTATTATAATATGGCCGGCTCGATCGTTCTCCTCTCTCTCCCCCCGGCGGAGCACCTCTTCTCACTCCACTCCTCGCCGTGTGCCCCGGTGTGTGCCCACAGTTTCGGCGTGCCGTGTTAGTTTTTCGGCAGAGAGGATCGAGAGATACGCCTGACCCGCTCCTCTCCCTCTCTCTTCCACGTTCTCTCGTCCTTCTCCTCCTCCTCCTCCACCTCCTCGTCGTCTCTCTCTCTCTCCCCTCTTTCTCGTTTCTCTCTCTCTCTCTCTCTCTCTGTCGCTCGCGTTCAACCTGCCTCGTTCCGAGTACACCTATTTCCTTTCCTCGGCCCGTACTCTCCTCCGTGTCTGGGCGACACTCCTATCTCTCAGAGACTTGCGGGGGACACCGATTGAATCGGGGGAGAGAGAGACGTAAAAAGGGCGACTCGACGTCGCTTATTTCGCCCTGCTCTCCTCGGCCTCTCTCGCCTCGTGCGTAACTTCTTCGCTTCTCTTTATTTATGCAGTGAGAGGATACGGCGAGGTAACGGAGCGCGGATCTCGCGGAACGTGAGGGGGGCTACCTTTTTCCTTACGCCTCTGTCTCGCGCTCGCCCGAATATCTTCTTCCCTTCTTGTTTACCCACAATCCGAAACGTGGGTGGCCACCACGTGACGCGAACGCGCGAGCGAGCGCCCCGTTTGAAAGGCGAGCCGAGCTGCGGCACGCGAGCGATTTACGATTGCACCACGCCAATGCGACGCACATAACCTTCCGGCACACTGCTCATGGCACGCGCCCGGTCACCGTTCACGTGTCGCGAACGTTGGCACGATTCGCCGGCGACGATCCGCTCGAGTAGGACGATCCGCGTACGTGGCACTGCGACATTTCTCGCCGAACGACACGCGTTTACGTCTTCTGCTGCGGGCCGCGATGGCCGAAAGGGAAGCGGAAGTCGTTGCGTAAGAAGGTGCGCTAGCCGCACCGTAGGCAGGACCGACGCACGCCGTGGCGGCAAAATTCGTACCTACCTCGGCGGATCGATATTCGCCTTTATTCGAAAGAAAGTCGAATTTAGCCAGTGGAGACCTCGTTTATTCGGATTCTCGGCGAAGGCAGGCGATAAGATTGAGGGTAGACCGCAGATTTTTGCACAGAGACGCTTGGATGGCAGGCCACTTGCTAGGAGAGGCGTGCGTGTGTACGTGCGTCAGCGAGGATGTAGCAGAGATAAAATTTGCGGGCGGACGCTCGGCGAGCGGTGTTGACTTTTTTAATTGCCTCGCTAAATATTATGTACCGTCGTAGGACTGTTTTCCTTCGCATCGCGGTCGTTTCCTTGTTACCGGGCGCATCGGGCACTCGGGTAAAGTACTTGCTTTGACTACAAAGTTCATGGTGCAACATTGTTGTCTTGTTGCAATCCTTTGTTTTCGTGGATGCCTGCGTTTTGGTGGGAATGAGAGGGGTGGATGAGTTTCAGCATCCGCCGCTTGCACTGCAATAGGCCGTTAACGTCGAATTGAACGTCGTGCATTGCAAATTAAGTGCTACATTGTTCTTTGCGCCATGAAGTAACGAGACCTTAAGATGATTGGATCTACTGGGTAGATTCGGTATTGGTCGACGGGTCCGCGGTGAGCTCGGGATAAATGCAGAGTTCTACATAATTATGATAATGCGCAGCAGCGCCACGAGAGAGTTGCTTCAAATTGAAACTAATGTCATAAAGCAGCGAGAGTCCGTTTTAATAAAACAGTTTAATCATCCAACCTAGGCGTCCTTCAACGTGAGAAAAACAAAGTAAACCAGAAATTATATGCTTTTAACGGGCAGGTTGCATTTCCTTCGGCGATTGTCTCGCTCTACGAATGCACACAAATTAACGGATCGAATAAAGGACGGTAAACCTGTTTTCATTGTAATACGTATTAAGCGTAGCGATGACTTAGTCACTCTGATAGTTGTGGTCAAATCAGGGAAAACCGTTGCAATCAGATTGGAAACCACGCCGTCTACGACGCACTTCAAATTATTACATAAATAGGATTTGTCGAAACCAGTGGACGCAGCCAGATGATAGAGCCGTACGATTTATTTCCGATAACGAGAGGAACATCCCGCCACAGCACAGGATGCATGTACATATTCGAGGATAAGGCCTGCGGTCTGGTCTCTTTCTCAATATATTGCGAAACGCGTATGTACGGACGTGTACGTACACGGTGAGTAAAAAGTCGCGCAGGCCAGGAGAGCGAACACTTCCGATTGCACAATTTTTTCAGCGAGACTCGAGACTCATCACTTCTGGAAAACAGCAAGTTGCTAACCTAGGCGACCAGCGTGCAATATGCAAGCGCATGCAAGCCGAACACTTCCGATTCTCTCCAATTTGCAGTCCTACAACATGGAGAACCCGTACAAAAAAAAACATCTTCTATATCTCCAGCTCATTCCGGCTCGCTAAACCGTTCTAATCGGAGCTAGGTTCCGGCTTTTCAGCACATCCTGTACGAAAGATGTCCTACTAAGCGCGATAAGACGGCATACCGCAGCGCAAGGATGAATAGTCTTCCACTTTTGAAAAAACCGCATCGTCCCTTCTGGAAACTATCGCGTAGCCTTCTCGAGTCCGTAACCGAACCGGCCGGAAAATGAACCGACAAACTGCGCGTGATCCGCATCGCCTTCCTGCTCCCCCCCGATGCTTCTCTACTTCCGATCTCGCATTTTCGACCCTGATTTCGGCGCCGCCCGTACTGTCCCGTATTTATAAATAGGTCCGCATTTCTTCGCGGGGCACCGTATATCCCCGCGTGAATCATCATCGTCTGCACACACTGCCTCCGATCCACGTGACTCCCCCTCGTCGTACTTATCATTCTCAGGTGCAATTTTCCTCGGACGTAAGCGCGTCAGGCAACCAACCTGTTTCGCCCTCCCCCGTCCCCCACCCCCACGGTTCCCTCCCCCGGCCACCTATGACGAACTCTTCCCTGGAACTGCCGTTTATCCCCCCGATTAGATTGCATTACGTTCATTCGGCGTAACCGGGGCTAATTAGACTGTATAATTCGAACGCTCTCAAAGTGGACAGATTTTTATTCGCGCCCATAGATCCCACTTTACCGGGAACCGATTTCGATCCGCGGAGAGCGTGCGGCAACGTAAATAGAATCCATCGACGATCGGACTCTTTTCCACGAAGACGCGCGCCGATATCGGGAAGATCGATTTTATTCGATTTTTTTCCGCCGTTCATTTATTTATCTGCCCGTAACACCGTCACGCGGCTGCATTCCGCGACCGTTTCGCCGCACTATTATAGAAACTTTATCGTCCATCCTTTATGCGCGACGGATAGTTAGAGCCTCGATGCTTTATCTCGGCGCGAATCGGCTCGTGGCCCGAACGAGCCGACTCGCCCATTGTCGCGACGCGGCGAAATATTCGATCAGACACATCGCTCAACGTCCGATCTCGCGCGCGCGCGCGCTTCAATCGATTCCATAACAACCCGACGGATCGTCCCGCAATAATCCCAACACCCATTATACCTGGCCGAAGCACGTGTACGCCCGGCAGCGCGATCGCAATCGATAGAGCCCGATAATAATAGACCTCCGCGGACCGTAAAGGAAGATAGCATTAAATCCTCATCCGGAGGCTCGCGCGCGCGCGCGCGCGCGCGTTATTCACGTAACCGGTCGGACGCGAGAAAAACTTATAAAAATATCTCTCTAATCGTCTCGCGAGGCGCTTCCGTGGCATACATAATTTACGAAAAATTATCCTGCAACACTCCTGCCACCACTTTGGTTCTGGCCGCCGATGACGATGCGGCAGGGTCCGAGAGCGGGCTCGATCTTCGGAAATCGGCGCCAATGAACCGCGGTCGCGCCGATTGCGTCATCGCAGGACGAGATCGCGCGCGATTGGCGGGTCGCCTGAGAGCGGGAAATCCCCGTTGAAACCTGCTCCTTCCGCGGTTCTCGCCGGATCCTCTCTCACTCCGACGGCGAGCGGGCACGCTCTCTCGGTCCCACTCTCGCTAACTCCGATTTCTCGTCGTAGAGCCGACCGCATCGCGAACGTCATACGTGCAGCTCTCGTCACGCGGCTAATCGGCGAAAGACGCTCGTCGCGTTCGGTCACGGCCAAGAAGTGCGCACGCACGCTGGCACGCATCCTATCCCGACGCAACGCACGCACCGCACTCGTCCGAACGAGCGGTCAGTACCGATTGCGCCGCGAAGCGCAACGAACGCAAAGGTGGACTGTACGTCGAACCTGCACGTTTTCTCCCGATTCCTTCGATTTTTCCGAAATTCAGGATCGTCAGTGCGCCCTGACACGCCGCATCGGACAGGTCGCGTATCTGCGAGGATTGCGAGTGAAGTTGAGAGAAGTGCGGGGTTACCGAGATAAGGAGAATTATTGCATGGTAAATTAATAAAAAAGTGATGGATTATGTAATGCGCATGGAAGGATCTGATGCAAAATTTAGTCGGTCGTGCGCGATTGAGGAATAAAATAATATGTTCGTCGTTGGGTTGCTTTTAATGGGTAGAATTAGAGAAGTTAAGTTTACGATTTTGTAGATGTTGAATAGTTTGTATTTTTTTAATTTAGGGAGTACCTGGATGCAGAATAAGGATATACAGTGGCGCGGGACGTGTTTTCCATATATAATACAGTGAAATAAAACAGCTTGTATCCGCAAGCAATCGAACAATAAGTGCTTCCGAACGGGACAATTAGTACTTTGGTAGTGTGCAAGTATATAAGGTGATCGCACGTGAAAGGTAAAGGTCGCGATTTTTATTGCGCCGCGGGGTGAATCAATTCATCGAAGGGAAGGCTCGCATTCTTTTTCCCGGATATTGGTAAGTAAGCACGCCGTTTATTCATCTGCGAAGAACATTCGTTACAAAGAAAACCGTTATAAGCAATTTTTCTGGCAAACGTGACTAGTACTCGAATTTTGCTCGTAGAAAATCGTAAAAGTAATTTAGCTTAGAGCGCAGTTTAATCTAATGGTCGTTTGCAGAATCGAAAAACGAGAAAAAAAGAACTTTGATACCGATACAGGTCAGGAATTAATTTAGCCAGAAGCTATCCTGTGCAGTACGGAATACATTTAATAAGAAGTAACATCGGTGAAAGATGGATTTCTTCAAGTGTTACGACACGACCGACATATCAGACGTAAGTCCCCCTATTTGTTTTATTAATTCAATTCGCGTTGCATTTCACGAATCACGGTGAAACGAATGCTTCATTCTTGACAGATTTATCCGTCGCTAATCACTATGCCGGAGGACGATCAGTTCAACGATAACGATCACTTTTTGCTGGACATGGATTCCGTGGTAACCAGGAAAAACTCGCCATTAATGAATCGCGGATTCGAGCCGACGAGAAAGAAATGCATTCTCGGTAATCCGTCCGTTATTTATCATGAAACCGCTACCGACAAAAAAGGCTCAACTCACTCTCCGCACCTTTCTTCCAATTCCCATACGAACGTATCCTTCAACGTATCCTTCCATTCGCCAATCCGAGGGAAATAACAGACTGAACCCATTGCTTTAATTCCGCGTTAAAAAATGCATGCGACCCGATAACGTAGCCGAACGCCGAAAGATGAAGAAGTCCGATATGGGAAGGAATTAAGGGTGGACGAACGTTGCAGGGGATGAAAGTGAGGAGATCGACGGTACCGGCTGGTTCGACAAGCCGATAAAGAACTGGTGCCAGGAGGAGACGATAAACTGGCTGATGTCCGCCGCCTCCTACATGGGCCAGCCGTACAGCTCGATTCAGCACAGCCTGGCCGTGCCCGGCAAGGAACTCATAGCCATGACGAGGAACGACTTTATCGCCCACGATCTCGTCTACGGGAGCAGGCTCTACGATCTCCTGCACTCGCAGCGCATCTCCAATTTACGTACGTCCGCGACAGAAATTGCACGGCGACGCTTCTTCTTTTACGTAACAGTCATGATAAAAGACAGAGAGAGAGAGAGAGAGAGAGGCAGAGAGAAAAGAAGAAGAATGACGCCAGTTGACATGACGAGAAGAACGTCGAAGCTAATCCTCTTCTTCTTTTTCTTACACATTACAGTGCCGCCGTTCGACACGATTCATCAGCATGCCGAGGACGACTTCGCGCGGATCAGCTCGAACAACGTTTCCGGTAAGAGTAAGAGACGCATCCTTTTGTTAATTTTGCCGCGACGATTTTCGCTCCCCGGCAGCGTCGAGCGCGCCTCGCGCGCCCGCGCCGACAATCGCCGCGCGGATATTTTCACGTTGGACGCTCTTTTCCATAGATGCGGAGTCGGATAACAGCATTGAAGTCTCGACAAAACGTTCACCCGGAAGGCCAAGGATTCTGAAGGCGAAGAAGACCTGTGAGTTCTCCTCCGCTCAATATTTGTCGCCGCAAGACAACTCCGTCCCGTTCCCTATCTCGCCTCCTCGTCTTCTTTAATTATTTTTTTCACTCCTTTATTATATCATCGCAAAATTGATACGGAGAGGAACGTAGTATGGCTTGTAATAGGCCAATTAAGTGCGATTGAGGACGCTAATGATTTTCGCTGTCTTTCTGTGTACCGTCTGTGAGCATGTTTCTTTTTTTTTTCTCTCAACTTCTCTCCTTCCCTCTTCTCCTCTCCTCTCTTCCCTTCCCTTCTCTCGACGAGCCTCTCTTGCGTCGCGCACCTTGAAATACGAGTTGAGACGTGGCTTCGAACATGACGCATGCGATGTTCGCGGTAGAGTCCGAGTTTTACGCAGTTTCGCGCGAAAGGCTCGCATCGCCGACGATCCTCTCGGCGTCCTCCTCCGCGAACAAGAATTCTTTCAAAGCGGACCATACGCGCTCTCAGCTTTGCGCCGGGGATGCCAGAATGTTGAGGATGGTCATTATTTTTCTTGCAGCGCCCGGTCAGGGAAAACTGTGGGAGTTTATCAGGGATCTGCTGCGCAATCGCGATACGTGCCCGAGCCTGATCTGCTGGGAGGACTACTCGCAGGCGAAATTCCGTTTCGTCAAGAGCGACGAGGTGGCGAAACGCTGGGGTTCCAGGAAGGGAAACACGAAGATGACGTACGAGAAGCTCAGCAGGGCTATGAGGTGACTTGATCTTTGCCAATCGATGCCGCGCGAGCGTACGCAATAGATAATTGGAAAATCAGAAAATACAAACTGACGTCGGAAAATATGAACTGAGGAAAACGTGAAACTTAATGATCGCGATGTTACGAATCGAATAATGATAGAGGGGTTGAATAGTTTTTTTTTCGTTTGCGCAGGTACTACTACAAAAGTAAAATCTTCCAGCCCGTACTGGGCCGAAGACTGGTCTACCAATTCGGTCCAAACGCTAAGGGATGGCAGACTGACAATCCAAATTTTCGCCATTGACGCCATCAATGAAGACGTCTCGAAAGAATCTTTATTGAACAGAGAGAAATCTGTAAATGCAAGCTCAAAGAGGTATACACACTTTCGTTGGATATCTGCTTTAGGATCGAGAGTAAAGCGACATAGTATTATCAATGGATAATATTCGTATATTCTTAAGCGACTTTCAACGAACGCGTTTTAATAATAAAATACGGAATCGAACGTGCTGGGGTCGTATATTCGTCGTACTCGCCATGTCGTCATTACTTTTTTTTTTTGGAGGGGGGAGAGGGGAGAAATTGTTATTTTCGTCGTAAGCGTAGCTTTAAATTCTCGTACGTTATACTTTCTATCATGTAATCGTGTATACGCATAACTGTGAAACACTTTTTTTTTCTTCGCCCTCTTTACCTAGGTATATAATATTAAGTGGACCGCTATGCTATTATTACTAAAGCGTATCCTGTAAAAAGTGCCGTTCGCTCTTGTTCTCTTTCTTGCTGTCATTGATCCGGCAATACCTTCCCTCACGAACATGTGCAGGATATCGATTACTTAAAACATAACTTGAGAAGCGTCGAGTGTATGAACGTTTTACATAGAATTAAAAATAGCAATGGTCTCGAGTGATAGCATGTATACATGCCTGTATGTGTCTGTGTGTGTGTTGTTTTTTTATACGATGGCAATTGTTGCAGTCTGTAAATAAAGTATGACTAACAGTTTGTAGATACTCAAAGGAGATGAACTCTTACATCCTAGGATCAACGTTCGTTGACTATCCACTACCTCATATAGACGCTACCTTATATTTAAATGTATCACCCTGTATGTATTGCCCCATATATCAGCGATTTTATTTTACGCGCAGATACTGATGCGTCTTCGAACCCATCAAATTTCAAGGATGCATTTCGAGCCATTCCGAATCTCTCAAATACCAAAAAAGGGCACTTTTTATGGGATTTCTTTCTTTTATATCACAGTATTGCATTATTTCGTTTATCTTATATGTAGAAGCATCAATATATCGTTTCTCTTTTTCTTTCGCAGGGATTTATAGTTCTAGACCCTGGTTAAAGTATACATTTTTCCTAATTGTAATAATATACGGCGAAGCCTGTCTCATTTCGCTCAATATGCAATAAAATCTTTTTTTGTAGAATTCTAATCAATTCTCCTCTTGTTATTTTACATTTAACCCTCGCTTTATGGCGTATAAGAAATTTGGCACGTTATTGAAATACATTAAATCTGTACTTTGGAGGACATGTAAGTAACGACGTCTGCGCGTCATCAATCGTTAAACTCTGTGGAAGGCTTATTCTTTTTATCGACTTCAAGCGCGGTACTCGAGAGGGTTAAGCATAAAATATTTAATCGTCTACAGTACGCACACTGCCGTTTTACGTAATACCTAAAGAATCGATGTATCGTTTCAAAGAATTGAATGTCTCGGAACGTAGTTACGACGCTCGGTAAATGTTGCGCGTATAATAGGAACAAGAAAACGTGTCTATTCGTATTTAACATTAGTGGAAGTCAAATCTTTTTATCCTTCAATTCCTCTAAGTCTGCAAATCGCTTGTAGCCTATCAATTTCTGTCTACGTAATAATTCATTCGTTTGCAACTTCTAATCGACTTCTACGTATTTTCTACATTTTTTCGAGTTTCTCTTTCGTCGCTACATAATATTTAATCACAATGTGGTGCCCCATTGTGGAACCTCTGGTCGAAGCTACAATATACAACGTCTGCTTCTACTATCGAAAATTATTATTACAATACAATATTACAGTATAAAATTATATATATTTATATAGTAAATTCATTAACGATTCGTATGTATCATTAGTAAATTGTAAGCCTTTATGCGAAAGCATGTATCGAAGGAAGTTCGAGTACTCGTATGTTGTATATTGGCGATAACAAGCAGCCGGCATAGGAAAAACAAGTTGCAGGCCGACTGGCAATATTTCGTTTACGACGAACAATGTGCGAATTAAAGAAGAGTATAGCGAGTGGAAGAAAAATTGCACAGGGTCCGATAGTCACTACACGCCGATCTGACCTTCAACGTTTAGTCAGCGTTCGAATATACTGAGAAATAGATTTGCAAAGTGCACCGTAAATCTTAATAAAATACATTACAACGCGTAGCTCTCGTTTCGTCCTGTATGAGGGGTTTCTACTGGTTTATTCCAGATAATAAACCTGGCAGCAATTCCTTATTTGGATGGTTATCGATAGGCCTCGTACATCTTTTACGTGTCGACGACAAAGTAGTTTGCCGGTTAAGACTTCGCCTGTAACAAAACATTTATTTTACGCATGCCTTATCTACAATATCATCAATTGTGTATCATAGTCATTTTATTTGTACTCTTAACCCACCTTTTGTCACACTCAAAGGCTCGGTTAACGAAAACACAGTTTGTTTCCAGTGCGTGGGCGGTGCATGTGGTCCAGTGCTAAAGCTAACTGGTGTGTCCAGGTCAAAGAACACGTCGAAGTAGCCAACGATCGCCGTCAGCGAGCCCGTTTCCTTGACAGTCAACTCGAACGGTGCCGAAAAGTTAACACAGTCCGGCGTTACAGTGTATAAGTCGAAATTCTGTATTTCGACAGTGCTCGTTATCAGACTATCGACGTTCGAAATTTCAATGCTGGGCTGGCTAACCACCTCCGCCTTCATACAGCTCATCTTGAAGCCGTAAACGTTGGACCAATAATCGACCAGATCCACGTACCTCTCTGGAAAGAAGGAACTTTGTTTCTTACGAGAATACATGATTGAGATATTTGGAACGTGCAACAAAAGTAAGTGAAGAACTAGTCCTTACGAGTATCGCCACTTCCGACGATGCTGATTGTACACCGATTGGGAAGAAGTTTTCCTCCTGGCTTAAGGTAATGGTCCCTGGCGTATATCACCGTGTCCAGCATTCCTTCGAATAATAGGAAATAACCCATCCACTCGGACACGATTGCATCGACTTGTGGCTCGTCGATTTCGATGTCTTCCAGGCGTCCTTTTTTCAATGTGATAATGTCACTGAGATTGTTTTCCCTGAAAACGAGTAAGACCATACAATGTCAGCAGACGAAAATTGTCAACAATGAACATGTTATTAAATTCCGCGTACACTATTTACCTTACAATATCCATGGCGTGATATATCACGTCCGATTGATCGACACTGATTACTTTACGGCAACCAGACTTCGCGGCAAACATAGACAGAATTCCAGTTCCACAACCGACGTCCAACATTACGCAATCTTGAAACCTTAAGGAATTCATCAATAGGGCATCGCGGTAACTCCCTGTTCGTACGCTATCCTGTAAAAAATTGCGGTTCATCTAGTGTAACAAGATAAATATTTTGTTTACACTCACTGTGAGCATTTCGTGGTGGATAGCAAAATGGCTATATGTTTTAAAGTATCCATCATCCACATTGGAATTATGATTGGGTTTATTATCATCTTCATCCAACACTAACTTTTGTACTTTTCCCACCATCTCATCGGTCCTCTGTAAGTTTGTCATATATTCTTATCTTGTTACTAAATATTGATTCTAGTAACGTTCATTTGAACAATTAAATGATTGGGTGATACCTGTTTCGCCAAAAGACAAGCATATTCCCGTTCCTCTAGCTGTGCCTTTAGTACCTGTATAGTTTTTTGAAGCTCTGCAAAATGAACTTCAGACAAAGTGACACAGCCATTCTCCGAATTAACTGTATAGGCAATTGGCTTTGTGGGTTTGCTTTCTAAACCCTCAATGTCTGCAAAAAAAAAAATTACAATATTATAAGAATTCAGTAAAATAAATTCTCTCTATAGAACATAAACTGTAAAATCTTACCAAACATCAACCATGGATCATCCTGAATAACTGGACGCAAATATTGATCACTTTCCCAGGCCTTAATACTCATAGCACTCAACTGATCAGGTAGCACATTGTTTTGACGAATAAAGTTTATTAACTTAATGTACGAATATGTGTCCAATGAATTCTTTGTTATAAAACTTTCTAAATTAAAATTATGACAAGACTCTAAGTGCCACAAGGCATTTGGAATCGTGTCAACAGTATTTGTGCAAAAAAGGCACAAAATGGGTGCGCACTCTTCTGGAATCTCTTGCCAGTCATCATCACTTTCTCCATCTGTAGACCTGTCATTTTCAAGTTCAGAGCATAGTGGAGGACAAACGTCTGAAAGCAGCAATGCACATAAATCAAATTTGAGATACGTTTGCTTATGTTTGCAACAAACAGTTGATACGTCCTACTAAAAGCTCCACATGTCTAGCCATAAATTATTTTTTACACAAGTAAAAAGTAAAGAAGTCAAAAATAGTATAATATCATCAAAAATTAACTAAGCATACGCAATACGGATTTATCACAATTTTTCATTGACAAATAAAAGTCGTATTAAAAGTTCAATGTGTGAATGCGATTGGAAATTTTAAAAAAGAAAATCTCACCGATTCAAATATATATGTATTTAGACATTCTAAGAAAATAATCATTAGTTTGACACAATTGTTACCGAGAAATGTACTTATCGAACGATAGTTTTTTAACTGTACCTGATTCTGACATAGCGTTAAACTCGCAGCAATGTTGAAAATCGAAAGCAGTGCCACTCCGCGTGAGACTAAACACAAGAATTCACGGGAGGCACATGGAGGTTATGAACAGCGTTACCAACTCGGCCATATTGTTAAATTAAGATACTGTTAAAAAGCCGCATTTGCAAACAATCGATGATCGTATGTTTCACGATTAAATTACACAAGAGATACTCTAAAACAAGAATTATACTATTACGAATTTTTAACTATCGTAATCATTACAATATCACACATATTTTCTTTACACAAAACATTTTCATGTCGATGTGGGTGGTCCCAAAAAAACTACACGCATTGTTAGTATATTCGTATATTTTGTTCTATTATTATCACTGTGTCAAACTTTACTTAATTGTCGCTTGTCTACCCCACTATTTTTATTATTTCCAAAATTTTTATGAAATTGATCATGAATTGTTATCAATGAACGAAATTTTTCATTCGCATTTCGCGCCTCTACATTAAAAAACGTTTGCCCAAAGATGTCGCACTTGCATTAATTTCCTGGAGTTGCACCATCTACCAACGTTTCACGCAACAATTCGATAGTTTTGTCACGAAAGCTTAGTGTGAGTTTGTAGCAGGGCCTGTTCACTCCCCATCCAAAACGTGGTCAGTTTGCAATAGTTCCGATTCGTCGCGCACCAGGTGTCGCGGTAGTAGCTCGATTGCGATTGGCTGAATTTTTGCGGGAGCCATGACAGATTTGATATAAACATGAATCATCGCCTGTCGATTGTTTACATTCTTGTTGCAAGTTGAGGCACGAGGCAACTGGAAATTTAGTGCGTATTAGCGGAAAATTCTACGTTTTTGTGCATTTTTGAAGTGTGTGGTGCGAGCAAGTAAGAGCCATGAGTCTTAGCGAGGGCTGCGTGCTTGGATGCCGTTCAACGAGGGATACGGTGCTAACGCACCGTTTTCCAAAGGACCCTGCGAGGTTCGAATTGCGGAAAGCTGCAGTGTATTCGGAAAAAAACGGGCTTGCGTAGCGATGAGCTAAGGAAGAGGAATGTTTGCTACCGTCATTTTAAGGAAGAAGATTACTGCGTGGGATTTGCACGCAGGACGCTGAAACGCAATGTTGTGCCAACATTGCATTTACCAGAAGCTAAAAGCATATCTCCAGAGGAAATAAACGTATGTCACTTTCATTCAATCCTACAATACATCTATAAGATTCTTATATATTAAATAAAAATGTAATATATATTGGTTTGCATAATTAGATAATAGAAACAATGCAGCCCTCTTGTTCTTACGAGGTGCAACGTGGGGACAGAACCAACAGGGCACATATTCCTGTACGTGCTTCCACAACAGAAGTAAAGGTTTGTAACAATTATTCTAAAACAAAGTGTGTGTTGTACCCTCATGATGTCATGCAAAATCTAATTGGTTTTCTCTTATGCAACCAGATATAAGGAGATGTGCAGCAATCCCGGTCACATAACTTGGAAAGTGGCAGTAGAGCCACTTTGCATACTTCTGTATATACTCCCAAAATGGAAGTAAAGGTATGTGTGACATATAGAGCACCCTCATGCTTTGCATATACCCTCAACCCAATGCAATATATGTAATACCCTCATACTTTTATACAGTATACAAAAAAGTTTCCTTTTGTTCATATTGTTTGCATTCTTCACATCAAAACAATCGGATCAGGTATTAATCACAGTTCTCTTTTTCAGGTTCCAGTGGCTTTCAATTTCGACAACTGATGCACCTTGTCTGCGGCCATGGAATCGGCAAAATACGGGAAACAGACAAAGTTATCTACAACGCATTGGTGAAATTATTAATATGAAACATATATATATAAGTTCGTTTGTGCATCTTTTTATGAATACAGATTTTATTTCACAATTACATACTGTTAATATTGTTAATACCTAAAAGTACCCGTTTTAACACGTAAGTTTATATTTGCCGATGCACTGTAGATTTGTTCTGGTAAAACGATTCTAAGTATTCAAGTGTACCAAAAGTTTAAAAGTTTAAATAATATTTGTTGTTCTCTTTCGGATTTAAGTAATTTCTGCTAGAGAACAATAAATATTATTTAAACTTTTAAACTTTTGGTACACTTGAATACTTAGAATCGTTTTACCAGAACAAATCTACAGTGCATCGGCTTTTTGGAGCAATATAACTAGGCTTTTGGGAGCACGACCCTAGACCACCCTAGACACAAATTTAGTTCGTTTCCGTCGTCGTCCGATAGATAGCGCGGCGGTACTTACCACGTTTTTACAAGAGGGGAGTGACCAGGCCCTGGTTTGTAGTCAGTGCGATTCAGCGTGCAGCTCACTGCACAGAGATTTCTAGTGTGGTGCTGGATGTAGAAACACTGCAAAAATGAGTACTTTGCGAATGCTCATTACGCAATCGGGTAAAATGCCACAAGCAATAATGTTCATAATTTTCTCCCTGTCACTAATTTGGAACATTTTCGCCCGCACGCATTATATGACTTATCAATTCTGCAACGACCCAGTTACTATTACGTCCTATGTAGATATACATACATTTTGCATTTATACCCTAAGGTTGTTGCGAGATTTTTCACAATGTTGCGATTGTTGACATTGTCGATAATGTGTCACTCACATGTTTTTGTATGTCAGACCTTGACGAAGGTTCATATACAGTAACGAAATATCGATGATAATTATCATTGTTTTCTTCTTAATGTAAAGTAACAAACGTTCTTCCCGTAACCTTATACCGGCTTTTCTTCAAACTATATGATTTATCTTATGTCTATTTTCAAGTTTTTAACAACACTGCGCAGTATTCAATTTTAAGTGCAGCCCCATATTTTGAATGGAATTTATATAATCCAAGTTGCTAGCTATAGCGTCACATAAAGTAGGCAAATGGTCCGGCTTGGTATATTTGGATCCCTACTGTCTGTTGTAAATGTGTATAAAAATTATTTCTTCTATCGTTCTGAATTTATTCTAGGTGCCCGATTGTTTAAAAACAATGTACTCGCACTTAGTACAAACTCAACTCGTAGTAAATATTATTATGTTAACAAACCTAAACCTGCTAGCAAAGGAATGCAAATAGTAGATGATACTGCTAGTTATGTATTCTTACTTGAGATATGGAGAGCAATGTTTGTGGCATTGTCTCAAGTATTCAGAGAACCGGCAACCATTAATTACCCCTTTGAAAAGGGACCACTGAGTCCAAGGTTTCGTGGTGAACATGCATTAAGGAGGCAAGAATATTTTCATTTTCTGTTTATAAGATCATGTATATGTTTTTAATTGAATCATTTTTTATATTTAGATATCCATCTGGTGAAGAAAGATGTATTGCTTGCAAATTATGTGAGGCAATTTGCCCTGCCCAGGCAATTACCATTGAAGCTGAAGAAAGAGAAGATGGATCAAGAAGAACAACACGATATGATATCGATATGTCTAAGTGCATCTACTGTGGATTCTGCCAGGAGGCTTGCCCAGTTGATGCCATAGTGGAGGTACATCTCAACTTTGCATATTTAATAAAAATCTATTTGAGACAAATTGAATTTTAAATTTAAACACCTTATTCCAGGGCCCAAATTTTGAATTCTCAGTAGAAACGCACGAAGAAATGTTATATAACAAGGAAAAGTTATTAAACAATGGTGACAAGTGGGAACCAGAAATTGCGAGTAACATCCACGCGGATCATTTATATCGTTAACTTAATGCTTGCTTTACTTAGATAATAGTGAGTGGCTGGAGACAAGTACCTTGTTCTTGTAATGGTAAATAAAGTTACTTCATTGTTTCCAAATAGCAAACCTAGTCGAAATAGCTTAGTTATGAGCATCTAAAATAAAATATCTGCTCAACTGATACATTTCACCAACTACTGACCCGTGTTTTTCGGTTACTGTACGCTTTTAATATACTATTGCGGAATAACAATTCAACGCCGGTTAATGATATAGATTGTTTCCATTTATTTAAACAAATTGCGAACATTTTATTAGAAAACTACATTAAAAATTCTTACAATGACACAGAATCAAGATTGGATCATTTGGAATGATATATTTTCGCGAGGTCTTTCGAATCAACTTTCATGCCTCGATTTATACAGAGTCTTTTGTGGGAACGCTGCATACCATACAGATATGACGGAATATTGTTTCGTATGTGTGCCAGTAAACTAAAATAAGTAAACGGTTGACATCCAATAATCTAATAACAACGTTCTTCCATTCATAATTGAGGAGATTGGTTAATCTGTGTTTTACTGATAATTAATTGCATTTAAAACGAGTGTCGGAATATACGTCCTGCGTTCAAAGACACTAAAGAGTCGGACGTGAACTTGCGACGACTAGACTCCCTTATGAATTGTTTGATTCGGTTTTTGCTACAGTCATCATCGACTTTTCTGTTATCGTTGGATCGTGTCATTAATAAATATCAATATGTCAATATATGCGAGGGCAACGATTAACAAATAACAATCTACCAGTAAATACGGTCGGTTTGCGCAATTTCTTATTTCTTCACCGTTGCTATTTATCGTTTCTTTGTTCCATACGACGGGACGAGTATCATCAGAGCCTTGTACCATTTAAACACTATTAGACGGAATGGTGTAAAATTTTGCTGCCAATATTATATTCCTCTTTTACAAATTATTCTCCGAATCATCGTTATTACGCATTAAATACAGAAAAGGCAATTGTAGTCTTTTATATAGATATATGTATGTATGTATATATATACATGCTGACAAAAACGGAATTGGATAGCTTTTGGGTATTGCGAATGGGCTACCGGTAGTAGGACTTATATCTTTAATCAAAGCATGGTAAATTCGCTGTTCGTTCAGCACATGGATTTTTATAAAGCTACCTACGTGCATATCAAAACACTAGACACGTATACATATATATATAATATAGCTAAGAAAACACTATCTTCGAGATCCTTGACTGCGCATTAAAACATACACTCATACATGCTCAGCTCGTCTGAGTGTAATATTTGATTTAGAAATTTTAATGGTTTTCCGTTATAAGCTGCAACGTGCACCTGACATCGCGCATCTCATTTGTTTCCGTTAAATTACAATTGTTCGATTATAGAATCGCAAATGTTTAGAAGTGACATAGCTTGTCTCATGGAACTTTCGTTTTGTCAATTTAATTTTTTACGTCCCGCAGATACAAACTTACACACACGCCAATCTACATACGCCCGTGATATTACAGTACGGATATAATTATGATACATCTTTCACCGTTGTCGATGTTACAATTGTCGTCGGTCGTTGGCGGTAGAAACGAAACCACTCTTCAAAAGAAAAGTTAAAATGTTTTGGCCAGCACTCCATTCTGCATAATTTATTACTGTTACGTATAAGAGATTGAATTACGGTATACCTGCGTTATCATATAAGAGTGAAAACTAAAACAACAAACTTTCTAACTTATTCTTAATATAACCATCAGCATCTGATTGCCGTACAACAGTGTCTTTTTTTTCTATTTTATCATTTTTCTTGTTCGTAACACGATTTTTTACCGAACTTATTACCCCGAATGAGTGTGAATTAATTGTTAACCTATGTTTATTGAGCTTCAATCCGTAGACGGTTTGGTTCGCCTACGATGATGGTTCCGTGCTAACGCATGGATAATGGTTACTAAGAAATAACATAGCATCAACATTACGAACTTATCGAATAACCAAGAAATCGTTGTCGTACCCTCCTAAAAGAATAACATACACGTGTGAAAAATATATTCCTAGCTTCGAATCACAACTTTGCGCAAGTTGAAAATAATTAGGACTTACCACTGATTCTTTAACATGCAGTTTCTGCTTCTGTTCAATCAAATACTTCTTCAAAGGCTCCTGGAACCTGGAGCCAATGAACGGGACGATTGCGAGCAGGCTAATAAATTTATCTAAAAGTTCTTCATTGAAGGCTATAATCACGGCTAGTTGCTGTATGTGCATCTTGACTACGGCTTTCCCTATGAGGGTAGCACCGAAGAATGTCCAAAATGGAATGAGGTAATGACCGCAGGTCAACCCCGCAAGGTCAAACAAGGGATTGGGAATCTGCGGACGTTAGCATATTATCGGTAACAGCCAGATATACGGGAAAACATTGTAATGGTATTGAAAAGTGATTGTAATCATTGATCGATAAATAAGTCTTGAAATGTAAACAGTTTGGAAGATACCTACCGATGCGCAGGCAAGAATACCCCAAAAACCGGCTTTCTGGACAAAGTGCTTCATGGCAAGCTTAACGCGCATTAATAATGGAACGTTCTCGCCACTCTCGAGAGCCTCAAGGGCCTCTAGTTCCTTGAGGTCCTCCTGATCGTAGTCTTTGTCGCGAGACTGCCCGCTTATCCTCGCGGCTCTTGCCATAAAATACGGTGGCAACTCGCCGAGCGCAGTGCCGGCACCCCATAGCATTGCCTCGACACGGACCTTTCTCATGACCGTAAGAATACTGGCTGCCCATTCCGGGTCATTCTTTGATGGACACATTATTTGATCCGGATATGGCGGCTCAGGGAAATTTAATGCGCCGCATTCGTACGCTGCCATCGTGACAGCTGCTATATGAGGTCCTAAGTAAAGCACAAATGTGTGTAAGCCCGTACCAAGACCCACACTGGAGAGAATGCCTAAACCTACCCAATACAGCCACCATATGACTTTGGCTTCCCACGCTTTAAATATCTGAAATTGGGGAAAAAAGCATTACGTTTGAAATATTTGGATTTAACACATGCTAATATCCTGGTAATAATGGATAAATGGGAGGACCGAAATCATATACTTACTGCTTGCTGTGGGCCATCCATTTTACTGCATACAAAAATTAATATAGTAAATATTACTATACTCCATACTGTCCGCTTGTAGCACAGTGTTTTCTTTGCTGCAGACAGCAAATTGATTAAAACCTCCCGGAAGAAGTAGTTTAATGTTATAATTGGATGTTGCCATAATGTTAAGGATTCTGCATCTATACTGGAGCCATGGGATTGTGTGTGAATTGAATTTTGCTGTGAAGCTGCTAAGGATGGCTTCTCAGCAGTATTCAACTGTGCCCCGTTGACAGCTGGGGTAGTTTTGGCTCGCCGTGCAGTTGTTGTGGATCCCAACATTGTGCTTCCAAATAAACTGATCTGTTGAATAATAATAATATGGATTAGCAAGATTAAAACTGATTTTAAATATTTGTGATAAAAGGTACGCAAATATATAGCGAAGTGGCATAGTAAAATATTAATAATTATCACGTATTAGCATTTTAAAGTTAGATTCACAAAGAAAATTTTATCTGCACAAAGGGTATAAGTATAGAAGTCAACTAAAGGTCAGGGTTCATCTTCACTTTGATAAGTCTCACGTTCTCTGTATTACGTGTAAACAATCAAACTTATACTTTGAGACATAACTCAGTACCTTCACACACTTTTCCACCTCATCTACTTCAACACTCATTGTACTCAAATGTAATGAATTTTTTCAAACAAGAATATAATGGCTACGTAAATACTGAAAGTGTAAACACTGCAATCAGGTATTCATATTTAACATGAGGAAACACATAGAGGAAATCAATACTGTACTATAAGAAAATGTACACACGACAGAATTTTTCACATACTTTTCAAATAACGCAACGAACAATAAATCAACAATGACAAAGAGGTAATTATACGTATAATGGAGGGGCATTTAAACAGAACTCATAGTCATGACATTTTTTCTTATCAGTACACTTTACACATAGTTTAACTAGAAATGGAAATTAGGAAGAAGACAGGCAATTAGCAATATACAGCAACTCGTGACTAACACTTGAGAAAGAATCAGGTGGCAAGAGAAAGCACAGAAATCTTTAATCAGAAGTACTGTTCACCGTTTCGCCACGACTTTCGAGAAATCTTTTGTCTGAAATCTCACGGAGTGTAGAATGAACGTAGCGAACGAAAAAGTTCATTCGTCACAGCACGTTTCCGAAAACAGCGTGGACCATGCTCGCACCAGGGCAACGTCTCATACGCGAATCAGATTGCACCAGTTTCCCGAATTCGAGCGAGAAACGTAGCGGACAGAAGACGAAATTAACGACACTTTCGGTGCACGGCACGACGAATGACTGACCAATTAATGTAATCTCACCCCACGGCACCACTCCACCAGAACTCGCACGGGTCGTATGACACGTGAATTTTGCGCGAGCCTATGCGGCAGCAGTTACATTTTCGAACGGTAACCGAGCCGTTCGCTACTAATTATAAATTTACGAGCAGTTTTCACGTTGAAAATTAGGCTGCCCGTGCCAACTGTTCGATCCCTTGGCATCGGCGGAGCTTAACAAGCCACGAGGTAGTTTCGCAACGATGCCAATAATCGGCTTCGGTGCGCGGAACACAATCGAATTAAATTTGTTAACCTTAAAGCGCCGTCTCGACGAGCTCTAGTTATCATCAAGGGGGACGTTCGTTGGGGCTATTGTTTTCGTGGCATTATTGGATGCCAGTTTGCGCTAGCGTGGCAGACGATTCTCCGTTTCGCACTACATGCCCCGCGATGACCATTTAAAATTTTAAACCTCTTCGCTGGCCTTTAATTAATTCAACCGTCAATTCACAGTGACGTGTATTAGGGTCTCGTACGTGTAGGTGGCCGTCAATTTCAGTCCTGCCAGTCGATCAGTGACACAGCCGAAACTCACGGGGTACCGCTCCGGATGGCAGGTGGTAACAAGGTGCGCACGGGTCTTCATGAAACACGTCGTGCGCGCTGATGATGTGTCATGATGAAGAGCCCGCGGCCACCCCGAGAAATTCCCACTATAATAGAAAGTACATCGACGCAGGAATAACGGCGTCGCGATGATTGCGCAATTTAATAGAACCACGCGAAAGCAATTTCGTCATACGAGCGAAAATTCAAAAAAAAGCGCGGCTACCCGTCTAGTGACAAATACATCGTTACCATTGGCCGAGAGAGGGCACATACTTCGCAGGTCCCGTTCGCATGAAATTGTCGCTCGTCCCTAGTCCCCCCTCGTCTAGGCACCTACCACTCCTCCGCACCTCTAGTAACCTAAAATCATCGGGCAGCGAGCGAGGAGCCGGCAACATAGTGCCCGCGACTGTCTTTCCGCAAAATTCCGAAATCGAGCCCTAGAGATCCGTGCGTAGGCGCCGTAAGCGGTCGTCGGCGTAAAGTCCGATTTCCGAACCCTTCTCGCCTCCTCGTCGCGCCGCGATATCGTTTCGCGAGGTACACGTTCGCGAGTTGACGAGAGCCCGTGGGAAGAACCAGGGGGGCAGGCAAACGGTGGGACGACGACTATAATAGAGAAGCTCGCGAGCACACGGGCGCGCGCGCACGGACGGCCGAGAGAGGTGACGAGAGGAGAGGAGAGAGGCGCAAGGGAGAGGAGAGAGAAAACATCTCGGCTCGCTCGTCGCGGTGAAGCAGAGAGCGCCGAGGCGTCTTCGGCACGCATGAAAAAAGTTCGGCCAAGGCACGTCGTCGTCGTCGAGCTGCTGGTGGCCTCCTCGCCTGGTACCGCGTTCTCGGCGGCCGAAAATCTCAACCGAATGTCGTGTATCGATAGTCGGCGAGCGCGGACGACGAGCGTCGAGGAGCGTTCGGCAGGCACAGCCAGAGAGGAGACACGATTGTCCGACGTAACCGCCGCCGTGCCGAATCTCGAGTTAGCAATCGATGCCGCCGGCGTAATCCCGTAGTAAGGACGAGGAGGGTTGGCGCTTTTCAAACACAACGGGCCGAACCGAACCGTGGCCGAAGGGGAGAGAGATACGGAGAACGATAGAGACGGGGGAAAAAAAAGGAAAGAGAAGGCAGATAGTAGCGAGCGAAGTGGAAAGAGAGAGAGACAGAGAAAGAAAGAGCGAGAGGGAGAGAGAGAGAGAGAAAACGACAGGCAAAGGAGAAAGAGGGAGGGAGGGGGAAAAGGCTAAGAAAGAGAGAGATAGATAGAGTGAGGACAACGAGAAAAACCGGAAAACGAGAGCAGCCTTGAGTACTCCGTGCCGGAGTTCTAGCCTTGGAACACCTGCCCTCTCGCGAGAGGAGGAACCTCAACGGGGAAACCGGGACACCGCTAGGAACGCGCGCGCGGTCCGCGGCGCAGTTATATCGTCGGTCGTTCTATGCTCGCTCGCCTGGTGCCGGCCATACTCAAACAACCGCCGAGCGAAGTGCGCGGCGCAGCTCCGGCGATGAGGCGATAATATAACCGCATTAAAAAACGCTCACGCCTCGGGACGAGGCGGTGCATCAGGTGCGCGAGTGTGCATTCCCTCGACCCCGGGAAGGAGTGACTGCGACCGCTCCGATAGAATAACAGCGACGGCAAGCCCCGAGAGGAAGGAGGACGGAAGAGGATTGTGATATAGAGGGAGCGAGAAGAGGAGGAGGCGGAGGAGGAGGAGAAGGAGGACGGAAGGAGTAGTAGGAACGGCACGCGCGAGGAACGACGAATTCGGGGCGGAAGTGTGGGAATTCGTAAGGGAGGACGGGGCGATCGACGGGCGGACGAGGGGAGGGGGATCGAGATAGAGGAAGAGCGAGAAGCGCGAGAGATCGAGGAACGGGGGAGCGACGGCATGAGCGCAAAGACGGACGTTAACAGGCGAGTCCTGGCGATTCAGGCCAAGAAGAAGAGGCACAAGCCGAGCAAGCGGAAAGGGAAAGGGAACAACTCGCAGGGCGATCAGGAACAGGCGGCTGCCTCCGCACAATGCTCGAAGGGACAGCAAGTCAGACTCGGACAGGGATGGGTACTCTATCCGCATGCCTCCTCGCAGCAGAGGCCCTACCCTAGCGACAATGGAAACAGGTATCCCCCCGGCTCGCCGTGCACGATCTGTCAGATTTATGTTAAATACCCGCCTCGCCGAACGAGCCTACGTTTACGGGCCGCGAACCGGGATATTCTACCTGATTCTACCTAACGTTTTGCCACGCGCGCGTGTGTGTCCAGCAGCGGACTGTAGAGAGTGGCACGAATTTTGCCGAACGTCGTGGGGCCCTCGACGCTTAATTTGGCGGAATGTTCGTGAACGACTTTATCGAGCCGTTTCGCGTACGGCCCGTATAACCACACTTTTTTCCCCCAAATATACGACTGACGAACGTTGATCCGGGAATCGGTTTGTGCGGACGTCGGGCCGCTGATCTCGCGAGCGACTTCGATTTTTCGTTTTGTCGTGACCGTTCGAGTGTTTGATTCGACGGGCAAGAGGGATATTTGCGGAGTTTTCGCGTGGTGGTGGGACTTTCGATAGGTCGAGATTAAAAGTTTCACTCAACTCTTGGTGGTTGCGATTTGGTATGAGCGGTGTTAGGTTAGTCTTCGATTTTTTCTGGGCCACCTTACGCCTTACGATTTGCTGAATTAGTTCGTTAGAGATGTGTTTCCGTTAGTTCTTGCCTTTCGAAAGAAATTGCGAGTGTTTTTCTGGATGATTCAGATTTATGTGCTGCCTGTTTGTCTCTGTTGGCAACATTGTTTTTGCAGAATTTATAAATTATACTGTAGCCTTGATCTCATTTGCAATTTTTACGTGCTCTCTTGGAGGACTAGTTTTGTTAAGAAACTTGGTGGTTTGTGCAGGTTGGAACCCTGTCATAGTTCAAGTAATGAAACAATAGAGGATGACGATGAACTATATAGCAGTGGGGATGAGGAGCAGGAAGACAGCAGTGACTACTGCAAAGGGGGATATCATCCCGTCAAAATAGGAGACTTATTCTTAAATCGATATCATGTAACCCGAAAACTTGGCTGGGGTCATTTTTCAACCGTCTGGCTGTGCTGGGATTTACAGGTAAAATCTTTCACACGTTGTGACATATGGTGACATATACAGTGGAAAAAAAATCTCTTTAGAAAGTAAATGTTTACACCTCAGGGTTATCTCTCTTGCAGGACAAACGGTTTGTTGCACTCAAGGTGGTAAAGTCAGCATCCCACTTCACAGAAACAGCATTGGACGAAATCAAGTTGTTGAAGGATGTCCGAGACACAGATTCCAGTGATCCAAAGCGCAATAAGACCGTCCAATTGCTGAACGACTTCAAAATTAGTGGTATCAACGGACTGCATGTTTGCATGGTGTTCGAAGTACTTGGACACAATCTCCTGAAGTTGATCATCAAGTCAAACTACAGGGGAATCCCTAGGAATAACGTGAAGCGTATCATCAGACAAGTATTGGAGGGTCTGGATTACCTTCATAACAAATGTACGCTCCAATTTCCTAACTGATGGGAAATCAAATGAAACGTACGATTGAACGATGGAATAATATGTTTTTCGCGTGCTACAGGTAAAATTATACACACAGACATTAAGCCGGAGAATGTTCTGATATGTGTCGACGAGACGTACATCAGAAAATTAGCCTGCGAGGCGACGGTGATGCACTCGATGGGACAAAAGCTTCCGGTGTCTCTAATCTCGACGGCCCCCAAGGAATTTCAGGAGCCCGCGCCGAACTCGAAGATGTCCAAGAACAAGAAGAAGAAGTTGAAGAAGAAGGCGAAGCGACAAACCGAATTGTTCAAGAAGCAACTGGAACAGATCGAGGAGATCGAGGAGCAGAGTAAGCTAGCCAACAGCGCCAGAGAGAACGGCGAGTTGGAGAGCAACAGCCTCCTGGATCAAGATCTGAACGCCGAAAGTTTAGAAGACAATACCGAGAGCAAAGGCTCGCCTGACATCTCTGAACCGTCGGCGCCGTCACTCCACGTTAATGGAGTGGACGGTTTGGCAGGTGGTGAGAAGGTGGAGGGTCAGACAAGCGAGCAGACGGAAAAAATTACGCTTTGCAACGTTGAGAAGAATTGCGGTGAAGGCGCACTGCCTCGAGACCCGGAGGATACCGACGAATGCAGTGAAGGTAAGGAAGCTACTTGTCATTTAACCCTTTGACATGAATTTTTTTAGTCTACCAGTTCTTACTAGTTCTCCTCTCGTCAGGTCGAAACCTCAATCCGCCAGAAAGCAAACAATTAAAACGGGCGTCAGTCGCTCCACTGGACCCAGCCATAGTCGAATGCGACGTCGAAGTCAAGATTGCCGATCTCGGCAATGCGTGTTGGGTTCACAAGAAGTTCACGGACGACATTCAGACGCGGCAGTACAGGTCGCTCGAGGTGCTGCTGGGATCTGGATACGATACCTCGGCCGATATTTGGTCGACCGCTTGCATGGCTTTCGAATTGGCGACCGGTGATTATCTCTTCGAGCCACACAGTGGCAAGGACTATTGCAGGTACATTCTCCAAACATATATCCCTAATTTACGTTTACCAAATCTCAAATTATGAATCCCTTTCGTTCAAATCAACCCACTTCTTACTAAAACCTACGTTCAGTGCTAAACGATAAACTTGTCCCTTTCCAGAGACGAGGATCATTTGGCGCACATAATCGAGCTGCTTGGCGAGATCCCGCAGCGCATCGCACTCTCGGGCAAGAACTCGAAGATATACTTCAACAAGAAGGGCGAGCTGAAGCACATAGTCGGTCTGAAGCCGTGGGGCCTCTACGAGGTCCTTATAGAAAAATACGACTGGTCGCCGAGCGAGGCGCGCGAGTTCGCCGAGTTCCTCACGCCGATGCTCGAGTTCGATCCGAGGATGCGCGCGACTGCGGCCGAGTGCCTAAAGCATCCCTGGCTACAGATCAAGTGATCCCCTTTTTTACCCTCCCGACAACAACCACCACAACAGGAACAACAACTACAAGAACAACAGCAGAAACCGTTCGCGCCCCCGGACCCCATTCCCGTCGCCTCCGTCATAGTATCCACCGTCATTACCAACGCTAGCGCCACCGCCGATGTCGTTCGGAAAGTAACATTGGGGAGAAGACGCCTCTCGTTCGTGGATCTGTGCGTTCGCCCGACGTCAGAGGTGCGCGGCCACTGAAGCTCAGGATTCTACCCCTCGACGATTCAGCACTCTGCGTCGAGAGGACACGTGCGTCCACCACGCTTGGACGCAGCGCCGAGTAGTCGAAATACGCGCGGCCGGGACCTCTGACGTTATCGTCAGCGGCGCGAGACTGAATCATTCGGCACGCCTCGCCCTAATCGACGCGCCACAATATTCTACGTTTTAGCGGCGGCGAGGTACATCGACAGCGGATTCGAATGTCAACGGTTCGCGACGTTTATGCTCCAGGAAAAAAAACACAGCGTGCGCGAAAAGGGACCGCAGCAGGCAATCTGTCAATGAGTACCGCCTCTAGGTGTTAAATCGAAGCTGTATAAATCCTTGGGACTTCCGATAGAGTGCCAGTGGTAGGTCTCCGTTTTTCTCCTGCAACTGGTGTTATAATAGGTAACTTGTTGATGTAAGCTGGGCATCGTGCCAAAAGCATTTTGTGCAGCGTCCCTTTTGCGCGGCCCGCTGACGGAACATGGGCGTCGCGAGCGTGCGAAGTCCTTAGTATTAAACCCCGCTCGACAGAACGTGCAAATTGATCCCAGGCTCTCGTCGCTGATCGTCGTGATAGCGGAGTCCGGTCTCTTCCCCCGATATTACTTAACTCACACCGTGGAGAGAGAAAGAGAGAGAGAGAGAGTCGAGAGTGTCATAAGAAAGCAAGGATCTCCGATTATATGAGTATAGGATCTAACACTTCAGTTTTATAGTGTTTATAGAAAATATTTTTATATTTTCATTTTTTTTCCTCTTTTTGTAGTCTTGGAGCTCGCGATGTTATACGGAGGGATTTTTGAGATTTTCACAAACCGATGCTGGTCGAAGGGTAGTTGTACGACAACGACGACGAAAGATTTTAGACTGAAATTTCATATACAGAGTCCGCGCGAAACTCTTGGCCGTATGTTGATGCACGCACGTTCAAATTCAAGTCCTTCAGCGCGAACGAGTTCTACGCAGAGTGAATCATGCTTCTACCAGGCTACCCTTTGGCCAGCGTTTAGAAAAAGAAACTTTTTTATGATTGGATCATGCATATTGTCGGACATGCGAGAATACGGAGAATGACGACGAAGATTATAAAATACTGTGACTTGGACTATTTACGTAAGGGAATAAGAGTGAGCTTGAGCGAGAGAGCGAGAGAGAGAGAGAGAGAGAGAGAGAACGAATTGAGTGTTTTTTAAAGAGATACTGCGGCATAGAGAAGATGTTGTTGCACATTTTATTGAACGTAGCGGGCAAATCGATTGGACTGTCTGTCAACGACGCGAAAGATTTTCATTTTGTTTATCGAACGACCGTAGAACGGGCAGAATCTCGAAGTGAGCGTGAAGTTTTGAAGATCTTGCCACATTCCGCGCCATGTTTTTATTTATAAACCGGTAGCATGCTTTCTGACGTAACACTCTCGGCATCGGTCGCCTATCTGTGTATTTATAAATTTGTTAAATCATCAACTCTCCTTTCTTTTCCATTTAGCAACGACAGACGTAAATTAAACTCCATTGTACTTTATTACTATACATAACTCTCGTTGAATCCTTTGCGATGACACGCATCAGACCTGGGCATTTGATGCTTGAAGGTACTTCATAGCCAATGGAAGAATAACCAATTTGTCAAATGTAAATCTTGTTAAGCTTCGCAAGTGAACTGAAGAAATAATATGTATATGTTTTCGATGTATCGCCTGTAACATTTCTTTCGTAAAAAAAAGCGGTTAGACCAAAAGAAACTTCTGTTTTCCCAATGCTCGAAGGCTATTGTCCATTACTCTTTCTTTCTTTTTTTTAATTATTATTGTTATCGCTGTTTTTTAACGTGATATAATGAATTTGTACATAGAGAACACAATGTGAGAAACGAAAGACTGCTCGTAACACGGAAATATACACGTTTATTGTGATATCATGTCTTCTTCTGCTTCGGAAGATGAACTAACGAACTCAAGGACTTCTTTTTATATCTACCGTATATCGACGACTATAAAAAGAAAATCGATATTATTTTTGCGACCAACAAAGAAATATGAGCCATCGCCGTTTAATCGACGGGAAAGTTGTTAACAATTAAAGGATCCATGCATCGGCGAGAATGCTTCCTACGTATATATATCGGGGAATGATCTCAGCGTACCATTTTTTACAATACGTTTTATATGAAAAAAAAAAGAAACGTTCGGAGCTGCGCGGTCCTTAAATTCGTTAACGTACAATCAAATTCTCTGCGCTTCTAAATTCTAGCAATGCCCAGGTCTGCCTCTCAGCGCACGCTTTCACTAACTTCGAACGAAGAAGATCGGTTTAATTTATTCGGCCAGGAGCTGACGACGCGCCTCGGCTTACGTGACGAATGTATCGACTTTGACTCAACACATTCATCCCAGTCGTTCCCCGCGAGACAAACATTTTCAACTCCCACCCCGATCCAAAACGTTCATATTGTAAAAGTAATGTCGAACGTGGAGAGACCGTTCAGCGTATGTATCAGAAACGTCCGTCAACGAGAGCCGCGAGCTATTCGAATACAGACAACCACACTCACACATACAAACACACACGTACATACATACACGTGCGAGAGCACAGGAATCGCTCTTAACGAATTGGCATCGAATTCCGGAGAGAATGAAAGACCGGGTCCTTCCCCCCCTCTCCCCAGCTCGTTACAAACTTGACGTTGCCAACACTGCCGTCCACATTAGTTCCCCGCGACACTGTCGGCGACTAATGTTTGCAACTTCTCCCCTTTTCGTCCGTTCCGGCACGCACACAGCACGCCTGCTATCCGTTCCTCGCCATTCCGAGGAACGTGCACGCGCGTTACTTTCGTTCTCGAGCGGTGCTGCGCTTCGACATCTAATATTCAAAAAAGCGGACCCTTTCCGTTGCGACGGCGAGGTGCGTGCGAACTTTCACGTCGACACGGTAGAAAGAACGCACGCCGGTCCCGACGACCGTTAAATCACGGCTAACGCGTATATCTCTGTATAGAAATCCTCCTGCGAGAAAGAAACGAGTGACGCGTTCCGGTCCCGGAGAGGAAGCGAATTCTGTGCCGATCGAACGCGGCCGAGACACGCTTTTTGGGACGCTTCCCTACGTTTTCTCTCTTAAACCTACCCACCCACCCCCTGCGAGCGAGGGCTGGTCGCGTGGCTGTAAATTAACTTTTACCCTGTATCAACCGACTTCTTTCGTTCGCGCGCAATCTCTCTCGTAACGGGATGAAAGAAAGAAAGGAGAGAGAGAGAGAGAAAAGAACGCGCACGCGCGCGAAAGAAAGCAAAAGTGTACGGAGGTAAAGTAAAGGTAAGAGTATTTATGTAGATAGACATCTATACCCAGGGATATTAACGAGGGCGCATTGTACAGCTGTTTGTCGATTCGATGATGCGTCGCGGCAGAAAGAGAGAGAGAGAGAGAGAGAAAGAAAAAAAAATGGTGAATTTATGTCCATGACAAGTTGTACTCCATATATGTATCGCGGGTACAACGTGAGAGGATAATTGAATGCACCGAATGACGACACTGTGCGTCGAGTGTGCCGATTGTTACGAGCGACGGTCCGAAACAGGTTCTATCCCGAAGTTCATACCCGCGCGTCCGTCGGAGCGGATGACTAACGACGATGTTAATGCCGATGTTAATGACGAATGATGATGGCTCGTCGAACGAATCGCTGTCCTTGTCGCAAATCCAATCCTTCCGCTTCGTCCGAACGATCGCAATAACGTTCGCGCTGTCAGCATTGTGAGAATAGCGTCTGCGTTAGAGGCTCTACGTCGCCGTAAAGTCTGTATTATAAACTCTATAAGCATATGCAGTCTACTTTATAGACTCTGTACATTATAGAGTCTGCGTGTTACAAAGTGTATAATCTGGAGTCTATATCATAGATCAGTAATGTAATCCCCCTCCCGCCCCCCCAATTCCTTCATCCGAAATGCTATGTAAACATTATATCATAGATATCTATATAGATATGCTATACTCACGACGTTGACGCAAGGCGGCCGAGAATTGAAATTGTAACAGGGTATAGCAGAATGATCAATTAGCGCACTTGCGGGGACAGTTATTTTTACCGCGACGTTCGACGTTCGCCGAATTGAAGACCATGAGATTTCACTTCGCTGATTAATCGTCCTGCGGACATAGAGAAGCTTATTAATAGCATTGATGTCTAAAACTCCTGATTCTAGCTCTCTCTAGCCACTTAGCGGCCGGCGTCATTCTGTGCATTGAATTTGTTCGTATGCGCTACACCTCATCGTAATGCATAAGTCTAAATTTAACCATGCAGATCGTAGTTCTTAAACTCTCGTTGCGCGCTTGGAAGAAGTCAAATTTTTCATCTGTAACACTGTGACAAGTGGAATGGGTATACAGGCGACGATGCGTAACACGGGAGACACGATGAAAAAAAAACACGTATACACGGTGACACGCATTCAGCAGAATTTCTAGGGAAATTATAACTCGGCCAGTGTACACAATCGACGATTTATATCCCAGCGGAGAATAAATACCTGACACGTTGATACTTTAGTTAACGTTCAGTGTGACGGTGGGACGGAGGGGTGGGATCGTTAGACGACGATGGGTCACCATTATTTATTGCCCGAAATAGCCGACAACGTGAGAGGAATTGTTTTAGAATAGCGACTTAACCATACCGTGAACGAGACTCTACTTACTGTAAAACTCCTATCTGCCGCTAATTACTTTCGCTGTAATCTACTTTATCGTCTATTTATTTTCATCGTCATCCCGCGTGAAGGAAATCAGCGAACGCTCATTGTTTCCGTGTCAGATCATTCGCGTGCGTCTAAAAGTTTTATACGGGATCGAGACGGCGTTATTTAAAGACGAATCGATGAAACGGTCAACGACCATAAAGGGGTTCATTTAATTAGTCCACGAGGCGACGTTCTCGTGGGACTAACTTGAGTGTCAGGTATTTCTCGCCTCCTTTGTACATAAAAGAATGGAAAAAAAGCGTCTGTCTAGTGTTAAACGTATCCTTAACAGCTACACAGGCCTACGTGATTGAGACATAATGCGTATTGAGAAAATTTTTGTTTAGTTTTGTTTTTCTCCTCCCTCATGGAAGAAATGAAGCTTACATGTTGCGCCAAGGCTCGTTCGATTGATTCCAATGTCCTTGTTGAGATTACGTCAGTAAAGATTTTTGTTGTTCCCATACACGTTGTTCGTATTTAATTGTCCGTGTGAGAACGACGAGAACATTTTGTCATTTTTGGTAAGGCGCCAGAGACTTTTTATACTTTGCGACGAAACTAAGTAGGCCTGTGTCGAAGAGGCTCGGTGCGTAACGCGCTCGAAAATTTTCATGTTGAGTGTATCATTTTTTTTTCGAGAACGTACATCGAGAAAAGCACGAGGAAGGGGTTAAATAATGATCGCTGCTGAATGTGTCAATGAGCGTCGAATGCACAATATATATATACATATATATATATACAAATATATATATATATACATACATAAAGATAAAGACAAAACCGTCATGATGGCGTCACGAAACGGATAGACGCTTTAATAAATCTTGTTAAGAATACTCATTGATCATCAGAGTCTTGTACAAAATTCGCGAAAATATATTACATGCGTGCCGTTAGCGTAATAAGGACAGAGTTTGATCACTGGAATTGCTCTTAATTATTTTGTTTTCTTCTTCAACGTATAGGTGTTCAGTAACGGAACAGTCTTCCTTATTTTGAAGTTCGTTATGTATTTCGCATTTAGTTGCATAATTCTCTTTTTACACGCACGTTTCAATGGTTAACACGTTGACTGTCATTTAGAGAGAATAGTTCTTACTTTTTGTAAGGATTGAGAGCAGTATCTCAGAACCGAATTAGAATGATCGTCCATTCAACGTAAGACCAAACGTAGATAGAGAAATTATTGAAAGATAGATATATTGCCAGAATTTAAAGTGATACAATTGTTAACTATAGTACAATAATGCTGAATGAACGAGATACTAGCAACATCCTCAATCTGTAGCTATCGCGGCAATCAACGTGTCAATTATCTTGATAATTTGGAACAAGATAATTATCTTCGTTTACTTATTTTTCCCCCCTTTCGTTCTTGGCGTTCTATGTTCTGCGTTACTTCGTTTCTGCATAGAATCCAGTGTTCTTAGGCAAGCAACGCATCCCGCAACATCCAACAACCGAGTTCTTCAGCATTTCGCTACGAAATTCGCGTAATTAAGCGATCGCCATAAGAGAGCCAGTTATACAGACTGCTAGCCAAAATCGTAGGATATTCGGCGGATGTGAACAGTTACACGATCTGTCGTATTCCCATGTACAAATATACTGTAAAGAGACAAGTATACTTGTATAGGTGCCTGTTGTATACCTAGATATCCGTGTGCTCGTAGAATGCCTGAACGCCTAGATGATTGGATGTCTAGATATTTGTACGTGTAGACGTAAATCTGTCCTTTAAAAAAAAAAGTACCGCCTTACTATAGCATTACGTCCTCGTTCGATGGATGAAATACAAAAAGCCGACGGCGGAATTTATATTGCAGATTAAAGTATCCAGACGCATAACCCACGCTTTTGGCTAGCCGTTGAATGATGAAGAAACCTAAGTCCACGGCGAATCAATGAAATACAGGACGGGGCGTTCAGTGCATTTTAATGTTTTTTTTAAACAGGAGTGAAACCGTTTCCTGTCGGATCTACAATAGTCGCGCTGTACTCCCAACGCAACAGTTGCGAATTAATTTTGGGGCTTTACTCCAATTATACGATCGGAGGGAAAATATTAATTTTGAACGCCGCTAGACTGCGAGCCAAATAAAGTATAGTCGCTGAAGGGGGACATCCGCAAAGCAAACGATGGAATCTTCATTCCTTGTTCGATGTTTCCGAGCGATAAGATAATTCTCAGCGCGCAATGTACAGCGAATGCCATGCTTAGAAATTGGTGTGAACCCGCGGCTAAATTACGCGTTATTTATTTCCGTACTCACGGCACGGCGAATGAAAATTTTCAATTCGAAACACGCACAGCGCAGGCTTCATTGTGCCGCGAGCGTCCAAAACGGAGAATTCGTAAGTTCTGCCCACCGCCGTGACTTCCGGTCCTGCTCACCGATACCGGAAGCGATTGCAGTGTCCTGTTCAATCATAGGAGCGTAAATCCCCTTACGCGAATGCCACGACATTTTTGCTGCCTATCTTATCGACCCAAACTCAACTCGTAGTCTAAAAAACCGATGAACAAATTAATAAAAATGACTAAGTAAACGTTGAGCCCGATAGACATTGTACTACCGACGTGATCCGTAAGCAAAAATGATTTGATACTAGCTACGATGAGAAAATAAATGTTGAAGTCAAAACATTCACCCTGGCGTCCTTTATCATTCGTCGCACGTCATCGCGTGATAACCAATTGCTACATTATTCCTAAACCCTACAGTATAGATAACTCGTAATGATCTACCCACACATAATAGGAGTAGTCACAATAAACAACATAGAATAATTTGCTGTCGAGACTTTCTCCTATTTGTGTACCGTCGGAATATAACCTTACTTTACAGGGGATGATACATATTACGTGCACGGTACAGTGCATGTTGAGCATGGACGATAGGGAAAACATTGTGGCAAATGACTGTTCGCAGGATAAAAAGAGGAAGGCAAGGGAAAACTGGTCTTGTCGGATAAGACAGCAATTGACTTTCACTTCGTATCTGCATCGGTGATAAACCGGATCTATGCGCGAACATAATCCGTTGCGCGCTCAAATTCCAACTGATGCTTACAAGTCGTGTTGCGGCTATTGCGGAAGGCAAAGGGATAAAGAGTAAATTGCACAATAGGAACGCTGGCGACCCGGCGCAATACTCGAATATATTGCGATAATTGTACCCGTGTCGTAAGACGATAACGGCACGTGCGGCACCGGACCAGGAAATCGTTACGAACAGTCGGAAATTTTTCCTGTTGCGAGACGTTGGCGATGTTTCTGCGTAAGATCTACAATATAGTGTTACGAGATTCTAAAATGTTACATATTTCGGCAGCTAGGTAAGAGCTTTTTTCCAATTGCTGACAATATTTTTTAATTGTTCTCCATAATTTATTTTAAATTATTATGTTAACTTGTATCGGATATGTGATGAAGTA
This sequence comes from Anoplius nigerrimus, assembly GCA_914767735.1. Lineage (NCBI taxonomy): Eukaryota > Metazoa > Arthropoda > Insecta > Hymenoptera > Pompilidae > Anoplius > Anoplius nigerrimus. The sequence goes on from OU612077.1 coordinate 5,743,469, forward strand.
ACTTTATATTGAGAAGCTGTTTAGAAATGTGAGTGGAATTTTTTCTCATCCTTAATAGGCAAGGTGCAGTTGTGATAGATGGGAAGAAAATTGCATCTGAGATTCAGGATGAGTTGAAATCTGTTGTTAATGAAAGAGTGAGTATTGGCAAACGGAGGCCAAAATTAGTTGCTATACTTGTTGGTGATCATCCATCCAGCAAGGCCTACGTTGGCAGAAAAATGAAAGCTGCACAATATGTTGGTAAGAATTGTTAACTAATTAACCTGTGACATATGTTCTTGCATCAATGATACTATTAACAGTTTTGACATTGTTCCACATTTTAGGAATTAAGAGTGAAACTATCTATTTAAGTGATAACATTACACAAGACGAATTGCTTAAGAATATTAATGCTTTAAATGAAGACCCTGAAGTGGATGGAGTCTTAGTTCAATTGCCATTACCTAAAGGAATGAATGAAAAAGAAATTTGTCAAGCTATTACACCTGACAAAGATGTTGATGGGTTTCATCTACAACATCTAGGGAATCTTACATTGGACTGTCAAGGAATTGTGCCAGCCACAGCTTTGGGTGTTAAGGAATTATTAGTCAGAACAGGAATAGACACATTTGGGAAGAATGCAGTTGTCATAGGAAGGTCTAAACACGTTGGACTGCCAATAGCTCTATTGCTTCATTCAGATAGTAAAGGTAAATTAATTCTTGTTTTTCCTCAAAAAGCAATTATCCGATATGTGCAAAATATTTAATATATAACTATTATTAGGTGAATCCGGTGCTCTCGATATGACGACGACAATTTGTCACAGACACACACCGCATTTAGAATTACAAAAATTCACAAAATTGGCAGACGTTATAGTCTCTGCTGCGGGAGTTCCCGGTCTGATAACTAAAGACATGGTTAAACCGGGCGCGTGTATCATCGACGTAGGGATTACCAGGGTAAAAATGGCCGATGGTAGTCCGAGGCTAGTGGGCGATGTTGAATTTGATTCTGTACAAGAAGTAGCAGGGTATATAACGCCAGTACCTGGCGGAGTTGGACCAATGACAGTGGCCATGCTAATGAAAAACACTCTCCAAGCTACCATTAACAGAGAAGAGGTTAACGAAGGTTTAAACGAAAGACGAGATGCGAAATAATATTTTTTGTTCCCTGTACTTAGTAAATCAGTTTTTATGAAGTATTAATTTTTGACCCGACGGCATATTCTTTTTAAATATATGCAACTATTTTTGAATGCTATGTAATAATAAATAAATACACGTGATCGTCACTCAAGTGTTTACCTCGATTCCCTTGATTCAATTGCGAAATACAATCGATTATATTAGAATCGATAAGTAACCCCACGGTTATTTGAATTATGTGCATTCCATCAAATGGTTATGTTGTCGTCAAGAAGTTTGCTAAAATATATATAAAGATGAACGCTTCGATAAAAAATATTTGTGATTATTAAAAAATATCAATGTTTACCACAATGTTTTTTATACTTCTGATTAAGAATTTTGACAGATGTCGCTCATATCAACAGATTCTTTTAGGTTATTTATAGCCATTCTCTCGTGACGAAGCCGCCCTCTTTGGGTAAATTTTCATTACCCTGAACATTGACGTCAAGTGTATCGCTGTCTGCAAGGTACCGATTGTTGTTTTGTGACAAGTACAACTGGAAATGTTTGTTGGGAACACGCGGGACGTTTGTGGACGCTTTTGTTTACTGAATTTTTGACTAAATACCGTGCCAAGATGAAGACTGCTTTAATGGTGGCCGAGAAGCCGTCTTTGGCGGCTTCGCTGGCAAATATATTGAGCAATGGACGATGTAGCTCCCGAAAAGGTTGGTTAGGCTAAAGACAGTACAGTAGAATTAAAAACAATCAACACATACTAATCTAAAATTCGAACACTATATAATTATAGGTGTAAACGGTTCTTGTTCTGTACATGAATGGGTCGGTCAATTCCGATCGGAAACCGTAAACTTCAAAATGACCTCTGTCTGTGGGCATATCATGACTTTGGATTTCACTGGAAAATATAATAATTGGGAGAAGGTGGGACCTGTAAGTGCACATAAATTGTATGCATAGGAATATGTTATCTTTGTAAGTATCGCCCAAGCCTTTTTATTACTCATAATTTTCTCCAAGTATCAATGTTTTAGGCAGAGTTGTTTTCATGCCCAACTGAGAAGAAAGAGGCTGTACCCAAATTAAAAATGTTGTATTTTCTTGGAAAAGAAGGTGCACACTGCGATTATTTAGTTTTGTGGCTGGATTGTGATAAGGAGGGTGAGAATATATGCTTTGAAGTTATAAATGCTATTCAGCAAGGAACTGGTAAACGAATACATCCAAATGTAAGGAATCTTTACTTTGACTGAAAATAAAATCACCTAGTTTGAATTTGATATTATAATGGACAATTTTTATAACAGGATATTTGGAGAGCTAAATTTTCAGCAATTACAGAAAAGGATATAAAAGCTGCATTAGCCAATCTTGTAAAACCAAATGAGTTTGAGGCAAAAAGTGTAGACGCACGTCAAGAGTTAGACTTGAGAATTGGTTGTGCTTTCACCAGGTTTCAAACTAGTTTTTTTCAGGTATGACATGCATGACAAATAGGTAACCTAGAGTAATTAAATGTATAATATTTGAGTGACCCTTTTCCGTTGAATCTAGGGAAAGTATGGAGACTTAGATGTGTCACTCATTTCATATGGCCCCTGCCAAACTCCAACACTAGGATTTTGTGTTCAAAGACATGATGAAATACAGACATTTAAACCTGATCCTTATTGGGTTTTACAAGTACGTACATCAAACAAACTCTCTTTATATATTTGAAAAAATTATGTTCAGTTTTAACGTATTGATATCATAATTATTTTAGGTCACCGTGAAATCGGCTGATGGTCAGGATGTTACATTAAACTGGGGTCGCGTAAGATCTTTTGACAAAGAAGTCGCAAACATTTTTCTTTCCCACGTTAAAGAACACGAATCCGCATAGTATGTACATTAAGTTGTTGAACATTCATTCTGCTTCATTCTGCCCACTTAACAGTATAATAAAATGTTGAATGTTTAATTTGTATTCAGTGTTGTAAGCGTGCAAAGCGCCGAAAAAACGAAACCGAGACCGATAGCTTTGAACACCGTCGAATTGATGAGAGTGGCAAGTGCTGGCTTGGGCATGGGTCCACATCATGCGATGCAGATTGCTGAACGTCTTTACACTCAAGGTTACATTAGTTATCCGCGAACAGAAACAACGTCTTACCCGGAAAATTTTGATTTGTTGTAAGTGTGAAATTGACAACCGACATCAAAATATTTGCTCATTCACGAATAAGTGGAACGCCTTTATTTACGCAGATCTACATTGAAACAGCAACAAAATAGTCCGGAATGGGGTGATGAGGTACGTAAAATATTGGCGCAAGGTATAAACAGGCCAAAAAAGGGTCACGACGCTGGTGACCATCCTCCTATTACGCCAATGGAACATGCGTCCAGAAATGAATTGGATGGTGACGCGTGGAGATTGTACGATTACATTACCAGACATTTCATCGCTACCGTGAGTATTTTCACGCAATAACACGTATCGAGCGTTCGCACTTTGGTCAGGGATAAAGAATATTACGTAAAATTACAGTTGGCTTCTGACTGTAGGTATTTGAGTACGACGGTTAAATTTGAAATAGGAATGGAAACTTTTACTACTGTCGGACAAACGCTGGTGGATCCTGGTTACACCAGTATACTCACACGGCATTCCCTTGGCGGGAACGATATTCTACCGAAATTTACGCCAGGGGAAAGTATACCTATTCAGGATGTTAGTAGCAATGAAGTATTCATTATTATGTTTTTAATAGATTTCATTTGAGTGTGTGTCATACGTCGTTTATTGGCTTTCAGTCAAAATTGCTCGAGTGCTACACGCAGCCTCCGGATTATTTGACAGAAGCAGAATTAATTTCGTTGATGGAGAAACACGGTATAGGAACTGACGCGTCTATCCCGGTGCATATAAATAATATATGCATGAGGAATTATGTTAATGTGACGGCGGGAAGAAAACTGGTGCCCACCAATCTTGGTATCGTACTCGTTCATGGATACCAGAAGGTCAGTTATTATTCGCCTATGTCTCAATTATTAAAATCACTTGTTTCAACTGCTTTCGCCTGAGTTTAGATTGATGATGAGCTAGTCTTGCCAACAATGAGAACTGCCGTGGAAGAACAATTGAATCTGATTGCACAAGGACGAGCAGATTTTCACGCAGTGTTACAACACACAGTTGAAATATTTAAACAAAAATTTTGTTACTTTGTACGAAGCATCGAAGCAATGGACCAACTGTTTGAAGTCACTTTTTCCCCACTGTCAGCATCAGGAAAAGCGCATTCAAGGTAAAGCAGGATTGCACAAAGCAATATACCTTTGTAATCAACGCTATTATCATTGCGCTGAATATGATGCTTAATTTCACAGATGCGGAAAGTGTCGTCGATACATGAAGTACATACAAACAAAACCTTCGCGAATGCACTGTGCGCATTGTAACGAGACGTACAATCTCCCCTACAACGGTAACATTCGAATTTACAAAGAATTAAAGTGTCCGTTGGACGACTTTGAACTTCTTTCGTGGTCGACTGGTGTGAGAGGAAAAAGCTTTACGTTTTGTCCCTATTGTTACAACAATCCACCATTCAGGTACTCTTCACTATGATTTTAGAGAGACATGGTCCATTGCTATATCGATATTAATGATATTCTTACAATAGGGATATGAAGAAAGGTGTGGGCGGTTGCAATACATGCATACATCCAACGTGCCCACACGGCATGAATTCCAATGGATTGTCAGCCTGCTTACAGTGCGGCACTGGTATTCTAGTATTAGATCCTTCAGCTGCTCCCAAGTGGAAGCTCGGCTGCAATCGATGCGATGTCATCATTCATCTCTTTGAAAATGCTCATAAGGTCACTGTCGACACGGAAGTTTGTGATTGCGGCGCACAGCTTGTAACGGTGGAATACAAACAAGTACGTGTACATATAGGTTCCTTTACTTTCGTATAATTGATGCCATTCCCAGATATAAATAATTTAATTTCTTTCATTCTAGGACAAGAGCAAACTTCCCGATGAAGCGACGGAAATGACAGGCTGTGTATTTTGCACACCTGCATTTTCATCCCTTGTCGAGAAACATCGGGCTGTCGCGTCGAAACCTGTGGCAACACGAGGTCGTGGGCATGCAAAGGGACACAACAGAGCTAAGCCTAGACCGCCGAAAGACAAAATGGCCCAACTGGCAGCGTACTTTGTATAATGAATGAAATATAAGATCTAGCCTCTGAGCTAGTACTAAAATGAATTTGTCTCTTCTGTTTGTTTCCTACAGTCCCTTCGTTGATATGCGTATTTTTCAATAAAATACAGTGAATAGTTTTCTCTTATATATGCACAATAAATTGTGATTTGAGAAGAATCACTTAAATTCTATTATTGCATGCTATATGTACATTTGTATGTACATTGTATGTACATGTGATAACGTGTAATTTGTAATATACAATGCTAGTGAAAAAACTAATTTTCCCCTAGATACTACGGAGCCATAGCCTAAAAGTACCGCAATTGTTGTCAATGATATCTCGGTTGAATATTGACAGAAAATAGTATCGACAGGTTTTTTATTGGTGACTGTTAAAAACTAGATCAAGATTTGAACACATTAGTAATTTTTATGATACTTAAGACACTTTACAGAATAGGTACGTAGACACAGTTTGTTACCCAAAATTCATATAGGTTAATTTTTAAATCTTTAATTTTATCGATAATAACGCATTTTACTGAGAAGCGATTTAATTTTATTGTCTTATGCAATATCAACAACGGATACTCCAATCCATTGCACATGTTATTGCATAAACTTTAAGTTACAGCATAGAATATCCTCATAACTATGTACAGTATTTGCCATTACCATTAAACTTTTTTTCTTTACAGAACTTTGTAATGAGTTTTCTTAGAAGGTATTTAAAATCCGGTTCTGGTCGAATATGCATAATTGGAAGCTCTGTGGTTGTTGCTGCTCATTTACTTCCAAATACCATTTGGTTGGATAAGTGGCAAGAATTATGGGCTTATCGATTGTAAGATAAGTTCATTACAATATACAATCAATAAATTATTTCATAATAGTCCATTTATTTAAATCATTTAAAAAACACGAGCATTAGGTTTTTCCTTAGTCTGTACATAACATGTGCGTCTAATATGTTTACTCGCAATAAATTTTTAATATTTTCTTACAGCTATGGAAAAGCAAGGGGTGCTGTATCTCCCGCACTATCTGAAAAGTTTCAGGAAGTTCTTAATGACTTGAAATTTCCACCACATGTACAAAAATTGAGTAGGATTTTTCATGTTGATGGATTCGACATGTTTCATGCCGGAACACCAAATGGCCAATTTGGAGGCATTCTAATTGGGGTACCAATGCATTTTACGTTTACTGATATTTCAGAGTTAAGTAGAAAATTTATTGCTGTACAGCAAAAGATTCTTGACCTCGAACGCAGGGACGCACAGAGATTACTGGAGATGTCCCTTTTACCAGATGCAGCACAAAAATTTGCAATGGCCTCCCATCTCTTACGAGTTCAGATGGGAGAAATATATTATCGTGCCTTTGGTACTGGACTGATTGTACTCTTGCAACCTGTAATTTATGAATGGGCAAAAAATAGATTTCGGCTACAGAAGAAAACATTTCAAACACGGGCATTTGCACTGTTTGCAATGGTAACTTCAATATTATATGTTTCTCTACTCTATGTGGATTGTGTTGCTTGTGCAATCGACAAGGTAGTAGATATGAAATTGGCCCAATTTGGACTGGAGTACATCCAAGGTGGAAAGGAATATTATCAGAGGGAAATCGGAAGGAATTTAGCATTGAGAAGTTTAATGGAGAGTGCGGGTGACTCATATATCACACCGGAGGGAAATTACAAGTTCTACGCGAGATATAGGACGTTGCCCGTTACACACAGGAAGCAATTTTTCGAAAACAAATTGAAACAATATAACGCTACGTTCACGACCGTGTGATTCCGTTGGAATTGCGTACTTGTACATGCAATATATGTTTATAAATGATAGTCTGTTACCAACAAAATATTGTACATTTATTAATTATGTTGTTGTGGTATATGAAAGGATAAATAATCGGACAAAAACTGTGGTGATAGTTTTAATATATGAAGAGTGATGAAGCATGGCTTTGACAAGGTATCCTCGATCTTTAATAATACCACTGGAATATACCAATCTTTAAGCCCTCTTTATTTATAAGACGTTTTACTTAAAACATATTACTTACAGCGTTTTTATGTAAAATATATATGAATGTTATGTTCTTTTCTTCATTGTTACAAATTGTGCCGGAAAGTTATCTCGCCTCGTGCCATTCGTCTAATCACAGGGAAGAACGTAATCACACTACACGAACTTACATCTGTGTTAATGAACACTACGAACAAACGATGCCTAACAAGATTAACTACACAATAAATTTCTTTCCACCTTTTCATTATTAACAATTTCATTAATAATCTGGCAATGTCTTAAATTGAAGAGAAACTGATATTAGAAATTTGTCGCGTATACAATGGGCCCGACTTTGTGTTAAAAAACTCTACGTTGTTTTTTAAATAGGCTTAAGATGGATCGTCACTTTGTACAGTACGCGTTTCTATTTTTCAATAGAGCGGTCCTTTTCCACGAACCTGATGAGATTTAATCTGTGGAACACGTGTCTCTGTGTTTCCTCCTCTCTATATAATCTCTCCCAAATCTACGTACCATAAAAATTGTTCTGGCTTTTGGCAGCGTCTCCCTCCGCTTTGTAATCGACAAAACGAATATAACGATAATCAGATTACGGTACGGTTTTAGCGTGTAAACGCTTCTAAATGCATCTTCTTACACATATGTCCACTACGTAAGGCCGAGAGATCCAAGCTGAAAATGTATGAGTATTAATTAGCTGAAAAGCATACTTGGATATTGTAAATGATTCGCTTAGTATAATGACTATTGATTACCAGCGTGAGCTTATCCTCCTCTTTCTTAAGTATCTTCGCAGTTTGTTGCTGATCAAACTTAACAACAGCAGCGATTACTCTGGCAAGCACCATTGTTTCTCTGCCCATCATATATTCGTATAATATATTCCTTAAGTACTCGATCTCAGTCGAGTCTTCTAACGTGTCGTGTCGTAATTTAACTAGCTTCCGTAATTCTGTTAACTCTCGCTTCTGGGAAGCTAGAGTTTGCTGGAGGGTATGGAAAGACCCAGTATTTGACTGAACTGCTGCCATTGCTACTCGCGACGTACTCTCAAGTTCCTGTATTTTTAATGTTGGAACAATATTCGGTTTTAGCCTTAATTATCAACACAACGTCTAGTATGAGTTGTTGAAATTGGTTAATGATTGTGGAAAGAATTAAAGATTTCAACGATAGTTCGTCAACAAAAAAAGAAATAAATTTACCTCAAAATTAGGGTCACTTTCATTGGGCTGAAATAAAAGTAAATTCAACATAAAATTAACAAAGGCCAAACAAAAAAGATTACTAGCATGTTTTGCGGATATAAATAATTGTGGTCGATAATGCGAGTTCGTTCGACATTTTAAACTCACCCGCCTCTCGTTGCGCCATTCTCTAGTTAATTCATTTATTTCCTCTTCATGTTTATTTTCCAACTTTTCAGATCTCTGCTGCATAATCGTCTTCCACTTTCTTTCAATTTCCTTAACTTCGTTAGCGTGATCTTTTTTTATCTGATTAATCGTTTCAGCTAGACGACTGATTTCTTTTCCTTTATCTGTGGATAGATCCTTATTCTCGATTATTAAACTTTCAATTTGTTCGGACTTTGCTGTCAGTTCCACCTGAAAATCCTTCAGTTGTTCCTTGTATTGCTGTATTAAGTCTGATTCGTAATTCTTCTGTCGATCTAAGTCAGAGGAATTTCAGTTAAAATCAAGACATTATAGCAGAAACATAATGACTAGAAATTTTTACTAAGAGGATTGAAGAAAAATCTTTCTTAAAATGACTATAAGCAAACTTTACCAAATCGTTTCTCCAAGGCAGCTTGTAATTCTTCATCTTTATCTCGCAATTGCGCTTGAAACTCTTTCACCAGTTGCTTTAATCTCATGTTTTGTTCTTCTTCGTGGGTTTTCAGTTCATCCTTCAGCTTTTCCGTGTACATTTTCGATTCGTTGTTTGCCGCTTGCATCTGTGCTTCCTTCGATTGGAAAGTTATCAACGCCTCATCTAACTGCGCCTCCAGCTTCTTATTCTCCTTTTGTAATTTGCTTATTAGCTTTGAAGTATCTTCGCTCGAGTTACCTTCTATCTCTGGCTTACTGGCAGATTCCAAAAGTTCTTTGACTTCTGATTCCAACTGAATATTCTTTTCTTTCAACGACTTAATAATATTCTCCAATTCTTCCGATTTACTTATATTCTCTTCTGTTGCTTCTGCGGATAATGCATTTGTTTTCTCAATTTCCCGCAAAAGTTCGGTGTTTTTTGTGTCCAACAATTTCAATTCGGCTTGTTTTTCATTTATTGCCGCCTTTAATTCCTCGATTTCAAGTCGCAACTTAGCTATTTCTTTATCTTTGTCAGAACATGTTCCACGATAAAACACTTCAGTTGAGGAGACTGCGTGTGTTAACTCATCTACTTGACTTTGCAACTTTTTATTAATATTGTATAGATTATTTAATTTACTCTGTTCAATCTTCGTCTCTTCCAAACGTGCAATCTGTTCATTTGCACTGATCAAATCAGCTTTCAACTTCGTGTTCTCTTCATCTGTGCCCTTGAAACATGCAATCTTGTCAATCAACACCTTATTCTGCTCTTCGAATACCCGTAAATCTTCTACAGTCGACCTGAGTTCAGTCATTTCGTTAACTAATGACCGGTTTTCTTTAATGCTCATATCCAATTTTTCATGCAATTCTACTACGTCATTTTCACATTGCTGTATTTTAGACAAATATGTTTGGTGAACATTCTTCAATTCTTCATTTTCAATTGATATTTGGTCCCTTTCTGTCCTCAATTGTGCTAATTGGGACGTTAGCGACCTTTTTTCTTCTATAAGCGTTTCTATTTGAGCGTTTGCCAATTTTAAAGTGTCTATTTCTTTTTTGTACTCGTCCAATTGCATGTTGAGTTCTGAATTTTGTAATTTTATGCTACTCAGTTCTTCAGTAATTTCTTCAATTGTTTTAACTTGACTCACATTTAGGTTCTGTAATTCTTCTAACTGAGTGGATTTCGCGTTTATCGCATCCTCTAAACTCTTGTTCTTCTCAGTAATTTCAGCCACTTGTTTATTCATTGATTTAGAATTAGCGTCCCACTCCTGCTTTAACTTCTCCACTTGTTCTTCCTCAATACCCAATTTCTCATTTAGGTGTCTAATATCTTCATCTTTCTTTATCATCTCTTCTTTTATATTCTTAAGTGCTTCCCCGAGTTGAGCATATTCTTTATTCGCTGACTGTAATTCGTCAATAGTTTTCTCTGCTTCGTCATATTTGATTTTTAATTCCGACAGTTCTACAGTTGCAGATTGCGCTGCTAAAATTTCTTTATTTAGAGTGTCTATCTCTTGGCTTAATCTCTCATTATTAGTTTCAGCGTCTTTCAATGTACTCAGTTTTTCAAGTAGACTTTTCTTCTCCTCCTGCATAAGCTGAATTTTATTTTCATGAGTCTTTTCAAGTACAGCAATAAATTGATTCAGTTGGATGTTTTCCAGGGCAAGACTCCCATTAACATTTTGTAATTCTGTTTCACGCGCCTTCAAGTTATCTAAATCAACCGAGACTTTCTGACGATACTCCTCGTAATCGTTTAATTTCAACTTTAGGGTTTCTTCGGCTTTTCGTAAACCTTCATTCGTCGTCATTAATTTGTTTTGCTTCTTCTTCAAATCTTTGTTCTCGACTGTAATATCAGATAATTGTTGTTTCATCGAAGAGTTCGTTTCTTTCAAGGACTCTATCTGAGCATTTTCAATTTGCAGTTGTTTGTTCGCCCCTTCTTGGATATTTTCGATAACTTTGTACTGTTTATCCTTAAGCGTCGTCAATTGCTTTAGCTGCTGGTTTTTCGACGATATGGTCTGCTGCAAAGCTTTATTCTTCTCCTGCAGTTCTTCCATTTTATTTCTAGCAAGTCTAATCTCCTCTTCCTTCGCGGATAACTGATTTCTCTCATCCAACAATTCCGACTTTAATTTTTCGATCTCCTGGTCTAACGATTCGCAACGTTCATTCGACGACTTCAACGATTCGATCGATTTGGTTGACTCCTCGTATTTTGATCGTAACTCGCTTAATTCTTCCGTTACGGACTCGAGCTCCACCAACTTTTTCCTCAGGGATTCTGTTTCTTTAATCAATTCTTCATGGTTTAATTCAACATTTTTGAGAATTTCAATTTGTTCTTTTAATTCAACAATTTGTGCAATGTTGCCTTCTTCGTCTGTTAATTTCGTGACCAAGTTCTTGATTTCTTCTTCTTTTTGGGCTATAACGCTAATGAAATGTTCCTTCTCTGATTTTAGAGATTGAATTTCCCTCTCAAAATTGGCAGTTTCCTCGTTCGCTGACGTAAGTAATTCGATAGACTTAGACGCTTGTTCATGCTTAATCTTTAATTCTTCCAGTTGTTTCAATTGTTCAGCCATATTTTTATTCTCTTCTTGTATAGACGCAGCCTCTGCTTGTACACTCTCTAAATCACGAATTTTACATTGCAGATTTTCTATTTCGGCGACCAGTTTAGTGTTCGTCAAGTTTACGTTGTCAAATTGTTCAGCCTTTTGCATCATCTCGTCTAAAAGTTGTCTAGTTTTAATTAGCTCGGTCTCTAAAATCGCTTGATTACTCAAACGTTTCTCATAACTCTCCAACTTGTTTCGTAATTCCTCCTCTATACTTGCCCTGGCAATTTGCAAAAAATTTCTCTCACTCAATATGTTTTCTCTGGTAAAGTCTTTTAAGTTGTGCCAATCGTTCTTCATCTGCGTGACAGCTTCTTTCACAGCAATCAAGGAATTTAACGCATCGCTCCTTTTCTTGTAGGACTCCAATTCCATTCGCATGTTCGATAATTCCGTCAATCTGTCATCCAGTTCCTTTGATTTTTCCCGTCCAATCTCCTCCAGTTTACCTCGCAAGTCCCTCAACTCTGTTTCCTGCGTCAACAATTGTTCCTTTGATTTCTCCTGCATGCTTATGCACTCCTGCATCTTCGATTTGTATGTTGCGCACACACGATCCCTATCTGTTAAAGCGTCCCTCATGTTTTCTACTTCTCTGTCGAGACTGTGAATCGTCGCCTGCAAATTCTGAATCGTTGACTCTGCCTCTCGACGTTTATCATCTGCTACGATCTTATTCGCTTGGCCCTCGTTACTCAACTCCTTGTTTTCGTTCCTCAACTCCTTGTTTTCGTTCCTCAACGTTGACAATTCAACTTGTAAGCCTCGCAGTTGCGCCTGTATATCCGCTACCTCTTTTTCAGATAAGCTGTCGGAATCCTTGTTAGAATCTTCAGATCTTGAGTCTGATTTGTCGGTATGCATATTTTTTCTCGAATTGGCGTCCGTGACCGTTTCAAGGTCTGGCCTCAACTTTTCTAATTCCGTTCTGTACTTCTCGACAGCCTCGCGGAAACTTTCCTTCGCTTCTGTCATCTGTTTCAAGTCTGATCGAAGCTGTTTGATTTGCTCTTCTTTGTCCTCGAGTTCCCTGTGAATTGAAAGTTTGTTCTCGGCAAGAGAAATTACACATTCTTCCTCGCGCTTCTTCAATGCGTTGACTTGATCAGTCAGATTCCTGATTTCTTCTCTGGCTGAGGATAGTTCGTCTCCGAGGTGTTTTGCTTCTTCCGTGATGGTTGCTTTAAATGTTTCGTGATCGCGTTCCAAAGCTTCTTTCTCGTCCATTACTTCGGTGAATTTGGTCTTGCTCCGCCTCAAGAGATCTTTGTACTTCAATACGACACTTTCGAGCTTCTTCATCTTCTCCTTTAGCTGAGCATTTTCGGCGGTTAAGATGGCATTTTCGTTTGTACTATTTGAAGCGTCATTGGAGAGGTCAATAAGATCGACTTTGGCATTCTCCTTTGATTCGGATTGCTCTGGAGTGGAATTTTCTATGCTTGGTCCTTCCGCTTGTAGAAGTCTTATCTGTAAACATTAACATGTAATATAGAATCTTCTAATGTTGACCACGAATTGTGAGTTGCGCACATGAAAACAAATTTCAGAAGAGCACAGCATATACCTTTGTGTTTAGTGTGCTTATAATATGATCTTTTTCTTCGATATCCGTCCTCAAGACTTCTTCCAAGTGTGCTTTCGCTTGCTGTTCTAACTGACATTGCTCTTTCAAATCAGCTATTCTTCTTAACACCTTGTCTTGCGTTTCTACCAAGACAGACTCCAACTTTGTTTTAGCTCGTTCCAACTCACGATAATGAGTGACCAAATCGGTGTACCTTCCGCGGTACTTGTGATACTTCGCGGAAACTTTTCTGTATGCGGAATAAAGCTGATCCTTCGTTACTCTATCTAATTGTGGGCCTATGTTTTCATCAACTTCGCTTGCCGACTGGTCAATGTCAGACTGCAAAATAAATATGAATCATGAGTTTATAAAAACTAGGTAACACAGATTGCAGTATATAATGCAGTACCTGTAAATGATATAGATTAGAGGGACTCTCATAAATTGGAAACAATGAGGAGGAGTCACTTGTGACACTGCTTACTGAAGATCTTCTTGAGATACCCATCGAATTCGATGGGGGTGTCACTAGATTCACATTTTGAAATCCGTGCTTCGCAGGACTGTTTTTGGGGGTCTCTGCAAGTATACATGTGATGTAACTTACATATTTTTGTGTCACAGCACAAACCACACTTCTTTAAAACCTCAAGTGCACATCATTTTTTATGAAAAATGATAATGATATGTTCATCTTTTCACTACTCACAGGTATGTGTCAAAATATAAAGAGATAAAGACCAATGGCTTTTAATTGCCATTCTATTAAATTAATAATATCATATACACAATCAAACAGTAATATGTAATAACCTTCATGACTGCGGCTTCTCTTTAAGCGGAACATGGGGAACATAAACTAAATTTTGTTCTACTTCCTGCAAAGAAGAGTGACATAGGTCTAAATGTATTTGTGTCCCTGATAGTAATGGTGTGAGTTATCCTTATCTGTGGGCACTTTTTATCACCAGGAAACTTGAGCACAACTATACCTACCGTCTCCCTCCTCAGTCAGACTGAAGTTATCATTGGACGTTGAAAGTTCCTGAATTGAACTGTTTGACAATGTTGGAGACACCACTGCCTGTTTGAACAAAAGACATTAATATTCATTAGGATCACAGTATTGAAACAACATGTGTGATAAGATGGGCTAGCCAAGTGTTGAATTAAAAACTATACGGATTATCTTCATTGGATCTTCATTGAGCACAATTAAAGTGAGAAGCATGTCATAAGTAACAGAAAATATGTTTCAGTGTATAACAATAGTCATAACTTGTAATAGAAACATAATATTGAGCAATAAAATTGTAATTCTTACAGCAGAAATACAGTTTTTTTTTCTTATATTATATGAATAATACGCATGACTTATCCATAATATCCATGAATATGTCTATAACAGAACCTGTCAATATGCGTCAACATTTGTTCATTCCTTCTATAGTAATGTTTTGATGTCTAAAAAAATTCATTTCATCTCTATTTTATACAGTATATTACTATTAAAAATGTGCAACTCCTGATGCAGTAAGAATAAAAGAATGATGATAATAGCCACAGAAAACAATTTAGGAAACAAGGAAATGGTATGTCAGTGGATAGTGATCAAGTGTCAAACTGTGAAACGTAACCTGTGCCAATTGCTGCATGCCCGCCTGCAACCTGGCAGGCGATTGTTTCATCTCCTCAGCAATCTTGTCCTTAAATTTTTTAAACATTTTCGCGATCCTTCTCTGATCAGCCTGACGTGTATACTTTTGCCGCACGCGAATTCTACGCTTTCGTGGAACTCCTACGTGAAATTAGGTTGGGATCGATGACAATAATCCGAATTTGATGGAATTAACATCGTTAGCTGCATTATTTTGCTATCCCATTCACTGTCATGCAATTCTGATGGATTCTTCAAACGAACGGTGTCCACGTCTGCCTGATTTCTCACCAAAAATCGTGCGCAATCCCCCCCAGTCGTCGATCAAGCAACACACTTTTTTTCGCTGAAAATTGTACACGTACGCACGCAACGTGTGTGCTCGGTGTTGTTCAATTGGCTCTCAGGGTTTTCGCGAAACGTCAAGTTGACGGATAAGAGGGCGACGTGAAGAAAGATGAGTTATTCCCTTAGCGGTTTGTGGGAAATCGAATGAAAAGCGAGTTGGTCAACGAGTTGTTTCTGGGTCACTATTTTATCGCTGGGATCAACGGCACGTGTAAAAGCCGAAGGGACTTGATCCAGTTCCTATATCTATGCCCTTATGCAAACATCAGATGTAACTTCGACCGAGGATGTTTGCAAATTTGCATTCAAGAAGTTTCTATAATTGTTTATTATCAATAGGTAATTTTGCAACAAGAGATCAAGTAGGGAGCAACATGACCGTTGGAAGAAAAATTGGCGAGTTACCATAGGGGGCGCATTGATCAGTTTCACTGCATTTCCGTCCGATGTCAGGAGTATCAGTTTTCTTCGCCAGGGTGAACGCTGTGTATGTACATGGTGGTATGACAAACCGGGATGGCACGGTTAGTTCGTGCATAGTTTCATGCGTTATTTTCGTTAATTCCGCGAATTATATGATTGACTCTGTGAGAAGACATTGATCTCCATGCTCTGACCCCACGGGAAATCAGTTGTCTCGTGCAAGTATGGTGAGTGTACACAGATTTCTTCAATATTGAAACTCGGCTTGGTTGAAGATAACCTGCATTTCTGTTCCTTAAGTAGTTTCTGTAGACACAGATATTTACATCTATGATCTTTTGTTAATTTTTACAAGAGGAATTCTTCAGCATTAATGTCTGCGAATAATTGTTAATTTAGTGTTACCTTTAATACAACTTTTGTACATAGTTGTACTATTATGTTTGAAGATAACCTTTAAATTTAAATCCATTAAAGATTCATTATATGTTCTTTTTTTACATTAAGAGAAAGGTAGTTTATTGCTTGGGTTCATAAATTTAATTTGATTTATTACAGGCCTCGAACGATGGCATTCCGCCGCCTGCCGCTGTACCTGGATTTCCACCAGCGGCACCTACTATGACTTCCAGTTTTGTGCCTCCAATTATGCCAGCAGCACCTTTCATTCCACCCCCGAGTTTGCCACCAGGACCACCTGGCATAATGCCACCACAATTTTCAATTCCACCACCTGGGTTCAGTTTTCCTATCACAGCTGCGCCTCCACCTGAGGCTGGAGTCATAGGTTTATTATATTTTTTTGTGTGATTATTGCACGTATCTAATACACTCGTGTCTTATTATAACTTAGTTTGCATTGTTTGTTTAATTTCTATTCTGTACATTAGGAACTCATACCTTATGTTAAGCTCCTTTTTTATAACATAGATACTATCACCTTCATGCTGTTACACAAACGTACAACAACGAACTTTCGAAAATGCAATTATATTTTTACGAGAGCACATCTATCATCATGATTTTCGTTTTGTGACTCTTGTTAAAATTGAAAGAAAAAATGTAATTGCATTTGCAGCCGCACCGCCTCAAATAACCGCGCCAGGTATTCCTCCACCAGCTCCTATGGGAACCGACGGCGCCGTAGCTGGAATACCCATCTCGACTGCCGAGAAAAAGACTGACTGGACGGAGCACAAGGCTCCGGACGGACGTACATATTACTACAACAGCGTTACCAAACAGTCTTTATGGGAGAAACCTGACGATTTGAAGACACCCAGCGAATTGCTTCTGTCCCAATGTCCATGGAAGGAGTATAAATCCGAGAATGGGAAAGTCTACTATCACAATGTCAACACCAAGGAATCTAGGTGGACGATACCGGCAGAATTGGAGGAATTGAAAACGAGGATTGCAGCTGAAGAAGCTGCTGCATCTGCCGCAGCTGCGGTGGCTAGTGCAACAAATACGTAAGTTCTCACGTTTGTGAATTTCAATATGATATTAATTCCCCTGCTTTGTTTTAATCCTCCCAACCGAGATTCAATTATAGCTTCCCTATAGTTATGTGTCTTGTAGGTTTTAAATTATATGCGTTTCTGTAGTTGAGTCACAAATATTTTTATGTAATGTATATGTTTGCAGAGGAATAGTACCGGTAGCAATGCAACATTTGTCGCCAAACATTGCGACGATATCCCAAACTAGCACGCCAGAACCGGGTGGAAAATCGGCAATCGAGCAAGCTATGGCAGCGACCCTGGCAGCCATAAATATTCCTACGCCACCGGCGAAACCTGACGAGGACAGTAATTCGGCGAAGGGTTCTGCGAATGACAGTCGGACGAGTACGCCCGAGCCGAAAATGCAATTTAAAGATAAGAAAGAAGCAATAGAGGCGTTCAAGGAGTTGCTGAAGGAAAGGGATGTTCCTTCGAACGCGACATGGGAGCAGGCGGTGAAGTTGATTCAAAATGATCCTAGGTACCCTCAGATGAAGAAATTGAATGAGAGGAAACAAGCGTTTAATGCTTACAAAACTCAGAAATTGAAGGAAGAACGTGAACAAGAACGACTTAGGCAAGTATAAAGCCTGCTAGTATTTTCTGTTTCTTCTATTGTACTCTCCGATTAAAATTTGTCATAATTGACCTTACAGATTAAAGAAAGCCAAAGAAGATCTAGAACAATTCCTGTTGGAAAATGACAGAATGACGAGCACGACGAAGTATTATAAGTGCGAGGAAATGTACGGCAATTTGGAAGTCTGGCGATCAGTAGGTGACTCTGATCGTCGAGACATTTACGAGGACGTCATCTTTAATTTAGCTAAACGCGAGAAGGAAGAGGCGAAGCAGTTGAAGAAACGGAACACGAAGCGACTTGCTCAAGTTTTGGATACAATGACCGATGTTACTTATAGGACAACTTGGCAGGAAGCGCAAGCATTACTATTGCAGCATTCAGCGTTTGCGGAGGATGCAGATTTATTGGAAATGGACAAAGAAGATGCATTGCTAGTCTTTGAAAATCATATTAGGCAACTGGAAAAGGACGAGGAAGAGGAGAAGGAGCACGAGAAGAAACGGAAGAAGCGTCAAGAGAGAAAAAATCGCGATGGATTTATAGTAAGATACACTCGGCTTACAGTCTAGGGCATCAATATTAATCATGTATTAATATTGTGCAACTTTCTTTTCTGCAGACGTTTCTTACATATTTCTGTGTTTACTAACGTTAAGCATTTCAGAGTCTTCTAGACGAACTGCATGAGCAAGGAAAGTTAACGTCGATGTCGCTTTGGGTGGAACTTTATCCAATGTTGTCGGCGGACTTACGATTTTCTGCGATGCTCGGTCAGTCAGGTTCGACCCCGTTGGATTTGTTCAAATTTTATGTCGAGGATCTCAAGTCTAGATTCCACGACGAGAAGAAGATTATCAGAGAAATATTAAAGGACAAGAATTTCGAAGTGCAAGTGAATACGACCTTCGAAGAATTTGCAACAGTCGTCTGTGAGGATAGAAAATCGGCGACGTTAGATGCTGGCAATGTAAAATTAACGTACAATTTGCTCCTGGAAAAGGCTGAAGCTAGAGAGAAAGAGCGTGTTAAGGAGGAGACGAGAAAGTTCAAGAAACTGGAGACCAGCTTCAAAAATCTCTTGAAAACTCTCAATGTTAATTATCAAATGACTTGGGAAGATGTCAGGAGTAAAATCGAAGAGGAACAGGACTTCAAAGCAATAACATTAGAAAGTGAACGAATAAGGATTTTTAAAGAATATCAGCATGAACTCGAAGAGAGCTGTAGTCATCATCATATAAGGAGTAAGAAGAAGAAAACGAAGAAGATGAAGAGGAAATCACGGTCACGTTCTCACAGCGTAAGTTGCTATATTGATCTACATCAATATTCTACGATGCGTGTTACAATTGTGTTTACTGAACTTTTTTTCTCAAACTTCATGTAGCAGGAATCAGAAGGCAGTGAAAAGGGAGTGAAAAAGAAGAAACATAGGTCTCGTTCACCAAGTGTTCCTAGTAAGTCTGACAGTTCCGAATCCGAATCAAGAAAGTCGAAAAGAAAGAAGAGCAAGAAAAAACGTGGCCGTAGCCATTCGGTAACTAGAATTGATCTCATATTTAACTTCAGCTCTTTGGATGAAGATTAAGAGCAGCAATGTTTTTTCACAGCGTTCACACTCGAGATTACCGTCTTCAGAGGAGTCACCGGAAAGGAGAAGGAAGGAGGAGAAGCACAGAAGACAGTCGGCACACAGTGAAGGTTCCGTGAATGAAAACGCGGAGCATCATGAACTATCGGAGGACGAATTAGAGAAGCAGAGAGCGCAGCTTCTCCGCGAGCTTCAAATGCAACAGGAAGAGAATTAAATCTAAAGAGTGTACGTTCATCGGTCGGAGAGTTTCTAAACATTTACGTTTTTCAACGTCCACGAGGATACTCCCAGTCGGATGCAGAACGATTTTATTTTAGATAGACGAAGAAAGTGTAAATCTTACAACGGTTTATACCCATATGTTACACAAAAAGAAAAACGATAAAGGTTGCAGGATGTGCGAATTTCATGAGGACAGCCTCATGCCGACGGTACAAACGAAAAGAAATAAGGAATTATGTAAATTGCGAACGAGCTACGGGTCTCTCTGCTAACAGAGAAAAGAATGTTTGGCCTGTTCAAAAATATAATAAATCACTCACGAACTTATTGCTAAAAATACGAACGCGTTACGCAATGCATTGAAACCTTGCAATTTTCGACGTACGCGCTTTTCTAAAAATACGTGCAGTCTAGTTAGTTTTGTTACGATTCACACATCGAATTCCGTGTCTCTTTCCACGTTGCATAATATGTGACGGAAATTTCCTTGGGATTCCCATGATCCATGTGCCCGAAAGAAGTCAACGTGTTCGCCGTTAACGCGAAAGATTATCGTTTTAAACGTCCTTAGCGAATTGATTTCGTTCCCTTTCTGTATATTTTCCATAGCTATTAAAAACAATTGAGAAAGCATCAAATCGTCATCTATGCGAACTATACAATTGAAACAAACCTACAAACCATAAATACATGTACGAAACAGAACACAGTATCGAACATGTTCCGCATTTTTAAACCTTGCAAACGAACACTACGAATATTCTACCCCCAACAGATCAACCCTCAACAGACTAAAATAAAGATGGAAAGTTTGTCGTTACTTTGAAGAATGTATGCTAATCAGGACCATTCCTCGGAGGGCCAAAATACATTCGTAAGGGCAGATCCGATTTGAAAGAAGCGCGCCTGGCGAAATAATTTCATGCCACCGTCAATGTTCGTCCCCGTTGGTGGGGAACGTTTGGAAGGTGGCTCTGGTTAACTATTTGCCCGTTGGTGGTCGCCTTGGTGCAATCGGCTTCGCGAGTCTGCGCCAACGACGTTGCGAGTAGTACGTTACGGCGCGTACGGTTAATCAGTAGTACGAGGACGACTCGTAAACTTCTCTCCTCGTCCGGAGAGCAGCGTGTGAGCGAGAGCGCGAGAGAGGGGGAGAGAACGAGAGAGAGAGAGAGAGAAAGACAGAGCGAAAGTGCGTGTGTGTGTCAAAATAGGTCCACGGCAACTGGCAGTACGATGTTGAGTATTTGCCGACAGGCGTTCATCGCCAACAGCCAAAAGTGAGTAGAGACAAAAGACTGGGAATCAGAGAGAAAGATCGGAAGTGTTAGGAAACCGCGAACGACGGGCTTGTCAACTGGCCTGACGCGATATATTGATTATATGCCCTTACGAGTCCGAAAGGGGCTGGAGAGGTGTGCGTGCGTGTACGTGCCTAGCCGTTCCTCGTCATACGATCCTGGCCTTCTATCCGTCCTTCTCCTTTTCTCCCCTCCATACGAGTCCATGGGTAGCTATGAGCTCTTTGAATCCGGATTTCGGAATTTTCCATTAGCCAAGGCGTCGCCGGCGGTGAGCGCTCGGCTGGGGCACGTTGAGCATTTTTTGGCACCGTTCTTCGAACGTTTGGCAATGGTTTTTTGCACGTATCGCACGAGCGCGACGCCTTTTATTATCGCGGTCAATCGCCGGCTGGGCACGAATGCGTGCATCGGGCCGCGCATTTTGCATTCGATTCGACGGCTGAGATTTCAGCCGGGTGTTTATCAATGCATCGGGGTCACTTTTGCCACGCTGCGTAGTCCTCTCTCGATAAGACTTTTTGTGCCCACCCTCTTACGGCGCCGTCGCTAGGGACAGTCCTTTTTGGCACGAGAACCCTCCTTTGCGCCCATTGCCAGAGAGACATTGATCCTTCGCGATATTTGTCCGGTTCAATGTATTCGTCCGTTCGGCCAATTACGGAAATCGGGCCAATGTCCATTGAGCCCAATTCGCCGCTAATATGCCCAACATTACCGGACTCGATTCCGTCAATGATGCGGCGCAACGGTGTCGGGCTCAATTTCGCGTTACATTGGGAACGATTACTGGACGAGAGAATCGATAGTGCTCGCAATTCGGCGAATTGAGCGCCGTCTCCGTTTTGAATCGACCAACGATTCGTACGTTGACGAAACGTTTTTGTCGCTCGGTGGCAAACTGAACTCGCATGCAACGAGACAGACTCGCCCGTCACGTCTCTTAACCCGGAGAAATAATTAAGCCAACTTGCCTGTCGGGTCTGTTTTGAGTTCTAACAACCGCTCTCTGCGAGCGCTGGCTGAAATTCGTACGAGTGCTCGAGTTATAGAGGCATTGTTTCGATCGGCGTGCGAATCCTACGTCAGCGCGGCAATCGATGTTTCAGTTATCGGAAACAGGCCGTTTTTCACGGCATAAGGTTTATCATTAACATAATCTCAGGGCTTGCCCAACGCTATTCTTTCTATCGCTCTTTATCTATCCTGTACAGCGAACATGTGGTTCGACGGTGTCGTACGGTGAAAAACTGCTGTTCCGCCCCTCTTTCCAGTTCAATCTAGAAAGGAATTAAATGAAACGTATCATCGACTGGCGTGGGACGAGGGAATATGTATATCGCTTGACGCTTATTTCGGTAATGCGTGTGCGTGTGCGAGAATGTTAAACGAAACGGACACCTCGTTTACGTCATTCACCATATTTACCTCCTCTAACCTAAAAAACATTCCTCACAGCTGATCCTACGTGCGGTGCCTCGCGACACGCATATGCTGTGCCAGTTGAATAATAACATTCCTTATAAATGTCCAGACTCAATGAACGGCCGGAACGGGATCGAGATGAATGAATATGCTCGATGCCGAAATGTCGCCGCTGGTAGGACAGTGTTGTTTCTCGAGGACAAGCTTAATTTAATGTCTCCTACTCCCGCTTCCGCTGGAAGAACGAAAATATTTAAAAATAGCCACGCACACCTTTTCGCTCCTGTTCACCGGATCGCCTCTGTAATACAATCGATTTCATTTCGCACGGGCGGTTTTAATATATTTATCGACAGCCAGTGCCGCTTCTCCACCTTTCGTACCGAGCAGATTGTCATCCGTGATAACGGATGCAATTTTATTTTATCGCATAGTTACACGCCACGGTGTATACGTTCGATCCGAAGTGGATGAAATCTTTGGGCACGGCGAAGGTTCCAGCGATCAGTTTAAACTACATCTCTCAATTAACGTCTTTAGCGTGAACGGCTTGCGTCCTTGAAGTCCTTCATTGTTATCCCAATGCGCGAGGCAACATCTGTCGCCCGATTCGCGTTGCTCAACCGCAACCGCGTACGTGAGCTCTCCGCGGTGAAAAAAATATTTGCAAGCGGAATTTTTCTTCCCTCGGCTGACGAACTTTCGAAATCGAGTGCAGTTTATCGATCGAGCGTGAAAGAGGCAGGTCAGGGCGGAAAATGTATCTGCCGTTGCCAGGCGACGTTCTCAATAAATGTTTCGCAAACTACCCATTTATCATATGCCGCCTTATCTCTCCCCGAAATAATTTCCGTAATTTGTTCAATGTCAATGAACCTGTCGTTACGGGGGATACAGGCTTATCGGGGCGTGTAAACACCCTGATAAATTTCTTACCGTGCCACTTTCCATTAACTTTCTTTTGTCGGGCTGACACTAAAGTACGGTTCACTGAAAGCAGATAAATTTTCATTGGCAAACAAATATGAGAATTAATTGATACAGTGGAGATAACCGCAATGAGAGGGGTCAGCGAGAAGATTATGTTACATAACGTATTCTCTCCCCTGGCACCCAACTGGCATTGCTTTGACATGCTTAGGTAGCCTCAGACGAGACGACACCCGTTTTACCTTCGTTTTCATTTTCCGCAGGCGCTCGCGCTGCATTTTTAACACCGTCACCCCGCGCATTTATAAATAATTGAACTTGAACGTGTTCTTTCGTCAACTGCCTGTTAGGGTGACTATTTTCAGGTATCCACGCTACGTCAGCGCGCAGCTAAAATTAAAAAGCATATAACAAGAATTGGCAATGATGAAGTTCATTGTGTTCAATTCTGTGTGCAGACTGTTTGGGCTCGGTAGATGTGTCATTGTTGAGTGTTCAGGAATAGCTGGCACGTCGAGTTATTTTCACTCCTCGCTTCTATCTGCATAAATGATTCCTAATTTGTCACTTATTTGAAGTGACCTTTTTCAGTGTCATGCGTGTGTTATGATAGATAATTAAGGAAGTAATTTTCCAGCTGTTTACATATACCCATTGGAAGCGCTCCTCAATGTCACATCCTTTGCACTTCCTATGTTAAACAGAGATAATCATGTATACGCGTTACTTACGAATGTGTAATAAAAATTCGAGCGTGCATAAATATTTAGAAGAGGTAACGATTTTCTACTGATAGTATCTGTACCTACAGATAACTGCACTACTGTGTAAGTGGATGTGAGTAATGGGTCGGCGTAATCGTAAGATAATCAATTCTAGACATGCGCTCCAGCAAATTATTCCGAATGTATTATTTTACCAACTTTCTGACTTCATCCTGCTTCAACAGAGTTGGCGCAAGATGTCTGGGCTCAATAGTTCCGGTGCCTCACCCTCCGGAGTTTCCTCTGGAGAACGAGCCCGTTCTGGAATACACCAAGGGCAGCAAGGAAAGGAAGGAACTGGAGAAGGCGTTAGACGACATGGCCAGCAACTGCGAGGAAATACCTCTCGTCATTGGCAACGAGGAAATCCGAACTGATCTCTGCAAATACCAAGTTATGGTAATACAAACGTATTATACAATAGATAGGCATCTTATCGTGAAAGTACCGCGAACGATAGCATCGCCAAGATTACGTCGAAGGCATTATCAACGACCCCAGCGGCGATACAGCCACTCATCCGTCTATCTTAAATATACACATCTGTCAGATAGAGCTTCCGAGATTTATTCCCGGCGCCGCTAACGAATTTCTCCCTTTTTGTTTCCCAGCCGCACAATCATAAAAAGAAAATTGCCAAATACTATTGGGCAACGCCGGAGCTGGTGAAGAAGGCCATAAACGTCGCTGTCAAGGCTCAACGCGAGTGGGAGAAGTGCCCGATCGAAAGGAGACTGGAGATATGGTTATGCGCCGCTGATCTCATGTCGAAGAAGTATCGACAATGCTTGAACGCTGCGACGATGCTCGGCCAGAGCAAGACGGTGATACAGGCGGAAATAGACAGCGCCGCCGAGCTGATCGACTTCTTCAAGATGCAGGGCTACTTCGTGAAGGAGGCCCTCAAGTACCAGCCGATCTCGCCCGGCAAGGAAACACGAAACTCGATGAGGTACCGTGGAATGGACGGCTTCGTTGCAGCAGTCTCACCGTTCAACTTTACCGCCATCGGCGGCAATCTTAGCTATACACCGGCACTGATGGTTCGCATTCCTCTTTAACTCACCTAGATATTCGTTCACGCTATATACTCGCTTTTCGCTGGCTTCCTCGCTATTATCTTCTTTCTCCCCCTTCTCTATGGGTCGAACGGTGACGCAGTTAGTCACGCGGAGAAACACCCTGGGAAACAAACTATTCATTTTAAGTGCAGCTCAAGCGTATCTCGCGGATGATAAATGTGCTCGCGAGGGGAGAACCTGACGGCGTAGCAAACAATTGATTACGATCGAATCGCTAACGTTGTTATGAAGAAGTCGATTCATAATCTCACAATTAAGTAGTAAGGTTTTACTGTCCGAGCCGACCTTATATCGAAGTGCGCTGTATGATGTAGTGATTGGAGCGTGTAAAATAAAAAGTAATGGTAAAGAGTGCTTTTTAACTTTCCTTGCAGGGCAATGCCGTTTTGTGGAAACCGTCTGACACGGCGATTCTCTCCAATTGGTGGATCTACAAAATTTGCCGAGAGGCTGGTGTTCCACCTGGTGTCGTCAACTTCGTGCCTTGCGAAGGTCCGGTTTTCGGCGACACCGTGACGTCTTCGCCATTCTTGTCCGGTATAAACTTTACCGGTTCCGTGCCAACCTTCAATCGTCTGTGGAGGCAGGTCGGCGAAAATTTGGACAAGTACAGGAATTACCCGAAAATGATCGGCGAATGCGGCGGAAAGAACTATCACTTCGTTCATCCCAGTGCGGATCCCGAGTCCGTCGTTATGGGTACCATAAGGAGCTCGTTCGAGTACAATGGTCAAAAATGCTCAGCGTGCAGCAGGATGTACGTTCCTGAGTCCTTGTGGCCTAAGGTAATCAAAAGTAAAACCCAGCTTTGTTATCTGACTTAGTCCGCAACGGCACTGTCTTAGAATACTTATTACTCGACGCAGATTATTCTGCGGTCACAGTCCTATACCTGTATCTCGGACGTAAATCTAAAGTTTCTTTTCCAACGACGTGTTTCCTTCACGAGAGTGCTTTAACGTACAGATAAAGGACGGTCTCTTGGCTAACCGCGACAAGCTCACCGTCGGCGACGTGAGAGACTTCAAAATCTTCACCGGCGCCGTTATTGACGCCGTGGCTTTCAAGAGGATTTCCGGTTACATCGACCACGCCAAGTCCTCCTCCCATTTGAAGATTATCGGCGGCGGACAATATGACGACTCGTGCGTATTCCTTCCACATCCATATCCTCCACCCTATATCTGCGCCATAAACTTATGTAAGCAACTTTACGTAACAGGAAGGGATACTTCATCCAGCCAACAATAGTGGTAACGGAGGATCCGCTGGATAAGATAATGACGCAGGAGATCTTCGGTCCCGTTCTGACGATCTACGTGTACAAAGATGCCAAGCTCGACGAGACAATGAAGCTCGTGGAATCTTCGACGCCGTATGCGCTGACCGGTGCGATATTCGCGCAAGACGAGTGAGTGTGAATTTCATATTTGACTCTAATCTCTGCTGACTGCGTCCGTATGCTCATTCGAGACTTGTCGCAGGCAATGGGCGAGAAAGGCGCTGGAGGAGTTCAAGTACACTGCCGGCAACTTCTACGTGAACGACAAGTCGACTGGTTCGGTTGTCGGCCAGCAGCCTTTCGGCGGCGGCAGAATGTCCGGAACGAACGACAAGGCTGGCGGTCCTCATTACGCCCTTCGCTGGTCATCGCCCCAGTCAATTAAGGAAACGTTCGTCCCACTGCGACGATTCGACTACGACTACATGAAATCATAAGCGGCGAGCCCTTGTTGATCGACGTCTCGCACGATTGCCGATGATCATAACCGGAGAAAAGGTGCCACGTATCGTACATCGTTCGTATCCCTTCACGTTTCTTTTTCGGGAACCACAAATTTTCTAAAGAAAGCGCGCCGACTCGCGAACGAACGCCCCGGAGTATCGTTACAGAGAAGAGTACGGAGAAAAAGACCGTTATTCGCGACCGTTGGCAACCCAGGGAGCCAATTTTCGAAACGTTCGCCGCTCATTTCCTTCTTGTCCGAAGTTCCTGGCGACGAGGTATGTCGCTGCTTTTTGCAATACACCGCGGGATTCTGTTTTTGTACGTTTTTAGCGATCGAGAGTTGCGGGAAGGGGAGGGCGCAGGTCTCGTTGAACGCATCCTATTTTGTACGACCGTTGCATTTAATTTCAGCCCGAGAACGGTAATTCCGCTGTTGCCGGCGCGGACAATACATATGTGTGGTGCCTTTGCTCTGACATCGATAAACGATAATGGTAATAATTATATTATGCCGCAGAGCGGTTCGCGTACAATTAACGAGCCGATGTTAATAGTTTGTAAAGTGGAAAAATGCGAGGCAGGACAACTTGATGTATTTAACCGCGGGTTATTACCGCTTGGCTCGCGCATCACAGTGTGTAGAATTCTGACAGGGAAAGTAACTTTTTCCAGGTACACGAGGTAATACATTACACATTAATACATACACAGTTAAGTGTCGGACAAATTCGGCGAATATGTAACGGGGATATGTATCTGCCAGGCTTGCATTGATTCTTTTCGTTATCAAGCGCACATCGAAGTTACCCCACATCCTCGGACGTTTTATTCTCTTATCCTTGTTTTGCGTACCTTTCAAAGGACAAACACGTGTAAGCTGTTTAACGTCGTGTACATTTTTAAATTGGACGTGCGTCTTTAAGAGTTGTTGCCGGCATATACGGATATGTTTTTCTTTTCAGTCATCGCACGTTAAGGAAACAACATTTGTCACTGGCGTGGGTCTGTAGGTGGCTCGTATAACTCCTTGACATTATTTTTCTTCAACGTCAGCGCACTGTTTATCAGGGCAGTGATCGATCGCTGCCCATCACCACATGCGAATTCTTTCTAAGTTGACTTGAACTTACGTTGAAGCGGTACAGTAAATTTCCTCTCCTCACTTCCTCGGAAAAAGAAGTCTGATGCCGGCCAGCATTGAATCTCAGAACTTTGATGTGCGCTTTCGCTGAGTAGATGAAAGCATATTGTCTCATGCATTTTTGTCCTATCCGGTAGTTCCCACGTTGTTAACAGCACGAATATATTCAGTGCGGCGATGCACGGGACAGTGCTCGGGATAAACTCAGGAAGCGATTTGGGATATCTGTTTTCTCGTGCGAGAGAGCGGGAAGCCACGACGATAAATGAATAAGCGTTAGATGATAGCCGAACAGACAGCCTCTGAGTCGTCATGTTATATTTGATGTTATATGGGCATGCTAGGAAGATTTTTCTGAAAGCTTTAGAAGCCGCGCCGCGGCGGCGGCAATAGCGTAAAAATAATGGAACGGCTAAGAATTTACCAATAACGTGCGAGAATCGTGCGATCAGGTACCATGGAAGATCGTAATTTTGGCGTGTCCATCAATGTTTCCCACTGGCCACCCGTACGATCATTGCAACTGTGAACAATATTTTTGTACCGTGAAACGGAGATATTCGATCGGTACGTTCAGTTTGTCGTCGGCCAATGTCGAAAGTTCAGCGTGGCTTACATGGGAGAGTAAACCTTTTAATTCAGTTCTCTGCGACCTCATTCTTTTATACTCTTACATACATACATCAACACTCAGAGACACACGTTACATACACACACCGCGCGGAAAAGGAAAGGGAAGCGTGCGCGTTGCTAATTTTTATCGTATAACTTAAATTAAGTATGTACAAAAATACAAAACAGAGAAGTGAGCCATGTACAAAAGCAAGAACCCTTACTAGGACACATTATTGTCGATCGTGAGAGAGTTTACCGGAGAGAAAGGGAGAGTGAGAGAGGACAGAAAAAAAAAACATGTGAGACGGTAAACATTGATCCCTTATTTCGCCGTGAGAAAGACAGACAGAGAGAAACAGAGGGAGAGAGAGTGAGAGAGAGTGAAAGAGTGAGAGAGAGAAAATTTACAGTGTAATTTATTTTAATTGTAACATAGCAATAAAACAGGATGCAATTTGATTGTCTTTCGTTTGCGCAAGGAAGAACGATCTCTTTGCTTTCATGCGCCGCTCGACCTCCTTTCTTTGATTCTTTTACGATGTGTTGGATTTAATAAAGTTACATAGGCTGTGAACATAGAGCTGACGATCGATGTTTAACTGTTTATTTCGTTCACTTCGATCAGTCCGAGTCAACGAGTGAGCGCTGACAATAAGAGAAGCCTGAATCCAGGTTTACTGTGCTTTGAACGTGGGGGGCTGATAAGCCGAGCTATGTAAGTCCGCAAGAAGTAAATTTTGTGAAATCAAAGGGTACGCGTTTCATTTCACCAAACATGCATGCATTCTAGAAGATAATTTGTATAACTCACCCGATTTACAAGCTTGCTGCAAGACGAACCGTTGATTTTGAACTTTGTAAAACCGTTAACTTAAATGAAACTGCAAGAGTTGAACTTTCATTTTCTGAAGTTAGAGGTCGGTAGTTTCTGAATAGTATTAGTTCAAGACAATGCCGCTAGGTGACGCATCATTTGAATTCTGAGTTATCCCGCCGGCTCTTGGTGGCAAACTCGGGCACCGACGAGATATACTTAAAGACCGCTAGCCTTATGGGACTTTGTGTCGCACGAAAATTGAGCCGTACTGGGACGCCCTCTCGGCGTATAGAGCGGCCGAATCAGGAAACTCAAGGCAACGCAACGAACTCACTGATTCCAGTTTTTACACCAAGTTACGAAGAATTGCGAAGAACCACTGCCGTGACGATCGTGGTGGGGGAAAGTTCAGATGCGTGCTGTCAGTCAGCGAGTCGTCTACTACAATGTATCGAACGGAGTCAAAGAATGAGCTATGGCTCTGACTCTTCTCCGGCACGATCGTATGCGTGTTTCCTTTGACATAAGCCAGCGGTATTAAAATGCTTTTTCGTTCCTAACCTATCCGATAATCTGATAAAGTATTTTATTCGAAGGGTGTAGTTGGATGATGGGGTCAAAAGTGTTCCCAAAACAATTATAAATCGAAAACGTCATTTGATAGCTCATTAAAAAATACCCATTTTCATCACGTTTTAACTTTCAATCTAGAAGGGCAAGGGGCAGTAGGTTGTAAATTAAAAACTTTCGTTTTTGCTCATTTCTAAAAAAGGGATGTCCGTTAAAAAATCAAGAATTCTGGCCGATTCTGGCGTGTTAAAATTAATTTGTAGAACGAATTTTCATGCATCCTTTATAAGATAAGTATATTATGCAATATTCAATGCTATGAGATGGGGTACAATAAACAAATATAGATGCTAAGAAAACTGCTAAAACAAGGAGAATATGTAGTAATGGCGCTTGTTATATCCTAAAATATTTGTAGTTCCGCTAATATTATCGGTTGCACAACGGCATAACGTCTTTTTTCTCAGTACTGCTCTCTTTATTATTTTTTCCTTTAGTTTATTATTATTATTTTGTCGTTTCTTTCTTTTTCTTCTTTTTGTGTGCAGCATAATCTCTCTGTATTTTATCCTTTATTTTTCTTTTTCCTAGATATAAGTTAACATAATATTTAGGTTTAGTTATATTCAATTAGAAATTAAAGCCAGCTTCTTTTTTTGACCCATGTTCTGTAGCCCCCCGCATAAAACGAATGCGGTGCATGCGCCGAATTATATTTCATGTAATGTTCAAGCGCATTTAATGTTAACCGGACCGATTCAAACCTTCCCACTGCTGCGTTCCGGGAACACGTACCCACTTACATTTACACTTTCGGTATCTGCGCACGAATTCAATACTCTCAAGATCACTAGACATAGGGACACCCCTCCGCCATGCGATTGTCGTATTCTTGACGATTGTCATATTTTCGACGTATTCTTTACGTGCATTTTTATGTTTTTCTTCTTACAATGTATTTGTACAAGAAAAACATTAATATATATGCGAAATGTCTATTAGTAAATGTACTTGGCCGGCTTCAGGATCCAATGGTTACGATTCAGAACTCCTCACCTGAGTGTGAAATTTTTCCGATCCTGCATAAATTGTTATTAACATTTATTAGTTGCCAAGTTTTAAGAGTTCGCGGAGGCGATACAGTGGAGGCCCGATGAATTTTTCCTGAGATCTGCCAGATAAATTTTGACGCTTAAACCCCACCACTAGGCGGGATTCCCCCTCGCATTCGGCAACTGTCACGCCTGATATCGCAGCGTAATTCCTTTGAATACTAACGTAACGTGGTGAAAAGTTGATAATTTTATAAGTAATGTAAGGTGATTTTCGAGAAAACAACTACTATTCGGTTTAACTCTGATTTTCCTTGCATCTGCTCTGCTCTACTACTCAAAATGCTATATCCCTTGTCCGTCCGTGTCCGTCCGGTGCCGTCCGGAAAGAAACGCGCTTCGCGCCTCCCCTCGTGCAAATTCTGCTCGGTGACGTCAGCGGCCGCCAGCTCTAGCGTCCATTGACATGCGCCGGCTTGCGTTTGTTACAGCAACGACTATGTACATATGTACGAACGTGTAATATGTAAACGTTTTAATAAGTACAAATATAAACCGAGTTGTACTGTGTTTGGTCTCATTTTACTCGGAATAATATTACTAATATGTTTTGTCTTCAGTCCGTCTTTTTTCCTTATCTGCCGTTTCTACTTCTGATCATCCGTATCGGCAAAAAGCAAACGAACGAATTCGACTACAGTAGATTTTCTATATGTATGAGTCCGATTTGAGCTACACGATATCTGTCCCCGGATGCCCCTTTCACAAACAGGGGTCGTCGTCGGCCGAGCGGTTCCCCGTCGCTTGTATCGCAGTGGCATTTTTTGATGCTGACAATTGAACAGCGACGCGGTCTATCGGTGAGACACTAACCCTAGTTAAGAAATCAAAAATTGTTAATTGCAATTTTTCGGTAAAAAGAAGTTTACTGGTATATTGGAGACGTTTTTCTAATAAAAATAAGACCAAATACGAAATGGTTACGACACTTGGTTTCGCTATTCTGGCTTGTCAAACACACTGTCGCCTAAACGTCGCGAGATCAATGTGGTGTGAAGAAGGAACTTCTATTCGATGGAATCAAGTACCTGGCGAATGAATCGACGCTTACCGTGGAGCTGGATGAGAAACAAAGTTTTCTTGAGTGGAATGAATGTCCCCTATTCGTTATAAGCCCATTTGGCGGCATTTTTTTTGCGTCTCTTACCGTGTAGGGACACCATTGGCAGGTGCCTCCTCACAAACTCACACAGGGATCCTGCTACAGTTTAGACGGCTTTAAACTCCTCATACGCAAATAAAGTGGCAAGCAATTTTATATGTAAATAGGAGTTTTAATTAGTAACAAAATATAACCCGATTGGTTTCGTGTTTGGTCTCATTTTACTTGGCAAAATATTAGCAATACGGTACTGACATTTTTATTCATAAAAATTCAAAGTTGTAAAAATTTCTTCGCTGCACTAGTGTTGCCTCATCGTCATGTGGAATTCAATCATTCAACAATGGCTTCACCTTCACTCCCTCTTTCTATATCAACTGTCCCTACGTTTGGCGGTGTCGGCAAATTACAAAGAGACGGGCGCGTGGCCCAGCGTGGCCGGCAACGTGGCGCAGAGACGACATTCGTGTCAAATCACCGGATGTATGTACGAGCAACGGAAAAACTTTAGAATTGCAAAGATAGAAATAAACAAGTTTTGCGTACAGACAGGGTCGTTTCGTTTCTCATGTTCCGATCATTTGTATGAAATGGAATACAATAATCAATGTAAGAGAGCAAGTGTATTGGAAGGCATTTACTTCTTTAATTAACAAGTACTTTTTGTAACATTTTCAACCTCGTCGGTGCTGCTAGCACTTAAAATTATCACGATACAAAAATTGGGAGTGATGGGATTCGATAAAGTATAAAAGTTCGTTCTACAAATTAGTTTAACACGCCAGTAAACGACTAGAAAGGATGATCTTGACTTTTTCACTGACACCCCTTTTTTAAAAATGAGCAAAAAGGGAAGTTTTCAATTTACACTTCACTGCCCATCGCCCTTGCAGATTCAACGTTAACACATGATGAAAATGGGAATTTTTTAATAAGCTTTCGAATGACGTTTTTGGTTTATAATTGTTTTGGGATCGCTTTTGAGCCCCATCATCACCCTTCGAATAAGATACTTTATCAGATTATCGGTTAGGTTAGGGACAAAAAGCATTTTAATACCGCTGGCTTATACCAAAGGAAACACTTGTATGCAATCGTGTCGGAGAGGAGTCGGAGCCGTAGCTTATTTCTTGTCTCCGTTCGGTACGTAGTAGACGACTCGCTGACTGAGAGCACGTATACATACATCTCAATGTACATCTTTTCCCCACCACGCCCGTCACGACAGTGGTTCTTAGGAATTCCTCGTCGGTGCTTGGTGTTACCTACAAAGTTAGAACCTCGGAATTCTTCCGTGCCGACAGAGCATTTGGGCCCCTTTGAGCCCCCTTGCGTGCCCGAAATTTTACCCAGGGCTAGCGGTCTTTAAGTATATCTCGTCGGTGACTCGGGAACACTGTCGAGAACTAAGTGAGTCCCAACTTTGACGTAGAGATGGCGCCACGTGTACTGCCCGAGAGGTGCTGCCCCCCCCGTGGCTTACTTGTGAACTGCTTTGTTCAATATGTGGAGCGGGTTGAGACGATTCTGTAGAGATGGCGCGATGTGTATTGCCCGGCATGTGCTGACCTCCGTGGCCTACTTGTGAACTGTTTTAGGCAACACGTAGAGCGGCTTCAGACGATTCTATAGAGATGGAAGATATATCAGAGAATTGCCTGTAACTTTCGAACCAGCGATCAAATCATATAATAATCATACATTTTCTTCAAGCTTTTGACGCATACCTTACGATAAGACTATCGACGAAAGCCGATCTTTAAAAAAAATTGTTTTTGTAGTAATGGTCGACCAAGGCTTTTGCCCGATTAAACAAGTCGATGATTTTTTGGCTTTAACTCCGAAACTAATGCACTTAGTAGGCGACGACTGCGATTTTTGTGATCCTTCTTTGATCCTCTTTAAGCATGTATGAGCACAAGTCGATTGGTACCCCTTACCGTGTTTTTTCTGTCAAAAATCGAAAGTCGGCTAATCGGATCGCCCTTGTACATAGTGGTAGGGGTCAATGAAAACTCAGCCAGCAGTTTCCCGTTCCTCGATATTTGCCTTATTTTCGGAATTACAGTCAAAAAACGGTTTACACATACCTATGAACCTTGGAATCGATTCGCTCTTCAGTTGGGCGATAGAGGATTGAATGGTGATGATAAAAATCGCAACCCAAGCTTCCTGGTCTTGACACCAAATGCCGATTTTTAATCGGTAACGTTAATATGCAATAATTATTATATTATATACTATTATTCTTTATAATAATTGGGTTTCTTCTATTTCTTACAGTACGTATACCAAAAGAACCAAAATTGCGTTCACTGTTGGGTTCCTTACTTAAAATGCGGCACGTAATATTGGTCTTACTTAGCCGCTTCCACAGCAAAAGTGTTGATCGTTTCAAGACAGTTTTTAGTGTGTTAGTTATTAACCTTTGCGACAATGTTAATATTAAATTATGAAAGATAACTATTATATAAGAAATCGTATGTATGTATGTATGTATGTATGTATGTATGTATGTGGGCTGAGTATACTGTATGTACCGTGTATGCAAAAAGTACAACAATTGTATGGGAATTAGATTATAATTATGTAAGAAACATTTTTCACTGTATACTATTTTTCTTACAATATATGTATTGAACGAAATTCTGTGTTCTCTAATTACTTAGTTATAAGATCCCATATATCCAAAAATCCCTCGCCGAAACCATGACTTTTTCCGTCGTAACAAAATTCACCAATTTCGATGAAATCTCATGGCAAGCGACTATTAGTTTCATTTCGTATCGTAGAGAATTCCACTTTAATGGATAATACCACGAGAATAGCGAGAAATCATAAAATATACGATGGGACGATATCTCGGTTAGGACTGGATCAGTCAAGCGTGAAAAATCCGAAAAGTTTTAGAGTCTCGGTTAGGACTTGATCAGTCAAGCGTGAAAATTCCGAAAAGTTTTAGAGTCTCGGTTAGGACTGGATCAGTCAAGCGTGAAATTTCACAAATTTTTCAAAAATGTCGAAAATCTGACCAAGTAACAGGAACATAGAAGTGCCAAAGAGGTGGCACAGCGAAACTCGGCGTGTTCAGTCAAGCGTGACGAACCAACTTTTCGAAGTTTTACCCAAAATCAGACGATTTAACAGGAACATAGGAGTACCGAAGAGGTGGCACTGCGAAACTCGGCGTGTTCAGTCAAGCGTGACGATCAACGTTTTCAAAATCTTACCGAAATCTCTGTACTTCTCTATGTTCCAATTTTCCTATCTCGTTCGTTTTACATATTCCATCGACTTCCCATAGGCTATTTGTAATTCTGATTGCTTTTACAGACACTGTGCGTGTAGCTCATGGTTTTCTTATGGTTTTCTTATGGTTTTTGCTGATATTCTTATTTATCCAACTTAAAATTAATTCCTATCATTTTCAATGGGTTTCCTATGGCGTTTCTGCGCCTGTAGTACTCTTTAACAATACTTACCGTATATTTTATGAACCTTATGGCTCCCCCAGGGTTCTGATGGTGTCTGATTTTCTTGCCATTCTCGAAGTATTGTTTTATGGATCTTAAACTTCCCGAAATGAACAACGATGGACTTATAACTATTGTAAACGACGATGGGGAATAGGTGGGATCGGAAAGTAATTGTTAAACGCTAATATTGGTTTCATTTCTGGTATATTGTAAAACCATTGAATAATATACATTTCATGTTCCTTAATAAATAAATATTTCAACTAAATAGAATATGCGCACGTTCTCGTCGATAGTCCTATCCGATACAGCGCGTCAATAGCTTCAAGAAAATGTATGATCATCATAGGCTTTGATCCCCGGTTCCAAAGATACAGCCGATTTCCTAAAATCGAGAAAATGGTAAGGTCCAACAATCCAAAGCGGGAATATTATTCCAATCAAAAATTTCTATCATATCCAGATAAATAAATAAGAAAAAATTACTGATACCAAACTGCGATAACATTCGATTAGACAAAAAAAAAAAAAAAAGATCACCCACCTTTACTGACCGAGTACTTGGTTCGACTCGTGTCCGATTTCACAAAATTACGGTTAGATGGCGCCACCGACACCGAACGAGGCAATCTCGGAGGAAAATCTGGCGTTCGGCGCCTCTCCCATCTAGTAGCGCGCGTGTCGCCGAATGAAAGAGATCGTGGGTGGGATTCTCTCGGCCGTAGAGCATCGAAACTCCAACCAGAACCGGGTTGACGGCGCAGTGCTGCTTCTCTCTCTGTCAAATGCGCACGGTCTGCCGATCCCATTTACGCCTGCCAACGAATTAGGCCCTGCCTGACGGGATAAGTGTGCCTGCGCGTGTGGGTGCGTGAGTGCGTGTATGTGTGACGAGCGGCCGTAATCACCGAACGATGGCGACGACTATCAACGAGGACCTGCGACGGGAGCGAGAAAGATGCTCGTTCAAGCCGACGGAGTTGACTCACTTGCTGGATGGAAGTCCTGAGAAGACGCAACAGCGGCGCGAGAGAGGTGCGCGTCCGATTCCCGTTCGCTTCCTTTTCAGGTGTTTCGTTGTACGGCGACTTCGATTCGCACAACAGGTTCCGATGTCGGGAGGGACGACGTCGACGGACCCTAAAGTCGGCAAAAGGGCAGTGCACAGGATGTAGAATGAGATATAGTCTCGTACGGGACGTCATGCGTGTCGTTTTGTATCGGCGGCCGAAACTGGGCTGCTTCGTGCCATGCGTGTAGGGAGAAATACGGTGGTCTCGTATGCTGCATGTGCTCCGGATATCGGGTCACGAAAACGTCTTGTCACCGACGAGATAGGGACCCGAGTACGTCAGAGCCGGTCAGAGAGTTGGACAGAAAACACGTCGGAGAACTCATGAGAGAGTTCGTCGGAAAATTTGTCAGAGAATTCGTCATAGAGTTCGACGGTTCGGTCAGTGTCGCTTTTCGGCATTATACGATTCGCACGCCGTCGTTATTATGCCAGGCTCTCTTCCTCATCTTTTTCCTCTTCCCTCCGCCGGTGCGAGCGGTCGATTTCTCTTTTTCTCCTTTCCCCGTCGGACGCACGAGCGTGCTCGCCTTATTTCGTCTCGCGTCACTTGTCCCGGCAGAATTTGATTTCCTGTTGATGCGTCGCCCGGCTGCTTAATCGCGAGATATCTAGCTTTAAAGGTCAAGGATCGGCGCGCGTGCCCGCTTGCCAGCGTATGTCTTCGTCCACTTCCTAATTGACGCCTGTCCATGTCCATGTTCAACCATGTTCAATCCCGTCCAACCATGTTCAACCATGTTCAACCATATTCAACCATATTCAACCATGTCCAATCGTGTTCAACCATGCTCAACCATGTTCAACCATATTCAACCATGTTCTGTTGCGACTCGCGTCCATGAGCTTTCATACTCCGAATCTCGGGGAACAGAAGTACAGTTACTTGTCACCGGCAGTCTGACCGGCCGCATTCGTAATTTTTCATTCAGCCGGCGTGCGGTGGGACGATCCGTTTCGCTGAAATTCATTCCCTCATTGCGGTCGATACGGCGACCGGCGACTCAAACTATACAGTCTGATAATGGTCAGTCGCATAGTGCGCTGTTTTGATCCCGACGCGCGTTCTCGGCCGAAATACGTTAGATCGCCGACAATTATGCCGCTTACATAACGTCCCTTAGTCATTCCGATACAGGTGCTTTACCGATGCAAAGGTCGATCGAAGATAAAAGCACTCCTCGATCTTAGTCGCTCTGCGATTTCCTTCTTTGATTCCCCGATTAGTACATCCGCCTGAGGTCAAACTCTTCTATTCGGAGTAAACGTTACATTTATGCATGCTGTATTTGCGTTAATCGCATCACCTCCCGCTATCGGCCTCATAGCATTTTCACACTGCCGTACGTTGGCGATATGACAGTCGAAAGTCTCGTGTCGATTGGACAAATTCCGTCGTAAAATTCGCCACTGCCGAACCGGCGCGCGATACGTTCGGACGACGAGTCTCGTTCGCCGATTAAAGCTGGCAGATAAGGCGGCGGCGGCGTCGGTCGAATTAGTCAACAGAGTGAGAGATGCTGCTCCGAGCGTGCAATATGGAACGATCGATTACATCCTCGTTACACGTACCTACTGACCGATGGCCGTTGCATGACGCACCTCTTTCTTTCTCTGCCCGACGTTGTCGCGTAAAGTGGAGCCTTCCGGGAACACGAATCAATCGTATCGTACCCTGACGTACTCCTTTCCTACCACGGACAGTCACGAATGATTTGCGAGCGAGTCAGTTTGCACTCGGCCTAACGCGATGAAAATGTTACCAGCTAATTGCATCATACCGAGAGTAGACTCTTCCGGTTGCAAAGCATTGTCTATGCATGTAATTCATCACTCCGCCAGGCTTGTAATGTTCGAACTCGGTCTGACAGGTTGCGAATAGGTGAATAAACAATATTCTCACGCTGAATGAGCGACCTTCGGCGAACAATGCGAGTATCGATGTAAATCGAGCCACGTGGGTTCGATCATCCTTCGTCAATGGCGCGTTGAGAGCAGGCACGCTTCATGAAGTTTACGACGTCATTAGGCGAAGGAGGCAGTCTTCGGCTCCTTCTTCTTCGGCGTTTTCTGCCTCACGATGCCCGCCGGCGTCGTTAAGGGAGGCCTTAAACTGTTTTTGCCGCTCATTGTTTCCCAGCGAATTGCCTGCAGCTTCCACTGGCAGCCTCCGCCTCGTCTCGGTGACCGGCACTTGCCAAGTGCACGTTTCGTTTAAGCTAATTCGAAGTAGAGACCTTCGTATAGCCGGGGCGTAACATTGATTACAAGCGAATAGCTTGCGACCGCGGGAAGAAAGGCTTCGAGCTGACGCTTCCCGCTCTGCCATACGGCAGAATGTAATAAATATCGCGTGTACGTACGGCTGGGTGGGTGGGCAGTACTTGGAAGTTGCAAAGTGTATTGCGCGATAGGCGACGTTAGTCAGCGAATCCGCGAGTCGGCGCGGATCTGTGCAAACAGAACGGGATTTACGGCTTTGATTACCTGCAGATTGCCACGCGTGTACGGAACCGGTGCTACGTCACAGGTTGTACCTTGGTACGAGATCGGAATCCGCGGGGCGATTATACCGGGGACGCTCAGAAACTGGTATCTCAAACTTGAACGGTCGACAACTTCCTCCATTAACGCGCTGCGGACCAGTTTCTTTTTGCTTATTTTTTTACGACCGGACGCGAAGGACGAGAGAGCGAATGCAAACGATTGGACGTTTCTCTCGTTTTTGTCTTTGCTGCTGTAAGAATTGTTTCGCGGTGATCTTTGTACTTTGGATCGAGCCAGCCTCGATAGTATGTGACCCATCGTTTATTGGTGACGCTTGATAACATTGTTCTAATTTCATTGGGTAACTAGTTTATTCGTAGTTTCTCGAGCTTGGGAACTGAGACTTTGCGGTATATTTAGCTGATTGTCAAGATTGTGATTGCAGGCCGTTATCCAAATTATATATCTCGTGGATCGCGTATAGGAAGAGTTCGAGCAAGTTGTCCTGTCTGAATAGACAATCTGAATGGAATTTGCTTAAACGTAGAAATCCGTACGCGTGTTATCGTTTTCTTATCTCCGGCCGGTTAATGCTCAAGCTTTTATTTGTTCAAATTTATTTTAGAATGTGCAAGTTCGGGACTCGTACTCCGACTGCAATTCATTATCGCATCCAAAAGAAAGATCAGTGCTGGGTCATTGTTTATTCACTTGCCACCACGTAAATCCGAATTCGCGTTTGATTATTAAAATCGTCCTAATTGACAAACTGCTCAATCTGTCCGTAATTGCGTGAATATTCTTGTCATTGTCAAACGATTAATTGCGATTACACGCGCGACCTTCCGAACTTTGACACTTTGGAAAGTGGCGACGATTTCGTATCTGAACGTTCTCTCCTTCGAGCGCGTAACCAGCTGCTTCTTCGAATTTGTTTGCAGAGGACTTCTTCCTAAGCGACCCGGAGTTCCAGGACAAGATTCCGGCAAGGTACAAGAGTCACAAGGAAATCTACGAAGATGCCATTCGGAAAGGCTGCAGGCTCTTGCACAAAGTCCAAGAATTGCAAGAGTCGGGAAAAGGTGGAATGGAGGTTTTCTCGTAAGGCATCATATGGGAACCATGACGTATTAGGCCAGGCACGTGGAAGATGACCCTGACAATTTTTCGGTTATCCGTAGGCAAATTTTGGGAGGAATGCTGGGATCCGCTATACTCAACGATGGAAATCCGCTGACTCTGCACTACGTCATGTTCATACCGGCTATTATGGGTCAGGGTACCTTGGAACAACAAGCCTACTGGATCTCGCGAGCCTGGAGCTGCAACATAATTGGAACCTACGCACAGGTCAGTCGAACTTCGCGACTACCCTTCTGTCCGAAAGTACGATCCTCCTCAACAACTTTCTACTCTTTCCGCTCTTAGACCGAACTCGGACACGGAACCTTCATCAGAGGCCTGGAAACGACAGCCACCTACGATCCAGCTACTCAACAATTTATACTCAACAGTCCGACCTTGACGTCCTACAAATGGTGGCCCGGCGGCTGTGAGTATCTTCGACCTAAAACATCAGATGTTCGAGTAACTTGATCCGCATGTTGAATATTCCTAGTGGGCCAAACTGCAAACTATGCCATCGTGGTCGCCCAGCTTTACACGAACGGCGAGTGCCGTGGCATTCATCCTTTCATCGTCCAGCTGAGAGACGAAGACACTCACCAGCCACTGCCAGGTAATAGAATTTTCACTTTCACTTTCTACGTACGTCCGAGCGTTAATCGCTCTATTCTTCCACTCTTTTGCCGACGGCCGTAAATCGTTCGACTTTCAGGCATCAAGATCGGTGAAATCGGGACCAAGCTAGGAATGAACGCCACCAACAACGGCTTCTTGGGCTTCGAGAGCGTGAGGATACCGCGCGATAATATGCTCATGAAGAACTCGCAGGTTAGACTAGGTCGTAAATGCCCGGATGATTGAAGACTGGAAGAAACGGAAGCCGGCGTCACTTTCGCTGTCTTCTCGTTTTCACCCTCAACTTTTTCAGGTGCTGGAGGACGGCACTTACGTGAAAGCGCCCAGCGATAAGCTGACGTACGGCACCATGATGTTCGTTCGAGTGGTCCTGGTTCGCGACGTTTCCAGCTACCTGTCGAAGGCCGTTACGATCGCCGTTCGCTACAGTGCGATCCGACGTCAGAGTCAAATAAAATCCGAGTACGTAACTCTTCTTCCAGACCGTTTCCTCATAAGCTTCCCAAACTTCTGTTCCTCCAATTCCAACTCTATGTATGCTTTCAGCGAGCCAGAATCCCAGATTCTGAACTACGTGACGCAACAGTACAAGCTTTTCCCGAATCTGGCCGCCTGCTTCGCGTTCAGAATGGCGGCTGACTGGATCTGGGAAATGTACAACAACGTCACCGCGGAATTGGATCAGGGAGAGCTGGAGAGACTCCCCGAGGTAGGGATGGTATGCCTCTGATTCTTTCGATCGAGCGCTGACCTTGGGAAATTTTCAGTTGCACGCCCTGGCCTGCTGCTTGAAGTCGGTGGCATCGTCGGACGGTGCGACTGGCATCGAACAGCTTCGATTGGCCTGCGGTGGCCACGGATACATGGACGCCAGCAATTTGCCAGCAACGTACGGCCTGGTGACGGCCGCCTGCACGTACGAGGGCGAGAATACGGTGCTACTTCTGCAGACTGCCAGGTACCTGATGAAGGCTTGGAAGCAGGCTGTCAGCGGACAGCCTCTTCCTCCCACGGTCCAGTATTTGGGCGTCATGTCGAGGGGCGTGAAGCAACGTCCGTGGAAAAACACCGTGACCTGCATAATTATGGCTCATCAAGCCGTCGCCGCCGGGTAAGTGGTACTTTATGGCTGTTTGGATCGTTCAATCGATTCGGCCGGAGGCCTGCTGTTGGCTTAGCTCGCTTTCGACCAATGTTTTCAATCGCCGGGTGCGAATGCTCTTCATGGCCTGCTCTGCAATGGGTGTCAACAGGAAGATAAGGTTGGCAACGGAGAACATGGAACGTCGAGTGAGATGCGGAGTCTCGCCGGAGGATGCTTGGAATCAGACCAGCATCGAGCTGGCACACTCGGCGGAGTCTCATTGTCGGGCTGTCCTTGTCATGAGATTCGTAGAGGCGGTTAAGGACCTGACGACGACGATCTCGAAGGAACTCCACGAAGTTCTATTCCAGCTGTGCGAGCTGTACTCCATCTACTGGGTGCTCCAGCGGCTCGGCGACTTCTTACGGGTGAGCAGCTCTTCGCTACTTCTTATCTTGGAGTTTATGTTCAGCAGTTTATGACAGCCGATACGTTTGTTCTGAAAAGATTCTAAAGCTATCTTTTACGTAACGACTTTCCGAGTTTTGCTTGAGGTTTTGGATGTAAGATGAGCGTTGTTCGTTCATTGCAGTTTTCGTGTCTGAGCAACGAGGATGTCCCTGCTCTTCAGGCTCGCCTCGAGGAGCTTCTCGCCTCAATCCGTCCAAATGCCGTCGGCATCGTCGACGGCTTCGATATTCGCGACGAAATCCTTGGTTCTGCCCTTGGGGCCTACGACGGCAACGTTTATCAGCGTCTCTTCGACGAGGCCATGAAGAGCCCCCTCAATCAGGAGTCCGTCAATCAATCCTTCCACAAGTACCTCAGGCCGTTCTTGAAGAACAACTTATAGCACGCTCGTCGACAACTTACGGCGATCGTCGCGTGAACATAATGCTTCGCCACTGTCAGTTATTTCTTACCCTCTCTTCTTCGGTCTTCGTCGAGAAATGCACAACGTACACTCTGGGGATCCTGTAAGGTCGACAAAGCTGTCAAGCTTTCACATCGCGGTGGGCGGAAGATTCGGGGAATGCATGAGAATCGACAGTTGACTTCTCGAGACTGTCGAAGAACAAGAATTGTCGAAGAAATCTGTATGTCGCGCGCGTTTCGATGCAGGGTAATGTTTTCATTCGTTAACGCTTTATCGAACGATCCCATTAGGATTCCACTGAGCTAACGATAGGTGTAACATCGTAACTTTGTCTGGAACACGGTGATACTCAATTGTCGCACAAAAGGGCCAACGTTCGCCGGCACAATAAGTGCAATACGTCGGATTTGATGAATTCATTCGAATCGTTTTCAATTTTTAAACGTACTCTAGTCCTTCCGA
Source organism: Anoplius nigerrimus (assembly GCA_914767735.1). Classification (NCBI taxonomy): domain Eukaryota; kingdom Metazoa; phylum Arthropoda; class Insecta; order Hymenoptera; family Pompilidae; genus Anoplius; species Anoplius nigerrimus. The sequence continues at coordinate 5,787,052 of OU612077.1, forward strand.
TCGGTTCTAACGGGGGACATTTTTTCTTGGGAGTACGCGGTATTGTCTTTCAGTCACTTTTTACGGTTCAAATTTAGATAATCGTCACCGGTGGCACGACGTTTGACAGAAACGTCGGGCAGGGGAAAGGACGCTGATCGTTTGCGAACGGCGAGAAAAAAAAAAGGAGGACTGGAGTCACTCTCTATCCTACTCTTCTTTTTATATATAGAGATTTTATATAGATACTCGTTTTTTCTGTATATAATATGCGGAATAATGTTGCGAGTCATTCCAAGAATGACGCTTGTCGTTGTGAAATTTCAACAATAAAAATGTATACAGGGTGTACCGAAAGTGCGCGTCGAAGAGTTTACGCGGAGATAGAGTTAAAACGAACGTTGATACGGAGTATCCGAATTGTTTGAAAATCCGTTACACGCACTTTCGACACACTCGAATGCACATGTACGACCAATATAAACGAACAATCAATTGATGTCGGTATATCGCGCACAAATACACGGCGCCGAACGTTCTGTGGGTGATAGACGAAGCATAAAGATATTATTTTTTATGTATTTTCAAAGAATAAATGGGGATTAAGTATCCAATTTTATTGGCGTCTCTCATTGTCCTCAAATTCCCTTTTTTTTTTCGTTTTTTTTTTATGCACATAGAGTAATGAATACGAACAGCACGGCTATACAACAAAGATACTTCGTACGGTCGAAGTTCGGATGTGGGTTGGAGGATAGACTGTGTGTGTGTATGTGTGTGTGTGGCTGTGTGTCTATGTCCCAGATACGAAATTACGTATAACTATTGTAACAAACGTTCGCGAGACTTTTCCTGCAAAAAGTCCCGACTTGAAGCGAAATTCCAATTCCAAAGTTCATCATCGCACTATTCTCTCACCCTCCGAATCCGCGTCTCAATGAAATTTACCCAAAGGAGTCTCCGTTCCTTATACAGTACAGTGTTTTATTTACAGAATAGGAGCGACGACATACAGTATTGTTTTTGTTATCATACTAATATAGTGCAATTATCATTAATTCCTGTTAATTAATTAATAACGTATCGTTAACGTTTAAGGCGCCCGCGAGAGCGATAAGCTATCGGTCGTTGCGATCGATCGTGGTCGAGATTTATCGATCGGCCGCTGCGGGACACGATCGACACCTTTATGCCGCGGAATGTGAATTCCGATCGCCGAAACGATCCGTTTAGGGGGGGAAGGGAAGCGTTTGAGGGATGGATCAGGGACGAGGTAGGACATTTCGATGGATCGAAGAGGACGCTTTTCATTACCGCTCTCGCGGTCGAAATTATATATATATATATATTATATATATATTATGCGTATATATATATGTATAATATATATAAGTACATATACATGTATATACGTATTTTTTTTTTCTTGTGAGTTGCGTGCATGGAGATAAATATATACACATATATGTAATATATGCCGGGGAAATTAATAGGAGGATCGGATTTCTCGTTTTTTTTTCTCTTCCTTGCTTCTTATCCTCTTATCCTCTGCTTTTTCGTCGCGGCTGCTTCTCCGGAGTATAAGGGGAGGGGGGGAAAAATTTCGCGGGGTGGGAGGGACTCGGGAAGGGAAAAGAGACGATATACTTACACTTAAAAAATAACATTGTTAATTATCGTTATCATTAAATATTAATTATATTCACTTTTAAAATTATTATTCATTCGTCCACCTGGCCTATGGGTGATTCACGTTTTTCTTATTTTTTCGTCTACCGGTCTCATCGACAAACTCCCCTCCTCGCCATATTTTTGACACCTACTATTCGCGCGTCGTACTCTCTCTCTCTCTCTCTCTCTCTCTCTCTCTCTCTCTCTCTCTCTCTCTCTCTCATTGCTATAGCGATCTTACGGAATACATCCTTCTTATAAAATATGATTTCATTACAATTATTATTATTTTTTTTCCTCTCCCTTAGAACGCAGACAGTGTCTCTCGAGTATTAATGTACCACGTGGGAAAAGCGGATCGGGCGCACCCTGCTTTTTCCTGATTCCATCCCCTCCTCGCCTCCTTCGGCCTCTCTTCCGGGTCTCTTCGGCATCCTTTAAAGCGATCCAACGAATTCGCGCTCGAACTTCCAGCAAAAATGTGAACCGACGATTCCAGATCTTACCGACAAGCGAGCGCGGATCACTTTCTTTTTTTCTTTTTTTTCTTTACTCTATCCGTACACTGTTCTCTCATACTCGGAATCAGCGTGAGGTAGAAAAGAGACGTGGAAAGAGAAAGAGCGAGGGAGGCGGGGAGAGAAGAGTGTACATTCGACTATTTATCAAGCGTAAGAAGTAGTAGTTGTCTAAAAAGTAAAGTTGAAAGTTTTGTCCTCTTACGTTACCGCGAGCCGACATTATTATCGATAATTATTGTGTTCGGCCAAGTTCCGCAACAGGCGCGGCGTATCCGTGTCCTTGGACAATTCGAAAATTTCATTCACGTCGCAACGTCGTCAGCAAAGTCTGAAATCGTTCCGGGGGGTAACAGATTAATGTCGCCGTCCTCGTACAGTCGTAATTTTTCGCCACCGATTTGAATCGGCTCGAAGCGTACGGGGTAGGCGCGCGCGCGCGCGCAAACGATAAATTCTCTTTCCGCTCGACGCTTCACTCATCGTCCACCCCTGACTCTTCCAAAAGCATCCCTCTAACCGAACACACCCTTTTCGCCATTATTCGCCAGCGCCACGTGGAGAATTAATTACTATCTAAACCAAACATTCCACGTTCCGGTTTTCCTCACTGCCGTCGCGTGTTCCGCTCCTTTCAGTTGTCCTCTGTGTGTGTGTTGCCTTTTACGCTTATTATTATCATAATTAATATTATTAGTATTATTATTATTATTCATGTACCGTTAGCGTTATCGTTATAAAGATTACGTTTTTCTTTCTCTCCACAATATTCAATATCTCTCTTTTTTATCATTCTTTTTTGTCTTGCCCAGATTCCGTCGTTCGGCAAAGGAGGTCTCTTGTCGTCGTTTGCATGTGCGTGTGTCTGTGTGTATGTATATCTGGTCCTGTCTGTGTCTCTCTAGCCATTTACCGTTCATTCCCATTATCGCGCGTCCGACGTCTGGCTCGAGAATTTCTCGCGAGACGGTGTGGGTGGGTGGTGGAATAAGACGGAAGGTGGGGCTTTTGGGATGGGTGTGTGATTAGGCTGGGTTTGGGAAGCAAGAAGGGGAGGAAATGAGCGGAAGGAGACGGCGGAGACGACGCCGCCGTCTCAAAATGCGATTATCCGACAAATTTGCGGACCTTGACTGCCACGCTTTTTCTTTTTTCCCCATCTCGGAGCGGGTCCGATCGGACCCCGTGATCGTCGCGGCCGGTTCAATTATCGTCCCGTCCCGTCTTAATTATTACCGTCGCTGCTTCCGGTTTCCACGCAATCTCAAATATTCCTTCTTCGCTCCGGGTTTCGAACTTCCACCTTCGAGACTCTCGACCTCGCGTTCCATCAGCTCAGGTATCGAACGACTTCAAAACGAAATTACCCTAATCGCGGCCCCGGGCAATCTTGCTTCGAGATTCGAAGTCTACCGCGCTACCGTCTAACCCGTGAGGATAGTAAAATGAAAAAATTCCACGCCCGCACACTTACCCTACCGACAACGTACAAGCAAAGTGCTAGGTTTCCGGTTAGATTTCCGCTACCCTCGCTCGACTGTCGTCGATCTCTGAACGTCGTTTAAGGTACGCTTCATGTCATGGTTACTCGTATTAAAAACTAATCGCGCTCTCCCATTCGCGGCGGGAAACGAACTTCGAACAGGACGAAGGGATGGTCGGGGTTTGGTTGGTGGTTGGTGGTTGTTGATGGGGACAGTGTTCCAACTTTGGGAGGGGTGGGGAGGGAGGCTAATGATTTCTCTTTCTCACAAAATGATAGACTAACGACGATATACGTATAAGGCGGACTCGTGAAAGTTTCGTACCAAATCGCTGTTTTTTTCCTTACGTAGTATTATTATGGCAGTATCGGCATGATATATTTTAGTTTTCACCGTTTGTCTCCCCGCGCAAATCTGCACCGCTCGATTTGTTGCTCTCTCCCTTCTGTCGCGAAGTGACTTCGTATTGCTAAAGGGTGGAAGGGGTAGAGGGGGCGGAGGGAGTGATCGAATTTACAAAAATCAAGGAGCCGTTTGGTTACGCTCGACGGTGAGGCAGAGAGAGACAGAGTCAGAGTTGGAAGGCAAAGGTTTCGAAAGGAAAATTGGGAATGACTACAAAAATTTCCCTTCGCTTGGTCTATATCTTCACTCGCACTGATAAAATTGATGTTTAAGTCACTGACAATCCAGTTCTTCCTCCCTTTGTCTCTCTCTCTCTCTCTCTCTCTCCTCTCTCTCTCTCTCTCTCTCTTTCGCCCGGTATTCCACTTCTCGCTTACGCCTTTCTAGAGTGACAAAATTACTGGATTCGTTTGGCTGTCTGTATTTCTTAAGTAAACCTTACGAGCTTTATTCTCTATCATTTTCATGACGTGGGTGGAAGAAGGGACTGACTATTCAACTACGTCGATCTTTGCAATCTAACAATTTGTATTTTATTTCTTTGAACGGTCCCTCTCTCTCTCTCTCTCTCTCTCTCAATCTCTCTACCTTCCTTAAATTTTCCACCCTCTACCGCATTCCAACCGTCCCTCTCTCAATTCCCTCAATTCTCCCTATTCCGTGTTAAAAAATATGGCACGCTAGTTGCATGGCAATCGATTGGAGAGCGTCTGTCCAACGTTTCTGTGCGCTTACAGTAGCCGAAAGTAAAATGTCCCAACAGCAATCTGCCGTTCTACTATCGATAACGAATGAAATCCCGTCGAGATATTCGACTACCTCGCTTAAGAATTCCTAAATCCTCCTGCTCGCAGCCGAGATAGACGAGTGTACGCTAAAAAAGTAGGAACATCCCCCATGTGAGTTTGTGCTTTCGCTCGAAAAATCGGAGTCTCTAACGCAAGGAAAAACACCCCCCCTCCCCCTCCGGAATGAAAGAGGATAAGATGAAGCGTGGCTCGGGCAAAAAAAAAAGTGGCGGAGATTCTTTAACGGAGCGCAGGAATTGAATTCTTTTGGATATGTACATTGACAACGCGATCTCGACCTGTGTCGAGACGATCGGGAAGTTCGTCGATCATCGTCGCTTGAAACTCGATCGAGACCAACGACGATACAAAAAGTTTCCCATCTCTCTCTCTCTCTCTCTCTCTCTCCCTCGCAAACAAACTCGCCGAGAGCTCGAGAAGCTGTCGACGAGGACAAGAAAAGTTTCGCTAAGGACGAATACGACAACGATCCATGATCCTCTGCTCTAGTTACCAAAATTGGGAGGGTCGGGAGTAAAAGTGATTCTACCCTAACGGAGCACGCGTCCGACGAGAGAAAGCACTCTCGGTCAGTCGAATTTCCACTCGAATTTCCACTCGAATTTTCACTGGAATTTCCACTCGAATCTTCACTCGAATTTCCACTTGAATTTTCGCTCGAATCTTCACTCGAGTCCGGACTCGGCAAAAAAATCATTCGCGGACCGTGTACCCCCCGCGCATCTTACGTAAAAATCCTACGCAATTACAAAGGTTAAAAACAACGACACGAAACGACAGAATAAAACGAGCCCGTCCTGGGCCGCGAACGTCGGAATCCTCGTTGAGAGAAGTGACAGCTTCAAGGATTCCGAGTTCCTTTCGGACAGAGAGAGACCTCGCGCGCCAGGTTACAATCGATTCTCGCACACTCGACGCTTTCCGGACGTCCCTTGTTTCATCGCCCTCCTCCTCCTCCACCTCCACGTTCTCCCATCCATCATTCAAGACTCTCCTTCTCTTTCCCTCCTTCCACCGAGAAAAGTGAAACGGATCAAAAAACGCACGGACATTACCGATTAGTAGGTAAAAGGGGGGTAGCTCTCACAAACGCCCACGAATATCTCGCACTCTCAGAGTTCCTGTACACACGCGCACGTATACATATACGGCCTATATATACGCTCTCTACGTAAATGCATCTGGAATTGGTGCAAACTCCGCCGACGCCGAGTGACGACGACGACGACGACGACGACGACGACGACGAAAGGCGAGGACGATTCATCATCGTGGCTGATCGTCATCCCATAAAAACGACGAGCCCTCGAGAAAGTGGCACTCGGATCCGAAGGATCGGCACTGTCAACCGGGATGTATTCCAAGGACACGGAGCAAGGGAAGCTTGAACGGAACCTGCTGCGGGAACAGGAAGGACAACATTCACCAGGCCGAATTGAATAATACGGTGGTGGAAAGCATGTTGAAGGTCCAGTTCTATAAAAGATCCTATGAGCTGCACAGCTCGAAGGTCAAGGTCAGTTAATCTAGGACTTGAACCGAATTCGCAGACGGATAAATAGAAGAATCAAAAGAAATAGGAGAAATAGGAGAAGTAGGAGAAATAGGAAGAATAAGAGAAATGGGAAGATTGAAGATGAGCGGAGTACATCGCCGGTTGACGGTTGAGGTCACTTCCGGTCCGCTCGGCAGCCCAGCTGGCCTAAGTTCGCCTCTTGGGCCTCCGGTCGTCGTGGGTTGTCAGTTCCTCGGTCGATCGGCGTCCATCCTCCTCGGGGCTTGGCATCATCGTGGGTCGCGTTCTCGGCGTGAGCATCTCAAGGACGCCGCTTCAAGCGTAGAACTCCCGATTGTGATGAGGCGCCCCTGGCTTCGGGAAGGCCTGCGCCGCCGGCGATCTTCTCGGCTCGTCCAGTGCGTACGAGCCCTCGTCCTTTTTGCGCATCCTGTAGACGATGAACATCACCACCAGGATGGCGCACAGCAGGCCCACTACCGCGCCGCCGATTACGGCTGAAACAGTTTTCGCAAAGTTTCTCGTCACTTTCCCTTGCTCTACGTTCGTTCTCCGCGGATGAATCTATGGCTGTGGGAATGGCTATAGGAATATGAAGATTCGATCTACGATTGTACGTTTATCCAGTCAGCTGTGTTTGAGGACTGGGTCCGTCATGGAGAAATTGCATAGTGTCATCAATTTTCTGTCATGACAGCCATATCCGTCATGTGTAAAATAGAGTTATCCTTGCTATTTAAACTGAATTTTGGTGGAAACTAAAATATATTCGTAAATTTCAATATGTTTAGAATTCTTTGGAGATAAAGACGAAATAAAACAAACTGATAGCTGCTCTGAGAACGGGCAGCCACAGCTGACTGGTTTTGGAATTTGCCAAGGTGACGGCAAAGGACCTGAAGTACGTGTCGATAGAGTGGAATATGAGTTGTACGCTCAAGTGGAGGGTGGAAGTAATGATTGATGAAAAGTGTTGGATAGGGGTTAATTGTAATATACCATTGGTCATTGATAGGGTAAATTGCGCAGTGAACGAATGCGATCGCGATAGGTACTTGAAAGATAACGTTCAACGACTGTTATTTAATCCTGTTCGTACCGAAATTATAAGCGAGCTGTTTCATTACTAAAATCATAGAATCTATATCACAGGTCTGGCACTAACAGATGGTTCGAACTTAGAAATAAAAATATGATACAGGTCATAGTAAAATTTACAGTACGCTATAAATGGACGAACAATTATTTACAATAAATAAATCACCCAACGTTTGAACGTTAAGAAAAGCCGTAGTTTACTTTCGCAAATCTAAACAAATTAGTTCCATGCAATCTCGAATAATTGCTTTAAAAATTTCAACAATAAAAACAAAAAATAGTTAATACTAATTTATAGGAGACTGTATGCTTACTAAAAAAAAGTCTCTAACATTTCCTAAACGTCTCATAACCGGCTTCCCGAACTCGCGTCTGACTTTATACATTGCACGACGCGGGGCTTATAAGAAATTATATTTGGAGCGCCGGAACTACTGTAACTACCGTAGAACAACCCGGGGCACTCCCGTAACAGTCTGTTCCCAGACGCAGTCGTCTACTTTGGCTGGCCGCCCCAGGATTATTGTAAGATGCCGCCGGAATTATTTGGAATGAGGCCGTTCGCCGAACAAAACGCTCGACTTCGCCGAATTAGAAATTCGAAATTAGGAATTAGGAATATCTCGCTATCGTGCGAGCGACGATTACGGGTAATTGGATCGCACGAGTGCGTCGTGCAATGGCAATTACGTCGAATCTACGTCTGGCGATTGTCTGAGAAGTCGCTAACGTCCTTGAGGCCGTCCGCGAGGAGTCTACGGGGTGGCCGTTTTTCGCCGGCTGCCGCGGCAGGGTAAATACTTACCAGCAAGGACGCCAGGCTGTGCGAAGAAGGAGCTCGCACGGTCCTCGTGCTTCGGATTCATGATGTAGACGTCGTGGATGTCGTCGGTGTTGTCCGCGTGATCGTCCTCTGCTCCTGAAGGCTCGATTACGTCGACCTCGTTGTCGGGCCGATTAACTGTTTCGACGTTCGTCTGCGAGTTAAGGGCGAATTAGCGGTTGACTACCACTCGTTACGTACGCTCGCGTCAAAATCCGAGTTCGCCCGTCAACCTGTTGCGATCGAAGCTTCGACAAGCTGGATGTTACATTGTAAAGCTGTCCTCGTTCATAATTCGTGCCTCACGTCGGAAGTGCATTGGACGTTGCGCGAATGTAAATGGGACGATCGCAATTGATTGACGCGGATCAGTTTTGTTAAGCGGTTGATATTTTTTAACTCCTTAACGCACCGTTTTTTTTTAATAAATAAGTGTTATATCTTTCTATGTAAATTATAAATATCGACAAAACGATTTTTTCTCTTAGCTTTCACATTGCTATTTTCAATTCTCGATTATATTCGAGTGTGAAAAATTATAGCAGCATCACGTACAACGCCGCTCGAATTATCTCGAGCGTGCGCAGTTTGACCTGTTTAGCGCGCTCGAATAAACTCGAGCGTGCACGGTAAGGGGTTAATTTGGAGAGGAAGTTGGGATGTATCTAACCTGTGTCTTCGTTTTAATGATCGTTTCCTCCACGGAGTACGGTGGCTTCGTTTCCGTCGGTCTGTTCGACGCTGGCTCTATCCTGTTGTTGATATTGGAATCTGTAACAGGATAACGAGGATCGCAGGTTACTCCTTTGGTTCCCCATGGGGAACAATGGACGACTGTAGTTCCGGTAGGCAAGCGGAGGCCGAATGTTTGCTCTTGCCCGTCTATGGGGCTCCTTGTGTGCTCACGAATGCTGAATAGTATCAGATGTGTTACCCCACTTCTTCCCATTCAAAGTCTGCACGCGCGATTTATCGAATTCTTGAACCCCGGCGTCAGTCGACCTCCGCATAATCCGCCAATTACCTTACTGTACACCCTACTCTCAAAGTTTGACTTTCAAATTTTCAATCTGAATCGGTCACGCTGGACAATGGAACGAACTAGACAAGCTTCCCCGCTTTATACTGTCGTTATATATTTATCTCCAAATATTGAAATAATCCTACTCTCTGACTCATAACGTTCAGTATGTTTGCATTTAAGGATTATATATTCCTCTCAATCCTCTCGCCCTATTTCAAATTCGAGCTAGATCAACATAAATCGATCGATATCAATTCTTCTCTCACGCCGAAAACAAGTATTACCTAAACCGACCTTCCACGCATCTAAATCAGTCGCGTTTACCTCAGCGCACGTGCCGAATTAGAAAATTCGATCCAATCTACGCGCCATTACATTCGATCTTACGCGAAACGCCGACCGCGATACCATAAATTCTGACGCCCCCTTTTGTTATTGATATCCGCACGTTCGCACGTGCGCGCATACGTGCGAGAGAGAAAGAGCACGTGGGATCCGCGGGGTGGGTCAGAGGGGGTTGGCCAGGGGTGGGTCGCGATTTACGGCGGGCTGGAAATCAAACGGCACCATCGAAATTTCGACAGCGTCATCCGGCGTTTAATGAAATCGACCACCCCCCCACCCCCCTCACACCGCCCCACCTCCAGTACGTGACCCCCGTTCGGCCAGCATAAATCCTATTACACGCTATTAGATATACGCCCGCGTCCACACATTTGTCTCCAACGCGCGTCGCCGAAGGTATAAAATAAATGCGGCCACGCATATTTGACAGTGCAACGACCGTCGTTAGTACGTACGGACATTGCCGAATTCGACCCAATTTCCTAAATATCAATATTTAGACTGCATTAGATTTTTCTCAGCCTACGGTGTGAACGTTGCCTAATTTTCTCTTTCCGAAGTGCCGCTCACTTTTTTCAAGCAAAGTATTCAGATTGTTTACATATTGCGATTTTTGACCACGGTACGGTGTGAACGATACCTAAATCTTACTCGACGTATGAACATTCGCGGAATGCATCCTAATTTTCCGGGTTTCGGCATGCAAATTGCTTTGAACCGTTGTCGTCTGCGCGGCGTGAGTGACGAACTCTATTCTTGAGACGATTCGATGAACGAGCGGGTTGACAGTGTGCCGTCGTACGTGTGAAGCGTTCGTCGTAGGTCAGGGATCGCCCAGTGTGGCTATGTCGGTGGCCGAGTGCATTTCGAGCCATTTGTATGCACCCTGATCATATTATATGTATATATGTATGTATCCGTACGCCAGAGTGGCCGGTCGTGAATAATGGCCAACTATACTGTCAATCCGATCGCTATCGCTCGCGCTACGCCGTTAAATGACATGACTCGAGGTTATAGAAACAAAATTGTTGACGGATATTTTCGAAACGACAGGAATCGAAAGCCGCGAACGCGCGGATTCTCCCGAAATTCCTCCCGGAATTTGCGATTCTCGTCACGGCGACGAGAGAGGGAACGAGCAAAAAAGTTGGGATCTCCGCGCTCGGAGTCGACCATTCGTTGCGGGCGGGGAGGACGTTTCTCATTCCCAATCATGATCATTGGAAATTCATTTCGGGCTTTCGCGGTCAGGATATTGGAAAACGCGGTAGAATCCGCGATGTTCCCAGAATGTAGGCTGGGATGGAAATGCGACCGCAAGTTCCTCTGCGCACAGACACATAACGTTCGGCGGTCGACTACAGTGTCGTTCGTGTGCGATTCTCCGCGTCCCACCCTATACGTAGAGCCGACGACTGTTCATATCCTGTCGCGTTTTCCCGTTTAGGAACGTTGCATGCAACTCGTTCCGCGTTCGTATGCGAGCTGTGTACAGAAAAAAAAGTCGGAAGTGTGGTGTGTGTGTGTGTGTGTGCGGTTGGCAACGGATGTGTCGCGGTGTTTTTTTTATTCCGACCGCTTGGTCCACTGGCCAATTTTGATAGTTTCGTCGGCCTCACGAAGCTTTTTCTTGTACGGGTCGCGTAAGCGTCGAAAGTTTTGTTGAAATGGGCGCGTGGTACCAGATAAATTGCGGTCATTAGGGTAGAGGAGGGCTGGTAAAACATAGGTTGAATGATAATAATATTCTGACCGGTGTACAGTAGACAGTGTGAACGTTTTAGAATGTGATTTAACCAAAATCTGCATCTATGTTTGTAGCTTCCCTGGGTAATGTCAATAATACGTGAAATTGTCATGACCTTTTACATAGTCGTGATACAATTGCACCAAATATTTATAATGCAGTTTACTTGTGTTTATTGCAGTGCTAGAAAAACTATAAAAGTTCTGTAAATGCTTTTTACAACTATAGAATATAATTACCCCTTACTTTACCATAAGTAGTTAGATTTTCTTTAGTAAAAACGGAGTTGCCCAATCTTAAACTGTCGCAAGTTTCAATGCCAACCCAATTTTTATCACCGATCAGTCTTTATCAAATGACAGTTTCTAAGCCAAAGAGAAACGTTGAAACGTCTATGGCACAGTTCCAGTACCATGACAATCATGACTAAATTTCTGATGCCAATATACCTAGAGATCCTGCGGCACTCGGTGCCAGTTGATTCGATTAAAAGGACGTTGAACATACCGTCATCATCGTCACCGTCCTCGTCGTCCGGGCCAAGGCCACTCCCAGACGCCTCAAGGTCGTCGCGACCCTCGTTAGCACCCCGACCGGAACCTTCCAAGGCTTCCTGATCGTCCAAGTACAAATCGTCAGGGAACGAGTTGTAAGTCGAACTTCCTGTTGTCCTTTCCTTCTCCGCCTGCTCCTTCTGCAAAAGAAAAGATCGGAATAATTAATTTCTAGCGTTCGCATCGATCACCAAGCGAACAACGCCGGTTCCGAGTCAGCAAACAGTCATCGCACGTGGCAAACAAATTTTAGCCGAGCGCACTCGAGTGACAATTATGTAAATAGCGTCCAAACATCGCATTAAAGCCGTTGAATATTTGCGGACGGCCAAAGAAAATGGAGGCTCCGTGTCATTTTCACTCTGTACACTCTGTTCCCGAAGGTAGAGAGGCGGCGTGAATTTACGGCGCTGCCGCGGACGAAGCCGCCGTGTAAACACGTCGAATAAATTTAGAGTTCAGAACATGGGGTCAAGTGGCTGAGAAAGGGAGACTGCTGGTGGAAATAAGAGCGAGAGAGAAAGAGAGAGAGAGAGAGTCTGACAGAATACGCATTCACTAGTCGGCCTTTCAAGAGGGGAGACGAAAATGCGGGAGAAACGAAAGAGGAAGGACAGCTGAGGGGACGCAGACGGATCCTTTCCTAAAAGGATCCTCCTCGCTGAACATTTACTATTAGCTCGTCTAAGTTTCTATTTCGACGAACGAGCCGGGATCCTCTGATCCTAAAAATAACGACGTCCGCAGTCTCGCTGTCGGGACTGACGTTTTTGCCTCGAGAAACCATCATTTAAAATCGTGACAGGACCGTCAACATTTACAGCTTCGGAGGAAAAAATGCGTATTTTTAGCTATTCGCTCTTACGCAAGTTTTTCTCGAATTCCATTCAAGATTCAGTTCTCTCTCTCTCTCTCTCTTGCAAGAATGAAACCGTCGGACGAGAATATATCTGTTGACCGTCAGAAGCGACCTGCCAAGACGAGTTTCGAATTATCGAACGTCCCGAGAATCGATTCGCGACGACAGTAACGCGATCGTTCCGGCCGTTTGTTATTCTCAGCTTTATCGGCCACGTTACTTCGCCATTCCGCGAGCATCGTTCGGCCGGAAGTGAGGGCCATTCCTCTTCTTCCACCTCGAGACCCGTTTCCTCCACGGCATACGCTCACTCTTTTTTCATCCGAGCACTGCTCCCCCCCTACCCCTTTCCCCTCCCTCTAGCCGCCACCCTGCCACTGTCTTTCTTCCACGTCTCTGTTCGATGTCTGCGATTGATCGATCGTACGGACCTGCGAAAGTGCGCGCGATTTCTTTATTGTTAGCTTGCCCACTCTCTCTCTCTCTCTCTCTCTCGGCATGCTCGGTGATTATTTATGGTGGAATGATGCGCCGGACGTGACTGCCTGTCGAAAGTGCAGCGAGAAGCGTTACCCATCTCTTGCCTTTCTGGATTTCGAGCGGATCGTAATTTATGGCTGGAATTGTGGGAAATTGTAAAATTTCGTTCTGACCCGAGGATTGGGTGAACGATGGGTCGTGCTGCTGGCGAATGTGTGGCCTGTTACGGTCAATTTGTAAAGGAACCGCTTCTGCAGATTGAAATCCGTGTGATTCATTGTGACGCTTAGATATAGGAGGTGATAATTTATAGAATTAGGAAAAATTGTGGAAGTTGGCGTGGGTGGGTGTAGATAAGATTTTCGAGGAGGATTTACGTTTGAAAACTGTGCTGTGCTATGTAAAATTTGTAAAGAAGGAATGATTCGGTCGTTTTCGTTCTTTACCGAATTCATCGCCACATTTTTCTTCGACGAATTGATAATTCATACATGAAAATATGGCAAATAATAAAAAGGTTTTTATCTTCGGATCTTTCTAGACCTGTATTGTCACCCATACATTCGTAAGCAAAATGACAGGAAATAGTTGAACTTGGACAACCGCATACCACATTTCGCTATACCTCTTATCTACTCATCCTTTCGAACCTCGTAAAGAAGAGACGATTCGATCACATTCTTTACCGACATCGCGACAATTTGCGTACGAACGAAGGCGGGGCAAACGCAGCGTAAACAGGAAGCCCGACGCGTGAGGCAGCCGTTAAATTTTGATCTCGACCCGCGCAAAAACCGAAGGAGTGCCCCGCAGAAGGAGGAAGACACGGAAGTTGAGAAGTTTTCGACGACAGCGATGCAGGCAGCTTTGCTCTCGCCAAAGTGGAAATCTCGCTCGTGTTCCGCGCCACGGGAATTATTGCACCTCGTGCGCTTGCGAGGGAAGTTAACAAAAAGAGGGGAAAGAGGAGAGGTTCTGACGAGAGTGTTCCTTCCGTCCGTTGCCCGCGGAAAGTTACGGGAGAAGTTTGCGGATGGGCGACGGGCTCAAGTCCGCGTGTAAGGCGGCGACGAAATCGATTTGTCGTTTGTGCATGGCTTCCGAGACCTTCTCTTCCGACAAAAGTCTCGACGGGGGGCTCCCGAAGCAAGACGACCCATCTGATAAAGTCCGAGGATAAAATTGATTGACTCGTCGCCCGTTTTCATAGCGGCGCTACTGGTAAACAGAGATACATTACCGCAAACAGTGAACTTAAAACTTGTGATTCGTACTGGTGGGCTTCTTTCCAGTTTGCTTTGTAATATTTTAAAGCATACAACATGAACTCAAAACTTACTTGTCGGTGTAAATAATTTCGTATGGACGTAAACGAATGTTCACTCCTACGACTTATGCAGATTTAAAAGAGTCAGTTAGTCGAATGTCAGCGGACGTTCAATTTTTCTGTATAGCACATTTTTTTAAAACAAACAAATCTCAATTATTTTTATTACTAATATGACATACGCCATTACCAAGGCATGTCGATTACAGACTACACGCTCGGGCTTTCGTCAAAATCTGGCGACCCGAAATAATTCAGAGCGCCTCGTCGGGCGCGATAACGCAATACCATAATAGTCGCCCAGTTTCGGAATAATTTCTAATCGCCCGGGAGAGCATCTCGCCGCGGTGATTTGTCTGAACTCTAACAAGCCGTGTACCGGCGCGAGATTTACGGCCGCGTAATTCGGCGAGTGGCCCCCCTGTATAATATACGGTGGTACGATGCAAAATGCGAGTGTATCGCGCCGGATCTGCGCGGCGTATGAGCCCCCGACGTTACTCCCCTATTTAATATGGAGCCAGGCGAAATCTTGCGATGCGAAGTTGGTACACCTGTGTCCGCGTACGCCCCGGCGCGGAGAGCGGTGATTTATTACGGAAGCGTTAAGAATTTTCCCCGGGCTTTCCCCGCCAGGAAACGAAACGAAGCCGCAGATAAGCAAGCGTATCTATCGCATCGCGTACAGTACTAATTTTTGCCTACGACTGTACCGGAATGAAAAATTAAAACAGTTTTTCTTCTTCCACAACCACCAAGCCGTGTACAAAAGTTCGCTTCAATCTGCATATGTGTAGGCGACAGTCATGAATTGTTATTCGCGATCACGCTCGAATTCATTTTATGTAAGCTTAAAAATGATTTAATCCCTCATTTGATTACGGAAGCAGCGAAGGACGAAATTAACAATTAAGTTCCCGCGATTTTAATTATCAGCAGGCACACGTATGCGCGTACATAGGTGCATTCGACTCCCACGCGCGACGACAACAGTTTTTCTCGTCCGGCGGCTTGTTTTTTTTCCCTCGGTCTCGCGCGTTCCGAAAGGCCAATCGTTTGAAAGGTATCCGAAAGAGTAAATATTCGGAGTGCGAGGGGTAGCGTGGGAGAGGGGGGAAGAGCGGTTCGTCGGGACAAAGGTTCGAAGCGTTCCCAGATGAATCGGACCAATTTCGTTGTAGGATGCGCGAGCCCGGTGAGCTCGATGAACAATCGAACGCCGACGAACGAACGAGATGGCTGGAATGTCGGAATTTCGTGCAAGGGGAAACTAATCGAGAGGCCTCTCGCACAAAGTTCCGGCCCGTTTGACTAAATGCGTTGCATTTCCGCATTTACCCCCTGTACATCTATTTCACTATGCATTTCTCTCTCTCTCTCTCTCTCTCTCTCTCTGTCACTCTCTCGATCTTTCTCTCCCTGTCTCTCTACCTCTCGCTGCTGCTCCTCCACATATGCATATTCGAATTCGACGGCAGAATTATTGAAAGTCGCTTCGCGTACCGGTAGTCGAGAAGTTTAGGAATTCGGACGAGTTATTTCGGCGATTATTCGACGATTATATTCCGCTCCTTCCCTCCCGAAAAGCTGCTCTCGTCCACGTGCCCGCGCTTTAGAAAACTCGCCGGGTCCCGCGGAACCTAAATCTGACCTAAAAGCCCGGCCTTTTCAGCGCTCGCGGCCGGACTTTTAAAGCGTTTCGGTACCGATGAATGGGACGGCTAAAAAATATGGAGTCCGCAAAAATGGGCGTCCTCTCGGATTCGGCTATCAAATTTGTACGGGCGCGGTGGAATAAGCGGATGGGAACATTTTTGCCTCGGTAGAGTTTGCGATTGGTGCTCGCATAACACGGTACATTCGGAACACGATTTTTCTCCGCCCTTTCTATCTAAAAGTTTGGAGTGCACCTACCGTTTGATTACTCGCGGATTGCTGTCGCATGTACATATTACATATTACCTCGATATAATATGCATAGAAGAGTCTGTTAAATCATGTTTTTCGGCTGACAGGGTTTCTTTTAGACATGACACCATTGGAAAAATCGTGTTAGGCGAGAGCTTCGATCGTCATTGTTTCCGATTAAAGCGGAGATGCAAATGAGGAGGTCGGAGTCGGTGGGCTGGCGAAAATCCTATTTTCGCCGCTGAAAGAAGGCAGGAACGTCGGAAGAGGCTGCGGATCGATCGGCTTAAAGAAGATCGACCCCGACTGGGTCTAGCACCGCGACCCGGGTGACCTTGCACGAATAATTAACCCCTGGGCTGGCAAAGTCACGCATTCAGCCGGGCTTTCCGGAGGGGTGAAACGAAAGAAAGTCGTCGCGTCATGAAAGACCCGCGGACGGTGCATGGCCGAGCATTAAAAATTTGACGACAGCGACTAACGTTAAGGCTGCCTTCTTCGGCGTCCCTACACGCCGTGCTCGGAAAATATCTGCGCCGAAGACGTGCCTCGCGCCGACAACGGACGCACAATTTCAGCCGAGACCGGATTCATCCGGCATTGTGCCTATTAATTGCCGCCAATCTGCGGCCGGCCGGACGATTCTCGGCCAGAAATTTCTATTCCGCCTCGTCCTTTCTCTCTAACGGGTGACTCTCGACGCGGGTAAATGGCCGGGAACAAGGAGACGAAGGAAACGCCGCGAGGGAAGGAGCGGAGAGTGGCCTCCTTCAAACTCAATTTAGAAGTAATAACCGAGGCCCCGCGCACTTTGATCTTGCAAACATTTTAAGTGGCCCATAAGAGTGGCGACAAACCTCGAGTGCCCGAGAAGGGTAAGCGGGACGGGGAGGGGGGGGGGGGGAGGCTGAAAAATATGACCGTCGAATTCTTCCGCGCTTCTCGAGAATTACAGCCCCTCTCATTTTATTTTAAATTCCCCGAGGAACTCGGATTCATTCATAAATTCCGGACGTAACTTCTCAGGGCTCTGACATCAATTCTTAATCACCCTGGAGGTATAGCAATCGTTTCTGCGAAATGTAACGATCGCTTTGTACCCTGGTAGAGCAGGAATAGTGGTTGGGTGTCGGTGAGACAGGAATGGAAATCGAACGAAACGTCAAAAGACTGATTGATGCCCAGAAGTATCTGCGTGGATTCATAAAAATGGTGGTCTATCAGGACTCCGGCATAATACGGACGTCTGAGACGGAAGCCCCGGCGGTACTCGAGTCAGGAAGCGGAAAAGGAAACGGATTGGGAGAGAGGGATGAAGGGATGGTGGGACGGGGGGAGGAAGAGAGAGGGGAATCTGTTCAGTCCGGTCTGCTCGCTGTCAATCAGACGATAGGCAATGGGCGTACGAGAATCGACAGAGACGACAGTGCGTCGGTGGCGACTGATCGATAATGCAAAATTCGGGTTTTCACCCACACAGACACACACTCACCCTCTGTCACCCCTCGACCGTCCAGTCCTCTGTCTCTTCATCCGCCTCTCGCTTTCCGTTTCGTTCGCATTTCGTTCTCCCTTTCGAGGCTCTCCATTACCATCATTTTCCCTTTTCATCGCAATCGTCCACACGCGTCGGTGTTAGCAACATCAATTTTCCCAACATTTTCCTTCACCCCCCTTCGATCCCTTCCCGGTCCTCGCCGTTCTCACCCTTCGCGGGATCGGCGAGAATTCAAGGTCGAACGCTGAAAGCGCTCCTGCCATCCGAAGATAATTCGCGTCATACGGCCAGAGTGCTTTCGTTTCTAATCCCTCTCTCTCTCCTATTCCCACCGCGGCGACTTTGGACGTACCTACACTCGCTGCGCGAGCGAACGCACGTGACGTACCTGCACCTACACACGTGTACACACACACACACATAGACGCGCGCGCGCGCCCGGAGTCCTCTTTCCCTTTCTGCCGTTGCGGAAGAAACGCAAGAATTGCGCGGGCGCGCGATGTTATCGACCTTCCCGCGCTCACCCTCTCGCCCCTTTATCCGCCACCGCCACCCTCCCCCTGGCACCCTCCGGCAGCCCGCTTCCGGCCACGGTTGCGTTAAACGGGAAAAGGGACTCCGTTCGGGAATGGTCGCGAGGGAAACAGGACGCGAATTGTCGGGCTCGATTCGCTAAAATCGATCCTGCCCGACGAGGGATTCTTAACCTACGAGCCTGCCGGAAGTCTTCGAGAATGCACCCCCACCCACCTCCCCTTCCAGGTTGAAGGACCTGACCGCAGGACGTGCGCCGCGAATGTGGTGTGACTCTTTCGTAAAAGCGGTGAATATTTTCGAGTCGAACGAAATGCAAACTGTGCGAGCTGAATGAGGGACGAAGGCCGAGGGAGGGGGGTGGTGGTGAGGGATGAGGGTTGAACTGGAGGCTGAACGGGGGTGACGTATGTAGTGAACGTGGGGAAGGATGCGGGCGAGACAGCGTATGGCGAATGAACGAGTCGAAGGATCTTCGGTTTTCGGCTTATACTCACGAGTGTGTTCAGTGGCTTCGGGCCGTGCGTCGACGGATCGGGGGGAATTTGTCCTGCGAAGGACGATCGTCCTCGGGGCCACGGCGAGACGGCGATATTTTCGGGACGGGGAAAATCCCGTGTAAGGTGTGCAGTGCTTTTAGGCCAGGTGGTGACTGCACCAGTCTAGTACGGGGTCGAGCCAGTAGACGGCACTGCTCGAGATCCCCGGTATATATGTGTACGCAGCCGGCGTGGGCGGAGGGGGTGGCGGAGGGAGGCCAGGAGCGTAGAGCGTTGGGGGGCTTCCGCGGAAGGAAATTTCTCAAGGATAACTCGCGCTCCGGCTGCCAGATGCCGTTAACACGTTCGCGGACAGTAAAAGTGTCGGTGGGGTACAAAACTTGACAGTTTTATTGTGAAATTGGTTGTGATATCCGAAATTTGATTAAACACAGTTTATAAGGGTAGTCGGATTATCGTATTTTAATTGTTATATACAACGAATGCTATAGCATCTTAACTATAGCAAAACTTAAGGTTATATGAATTTAAATTCAAAATAATTGACTTTATGATTTGAATGCTATAGCATTCACGTCCGCGAACGTGTTAACTCGAGGGCCGACTAACGGATAAGATAATTTCTCGCTCCTGGGGGCCATTCTCAAGGACGTTCAAGTAGGCTCTGTTCAGGTTCGAAGGAGCAGGTAACAGTCAAGGTTGAGGGTGCGGAAAGATTCGACGGCTTAGGGAGTGAGACGCTAAGATGCGAATTTTGCGAGATTTACCGGCGGCTGTTTCGCTCGAAGGTTTGCATTGTTTTCGGAGAGTCGGAGCATTGAGTGGCGATAAATTATTACGGGATAAAGAGGGAATTCGCGGATTCCGAGGCTCCGCAGACGTTCGGAGAACACGTCAAGGGGGTGTTTCCATTGTGGTTATTCGGGGATTAATTATTTTGCGGCCTGGGTTAGGAATGCGAACTGCGGAGTAAAGGGCTCTCGGAATGGCGAGGATTCTGCTCGCAGGGATGTACAGTTACCCTGACTCCCACGATCCTGACACGTTCGAGTCGAGACCGCAGAGGGGGTGAGAGAGGCCACCCTTATTTCGACTCCTCATTACGAACGAGGCGTAACAAGCTTCCAGCGCTTCCGGTCGACGATTCTCCATGATTTAGCTGCGCCTCCTTCGCGACTTTCCTTCCGGTTGGGTCGGCTCCTGCTTCCGGGCGGAAAATGAATTTTCCAATTCCCGTCGATACGCCGCCGAGAGTTTCTTATTTACCGACGGTAGACCACCCTCCCTCTTTTCTGCTCGCTTCACACGGCTGAAGGTACGTTTCCACGGCGATTGCTTTCCGATTCGATGTTTGATATTCCCCTTTACACCCTGGCAAACGTCGAAACTATCGGATATTCACATATACTTCCCTTGAACATCCTGCATCTTTACAATTTTCTACTTCTCTGTCTGAACACGACTCGATACGCTCAACTTTGCCGCCCATAGCACTTCGACTTTCAATAACATGGCCAGCAATTGGGTCGCAATTATCGTTAGAGCTTCCGTGCGATTTCGTTGTAGCCACGTTCGATTTCTGGTGGGAACTTCCGGAAAATGGGAAAACGTGCGCATCTGCAGCTTGATTGGCCGTATCGATATTGTCCCATTAGTATCGATGGCCGTGATCACTATAATTCGCCGCACGCCGGACACCGAACTATCCGGCACGGTCGCGGGGGATAATCATCCGGCCGTACACCTACTCGTCTACATACACGCACACCTGTGCGCGTATCTACCCGTCCATCTGTCTATCTGTTCGTCTATATGGGCGCCTGGCGTTAGACCGGCAAAAAGGCTTCGTCGCGCAGGATGTTCGATAAGTCACGCGATAAGGCGATTCCCGAGATACGGCCTGGACGGTAGGATATTGAAAGTCTACCTAGATTTTCAATAGTCGCTCGGCTAGGTTCAATATGTGCGTGCGTGGGAGGATAAGATGATCGAAAAATCATCGGACGGCCCGGGTGACGTGGGGCGTTAGATTCTGTTATCGATCGTGTTCCCCATTGGGTAGCGAAGGAAAGGTTTCAAAATTCTGAAGAAATTTCTGTGTCCATATGCGTCTGCTCGTCCTGTATTTTATATTGAAAAGCATTTTCGAAGAGTGAACGCCGTTGATGAATCGCGTAACTATGTGATTAAATATGTAAATTCTGGAAATGTCTAATTTATCTTTATGTGTACTCTTTTCAACCGTGTGTTAATATTTTGTACAAAAATTAATTAAATGTACAACAGTATCTTCAGCCAATTTTGGGAATAGTAAATGATTTTAAGTCTTGTTCTCGTACGACGAAGGTATAGAACATTTTAAGATGAGAGTATTTTATTTGCGAGCTTCTACCTGTCAGCGCCCGATCACTTTTTCCTGTACCACACGTCTAACTTTCAGCGACCCACAGGCTCGTATAGGGTGGAATCCGAGTATTTGAACGGAGAGGATTTTTCATATTGGATCCGAATCCTGAGGATCTTAACTCCGCTCTCCACCCTCACACACTCGGTATCCACCACTACCGGCAAGCCTGCAAGCTTTCTCACCACCACCGTCGAACGCAACGGGAGACTAACGTACGTGCGCGTCGGTTTTGTATTTTCAATGGATTTCTCCCCCTTTCTGCCGGCCTCCCCCCTTCGAGCGAAGGCTTCCCATGTAGGAAGAGTAAATCCAGGAGGAGTGTCTGGTCGGCGAGGAAAAGCTCCGAGAAAAAGCAGCCCTGGACGACGAGCGAGCCTTAACCGGGCAGGCTGCTGTGACATTGAAATTACGGGGTGAAATTTGCTTCGGGCTCTTCCAGCGGAGAAGTGCACTCGAGGATCCGGGTAAGATTTATCGATCGGCCGTCCTTCGCTCGAAATTAAGCGCGATACTTTATAATGTGCGACCGTGGACGTGCACGCTGCGTCAAGATAATTGATGATGATACCCTGAATTGTAGGAGGTGAATAAGAAGATTTTCTATGTAGCGTCGACTTACGGAGTACTGCTGTATGTGCTGTAGCCCAATTTACGGATTTTTGAGTAATATAGTGTTCGTCGAGAGGTACGTATGTTAAATATAATTTCTCAAATGCATATACCGCTTTGTGACGAAATTACTGCTATATAGTCTGAAAAACAATCGAATCCATTCATGAAAATCGCAACCGCAGCCTTCTAAGTCCAATAGTTTCGGAAACACAACCAAAAATATATTGAAAAATGATGAAAAATGGCTATTCAGTCAGCTATACCGTAATGAACATTATTAAGTCACTCTATCGCTTTATAGATTAACAGTGGACTCTAATCTACGGCTCGCACTTCAATCTTAAGACCTGCGCGAGACGTTTAAGAAAGAACGCAAAGGAAAACTGTGAACTATATCACGGACATACAATGAATTACGATAATAGCAAGAACATTTTCAATTCTCCCCGTACCCTCCATTATTCATCGGATACGTTACGCCAAGCGTTCTTTCGCAAATGGCCCGATACTCTTGTATCGCCGAATCGCATAATACCGCGATCGTCGGCCGTAAATATTAACAGCCCCCGGCCATACCACGGATGGGCTTACAATCCGGCAAAAAAAAGGGGAGAAACTGCAGTACAACGTATGTAACCCTGATTACCTATCATCAACCCTCGAACATTTATATATGTACGTGCATCGGGATTGCGGGTATAATCTGGAAATCGGAGCGGGGCAAAATAACGATTGGGGTAGCGTTAATCATTTCATAAATTTTAACGCCCCCTCCCCCTTCCTACCCCGCATTAAAATGCGCCGGGAATATGCGCGGCTTCCTGTGCGCAACGTATGATTTATACATTCGACCGCGATAGTAAAGTATCGCGAGGATTTCCCACCGCGGCCGAGCCACGTGCAGCCTCGAATTTTCCGCGAAAATTTCCTAAAGGTTCCATTCCACCCCCCCCCCCCCCCCCCAAATCCACACGCGTACACGCGCGCACACTCTCCTGCCGTCACGCTCGCACGACAGGGTCCGAACTTCGAAGCCGGTAAGTACAGAATTTCGTAACTGGCGTACTCGGGCCACTCGGCTGGCCAGCCTGGCTCGGCGGCCTGTATATAGAAAATAGGAATATCAAGCGAATCTACACGGAGCCGCGACCGGGCCGGCCGGAGCTCTTGAATTTCGCTTCACGCCCGACAGATCATGTCCGAATCGCATTACCGGCGAAATTTCCCGGCAAGTTACGGCGTGCAATTATTATTATTCCCGCGAGCCACCGCGCGAATTAATTCACGCAGCTTTCTCGGTCTTTCGTAACGCGGCCGGGCTGTAACGGTATCCCTTTCCGCAACCCCTCCACTTCCCCCCTCCATCCCTCTTTCGTCCCCGCGAAGTCCCGTTTCGCCCATAGGTGGGCAAAGTCTTTCGCAAATATCGCCGAGCATGGATACATCAGCGAGTTACGAGCGGTCGCCCACCCCCCTCCCCCCTCCCGCCCCTCACACGAACGTTTTCCGTGCCCGCGGTACCGAAAAATACGATTCCTACCGGCGATTGTCGGGATAAAAAGTTCTCCCGCGGGACGTATAATTGGACGGAAGTGGATTTCGTCCGCGCGGACCCGCTCGACGCTGCCGGTAATTCTGCGCGATTTACGCGACCGCCGCGATCTTCCTATCCTAGCTGGAGAGAGGAAGGAGGTAGGGGGGGAGGGTTGGTTCGCGAGAGTCAGTGTAAGATTAGATTGGAGTGTTGGGTTACGACGGACTGGCTCCGCCGTTTTCTAGATGTACCGTGTCTATTTTCGGTTGGGTTCATTGGTCAGATCGGCGGACTAGATTTTTCGGTGCTCGATGGCATTTTCATACGGTCGACCGAATATCAAAGTTTTATGTTTGAAATGAATCTCTATTTCATTGAGATGTTCGTAAATAGTGTCATTAAGAAAGGCTACAGGCGCAGGACTTGAGTGGGTTGCGTTAAAATTATGATCTCAGGTTTGAAACCGAGATATTGTAGAGATTGACATTTGGTTAAATTATAATGAAGAATAAAAGTAGGATATCAGTAAAAAAAGGCTTTCAAGATCAATTTTAAAGATACGGCTAGAAATAGTGAATTTTATGCCATTCACACATAGTCACCTATCACCTATCAAGATTACGCCAAATTTTCTAAAAATCTACCCTAGCAAGTTTCTTTTTCCTCCATTGAAATAGATATATCTACACATTTAAAATGTTGTCAGTCGACACCGACTACTTGCATATACCTGAGAGCTTAATAGATTTACCGCTCGAACGAAAACCGTTTAAGTGAACGTTATGCCATTAGTCTATTCCCTGCTACCCCGTGTGTTCCCGGAGTGAAGCGATTTGGCCAATGAGCGGCTCAATTGTCCACCCCTCGATCCGGGCGCAATATTTAATGGCTGTCTCGGTCGCGGGGGCCGCGCTTAATGGCGCCGGGGCCCGTTGCCGATCGTCGTCGTTGCGTAATCAGCGATCCGCCGTCGATATTATTCGAGTGTCTAACGAGGCTATTGTACTAACGACGGGGTATCAATTGGCCCGGCGGTCAATAATTTCCATCGACGGAACGGGAAATTATGGTGCGGCCGCGCTCGCGAGGCCAGACTCGACCGGGCTCGGTCGGGCTCGGTCAGGCTTGGCCGGACTAGACCAAGCCAGACGAAGCTGGACCGAGCTAGACCGGGCCAGACTAGCCAGACTCCGCAGGGCCTCTTGCCAAGTGCCAGCGACTAGATTCGATAAGAGGCCGTAATCTCGGCCGTGCATCATCGATAATGGCCGATCGGCGCGGACGCCAGTCGGACTCGCTCGTTGCATTCTCGCGCCTCGACGTCCATTATGCAAAGACGGGCCTAGAGAAGTTCGGCGTCGCCGCTGCCTATCGGCGTCGTTCGACGCGCGTCGAAATTCCCCGACAAAGATCGTCGAAGACATACATAATGGATGGGTCGGATCCCTCGATGAAGTCGAAATGGCGCAGCTCGGGGTACCGATTTGACTTCCCGACGTTACGGATTTGCGGATGATATTCTTTCGGCCGAGCGGCATGAAAAATCGAGACAAAAGTTCGTTTCGAATTCTGATTCCGGGGGGAGTCCCCCGCGCGGAGGGTGGAATTCGAGGAAAAGTCGGGAAATCACGTTCGCCTAGGTATAAACTTATCCTATTCGTTCTTCTACCTCTCTCTTTCTTATATCTGACTGTTCTTGATGTTCCCCCTCTTTTCTTCCCGGCGTTGGAAAAAAAGCACGATCGTTAAAGAAAACGATCCCGGCGACGTTTTAGTCGAATTCGCGGAAAAATATTTCGCTTGCGCATCACGATCCCTGCGTTTACCTTTCCGCGTTGCCGGCAGGGGCCGATCGGAAGAGTCAATTAACGGATATCGATAATTGAAGGAAGTGCGCGGGCGAGCGTTGTTTTCCTCAGATTTTTCGTCCCTCATTCACTTTGCGCTCGAACGAATAGAATCCGGAAGAGCGAAATAAGAGGAACGAGAAAGAGGAAGGTAAGAAGAATAAGAAAAATAAACGTAGAGCGAGGCGTAACAAGTCAGTTACACAACGATGTAACAGCGCTTAAGGGAGTAATATTATACGGAAACCTTGAAACGACGGCCGGATACTGTTACATATGGATACGCGGACGGCCGACTATTAATTATACGAACTGCGATATAGAGACATATGGACGAGCGTGCGTAGCTAATAGATTATGCCAGCGGCCCTGCAATTATGTTCTCACTTCGCGATATTAACCTCGCCCCGTCGCGTTCGTTTCGCATCCTAATTCTGCGCAAAAAAAAATAAGAGACAGAGAGAGAGAGAGAGGGACGTCCGCCTACTCCGAACAAAATAATGAATTAATCCAACATTACGCTAATTACAGCCGCGTCCCGCGTCAATGTTGGGCGTTCTCGTTACGCTAATTGTTTCTCTCGCTGGGCGTCGCGACGCCAAAAGGGCAGAGCCTCGAAATTTGCGGGCAAAAATATCGGCACGTCTCCGCACGGCGTCATATTCCTTTCTCATCGCGAAATGCCGGCGCACTGGCTGCCCGTGAAAATGGCATTTCCCTATTCGTCCTGCTAGCAGGACCCTTCGCGTCCTGGGCGCTCATCACCGGTTATACTCGCGTCGGCCCTCCCGCATGGAAATCAAATGCGACGAGAGAGAGAGAGAGTCGCCCTTTGTCGCCGGACGTCCGCCGTCATCAAAGAACGCCGCGGAAATAATTCAAGTAAATGAAAAAAGGAGAGCGGACAAAGAGGGAATGCGAAAGCGAGGCGGACGTGGCTGAGAAGAGAAGAGTGGGAGTGAGTGAAAGAGAGAGAGAGAGAGAGAGAGAGAGAGAGAGCGAGAGAGAGAGAGAGAGAGAATGAAATATAGCGTGAGAAAGAGAAAACGAGACAGAAAGAACAGAGAAGCGACCGTATGAAAAGGACGAGACGGAGGGAGGTGGAGAGTGTCAAAGGAGCGGAGAGAGAATTAGAGAGCGGGGGTGGACGAAATGCGCACATGCACACAATCCATTTTCATTCCAGTTACCGTAGGACAATACGTGTGGGCCGGCGGATAAAGGAACGGTTGAAATCGTATATTGAAATTAGCGCCGTTTTGTCCGCGTCGTCGTGGAGAGTTCATGATCGACGGTGCTTTTTTTTCGAAGGCGATAAATACGTTACACTTGTTGGACCCGTTGGCTTCTCCCTCGGACCGGAAGCTGCGAAGAAGGCTCGGGAATGAATTTCAGTCGTCAAAGGAGGCCGGCACCCGACATCAAATTCGTATCTTCCCGTCGGTCAATGTAATCATTTTCTCCCTTGTCGGCGCCGAACTATTGGCACAGGTGCATCCGACGAAAAACTCGGAACGAAATCATCTGCGCCTGGCAACGTTTGAGGAGGAAAAGAGTGGCGGGGGTGTGAGAGGGAGAGAGAGAGAGAAAGAGAGAGAGAGAGAGAGGAAGAATGAGAAAGTGGCCAGAAGAGAAGGGAACGTTTGAGAGGGCTGCTCGTGGATCGAGTTGAGGGTACGAGGAAGGGTCGAGGGCTTCGTCTTTTTTCGGAGGGTCGACGATCTCGGGCGAACCGTGTCATCGTCTGAATCCATCCCTTTTGCATGCAGAAGGGAACCCTCGCTACCGAGCACTTGAAACGACCGACTCGAGATCCGGCGACGCCCGCGAGCGCATTTCGCTATTCGTAAATCGGCCAATGGAACGGGAGCACGCCTTTCCTTCCATTCGAAATTAGACAAATTTCCCTAACATTACCTATAAATCATCGCGTCCGTCGGAAACAAAAATGGTAAAAGCAGAGGACGTAAATTAATTCTCCCGAAATTCGGGGGGGAAATCATTAATCAGATGCCGGTGCGAACGTGGAGGAAGATTGATAATGAAGAGGCGGGGTGTGAAGGGGTTGAAAGAAGATGGAGTAAGCTGAAGATAGCTGAAGATAGCTGAAGATAGCTGAAGGAACCTGTAGGTCCGACGACGGAATGAAGCATAGAAGGCGGAAAACACGTCGTACGACGCTGAGGTCGCTTTACGGTTGGAAGGAAAGAGAAGGGCAGAGAAGGGCAGAGAAGGGCAGAGAAGGGTCAGGTGGGGAGAGGGGGAGTGGCGGAGGCGAGAGCCTTTTCGACCGTTTACCAAGATAATCTTGAGCAATTTCCGGCCTGGCTACACGTACCGTGCATAATGGACGTTTACCGTTGGGACGCGTCGTGGGTATGCCCGCAATTAGTCGATGCGCCATGAACATTAACCCTTTCCGCGGCGGTTTCACTGAGATTCGCACCGAGGCACGTAATAAATTGCCCGGTTAAGGTGGCGGCTGCCAATTTGACGCGCGGCGCGTCAGAGGCGACGGGCGGAATGCCGAAAGTTGACGCGGCCGAACCGACCGGAATCGGGAAGATGTCTGACTCTAAGGTGCCAATCGTATGCGACTTGCAATGAAAATTGCAGGGTGAGTCGGAGGGCTCAAAAGAAAGAAGGTTGTATTCTTGGAAGAGAGCTCTTACGATCTTCGATATCCGAAAATTGATCAGTGACAGATTCTGTCGATAATGGGTGACAGTCCGAGTCTCCGTCGGTCGGAACGTTTATTTCAGCTCGCAAGCTAAAGTTACGTCTGAGAAATTGACGAATGACGATACGGATCCTTGGAGAGACGTCTTTTGACAATGATCGGCGAAGTTCGTCTATATGCGGCTTTCGCTAAAGATTAAGACTTCGACATTTCGGACGGAAGAAATTTCGACGGAATTTGCGATTTTAGGGGGAAATTGCCGGTGTGAAAGCTGCCGGAGAGAATTGCTATCTATCCGGCGGAGTTCCCGATGCTTCTCGGTGGTCGACAGCCGTCGGGGCTTGAACAGGGGGAAGAAGCCCGGAAGGGGGGGGGGGGGTCCGAAGGGAGCGTACGCTGGCAAAGTTGCATTCGAGGACGATCGAGGAGAGCTTATTAAGGCCGAGTGTCATCTGGGATGACGACTGCGTCCCGTTCGGGGAATTTCACTGTCTCGCCATACGGTCGGAATCTCTTTTTCTAACTGGCGCCATGTTCCTCCATTTCCCGTAAACTTCCCCCCCCCCCCCCTCGCCCCTCACCCCTGCACACCTCCGAAAGATCACCGATGTTCTCTCTTCTCGGCAATTCCTGGAGACTTCCATCGGATTCCCATTATCACCCGTAAGAGACGCCCACTTCTCTCGCGCAGATTCTCGGAAAATGTTTCTAATTAAATCAATTCCGCGGACGTGTCCGGCGCAAATTGGATCGTGTCACAATTTGCGAGGATTCGCCCCGAAACTTTTTCGATATCGCCGCGCCTAGGTACGACGTCGGGCCATTAAAGATTCCCCCCACCCCTACCGCCCGCCATCGTCCGCCGCCTGGCCACCCTTCCGCGGGAGAAAAAAAAGGGAAAACAGGATTTTTAATCCTTCGTTAAGCGCGTCCGCGTCGCTCGCCTTTGATCCCGGACGGAATTCATTAAAAGTTCGTACGTAAAATAACCTGTTGCGCCGTTTGCACTTCCGACGCGAGACTTAGAAATTCTCCCCTGTGATATCCCGGGGCGATGGGAGCCGAAAAGGATGCAAATCGGGAGCGTGATCAGGGTGGATCTTCGTTTAGCGTATCGATCCGGTAAGCGGTATTCCGTCTGATTTGGGACGGCAGAAAACTTGTGTGCCTCGGCAGTCATTTGAGACTGCAGTCGTTAGCATAAGGAAATGGAATGTTAAGAGTATAGGATAAGGATGCAAGAAATAAGGTAAAGATAGCATAAGATAGAATTAAGACAAGAGTAGGATCTAAGAAGAAGAAGGGGGAAGAAGAAATTGTAAGCCGGCAGGGAACAATAAAAATATTACAATACAATACAATACTACAGTCGCTTATACCGGGTAGGGTAGATATGTTTCAGTTTGAGGACTGAATTTGGCGAGAGTCAACTAGTTCGTCCAGCAACGTCGCAGATAGTTTTCAGGGAAAACACGGAATTCAGACTCGAGTCAAACGAAGCTCGAAGTCGCCGAAGGAAAGGTAGAACAACAGATAATCTTAAGCGTCCGTACAAAGGTATCGAAGGCGAGACGATCGTCGGCAAACTTCGGCATCGAGAATCGATACTCGCGAGTGTCTCGCTAAAACGGTGGAAGGGGGATGGAAAAAAAATTGTCTTCCGCATGAGCAGCAGCTTTCTGCTCCAGGTTTGCACACGCGTGAGTCCTCTCCCCTCTTCCCTGTCTTTTACTTCAAGCTACCCCTCCTCTTCCCTGTTCCGACCTGCATGCCGGATGGATTAAAGCCGCTTTTTTCCGACCCAATGACCGACGCCGCGAAGATCTAACTGTTCACCTCGATCACGCTCAATTGAACGTACATTTAACGCCCAGCTCGACGATTCTTCCCCCGTTCTCCTTCTCTCTCTCTCTCTCTCTCTCACTCTGTCTTTCTCTCTCTCCACCCGGATCAATTGCCATTTTCGTTTTTCCTCGCGTGTCCGCTTTCTGTTTCCGCGCGCGATCAGTTAGCCTTTTCCTTTCTACTCCTTTCGCGCCAGCTCTCATTTTCTTTTGCCGAACTGCTCAGCGGGTTCTACCAAGGGATTCTACCTCCACCCTATCCTTCCTTTTGTTCCCGTTACTTCCCGTTCCCGGCGAGGACTTGTTGGTCGTTCCTTCCAGCGCTGGCTCTTCCTTTATTCAGATCATTTGCCTCCTCGCGTCCCACCCTTTCCACTTACGTGCGTTACTTTCTCCTTCTACTTCGATCACTACCCCCTTCCTCGAGCCCCGCCAACCCCATTCTCCGTTCTTCCCCCCCCCCCCCCCCCCGCTACAGCCCACCCCGTTCGTCTCTTTTTCTCCTCTCGAACGGAAAACTCACAGGCTATTTGCCGTGAAAAGAGACATTAGACATTCTCCGCTGGTTCCAATTATGTGGGTCCTTTCCTTTCGAACGGTTCGCCTTGTTTGTAACGTTCAAGGCGATCGTTTCACGCAGGCTATATACGTAATGTGCCGAGCGCAGCCTTGTCACTAATGTCCTCGCGCGGTTCGGAATAAAATTCTCCGACTATCCCGTTTTTCTGTTCTTCGACGCTGCAAAAAGTGATCTCGAACGTCGATCGAAACAGAAAAAAGTATGCTGTGAAAAGTGATCGTTATCCATTGCCTATTATCCACTAGACTCTGCTCTCGAAGTTGCGACTTTGTTGCGAAGATCGTGATTTGCGAAGAGAGATCATTATTGTCACTACCGACTTCCATTCTTCTCTGGAATTCGAAATGTTCGGAACAGTTGCGGAAGATAGAAGGTGGAGAGACATTGAGAATCGCAATTTCCGTAATAATTCTGCGCCGCCCATTCTGGATTCGGTTCTAACCCCCGGCTGGCGAGCTACCCCCGTAAAGCCCCCGGACTAAACCCTTTTCCGATTCCCGATGCCACCTACCCCCCCGCCGTCACAACCTCCGGCACATTCATCGGAGGCCAGTGCGGCAGACGCAGGCAGGAGGTTGGCCAGACAGAAGGTAGAAAAGCAGAAGGCAGCCTGGCGCGCTGCGCGTGGGATGAAAGGAAAGGACAACGCAGAGGGAGGGGGGTGGAAGGGGGTGGAAAACGGCTGCCGCTCCTGGCGACTTCCCTGCGTTACACATTTTCTCCCTCCGCCATTGTTTGCGTACGGCGAGCTGCTTTTTGGCCGCGGGTAGGTGTCGAGACTGAGACTCCTTTTTTTTGGGGGGGGGGAAGTCTAGGTGTACAAAATGGAACGTGACGATGCCAGATTTACGGGACTCGCGGGTAGTCTCGATTCATAACTCTTTGAGAACAATGTTCGACCTAATCTACGAGTCTAATCCAAATCAAAGTTCTACATTAAGACCGATAGTGCTGCGAGAACTCAGGATTTACGCTACGCAAGTGATGTCTAGCTCGAGCCACTCTCGATTTCTTTCGAAAGTTCCCTAATTAGAGGATTTCGAGAACGGGCATTAATTCGAGCATCCGCCATTAGTCAGTTTAGTCTTGTCGTTGCGGCGGGATTAGCCGTAAATTTGGCCGAGGAAACCTCTTTCCGCGGCTGGCCGGGAAAATCGACTCACAGCTCCGACTCCGGACACGATAAGGAAACATCGGTTCGCTCCCCCCCTCCGTGGTTCGGCCTAGGGCTACGTGCTAAGGGGAGGGGGCGGGTAAAAGGGCAAAAGGAGGAGAGCCGAGAACGAGGGTTGGGCAGGGCTGGCCTGGTTTTGGCCGTACGACGAGGATACCAGGATACGGCCTGCTAGGAACTACGATGTTCCAGTCCTTGTCCTACCGAGCTCGATCTATCCTCCCCTCCACCCCACCTCCGTCCCTCTAACCCGTCTGGGCATTGTCCTTTTCTGCAGACTTCGTTATCGCGCCTATTGTCGGCCGCCGGGAACGTAATCGAGTCTCTAATTCGAGCGGTGGCAAGTCTCAACCTTTTCATTGGCAGATTCGAACCTCGTCTCATGCCGCAAGAGAGGAGGGTGAGGTCGGACGTGCGGGATTTTTGAAAAGTATACGACAGACAGCCACCAGTGTGCGGACGAAAGTAAATGGGATTTTCCGTCCGCGTTGTGTCCCGTATTTTTCGTCCTTCTTCCGGGACGGCGTCAATTTTTACGTTTCCGACAAATTACGTTACCCGCTTTGTTACAACTTCGTTATCGGCGTTATCCCGGCGGTAATAACGCAAATTGCCCCTCTTTCTGCTCTTCCCACCCCCCCTCCCCTGCCCTGTCACACTTTAGCGTGCCGCGAGCGACGGCCGTGTTTGCCCTATCCGCGATATTTTTTAAGCCAAAATCGCGTTATCGTTTCTGTTGGCCAATACAATTCGTTTAAAACGGCGCGAATATTTACTCTCCGTCGGTCGGGGAGTGGAGGGGAGGGGGGTAGGGAGAAAGTGGCGTGCGTCCGCGCGAGAGGGTGGGAGCGAAAGGGAGAATGGGACGAAGAATGGCAGACTGCGAGCGATAAGAGACAAAAGTCGAAAGCGAAAATGGCAGCGTCGTCTCGCCGGAGGCGCAGAAAAACAGGCCTCCTTAGGCAAAGAAAAAGAAAAGGGAAAATGACACGGGTAGAAAGGTAAGGAAGGGATATTTTCCTTCAATCCCAACCGTCGTCGGTGTAATAGGTGTATTCTGCATCGAGCGCGCCCATCCGCGGAACTGGTGAGAGAGTCCTCTCCGACGACAGATCGACACCCGGTAGATGGGGAAGAGAGAGGCCGCTGAATTTTTCACCGAACGGAAAACAAGGGTCAAGCGCCATTTTCCGCGTCAATGCCAACGCGATAAATGTCTTCCCTCGAAATATCCCATTCATCCCCCTCCCCCCTAACCCTCCACCATTATTCGTCTTTCAGCCAGACTCCGACCGATCGGCGGTCAACTTCGTCGGGGGTGAAGGGGACGGAGATAAAGAATTTTTCGAATTCAAAGTTCGAAAAAACTTCCCTCGCCCGCTTTCAGTCACTTTATTTCCGTCTCTTTCGCTTCATCCCCTTCGGCCTCCTTTTACTTTCTTTCTACCCTTCTTCTTTAACGCCATCTCCGTTACTCACCCGCTCTCTCTCTCTCTCTCTCTCTCTCTCTCTCTCTACGGCTTTCCCCCCTCGCTTCCCACCCCCTATTCCCCGCTTCATCCCCTAACCGTCACCCGCCCTCTCTCTCTCTCTCTCTGTCTCTCTCATTCTCTACCCGACTTCCGGGGGGCTGGAGAAGGGGGGTTGTGAATCAATACAAGGGCGGCCCGCCAACCCTGTCCGCTTCTCCTGCAATCCCTCTCCTTTTCCTTCCCCTTGTCCCCTCGCCGTCTCACCCCTTTTCCATCCCCCCGGCCGCTCGGCCACCCCCTCGGTAACGTTTGTCCCCTTCTGCTCTCCTTCTGCAAGATGATACCGGCTATTCTGTAGATTCCACCCCCGAGGGAGATCGATCACCCCTTCGACCGCGACACCCCCCCGCCGAGGGGTAGTCAGCCCTTCTTTCCTCGCTCGCCGCCTCCCACTCTTCTTTCGTAACACGATTCTTCCACGTCGCTCTCCTTATCCTCCCTTCACAACCCTTCCCCCGTACAAGCGAACATCCCTCTTCAACCCTCTCCTCTTTCCTTCTCTCTCTTTCTCTCTCTCTCTCTCTCTCTCTCTCTGTCTCTAATTCCGTCCTAGCTCGACTTCGCTCTAGGCAGTGGCTCACGTTCCGTCTCCATTGCGCGAAAATTTACAATGTAAAATCCGGGAGAAAGGTCCGTGCCCGGTATAAAGTGCGCATTCCGGCGAGGGTAGTTGCGGCGGGGGTGTGCATGCATCACGGTTAACGCGGGGCGCACGCAGTCTGCACGCTGTAAACTCGCTAAAATATAAGGTTTACAGGGCGGCGCGAGGCGTTCGCGGATGAGGATGAGAGGACGAGAGGATGGCCGAGGTGAGGAGGTGAGGGGGTTGGAGGGAGGCCGGCGGAACAGTGCGCTTCGGTGAATAGGCGAAACGTCACTTTCCATCTTCTCTTTTTCAACCCTTTTTTCTCTCGCCTCCGCCTCCGTTTTGTCTCTACGCTCTTTCTGCCGTTTTCTCCATTTTCGCGTCGACTCGCGCGCGCGCGCGCTCCGCCTTTATCTGTTGCTCTCGTTGATCTTAGTTCCTTTGTCCGGGACAGCCCGTTATGTCTGTCTTCCAGCAAAGCTCTGCCTTGTAGCTGTCGATCATGCTCTCAGGACGTTTCACTTCCGTCCCGTACTGCTTTACGTACGGATATCCAAGGTTCGCCTGCGATTCGTCATAGTAATGTTTCAGATTTAAGACTGAAATTTACTGCGAGAGGAAAAGTTAAGATAGACGTATGTATGTGTTTGAAAAATATTGGAAACCCGGAAAATAAAACAATACAATACAATGCTACGAGACGAAGGTCGTACAAAGGAAGAAAATTAAACTCAGATAAATTGAGGAAAGAAAAAAAATTATGACTTAAGGGAATAAAGTTTTCTAAAGCAATTTTATGCTGATTCGCTTAGACGGTCGAACGTAGCGACAAATTGTCTACTGTAAAAGAGTCGTCACGAAGACCTTGTCATCGAACACGATGTCGTTCTCTGCTCAGGTCTATCTTCGTCCCTTCGCCCTTCACCCCCCTGGCCCCGCACTCTACCCTGCTTATCCGCAATCCACCCTCGCGTGACAGAAGTCGAGGCCGTAAAGGAGTCGTGCGTAGGACAGCTGTACGATTTCACGTGTGCGCGTGATTAATTTATGTCGGGCGCTGATCTGGTCCGTGTCGAATTCTCTCGAGGGTCGCGCCGAACATTTCGGGGGTGCTCGCCGAGGGTTGCCGACCGACGCCGGGCGTCCATAATACGTCTTACGTGAAAGGTACAATCCCTGTCTGAGAACCAGATGCGCCGCGACGGGTGGGCACCTTTTTCGCAGTGTTTCGTGCACGTCCACCTCAACCCACCACCCCCCCACCCCAATTCCGGCTAAAAACAGAGGGCGTTGCACGAAATTAGACGGGAAAATATGGTACTAAAACTTTGCTTTCGCAACAATTGTAGGGCATCGTTACCGTGATGACTAAAACGCGAGCTCACCCATTTATTTCTCTCTTTCTCTCCTGAGGGCACCTAACTTAATTTGGAACGTATCTCGATGCCCGGACAAGAGTGCCGGAAGTGCAGTTTCATATTTCGACGCGGATCTAGCTTCGCTCGTTACGGCTGCCGCACATTCTCACTCGGAGTCAGATTTTGCAGGTCGATACTTCCTCAACGGCCGAGCCACCCCTTCGCGCCCACCGAGGGTGCTTAACCGAATCGTGACGAGATAATGAAAGGATAATGAGAGGGCAGGGATCGATTTCTGGCCGAATGTTTGCCGAGTCTCGCAACTTTGTCCGGCGCGTGACCGAATTTCTATCGCTTTTTGCCGATCTCTCGCGTGCGAAGCAGATCCCGCCATCTTGACTTCTCACCCTCTTCGGCTCGGCTTTCTTTTTCCGTCCTGGCGAACCACCCTCGTCGGGGGTGGGGGTGGGGGGCAGCATGCGAAATTAAAGTTCGCACGAAACGAGCACCGTGCGAGCCAGTACGAGCGAGTAAATATTCTATGAGCCATGTTCTTTCCGACGTCAGCCCGTCGAATGGCGAGCTATTTTGTCAGGTTTTATGAGCCGTAAGGAGCGGAAATCTATGTCACGGATCGCTGATACGTCCTGCTAGGAGAGCGTGAGGAAGGGAGGTGAGCGAACAGTGTAAGAATCGGATGATGGATAAGAAATTTACAGTTCCGAGAACTGACGGGTTCGGATATAGCCTGGGAGAGCGTCGATTGGGATTGAGCCGAAGAAAGTGGGCGGTTGTTGTGGACGTTTGTTGGGAGAAGGAATTGATTTGTCAGCTACGAAGTCGGTCTCGATCGAAAAGTGATGAAACATCGACGTGAAGAGTCTACAATTTTTGCTATTATGTCAGGAGTAATCAAGACTTTATCTCTCCATATGAAAACGTATGTTACCCAAAGAATTTTAAAGTAGCCTCTTTACAGATTATATGCAGACTAACACTTATTCGTATCATGTTTAACTATTTCATTACCGTACTAACGTAAATGTATTTTTATTTGCTGTCAAACGCGATTATGCCGTTAATAAATTATTACTCTTATTATTATTAACTTCATATTAATTCTGCAACTGCTGCTTTCATCTTAATATTTACATGTCATATTAAACCTAATAAACAGAAAAATCCACGGACAAACTACGAAGAGTCAAGAATCGATTATCATCAGACCGATGGTAACATTTGTAAAAGCTGAAGCTTGGCTAGTCCATTAGGCCAATGTACGACTAATGTTCATGGATTCGGACGGTATCGAGGATGCGGAGGATGCGAAGGATGTAAAGGATGTAACGCTGAACGGTCGGTGAACAAGGGCGGTACGTTTCGTGCCGATCGTAATTGTTTTCGTCCGAGAGCCGGCGGCGAACGGGAAGCAGGAATTCAGACGATGGATTGGATAACGATGTAAGTGGCAGTGGCACGTTCCGTTTCGCGGGATCTCGCTGCGATGAGCGTGGATCGCGTTAACGAAACGGCGCGGATACGTGGTTCACGGCCGAACTTCCTTCGTTAGTTCTTTCCAGGGAATTAGCATCGCGCCCCACATCTATCTTTCTTTTTTCACCTAGCGATCGCTTAAATAACGAGCGTCAATCCGCGCACGTGTGCTAACACCGGAATCTAGAGCCTAAACTCTATAGCTATCCTATAGAATTCACCTGCTTTAACACTCGCCGGAAACAGGGTCCATTCGGACCTAGTATTTATAAAAAGTTATGTGCATTGCTCATACACCAGAAGTGCATTAATTATTTTACCAAGTGGATAGTCATAATAATAATTTTGTAAATCGTTATTTTATAACTTAAAAGAATGAAAATTAAATTGGAAAACTAACTTTCAATTATAGCTACTAACTTCTTTAAATGGGTCCGTGCGGACCCTGTATCTACTGTACGGTCGGCCGTTGGACGATTCGCCGTGCTAGGGACAAAGAGTGGAACAGTCCACCACAAAGATTCGAAAGACCCATAACGCTTCTGGCAATCTTCGGCAACTGCCGTCAAACTCCAGTCGAAAACTCGACAGATCCAGCAAGCTGAAACGCCTTCATTCGAGGCCGAATTCGGGCGTCGGTGGAAATGGCGGAAGAAGGGCTTTAATGTTGGAGATAATCGCGTTGACGAGGAATGAGCCGGGACGGAGGCAAAGTTGGCCATCGGGAGGGGGGTCGACGGATGAAAGAGGGCTGGCGGATGAACAGCGTGGGAGGAGGGAGGGAAACAGAGAAGGATAACTGGAACGAGAAGGACGAGGAGGAGGAAGTAATTGCCATGCCGTCGCTGGCGTCCTGATCCCACCCAAAACCTCTCCGACCGTCATCCTTCTTGTCATCCTGAAACGGATCGATGCACGGCGATGCGAGAAGAAGGACGAGAAGGACGAGAAGGACGAGGAAGGTCCGGGACAAAATGGACATTCCTCGCCGCGTCCCGGTCGAAAGTCGCGGACGGATTCAGATGACTTCGATGCTGACTCTGCACCGCCAGTATCCGTCTTCCGCGCAGAAGGCGAAGGTAGAGGACGAATATTTCATGACCGGTCGCCAGCATTTTGGATACCGCCATAAGCCATACAGAATGTTTCGTATAACCGCTGAGTTAAGTGAAATGTTGCAGCCTGCGCTCTTAATAAATATCGACAGAAATTCGACGACTGTCCCTTTCTTGACACAGGATTAACAATTGACCAATGAACATAACTTTACACTGACTAGAATCTATAGACTCGAAGCAACAGTCCAAACTTACCGTATCATATATATCAATAAATAATGATTATTCGCTTAATCACTGTATTTCTGTCGTTCGTTAAGCGACGATAAATCATCTCCAACCGAAAAGAGCCGAAATCCACCTATTAGACGACGAGAGGTAAATTGCGATCTGACACGAGATCACCCCGGATCACTCGAATACCACTACAGGCAAACCTCGAGCACGCTCCGCGAACGAGAGGCGAGTGTAATTCGGGCGGGCAAAGCAAATGATTGACAAAGTTCGAAATCCCGGGGTGTGCCAGCGGCGGAAACGTCGATTCTCGCTGGGTAGCCGAGAGTCTCCCCCAACAGTGCTCACCCTCCTACACTCCTGCTCACCCCCCCCCTCCACCTGCCACCCTCCTACGCCCTCTCGGATTCGCACACTCATCCGATGCGAAACGGGATCCGATAAAAGCGGCAAGCGGCGGTGGCTGGGCTCCACGTGTCGCAGGGATCTTACGCTGGCGAGGGTTCGAGCATGTTGCGTTAATGACCCTTAACTCCTGAACTTTTAATCCAATTTCCGTCGTTAGGGCCGAGTTCTGGGCCGGTCTGGCATGTCGGATCGATCTGCGCCGCCTCGCTCGCCGATAAATCCACTTTGAATGGCGCCGTAGAATAGGGCGGCCCGCGACGCGGGTCTAGGATTGGGGAGGGGGGGGGGGGGGGGAGACAAAATCGGGAGGGGCAATGGCGGCGAGAAGGATGGGCCAACTTTTTTGCCCGAGCGGCGAATTTTCCGAAAGCGTCCGACGGCGAATTTACTGTCTCGATGATCAATTGTTCCCTGTTTTCTCGCTTCTTCGCTCCGAGGTGTGTGTGTGTGTGTCGGTGTACTGTTTGGGATCAGTGCACGTCACGCGAAAGAGAGTGGGCTTGTCTCTGGCCGGCGTCGCTCTATCGCTCTTTGGACATGTAAATTTTTGACATCCGATACAGCTGACTCGCGGACTGCCACTGTCACGGGGATTCCTGGAGTTTGACGGCTCGAATTCGATTTTATCCGTCTGTCCTCCGCATGGGCGTCGATCGGCGAATTTCGCGCTATTCGGTTAAAATCAGGTCGTAGGAGGTGAGCCGGCTTTGATAGCGACGGGCGGAATCGAATTGCTGTCCGATCGAAGCTCTTTAAACGGCGCGCGACGCGGGAGATGAATGTTTGAAGAGTAAAAGTGTGCGCGGGATCAGTATCAGGGAGACTAGTGAGCGAGTATCAGACAAATGTTGATTGGTTCCTTAAGATCTTGTGAAAGCTTTCGAGAATAAGAGAATCCGTTTAAAAAGTGTTAGAGACAGACGAAGAGTTACAGGCAGTTTAATTGTGTTATTAAAATAAGATCGGCCATTGTATTATATTATACTTACGATACTTTGGTTTAGAGTAATTTGACTGTTATAGATCGAGCTTTTTAAACGGCGTCCGACGTGGTAGATGAATGTTTGAAGAGTAAAAGTGTGCGTGGGACCGGTATCAGGGAGACTAGTAAGCGAGTATGAGACAAAAGTTGATTGGTTCCTTAAGATCTTGTGAAAGCTTTCGAGAGTAAGAGAATCCGTTTAAAAAGTGTTAGAGACAGACGAAGAGTTACAGGCAGTTTAATTGTGTTATTAAAATAAGATCGGCTATTGTATTATATTATACCTACGATACTTTGGTTTAGAGTTCGACTATTATAGATCGAGCATTTTAAACGGCGTCCGACGTGGTAGACGAATGTTTGAAGAGTAAAAGTGTGCGCGGGACCAGTATCAGGGAGACTAGTGAGCGAGTATCAGACAAAAGTTGATTGGTTCCTTAAGATCTTGTGAAAGCTTTCGAGAGTAAGAGAATCCGTTTAAAAAGTGTTATGGACAGACGAAGAGTTACAGGCAGTTTAATTGTGTTATTAAATTAAGATCGGCCATCGTATTTTACTTACGATACTTTTGGTACAGAGTAGTTCGACTATTATGGATGGAGTTTGATTGTTTGTTTTCCAGAGGTTGGATGGAACGTTATTGAACGGGCGGCGCAGCCGAACGGATCCGTAAGCAGAAGTTTGCCAACGAATTCGGTCGGTGCGAGGGAATCAAAAGTTCGATCGACCCCGACAACAATGGCCGACAGAAGAATCGGCGAACATCGGACGGCCGTATGCCCGCGCTTATTCCCGGTAATGACTCAAGCGCAGTTATGCCAACACATGTCGCTCAAATGTGTCACGTTACTCCCGACGCCGACGGTCCAAGGTAAGGCAAACAGGATGGGATTGCTCACACGCGTACCATTAAAAGAATTCGCGTAATTCGATGACGCGGCCCTCTTAGTCACGCGAATTAATTGCATCATTCCGACGATCTCATTGGCCTACGGCGAGTCGAGATTAAAGTGAATAATCGGCCGCGTTAACGGATTGTTCGCTCGTGGAATATTTTCGCATCGACCGTGCCGCGTAACGAAGATCAAGCTGGAAGTAGAAAATCTGATCGCTGAAAATTCGCCTTCCGGACTAATCTCCGCAAAATTGACCATTATCAGCGCAATTACCTTCATACATTTCTATTTGAATCGACGCACGGCCGCGTGACATTAAAATCCAATTGAACGCGTTGTCTCGTCGACGAACAAAAGAGTGAAAAAAAAATAATGAAAAGGATAAGTCAAACATTGCGAGCGACTCGATAAATCCGGCGTCGAAGCGTAGAACGATCGAACGAGCCGGTAGGAATATTCGTCGGAGTTCGGGTTCGTTCGGGGGAAAAAAACATTGGAACCGGAAATGATAAGGTCCCTCCGTGCTCGCCGCGCGCGCGCGCGCGCTCTGGCGCACGGCCTCCGATTTGTTCCGGGCCGAAAACTCGCTGGCAAAGGTAAACTGGGCTGGGACCGATAACGGCGATTCGTGCCTTATATGCACGAGCGAACGGAAAGAAGAACGCTTTCATGGAAAATGGCGAAAGGAACGAATATCCCGGCTCGAGAATGGATGACGTCGACGTTTTGTCCCATTCCGTTCCATTCTGTTTCGCGAGGAGTCAAGCTGCGACCTAAATTAACTTCAATTCAGAGCCCTCTTCCATATCTGTTCCCCTCCTCCTTCGCCTCCTCTCTCTCTCTCTCTCTCTCTCTCTCTCTCTCTTTCTCGTACTCTCCATTCCTCAGCTCCCGCAAAACTACTTTCCTCTTCAGCGGACGGGGAACAATCGGGATTATACCCCATTAAAATTGGATTTCCGACCGATTTTATTATTGGCCTTCAGCCGAGAACAAAGTCGACGAACGGAAACGCGGAGGAGGGACGGAGTGACACGAAGATTCCCTCGGTGCGTTCGCGTCGCGAATCTTCCGTCGCACTCCGCGTAATGTTTCGCGCATGAAACGGCACGAAGCGAAAGGGGTGAGGGACTCGAGGGGCTTTATTCAAATGAAATCCATAAAATCCACGCGAGAGAGCCCGCGGTGCGGAGATCCTCGACCTCCCGTGGGGGGGGGGGGGGGGGGGGGGGGGGGGGGGGGGGTGTAGGACGATAATGGCGGAACGAATTGTTTTCCTCGGCTCGCCGGGCCGCTGATACGGATCTGACAATTTCGTACCTGCATCCTACCCTGTCCATCCACGCCACCCCCTCTTCTGTGCACGCGGATGCAAAATATTTAAAAAAAATATATGTCCGAGTCTGGACCAAGCTCGCCTAGGCCACATGTTACTTTCATGGCAACGGATATGAAATATTGGATAAGTCTCCTACGGCCTGGCGTAAGCGTCGGGGGGTGGTGGCGAACACCGAACGGACATGACTATGAGCGCGTTAATATGCATGACAGTCGTATATCAATACGGTGCATGACTACATGATACACATTTGCGGGCACGGAAGCTGGATGCCTGCCCCGCGTCTGGATGGCACACGTGTTCGCCGGCGAATAAAATGTGTCGAGTACGTGCGTATTACCGTGGAGCGAACATTTATGTATGCGCGTGGGTATATATGGGCGAGGGTTCGACGAGGGGGTGCGAGGGGGTGGCTCGAAGGGCCGATCCGTCGAAAATCCCCTAGGATGTCGCTCGCTCCCAGGATCATTGTTCGTCGCAAACCTGGCAATATTCGCAGTATCGCCGGATATTTATCAAACTGCCCTCCCGACGATGGCCCATCGAAAGCTGGCAATTAATATACTCCCTTGTCGGGTGGCGCTCAGATTTACTCGTTCTTTTTTTTTTACCCGCTCCGAGCCGGGCACCATTCTTTTTCCGCCAGACTTTTTCGCGCCACGCTTCCGTATCTTTCCTTCTGGGCCCAGCGGGCGGACTCTCGCGGGTGACTTTATAAAACTATTTTGCCGGTGGCAGCCTTCAAGCCGGGATAAAGTGTGTCCGGAACGAACGGGCTCGCTGATAAATTCATGGAGGATCGCGCGGCAAAGCTGTTGAAACGCGGAGAAAATTAACCGGGCGAAGGATACCGTGACGCGCGCGGCTGTTTAGAGGCACTGATTTAAATATCTCTGTTATGGGCGTTGTTTGGTGCGCGTGCGCGCGCGCGCGGAGAAATCGATGAGAAGCGGTAATTAACAGAAGTTCTCGCGCGTTCAGGTTTCGAAGTACAATGCGAATTTATGTCGGGCGTCGACAACCGATTGAGATCGCTGACGAGTCGATGTGAAGGGTAGTTGCGCAGGACTCGGACGTAGTGAAGATAGGGGATGAAGATCGAAGCTCAACTACTAGATCGTCGACAGGGGCGGAACACGAAGGAGACCGAAAATTCATGGGCAGCCCGAAGCTGCGAGCCGTAATAAATTATCCGAGGTTCATAAATCGCTAATTGCGTAATCCAACCAGCGCACACGGTCTCGTAACAGACTCGAGTGCTATCGGAGGGTGCGTTCCACGCGCAAATGGCACGCGCGGCAAACGATTCTGGCCTAAAACTTCGCCGCAAACCGATTCGCAGCTTCCGGCAAACGAACGCCGACCGAAAATGAACTCACGATCTCGATGAAATTCATATTTCTCTCTGGCTGGCCAAAGTTTGCTCTCCGGCTACGTAGCTACGTAAATTGTCCCGACTGCCACCCCCTCCACCGATCAGTCGATCGATCGCTTTTTAATGATCCGACAATCGGCCGATTTCGCGAGTTAGTTCATCGGTGAAATTTTCTAACGAGT
The DNA here is from genome assembly GCA_914767735.1 of Anoplius nigerrimus. Lineage (NCBI taxonomy): Eukaryota > Metazoa > Arthropoda > Insecta > Hymenoptera > Pompilidae > Anoplius > Anoplius nigerrimus. The sequence goes on from OU612077.1 coordinate 5,830,256, forward strand.
CCGACGGCAAGGCTCCATCGCCGACGAAACAATAACCTAAAATACGTGCACACTGACTGCGTTGGGCACGGATCGCTTGTTCCGGAACTGACGGCAGTTGCAACGATGCGCGCGCAGACTGAAATGGAAGGACGAAACAACGCTGCAGTCCAAATGATATAATTGGCGAGCGTGTAACAAGCGTTTCCACGCCGAGCAGGAAAAATATCGCGTCACACCCCCCCAACCCCCTTTCCCATCCCCTCCCCTCCCATAGTTTCAGCTCACTTTCGCCCGACGGATCCATTACCGGAAGCTCGGGCGAAATTCCGGGTGAATCCGAGTGCTTAAAAATCAACTAGGCAAAGTAGGGAATAAAGATGTCTCGCCTCTGCCTCTCATATTCCGCTTGAACGATATTTTCCCTTGCTCTTTTCCACTGTCGATCTCTCTCGCCTCCTCTTTCCGCGATTTCCGTTCCTCTCGCTCTGCGGACCTCTTTCCTTTTCTACCCCTCCCGCACTCCGGTCGCTGGCGTACTTATTCATCTGTCACTCGGGACGCTCGGTATATTGGCGGGGAATTATTTTCGCCTCCTTTTTCCATCTAACGGGTACTACCATCGTATCTCGTTACCTCGTTTAAGCCGCTCCCCCTCCCCCTGCTCGCCCCGGACGAATCGCTCACCTGGAACAGAGAATAAAAGGGCGCCGGCTGCAGTGAATGTCGTTTAAAATCTCTCAGTGTCGCCTGTCGAATTAAGGCATCGCCGCGTATCAATCGTGCCGGCGCGCGCGCGCGGGCGCGTCTGGCGTAAATTAGACGAGAATGGAGATGGAGCGATGTTTCTCTCCCGCTGGCGCGATATACCGATATCTGATTCCCGTCGTAACGGCACTTTCATCCGTTCGCATTTGTCATACTGAGCGCGCGGGGAATGTGCGAGATTAAAAAATGCTTTTCTACGGAGCGCGTACGAGAGCATTCCGTACGCACGAGATTGTAGAGGGGCAGGTTTCAAAAATGAATGCAGGTATAGCAATGAATCCTAAAATATTTGGAGAATGTCAGTGATGTCATCTACAGCTAACACTATCAAGGTTATGATTGTGTTTGTAGTTTGTACGCTATTGTCTATAAGGTACTCATTGCACAGTTTATGAGAGTGTCGAACTTACGGAACAGTCGGAAGTTTGAAATCAATGGATAGTGTGAGTAAAATTTTGAACATTGGCAAATTCGAAAGTGCAGAAACAACGACGTCGCAGATTCGCAAAACGTTAAAGGATCGTCGGGGGCGAGTGTTAAATTTCAGGAGGCGGCGAACGAATGGGCAAGCAGGCTTGGCGTGGGGTGAGGTGTGGGGGGAAAATATGAGGGTTAACGGTGCTCAAGTCGGACGTCGTACAAATTTTGCTCGATGCGGTGCGAGGAAACGTACGGGAAATCCAGAACGGCGATGGTTTCGGCATGAACCTAACTCACGACATAAATAATAGACGTTAAAGCGGACGTGGCCGGCGAGATACGCGGACTCCGGGATACGGAGAGGTTTATACTCCGATTCCTCACGGCCAACGATATTTACTACGAGGCCTCCAACCCCAACGTCGAACGTCCTCCCCTCCCATCTCGATCGACCGATCGATCGAATTTCGCTCGCCGGGCGAGATTTGCCAAGGCGTAAACTTTCGTCGGGGCGATTACGCCGAATTTCGTCAATTTCTGACGAGGGCTGAAACTCGCCCCCCCGCTCACGCGGGACGTTTCCAAATTTTAGCCGATTTAAAACTTTCACCCGGAGTGATTTCCTAGAATTTTGACGTCGGACGAGGGTCGAAAGTCACTTCCATTGAGTGGTCAGAACCTTATTTGGTAATTCCATGGACAGAGTTTATCGAGGGTGGCTCGGGAACGATAGAGTCGCTCGTTCGATGAAATCATATTATAATAAAATTTCGGAAAATTGCGGTGTTACGTAACGGGCGTTTTAAGTCGCTTACAAGCCTAGCTACAGTTTTCGGTCGATATTAGCGTTTCCGAAAACGATCACCTCGACGCAGGGACATCAATACGCTTTCGGTGGAAGTGAAGGATGAGTCTGATTCCTTCGTTAACGTAGTCTAACGCAATACACATCCGCCTGAGAGAGGAATGCCGGGCCGGGTGGTAAAAAATGACTTTTCACGCTAGCCAGGTAGCGGCATTGAGGGGTCGTCGTAACGACAATGGGGCCTGCCTCTAACGAAAGTAAAAAATGATTATCGGCCAGGGGAGGCGTCGGCGTCCGAGGCCGAGCGAAAAGCCCTTTTTCACCGAGTTTGCAAGTGTGTGCGTGCGAGAGGCCTCGCGAGGCGAAATGACAGCGGGCGTCGCTAAAATGGCCGCTAAAATGGCCGCCATCGCTACCCTGACGCGACAGAAGGGCCGCAAATCCGATATGAAACCCGTAATTGCGCCGCGGTCCTTTTCACCAGCCCGGATTTCGAAGAGGAGGTGTGAGCCAGAGAACCAACCCCCCACTGAAAACGTCATCGCGGTTTACTTTAATTAATTTCCCGTGGTCGACCGGCTAATGCAACGATACCCACGCCCAGCCACCCCCTCGGGTAGTCAGCCCCTAAACAAGAAAATCGACTCACCAAGAGGCGAAAACCCACCTACGACTCTGGCGCATTGTTCTCGGCCGGTCGTTTATCAAGCTAGTTATTTCGTTCTTTATTCCAAGCTGCCAACGGCCTCTCTTTGTTCCCCCCTCCCGTCCGCTCTTTTTTCGCACCCTCCGGCCCTTCTGCCGGACTATCCCCATTTCATCCCCATCCCTGCTCTCACCTATAGTCGGACGTTATGAGCGACTTGACGGGGGGGCTTTCTCTTTAACTCGGCCGAATCTTCCGCTCTCCATCCACCCTGTCGTCGCTCACGTCCTCCCGCCTTCAACCCCCCTCCGCCCCTCAACTCCCGCCCTTAACGCCCCACGCGTCCATTATCAACGAACACGCAACAACCATCGCTGGCATGATTTACGCGGGCCAGTCAGCTGCAAGATATCCAAGACATTCGCGAAAAGCGCCTCGCACGCTGCCGCTGACAGTAATACAGTAATGAAATACATCCGACAATGAGCCGCGTCGGGGCTCGTTCGTTGAAATTCAGTAAGGCCGACTGTGTTACGGACGGCGGATGAACACAGGTTCGCGTCGATCTACGTACGCTAGTATAGGTAGGTATAGGTAGGTATAGGTAGGTATAGGTATGGATAGGTTGGCATACGTGTACGTACGTAGATAGAGGCGTGCATAGGTGGCCGTCCGGGCAATTCGTTTGCCATACATATGCATGCGATGTGTACGGCATTAGACAAAGAGTTCCTCGGCGGATGTTTTGTATTTCCATCACGTCGGCCGGGGACTGGGCCAGGTAATTGGCCGGCAGGTAACTTCGATTAAGAGCCCTGACGTTGATAAAGCAATTAATCCGGGTTAATTTCGGACCGCGGGTAACGGCTGGGTAAGTGTTCGGAAATTCAGCGCAGTTTTCGGAGGATCTAAGGATGTTTGTCTACTTTGGATATTTGCGATATAGTAATCGTGTCATAGCGTTGTTCGAACAAAGAAACGATTTATATCAGCTCAACAGCTGCCACGATCCCTATTTGGGGATTTCGGAATTTATATAATTATACATTTACACAATCTTTTGTCCATATACACAACTTATCCGGCCAAAAATGAAAGTAAAATAAATTTGGCAGTTAATGGGTTAATATAATCGATTCGCAGCTTGGCCTTGAATTAATCCTAACTTATTCACGAAAAATAGATAAGAGAGTTCGAATACAGGATACAAAGTTTGAAAATCGATCCAAAGATACTTGTCTAGGCAGCTCCGCGGTACTCGAGATATAACACGAATTCATAGGAACGAGATCGGGAACGGAGCCGCGCCACTTGGTTCCGGTCGTGACAGATGCCACTTTCGAGAGATGATCCGCGCAAAAAGCAGGGGAGGGGGAAAATGGTCGCGCCGGGGACCGAAGGAGCAAGTTGGAAAGACGATACTTTCGCGTCAGCGTTAGGAATCCAACTCCGTAACCGGGTCAGCTCCCCGCGGAGGCTTTCGAAAATCCGGAAGGCAGAAGCAGATGCCGCTTTCGGGCACGGCGCGTGCGAGCGCCGACGAACTTCTCCCTTCTATTCCTCTCCCTTACCCTCCCCACCTCCCCCAGGGCGTCACAGGCCCGGAAATTTAAGTGTTAATAAGGGCCGGGCGGGGAACTGCAGATGAGGATTTTTATCGAGTGCTCAATTGGAGCGGAGGGCCATTGAATAATGAGGATTACTCGCCCGGAGGGCCATTTGATCGTCGGTGCACTTCATTCTTAATTTGCTTCGTAAAACATGGCGAGCCGAACGATTAGCGCGAAACAATAATAAAAGCCTTGAATTATGTACCGCCGATCTGCGACTCTGTTGCGTCCGCAGTCCAGTATCCGGAAACGAGTTTTGCCGATTTTTCCGAAACACCCTCGTTTAAAGAGTAATAGATACTGATCAAATAAATTTGCACATTAAAAAAAAAAAACAGCGTCATACTCCGATCCCTGCGCGAGCGATGATTTATTTACAATTTAGCAGCGAGTTCGCGTGCAGGTTAAAATCAACACCCCCCCCCCCCCGCTCCCCTCCCCACCCCGCTCTCCATCCATCCCCTCGTCGGCGGTGAAAAGCGTTATTATTCCTGCGCCGGTGCATCGTTCGCGTCCTTAACCGCGCGACGAGCATCAAGCGGTATATGTACACGGTGTGCCGGGCGGTAAGAAGCGACGGTTACGCGGAAGCGACGACGTTTCATAAGACAAGTTTCATGTCACCCGGAGTATCATATTCCTCCGCATACCGCGCGCACACGTGCGCGGCTCACGTCGTGTTCTCGGGCGTGTGCACGAACCTGGGGCCGAGAGGGATGCAGGGAGGCCAATACATATGCACCGCCTGGATGTGTCCCACCTACGTCCAACCAGACATCCCGTAACCAACGATGTGCACACGATGCGCAGTCGACGAATATACTCGTGCGAAAGAAGCTACTCGGCGAACGAGCCTTTACGAGGTTTCTGTTACACTCGTTCGTTTCTGGCTGAGATTCCTCCCCGAGCCGGAGTCGGGCGGAATATTTAGCGATCCGTCCATAATCGAGGCGTCGACGATCGAACGGAATAATCCGAAACGTCCGACTCGGGGCGCGGATCGCATTAGCTTGACGTCGGGGGAGATTAAGGAAGTCACGAGGGGGCGTCCGGGAGAGGGAGAGGAAAACAAACGTCGAGAAATGGAAACTCGAGGCGAAAAGGTGAAAAAGGGGAGTGAGAGAGAGAGAGGGAAAGAGAGCCAAAGAAAGAGAGAGAGAGAGAGAGAAAGCAAAATGGAGGGGACGCATCGAAAGGAGTCTTCGCACTCGCCATTCGATTCCATTCATCGGTCGATACGCAACGCCCTATCCCAGCCACCACTCCCCCCTCCACCCCGAACCCCATCGGAAATGCCCTGCCTCGTAAATTTCCGGAAGCAGTTTCCCCCCCTACACCGGCGAACAAACGTCGTATTGTTTGGTTCGAGAGGAGCTCTTTCGCGGGCTGCCTTTAGCTCGCTCTGCATCGCTAAATCACGCCTCGCACACTTCCCGACGCACTTACGTTCGCCGCAGCGATTCGGGGCGGAATTCACTGTTACGGTGCCCGTAACCTAACTTTTATACGGATCGCTCCGCGGACTGAATAATACTAATGCGAGCCGGAATCGGCAAAAACATTCGTGCCGCGTTCCGGATTTATTCGCTGCCGATCGTAAGCTTCGTGAAACGCGTGCGTCGCGTAATTTCGAGACCGCGAGGCGTGTGCACGCGTATTCGCGCGAATAACGATGAAAGAAGGCGCTGAATCGGAGGGATGATCGTTCCAGGCTAATTCGGCGAATAATTGGCCGCAGATTGAAACTTATCGAGCCGCGCGAAGGTTAATTAGGCCCCCACCTTATCTCCTTAGCCGCTCGCACGTCAGAAGAGGAAGCGCCGGGTGATAAACATGAGAAGCTGCCGGCCAGGTCGAAATATACAGACTTCGATCTATTGACGCTAGTCCGATCGCGCGTACATTAATCCTCTAATTACATCGGTCGCTCGCGCATTTAACGCCACAGCCGTCCATTGTCGAAAACTGCACGCCTACATTTCGCCGAATTCGTGTCGGGTGAAGCGAATTATTAACCGCATTAACTGATATTGCCAGTCGAACGTAGCGAATCCGTATGGCAGCTCTGATCGAAACTTTCCTGACACCCCATACGTTGTCTTCCTCGCGCCAACGCACACCTGGAGAGAATACTCTGGCCGTGTACGTAGGTGTACACGGCTTTGGTGTGCGGTCGCACGTACATATGTCCCGCGCGTAACACATGCGCGCGGCTGATGGCCTCTCTACGTACGCACGGTATATCTATAGATGCACATATATCGATTCCGGTAATGTTGCACGAGGAGTGACTCTGACTTATTGACAAAGTGATAAAGTCGGTGGGGGCCGAGCTAAGGTAGCGTTAGATGCGGTGCAGTAACGCTCGGTAAGTATATTGCACCGCTGCAGTGGCGTAACGTTACACCCACCCCCACCCCTCCCCGCCCCATCCCATCGCGATCCCATTCGAGACCCTGCCTAGGACGTCCCGAGGAATTATGTCCCGTAGGAAAGCACGTAGACGCGCCCTCCTCCCTCCGGCTACGACCTCGCGATCGCGCGAACTTCGATGCTTACCGCCGACGAATGAAAATTGGCGACAGTCTCATTGTCGGCTGTCTTTCGGAACGTAAACCACGGAATTACGACAGAATTTGTCGGGTACACTGACGTACACAATTTACCGTGGAAAATCATTTCAATGTAGCACCGAATGTATCTGACGAATTACGTGTAGCTTAGCGAGCGAAACTTTACGCCATTACACGCTGAAAATGGTACGAATTTACGTAACGAGTAATAAAGGTATATAAACTGTGTCAGGCGAGACTCCGTTCTGTGTACTGTATATCCCGGCGTGTCTTGGTATATCTGGTATACATATTTGGTATACGTGACGTATCAGGTATATCTGGTATATCCGGTATATTTGATACATTTGCTACGTTCGGCGGGGTCGCGTGCGTAATAAAGCAGTTGCCGGCGCACCTGAGAATACCGGCACCGTAATTCGGGAGTTATTGAAGACGGTCGGGGGATGAATATTTCAATCGTGATGCGGGGAGGGTTACATGTTTTCGCACGCAATACCGTCTGGCAATTCGCGACGTTTGACGCGCGTAACGTACATCCAGTCGTAACTCCTTAATTACCCCCGACATTCGCCGCATGTGTGCTCAGACATCTCGGAGCTCGTGAGTCTGCCACGACGAAGAGGTCTCATATGTGTCTTTATACGTGTGTATGTGTGTGTCTGTGAGAGAGCGGGAGAGATAGAGGAATTTAGAGAGAATGGTCGGGGGAGGGAGAGGAGAGGGAGATAGGAAGAGAGCCGGAGTCGGAGGGACATTTTATACGTCGGGTTGAGCGACAGCACGCTCGTGCAATTGCAATTGGGGAGGATGCATCGCCTGCCGAGGGACAATCACCTGGGGAGGGCATCGCTGCCTCCGGAATCTGAATTCCGCGATAGACGAAGGACGGGGGGCATGTTTGCATGAATATCATATGACTGCGAGCGTAGCAATGCGATGCAAAGATATTGGGTACTCGAAGAACTCCGCATGCATGCGATTACGGTCCGCGCACGTGACGCGCGGCTTAATAAGATTCTTCCTACGAAAAAAGGGCGTCCGACACTTTCGTCCTTGAGTCGTTAGCTCACTTCTTTCGGTGCTCGAGTACTCGATGAACTCATGAATACCTGCATCCTCGAACGTGAAAGTCTATCTCGGATCTTTGTCGGACATAATTGACGCGGAGCGTGAGACGTGAACAAATACGCGGAACGTCGGGAAGTTGTTTAACAAGCGGGTAGGGTAAGGGGGGGTGGGGTGAGAAATTTCTGTCTAGACGCCGCATTCGAAAATAGACATTTCCGCGCGGACTGGCGACGACGTCGGGCGGGGAAAAAGAGGCGAGAAAGGCATTAATTGGAGCGGTCTTCGAGCGGGTGAAAAAAATAATTGGAGTGCGAAGGGGGTTGGTCGGTCGACACGGTTCGCAGACGGTACCCTCGGCCGGCTTTCACTCCTCCGCGGAACTTTCTTTCTCGCGGGCGAGTCAACGTCTCTTCAACGGTAAGAAGTTGAAAAGGACAAAGGGAAATAAGTAGGGACAAAGAGGAATTCGCGACGGGGGCGGACTGAGACAAAGCGCACTTCGTAAAGCGGATTTTGAAATAATGTGTGGATTTGCCCGGGGAAAGAGGCCGGAAGGGGCGGCGAAAGGCGGGAGAAAAGGAACAGTAAATGCAAAGAGAAAGAGAGAGAGAGAGAGGAAAAAAAGGAAAAGGTACTTTCAAGCGCACGCAATTATAACATAAACGAATTATAGAGTGCGTTATCGCGTTACGGTCAGATTTGCCGGACGCCAAATTTCGAATTTTACGCAATATCGTATTACTAATTACCAATATAGCTTCCCGGATACGATTTCAATACACGAGTTTTGTGGAAATTGAACGTTCGTTGAAGTAGATACGCGCAGCCGAGAATGACGATTCGATGCTTTTCGAAGTACGTGGCCGTTCCTTGAGCGTTCCTTCGCCCAACTGGGTCACGCACTGGATCAAGATTGAATTCCTTCGCGTGTGGTGAGGGTCTACAGCCGACGATTGTAATGCGTAACGGGCCCATTATCCGTCCGCGGGGGCGTCGGCCGTTGGCATTAGTCCTTATACGCCGAGAGGCGTCGTTAAGCTTCACTGCCTGCGACCGGAGTATCGTCCGGAGTATCGTGAGCAGTATCGTGAGCAGCATCGTCCGGAGTATCGTCACCCGGCACAGTCGAGAGTATCATATCGCGCCACCGAGCTTGATAACAGCTCACCGACTACCCCCCACCATTAAGCTTTCGCCACTTTTCACCCCCACGTAATTTTCTGTTTCGCTCATTTCACTCCCGCGCTATTACTCCTCCACAATGTCCATGCTCGTTACGCGGTCGGCCAATTAATCACCTAATTACAGCCAACGAATTCCTGCAATTTCGCGACTCCGATACCTCGTCCATCTAATTCGGCGAGGTCCGACCGATCGTTCGCCGCCTCGTCATTCTTTGACACTTCCGGTGGTCAATATTTTTGAGCGGGAGGAATCGGTTGGATGTGGGGGAGAGGGAGTGTGGCTCGATCTACAAAATTGACGTTCGGGTTTTAATGAACGTCCGTCTGCAAAGTTTACGCGCGCGCGAATAGGGGCGTGGGGGCGAAAAACGAAAACGAGGATGGGCGAGGGTGGAGAAGGCGAGAGAGAGAGAGAGAGAGAGGTGCGGGCTCGATGCGACTCGATATTTTTCCCCGATCGTAAATTCCAATTTCTTCGCGATAACGAGGCGAGCGAAAAAAAGCGAAGGGGGTGAAAGCGGAGAGAAACGGCAGAAGCAGGGGGTAAGAAGGTAGTAGGTGGAGGGGGGCAGCAGCTCGGTGTTCCTCGGGACGAAACTTCTTTCGCAAACAAAAAGGTACACGGAGATGTTAAAAGCGGCGGGTCTTGAAATAAGGAGCGTGTAATGAGGGAAGGAATAAAGGGCTCCTCCTCTAACCTCTCCCTTCCCTTCCACCCCTCGCCCTCCGCCATTCCTTCCCCAACCTTCCTCCGGCAGGCCCTCAGGCCTCAACCGCGACCGCAACACTTCGTTTCGTTTTTATTATTCCAGTCCCCTCATCCCCCTCCTCTCTACCTTCCCCCTCCAGCCGTTCCGCAAACGACGAGGCCGCTCATTTTCTAATGTAAATTTATCGAGAACTTTTTCGCCGAACGAAAGGGGTAATTGAAGAGGGCCAGCATCGTTAAACGCGCAATTCCTTCGATTTTACGATCGTAGCCGACATTAATCAACTCCCAGCCTCCCTACCCTCCTCAGCCCCTCCACCTTTCCTTCGCCGAAAAATTCTACCATTCTTCGGAATCGCTCTCGAGGCTTCGCACGCACGTTAATTCCAACCCGGGCCGCTCTTTTCCATCCCCGGCCGCCGCTGGTGTACAATAAACCCCTTTTCCACTGGTAGGTAGAGAGAGAGAGGGAGGAGTGAGAGAAAGAGAGAGAAGTTGTCGGATAATTTCTGCGGATGCTCGAAATTAAAAAAGTTTTCCCGGTGCGAGGATTTCCGCGTTCTCTATCGTTCGCGTTAATCGTTCGAGCGTGATCGGTCTTTTGTCCCCTGCTGGTCCCTTCACCCTCCCTCCCTCACTCTCTCTGTCTCTCTTTCTCTTCTTCTGCCTCTGAAACCCCCCGTAGATTCTCTCCGTTCTTCGGGAATGAAATAAGCGCAAAGACAAACCGCCAACGACGAAAGGCATACTTTCCTTCTAGCCTGCGGCTCTCTTCCCTCTCTCTCTCTCGTACTCTCCCTACCGCTCTTCTTCGTACTAATTCAACTCCTTCGGGATCCGCGTCCTGCGCGCGGCGGGATTAAGCTGTTTAAGCGTGATTAAAATTTTAATTATGCACCCACCGTGGGCCGCCCCAGTCGCCGGAGAGATGTGGCAGATTCGAACGGGAATTCGTTAAGCTCGTTTATCGTCGCCCAGCGAGAGGGTGAGGCAGATAGGGCGAGCAGGGGGGTAGATAAGGACAAGCGAAGAGATAGACGGGGGGAGGAGGAGGAAGAGCAGCTAGCCGAAGCGTTAAATCGGAGATTTTCGTTTTCGGATCCGCGATCGGGGATAAACGGCGCCGTTAAGGGCCGTTTATGTTAATTGACCGGCCGAATTAAAGCGGGCCACGGTTAATTAAGTCGACTAGGAAAGCGGCCTTAATCTCGTTCCTCGTTCTCGCCAGCGCGAACCTACATCCGGGACTGGCCAACTTCCGGGCTCGGCTCTCGTTTTTTTCCAGGGCTAGGGGTTGATACATTTATGAAATCGTAGAGGACATTTTCCGCCCCCGCGACGTACGCGGAAGGGTGGCCGAAAGTGAGCGTATGGTTTTTCAACCGACAAACCTTTCTTTCTCAGTTAGGTTAGGTTAGCGCTGAAAGATTTACGATTGACTTCGCATCAGGAATACAGACGCCGCCTTCGAACGTTGATTCTACCCTCTCGAGTCTCGCTACGTTCTACATCGCGTCCGAGAATATCAATGCAAGCCTACATCTACGGGGTGCTCGGAATATTGCCAATGCTCGAGCTGTGCACGAGCAACGATTTTTTTATTATTATTTTTTTTTTTGGAAATTACAATGTCGGTGGGATAATTAGCGATGCGGCTCGCTCGTGCTTTTAACTTGTAAATGGTGCGGGAGGACATGCATTGCATTGTAAGCGCCGATTCATCTCGGAGCGGGGGTACCTCCATTATGATACACCCCGTGCGCGAATATAAGTGCATCTATGTATAACAACGAGGCCTGCCCGTCCCGTATCGAGCGACGAGTGCCGTTCAAAGGTATCGACGCGCCGTTTTATTCTGTGCCAATAACTCGGAGCGAAGTGGAACAACCGGATTAGCGATTATCGAGTGGGGGCCGAAAATTACTCCCGTCAGAGTTCTATTACAGTTTGCCGAATGGGACGAGTCCTCTCATACTGATTCTCTCTGTCTCTCTCTCTCTCTCTCTCCTCCCTCTCTTCGTGTTTCATTACGTCTCCATCTCCGTCACACTTTCATGCTTGACACACTCGTCGATTCCGTCAGAACGCCGATGCCAATTGGGCAAAATTTCCCTCCGTCTCTGTGTCGTCAGACTGGCAGCTTCGTTCCTCACCTGGCTCCCCGTTAAATTTGATTCAGGGCAGCCCCATTACCGTAAAGCGACCGCTCTCGTTTCATTCAGCCGGCTCGAAAAATGCCCCATATCTCCGGGCCAGCGCCATTTTTTCCACCCACCGAGTCGAGCGGCTTCGCACGATTCGGCGATTAAATACGACCAATTTGTCCATGTCGGAATTTTGAATTTTTGTATTGCTACGGCTTAGGTCGTGTGTAGGGGTTGCACGGCGTGCGATATAAATCTGAGATTTCTAACGAGTATCACGATCCTATGACGCCGCCTATCACTCATCTGCCACCCACTCAACGACAGCTTCAACCTTCCTTCAGACTTATCGCGCGCACACAGGTATATATGCCTATATATGTATATACGTATATCGGTCAGACTTAACTGTTCCAGAAACGTAGAAGACGTATACAAATTCATTCTTCGACCGATTTTCGCGGACACGCGCGAAATGAAGAGCCAGAATAAAAGAACGGAAGTTGCGGAATGAGGAGAATGAGGAGAGATGGAGAGAGAAGAAAAGAAAAATAAGAATGGCCAGCGCAGAAATGGAGGACCGTAGGCGGACGGTGGGAGAGAGCGTTGGCGTCCTGGCAAAAGGCTCGCACGCGCACCTCCTTTGTGACGTTTTTTCCCATTCAACTTCCGGAATTAACCCAGCCGCCTCTTCCCCGGCTGCTTAATTAACACCTTATTGTTATCGGCCCAAAGTCCCGTTCCTCTATCTGCTCCTCGTTCGTCGAGCGATAGTCGGCTATCCTGCTCAAACATCCACCCCCTCCTACCCCCTTTCTACGGCCGACTTTTTATTTCCGGTCCACCCTTCTCCCTTTCGTCGGTTTTTGTCTCCGCGGGCGTCAAGTTTTTCCTGCCGAAGGGCGAAATTTCGTTTCCTTTGTCCGCGGACACCGTCTGCGAATTTCAGGATTTCGGAATGGCAGAGGATTTTTCGATACTTTGTTCTTTTTTTTTCTCCTTCATCTAGCTTTTCAAAGACTGTCTTCGGTGCCTCGGCGCCGATCTGTCTTTGTCCGATCCTGCAATAATTCGCCTGCCGAATATCCCTCAGCTTTGTTCCTTTTTCATCTCTTCCTCCCCCCCCCCCCCCCATCCCGCCCTCCGTCGGCTATTATCTCCGATCGTTGCATCAATTTCACGACAATGGATGCAAAAGGACGCGCTCGCTCGGCAGGAACGATTCGTTTGACGACGACGAGAGCGACCGAGGAGGTCGGAATGAGAAAAGAAAGTGGGAATCAGCGCTGCGGAATTGAATGAAAACGGGGAATCAATTATCGTAAGGGTCGCGGAGGGCCGGGCATGAAATTTTCAACTCGCTAAACTACGAAAATTGGGAACGATTAAAGTTCGAAATCTACATCGTCGATTTTACTGTCTATTGCCGCGGCGGCAAGTTGGGGGGGGGGGGGGGGGGGGGGGGGGGGAATTTTGAGACTAACGGTCATGGCTTTCTGCTGGCACTACGAAAATTACTGCGATTCGGTGGGTTAATATTGGCCTATTCGATGTACGGTTTCAAATGCGACCTGGGGACATTAACGTTGGAAGTCACATATGCGGATATCGATCGAGAGATTGAGTGAATTAATTTGAATTAAGGTCCGTTTTTGCGGATAAAGTTAGGTGAACCAAATAGGAAGAAAAAACTATTGGGATTGTAATAAATTAATTCCGTTGCTATACCCGAACAGATTCTTTCGTCTCTATTCTTTCTAACAAAAAAAAATCACAACCAGAACATTCCAAGTGGAACAGCTTCAAGCGTCAAGTCAGGAATAAGAGGAAAAAAAAGACGTATTTCCCCTAGAAAATGTTTCTGCAAGCACGACCATTCAATTAACGATAAGTTCGCCCAGTCGACTATATCAGCATCCATTCCGGCGTAACAGGGCGTTCAATATGCTAAATTTTTGCGCGGTACTCAACGGCCATCAAAGGCGGGCGAAGCGCAAAGAATACTAAATTCCCGAGGAAACCACAGCGCGTCGTTCGAGGGAAGCAGCAATTTTCATAAACAGCGAGGCAAATGAAATCTCGTTTTCGGCAGGATGAGAGCTCGGACAGACAGCGGGCAGGATAAATCATCCTTACTTTCTTAAGGAAAACTTCCCTGACTCGAGCGAGTTGACGTTACGTAGTCGGTGCGAGAACTTTTGGCGAGGGTGAGAGAGAGAGAGAGAGTGAGGGGGGGGGGGAAGACGTGAAAAGACCAAGGAAAGACGAAGGAACGCGAGACCGCAACGACGAGAGCCGAAGGAAAGCGAAACGAGATTAACAACTTTCGAGAGTTTAAAGTATCCTGTCGACGACATTTTTCCCCTCCCCTCCCGCTGATAAAGAGTCGAGATGAACGGTGGGACAGCCGGCGGGCGGCAAAATATTTCTGTTGACGGAAGGTAGATTGAAAATTTGGCCGCCAACCACTTTCGAGATCGATGATGGAAAATGATAGCGGTCGAAAAAGCGCAAGCTTGCCCGACAAATTCGATATCTGGCCCGTACAGACGGATGATTATGGATTCATGAGCACGGGCATGGAAGAGAGATAAGAGATAAGGCGGGCGTAGAATATGTACAAGGGGGCGCGGGGCCCGTTATTATACCTATCGGTTGCCGGTGGCAGAGGGGTGGTGTCCCGATAGCCGAATGATAATCCTTCCATTAAGCAAGAATAATGACGTAGCTCGCGTACACCAAATTAGAAGCCGACAAAAGGCAGTTCGTCTTGCGTTACAAAATTATTCGACACAGCCCTTATCATGGGAGCCCGTGATCACGACCAGCTAGAAGTGTTCCGTATAGTGGTACTGTTACTCAAGTGGAAATTTTCGAATTGTCTAAGCAAAAGAAATCGCGTACGCCAAATTAGAAGCAAGCGACAAAACACAGTGCGTCTTGCGTCACAAAATTATTCGTACGCACCCCTCATCATGGGCGCCCGTAATCACGACCAGCTAAAACTGTTCCGTATAGTGGCACTGTTCACAGATGGAAATTCTCGGCTCGTCGATGCGCAAATTATCGTCTAAGCCAAAGAAATCTCGGCTCCCGCATCTCGAGGCTGCGTTCTATTCTGCTCGCGGATAATCAGGCGGATGGGGAGCAGGGGGAGGGGGTTAAATGGAAACGGAGCGAGGACAGAGAGACTCGGGAGGAATGAACATCGGATTGTCTATTCCCCGTTTTGCCGCCCCTATATCGTCCCTCCCCCCCTCATTTCATCCCCTAGCCGAAGGCGCGCACCCAATTTCATCCCAACAGCGTTCTCAAAAGCAACATCCATATTTACGAACCGGCAAGACTCGAAAGGGGTGAGCCTACCTGACGGGGGTGTGCTGCGGGCTTGAGGGGGTGGCGGGTGGGTGGTAGGTGCGGGCGCTCAAATATTTGCGTCGGCACGTGCGCCGCGTTTCTACCCCTTTATCGACCTGTTGACATATCGGCTTCCGGCCATTTTTACCGACAATATTGTCTCGATATCAAAAGAG
Organism: Anoplius nigerrimus; assembly: GCA_914767735.1. Classification (NCBI taxonomy): domain Eukaryota; kingdom Metazoa; phylum Arthropoda; class Insecta; order Hymenoptera; family Pompilidae; genus Anoplius; species Anoplius nigerrimus. Next base: position 5,845,698 of record OU612077.1, read on the forward strand.
CCTTCTTTCTCCCGCCTCCACCCCCCGGTCCCATTCTCCAACCCCCCTCGCCGGACGGGTTCGATCCAGTCACTTTTGCATAATCCGTAGCCTTCAAAAGGCGCGTCTAGAATTTCGCAATAACGCGTGGCGTAGACTCTGGGAGGGGGTAGTAGGCGGGGGAGATGGTAGGGGGTGAAAAGGGGTGAGGCGCGCATAGTCGTAGAGCCCGAACGGTTAACGGTCGAGTGGTGGATTGGGAAGGGCGAGGGGATGAGAGAGTCGAGACGCAATAATCGATTCTTGCCGACGTGCGAGCAAAGCCTCGCGAACTTCGGAATAAACCAACCCCCGAACGGCTCCCGCCCTCTGTCCCCGTAATAATCGTCGCTCCTCGCATGCAAAATACGGGAGAGCGAGTCGCGCAGATCGGCCCCGGAAGATAGAGGAATGATTTTTCCTCGCATTTCCCGCCATTCAGATGCTACCGGCATGTTTAATGCATTCGTGGCCAAGAGGGTAGCTCCCAGCAGCAGGCTGGTAAGGGTGTGTTTCGGGTTAAATGCGAAGCCATTACGCTTCGGTACGCTCCTTATCTTCGGCAGGACGGGCAGACGTCGAGAGATCGAAACTCGAAGCATTGCCGAGCTTTGGCGAGCTTTCGCGAGCTTTGGCCAGCTCCGCCATTCACGTAGGAGACTCCCGGAGATCATCTTCGCTTTAAAACGCTCTTTGACCGGGACACGCGTCCATTTCCGTCCCCGTCCCTTTTCGGCCCTTTCGCTTCCTTCTCCTTCGCCACCTTCCTTTTTCCACCCCTTCCCCCTCCGCTGCCAGTCGCTAACCCGGGCTCAGTTCCTGGAGGTCTTTCATTTCGGTCACGTTCGACGTTTCGCTCCGCGGACGACGGCATGCATTATTCAGGAGCGCGCGCGAGAGCTCGGAAGGACGATTCGAAGAGGACGATTCGATCGGGCGGATCGCGGATAAGAATATGAGGAATTAAGGGTCGCGGCCGGCTGCCGCCGCGAAATTAGCTCGCAGCGACGAAGAAATGAATTCGAAGAACCGCAAGATTTCACCGTTCGGAAGGATCGGAATTTACTAACGATGAGTGCCAGAAGAAGTCTCAGATGTAGCTCTTGGAATTTGTTGCATGACGGGATCGAAATGAGCTGGCGGATGAATTTGCGAGAAGGAGCGGGAGACGAGTAACGATCCTGTTTCCGGTCTGAAGGACCTTCGAATTCGAGAAACACTCGAGAGGCCCGACGAAAAGGGTGTCTCAGGGCAGTTTCAGCGATTCTCGACATTCTTAATTACTCTCAAGGCCACTCTCCGGACTTTCGATGAGGGAGGCAGAAGGGGTGGCTGGGACGAAGGGCGGGCCTCGCTTTAATTACTGTCTGGGGCCACTTTGCCGATCGCAGCTGCTCGGATTCTCGCAGGTGCGAGAATCGGACCGAAGGACGAAGGGCCGGAGGACGATTCGGGCGTGCGAAATCTCAAAATCGCTAATTCGAATTAGCGGTCAACGGCACGTCGAGAGGCCACCGGCGAGCAGTTGAACGAGAGTGGGAGGGTAGGTGGCTGTCGGGGGTGCGAGAGTGCCGGGCTTTGAGGGTCGGAAACGTACTTTGACCTTTGACGAGTGTACTTCGCCTGTTGGTTTTTGTCCTCGGAGCCCATTCTCCGCTCCTCTCTTTTCCTCCTCCTGTCTGCCTTCGCCCCTTTCTCCTTCCCCTTCGCCCTCCATCCAGCCCTTCCCGCCCCTCCGTTGCCCCCCGCAATTCGTCTATCTACGTTTGTCCACCCGCACGTGCTTTGTGTACACGTCCGGGGTGAAAAACACACAGGCAAAGCCACGCGAATGGCGGTCTGCTGAGTGTTGCTCTATGTTCCGCTCGCGTGTGCGTCGGCTATCAGCGTATTTACGCGTCCCGACGCCCGTGTGCGGCCCGAGATGATCGATGTACACGCGCGCGCACCTACCGCTCGGTTCGCCGTATTTGTTCTCTGCTTGTCCGCTCTCTCTCTCTCTCTCTCTCTCTCTCTCTCTCTCTCTCTCTCTCTCTCTCTCTGTCAGCCGCAGTACCGCGAAGTTTGGACTCCATCGTTTCTTTCACGCCGCTGGCCCTCGCCCTCTCTATTTGCAGAACGTCCGATCCGCCCCCAACCCCAGCCTAGCCGAAAAATTCGTGATTGTCCGCGCCTTCGATCCCAGGCGGGAAACGCGGCGAAATACGGACATTTTCATCGTACTGGGCTTGACGATATCATGGGCCACGGTGAAAATAATAGATCGGGCCGTTTCATAAAACGTGTCCGTCGTCATTATCGTTACCCCCGCGAATCGTTCGTGGCATAATCCGACAAAGGGCGTTGTGCGCCGAACAGAATAGTTCGTCGGGCAAGGGTCCTACGTTCGGCCGATTAATTTCCTTTCAAGCCCCCGCGGTGAAAAGCGTTGCCGTTGGTACGTCGTAAAACATCGAGCCATTATTCGAAGGCCTGCCTGGCCTGGCCTGGCCTGGCTTGCCTGGCCTGCCAAGCAAAGCCAAGCCAAGCGAGCCAACCAGGCTGCCGTCGGAAGGCACGCACAGTATCGTGCCCACGATTTTATGCATTCCTCGGACGCGTCAGGCTGCCTGAGCGATTCGAGTCGCCCCGGCCATCTTCCCCAACCCCCCCTTTACCCATCCCCAGCGTTCGCATAGTATGCCTCGAGCCCGGCAAAATCCGCGCCAATAATCCGCGGCCCGAGATTTTATGGCCGACGCGTCACGCGATAACGAGGCATATCCGTTCGGCCACTGTTCCAGGCTTCCGAGTGAAAGTGTCAGAGTGTGGCGTGCATGTGTGTGTGTGTGTGAGGGGGTACTCTCACGTACGAGTATCGATATCGGTCATAAATCGCATGCTAACCGCGTCGCCGGCGATGAAATCGAAAGTAGGAGAGTACTTTTCGGCGAGTCCTTTCATCGTCCTCGACTTCCGGCTTCCGGGTTCTCGGAGCCTTCTCTTCCTCCCGCGCTTCCGAGAGAGCCAGCCGATCGACTTTCGTCGCACGTATGCTCGGCGCCTTTGTTTCCGCGTTGCTGGCCATTCCGGCGTTCTCGGAGTGTAAGCTCGTAGAATCGCGGGATCAAAGTCAAAGGGAGCGCGCGATGAAAATTTAGGGGACGCTCTGATTCCGGTTTCTTGACCGCCGATGGAAAAATATATTTTTGTTCAACCCTCTCTCTCTCTCTCTCTCTCTATATATATATATATCTCGGGCTGTAACACAGACACAGGTCTGTCTCTCAATTTCGCCGCTGCCCCGATAAAAGTCAGAGCAAGAAAAACGGCCTCTGGCAAGCCGGAGAGGAGGAACGTGATCAAGACGGGCGTTAAAGCGTAACGGATAGAGAAATTGCGAGGAGCGCTGGAACGTCACTGTCAAAGAGTGGGAGGGAGATGGAAGCGGAATAAAGTCGACGAGAAAAACTCGGGCGGGGAACCTAGAAAAAATAATGTCTCTTATAATTTCTCAAGTGGAGAAATATTAAGTATGTCACGTACGACCTAGAGCGGTCTGTAAGAAAATTTCTCACACAACAAAATATTGCAGACCGAGAGAGAGAGAGAGAGAGAGAGACTAGCTCGAAAGTGGCGGCGTGGCATAATAACAATAACGAAGAAAAGGGACACGTCTCCTCTTTTGTCTCCTTCTCTTTTTTTTTTCTTCCACGCCGTTAATTGGGAGCTCCATAGAAAATGGCCGACCCCTTTGTGCGCTCTAAAACGGGACGACGTATAGCGTGTGCATTATACCCCCCTGCCCCGCGCCCGCCTATGTAGGCTATGCATTCCCTACAGGCGTTACATAATGCACGGCCCGTAACGTGTTCCCGTTTCGATTCTGGGCCACTCTCTGTTGATCCTGTCCGCGCGGGCGCAATTATGATAAAGGAAAACAATGGGGCCCTGTACCGCTCACGCGCGATTAACTTCCTTCGACGCCACCCGGTATATGCGGCGCGCGCGAAGTCGAAACGTTCGGCGCCGGAGGCGAACTTCGATCCGGGGAGACCCTAACCTTCCTCTTTGTCATTTTTACGTTATTGCGGCTTGTTGACAGTCTTCGTACAACGCTGACACAATGGCTTGCAATTCCGATTATGATACTTTTGAGCGAGTTTCTTTGGCGGGAAGCAACTGGCCCGAAGCGATATTAGGAACCCGGGGTCAGTTCGTAAAAAGAAATCGAAACAGCTGAGACAATAAATTACAAATCTGCGTTCTGAAAAATGACATGTAAATATAAGCAGTGTATATAAGAAAAAGTTCATCGACCCAACCCCCACTGCCTGCCGACGAATCATCCCCCGCTCGCCTCGGAATCTACTTTAACGCGCAGCTCCAACGAAAAAAAATATGCCCGCCCAGAGACAGAGAAAAAAAAATGGGTCAATTTCGACAAAAGGGATCTTTCCACGTATATTCGCGAAGTCGCGCGCGCGTCCTCGTTGACTGACACCGCCATTCAGTTCAACACCGCCACCCCCTCCCCCCCACCCCCAAAGGAACAAAACGGTCGAGGGGGATGAAAAACAAAAATCTGTAAAACAAAAAATCAGTACGGCCAATCGCGACTGACATCGGACGGCCTGAAAAATGGAGCGAGGCTGTCCGACGGGGGGATGAGGGGTGGCTGTGATCGGCTAGGGGGTTGGGTCTAATCCGATACACGGTAAACCGAATATAATGCCGAATCGCCGGTAAACGCGAGGCTCGTACATCATTCGCCGCACCGCCGGGTTTATTCTACGAACTATTCAGTGGTCCCGTCGCCAGTGGCGCTCGCGCGCGCGCACGGTGGCGCGTGTTACGGAGAAGCCATACGTCACACGTTGGCTCGAGCCGAGCCCCGAATTTCCGCAAATTCGCGTTTTATAACGGCCGGGAGACCGCGCGCTGCTCCCGGCCGCGGGTTCGACAAAATGCCGTCATTTTGCTTGTTTTCATTTTTCGTTCCCCCACCCCCCGTCCCCGCCACGTCCGTCGGAACAGAAATTGATAACTCCGCACTAGCGGAAGTTGAATTTTTTTTTGGATTCGATCACCCGGCTCAAGGCCGTTCTCGCAGTTAATTACGGCGGCTGACCTGTTCGCTCTCCGACTTCCTGATCTTTGTCATCGTTTGATTTAAAAAAAAGTCTGTCGGCCTTTGGAAACGGTAGGTAACGATTTTAATTCTTGTCCCACAGTACTTAACGAATAAGAGCTTGTAGGGCTAATAAACATTTAAGCGATACGCCCGTTCAAAGCAACGTCTAAAAATCGTTATTTAATCCGCCGAGTACTCTTACCACAAATTCAGCGAAATTGTCCCTTTAGTTCGGTACCATTTTCGACCGTAAAGTACGCGGGCAAAGCTTCGATGGCAGGGTAGGGTGAGTCGGGGAGGCAAAATAATGGGGTGACTTGTACAGGTTGTTAAGATCCGATGTAAGCGAATCGAGGAGTGGCTCCTTACTGAAATAATAACAATAACTCTATCGCGTAACGCCGCGCAATTAACGGGAAACAACGCGGGGAGGCCGGTTTGTTAGAAAAATTTTTGCATTTACCCTGGCGTTGAAAACAAGAAGAAGAAGCAGAAGCGAAGGAACGCCAACATCGTAGCTTCGCGCGTCCCGCGTAATTGCCTGCAATTATTCGCGGGGCTTGTTTCGGAATTAACATTGTTCTTCCGACTCTCCTCCCTCCCGCCCGTCTATGTCCTCCTACCCCCAACGTACCCCGGTCGCGAAGTTAGCGATTTTTAAATAAGCCGCTCCTCTCCCAGCGGGGTAGAGCTTAAATTGTCCGCCTCGCGATACCGCGTGTCGGCCGATAATAAGGAGCGGAGGAACGAACTTCCGGCTCCGGAGTTTCGCAATTTTTGAATAAGCCACGGCCAACCGGGGATCTGAAGTGAGACGGAGCGAGTCGGGCGAGAGGCAGGGATGGAAACTTAAATCTTGGGATGAATAATGAGCAACGCGCTCGATTCTGCGTCTCGAAAATTTGCCACTTTTAACCGGTCAGCTGTGCCGGTTCGTTTTATTTCATCTTTGTCTCCAAAGATTCTAAACGTATTAAAATTTAAGAACATATTTTAGTTTACACTTAAATTACAGCTTAAATAGCGAGGGTAACTGTATTTCACGGATGAGAGATATAGTTTTCATGGCGCAAAATTGTTGACAATGCAATTTCTCCGTGGCGGATATAGGCGTCAAACGCAGCTGATTAGTTATATAAGCGTAGAGAAACAAAGGAAGCCTGATTCTAGGAACGAACGATTTGATTTTGAACAAATTTGACGAGTGTAATTGCTGGGAGAAAAATCGTTGGCTAGACACCCTCCGAGACCTTCGGTCTCTGATCGGCTCACGTGATGATCGGCGCGTTCGCGAAATTTGCGAAATTCCAAGCCGGCCAGTAATGTCATCCTCCGGGGTGATTGGACGATCGATAATGAGACGTGCCCAGGCCGGGAAGTCCTGACGTCAGTACATGATCGGAGTCTGCGGTCGAACTTGGTACGAAGGTAGAACCCCGACGTGGACGTCGAATATATCTAAGCTAGTAGGCGAGCCGTATTAGATGGCGCACTTGACGATACACCTTCGATTAGCTAGACTAGCATACGCCTTAGAGTCCGAAAGAATGAACATTGTTCACTGTGAAGCCAAAAAGCCTATCCTAAGTTATCTGACTCCAGTGAGTTTCTTTCAATTAAATGGCCAATGTTAACGAACGGAAAATATCTTGATATTACACACATCGGCTCGTAATATATTATAGTTGCCTCAGCCAAGATTCTCAGCTGGATTGACGCCTGGGAGTAATTTTTGAGAAAGCGCCGAGTGACCGCACTCAAGTTTTCGAATTTTATCACCTCGGCCAAGACACGATCCACGACGGCCGATAAATTCCACTTACGACGCCACCCTCCCCACCCTTCCGCCCGGACGCGAGACTGCCCGTCGCGATATATCGATTTTACATTATGCAGAGTGCCCGACGCGCAGACTGTGGTAATACCGCGAGACGATATGGGGTGTAAAATGCGTACGCGTGCACGTGAATTAATCGATAAATGATTACTCTGCCCCCTGTCCTTCTTCACGCCGAACGTCCCGTAAAATGCGTCCGATAGGGAGACGGCCAAAAAAAGAGAGGACAGAGAGAGAGAGAGAGAGAGAGAATGCAGAAGCGCGAATTAAAGAGCGTAAACAGCGGCGCGAAGAAAAAGGTCTGAAAACAACCAATTACCGAGTCCCAATTACCGGGCGGTGCCACGTCCGGCCGGATCGTATCTCCGGCCGATTTTTTTCTTTTTTTGCCCAGGAGAACCGCGCGCACCCCGTGGCCACCCCCGCTCCCCCTGAAGCCGATTTTTTCCCTGTCGCCCTCTCGCGCGTTAATTGTGCGCGGGAGATTAAATGCTGTTATTCTTTCCTCATAATTGCCGGATAGCGAAATCAGCTTTCGGCCCGGGGCATCGAATCCTGGCCACGGGAAGGGTTGCCTGGGCAGAACGAGGGTGAAGGGAGGGGTTGAACGCTTAAGCTAGGAGCGTTACGTAACGGCCGCGGGGAGATATTAAAAATGCTGCCGAGACGCGGCCGGTTTACGAGCGAGAGAGCATTTTTAAAGTAAAGAGGGGATCGCGAGCCTCCCGGGATGAAGGGGGGTGTGAGAGAGGGGATGAAAGTGAAGGGGTGGGAGCGGAGCGAATTTTATCCGCAGGGGATGCAGGTGGGTCTCCGCTACGAAACTTTTGCCACGCAACGATTTCCGAATGCTAAGCCAAACCGCCCCTTCTACACCCCCAACCACCCCTGTTAGACCTGTGTTCCTTCCCCATACGCTTAGAAATTCTCCGGCGAAACGGACGGGGGAAAATGCGAAAAATCCTGCCCAGAAGGCGCAACTCACCCTCGCCGAACTCCGCAGGCCAACTTCCGCTTGCCGAGGCAAATATCGGCCACGCATCCTGGAGCCAGCTCAAATAAGGATCCCTTCTAATTAACGAACTAACCGACTAAATTGTTTGCGATCTTCTCACGGATTGCGGGCGAGAGGGGGTGGAAAGGGAGCAGAAGTTAAAACGCGACAGTTCCCGCTCGAACTTACCGATCCGTGCAAACAGACGGATTCGGGGGATGAAAGGGGATCGTGAGGGGGTGGAGAAAGAGAGGGGTAGGAAGAGGCTGCTGGTTGCGTTTTCCCGGCAGCGTCGTTCGTTTAATCTGAGCGCCCGACCTAAGTCGCAGGAAATTCACCCCCGCTGTCACTAGGGGGGAGGGGGTGGGATAAGAGAGGGCTCGCGAGAACGGGGTGGTTAATTTCAAACGGCGCCGAAAAAGGAGCCGCCCCCGCTGACGCGGAACGACAGGTGGAATTTAACGTGTTGCTCGCAGCGTCGCGACGCGTCGCAGACGTCGCGATGGCGGAGGCAAAGGTCCCGCCGTAATGAGAGTAATTTCCTTCGGCGCCCCGTACACTCTCTGTACAGCGCTTCTAGTCAGGTTGCAATCTGTATCCCATCGTCGACGACACCGCTACGAAATCCTGACATTCTACCGGTTAAACCTGGCAGCTACGCAAAATTTCACAATATGTATTCTTCCGTACAGACTGCACACCGTAGCTTATTACGTACGGGAGAATAAAATTACGCTATCCCATTAAGAATCCTGGACTCAATCTTTGAGTATACTATGTGTACATTTTGAACCTTCCACTTTCAAATTGCGGTCCGTGTCCCATTACAGCTGATAAAAATAAGATCCCTCGAAACGAGCGACAAAATAAAATTCAGCTCCACATTCTTCCATGCAGACTGCATGCTCTAGCTTATTACGTATAGAAGAACAAAATTATACTATCTTATTAAGAATCCTACACTCAATATTTGACTATACTCTCTGTACATTGTAAACCCCCCCACTTTCAACTTGCAATCCGTATCCCATCGCAGCTGACTAAAATGAGATCCCACCACCCAAAACCGACAAAACAATTCAGCGCCACATAATCTTTGTCCCAGAGCCCATACATTATCTTTGCGAAATAAAAGGCTCGCACCGCGAATCCCGCCAACGAGGACCCGAGCGGTTCGTTACAGAAAGTGCTACGCGATACTGTGACATCGCGCCGGAATAAATGTAATTCATCGGTTGGCCCCTTCCGGTTACCGAATTGGCCGACGCGCGCAATTCCGCGCGACTCTCCCAGCGTCGTTGGCGCGCTAATGCAAAACGTTAAATTGGATTATCGGAGAATCGGGGTGGGGGGAGGCGGGTGGCTTCAGGGTGGGATACGCGAGCCGACGGCCAGAGCACAAGTGCCGTCGTCCATGTTATTGATCCGGCATATTGCTTCTAATTAAAGTCTAATGTACGGGGCCGGCTTCGAAGGCTTCCGCGCCGATTTTAGCCGACGCTCGCTTTTAACGCTGACGCCGACGACGCTAATTGCGAGAACGTTCCCCATCTGCCTCCCACCTTTTTTTGCTCTCCTACTCTCACCCTCCCACCGATGGGTGCATTCCGCCGCGATCGTCGGACACTCTCCAGACGCTCCAGCGTTCGACGAAGCCAATTTTGTTATCCGAACTGACGCCGCGGATACAGTCCGCCCCCCCGCTCCCCCCCACACCGCCCCTCTCTGTCTTTCTTCCTCCCACTTCTGTTCTACCTCATGTTCCGACACGGGAGCCTTAGACGATCTTTGCATATTGCGCCCGGCGCAGCGGCCGTAATTCATAACGTCCTATAAAATTTCATCCGCGGATTTTAATTTAATAACGCTTTGTATCGCGATGTGCCCGCGAGCTGTACCGCGCGCGCGCGATAACGCGAAATTCCGTATTTCTTTTTCAGTCTACCCCTCTCTCTTTTCTTTTTCGGCAACCCACTCCTCTTTTCGGCGAGCGGCGCGCATATTACTTTCCCCCCGAGAAGATTTCCATTATTTCGACGGCCGCTGTGCCTGAGCCTGCGCTAATTGCGCTCCCCGCGAAAGATGCGTTGCGTTTTACTCCGGGCTCTCCTCTCCTCCTCTCACTCTTTCCGCGTACACCCCCCTCCAGCCCCCCCACTCGCCGCACCTCTCCGTTTTTCTCTTCCGCTCTGCTCGCAGCCGCGCGCTGAATGCTTCTCCGCGGGGTCCTTTGAAATTAATTTAATTACGAGCCGCGCTCGCGCCCGCTGCGACGCTGATACCCGGGAAAGCGGAGTCGTCATTAGTAACGCGGAAGTTAATATTTTAGGCCGACGCCGCGCAAAAAAGATCCGCAGCCTCGCGCGATCTTAATTGACGCCGCGGATTCTCTTTTCGAGAGCGAACATTTCGAATTCGCTCCGCTATCGTTCAGACTTCGCCAGGCGTGCAAATGTTACACGTGCCAACTATAGCGAGTCTAAGTCCGAGAGAGGTTAGGTTCCTTTTGTCGCGGACAAAGAGCTTCCAGACGTTCGAATCCGTCCTATCCGTCAGTTGACAGGGCTAGGCTGACAGGGCTAGGCTGACAAGGCTAGCCGACAGTACGGGCCAAGACGGATGTCAGGCGTGCTTTCGGCGCGGAGAGGAGGCCGGCCGCATCGACATGGCGAGGAAATTTTCGGAATGATCCAATTGGGCGTCGCCCTCGGAGGCGGATAAGGACGGATGTGGGCCGCTTGTAATGTCAGGCGTGCAGGAAATCCTCCGGGACTGCGCCCCGGGCTAAAGCCGGCTTAGTTATGCTTAACCTTCGGGACTCGTGAGTGCCTCTAAGGCTGACGACCGATGACATCTTCGGGATAACGTCGGACGTTAGCGGCGAAGAAAGGCACCGGGAGTGACAGGGAGGGGGATAGGTCGAGGTGCTGGAAAGAGGGTGGCAGAGGGGGTAAGAAGAAAAATCGATGCGGGCAATGTATGAGGCACGAGGAGGCGTGAGGAATTAAAGGGAGCGAGGATGAGCAGGAAGATAAAAGGGAAGAAAGCTCGAGGTCGAAGGAAAGGAGGGAGTCTGAGCAAGAATGACGGGGAAGTTCGAAGGGAAGCGGTGGGGAGGGAGGGGGGAGGTACGGGGAAAAAGGATGTCGAAGAGTATCGGGGAATATTAAAAGGACGGGTCGGGGCTCGGCAAGAGGCGGAAGGACCGTCGGCGTGACAGGGAGATAAGGGAAATAAAGAAAAAGCGGTAATGTAGATGAGGAGAATAAATTAAACTGGATAATGAACGGGAGTGGGCGCGGATGCAGCGAAATCTTCGCGGTCGTTATGGGAGGAAGATCGTCGAGTACGAATTAAGAAATATAACCTCCGGGAAGAGCTAGGTCCACAGGTACATACACATTACGCCGGTATATACATATAATATATATAAAACGGCATAAAACAGAATCATCGGATTAGGGAGACAAAAATTTGAGGTCTGAAGTTCCGCGGAAGACAGCCGGAGGCGAGCGGACGAGGAAGAGGTAGCAGCAGGCCGACGGTAGGGAAATTGTAACACACGCTCGCACATCGTGCTGCCACTAGCGAGCTAATGTGTTTAAACTACGTACGGTCGCGGAAATTGGGTTTTGTCACTTCACCTGCTTTCGTAGAGTTCCCGCGAGTGCGCGCCGAGAAGCGGAGGACGAGTGAGAGGGAGAGGGAGAGGGAGAGGGAGAGGGAGAGGGAGAGAGTTGAAGGTAGCGGAGACTGTAGTCGACGGTGGGTGAAGGTAGTTGAAGGTAGCTGAAGGGCGGAGGAGGCGGACAAGACGGGTATTTGCGTCAACCGTTCGTCTTAACTGGAGTGAACGGCGCGACGTTCGTTCGGTTCTACCCACCTACGACCTACCCAGTCCACCTACCTACCTACCTATCTACCTACCTGAATATCGCGAGCAGTCGCGTCCGGAGAAACGTATATACTCGGAGCACCTGAATACACGGCGGAGGTGCGCGCCGAGTTTATCTTGTAAACCGATCATCTCTGGAGGAACACACGAGCCGGCGCATTAGCAAAGCCACCCCTTGCGGTCCCCGAATCTAATGAACGGCTGGTCTCGCGTTACGTTTCCTGCAGGCAGGTAACTAAAAGACGGCGCAGCTACTAATGCGCGTAATTAAGTGCAAGAAACGAGCGAGCTGGGCCGTGGATGGGGGGGCGACAAATTACTAACTTGGGAAATACGATTCCGGTGGGTGGGCGGGTGGAGAAAGTAGAGGAAAGAGAGAGAGAGAGAGAGAGAGAGAGAGAGAGAGAGAGAGAGAGAGAGAGAGAAAGAGAGAGAGAAGGAACATGAGAGGTAGATGAAGAAGGCGAGGACGACGGAGAAGCGAGAAAGTAGGAGTAACAAAGCATTTGTTCCCGCATCCCGCCTTGATACCAAATTAAATCATTCTCGAGTACGCCCCGGCTACGCTTCCCGCTTTATGCAAATGAAGGACACGGGCGCGGCACGCTAATGTAGCGCGATATTTTATTAGAGGACCCCGGCCAGGATGGGGGCTAGGTCGGGTCGGCCTCCAAAGTTGACCAGGATCGTCGGCCACTTGCGCGGAATGTGCTTTTTTTCCCCCCAACCGACGCGCTTGCAGCTCGAATTTCTCTCGCGGCATGCCGAGCAAAAAACGAAGAGCTCGCAAGCTGTTGATATAACGTAAGCGCCTAATGTGCATTACGACGTGCTTAAATGTACGGGGCAGGCCGGCTGAAACTCCACTTCTTATTCCGTTCTCGTTCCGCTGCCATGACACTGGACTGCTAACACGATACAACCGAATATGACAGGCTAACTGAATCTGAGCCTGACGTTCGTGACTCATTGATGGATCAATCTTCGGATTCGTTTGATACCTCTCTGAAATTCGGATGAAAATTTGAAGACTGCGCGGTGGAGCTGATATTAGTTTCGATACTAGTTTCGGCTAATTCCAGACGCATACGTCACTGTATGATCGTCGGCAGTGACTCACACAGGGTCGATCGGCTGATTGCCGATCGCGGCGAGTGTGCGTATATAATTTCGCGGCCTTTGACGGAGTGCGCTTGATTGAAAAGGCACAGGGGGGGCGGCCGACGTTGAGTTTCGATACCGGGCGAATATATAATACGCGGGTGGAAACCGTATTAATAATATCTTGCGCCGAAATTGCGAGATCCCGTTCCACCGAAGGGCTCCGCTCTTTCCGAGGCGAAGGGTTCTGGCGATTGAACCACGTACCAAACCTACCCATACCATGTCAATTTTCCACTGGTGCAGCGTCGGATGTTGACGAAATGAGAGAACTCAATAATAGAAAAGAATTCGTCTCGGAACTTGCACATCTCTGTGATCGAATTGTTCTGCCTCGGGACAATATCGAGTTCGGATCCTTACCTGTAACAAAGAGAAGAGAACAATGATCAGAACCTGTTACACGAACGTTCGACGCTTAAGGAAATTAGCGTTTTCCTCGTTTTTTGCGGGGGAGAGAGGGAAACGAGGTAAAGGCGCCACTTTGAGCGGCGCGGTATCAGTGTCAATTTGAAGGCGACGTAATTAGCTTTGCGTCGGCGAGAGAGCGTTTCGATACCCGAACGTCGGGCACAAAAGTGGATGAAGCTGGCGCGGACGTGACGGAAATCGCGATGAGGCGAGCCCGACTCCGCTACTCATCCTCCTCCTTCGGCGCCGAGCAGCGAGGCAATTAAACGATAAATTTTCGACGCGAGACGAACTTCCGCCTCGGGACGTCGATTTTTCGACTGCCATTGTCCCCGTTACGGGCATATTTGGGTCAGGCAAGTTTCGGCCCCGGCGTCGATCGACGACGTAATTAGGCCGCGCCGACGGCGCCTCTTGTCTGCCTGGGCGAATATTACGAACGGTGGCACGATTCTCGCGATACCTTCAAAAACGTGCGATTCCGCCCGGAAGATAACCCCCACCCCCGCACCTCAACTCCCACCGCGATCGATGTAGGCCTAACATCGACAACAAAAGACGCCGCACGCTTTGCGGAGAGACTTCAAAGACAGGCGAACTTCGGATTCGGTCACAAAGCCCTAGCAGGTAGAATGGAGTCCTGCTTAAACACTGCGATACGCCATTCACGAGTCGTATCCAGTTTCAAGAATAAACTCCTCACCCTTCGCCAACCGCGCTCACTCGACTCGCAAAAGGTTTATGATACAGTAGCTTACCGGACTAAATATGATTCTCTCATTCTCCTTCCTCCGTTACCGTGGCCCGGCCATGGACCGGAAGTTGGCCGGGATCCAGAGTGCTGTGGCATCGTAAAATTTATCGCTTAATTGCTTTCGGCGGACAACGGGCACCGATAAGGAATGTATCGATCCCATCGCGACGGAACAAAAGGAAGGCACCGAGGCCTCGTCGAGATTACCGGCACGTTTTATCTCTCGCTCTAACCTTCCAGTCTGGCCCGGTACCTTGCCCCCCCCCCCCCCCGCCCTCGTCCTCCTTTCTTTCCTCGTCGCTCTTCCTTTCTACTCCGCCCCTCTCGCCAGTTCACGCTCCGTCCATCGTTGTACCGCTAATTGTGTCACCGCTTTTCCGCGAGATTTCTACAGCTCTAACCGTCGATTCTCGGTGCTTCCCCGAGCTTTCCGCCTTTTGTCGCGCAATTTTTTTCGCTGAGCCCATTTCCGCCCCCGAGCTACGGCGGACGTGCCCTTTATTCTCGAATTGATCGACTTGCAAAGAATTAATTTCAAGCGTTGATTGGAAGATTTCCCTTGTTCGGCGAAGGTCTGGTAGCGAAAAGTTAGGTTATGTTAGGAGTAGTTGTTACAGACGGTGGTAAAGGCGTGCTAGTTCGGATGGATGGGTATGCAGAGTGGTACGGATTTTGTGGCGAGCAGACCTCGAAATCCGTGGCATACAAGATACGCGTAAATCTGTGGAATATGGTAGATCCAGGGGATCTACGAATTTAGCAGACCTCGACGGCCTAGAAGACCTGAATTTCTCCTGCCAGCGTCTATATTTCCGTACTACTGCAACTGCCCGCTGGAACACGCCCCTCCGGTTCGAGCCACTTCTTATTCTCGAGGCCCAGTGCACAACTACCAATTATTCATCGTGCCCTGGCACCAGTAGTCAGAACTACCAATGGCGCAAATCCGGATAAGTCCTTTTGCGAATCGAAGCCGGCCGCTCCCTCCGGCTCGAACCGTTTTCATCGCTTCTTATGGCCACTTCTTATTCCGGCGTCGACGTAACTGGCAATTATTCGTGGAATATACCGTATTAGGAAGAGCGGCCATATCGATGGAAATACTTAACTCCCCGACGCCGGCGAGGTCGTCGACTAGAAGCGAAACTTGGCCAAGCTCCAGTCAGGACGAACTATCGTAAAATTTGTCACTCAGCACTGGCGCGGCTAGAATATGTGCGGATATCGCGAATAAAAGCATTTGCATTGTGTCAGCATATGTAGGAAAGACAAAGAGTGTTATGCATTATAGACCTGCGTCAATACACAATGTAATTAAATCAGTCGATAGAATGCATTATAAATATTGGAAATGTCATTGTATGCAAGTATTAAAAGTAAAGAAACAAAACATTAAATAGTCAAACAGGTTATGAATTCTCATGTGGCAATATATAACATTAGTCAAGTGTTATATCAGAGGAAATCATGATTGAATATTATCAATATGCGTGGCTGTAGAAATCCATGTTCTGGCGAGTATGGAGAGAAGCTATACTTACTCCCAATACAGACTGTAATATCGACTTTAATGTATAGATCCAAGTACATTCAATCTTCTTCATTTTCTCGCATTTTCATCGTTTCTAGTGCACTTTCTCATGTCAAGCGGAACACGGAAATTAAAAACGCGCAGACTCGCAATGACTGCGCGAACCTGCAGGCAATGCATATTGAAATAATAATTTCGTCGAAACAACCGTTACATTATCGCGACGAGCGCGAATTAAAGCGCGCGACAAAAATTAAATTGTAACAAAGAGAACAATGAGGTAACAACGTGAACCGCGCGATAATATGAAGTGCGGCGTAAAACAAATGGAAATTGCTGGAGGTTTACCTTTGAAAAATTGGAAGAGTCATGAAGTACGTTCAACCAATTTTCACTTCAGCACTCCGGAGCCAATGTTGGCAACGGGAACATTCTTCTTCGTTGAAAACTGGGACTCGTGGGCGATGCATACTCTTGTCGACAGTATCAAATAACAAGCACCGGGCTATATTGTAACAATGCCGCAAAGCATACGCAATAAAACGGTTCAAATAAATTGGACAGAAATTGTAATATAAGGACGCACGAAGACTGAAATATGCAATAAAGCGGCAACATAACCCAAAGAGACCACACAAAGTCTGGCCAAGTTAAATATGAATAAATATCAGTAAACAAGATCAAACGTGGGCGTACAGGGGGCATATATATGAGAAGCGTATATCGATGAATGGAGAATATTGTGGAAAACAATAAGCACTCACGCATGGTCTGCAATTTCATATCGCTTACCGGACAGAAACCAGAGAATCTCGAATCCTGCACAACAGCACCGACAAATGCGTCCACTTCATGTCCGCGCCGTCGAATACTTGACGGGTCGAAAGTAAATGAGGAAGAGTCAAAAATCTCACCGACTGAAATGTTTCGTCGACGATGACGTAATCCTCTTGTTGTCAACATGACCGAGGATGCCATGCGATCCACGACAATGGGCGATCGATTATTCGATCCATCCACTCAAGGAAAGTAGTCTCAGGTCTCGAAAAGGGCCAAATTCGATTGCTTACGTCTGACTGCTGGGATGGGATGAAGATTTTGAGGTCGGCGGGACTTGATGTGGGATGAGATTCGAACACGGGTACCACCGGCGTGGATTCATGTTTACAGCGGCCATGATGGCGTCCACGAGAGAGACAGACGATCGACGATCGTCGAGAAGGAGACAGCGAGCGCCAACTCTAGACAGCGGCGGAATTTGGAACTACGCATCTTAAGCTCATCGTTCAAATCTTCATCTACTGCGCGTACACAGCAGATTGTTATCGAAATGTTTAATACTCCTAATAATTTATGTGTGGTACATATCCCGAATGGCATATCTATATATCGGAGAATACTGACAAGAAGAATGCAGATCTGGTTTAGGATGATCAAACTGATGTATGCATTAAAGACAGCATATGTATTGCATTAAAAACAGCTTTAGATCACAGCGGATACAGTTCTTTCACTATGCCAACAATCTAACCCACCAACCCTAAACGTGATAACTCCGGTGTATACTTAACTTTACAGTACCTACTCCCACAATATTTGAGTCTTACCTCCGGTAAAAACGTTCGACTCCAAAAACATGATCATAGACGCGGCAAGAGTGCAGCGTATCGTAACAAAAAAATTCCCTCATCCGCAGCATCCCCGCGGAATCGGACGTTGGCCGGTATCCAGTGCGGTGTGCTCCTCCGTAAAATTTGTCTTACTTAATAGCCTCCGCCGGACAATGGACGAAACGTGGGCGGAAGTAGTAGCGAGGAAAAGGTCGCGACGCTATCGTTGACCCGGAACGCTCGGAGAAAAGACATTCGAGGGGAGTAAAAAGACGAATACAAAGCGAGCGAGAGGGAGAGAAAGGCAGAAAAGAGAAGGAGAGAGAGAGAGGGAGAGGTCTCGATCGAAAACGACGGGTGCGTTTTATTCTCCGGCCGATTGCCCTCCTTTAATTGTGTCGTTCCACCTCCCTGACCCCTTGTTGCCCGATCTAAATGCTGGAATAATGCCGACTCTAAAACGTCGACTGTCGTATCCCAAAAAACACCCGCGACACTTTCGGCAAGTCCAAACTCTCCTTAAAACCTAGCACCTCGACAATTTGGGACTGTACCGAATCATCCTGGGGACGTTAATGACCGGCTCTCGACATTGATCGACCGTATCGACAGGTATCCGAGATCAGGACGATAATTGTAGGCTCAGTACGTTTACCGACTCTCCACGTTATCCTGTTAAGTCTATCCAGTCATCGGAAAAGTGATCCGAGTCCAAGAGAATTAATCCAATCCTCAGCGATGAATAATCGTTTCAAGTTGCGCGAATTTCGAACTCGGACCACTTTCGTAATTACCGCGGATGCATGAAGCTTGCACAGGGGATGATAGGGTGCTAGAGGGGTGGGAGGGTAAATTTCGAGACAGTCTCGCGAAACGATGCCTCTCGCAATAACTCTCATCGCACCTCAGCCACCTCGTGAGAGACGACGGGCGGGCGGCGGCACTTTCTTTAATAACACTTAAGGGGTTGTCAATCTTCGGGGGTGGGTGTCAAGCGGGGGCGAATTCGGTCTACTGCCGTCCTTAATCCGGAGAAGCAATTCGGGTTAACGAGGCGCGTCACGGCTGTCCTGGGACGCGGAGATGTCTCTTTATTTTCCGGGACGGAAACTTAAGCGACACGATTACGCCGATCAAGAGACGAAGGGCGAGAGTGAGGGGGTGGGAGGGTGAATTTTCCTTGAAACTCTCGCAATTAGCCCAGACTCCCTTGTGCAATTTGGATCATGCGAAATTCGCTGATGCGCTTGAAAATTTCTCTCAGTTGCATCTGTATCTGGATGACAGATGAACGCTCGGTTGCAACAACCAGCTGTCGAAAGGAGGAACTCGGAGAAATTTTTCATAAAATGCTAAGCAGAATAGACAGACCATTGTCGGTTAATGAATCGCAGCGACGAAAAAATCGTAGCGACAAAAAAATTGCACCGACTAAGAAATCGGTTTGACAAAATGTAATATTGACACTTTCCGACACAGTACTCCAATCCGTGGCGTAATGAAAGGGCTGATGAAAGTTAAAGTTCAAAATCGAAGTCACTCACAACATTCGAATTAGAAGGGAAGCAGAAGCCAGTAACGACACAGTATAAAATACCGAGCGTCAAGCAGCTCATCCAGCTAACTCTTCTATCGCAGCTGGCTCGAGTTTAACAAAAAACCACGGGCAGACGTAAAGCAGAAGGCCTCCATTAAAATATGCCGAGCGTTAAGCGAACGGAGCAGGCCGGCAAGTCGGCCGCGCATCAAGCCGAAATTTCTCTCGCCGACAAAAAGTCGAAGCGCGAGATTAACGAACACTCGCGCGCGTGCTAGGAACAATTAGCCTGGGAGACAAATTTGCCGTGGCGCAAATTGTTTCTCGGCCGACGTCGGCGTGAGAGTATGCGAGGAGGCGCGCGCGGGAAAAGTTGCCGACGCCGGCGTCGCGACGCACGAGGGTTGAAAGTGCGGCGACGATGGTGGTGGTGGTGGTAGTGGTGATAGTAGTCGTAGTAGCGGCAGTAGTGGCGGTGGGGTAGTAGTAGTAGCCTGCGAGTAGAAAGCAGAGCCCCAGGTATCGGCCGACAGTTTTCGCGGCAAATTCCGCGGCATAATATTCCATGGCGTGACGCGCGTCTAGCCGAAACTTTCGCAGCCGGTAATTAGCGCGCAAGATTAACCGTACGCAACTGCTGGCGCACGACAAATTAATTCGCCGCGTCGTCGAGGCCGTTCGCCGTCTCAAAATCCTCCCCCTTCCCTCCGATACTCTTCCGTATCTATATCCATCTATCTATCTATTTCGCGCGCGCATAGGGGTGAGATGGCTATAAGACGCGGTCGCCAAGATTGCATCGCCCTGCCGGGATTTATCGACGCGCTTCCGATCTTAAAACGACGCCGTGCCAGAGCCAAAAATTTGCCGCCGCCCCCTTTTCGGCCAGAGACCACTTTCCACCCCCGTCCGAACTCGACCGGCTACTTCATGCACTCCCAAAGTTATCTCGTCCGCCGTGTAGGCATTACCGTTTCTTCCGCCGTTGGGCAGACGCCGTTGTTACTTCAGCAAACAGCGTCCGCGACGGAAGGCGTCGGTTCAAATTGCTGCGACGATTCGTGTCTCCCGCGTCTCGAGCGTTCGAAGGTGTATCCTTCCGAATAAAACGGAACGTCCGAGTCTCTCGGATTCTGGTGTGTTCCCGTGCCCTTTTGATCCGTCGGGAGCAAAGTTTGCAGACTCGGCCCCTCGCGAATAGAATAACAAGAGTAACAAGAGTAACGAGAGTAACGAGAGTAGCGAGGCATGAGAATCCGAAGATTGCCAGGTGAAAAAGACGAGAGCGTCGTTATTCCGGAAGTTTTGACAAATCTGACCTTCCGAGAAGCGTATCCCGCCGATCTTCGATCGAGAAATTGGGAATAATGGATCTGTTCGATACCCATCGAAAAATCGAGAGAGCCCGACCAATCTGAAAAGCCCGTCATCTCTCATGGAATAACGAAACTTAAACGCACGACCGTTAGACAAACGAAAATTGGATCGATCCCGGGGGAATCGCCATCGTGCTATTTACATGCAAATATCTCGATTCCGCGGGGCGGACATCGTTCGACGACACTATCGAAGAATTATCGAAGAATTATCTAGGAATTAACAGGCGAGCTTACGGGATAACGTCCGCTTCGAAGTTCGTCGATATTTGCACCGATCTCTGAGCCCGTACCTTAACCTAAATATTCGAAATTAAAGCGTCCGGACAAATCTCTTCAAGGTACATAAAATCGAATCTGATCCTTAATCCGATCGGCGGAGAAATCGAAAAGAAAATTCGACGATATTTGTCGGCGGGCGTTATTTGCGTACGAAATTCTTTGAAAAATGGACCGAGCGCGCGAGAGGCAAAGAAAGGGTAGGTGGGAGGGTGGTGCTCGCGATTTACGGGATATTTGTTGCAGGGTGAAGTAGGTCGGTTCGCGGGATGAAAGGGTCCTTTGTGATCCACTTCGTGGCCGCAGAACGTGCGCAACCCTGAGAGGGTTGACGGGAGTGGCGCGGGAGGGGGTAGCACGGTCAGCTGTGGACTCTTTTTTCAGGATTATATCGTACTTCATATCATATTTTACATCCCATCGAGCCTGACGCCCGTATTCCTCCCAAGAGACGCGTTTGTCCGCGTCCATAATCGTTGCGCGAAATCTGGCCGATCGCCGGGCTTTTGCGGACCCAAATCCTGGAAGGGTCGTTCAACTTTCCTATCTGCCGCGATAAATCGACGTTCATCAATCTCGCGCGTGACGCACGAGGTCTCGCTTATTAAACCCTAATCCTACGATTCTTTCCATATTACGCCCCGTAACGTCTCGGCAATTAAGACAGATTACAATTTTTTGCCCGAGCCACGAATCTCGCTGAAATCCTGAAGGATTGCTCAACTCTAATGTATACTCAAGTAAAAGTACCTCGTGCAACGCTGTAGTCGTCAAGACGTAATCACGGAATTCTCGTGTAATAACCAACAATCTTTCGACCGAACCCAAAAGTATACCAAAATATGAGTCTTGTCGCAGTCAAAATTCTGTAAGGCTGTTCAACTCTTATCCGTACTTTGACACGAGCTCGTCAATCCCACATACCGGCGTTACGTTGAATTACCCCTAATCGCACAATTCTCCCCGCATTATACCTTCATCACGCTCGCTACATTCCAACCAATTAAGACTGACCGAAACATTTTTCCCTCCGCACCGCCGACCGAGCGAGGCCGGCGGCGAGTTAATCCGATAATCTTACAAAATTCTCGGCCAAATCCTGACTCACGGCCGGCGCATCCGCAAGTTATTTCGCATTAAGTGCCATTCGTAGGACGCTGCGCGGTAGTGGAAGGAAGAGTGGGAGAAGGACGACGAGGACGGAAAGGACGAGGAGGGCGAGGAGGGCGAGGAACACGGAGAGGAGTGAGGCGCAGACGGTTCGGAAAGTGGTAGGGTGAAGAGGGCGGTTGATTTTAGGAGAAGGCAAACGCCATTACTCCGGATAAGGCCGCTGCCGTTAAAGCCGGAATTAGGTAAGGGCAAATACAATTACGCTCGCCGAGGCCAATGCCAGAAGCGGCGCGAACGGCGAATTCTGGCTGAGCGTCGCGTGTAAACGCTAATGCACGCGTCTGAGTAAACGTCTGCTGGCCGCCTGCAGGTCCCGCAGGGTCCTGCCAGGGTCCCAGGGTTCGCCCTTGGCGCGTATCGGGAACAGGCCTCGTTTCTTAACCCGCTCCGAGCTTCGGGCCCGGCCTCATAATCCTGTAATTGTCCTTCGGCGAGCGTGACTAGGCCTCGTGAATTTTGCACGACCCCGACTATGCCCGCCGGCCGCCACTTTGTCAGCGAGGAATTCCTTTGTGCGAGCCAAGCGGAAGGGGTTGGGTCCCGGGGGAAAGTTGTTGATTGTAATCATGGTAATATGAGATCGAATTGTACCGCGGGATAGAATTGGGCAGATTGTTACTTTGTCGGCGTGGGGATGCTTTTGACAGAGGGGGGCAAGAATAATAGATGACGGATTGGCTGGTAAGGTGTTGTGTTCTCGGTATTATGCGATATATAAGGTAATGTCTGCGCGTCTAATAATATCATTGCGCTGATGGGCTGTGATTCAATCACTGGGAAGTAGACACATAAACTTTGCGTCCCTAAAGAATTTTTCTGGTTTCTAACTCCGGAGGAGTGAAGACAATTTTTACCAATCTGCATTTTACACTGATAGTTATCAGTAGTTAATCATAGGAATCAATTTTTAGCCTTTACCTCCTACTGCGGCATTCAAATCGAATTGTCCGCGATCAGAAATCCCCGACTCGCCCGCGAGCTTCGTAATTCGATCCCACATTATTGCACGAAACCGTATGGAACGTCTCTATCGGCAGAATTCGATCGTCGGAACTTCGACTGCGAACATGTCTTACCGCACATTCTATCCGAACACGTACGCCGCAAGCGTAATTTCGACATTAACCGGAGCATCTCGGGCGTAATGCGATCGACGATCTTCGGGATCTCGATAGATCGCGAATCTCGCTGTCCCGGAATGCCAGAATTCGCCGGAAGACCGAATCGCAGTCGGATTCAATGCCGAATTCGGTTCGGGCTATTCTAATCTCGACTAATCTCCTCGCTGATAAACGCGCAACGTTCGAGAATCCAGAAAGAAATTCAGGGTTCGGAAAAAAAGGCGTCGACTTTAAATTCGGCGACCGTATCTGCTCGGCCCGAGGTCGATTGAAAGCCGCAAAACGGCCCTCCTTCTTTTTACCCTTCCCTGGCACCCCCTCCCCCCTCCCCACCCCCCATCGGCTCCATTCAATTTCCTGTAACGACTCGCGTGCGAGGCCACGCTATCGGGACGGCGCCGTTTTCAAATTTAAAGGGTTCCGAGCGTCTATCAGCAAATTCATACAATTGCGCCCGCAAGGGGGTGGACTGCGGGGGGTCGTAGGGGGGGTATCAGGGGAAGGTCACGATATCACCTTCCACTCCCACGCCCCCGTCCCTTTCCCAACTCAAATTATAGAGTTCGCGAATCGAATGTCTACCCACGGCCGAAACGTGTACGTTTCGAAACGTCGCAACTTTTCATCTCCCCCCCCCCCCCATTCACCCCTCCTCTTGCAGACCCAATCGTATATCTTGCCTGTCAAACATTCCCGATATTCAATTCCACCGCGATGAAACATTGCACTTTTTCGTTAACGCGTCCGCTCGACTTTGATCCTCCGCGATTCTCAAACGATTCGTTCGGAGAATGTAAATTAATTCGGTTACGCAGATATGCGTGTACCCTATTAATGTATGATCGAAGGAAGAGTGACAAAGGCAACTTATTAACGCGAGCCCTCATCTCGGAGGAATTCCTTTCGAAGGTCCTTCAGACCGTGTCTTCGCCCTTTCGATCCGCGACATCAACCCCATCAGCCCCATCATCCCTCTCCCTCATCCGCCGCCCTCTTAATGCCCCGGCGAGAATCTCGCGTAGGACGTCGAACGAAACTCATCCTGCTCAAGGACACTCCTGTCTGCCGGCCGAGAACGGGCGAGAACGGACGGGAACAGACGGGAACAGACGAGAACAGTCGAGCGGGCCACCGACGTTCGCCTCCTCGGCAAAATGTGGCCCGGAGTGGCCCTCGAAGGGGTGAAATTTAATTAATCCTCCGACGCCGGCGCATTGTCCTAGCCGCAAGGGGCGCCCTTTCTGCATTTTCATGATTCAGTCCCGTCGCCGAAGACATTCCCGCGGCGAAACGCTAATTGCGACGCTGAATTCGACTAGCCTGCCAGCTAGCTTAGCTAGCGACGACGAGCTAGCGAGTGAAGAGGATCGTCCCGTTTGCCGATAGAAGGGGGAGAGCGAGTTCAAGAGGGTGGGGGCGGGGGGTTGGGTTTTAGGATAAAAGCACCCTTCCGACGCAGAGTCGCGAGACTGCGGGAGCAGGGTCCGTTGATAAGTTCGCGCCGCTTAAACCGCGGAGAGTCTTCAGAGACAGAGGGTCTGACGGTAGGTTGGGGAGGGTAGGAGAAGGAGGATGCTCGCGCTGAGTATGATTGGAATCTGCTCCTGGCGCGGACCCGATCTTTGTTCCCTCGCGCATTGTTTTAACCCAGACGCTGGCCCAATTCGAGATCCGACTTGAACCCTGCCGATCTTACCCCACGCGTCGAATTCGAAACTTCGACAGCTAGGAGGATAAAGAATTCTGCGTAACGATACAAGACTAACGATCGATCGATGCGTGAGATCCTTCCTGATCTTATCTACGCGTCAGATTCGAAACTTTGACACCTAGGACGAATCGATAAAGAATTCTGTGTAACGATACAAAATTAACGATCGATCGATGCGTGAGATCCTTCCTGATCTTTTCCACGCGTCGAAATCGAAACATCGGCGCCTAGGACGATAAAGAATTCTGTGCAAGATTAAGGAACCAATCGTTGCGTAAGATCCATCCCGATCTTATCCACGCGCCAGATTCGAAAGTTCTACACCTAGGACGAATCGATAAAGAATTCTGTGTAACGATACAAAATTAACGAACCAATCGACGCGTGAGATCGACCGAAGTGCGAACGGAGAGGATCGAACCGAAGCTATCCCATGATCGGTTATAACTACGGCCAACAGAGCCCTTTCCACGCGCCAGGATTCCGGCTCCTCCGTCAAACGTTTATCGAGCGTTCAAACTTCGATTACACAAGCCCCGTGTTGTCCCTTAGTCAGAACTGTGTAATCGCAACGGCAATGGCGTCGGTGTATGTAGTTCTCGCTAATTGAACCGAAGTCAACTATCGGGCCGGATCCTCGCTGGCCGGCCGTCCTTCGGTAAGAAGGGTGAGAGTTAGGGGGAGGGGAGGGGGAAAGGGCGATGAGCCGTGTCGAGTAGGATCCTTTCTTCATCCTGCCGATGAGGCAGGAAGCCCGCGGCAAAATGCGTCCGCAGAAAGCAGCCGTTCCGGGATGGGGATGGCCAAAGGGTTGGACGCTTAAGCTCTGCTCACTGGGCACTTACCACACCGGCAGACTTTAAACACGTCCTCTCGTTACGCCGAATTACGGACGAGCGAGCTTCGAATTATTCGCTACCGACGCCCTTCGCGCGGACAGGTTACGCGCGGCGTAATTAAAACGAATGCGTATCGGTTACCGGGAGAGTAATCAACGTCGAAAGTTCGAGGAACTCGACGCACTCGTTCACTCTCGGCTACTGTAATGAAGCATTAAAACAATTTTCGTATTTTGAGATATTTTTCATTGTCCACTTGATCACTGATTAACACTCTCTCATTCAAGTTTACCGATTTACTTCGTATCAGGAAGCAATTTGTTTTTACGGAAAAAGAGACTTCATGCATCGAAATGACGTTCTCAATTTTCGTTCCCGAACAAAGGGGTGGAGATTTCGAGAGAACGAATGAGCAAAGATCGTACGAGTACCTGGATGATGCCTTTCGGAGAGCGTGGAAGCCGATCTCGAGGCAGGAGAATCCGTGGAAAGCGAGCGGGGTGGGGATATCCGGGGCAAGTTTTTCGCTTTCTCGGAATAATAAAACGATCGTGCGGCACGTGGAATTCAATATGAAGCCCGTAGTAGGTGGGAGGGGTGCCGAGGGGAGGGGAAGACCCTCTCCAGAGTCGACTCCCTCGTCGCAGTCATCGTCCGGGAAAGAAATGGATTCGTCGCTCGACGCGCTAACGTACGCCACGTATCTCTAGAGCTCTACACACTAGACTATCCCGCGGACGTATCCGGATCGTGCAGGGATGCAAATTGGAAATGGCGACGAGCAAAGGAAGCTAGCGATCTTGCACGAACTGCAACCATCTACCTACATACGCGCGCGCGCGTATAGGCATATATAAATAAGGTGGGACCGTCGCGTCGCGGCGGGAGAGGGTGGCTTCGAACGGAGGGGGCTGCTGGCAAGCGGAATATTGGCCTTCGAGGCATGCGGGGGAAAACTCATAGAGAATTTATCGGCCCCATTTACCTGGGCCAAACGTTCCTACCGGCTCTTTCAGAAACGTTCGCCCCGGCTCCCGCCTGACAAACGCGATACCGTACGCGTTTCTGCGAACGGCAGATTGAGCTTGCCGAGGGGAGGTGGAAAGAGAGTGGGGCGGGGGGAGAGGGAGAGAAACAAAGAACGAAACGAGCTAGGCGAACGCGAAGGGGGATGGGATTCGGCGGAAGAATCGTCGATTTCGAATGTCGTAATAATTTAGCGAACGGCGGCCCAGGATTGCATCGGCGCACTCTTTGTACGCGAGAAGCTTCGCGGCAGAAAGGGGATGGGGAGCCATTGGCCGTAAGCTCGCCCGGGGGTTGGGAAAGGGGGGGGGGGGGGGTGGATATAGTCGGCCCCGGATGGGCAGACTGCCTCTTGCATCGTTTACCGGAAATAACGCGCGTCCGAATTGACTGACCTTTGAAGCGGACTGAGCCAATAAAATCGACTTACGGGTATCAATGCCGACTTGTTCGACTACTCTCGAACCTTAAGTCTTGCCCATTTTTTTGCCCGATCGCCACACAAACATTTGATAGGATCGACGAACAACTTCCTCCGGAAACAAGCGAGTTCCTGTCGCGAGTCTAGCAGTTTCGTTTTTGCGTCGAACGATCGTAGCGAGATCGACTCAGTTCACCCTCGGAGGTCTCGCAATTTTCTTTCCTTTACGGCACAACGATTCGTACCCCTAATTGGTTTCAGCATGCGTCGGCGGAGAAGGCGCAAAGGGAAAGACGAAAGCGAGCGCGAACGGACGCGGCGGAGGGCAGGCAGCGTCTAATTGGTATATTACAATGAGGTTCGTTCCTCGTAAAATTTCCACCCGGACCGAATGAGGGTTGGCCCTCCACGCTCTTCGTTCTCTCCCCCAATGATGGTTCTTCGTGCGGAGAGATGGGCACTCGGGAGTCAAGGACGCGGAAGAAGACTCTTCTCTCCTAACTCCACCCCCGCCCCCCCTCCTCTCGCCCCTCAGTCCATCTCCTACCCTCTGTGCTGTTCGCGTTTGCAGGCAGCGCTAACGAACCAATCGAAAGAAGAAGCCCTGTTTCTCCTCGAACGTCCGCCGTGTAAGCGGACTGAAAAGCCACAGGAGAGAGAGAGAGATGGAGAGAGAGAGAGAGAGAGAGAGAGAGAGAATTCGATAAAGTCCCTGGATGATGCAAAGACACAGAAGAGTCCCGCTGTCACATTCCGTAAACCATGCTCAATAATTAAATTAACACAACCAGTCCACTGTCAACCCCCTACCCCCATTCTCACTTTCCCACTTGGACCCTCCGAATGCAAACGAAGCAAAATCCTCCCGCATGTCGAGCGGCGCGCGAGTCCGGGAGCATTTAGAAAATTACTGGTCGAACTCTCCCTCGCTTACAGAGCGCGAGCCCGGTGTCTCGGGCGCAAAAAAAGGGCAGCCCGCCGGTAAGCCTCGCGATACACATGGCCGCATTCGAAAGGAAACATAGTTCGGGAGATAATCGGGTTTGTCCGGCCAGTCGGAGAGTTTGTGCACGGACCCGCTCTTCCAGAGTTTGTTGCCACGGCCCCTGCCCGTACCTCTCTCTCTCTCTCTCTCTCTCTCTCTCTATCACACTCTTTCTCTCTCCCTCTCTGTCTATGTCTCTGTGTACGACTATGTCTCTCTGTCCCCTTTTCCCGAGACGCGGAGAAGCTTCGCGCTGCTCGTCTGGCGCCTGTCGCTCATCCATTATACATGAAAACGCTCGAGAGTCCGCTGGCCGTCCGTCTTTTTCCTTCAGATTCCGCGACCCTCTCTTTCATCCTCGATTCCCGAAGCAACAGCTCGGCCAATGAAGGCAGATGGCCGGTCAACGTTCCTGGACGCCGGTACTTCCAGTGGCCAAGAACGTTCGCGAACGATGGACCGGCGGCCGGGATATGCACTTCGGTGCATTGGAAATTGGAGAGTTCGTAGGGCGGGGTGTGAAGAGATAAGGTGCGTATGGGAGTATATGCGATGAACGAACGATGCAAGGGAGAGATTAAGTGTGTATGTTTTCGAAAGATATGGGAGTCTATGCAAAATCAAGGAAGAAAGATTTATTCTTACAGTCTGTCATAGATTTGTTCTATATTGTTTCCACTTTCGTACGGAATCATACGTACATACGTGGATTCATAAAAAGTCGTGACGAAAAGTTTGGGAGTCTATGCAAAATCAAGGCAGAAAGAACTATTCTTACACTCCGTCATAGATTTGTTCTATATTGTTTCCATTTCCGTATGAAGTCAGATTTACATACGTGGATTCATATAAAGTCGTGCATGACGACTATAGCGTCAGAGAGGTTCTCACACGGAAACCTGAATCGAAGCTTACGCCCATTTTCATACAGACGATCACGTTCATTCCATCCTACTTGCTTGCCCTAGAGTAATAAAATCATTACACGCGCGACAAGCCGAGAAGCAGCGAACAAACTCGGAGTGCGTGTCGGCAAAAAAGTTTCGAGCTCGCTGAAGGTAAGTACGTAAATTGCATTAGTCACGTGTGACTCTTACGATTCCCTGGGAAAGCCGGCGGTGCGGCCCATGTACGGGCGACAGTGAGTTTGTTAAGGCGGGACAATGCGGTGTACAGAAATTGCAGTGGCCGTAGAGTAATTCCGCGAGTTAGCGCAGAATCTTTGTAACGTTAGTTGGCCAGGCGCGCGCGCGCGCGCACGGGCTCTCGCGACCGTCGACCTTGCAATTAGCCGACTAAGAGTATCTTTCGTTTCGTTTCGCGGTGCGCCAGTTATGCGAAGCCGCGCACGTAAGCGTTCCACTTTCCAGGCGAAATCCAGCCGGCCAGATAATGAATCGGCAGCGCGGCGGGACGCGCCAAATGTTCTTGAATAAGCAGTCTCTAGCCTCGTACATCCGGTTGGAGCTCAAAGTGAATTAAACGCGAGCGCGCTCGGACCGTCCTTATATTGCGCGGACGGTGCGCCGGGGAACAAAGGCTTCGAATTCGAGTGCGTTCGCAAAAATCGGTACCTCGGAAGCGGAAGTTTTCGAAGTTATGCGGAATAACGCTGACTTGATCAGGAAAAAAATTCGAGACGCTCGAAGGTTACATCGTAGACTTGATCAGCGATCGGTCGTAAGTTTCATTATGTGCCTTCGGTCATGATACAAAATTTGGGATTACTCTGGCTTTCCTTGATACATGAGAGATAATAGGCACCTATATATCTTTGGCATAATTTTCATCTTTAGTGTTCTTCCGCTGTTGCCCACTTTGAGAAGCGCTATTCAGAACTGAAGACCGCAGACGTTAAAAGGGCCGTAAATCCAAATATGTCGCTAAACCGAACGTAAATTCGGGCTTCCCTACCTTCGATGTTCGGAACCCAACACCCCCAATTTCGAATGCCGCACATTACACAGTTCAGCTGGCCGTCGGGCCGGCGATCCATCCGTGCGTTTCGATCATCGTCGAAAATCGAATTTATCGTCCGAGAGCAGAGGTCGTCATCGGCGTGCGCTCAAAAATCGTCGAAGCAGATTCGGCGCCGGTGCGCAGAATCGTTATTAACGAGCCCGTCTGGCCGATAAATTAAAGCTCATTTACGATTACGCACGGTCCGCCGATCAGCTCCGCTCCGCGCTCGTATCGGTGCGCGCATGTGTGTACGCGTTATGAAATTACGCAGTAGTAAACGCATCAGCGTCACTTGGCTTTCGCCGATATTCTCGCCGATACTCTCAGCCAGATACTCTCGGCAGATATTCTCTCCGTACGTCCTGGCACGCCGAATGTAGGACGTTACGGTGAGTGACAGAGAGTGTGTGTGTCTGAGAGAGAGAGAGAGCAAGAGAGCAAGAGAGTGAGAGAGCGAGAGATAAGGGATAAGTGAGAGAGAGAGAGAGAGAGAGAGAGAATGAGGGAGAGAGAGAGAGCGACATAAGTGAAGCGTTCGGCTTCGATTTATCAGTAATGCGCTAACACGTTTATCGACCTATGGGCTCCAACCGTAAGCTCAACAATAACAGGGTCCTCGCTTCTGACGAGGCTGAAGATTAGCCACGACGAAATATCTCGCGAGGGACGAAACTTCTCGGATATCGAGTCATGCAGCCAAGCCAGGCATGCAGGCAGCACAGCCGTGCAAGGTCTCCCTTCGCAAAAAAAAAAGCTAACGGCCGCGACCTCGACGGATTTGTTTGCGAACGTGACGATCGCGTTTCGAAGGCGAGAGCCTGACATCGGCTTCAGGCCTTCGAACAATCGATACGGCGTTTGTCTCCGGGAAATTCCGGTAATCGGAGGAATCAGGGAAGACTGACGCACGTAATTACGATATCTCTACGTAAGCCAGCCCGCGCGCGCGCGCGAGTGCGGCGCACGTCTAAGCCATTGCAAACAGGCACGATGCGTGCGTCGATCATTAGCAAATCTCTAATCTTCCGCGAATCCCACGTCGTCTCGAAATTTATCCGCATTATCCTGTGATGCGAGGTGCGTACACGTTACCGAACTCGTGGCAAGGCACGAACACACTCGTAGATTCGCGCGCGCGACGGCGCGCGTAATGAGCGTAATTGAGCGCAGACATTTTCGGAATTACCTTCGCTGGCCGTCTCTGAAAAAGGGCGAGGAAAATGGTTTTGCCGGCGGATGGGCTTGAGCGTTAGGTATCGTTAGCGGAGGCCGAGACGTGTCTTGGGAACTCTGGAAATTCTCAGCGATTTATCGCATCGTAAGTCGAAGCCCTGCCCCGACACGTGTACGTGTTTGCCGGGGCCATAATACAGGATGCGAGGGCGTTCGATCTATGATGCAGCGACGTGTTTATCGATCCCGGGGCTTAAGGTGGTAAGCTTAATAATAATGGGCCACCCGACGTCGATTCGTGAATTACTCGACGGCGAAACTCGGATCGAATCACCGCTCGGGAACGACTCATTTAGAAAAGCGGAAGTCGTGCGAGTCGACCGCGACGACACGATGATTTGTATGGAAAACGTGTCTGCTTTCTGTGTCTACCGCTTCACTTGTTCTCTATGCTTCTATTACTTTTCGTTTCATTCATTCTCTCCTGTTACTTTAATTCCCTCTCTCTCTCTCTCTCTCTCTCTCTCTCTCTCTTGTCCTCCCTCTTTCTTTCTCTCTCTCTCTCTCTCTATCTCTCCACCCTCTCTCTTATCTACCATCAGAAACCTTCAACCGAAGCCGTTCATCTTTCTCGCAAATCGCAGAAAGCTTCTCGCGCGTCCGCGCACGGGCATGCGCTCTCGGAAATGTTCCGTTTTCCGAGCTGAATGCGTAATGAGGTCGGCGGTTTTTAACGCTTTATAGTATTCGGCGCGGAGAGAGGATATATCGATCGACTGGCGCTCGCGCGATAAGTAACGAGATTAAAATGCGTATCGCGATCGTCGATCGCGCGCGGGCACGTTCGCATCGATGAATATTGAATTTCGGAGTTCTTTCGCGGGCATAATTGTGTGTAATATCCAGCGATGGGAAAGGAGGGTGAGGTCGGGAGAGTGTCGGGACCGGCAGGCAAACAAATGCGCCGCCGGTTTGCGCCGTTGCAATTTCGTTCGTCGATGCACACGCCAGCAACTCCGCAGAAATTCGGCACGAATTTTGCATAAAACGGGCATAGATCTCTTAATCGGATTCATATCGGGTCGTAAGGCGAGCACCGAATAATCCCACTCTTCCCTCAACCCTCTCTTTTCTCTCTCTCTCCCTTGCCTGCGATTCTCTTCCTTTCGAATTATCGGCAGAATTCGGGATGGGACGTGGACGCGTGTATCTCCGCTCTTAAAAAGCGTACGAGCCGGGGCGGAGGATCTTCGATTAAGCGGAATTGAATTTGAGGCCGGCCAATGGCCGCTAATGGAAAAGTAATTTAATCTCGTTGATCCAATGAGGAATTGTCATCGGGTCGTGAGAGAGGAGGCGATCTTCGGCAAACAACGGGGCGGGCTTGGCTAAAGTGCGTGAAATAAATGCGATTGCACTGTTTCGAAATGGAAATTCTCATACATTCATTCATCCCCCCCCCCCCCCCCCGGCTCGCTCTATCCCTCTCTCGCTCTGAATTGTTATACTCCCTTTTCTTTGTACGATCAGCGCAGAAAAAATCGATTGACATTCGAACGCACTTAAGGCACTTGACTGGCATTCATCGAAGTGCGGAGCTCTTTGAACTTTACGTTCGCTCGTCTTCGTTTCCGGGACAGCGGGAAGTTCCGTCGACGCGGGACGGGACATAAATTTTCAACGTTTACAGAAATCCCGTGTCATGCGCGTGAAACAACACCTGAGTCTCACCCGCGAACGTCGGGGGAGGAAGAAAGTGGCGTGACAATGCATAAGGGACGGTGAACATTTTTCAAAAGAATCCTGTCCCTCCCTTCGATGCTCGCACATGTTGCCCCACGTTACGGTATTACAGATCGAATCGCTCGAAAAACGACTTTACGGCATCGTATAACTCAGTTTATTACTCGTACGATTGCATATTGTCCGAAAATCAGCCTTAACGGGACAATTGTATAAATTATCCACAAACTGAAGTCAGGTACATTGAAGTGACACGACTTAACAGATTACATGCGGGAAGAGTATTACTATCTTTTACGGGGACTAATCGTTAACCGTGGGAAAGATGTTTTTACCGTTTACATAGTATGATGGTTATCGTCTAGTAAGGTATTAATCCTTTGCGCTCGAGGCCGTTTTGGTATTTGAAAACCTACAACTGATAATGATTACACTCGCATTGTCTTCCTGCAACAATATCCTGATATTATTTTATGGGTACGCGACGTCCCGCATGTAACGTGTTAATAACCTGTAACTTTGAACACTGCTCTTGTCAATGAACAAAGTGCTATCGTATACGTGCCGTGCTCGGCAAACATCCGACGAAACGAAAACTGTTGATTTCCCAAACATCAACATTGCAAAACGTCCGCCGCGACCCGTACGTGTCGAAGCTCGTTTCTTTGCCGAGCGAAATAATTGTCCCGCCGACATCTTGATCCTTGATCCCGATGTTTCTCACCGGGTCACGTTCATTTTTTTTTCTTGTCTCCGTGCGCCCGATTTAATGTCGCAACGTTTGTTTAAGCTAGCGACAAAACGATTTCGCCGTCACGTTCTCGCCTTTCTGCGACGTGATGAAAATAACGCTGGAGAGTCCCTAAACGACAGCCGGCCTCTTTCGAACGAGCTTGCGAGATCGTGCTTTACGAGGCGCGTTTGGCTAAACGACTTAGCGTCACGAGATACTGGGACGTTCGGTGGCCGATCGGAGTGATCTACAGGCGGTCGCCTCAATTTCCTGCGGACACTTAATTAGTCCACCGCGAACGTTCGTCAGGATTATCAGCGAGTGGGAGGACTCTTGCCATCCTTATTTCCACGCAACAGAACTCGTAAACTCGAGGAGTATGGAACTTGTCAAACTTGAGCTAGAGCCAAGCACTAAGAACTGTTCCTAATTATGAAAGTCACTCTAATATACATTACTCTTACTCGCTCCAATTTTCTGCATTCCGAACAGTAACAAGCGGCTAAGTAATAAAATTCATAACAGCGATCAAAGCGACCTGAACATGATTTTCTCATTTTCAACTTGTCGATCGGCGTAAACGAAGGAGTCAAAATGGAAACGATTTCGCAATCGCATTCCCAATTGGTCTCAGACAAACGCCAGGCGCCGCGAGGGAATTCGATACGCGGCTGAAAAGAAAGGCGACGGGCAGGCGTGATCTATAAATGGATCCCGGCGAGTTGCGCACTCGTTCGCGAGCATAATCGCTCGCCTTCCCGCATTATCATACAATAATGTCATTAGGGATGCGCGCGCGCGCGGCCCGGGAGGGCAATGTAGGGGAAGGTAGGGGAATATAGGGGAAGGGAGGGGGAAGGAGGCCACGTGCGGCCTGGGCGCAAAACTTGAACTCGAAGCCGGCGACTGCTTTCGCCTGGCAGCCAGCGCGGCGTAGAATGAAAATTTGCGTAATAAGTCGAGTGAGTTCCGCGGGACGGGCGTGTAACTTCATTTGTCGGATTAGAATAATTTCCACCGCACTTTTTCAGCCGGCCATATCCGGCCGGATGTGGGCGAAGGCCGTAAGGAGGGTCGCCGCGGACGGGAGGAGTGCTCAGCCACGGGGGTTGGCACTGGGTTATGAAGGTGGGGAAAGGGGGTTAACTGCATTTGCAGGAAATTCGCGTACGACACACCGCTCATCCAACCTGCAGAGGGTCGTTTTTCTCGCCGGCGCAACGTTTGCAAATTCAATATTTGCGATTCGTCTGCCCCGGAGAAGGAGAGAGAGAGAGAGAGAGAGAGTGAGAGAGAGGGAGAGGAGGGGATGGATGGAGGGGGCGAGAGACGAAGACAAATATCGAAACACGAAACAGAGCTTCGGGGCGTGAGTGAATGGAGGAAAGACGACACTGTGGGAGATAAAGTGATAATCAACGGCCGACACGCTCCCAGCCGGGCGAGGTAATCGCTTTTAAACCTTGCCAGACGCATTTTTCCAGCTACGAGCAAGATTTTAACCAACGTCCGTGCCAGAGTTAAAAATGTGACCTCCGGAATGCGTGGGGTCGTCCTGCGGGAGAGGAAATGAAGCATGAACTCAGCGTAGGATGACGAATTCTTCTTCCTCCACGTATTCCGGGCGTTCCGAATGAAACGTTAACGGTGCGAGTCGTATGCATTTATACGTTGAACCTTCGATCGATCGATCGATAGGAAGAGAGGAAGAAAAAAAGAGAGAGAGACTGCATACATTCGAAATTTTCCTATACAAATCCCGCCGTTATTACACGAAATTGTTCCCGGCAGATCGAACAGGGCCGAGATTCGATCGTCTAGGGCTCGCCCGTCGGCGGTGCCTACGTCTGAAAGGTTTTTGAGATGCAAATCAGGGGACCCGAGTTGCACAACAATGACCGTAACCGTCGACGTCGTCGTATATAGCGCGAGCCACCGATTGCATTTGAATTAATAGCGATGCGAGCGAACGAACGCCTCTCCTTCTCTCACCCCCCTGGCTCCCACTCCTCCTCCTCCTCCTCCTCCTACCGATCTCTCGACTCGACGAATAATCCCGATCGGGATATCTCGATTATGCCGAGAAAATCTCCATGGAAATTGTCGGCCTCGAGAAAAAGCGCGGTCTGGCGATTCGATCGATCAAATCGCGAGCTGGCGGATTTCGATAGGGGTGGTGGCTTCCCGACGAGGGATAGGGGAGGAAGAAGGGCGGAAGGTAGAAAAGGTAAAAAAGGTTCAAAGAGAACGGAGAGAGAGAGAGAGAGAGAGAGAGAGAGAGACGGTAACGAGCGCTCCCTGTAGACGAAGGTCCCGTATTTTGTTTGACGTTAGGCGCGCACCTACTCGCATGTCGGCCGACCGTAAAGCAAAGGAATAGAATAATATTCCCGTGACGAAAGCTCGCGTAGCACGAAAGTGACCTTCGCTTCAGGCAACTTTAAGTGTCCAATCACAGTAATGCCCTCCGGTTGGCCTGACGTCACCGGGCCTAATTCCTGCAATTTCCCAATTGTCGATCAAAGTCGCCGGAACTTGCAGATTGCATCTGGCACCGCGCGCGTTCCAGAGTGCGTCGTGCTCGATCGCGATGGGTCGCGATAGATCCCAATAGATCGGTGCCATCGCGGAATGAAGACGCTGCATCGAATGCCCCATAGCTGTCCGCCCGAGCGTTCCATCTGGCATCGAGCGGAAAAACACGACGTCGGCACACATCCTATTTTCCCAAATAAATACGCGTCCCAAGGAAAATTGAGTTCGGTCCACAATTTTCTTATCGTCTCCGGTACCGGTGCCGTATCGGTCGCGAAAACATGAAGCATCCGCCCTTCCGAGGGAACGCATCGTACCGCATACCTTCCGTAATACGTACCCTACATCTTTCTCTGCGCGCATATTCCGCGTGCATCTTTCCTCTGCCCAGAGAATGTGCTGCCAGGCGGAATTCAAAGTATAACGCGGAATTACGTCGGTCGCGTAATTCGTCGCGACACGGCTCCGCGGGCCGACAAAAAAATTAAAAAAAAAAAAAAAAATACGTTACGAAGGACGAGTCCGAGGAAAGGAAGAAAGCCCGCGACGAGAGCCGGGCACGTAAGAGGACGAAAATATGCAATCACTCGCGTCCCTACTCGCGGAACATACAATTTGCATGGCCGCGAGAAGGAGCGGCGTCGGCCAGAAGTGGCACACGATACAAGTGGCATGGCGCATTGCAACGAAAGTTGTTCAACTCGCGAATACGGTTAGGCTCTCTCTCTCTCTCTCTCTCTCTCTCTCCATCTTTCTCCCTCCCTCTCTGTAACACATACACACAGCCGAGAAGGAACAAGCAAGAGACACTCACGCTCACGCTGGGAGGGCACCGTAAATACAGGTTGCTTTCGTAAACGAGCTTACACTGACCGTCCAGACGTGGAAAAGTTCATTCTCGGGATAATTGCGAGCCACTGCCCGCCGCGGCAATTATCCGCCTTAATCCTAACCGCCCCCTCTTCCCCGCTTTCGTCCACCCACCTCCGTGGCCTGCCTTCCGGCGAGATCGGGAGGGTTGCAACAGAGAAAAAAAAAGAAGGGGAAAAATTCTGGCGCCTCGCCGCAACGTCACGGAAAAAGTCTCCAGAAAAGGCTTTCGAGAGCCGCTTTCGCGTTCTGCCGGAAATTAATGCCGCGCTTCGTGGGCCCAACCCCTTGCGGCGGTGGCGGACGCTCAGGCCATGGCTTGCCAGCGATGAAACGCCGCTTACGAAGTTAATTCGAGCGATAACTAAAGCTCTTAGACGCTTCCCGACTCTTACGTTCGCGTTCGGACGTTCGATCGAAATTTCCTTTCGCAAAACCCGAACACTTCGGCCACCGATGAGTTACGACTAACGACACTTTTCCCAGTGGCAATCTGTCACGGTCTCACGGCAATCGTAGAGGTCGCGCTGGGGATGAAATCAATCGGAGAGCGGAAATTTTTCAATAGGGCACTTTCATCGAATCCCATCGATTAAATCGGTAACGATATCCGACCTGGCTTTCTTAATGGAGCATTGCGGTCGCGTCTCCGGTGGGGGTGGGTTCTCTCTATCTTTGGGCGAAGCCCGAGGGAGGTGGATTGGGGGTGGAAAGAGAGACGTGCTTCGCGGATCGGCGGAAATTTCTACCGATCGTGCGATTGCAGGTGGCAAACGTGCGAACGTCGACCCGACACTGTCGAACGTAAACCCTGGGACGTATATGGGAGGGCAAACTCACATGTAGAGGACGCGCGTGTGCACGTGTGTGGACGCCGCGAACGTTTGCACAGTGGGGAATGTCGGAATGTGCCGCTTTGGACCGAGCGGAATGATCAAACTTAGCCGGGGTTCTGTAGATCGACGAGACGATCGACGAGAAGGGTACACACGTGCTTTGACAGCGCTGACCTGGACCGGTACGTAGGTATTTTGATCTATGCTTCGGAAGTCACTGCCTACAGGTGAGTTCAATTTGTCAAAAATGTACGATGATCGATGAGAAAGATTTTGTACGACTATCATTGCGGAATTATCAAGCTCGACTTGGTTCAACGGTACCAAAATTGGTAGGCAGGTCTTTTGATTAATGCATCGACAGAATAAAGTAAGGAAACGTACAGAAGACTAAATCAAGAAACGTTAGTAACCAATCTAATTTGTTTTGTGAATTATAGCACAGCCAATAAAATTCTCTAACATATTTCTTTAATGATTTCTCATTCTGAACGAAAAAAAAAGAAAAGAAAAATAAATGTTTGATGCAATATTAACCTAACTAATTCTATCATCTAACAGATCTAACGAAATAATAATTCTATTAATAAAAGAAACCAAGACCTTAATAATGTTTGAAAAACAATAATCGACAACAAAATTCCAACGTTTGACGCTTTAGCCGGCACAGCAAGACTGTCAACCGACAAAGATTTCCCATCGCAGGTCAGCTGCCGGGAATCGTAAGAACCGGTGGTAATTGCCGCCTCTGCCGCACGTTAGCCGAAAGATCAACATGGATGGGCGCGATCAAACATGGCGGGAGGTAGACGGGCTGCGGAATATGTCCGGCCGCAAGTCGCGTTGGTCTGGATCAACCAATTTGCCGTGGTTCATGACTGCGCGTTAATTAGGCAATTAGTAACGCGGCTTCGGATTGAGAAACGGATCTGCTCGCCTGGGTCGACTCTCTCTAATAGGGCTGGCCAGTAGAGACCAGTGGAGGCTAGTAGAAGCTAGTAGAAGCTAGTAGAGGCTAGTAGAGGCTAGTAGAGGCTAGTAGAGGCTAGTAGAGGCTAGTAGAGGCTAGTAGAGTCTAGTAGAGTCTAGTAGAGTCTAGTAGAGTCTAGTAGAGGCTAGCATAAGCTGGCAGAAGCAAGCATAGGGAGGCAAAAGCAAGCTGGCAGACTAGCAGGCCGGCGGGCAGGCAGACAGACATCGGCAGAGGAATGAATATTATCGCGAACGAAGGGGTGGCCCGCTGTTTGCACGACACACTCCGACTGGCTCGTGGATTTCAGTAAATTTCCGTCCCGGCGCCGGGGCTGTTTTGCATTTTAGCTGTTTGCCGGTCAAACAGCGGCGAGCGATACCCGACCGGACGATTTGATAAGCGGGTCAGGGGACGGTGTCTTCCCGGAGTTCTTTCGGTGAAGGTGGATGGGCCGGGAGAGAGAAATAATGAACTGCGGTGCTTGAATTCGGATGATCCTCGGATCGGTGTCTCTCACTTTATTTAAACATGACCCAACTCGATTCTCTGTTGGCCAATGGCGGTAGACGAATAGGAAGCATCACTCACTTTTCGGTGCACTTTTAAATCCAAATCTGATAAATTACTTTTTACGCGGCAAATATTCCATTCTCTGCTTTATTCAATTAGTATATGCGGTGGAAAGACGAATGGGTTGGATTCTGTTTATGCAGATTCAAGTGATTGTACCAAATTACCTAACATAAAAATCTACAAAAATCGTAATTTCAGTATTAAATAAAGCGACGTTCCTTTAAACTTTCAGTCGTTCATGATTATCCGAGATAGTCTAGCGACTATGTCTATAAAATTCTAAGCGTATCAGCGCATTGTTGCAAAATCCGCGACTGTCAAGAGCGAACCAGCACCACCGACTACAGCTGACTCTGCTCGACGAAAGTCAAGACTCGCCCTGAAGATAACTACGTTGGCCTGGCAAAACGATCGCGGCTACGTTAATGCGGATAATAAATCGCGCCGAGCGGACCGAGGAGAAAAAGCCCAGCGTAGAGAAGAGCGTCGAGAGGCATAGCGCGAAAACCGTATTTGCGCGGAAGTTCAAGTCGAAAGGTCGATCGATCGATCGAGCGTGTCGCTGAAAAATAGAGGAAAGAGGAAAAACAGCCCTGACCTCGTCGGAAGCCGCCCCTCCCGCGGAACATTCCTTTCCCTCTTTGTCGAACGCTCGTCCGCGAGCGCGGGCGCTCTCACACACACACACACGCACGCTTCAGTGTGCGCAGCAACACCAGGGTACGCCTTTTGTGGATACGAAAAATAGCGACGCTTCAGTTGGGAGAAGACTGCGGCGAAAATCACGTTACGGACTTTACGCGCGCAGGCCCTCCGAGATTGGTTCATCAGGGGTGGAAGGATGAAAAAGGAGGGAGGGAGGGGAGGGGGGTGGGAAGGATCAGAGCCGAGGGAAGAAGGGGATGGAAGATGGAGTGTTGAAAAATCGACACGGCAAGAGAGGGACAAAAAGAAGACGAGGAGAGTATGAAAGGAAGAGAGAGAAAGAAGGGGGGAGGAAGAGAAAGGGGCTAAGGGAGGAGGGCGCGCGGTGCAAATAGAAAAAAGATAGAGAGAGAGAAGGGGAAGGTTGAAAGCTGGGCAGAAGGAAAATGTGGAAAGGCCCTCGGAGAAGAAGAAAAGCCACGTCCCGACTGAGTGACGCTGTGTAATCGATAGAAAACGAGAGGAGAGACGGAGGGGGCGAGGGGGAAGGAAGGAAAACGATAAGGGACAAAGGTAGCGAAAAGGGAGGCGAGCCGGGCCAGGAGAGGGGTGGCACTCGTTTCTTCGGTGCACGTTTGCCAAATTGAGAATCGATGTTTCACGCTCGATTCGACGCCAGCACACGTTGTCCAACCTGAACCTTTTCAGTTCCCGATGTTGTTGATCGCAACAAAATCGTGCAGAATATGAAAATAACCGATCAGCTTACGCGATTATCTCGGATCTCTTCGGCGAAGCAATCGGTTATTCTGTATTCGAGCCGTCACTAATGATTCTACAAGTATGCAGATTCGTAACGCGTATGTAAAGCTCTCGTTGGTCAAAGACTTTCGTTGAAAAGAATTTCGCGAGCTGTCAATGTTAATTGGAATTTCAAGGCCTGACGTTTCGACGCAGACAGAATCTGGCCACTCCACAGGTCCTATTCCTATTAGTTCCGTCGACCACCGGCAAACAGAGACAAACGCAAACAGTGAACTCGCCTGTGTGCGCGCGCGCGCGCAAGCGTTCCGGTAACAGCAGCAGACAGACAGAGGGAAGTCCGTCGCATCGTCGGCGCTTAATTAGCTTAATTAAGCCGCGCGCCGCTCTCCCTTTTTTGTCACTCTTATTTTCCACCCAACGTAAACCGATCGCCGTCGCGGACGTCGTTCCGAGCATTGTCGCGCCCATTTTAGCCTTTTCACTCGCTTTCAATAACTGCCCCCCCCCCCCCCCCCCCACGTCGCCTCTCCCCGACAATCCTTATTTCGTGCCCGTCGCGATTTCCAGCGGCCGCTGTCCGCCAATTATGCCGAAAATCACGCATCTTTACCCTCGCCAGGAATTAACGCCAGGCTTCGAGGCGCAAAAAATTCACCGACGGGCAAGAAAATAAATCCAAAGCCAGGATAAATGTTTTGCGCCCTACTCCGTTGTTCCCGACAACTTATTCCTGCCCATCCCGGACTTTCCGAAGGTAAACGACTTCGACGGCTCTCGGACCGTGAACAATTTTTGGCCGGCGTCTTATCGGGAAAGATTTCTGACTGCCGAACGCCACGGAGGCGAATGTCAGATCTGGGGCGAGGGAAAGGAATCGGAAGGGCAGTGGACGGCGACGGAAGGGGGTGAGATTTCAAGTCAGAACGTTTCAATTGTCCGCAGAACGGGCGAAATGGCGGTGAAAATGGATAATGGGAAAGTTTTCCGCGGTCGTGCCGTTAAAGGTGTCTACCCGCGTCTTAGTCGATGACGAACAGATTCGCTTGCTCGGAATGTCTTCCTCACCCACCCCCCCCCCCCCGCAATCCCACTGGCCATACCCAAGCGCATCTGGCCGACTCCCGCGTTTCCTCGATCGGCGCACAGTTACCGGGATAACTGTGCAATAAACTCCGTAAACAAAGGCTAGATCTCTCTATCCCGCGCGCACAAACAGAGTCGCGAAATCGAATGATAGGGACAAACACTGGACGGCCTATAAATCGACTGAAGAACGATTGAAACAGTATTTAACCCCTTAACGTACGATTTCTTTCAAATAAACCGGCCAGAAAAAATCAATTTTTTTTTATGTAAAACACACGGTAGAACATTGTCTTGGCAAAGACATAAAAAAATACAAAATTAATAAAATATTTTATTTTAATTTTAGCAGCATCAAATACAACGCCGCTCGAATATACTCGAGTTTGCACGTTAAGGGGTTAATCCGCTTCCTCCGTGGATCTCTCCATCTGCCTCTCCGCCCGCCAATCGTGGAAAGGAACTCGGACAATGTGTCGCGACGAAAGTATTTCGGAATTTTGCAACCTGCAATTAAATTTCGTATCGCGTATTGCGCTTTCAGGATGCCATGGGCGAACGTAACGCGGCTGGCACAATGCTGCCGCGATGACAATGACGATGATAAGGACCGGCGAAAAAATGGGAAGGTGCCCAGTATGCCCCCTCCCCCCGCTCTCTGTGTCTCTCTTTCGCCCTCTTTCTTTTTCTCTCTCGCTCTCTCTCTCTTTGTCGAGATGCCTCTCGCGAAGGCAATCTCTCCCGGCTCCGGCCAGATGGCGATATAAAATCCTCCCGTAACAATCATGCGCCGTAACAATGGCCGAGGCTAGCAGTGCGACATTACCGTTTCTCGTACACCCCTCGCCACCCCCGCCCCTCCTCTTCCTACCCGCTCTACATCCTCATCGTTCCTTCCCCCGCGACCCCGGCGGAATGTAAATCGAGGCACGCGCAACACAAAAATTTCCTCCAATCTCCGCCATTTTTCTCCTCCCGACGATCGTAAATACAGCCTTCGACACCCCCCCATTATAATAATAACAATAAATTGCATCGGTCGGCGAGAGGCGTTAATTGGCTGGCCGTCACGTTCGAATTCCCTCTTTCGGCGGCGCGCCTCGCACGAAGCTTTTTAAGCTTGCGGCCGGAATTTATTCGAATTTCGGTCGTACGCTGGCGCGCGTCGCGCCGGATATCGCCGGACGCGAAAAAAAAATGGCAGAGACGCGGAGCAATATTTTATTCAGCCTCCCCCGCGCGCGTTCCGCCGCAGCGTTCGCAATCGATTTCCAGGAAGCGGCGCGCGCGTCGGAACAATGATTCTCTTTCAATTAAATGCAATTATTATCGACGCCCGCTTCCATTCACCCCCTCCACCCCTTCATTCTTTCCCATTTCCCCCGGGGCCGAAATTGTCCGCGGGCTATCGCCCATCGATCGGGACAAAAAATCATTCGACTAAGAACAATTCCGATGGATGGACAAAAAAGTGGCCTCGGATTTGAACGCCGCGCGCGACGGAAAATCACTGATTCCTGCCCCTCCCACCCCCTCAACCACCCCACGCGGCGTGTCGGGCAATGATGTTTTCAGCGCTCCGAAGTGCCGAATGAAATCGGGCGACCATCGTTCCGCTGTTTAAGCTCGAATCGCGTTGTTTCTATTTCCGGCCCATTCTCTGTCCTCCTTCGATGCATTACGACCGGCTCGTACGCGCTGGAAACTTCATCGGCCGCGCCGTACGTGCGGTACGTGCCGCACCACTACGTGCATGCATGTGCATGTGCATGTGTCGCAGCAGCGTCAGGTCGGCTGAATAAATAATTAGCGGCGAGAGGATTTCCCTTGGAGCGCTTTTCGAGAGGCCGCTCGATATGTGACCGAGGGTTTAATTAGGATCGAGAAAGGGAGCAGCGCGCGGTCACGAAGGGGGTGAGGGCAGGGGTTGGGGGGGGGGCGGTTGGGCTGGAAATAGAGAGGCAGAGATGAACGGATAGATAACGATATTTGCTCTGCGGTGAACTCTCGCGTCATCGACTCTGTAATTCTGTAACCTGTCAAGCTGTAACGCGCGCTAATAATTCATTGATTGCACGCACACCAGCGTCTTCGCAATCTGGAGGGTGATTAACGTCGAAGAACAGGATTGGATTGTATTCTGTTCGGGATCCGGTAATCGATTACGTCCGTGTCAGAGGTAAATATTCTCGAAATTCCGACCGATCGGACAGTTATCCTTCGGCAAGGACGAAGGAATATCCTGTACGCTTTCCTAGTGCGTGGTTTCCCCGGCTTAAGGACGCGAGCGGGGGGTAAAATAACAAGCCGCAAACGATTCTCCCCAGTTTCGGCGGTCGCGGACTTTGGGAAGATAATTACAGGCCCCTCCGTCTCTTTTTCTCATCGCATCGAGCGCGCCCGGCTCGAGGCGGCTTCCGTGTCTGCGTCGCGTTTTCAGCGAATTAAGCGAAGAACGCGCAGGGGGAGGAATAAGAAGGGGTGGGCAGTCGCGGTTGGGGAGAAAAATTAGCGGGTGGTTGCACGAGGTTGCCGCGTGTGCGTCCTTCGCCTACGTTCTCTTCTCTACACGTCCCAGGTATGTTGCCTGATGAGCGGGGCAGAGGTGGGGTTAGGGGGGTGGAAAGAAACGCACTTTATCCACGAGCCACCCTCGTAATGGCGCGAAAGC
This sequence comes from Anoplius nigerrimus, assembly GCA_914767735.1. Lineage (NCBI taxonomy): Eukaryota > Metazoa > Arthropoda > Insecta > Hymenoptera > Pompilidae > Anoplius > Anoplius nigerrimus. Next base: position 5,890,052 of record OU612077.1, read on the forward strand.
ATGCCATCATACACGCGACCGGTGATTAAACGTTATGTCTGCCGGTGGATGTGCACAATCTACACTGGGTGGACACTGCAAATATAAAGTACGTGTAACGCTGAGAGTTAAGTATACGCGCTGGCCGCTGTTGTCCCACATGCATATGTATGGCCGGGGGTTAATGCCGAATAAAGTGTCGGCCAGTTCCATCGCACGCCACGGAACCCGAGGCCTTTCAAGTTCCTCGCGATACGTCCCGTACGTTTCGAAACGATATTAAATATAGAAGAGGATATACCGCGAGGAACGGTCCTCTAAAAATTGAAAGTCGTAAACTTTTACGGCGAGTCGTTGTATCGGAAGGTACGCGGGTTACGACAGTTTGCAGCGTGCGTCATAATCGAGATACCGAGTCAGATTACAAGCCCCTCGCATTACAACGCGTATCATATTATCGAGCGATATGTTGCATACACGTTTCCGAATAAACAGAAATTTGAATGAATATTTAAATACGCCGTTTCGTTATTCACAGTCGTTGTATCAACCTATCGCTTAATGTACGCTCCGCACCGCGAATAAATAAAGGCGCGGAAAATTGATCGAAACTTTAATCACCGAGGTCGCGGAATTCAAGGAAGCGAATCGTAAAATAGCCTCGAAATCGTCGAAAATTCAGCTTCGGATAGGGGGAAAAAAAAGCAGGTAGAACTTCTCCCCCGCCGTTGAGCCAGGTTCCACGTACGGCCCATTATGATTCGTGGAACGAGGCATTAGACGATCGTCGACGCTGCCGAGTGGAATTCGTGTTGGCCGGTTCTTTTCGCGTGTAAGGCACGAAAGGCGTGGGGGTCGAAACTCCGAGAATTAATCAGGCTCCCCCCTCGAAACGATGCGTGCGACGATTACCGCGGCGTAACACGGGATCACTATGATTAAAGAGAGGCCCATCGAACGTGAGAGACATTCGGATCGGCCGCCTGGATCAGAAAAGATTTTCGACGAACTTCGAATACCTACCCGACGCGTACCTATACGTCGACCGAAGAAAGAAGGACTCGCTCGGTTAACCGGATTCGCCATTACCAACTTTTATTGCCCCCTCGAATCCGTGGGGGAGACTATTTTTAGCACCTCTGATCTTTATACTCTCTCTCGATCAAGTACGAATCCTACGGACCCTATACTACTACCTTATACTCCCTTATATTCTTCTCTTATACTCAGCCACGTCTTAGGACACATTCGATTACCGTCGATCGTACCTGCAATCGAAATTACGACCGGCCGATTTCAATTAATACCTCTACGAATAGACGGACCGTACCGTTTATTATAATGGAATTAATATCCGGTATGAGCTCTGTTTCAGGTCGAAAGCGTCCTAGGCGGTCGATTTTCAGAGTCGGAGGGTGACGAGCGCGGCCATTTCTCACGGCTTGCCAGTGATTATGCGTGAATGGCAAATTGTTCGTTCGACGCAAATTCGGTCGCCATTCGGCAGAACGGCCGTTGCCGTTCGCAATGCTTATCTGGCCGGTCTGGCTGGAATCTGGATTCGAAGCTGATCGCATCTAAGGTAGTAGGTAGTAGGTTCTCCGTCGGGAAGAGGATGCAGAAGGTGAGTGTATGCGATGGCGGACTCTCGTTAATGCCGATCGAGATGGCCGAGATGGCTGAGCGATAAATGCCGCTTTAATTTCGCAAATAATCTCCCTGCCCCCACCGCCGATCAATCGGCAATCGTATCATTACAGACTACCAACACTCGCGGCCTCCCGGTACTTTCTGGACAATTACGTGTCGACCGTACGACGTCGGTATCGAAATCGAATTTGCCGATAATTTGTCGGCCGATCGTCGGCCTCGATTCATAAAATATTAAATTAGGGAATTTCTTTCATTGTCGGACGGCGGATGGGCAGATAGAATGGCTTTGGATATCGGAATTTGCGGCCGGATTATGCGTCAATCAGTGTAAGTGAGCGGAATCGGAGCGTAAGATTCGAATTTCCGCGATCCGTATAAAATTACAATTCCGAGCGAGCCGATTTACTACCCCACCCCCCAATCCACCCCTGTGCACCCATTATCCGCGTATATTTTAGCACTGACGCCCGTTTTAAATCGTAATCGGTGCGCGATCGAGTTCCAGTTCGGATATGAGGCGAAATTGAAATAAATATGTTTACGGCCGCCGGAGGGGCGGGGGAGAGGGGTGGGGGTAGGGGGCAGCGTTAATTAAAACGCATCGCTCGAAAGTTCGACCGAGGGATCGCGGAACAATCCGTCGAGAATTTCGGTGCAAATTTTCGTCAAGGCGAAGAGAGAGAGAGAGAGAGGGAGAGGGAGAGAGAGAGAGAGAGAGAGAGAGAGAGAGAGAGAGAGAGAAAATCGGTTGATCGTTCCATGAACTCGATGTAGCCCGATCAAATTCGATCACGATCTGGTCTACACAGTGTCGCGTAACGTATTCGAACCTTAAAATATTTTACGCCACACCGTTTAATCTCGCGGAATATCCACCCCGATCTGCCTGCATTTTTGCCGCCATTTCAGCGTATCGCCGACGCGTAAAACGGAACAATTTTTTGACGGTAATTTCCGTTTCGGAATTGGAGCTCCGGCGTGGGCTGAGCATTTCTATTCGGCATTGCCCGGGTTTCATTTCGTTTTGTCCCACATTTTTTCAGCCTTCAAGGTTTCCTCCGTGCAGTCCTCAGCCCTCACCTTTCACACCTTCAACTCTGTCAAGTCGTATGAGAAGATCACGTGTCTAATCATAAACACTGGTGCGCATTAGGATCGAAGGAAGCGTGTGTCGGTGCGATAAAACGGCAAGCCAGGAGCAAAAGAAAGAACGTGGCAGAGGCCAGAGGGGGAGGGCTGGCAGTTGGGAAACGAGCGGAAAAATGACATTGGGTCCGCGATTGAAAAGTGCCCTGGCGTTTCCTAGCTCCGGCCGCGCGCCGTTTTTTGCTCTAGCGCTCGCGCGCGCGCGCCCGCGCATTCTCCTGTAATTGGCCAACGTGCGCGTGTAATGCGTGAAAACGAACAAAAACCGGCAGCCAGCCGAGTGTTGCGCCCGTGGTACGGCTATTCAGGAAATTGGACGCTTCGTACGATCCTGCGATCCTGCATAGTCGAATTCCGACGAATTTAATCGCCCGCGGGGAGGGTTGAATTATTTTCCGGGTAGCGACTGTGTTGAAACAGGATTTTTAAGACTTTTCATGGTCTGTTGTGCAATTTCGATTATAGGGAAGGACAATTTCTATACTGTAATTCTGTGTACTTATATCATTGCTGACAATTACGTTTTATGTAACTAATATTATTATTTTATATATATTAACCTATTAATATATATAAAATATAGAATTTATATAAACTTATGTAGTTATAAGATATAGATGTGAAGGCAGAATGCATGAGGGAAGATGTTTAACAGATAGATAATCAAAAATTCAGCGATATTAAGACGTTGCAACTGAAGCTGTCATCATAGAGATTAAACAGCTGACCGACACCTGATTTAAATTCTGCCACAATAATGAATGTGAACAGTCTACACAGACGACTGCGATGACCGAATAATATCCGTCTAAAACATTAACAAGCCGCTTCCACTATCCGATCGTCTTAATCATATTATCGAATTTATCGATTCCGGTGGGCAGACGCCTCGAAATAATTGAGACGATTTCTGGCGCGTGCGCGCCAACTCGGTTAAACTATTTTCCGCCCAAGATCCCGAGCGAAGGATTCGCCCCGGAACCCCTCCAGACGAATTTGCAGCGTTCTAAATCCGTGTTGATTCCCTTTCTGCGCGCTTGCCCCCGCGGGGGCCGAAGAAGAGGTGGGGAAAAAAATCTGCCACCCCTCCGAGCGTCGAACGCGTGACGAGAATAGTCGTTTAGCGGGTGGAAAAAAAATCTTTCGCCGATCTGGCCGATCACCGCTGCCATTCGAAGCTATTGGTGCATTGCGGCGCATTGCATTTCGCACTTCTGCCCCGAATGGAATTTCGCGAGAATCCTGGAATTTGGAGGCGCAAAAAAAACATCCACCAACGATCGACCGAATGATCCTCCGATTGATCAATGCCGAAGCTTCGATGTCTGTTTCGTTTGCTTTAACTGCAAAGAGTATCTTTCCAAAGTTCTCGAAATTTTACAGAAAAATTCACCGGATTCCTGTCACGTGTACTTTCGTCGCAAAGCACTCGCCTGCATTTCGCGGCTAGAACCATGCTCGCGCGCGCGCGCGTGCACGTGGCGCTCCCTTCTAATTGCATATTAATTTCTTCGGTCAATGCTTCCCGCTACCAGCACGTAAAACGCAACGTTTGATGAATATCCGTGCGAGAGTGTTGGTACTCCCGGTGACGAGTATGTCTATGAAGCACGCTTTCGTGTGCGTTACATTCGCGTGTAGCCTTGCGTGTAACGCACACATCGGCGCCATACACACGCATTTCGTTTACGTGAGCCTCGACCGGCTGGCGCACACGTGAACATATATGGCATACACGTGTGGGTGGTACAGACGAGTGAGAAGGGAGAAGCGTGCAGAAGGGAGCGGAGATGGAAACGTCGAAATTTTGAAGAAAGATATTGATTCAGATAGGCATCCGACGAATCTATACGAAATTTACTCAATTACAGACGTCTGCCCGGCTCACCTACACCAATGCAAGCGCTCGCACACCAGCGGACCGTCGAATCCCATTCCGATCCTAATAGAACGCAGTTCCAATTTAAAATCCTTCAACGGCTCCGGCCGGGTCAAATATACAAACTCGAAAATGGCAGTTTTTTGCAGCGGGTCGCGCGCCCGGCGCGGTTAATAAATTCTAACGGTTTCAGCCATTTGAAATAATACTAACGTTTAGCCGGGCTTGAATAAAAAATGCTGGCGCACGCGGCCTGGCGCGGTACAGTCGGTGCAAAATGCTGAAGACGGAAAGGAAGGGAGAGCGAAGTGAAAGGTTGGAGTGGGAGGATGACAGAAAGGACAGAAGAGGAACAGAGCAGGACAGAAGAGGGCAGAAGAGGAACAGAGGAGGAACAGAAGAGGACAGAAGAGAAACAGAAGACGAATAGAAGAGGATAGAAGAGAAACAGACGTGCAACAGAACAGGACAAAAGAGGAACAGAGTAGAAACAGAGGAAGAGACGGAAGGTTGTAACCCTCATCCGGAAATGCAGCTCGCGCGGGTAGTCTCGGACAGGAAACGCGTGCTGCCGTTGTCCGTCCGAACGAGAAACCGACCAACGCACGTCACGGACGTGTGTCTACCCTGCCGCGAGTGCCTATTAACTCACGCGTGTTCGCCACCCCCGACCGACCCTGGCACAAAGCGTGCGCGCGAGCGCACGGCCGCCGCTCGGTCGGCGAGAATTTTCGAGATCAGCGACGCGATTAAAGCCTCCACCCCCACCCCCCCTCTTCTCTCCCCCACACGCAACGTTACAACGCGCGGCCATGTAAATTGTCGATTGTCTGAAAATCGGCAATGTTATCGGCAAGTTTCGGGCTTTCCGAATGGTTTTTCGGGTATTATCGGGCCAACTTGGCAAATTCGTTCTCGCGTCGAGGATTACCCCGTCGTGGCTCGATACCTGGACCGGATGTTCGACAGAAGGTATCGTTCCGCCGATTTCGGAGGGATACTTACGATTTACGGACGGTTTAGTCAGTGGGAAACGGTTGGTGGGTCGCGATTATTGGCTAACCTCCGCTCGCTATACGAACCTGCAACAGAAAGGACAATTTCGTATATATACGTGAGCAGGCGCAAACTGGTACGACTGTAGACAGATCTTGGCGTCAGGGAGAAGGTAGGGGGAGGGTAGAGGGGGGGAAGCAGACGAAGAGAGTACGTGGCCCAGAGAGCGAACGTGGGAAAATTGACAGAGAGAGAGAGAGAGAGAGAGGTCGCGGTTACGGATTTAGAAGCGAATCGATGCCAGTAACAAGACGTTCGTTCAGCATATTTTCTGCCAATCGATCCGATCGTCTATAGAGAAGAAAGTGGCCCGCACAATGGAAGGAAGAAAAAGGACGTGAGAGTCGGACGAGCTGACGAGTCGACGTCACGCTTTGGGTTCGGTCAAATAATTAAGCTTCCGATGGCAGAATGAGAGGGTATAAATGACGAGGAAAAAAAGAAAGAAAGAAAAATCGCTCTCTCTGTAATCCGTCCGATCGGCTGACGATCGATTATTGTCCCACTATCGTCGGATGCCTGACGCTGCCGTGAACGTACCACGTCATCGATAGCTTCTAGGCGGAAATCGATGGAAAATGTCTGGGCAAACAGGTGCTACGAACTGTCGGGCGGGAAAGCGGCGCTGCTCGGGAAATTCTTCCTTTAAGCTTCGCTCGGTATACGCCCGCGTATAAAGAATTCCGATGACAGCGGGTACCGGCGTGATTTATAGTTTCGTCCCTATCCTCCCTTTCCCCCGCCCCGCGACTCCGAGGGCACTTCTATGCTCGGCAATGGATCTCTCGCCGATGAAATTTATGATACCTTTACGGTGAGTTTCTCGTATTAATAATGTTTAGAATCGTGCTCGGCGATGATCAATTACATTGTACAAGGTTAAGCTTCCGTAGCTGCCATTTTTAGACAGAGAACTGTAGGGAGTTGTCGAAGTCTAAACGAGACTTAAGAATCAATTTTTAACGGTAGGAACGAAACTGTAACACATTTACTCTAGTAATGTTCCTGTAAACAGATATATCAGAGAAGCGTTCTCCACTTTGGGCGGAAAGTTGACTTTCTCGCAACGATGTACGATGAAAATTGCTCCTCGTCATCTGTACATAGTTCGTCCAGCTGTTCGCGTGCCAGTGAGTGGGAAACTTCGAGGCTGAGAGTACAAATTCGAAACGACCTCCGTAGAAATTCGTCGGAGGCAAATAAGGTGAGGCGCGAACGAATTATTTTTCCGAAAGTCCGCGGAAAGTTGAGTCGTCTCGTCTGTGGAACGATCGTTCGCGAAAAGTTTTGCGGCTTAAGGAGAAATTGAATACACTTTTGGCCTCGGCCTGGTGAGACAGAGGGGGAGGTGAAGGAGGTGGTAGAGGAGGTGACGAAGGTGGAGGCCGAGACGGAGATGAAATAGAAGGTGGAGGTCTCCCGTTACAGACGGTTGCAGGCCGATCCGAGTGCGGGCGCTCGTAACGAAGTTGCCCGAAGTTCAAAGGTCAACTCGATTTGGCGCACCTGTAACGAGAGAGAAGTGGAACTCCTTAAGCACCTTTATGCATCGCCGGCAGAAGAACGGACTTTCGCCGATTACGAGAATCTCTCCATCTCTCTCTTTACACTCTCGATGCACTCCGTGCGTCCCTTCGCGTCTCGAAGACAGTCGGCGGATGTCAGAGTCGAGCATCGAAGTCTGGAGGTCAAATTGGTTGATTTTGGGCCTGCGCGAAACTCGCGTCAATCTAAATGTTTGAAGTACGCGGCTTGAATTTGAGCTTCTAGGTGAAATTGCTTATTCCGGAAAGTGGAAAGTAGAGGAAAGTGAGGTAACAAGGCAATACTGGCTGAGTAAATATTCGATAATGGATTACTACGGTTTTATCTTTCATCTGACATATGACGTGTAGAAACATGTATCGAAAAAATCAGCGCTTTCATTATGATTAGTCGTTAAACGGTCATAATTATATTATTATGTAATATGACCTTATTACTTTATTACAAAGTGATTTACCTATTACGTGGTCAAATAAATGTGCATTACCTCTCAGAATTAAACCGAATAACAACGAAACTTATCTTGCTTGGAAAGCTTGAGCCGCGCAAGCTCGACGATAAATATGAAAAGGAAGAAAATAATAAAAAGCATAAAGCTAACCAATTTGGCCAACGACCAGCTCAATTATCACTCGCCAACGTAAAATCCCACCAACCTTCTCCCCGCGCACGTTCCTTCCCCCCGTTCCGCGGCAACAATGATAATGAACCGACGCAACTCGCATTATCCAAGCGTCCCTTTTGTTCGCCGTCGAAATCAGCGTGGGAGCGGAGGCGAAAAAAAAAGACGGGTAGAGGCGACAAACTCGGCGCGAAAGAGACGGAGAGGCGTCGGCCGGCAAATATTTGCCAGCGCACGTACGGAGTGAGATACGACGAGCGTATATGCGCATACGTGCGCGCGCGCGTGTGTGCGCTTCTATGCGCTCGTATGCATTTATGCGCGCGAGTTTCGCTTGGGGACACGTGCGCAGGATGCAGAGGGAGGAGAAGGAGCAGGGGCGAGAGATCGACTGCCAGAGATTGCATACTGTCGTTTCGTAGACGTTTCGGCGGATTCGTCGGTCTCGTCCGGCTAATCGGATCCCTTTCTAGTTCGCGCGCTGCATTAGACGTACATGCCGTGAGCTATGTAGTCTACGCGGACGTGTACGTGTACGTGTACGTGGGTCACGCGTGTGCGAGGACTCGCGTAAAGAAGGCTTCCTACGTCGAGAGTGCCGAGAGGCGAACGTAGATACATATCCACGTACACAAACACGTACACATGCACTCATACTTGCGCGCGTATATGTACGCCGTTAGAGTGCATACGCGCTTACCAAGCTGAATATACGTGGATTACGCTCGTCTATGCGACGTCTATGCGAAGCCACTATGCCCGGGCAAGTGTCGGGTCTCTACAGACCTGCCGTCGGTGGTGTTTAATGCACGTTCGCGCGGTCGAACTGCACGTACGTTACAGGCAGCGGCAGCGTGTAAAGAAGGTATGTAAATAACAGCCTCCGCTCGCACAGGATGCGCTAAGCGTCCACGCCCCTCCTTCACCCCTCGTCCGCCGCTAATGCGCGCGTCTAAGTGCACGATTGTGCCGGCTAATTGCGGACGTCGGTTACATCGCACGCGATCGTGTAAAGGGCGTCCGATGTAACGTCCGCGGGCCGAACAGATGTTCGTGGACGCGAGGCGAGAAAAAATTTGTTCTCAAACGTTCCTGACGCTAGCTCGCCCCGTGTTACACGCTCGGTTCATGATCGTGTAACACGGCCGTATACGACTTACATGAGCACCGTTTGAAGAGCGTACTCTCTCCCCCGCATGCATGCCGGACAGCCTCGTAGATCTTCCGCACGCGCGTCCGCATATATTCCTGCCGCGGAGCGTACACGCATTACACGGATGCACGTGTTACATTTCACGCAGCCCTGTCGAGAGTATGCCGCGTGCGGGCCATAACGGCGTGTGCACGGCGTGCGCAGGTTGCGCGAACCAGGACCGAGTAATAAGCGAGGTGGGCTCGGTGTGTTTAGCCGTGAGTGGCTCAGGTGTGTGGGCAGTGCGTTCGCGTGTGCAATCTGCGAAGCGGCTCGAGGCCCGGAGAGAGCCAGCCTCCCGGTTTGCGTGGGATTTCCGAGAGGAGACGTCCTGGAGGTCGGAGGAAGCAGGAGGAGAGAATAGGTGGCAGAAGGCGGAGGGAAGAACCGGCTCCCGCTTTCCAATACGCGGCCGTCTTGCGATCGGCATCGTTCGAGATCCGCGAGAGAATTTTGCTTCGAGCGAGAATCGAACTAGTGAAGACGATGATAGTCATCGTCCGATATCGTTACGGAAAGGCAATGCGTTACGTTGCGCAACGGTAAATATGGGCTCCGGAGTTCTGATAAGCGAGTGGAAGTTTCGCCCCCCTCTGCCGCCTCGCACGTGTCGCGCTTAGTCAGCCACTCGACTTACGTTACAACGACCGTCCAGTTACGTGTCCCAAAACCGTCAACGGCCATCTCCGCAGCAGCACGCGCGTATCACACTCGGCGGAACTTACCCTACCACGTACCGTCCCACTGCACCGCGGAGCTGAGTTTATGTTACGGGCTTTGCACGAGGTTCCGCGTACCGGAGAGCACAGAGTCTCTCTATTGCGCATTCCTGCGCTGCCGTGCACGGCCGTGCGCGCAAGCGAGCGCTCGGAATTTGATTTCGGGCAACATTCGCGAACTCACATTTCTCCCGAGGATCCGCAATATCATCGGGACAGAGGTACGAGCCGAGTCCGGCTAGATGTCCTATGACCGTTGTTAAGCGCAAATGCTTCCGTACGGATGGAGACTGATCTGTGAGACATTTTTTCACGGGTTTTTTTTTTTGTGGGAATGAAGAACTGTTGAAGGTAGAAGACTGCGGTTTCGATTCTTATGAATGTATTTCGTGTCTCTTTCAAATAATACCGTAATTGTCTAGCTGAGAGGCACTATTTCCCTTACAGCTACCGAAATGCTCATTTTTCGACATTTTTTCACCCCCAAAAGGCGGAAAAGGCCATAGATTATTACACAAAACAACGTAAAATAGAGTCACGCGCAAGCGAGCCAGACGATAACAATGTACCGCGCAGCCACAGTCCATATAAAATTTTGCTTCCCATTTCCAGCACCTACATTCCTTAAGCAGCCGAAAATCTTAGCTTTCCGTACTAAATATTCGCCTCTTATTTTCGGCATTAATAAAATTATATTTATCGACTCTCTTACCACTAAGAATGACAAGAACCACTCGTTAAGCACAGATATTTTCGTGCGCTTTGCATTGAACCATAAGGCAGAATCGGATCTCGGCATCCTCTCTTCTCGATCGGTCGAAGAAGTTCACTGATCGAATCAGGCAAGCTTCGCCGGTAGGCAAACTGTCCGCCGGTAGTCGAACAATCTGAGATCCTCCTAGAAGGAAGCTCGCGCGTCGTTTAAAAGTTGACACTCGCCAATCGATAGCCGGGGCTCATCGATCCGATGCCGATGGGACTAGACGAAGGAGGAGGAGGAGGAAGAGGAGGTAGAGGAGGTAGAGGTAGAGGTGGAGGAAGGACGAGAAGGCAAACACACCTTCGTAACCCAATCGCAGGGCAGCGAGCGGTACATATAGACATTTGACGTAAGTTATCCGTGCCGTCAGTGGAGCGAACTCCCTTGAAACATAATCTTCGGCTCAACTTCCGTGTACGGATTTCAAGTTATCGCGAATGTAAGCTCTAACCCCCGCCCCATCCTCACCCCCTCCTCATCCTCTCCAGACTCATCCTCGTTCTTCATCGCTTCCGGCCTCCATCCATCGCTAAGCTCCGACTGCCGACGATCTTTCGAGTCGCCGACTCCTAATATCCGATCCGATACGTTCAGCCGATGTCGGGAGGATTAACTTCGAGGATGCCGAGTAATCTAGACGCGATAGTCGGAAGACGAAAGAGGAAGGTGAGAGTCCCAGGATGCGTTCGCTCCAAAATGCATCGAATGCCTTTCGGCTTACGAAACTGTCGGGACAAAAATCTCGGAACGAAGATTGATGCATTTTTCCAGACGACGCTGTGATTATGTTTATGATTATGGAAGCTGGGAGCAGGCCTCTGTGAGAAGGGCGGATGGGAAGAGTGGGTATGCTTGTATGTGTGTGTGTGTGTGTGTACGGTGAGGCGTAGGAAGCGTTCGCCTCGATAAAGACGAGCCCGTCCGGGGCACCTACGATCTATAGATCGTACGAGAGACTGGCAGCCAGTAAAGGCGGACGACCATGACGGCGTGGCAGGACCGGTTCTGAGACCGTCCGGTCCGACCATGGCTACAGGCGCCATAACCCCCGTGCATCTTTGAACCGTAAAGACCGTAAAGACCGTCTTACGGACGCCGAGAGAGGTCGTCCAGGAGAAGCTCGTCCTCCAACGTCGCGGTTATCCTTATCGTTGCTCCCTGCCGAAGCTCTCCCCCGAGCGAATACTTCCACCCAGAACTGCTTTCACGAGAGCCCGGTCGGCATGGACAATGCCGAATTTCGAGAGGGACGAATTTCAGAATCTTGGTCGTTTCCGGAAGCTCGCACCCGTAAGGATGCTTTTGACAGAATAAAATTCTGTGATCCTGAATTTCTCCTATGGTATTTTCGCCAGAATGTCGATTATACGTAAAGGTAATTGTTGGTGGCAGGTAATTAAATCGAACAATGTGTATTTTCGTATTATATTTTTGTCCTTTATCGCTACGTATACGTACGTTGTAATTGCGGTAGAGTATCGGTTGAATCTATGTATATTTCGGAAATTATGAATTTGAGACTGCCGCCTGCAAGAATGTTACCCAGAGAATAGCTTCCCAGGGCCACAAATTTTCTCTTAGGCATTCTTACGTGTCGTTGGTTTTGTGCGAGTAACGCCGTAATATGCGTAATTGTGGCCACGATGTAATTGCTTGTGGCAGGGGCATTAGATCGGAGCCAATAAATTTGCCTGTCTCACCCCCCCGAGGTCTCAACCCTCCGATAATCGTGAAAATCGACCCTGACGCGCATAACTCAATCGGAATTCCTAAGCATTAATAAACCTAATGACCGGCGCAATTTGCGGGAGAGGCCATTATTGCGACCGGCAGAAAATGAAATAACTTTCTCCCTTCCACGGGCAGCAAGAGGGGTAGTAGCGGGGGGGGGGGGGGGGGGGGATATAGCGGCAGAGGCAACGAGCAGAAGCAACGGCAGCAGTAAATGCAGTAGTAATACTAGACGGTTCGCGGGCGAAATTAATCATAAAAGGACAAATTAACTGCGCGTCGTTAAAATCACGATCCCACCCCCTCCAACCCCCACCGCTCGAAAATCCCGAGTCTCGCTGCCGAGCAGGCCGCAATGCTGGCAATTTTAATCAGTGCCATTTGGTCCCTCTCTCAATTTCCGCGATAAACTTTTCCGCTCAAATCATCCCTTACGAAGAATCCCTGACAATACGCACCCCCTTACGTCATCGCATGCCCGGCTCTCACGTATCCACACGACACACATCCCCCCGTACACCGATAACGTCCCTATACGCCAAGCATAAACTGCAATACCTTTACTCGCATTACACGTGCCGAGGTCGGCGGCGTTCATTTGCATAAAAAGAAAAAGCGAGCGCGTTCGAGCAAGATGACCGTAGCTGCAACCGTCCATTCGTTATCCACCCTGACATCGTCCATATTCGCGAACAGGACACGCGGCAGCGAGCGTCGGCCGAAAAAAATCGAGCCATCCTCGTGACCGGTCCTAGGCCAGCGCCACGGGGGTGGGAGGGGGGTGGCACGTAAATCTTGCCCTACCGAGGGCAAAAAAGGAGTCCTGTCAGCGGGATCCGGCGCGTCACGGCTTTTAGTCGGACGTGGCTCGTCCGTGTAATCGGGTTTATTACGTTTTTTCGTGTGGTACCCACCCACACCCCATTCACCCCCCCCCCCCGGAGCACCCGACAGCCACCCCCAGAGCCGCCGGGCGGAATGGCACGTACGAGAACGATACCGTTAGGCAGCGTTATCCGCTCTCTAAGCGGCACTCAACAGCCCAGCCTTCCGAGCCGACCACTTACGACCCTTAAACGCATTTGCCTCCCGATCCGAACTCGGATCCGCGTCTAAGTGCCTGCGCGCGCGCGCCGATATCGAGGAGACGCCGACGACGCTGATTAGATTCCCTCTTTCTCGGCCGAGCTCTTTGTCCTTGCAAAAATGCAACCGCCGCTTCCAGATACTGATGCTGATGCCGAGAATGACGACGATGATTCCATTACATTTTCTTGCCCCAGCATCCCTTACTTCTTGCGTCCGGGGGTGGGTTTTAATCCCAGGCTCCGTTCCGGCGACGGAGTGACGATTAGCGTGGCTAACGCGGTTAGGTACGCGGCGCTAATGGCGTGATACATTGTTGGAGGGCCGCAGGGTAGATGGATGAATACGGATGTCAGGCTTCGATTCCAATAATTACGGTCTGTTCGGGTTCGCTGGTTGGCGCGTGCGGCGTCGAATATGACGTTACGCGCGAACGGCGGCCATTGTCGGCGTCGTTCGTATTTTAATCTGCTGAGCGTAATGCGAGGAAATGTCCTGCCACGTTCCTGGCCGTCCGGCCGGAAAGAGGTCAGCGGGGAAGAGCTTTTCCTGCGGCGTGAAATAACGTCGGCCGGCAAGGATAACGTCGGTTATGAGTCTGTTTTAATTATCGGGTCGTTGCTTTTCCTACAGTCTAATTCGGGGAATATGCACTCTGCTCGATAGCGGTGGTCTCTATTTGAAAATTAATCGTCGGGTTGTTTGGACATTAATTAGTTTTGTTTCTGTTTTATAGTTGGGCTCTGTACGCGTGTAGGTTTCTCTTTAATGATATAGCAGTGCCTTTCATTTTATCGTTAGAATGCTATGTTTACTGAACAGATAGTTGTCATTGAACTGGTCTCTTTCACCTTTTTGTTTTATAGTCATGTTTTCCAGACTGCATCCTGATTAGTATTTCTAATTATGTGCGCAGAGTTGAAACGTTCGACAGCTATAATTTTCCTGTATCGAAAACAGCCGACGTGAACATGTCGCATCGCTGACAACAAAAAATGGAACTTTTCCGGGCAGAAGCCGCATAGTCGATGACTAAATTGGAATTACTTCGAATCGGAATTCTCGTTCGCGCCAGGCACGTCTCCCATTCTCTCATTCTCTCCTTCCCGCTCGTCTCTGTCACTCCTTCGCTCCGAGCCTCTTCATCTCCGCCAGAGAAGGCTGAAAACGCAGGACTTGCCCGTATCCGGTGCTCACGCCTGATTATTCGTCCATGCCCGCATACGCGCGTGTGTGGGTTGTGGAAGACAATGAGGATACAGCCCGCGGCTCGGTGCATGCCAGGATTAATTAAAGGCGACTTATGCGCCCGTTGCGGGCAAACTATTATCGACGAGCTGGAAAGCGGCAGGAAAATGCCAGTAATAAACGAAGAGGGATACCCCGTCGAATGCGGCCAGCGGGGAAAGTGGGATATTTTCGAGGACACCGGCATAAAGACCCGGGTTGGAAAGGCTCTCGAACTCGAGTCAAACTTCGCGGGCGAGCAAAGTGGTTGCAGCGACCGGAGGCAAGAAAACGGAATAATGTAGAGCGAGGAATAAAGACGATGTGCCGTGGATGGAAGAGGCTCGCTGGGAAGAAAAAATTTACATCGGCCCTAGTGGAAAATTCATAAAACTGCCGGGCAAGGAGACGCGGGGGAGGAGTGTCGAAAGGAGTGTCGAGTGTTCGGAAGGAGTGGAAGAAGACGGCGTTAGGCCTCCTGTCATAAGGTAAGAGAAAGGCAGCGACATGGGAGAGGCCCGACTGGTTGTCAAGTGACGAAAGAAAATGAGTAGAAAAATGCATCGTCGGAATTCCTTTGAGAACGCTCGCCTTCCCGGCGCGGCACCGCCACTTTCCTCCGGCTTCTCTGCCGCGGCAAAGTACCAATATTTTACGAAGGGAGCACCCGCGGGAGGCTGAGGAATTAAAGTCGCGCAGCGTTTTATCGCCGCGGCTTGACCGAGTTATGAAACGGTCATATTCCAAAGTGCCGCGCGGCCTCGCCTTTTTTTCGTTATCAGCGCAACTCGCCCACCTTCCCTTCAGGCGTTTACCTCCCCCCTCTGCGGGCGTGTACCTGTTAACACGTTGAGTGTCGCGGAATGAGGCGCGTGCTCGCTTTACGGCCGCGATTTAGGTGATTATTTGCACGAATGATCGTGTGTCTTGTTGCAAGCTTCGATAATGCGTGAAATTGTCGAGTTTGACTGCCTGTCTTTGGCTGTATAATAGTTACGGAAGTGTTGGGCTTAGGAGGCTGCGGTTGCAATTTTTTGCTTGTGAGACGAGGTTTCTTTTGGACTATGAGGTGATAATGTTTGTTGTGATAGAGTTGGCGAATTACAGATTTTTTTTGTTTAGCGAATTTTCTTTGATATTTACTCGATTTTTAGCGGTAACTACGGAAGTATTGCAGTTAGAAGACTCCGGTCTCGATTTTTATTAATGTATTTCATACCTCTTCCAAATAATATGGCAAGAATATAATCAACAGGTGCTATTTCCGGTACAGCTAGTAAAATGCCCGCTTTTTGCCATTTCCTTGCACTTTTTTGGCCATATCTTCGAAACTATTGCAGTTAGAAGGCTCGGGTTGCGATTTTTGTGATCCTCTTTTCATCCGCTTTCAGTATGCATATCCACAAGTCGATCGAAAGACTTTTAATTTTTACCTATTTATCGACCCCCATTATTTCGATGGTTTTTAAGACGCGGATTTGCGGGCTAAAACTTCCCAAAAAGCGGAAAAAGCCATAAATCATTTCATATAGCAACGTAAAATAGTGTAACCCAAGCTAACATAACGTAAAAATCTAAAGAAAATATGGTAGGCAAGCATAAAATATCCCAGGACCCAAATGACAGCGTCGAAACAGTCGAGTAACAATCCTCGGACAAGAATACGTACGCCAAAATAACTCTACAGCTCGCAAGCCGTGTCTGCGAGTTAGTTAGTAGAGCACTCGAGTTTTCACGTATGAGCGAGCACGACTTCGATCCGCGTACAACAGTCAGAAATCGAACGAAAAAAAGGCACGCTCCACTGAGCACAGGAGCGCGCCGAACCTCAACTAGCAACCGCGAGAGTGACAGAGGGCAAATACGAGCCACGAGAGTCAGTCGACAGTACTTTGCCGCACTACCAAAGTCCGCACAATGTTCCGCTCCCCATTACCATCGCCTAAATCTTCGGTCCCAAAAATTCATCATTACTTTAGCCACTATCGCCGCACTCGAGTCTCGGAATCGGGCAAGAACCGACAAAGGATCTGCCGGCCGTCTCGAGGCATCGACAATCGCGAAGTAACCCAGCGAACCGTTATCCCTCCGAGGCAAGATTTCAACGTCGGACCGATCAGCGGCCATGCTCTCGCTCAAAGTGTCTGGCCTGGTAGAGAGCGTCTGCGCTCTCGTTCGCTTCTTCGTTTCTGCGGCTTTAACGACAGTTTACGAGCGTGTCTGATTTCCGCGCGATCTCTCTCTCTCTCTCTCTCTTTCACTCTCTCGTCAGGATCGAGGCACATG
Organism: Anoplius nigerrimus; assembly: GCA_914767735.1. Taxonomy (NCBI): domain Eukaryota; kingdom Metazoa; phylum Arthropoda; class Insecta; order Hymenoptera; family Pompilidae; genus Anoplius; species Anoplius nigerrimus. The sequence goes on from OU612077.1 coordinate 5,906,933, forward strand.
ATCGCGAGATGCACGTTCTTCCCGCCGCAAGCGATACGTGACTCGCTGCCTGTTTATAGCGATGCACGGCAGGCCGCGATGCCGGGGAAATGATTAATCCGGCCGAGCGTGGTACGTATGACGAAACTTCCTTGATGACGTCCTACGTTTCCCCATTTCCGTGCGCCGTCTCTGCGTCTACTTTGCGTCCATCGATTCGGTAATACGTTCGTGCAGGAACGGGGTGAGATCTACGAACACGTAACTTTGTCCATAGGTTCATAACGTATCGTGATCAATGGTATTAATACTGCGAATGAGCGAAACTGTTCCCTTAATAACTGAATACCGGTAAGAAATAATAGGTATGCAGATACGAGCTAACTATAAAATCTCGAATTATGTCACCTACGCAGTTAATGTATCGCTCCGGATACGTTAATTCCTGTACACGAATTCATAATCAATTATATGAGCACAGTTGTATAAATCCAATAATCATTAATTACTCCCTTGATATATTCCTACAATCGCCACATAAGAAGCATGAGCTCGCATATCGTCGATGTAGTTCAGGATCGATGACGCAGCGAGTAATCAAATTTCGTATTTGTTCGTTTCGCAACGTTATCCGGCACGATAGGAGGTTAATTTGTATTAACGGAACTTAATTCGATAAACTCGCGTAGTCTTCGTTGTCGTTCGCCGCCTTCCACGCCGGGAGCAAATGCGAATTTATGTTCTCGAACGCAGGCGATCGGAATCGAATCTGGCTTAAGGGTTATCGTTCGCTCGCCCGAGTCCCACGGGACAAACAGACGATAACCCGCGCGCTTTCGTTTTGTCGCCCTGCCGTTAACTCGCGACAATAAGTTGGCGAAAGAGCGAGATCGATGCTCGGCTCGACGCAGGCGACTGATAAACGAACCGGTTATCAGGAATCTTTTTTAAAGTCAGCCTCTAGCTTCGTACTCTACCGATCAATTTTCAGAATCGATTCGGACGATCTCTATTTTTCTCACTTTTCAATCTGTTACAGTTACTATCGCATGCAGTTCGGACGATCGAAAATTTTTTACTTACGAATCTATGGTATATTTTCTGATTTACACTCGGTATAAAGCACTTGTTCCGCATAATTTTCAGAATCGATTCAGACGATTGTTTCACTTTTCAACCTGTTACAGTTACTTATTGCATGCGGTTCGGACGATTTAAAAATTGTCACTTACGAATCTATGGTAAATTTTCTGATTTATTCTTGGTTACGCAACACTTGGTTCCCCATAATTTTCAGAATCGTATCGGAGGATCTCTAATTCTTCGCTCCCGCGATCCGGCCATTATTTCCCGCTTTTAATTTTCGCCGCGCCCGTCTTTCCGTAACAGTCGGCACTTTATTTTTTGTCCAGCATTCCCCCCCAACTGGAAAACCGAAACCGCGGAAACGATTTAGTTTGGCCGCGCGGTCATACTTTTCTACCGTCGCGCGAATAGGGACGCGTAAAAATCCACACATCCGCGGTCGGGTTTGATTGAAAAGTCAGCGGGGTTACCGCTGACATTCGCGGAAAATGCCGAGGGGAGCGATATGTCCTTGTCATCGGGCGAAGTTTCGTCATGCTTTCATTCGCTTGTCGGATTAATCATTTCCTCTGCATCGACTCGTCCTTCCAAGTGCGACTCTCCCGTCCGTATCGATCAGCCTCGATACAAAACTATAACCCTGACGATAATTCCCGTCCAGAATGAAGGTGTAGAGCAAAAGGGTAAGATTCGATGAGACAAAGAGTCTCATTCATCGATATCTATTCATCGATTCGAATCGACAGAGCCGTGGCCAAAGAAGTCGGGGAGCTCAGTGACGAAATCTAAGACACCCTGTATCGATAAATAAAGAATCTGAAGAAGAGTCTCGGGTGACAAAAGCTGGAAGACGCTCTTGTCGAACCAAATATCGCTGCATCCGGGTACGAGACGCCGGAAGAGTCTGCGTGTAAGCCGCAAATTTGAGGAAAGGGATGGGCGCAAAGAAAGAGAGGGGGGGTTGAAAAATAAATGAGCGAACGATTCGGAGGAGGAAAGCTCGAAGGCTCGAGAGGATGGCGAGACTCGTCTCTGTCTCCGGAGTCGTTTGGAAAAAATTTCCTCAACCGAATGCTAGGCGAGCTTGGGCGCCGATCGATCGAACGGCGGCGTGTATTTTATTAAACGGAAAGTAGGACAGCCGGCTACGGAGGACGGAGATAAAGTGAAATATAAGGAGTTCCACCCCTCCCGCCCCCCCCTTCGCGGCCGAGACACTAATGGACCTTTTTTGTCACGTCTTTGTTACGTCGTTGTTCCAGTCGGTACGTGCGCGAAGAGGAGTGGAAGGAGGAAGAAGAGGATGAGGATGAGGATGAGGAGGTAGAGGAGGTGAAGGTGGTGGAAGAGGCAAAAAGCGAATGATGTGGAAGGAGAGAGGGCAGGGTTGAGAGAAAAAGGGAGGTTCGCTTTCCACCCTCGCGCTGGCCTCATCCCTCTTTTCTTTACACCCCGCCCACCGACTCACTCTTTCTCTGTCTCTCCCCCCCCCCCACCTCTCCTTCTCTCTTTTTCTCTCTCGCTCTCACTCTCTTTCTCCCACTGGATATATACTCGAACGACTTTAATTCACCTCCGCGCGCCAAGTCCGCTCGTCGATCTTCGCGGCGATAAAATTCAAATGGCGAGGTGGAAAAGGTTGAGAGTGTCACGGCGGCTTGCCGGCAGGTTTAGCGGGATGGATGCATGGGTGGCTCTTGCACCCCGGCAGTAGGTAGCGACCATGAGACCATCAGCGAGCGCGGCCTCGCCGCGTGCACAAATGGGGCCAGACTTTTGGATCGCCCCGTATAAATGACCGGACCCTTCAGGACACTTGAATTCAGCGCGTAAAACTACGAGCTCTGCGAAACAGCGGACCGTGACGTACAACGTTCAGCTAGGTACAACGCGAGTAATGCGAAGCTTTAGGATTATTAGAGCGTTCCTTTACCTTCCTGTCACTGGAAACAGTTGTTTTTCTTTTCCGAATAAATTCCAAATTAACCGATTCATACCGTGCGCGAAACGTACGTACAAACGATGTAGGCAGACAATTGCAGGGCAGAACAAATAATTAGTACCCGCGGAGGCAACAACATTATGCGAGAACGAATTTCCTTTTTTAAAGGTGCATTCTCTCATTGTGTTACGTAACGCGCTGAGAGGAATCGCGTTGCACGAAAACAGCGGAGTATCTATCGGTCATTACAGCAATTTTCATTATAAAGGAGTGCGTGTTGGAACATTCGTATAGTACAGCAGGCAGACAAAGGCCAATGAAATATACAAATAAAGAACTGAGAAGTGGATAGTTGAAAAATTGACAGAGTCCAGAGGCTTAAGGAAGAGACCGAGTCCGACCGCGGAAGAATTGTGAAGTTCAGCGGCTTGAGACTCGACGGCTTGGACTCCAGCGGCCTGGGTTAGGTTAATCCTGAGGCTCACCGGAGTCCCTGATGAGAAGAATCCACAGATCGGCAGGACGAGCCCTCGTTCATTCCGGCGCAAATCGGCCCCGACGCGTTGCAATTTGCCGGATGCATCGCCGGTTAATTGTCGGCTCAAAGAGAGGCGAGCAAACACGTTACTCCCACGAGTCTTGAGAGGGGGTGAAGAAGGTGGAGGAGGGTTGGGAGGGAGTAAGAGTCCACAAGCTCGGCAGAAGGCACCGACTCTCGAAGCAGCGAGGGAAGGAGGAGGGGTGAGGATGAAAAGAGGTCCCGAGGGACGTCGGCGAGGTACAAGTCGGCGAACGAAGCCTGGCTCGGAACTGGCCGGGGAACAACCCCGCAAAAGAGAAGCGACCCGCGAAGGGTGGGGGGGAGTAGGGAAAGAGAGGGCGGGGAAAAACGCACTGGCGAAGAACTGAGAGAACACAGCGAAAGGACGGCAAAAGGAGCGGACGGTAAGAAAATTAATCGCCCTCGTCCGCAGACTCGTCTCATTCTCCTCTCCCGCGACTATTTATTCAATTTCCCACCCCTCCACCACCCTCTCTTTCCTTCTCTCTCGTCAGACCACCGGTCGCTCTCCGCGAGATTTTAATTTTCACCATCGCCGCCAGGAATAATTCCGGGAGTTGTTGGCAAATTCTCGGATCTCTTCGCAGTCTGGACTGTTGTCGACCTCGAGATCGATCTTCAAGACCTTCGGCTGGCAGTTGCCTTGCCTTTCCGGGTCTTCCTGTGGGAACCGAGACTCGGATTCTGTTCCGACATAGATGCGATGTGGACCGGAAGTGACCGAAGGCACTCGAACGCAAAGACGCACCTGTGTTTCGAATTACTCTGACCTCGAACAACATTTATTCTTCTCCCTTTACTCCCCCTCCTCCTCACCCTTCGTCCCTCTTCGCTATCCATATCCGGCAGCGTCCCACGGGTCCCAGACTTGGGATATCGTTTCAAATCGATCGGAAACGGACCGCCGAAGCTGCAATGAAATTTGCAGAGCCGGCGAACTTTTAGCCGGGAACAAACGAACTTAACAGTTTGTAAATCCGATGCTGCCGATGCTCGGCATTTATTAGGAGAGAAGTGTAAATTTTCGTTTTAATTAAATCTCGAGCGAGTACTGCCGATTGTGATCGATGCGTGAAATCATGTGGATTCAGCGATCGTCGATCGGTCGAATGTGTGTGTGTGTGTGTCTCTACGTGCCTTCTGACACGAATCCGTATAAATCCGCGCGTTTTAACGGCCACCGGGGCGACACTTTGATCCGGTCCGGCTCCGGGCAGGAATACCGACGTTTATTTCCGTAACTTTTCACGTCCGACCGAGGCCACGCGCGCGAATTCGACGATCGAGGCCCGATCGCACGTTTATTTCCCCCGACCCGTCGATCGGAGCTCGCCGCATACGGAGCGTAAATATTTTCGCGCACTCCGAATTACTGGGTAGGAATGGCAGGAGCGAACGCACGAAATGCGAATCGATCGTCTTTGCCCGTGCGCGGAAAATATCTGCATCTCGTGCAAAAGACGATGACGTGCCGCTGAATACGTACTGTTCGTGTAATGCGATTCAAGATACGCGAATTGAATCCATAAAAATAAATGTACTTTATTATTCTGTCCGTACAAAGATTTTCAGAGCAAAGGTATCATACTCGTCTGACTTTTAATGGCGGAAATTTTCAAGGGACGATTATTCCTTTGGTTTATCGTACATCGTGTTGTACGAGGGATCGTGTTATATGAAGTACTGCTAGTACGATATCTGTACTGTAACTCGGGGAGCGTCGAATCTTAAATACTCCGGGACAAAATACGCGTCGGTACCGACCGGAAGGGAAACTTTTATCGGCTCGCAGCGAAACGGATTGCATTATTAAAGAGTTTCCGCGGAAGCCCGAGACTCGGAGATTAGTCTTCGACCGCGGCCCGCGGGGGGTTTGTTCCTCCAATTGCTTTACATTCAAGAATCGGCGAGCTGGCACGGTGCCCATCTACTTCCTCCACTTAAGACTCTATTTTCCAGCTAAATTCTCGCGGCTCGCCAGCCCTCCCCTTCTGCTCCTTACTCCTCTCCTTCCCTTCATCATCCCACACGTATCACGCTGTAGGGGTAAGTACATCGACCTTGACGAACGACCTTCCGAAAATTCGGAACAGATCGGCAACATTCGGAACAAATCGAAACTGGACAGAATGAACAGACTCGAAATTCCCAACTCAGCACACTCGCTACTTTAATCCCTGAGAGTCTCTGGCGCGCGCAACCCTTCGGAATTTCGAGCAGGAAGAATACGTCAGTGTCAGACGTCAAAATCGAAACTCGACGCGTCAACAACTCGAGCGGCGCCAACTTATCAACGTCCACCACTCCAATCCCCGAAAACGAAATTACCCTTCGATATCCTCTTAACGCCCGATACCCCCCCCCCCCCCCCTCATCCTCGCCCCAGCCAGCGGACAGTCACCCTCCGAGAGATAAGGGCAAATAACTCGCGACATAAAGGGCGGATTAACCGACGACTCATCACCGGAAAAATACGTCGCTCGAATACCGCGCCTCGCAGAATGCAATTTCCATTCGTCGCGCGTCCTCCGCCCTCGTCCACGGACGCTTGGGGGGGGGTTAGTGAGTCGGGACAGGGGCTAAACCCCATGTCGACTCTCGCTATATCTCTTCTTGAGAGACGAGAGCCGGAAGTGGCTACGAAAAGCGCTCCGTATGCACAACGACTCCCGAATTGGGCTGCCGAGTGGGTGAATTGGGGTTGCAGCGACATGGCCCGGTGGGGGATGAAGAGGAAGAGGGGGGTGGCTGCTGAAAGCGTTAGGGGGCCGGAGCACCTGTGTTTCGGATTTACCCCGCGTTGACCCAGTCCGAGAGCTGGCGCGAGATGCACTCACACGATCGACCTATTTTCGCGAGCTGGCCCCAACTTCTGAGAATAGATCCGCCGTCGAGCATTGTTGTACGATGCGATGCCGGGGCTTTCGGGGTAAGGTCGACGGGATCCGCGGCAAGCCGTGCAACGTGACGAGCCGCGTTAACAATGCAACGAGACGCTTCGTCATCTGTAACTCTCCCGATGCTGGGCTACCTCGGGTATCCACCGTCAGCCCATCAGCCCATCAGCCCACCGGCCCTCGGATCCTCAGACCCTCGACCATCAACCCTCAGTCAGCCATCGCGCGTCAGACGAGCTGGCTTTACTTGAGAGGCTTTGCGAAACGGTAAATGGATCGTCGATTCGCTCCCGTGATGGCGGCGCGGAAAAACAGAGCCGCCGCCGCCGCGTGGGCGTAGACAGCCGTTCACCGGCTGCCACCTCGGCTCTGTGCGAATGGAAATCGTGGGGAATGTCCATCGTTCGCCATGCGAACGTAAGAAAATTGTCTAATAAACGCGCTGTGAAATAAGCCATCAGTTTCGATATCATCTCGACTTAGACTTCTTTTAACACCACCGACAGATATTACCATTTTTTTCCTTATGATTTAACTTCCGCTGGACTGAAGTAAAAGAGTAATTGTGTCTCGGTCAAAACCTTTCCAGACATTAACTCATCGCTACGGAATTACGTAAGAGGGTACATAAATCGTGGGCAGTGCCTCCATCAACTGGCATTTATTACCTGATTGAATGAATGTGGACATTGACCCGTGACGTGGGATGAAAAAAAAGATGCGGCAACGATTGAGTCGAGGTAATTGCATTCGGGGGGAGGGGAGGAGGGGAGGCAGGGGTCGAAAGGAAGGAATGGCAAACGTTTGACCGTAAAACATCGGCATTACGTAATCGCGGATGGCTTGCGAACTCGGAATACGCCGCTTCGGCCCAGGGGCAGGGGGGGGGGGGGGGCGTTATTAAAGCGATCCCCGTGGAATTAATGTTCCAGCATCGTCCGCGGAAATACTTCCGGTCGCGATAAATTCGAGAAACAACGGCGGAATTCCTGCAGCAGGAGCGGTTGCCGGCGCTACGGAAGTCTAAATGAAAAGTGCCGAGCTTCCGCGCGAGATTCTACGCTCGTGCCCTCGTACGATCCTCGCATTCGCGTTGGATCGAAAAAGATGGGCTGCGGGAGGGGCAGAGACGAGAGGGAGGGGAGCAGGGAAGAGCGTGGGAGTCCGCAGCGTCGAGTGCCAAGCTACGTGATCGCCAAGGTATTTCGTGAGAAAATGCATGCGATCGACCGATTACTCTCAATCGAACGTAACACGTCAAGCATTCGGTCGGTAATTACTGTACAAAGAAGAAATTATACGAACGAAATATTCCGTACGCCGTACGTTTTGCGACCATCGAACTACGGAGTACGTAAAACGATGTAGTTCGTAGAAACAGATTTTCCAGAGTACTTCCCAACTGTTCGCCTCATTTTTGACTACCCCGTAAAACTGTACAAATCCGCCCCGAAAAAGTTTTCAGTCTGCCGCGCGCGTACTGCTCTCAATGCAAGCCCGTCCTTAATTCACAGGCTCCGTAAACCGGAGCCGCGAGCGTAAAAAGCGTTTTACACTCTCGCAAAACGTGTCGCTACCCTCGATCGACTCGATTTCACCCTTCCCCGGAAAACGGCCATCGCTCAACATTACAGCCAACCCCACCCCTACCCCTGCCCCGGCTGACAAAACCGACGCCATCCGACTCGCTCGTTACTTGGGCCGGGCGCGCTCGAAACATTTTTACATCCCGCCGACAATTTCGGGCCGAATGCGCCGAATTTGCGGATTCCGGCCGACAGCGTCACCGTTCTAATTGAATTGTGGCCACCACCACCTCCTCCCCCCCGGTCGAAGAAGCATCGGGGCGAGGTCGTGCCGATGCGCGAGGAATCAGGCCAGCGGAACGTTTAGCATTGAAAACGGCGAGCGAGCGAGCGGCGTCGGCGTCGGCCGCTCGTTTCGTGACTGAATGCAACTCGTCGCGGTACATTGAGTGGCGTCTGAAAGTGGAATGCAACGTCGGGGTCGGGATTAATCGTGCGGTTTTATTCCCCCGACGACGGACGCCGGAGGTGTCCGCGCGTGCGTTACGCGCTGCCCCTCGGTGCCGATAAAGGCGCGACGGCCGGTCGAGTACGGTGACGGGGTCAATTCTGACCCACCGACGTATACGACTGACGTGCGATGATTCTGGTCCAGAGATTCAGTTTTGCGTACACTCGACGGAGTCAGTAAACAAGGGAATAACCAATGAAATGTGACTCGGCGATTCGAAGTTTGCGGAGAAAATTGTCAACGTCGGCGGCTGGATAGGGTGAGGTTCTCGTTCGCGAAATAGAAAATACCTGATTGACTCGACAGGGGAGCATTGGGGTGTGACGGGGCCGATATCGAATGCCTTCTAACCCCGAAATGGCAGATATTGCATCGCGAGGTTACCGCACAATGCGCCCCGGCGTTTATATGTGTCGGTGCCCGAACCGTGCCATCGACAAGTAACAGTCCGTATAAAGGGTGGACACAACGTTGACCGCGTCCGTCACTTAGCAGGCGGCCGTCAATTGACTACAGGTACGTCCTCGCTAAATTGCTCCCGACGAAAGTTATAACCGTTTTCGGGTCGACGGAGGATCTCAATCGACCGAAAATTATCTTCTTCTGCGCGCGGTGGTCGATGGCGGGCGTTTAGGTAAGTCGAGGGCGGTGCCGGCGGAGTTTAGAACGGCTCCTTGCTCGGCGAGAGGGAGAGCTTATTAGCGAAACGAGACACCCGGTAGACGAAACTGGCGCGGAACACGTATAACTGAGCATTCCGGCCGCGAGCATACCGCCGGCGAATGCACGAGCTTAGATACCTGACCGTCTACGTACACGGAGTGCCTGGGACAAAGGTACGAGCCGAGTTACACCCTTTTACGAGGATTGTAACGATCCTTCCGTTTTCGGCGCCGCTGCCGCTGAAAGCGAGTCTCTCAACTCTCGCTCCGCTTCGTTCTGTCCGTCTCTTTCCCTCTCTCTCGCTCGCTCTCTCGCTTGCATTGCGTCCATCTTTGTTCTCCCTCGTCTCACCCCAACGTCCGAATCGCACCGTTTAAAACTGCATCGAGGCCGACGCCGCCGCCGCCGTCGGAGTTTGACTGGAGGTGTATAATTTTCCAAACGAAAAGAACAAACAGTGAGACCGAGAAACGAAAATGGATGAAAGTGTGGCGCGCGAGGAAGAGAGAAAGAGAGAGAGAGAGAGAGAGAGCGAGAGAGAGACTTCGCGCGCGCAGCACAAAGTCCTCCTAATTACACGAAGTTTAACGTTTCACCGTAATTAAATGAGCTCCGCGATTAATGAATGAGTAAAGCTTTCCACTCGCCACTCTCTCCCTCTTTCACTCTCATGGCGGCGGCGACGGCGGCGACGGTAGTTGCGGGGTATAAATGAAATGTAATCAGTGCCTCCTATAACTTTCAAGTCACTCATCGCCACGGTCGAACTCGGTAACTTTTTAATCGAAACGCCGCCAAATTAAGGCCAGTCGGATGCGACGGTGTGTGCGTTTTTCGCCCATAAGTCTGCCGCGATCGTAAACGATGCCGAATCACGAAAGCGAGCGAGAGAGAGAGAGAGAGAGTCTGGATCCTACGCTCGCTTATCAGACGCCGGCGAGCGCGTCAGAGATAAACCGAGTGGCCACATGCCAAGATCGGACGCGGAGAAAAAAATCAGCTGATTAAAAAGCCTTGGCCTCACGCGTCACGCTCAGAGAGTCTAACCGAACTCGCGTTTTTTTTTCAACGACCGCTGGAAAACATCCCAGACGGGCAGTCCCCTAATTTTTAAGATCAATCGAGGCCGATTCCACGAAACGAGCGCGTATCAGTCCCGTTTCCATTTCCACGCCAAGCGAAACAGTCCAACAATCTCCCGTAAGACTGTACACGCCGAGCGCAGATTATGCGACCGGAAATGCGCGCGCGACCGTATGCGGTCGCCAATGAGGCTGCGTGAGTGCGCAATTGCGCACGGCGATTACGGCGAAATACTGGGTGGGTCAATTAAATATCATCGCCCGGAATCGTAGATTCCAGGGAAATTCCTCGAAGCCGCGCTCCGATATAAATGCGCTTTCTATTTGCTCCCCTTATCGTCCCCGTCTCTCTTACAAATACTCTCCTTCCAATACTACCCCCCCTCCCAAACCTCTCCCATCTGACTGCTTCTATCCTCCTCTAGCCGCCAACGCCCCATTCCAACCCCGTCGTTCGCCATCACCCGGCCGCGTCTTCTTCAATATTGGCATTTACCCCCCTCACCGGGAATAATGTAGGTCGGCCGTGGAAGATAAAGGAATGCCACCCCCACCACTCCCACCCCCAGTTCGACTGACGGATTTCATCAGCGACCCGTCGTTTATTTCTTCCGCGATCCCGCCCGTTAATTAACGATCGATCGCCAGCCAATTCCGCTCAATTTATTAGGACCCACACACCCTCCCACACCCCCTCGCTCTCCTACGTTGGCAAGCGTTAATCGGCCTTTAACCCAGCCGCGAGCACGCATTCGTCCCCAGTCGAGTCGTCCGAATCTCGTTTATCGACTCGTGGAATAACGGGTGGGGAGTAGAATCGTCGGACGAACGACGTCGAAAATGTTCGAGACTCAGATATTCCTCTCTCTGGCCGGAGCTTCGACTGCCATCTTCGCCGTCGTTTTATTGGCTGCGAAATTCGAGCCGGCGACGGGATCGAGAGGAAGAGAGAAGACAGACGCGGCAGAGCGAACCGGAAGACGGATGGGGAGAGGGGCAGGGGGGAGAGAAGCGGCGCACGCTTTTGTCAAAGCCTCCAGGACCGAGAGACAAATTCAATCGTCGATATTTTCGTTACCTTCCCGGCTCCGCCCCCGAGAAACTTCGGCCGAGACGGCTCGAACTTTATTCCACCACCCCACGTCGTCCTCGCCTCCTAGCCTGTTTCTTACCCGAGTTACGCCAATCTCTTCAGACGCGCTCGCGTGCGCGCGCGCGCACGTTGCCGCGAGTTTGACGAGTCTATTCGGATCGAAAGGATCGAAGAAGCTCGTCTGCCGGTAGCAGACAGAACTCGATTTTTCCTTTATTCTCTTGCCTCGGACCAGACTCATTCTTTGAAGAGCACTCCGACACCTACTCCTAGGATGCTCGAGCCTCTCGAGGTCATTCGCGCGGCTGTCAATTCTGCCTAACGCCGGACAAGCTCGTAAATCCGTAAACTGGCCAGTTTTCGTAGCCGGTAAGCGGCTCGGAACGTAAGTCCATAAATTTCGAGCTCCGAATATACTGGGATACTGAGAGAGAGAGAGAGAAAGAGGGAGACAGAGATGGAAAGTGAGAGGGAAGGAGGGGGAAGGTGGAATCTATGCGAATCTATTTGCACGGGAAGGACGATAATCGCGCTGCTCTTTACCGGAGGAAAATATCGAGAGCGAAGGTTGCACGCTGCACGCTACCCGCCAGCGCCACTGGCAGCTATTTTCGCCCCCACCGACGAACTGCCGACCTCACCCCCTCTCGGCTACCTCTGCCGACCCCCCCTCGAACTCCACTCATCGATAGAAAATACCCGAGTCGCGGGGAAACGTTTACGATCGCCCCGGCAAACTGCCGCGGTGCACTTTGCTGCGACGATTTTACGATTGAAAGCGGCTCGCAGCGAGTGGAAGAGAGGAGAGAGAGAGAGAGAGAGAAAGAGAGAGACGCTTGCGGAAAGGCCGTCAGTGCGGAAAAAGGATCCCGCCGGGTGAAAGAGACCGAGGACGGTGGAAAAAAAGGGGGATCGTCGTCTTTCGTTTTTCGCGCTTGTTGCTCGTCAAACGCTCGAAAAGCGGAGAGTAGCGCGCGGCTGGGCTGAATTTCATTTAAGGAACTTTATGAAATTTTCCGGCACGGGGACGCGCGAAAATCGCTTCCGCCCGTAATTCCCTCCCCTCCTGCGCGCGGCCGGGCAATGCGTATCGGCAATGGTTCTCGACATCATTCCGCGCTCGATTATCGCTCATTTTGTTTGCGCGATGCGAGCCGACCGAATAAACGTTTAATATTAATTTCGTCTGCATTTCCGTCGTCGACGTTTATGGGCAGACGATAGTGTGATCATTTTTTTACGAACGACTCTTTCATGCTTTCGACGTAGGGTTTTACGTGTGCAGCCTGATTTTGCAGTTTTTATGGGAGACGAGACTGCTGTGGATGCACGTGTGTGTGTGTGTGTGTGTCTGTGTGTTGAGGGAGTTAAATCTCGACGCGGGCAGAGAATCAGACGATTCACTGCCCTCCTTAACGATCGACATTACGGCCGTACGATCCGACGATACGGTCCCGGAACGAGGGAAACCTCAGTCTCCGTGGAACATAAAGACGTGCTCCCGTTTGTGCGAGCAAAATCAAGCGTGCGTCGAACCTACCGCGTACAAGGTGTTCGCCTACGCTAATGGTAAGTGGAACCGCCGACGACTTCTGCACATGTTTCGAATCGAGCAGCCTGTATGCCGCAAGCCAACTGAAATACTAACCGTAGTGGCTATCAAAATCCTACGTAGATATCACTGAGAATGACCGAAATTTTTACTGATGGTCAATAACCAATTAATTTTACATTCAATTTTTTCGCAATTAATTTGAGTAGCTGCAACTCAGTGGAAATCGAAACTCCGGAATGGGACTCTTATCCCGTTTCACTGTGAAGAGCGTCCTAAAAATACCGCTGAAAATAACATTCTACCTCGGAAGTATCATCCTCAAAAACTTCAACCTAATTCGATTTAATCTCCCCCGTAGAATCATTACCGTCCGACGTCGCGAAGAAATTGCTGAGCACCCAGTGCCGCTCCCGCCCGCCCGCTCTCGTTACATAAAAGGGTAAGTGTGAGGCCGAAGTGGCGCAGCTGGGAATCGAGCGGAATCGTAAAATGGCAATGGCTGGCAAGTAGCGTAGGACTTCTGCGCCCGCGGAATCGTCATTTCTGGCTGAGGGAGACCAAGAGCGAGAACGAATCAGACAGAGAGAGAGAGAGTAAATGAGAAAGAGTGAAAGAGAGAGAGAGAGAGAGAGAGTGAATGAGAAAGAGTGAGAGAGAGAGAGAGAGAACCTACGCTGCCGGCAGCGTGTCGTCTCGTCGACCGCCGGAAGTGGAGAACGCGGAAGTTCGCCCCGTTCCGCGACCGCGAAACGCCAACAGCGAAACGCCGACAGGCACACAGACCTCGCTCGACAGACACACAGACCTCTGCTCGACAGACACACAGACGCCAACAGCACCACGCTCGACAGCCACGCCGACCCATTCGAGCAGCAACACTAGCGTACCTCGCGGGCACCCAAACCTAGCCCAACGGCCATAGAGACCTAGCCCAACAGTCACACGGAGCAGACTCAACGTGGAACACAGAGCTAACTCGCCGACCACACGGACTCGATGGAACAGCGAAGGCGAGCCAAGCCGAACAGACACACACGGGCCGAATTTAACCAGGCACCCACCTGCCCAACCTGCCTTTCCACCCTACCGCTGTTGCCTGCTTGCCTCTGGCCTACCTGCACCCCCAACCCCCCAAAGCCTCCCTGAAGCCCTCCGCAAACCGCCGCAACGACCTCGCGCCAATTTTATTTCCGTAAATGTTTGCAGACGGTGATACGCGCACCGCTTTAAAAGAGACCGCGCGCGCGTTAACCAGCAAACCGGAGCAAATGACAAATCCCGACGGACGTTTCGGATTTCCCGACGTCGAATCGAAACGCGTCTCGGACGCGAAGCCCAATGATAAAATCGTCGGCCGATGGATATGGGTTCGTTTACTGTTCAGTTTTTGGCTCTTTTACTCTCTTTCCCGCTTTTTTTTCGCTGCTGCCGATGGTAGCTGGAAAAATATGCCGTCAGGTTGCGCGGGATTGGCGGGGTTAGTATTGGAATGGTTTTCTTCGGGAGTGTGCGGGGATGGAAGCGGTGAGGGGTGAACGTGAGGTTACGAGGGGTAGACTGGAGGTGGGTAGGTGTAAAGTAATGTATTTATGAAAATTGTGGGTCAGTAGGGCAAGGGCTGCAGGGTAAAGTATGGAATTGTGCAGCTCGCATTGCGGTTAAGTCATTTTTCGACGTTTCTGTACACGTTTTTGACTGTGGCTCAAGAATTATTGGAGTTAGAAGACTCTCGTTGCGATTTTCTCAGTACAGGTCGAGTCCTCTTTTGCGATGTGAAGTGATACTGTGCGTTTGTAACGTTGATTACGACTCAGCCATCAAACTGCCCATTTTTCGACATTTTTTCACCTATTTTTGGTCATATTTCGGAAACTATTGGACTTAGAAGGCTCGGGTTGCGAATTTTGTGATCCTCTTTTCATTCTCTTTCAGTATGCACACCCACAAGTTGATCGGAAGACCTTTATTTTTTACCCATTTTTCGACCCCCATTTTTTCGATGGTTTTTTGGCTGTGACTTCGAAACTAATGCAAATTTCGACCAACAGGAAACGGCTCTCTGAGTTATTTTTGACCCCCTACCACGTATCAAACGGGCGATCCGATCTGTCGACCATCGATTTTTCGCAAAAATGAGAAGCGGTAAGGGGGATCTTTAAAAAATCGCGGTTTTTTAAAACGCCTGTAACTTTTGAACCGGCGATCAAAACCTATGATAATCATACATTTTCTTGAAGCTTTCGACGCGTACTTTAATCGCGCGAAAATCTCATCGCTCTGTACTAAATATTCACCACTAATTCTCGGCGTTAATAAAATTATATTTATTGACTGCGACATTAACTTGAATAAATTAACGAATAAAAATAGCGTACAAAATGCTATTTCACCTGTCAAATGCCGTTTTCGTTTTGCGTACGGATGGAAATGCGCATCTCGCTGCTATATAACTGCCTACCCCGGTGTCTGGCATCAGAAATTTGGTCCCTTGTTTCGCCGATCGATCGGAAACGGAAGCGAGAAAAAAGCAGCGCACTTCCGACAGACAAAATTTTTGCCGGAAAGTACTGCAGACACAGTTTGCGAAAATAAAGTACGGCCGGGCGAGGTTTCGTTTGAAACCGCTTATCCGTTACGTGCTCGAAATTCAGGATCGTCCTCTTTTACGTAGCAACATACATGAGTCTCTACCCCGTCGACTTTACCTATACCCCCCGGATGAAAATCCGGGCGAAAGATTGCGCAGCTTTCCACTTCCAGGTTCATTCCCATTCGTGTACTCGATTTTCCCCCTTTTTTCCCCCGTCCGTCGCATCCAACAACCGATCGTAATTGTACAACAACGTACTGTCCACCTGTTTTCCTTTACGTGTCCCGAATTTGGAACGGAAGCCATTCCCAATCCTTTTCCCGTAGCAAAACTTGTTCAACCGCACATTATCCAAGTCTCGATCGTCCAGAATTTCTCTTTCACTTACATGTTTCAATCTCACGCTCAATGAAACCTCTCAATACATCGAGACTTATCGATCGTAATCGTTCGTTAATATATTGTCGATTTGTTTCGCTTTTATCGTCAACCAGCCAAGTTCCATCCCCTGACAAAACGTACCGAAATCTCATTCGACCACCCAAAAATGCCCCCACCCGAAACCTCCTCTTTCACTTACATCCTCCAACCTCGGCCAGCGATCGACAGCGGAAAACGTCGACGAAACACTCGATACGTCACGAATTATCGGCCGGCGGGCGCCGGATAGAGAGTGAAAAACGTCGGCTTTAACGACGGAAGCGTTCGATGAGAGACATTATTGGCCCCCGTCCGAATTTTTGATCGATCGATCAGTGGGTCACGCGCGTACGCCTCCGTTTACAGTACCTGGCCAACTCCGAGGCTGGACAATGCATTTAGGGTGGCAAAAATCGGATACGAAGATCGGCAGGCGGCGGGAGAAATCGGTACAAAAATCGTCGGCACGGACCGACGGACAAACAGATGTATAGACAGATAGACAGATAGACGGATAGACGGATAGACGGATAGACGGATAGACATAGAGGCAGGCAGACTTGGCTGACTCTGGCATCAGGACGAAACTGGCGCGAACCGATTTACGACGAGATAGATCATCATGGGCCAATTTTTCGCCGGCTCGGTGGCCACTGCGAAATATGGCGTTCCTAACTTTTTAATCGCGATCCGCCCGTCTCTGACAAATTCCCGTCCGGTCGGTGTGCGCGCGCATCCCCGGCACGTCACCGGGCATGACGTATCACTATCGCGTGTCAGCGTACGTGTATTCCGCGCGAAACGTTGCTTTTTCTCCTATCCCGACCGCTTCTGTCTTTTTTTCCCGACCCCCTCGTCCCTCCTTTTCCCTCCTTTTTTCGCCCCGCGTCCGATTTTATCCCCCCGCGCGCATTTTCTCCACCCCTCTCCTTTTTCCCATTGTTCGCTTTCATCCTAAACTGCGACGATTAACGTTTCGCTTTTTTACGCTCGAACCGGCACAAAACTCGATGAAACTACTCGCGCGCGAGGTCATTATTTTGAACCGACGGTCGGTTATGCAAATGACGGAAATTCGATAAAGTATGCCGAGCGAAAAGGGGGTAGACTGGGAGGGGAAGAAAAATTGGTAGCGCGAAATATCTTAAAATGCAAATTGAATAAATACGCCCCGGTTACAGATAAACACTCTGCGCGTCGCGGAAATTTTCCGAACGAGATAGAAGGTTCGTTAGAGGTTTCTTTCTCTGCACCCTTTTCACCCCTTTTTCATTTGCTCCGGGATCGTTACTCACGTTATTGAAATCTCTCAGTTGCGAATTCGTCTGCAAGGATTGAATATCAACGTACCTGTAACAGAAAACGAAACGTTACGTGAGCTTGGAGTTAAAAGTCATGATATTATATATATAATATGATACATGAATAAATGTGCGCACGATCGAGTCGGCAAAATTTTGCCGACCAGCATGATAAGGCCAGCGCGGAGTCGAGCGTAAAAGGGCAGGACAAGGGATCGGGATCTTGCGGGAAAATTTCAGAGGCGGAGATCACGAAGTTGCCCCCTCGGTGAGGCGTTTAATATGTATGGAACGACATTGAATCGCTTGCCCTTTGTGGTGAAAATTGCAGCGGTGGAGGATAACTTCGGGCCACGGCGTGAAAGAGAAAAATCTATGAAAGTCGCCGACCGTTGGAGAAAGATAGGGATGGCGCCAGATAAGGATAGATGGAGATGAGATAGAGGTAAAAAGAGACAGAGTTAAATAGATATGACAGAGAGTGAGTGAGTGAGTAAGTGAGTAAGTGAGAGAGAGAGAAAGAGAGAGAGAGCCAGGGAAGCATAAATCTGGTAAAAATGTCCGGTCGACAAACTGAAACCGACTGGGAGGGAAACCCCCTTGCGGAGCTGCTGAAATTTGCATCGGGCAAACGTTGATTTACGGTATAATTATACGGCCTCCCCCCTCCACCCTCGGCCCGCGGAAACTTAGACGCTACGGATCCATGAATACCCAGATCGTCCGCTACGACGATCAATCGAACACGAGGGGCCCGCCGTTGAACGTAGTACGGAAACTACACCCTGAGAGAGCATTTAATATGTATAGGACGACATTGGCTCGGTGGCCCTTTGTTATAAAAATTGCATGACGCCGGATAACCTCACATACGTGCGTCTCAGCCTGTACGCCGTGCACTGTCTAGCACGTACACACGCGTAGGGATTCCCATGCATAGATCTCGATATAGGTACCTATGCGCCAGGCACATAGCTGGGCACAAACAGAAGCAGCCACATCCATGTACATGTGTGTATATATGTACATACATATATATATAGATAGCCAGATAGATATATATAAATATCTATATACGCCCTACCAACAGCAGACAGACACACCTGAAGGGAGGTCGGTAAAAGGGTGAGTAGGGAACTATCCTGCGCGCGCGTGTGTGTGCGTGGCACCCGTGCACGAGCCTCTGGCAATGTTGGTGTGACCTCAGCAGCACGCCCATTTCCATAGCAATTTCTATTCTATTTCCGTTGACGTGGCAATGGCGTTCAATTACAGGCTGCAATATTGAGAGGCACGTTTTCCCAATAACTGCGCCGGGCTCTATCAATATCTCCCTCTTCCTTTCGCCGCGAGAGCGTCCATGGAGGCCGGGAGGGATGCTGCCCTCTTAACGCGGGGGGGTGAATATACCTTCGCGAATTGATTTCGTACCGTCTGCAACCCTTCCGTGCGCCGGTGAGAGCGGACGCGCGCGCGCGCGAGCACCGGAGAACATGACATCGTCCGCCTTCCCTCTGTTCTTTCTCCACCCCTGGTCTCGCCCCACCTTCCATTCTACTTCCACCCCCACCGACGAAACTTCTGCCGGGACAGCATCATCCTCTATAACGAGCATTCTCTCGCGCATTTCCCGATCGCGAAGGCGGCGGCTAGCGGAAAAAAGCACTCGAACGAGTGTAATACTAATGCCTGGCCAGGTATGGACTCGGACGAGAGGGTGTGGGAATATACGGCGGGACTCGTCATCAATAACGGTAATGGAGTTTCGAGTAGTTACGACGATTGAGTTTCTTTAATTGGACGGTATTAATTGTCCGCCAAAGCGAAAACTAACCGAGAGAGCGAATAATCGTGGGGGGACGGGGGTGGAGGGGAGGGGAGGGGGTGGTGAGTGGAGTAAAATGCGAATGGCTAATCGATACGGTCCGTGTTTCGTTACGTCGACTCGCCCCGTCAGGTCCCGTAATCGAATATCGGCGGACTTCAATGATCGGGTGTCTGGCCAATGCCGAATTTCAGTTCGGTCCATGTCCGAGGAATCGTCGGGAAGGGGGGGAGACACGACTGAGTCTGTCGCTGTTCTCGCACTGTCGTTGTTACTTCATTACGAACGTCAGTCCGCGTAATCTGTCTTTATTTCTGCCCTCGGCGTTCAGCGAACTATTCTCGCGGAACGAGTTCCTTTCATGCGATGCGTGCGACAATTACGGGCAGAGGACGCGAGAGGAAGGAAGAGAAAGGAGGCAGACGTCGAGCGGAGTCGGGACAATTTTCTTTCAGAAAGAATTTTCCGTCTGACGCGGAAATAGCAATAAAAATCAATCCGTTTCGAGTCGCGCGCCGAATGCTCTTTGTCTTTATGTCTTTCTCGCTCACTCTCTCTCTCTCTCTTTCTCTCTCTCGTTCGACAGAAGCTTAAATCATTGTGCCAATACAAATTCATCCGATTTCCTTTCGGTCGTTCGGCAGAGTATTACGACTGACCCCGCGGGAGCTGTTTTAAATGTTCGACTAATTCGGACCGAGGCGAATGCGTTTTCTATCGTGCTATCTCTCGAGAAACGTTCGTATGCATACATATAGGTACATGTAGGTACATATTGGTGCATATAGCTGGTCACATGTATGCGTATCCGCGTCCTGTATATATATATATATATATATATATACAGATATCCCGGTCTCTCCGTTTAATTCCTCCGTAAGGTGGCTCCCCCCCTGTGAGGTTGACTTTCCTCCGGAGGATTTAATGACTTAAATATAGTCCGACATAAGAGACTTTAGAAGCGAACACAACGGTCCCGTTCAGGCCGGCCATATATCGGCCTTCGAGCCTCGGAAATGTAGTCGAAGACACGGACGGTACGTTGTAAGTCGGAGAGCGAGTCACTGAACGATCGAGAGAGACAGAGAGCGAGAGAGAGAGAGAGAGAGAGAGAGAGAGAGAAGGAAGAAAAGAAGACCGCCGATAACCATAGGAAGAGCGACGCTACCAAAAATGGTAGTGAACGGGACGGGATGAGTTTCTCGCTCCTCTCGAGCGAGAAAAACTCCCTCCGACTCTCCTTACCGCCATTTTTCGAACGTCCCACAACATTTTTGCCACGCTCGACGCAGACGGCTCGGATCGAGTCGCGAGCGTCCGAGCGCAAATTTCGCTCGCATCACTCTGGATACTGAACCCACCCCTCTTTGTTTTTGTTCATTCATTTATTCGCCGCGCAAGGGCGGCGAAAAACGGTTGTTTTAGCGCTTT
The DNA here is from genome assembly GCA_914767735.1 of Anoplius nigerrimus. NCBI lineage: Eukaryota > Metazoa > Arthropoda > Insecta > Hymenoptera > Pompilidae > Anoplius > Anoplius nigerrimus. The sequence continues at coordinate 5,927,396 of OU612077.1, forward strand.
TTGATTTTAACAATTTTTTTCCACGCACGAGATTCTGCGCGGGATTTAGAAATGCAAGCTGGGGTAGGTATGGCGCGGGGAGGGAAAGGGTGTAGATAGGAGCGATATCGCGTACGGGCCATCGTCCTAAATTCAAATTTGGCCTTCCGTACGTGTCGGGCAGAGAATTTTTTCCCCTTTGGGGAGAGAGCGCGGCGAGTTTCCGTTCGGCCGAACGAGACGATACGGATCGGGTTGTGCAAATACTGATTTAAAGGCTGTCTCCTGGCAGCAGGTGGGGGTGGTGTTCGGGCGAAAACAGAAAATTCCCCCTCCCGACAAAAAAATCCCGCAAAAATAGCCGTTACATCGAAGCGTCGACCGTCGAATCTGACTCGGCACTCGGGGGGATATTTGATTTGAAACGACCGGTATTTGATCGACTTCTCTCGCCGGTCGCGAGCGTTCGCACCGTTTCGCGGCTTATGAAACACGCCCTTATTCAATTGGCTGGATCGTTACCCTCTTCAATCTCCTCCCCCCTCCCATTATTTGGAGCCCGTATACAGGGTCTGCGGTTCTGTATTTTTAAACGGCAGCTTTTTCAACCCGCGACGAGGCGAACGTAATTTTAGATGGTGTCAGCGAGAGAATGAGAGAGAGAGAGAGAGAGAGAGCCATTAATGCAGGACTGAAAATTCGAACGACTCTCGCCATGATTTCAAAAAGCAGGGCAAAAAAATACAATTCACTCGAGGTCCGATTCGTATCTTGTATTTTTGATCGACAGTTCGCTTACGAGCGATTCATCGTCGGATCTTTCACCCCCCCTCCGCAGATCCTTTGCTACAGGTCGACTCGCAGAAATTCGCGGAGGTCGATTCATTTGTCGTTCGCAAACAATGCGGCAACGTTTGCAGAGCCATCGACCCCGTCGTCTTCGCCAATATTTAACGTTTCATTCCCAAGGTGGATGCGGAACGAGAAGGCAGGAGTCCGAGGGGGGGTGGGACGGGAGTGATTTTGAAAATTGCTCCGTTCCACGAAACACAGAGCGAAGGAAAAGGTGCGAGTGGGAAGACGGATAGAGTTGAAGGACGAAAAAGGGCTGAGAAGGGGTTGAAAGGGGGTGGCGAGGGGTGGGAGTGGGAGATCGTTGCTGAGCAGAGGGGAGGAGACGGTGTTTTATTTATACGTCGGCTACCCTTTGCTCAACGATGCCGGCGTTTTATTTATCAAAAGTCGCCGCTTGCAGAAGCGTGCCACGCTTCTTCTTTTTTTTTTCCTGGAATGCACGCCGGTAGCGGCAGGCTACGATTTGTTTTGACGAGAGACTAACGAGACTGTCTCTCGCACATTTCCCGCATGTGAAGATTCGGATACACGTTTTCCACTCCCCTGTCCCTCTTTTCCACCCCATCCCACCCCCCTTTCTCTCTCTCTCTCTCTCTCTCTCTCTCTCTCATTCTGTCAGTTTCTCGTTTTCTGTATGTTCGTCTCTCTCCGGTAGTCTGCCAACGTTTCATCCCTTCCCACCCTTTGTCCGACGCAGCCTTGTCCATATTCCATTGCTGCCTGTCTTCTACCCCCTTTTCAACCCCCGCTTTCCTTCCCCCTTTCCAGCCGCGGTGCGTTGTCATATGCGCGAATGGATATAATTAATTCCGGTGCACGCGGGAAGGGGTGAGCAGGGGGGTGGGTCGAGGTCCGCGCATTGTTCCTTGCCTCTCTCGCCCTTTGTCCTTTGACGAGGTCCTCGAATCAACGAGGCTCGCGAGTGTTAGGCCAAAACGAACGTAGGAATGACGGGCGACGAATGCTTTCAACTTGCCAGCTACGTCGATTTGCCGACTAGAGAGGTTAGAAAGTAATTTCCCATTTGTAGCCATCATAATTTACATCATACAGTCCTGTTCTCAATTACATAGCCTTACTTTGAATAATAACAATTTTATCCCTTACTTCCTTAAAT